>CM073734.1:15384256-16733839 GCA_037113605.1 Calophaca sinica | reverse complement strand
GTCATCAACATATATTTGAACAAGTATGAAATGCTTGTTTGAAGTTTCTCTAAACAGAGTGGTGTCTACTTGACCTATGGTAAAACCATTTTCTATCAAAGACCGTACAATGCCTTTTTAAGTTTGAAGACATGTTTAGGATATTCAATGTCTTCAAATCCAAGAGTTTCTTTCACACAGACTTCCTCAGTTATGAAACCATTCAAGAAAGCACTCTTCACATCCATTTGATAAAGGATTATCTCATGGTGTGCAGCAAATGAAAGTAAAATACAAATTGCTTTTAACCTTGCAACAGGTACAAAGGTTTCAGTAAAGTCTATATCTTCTTCTTGTGAATAACCTTGAGCAACTAACCTTGCTTTGTTCCTTACTACCTTACTATCTTCATCAAGCTTATTTCTAAAAATCCATTTAGTACCAATAGCTTGTTTATCTTCTGGTAGAGTGACTAATTTCCAAACATCATTTCTTCGAAATTGATTCAACTCTTCTTGCATAGCCACAATCCAACCTTTATCTTCCAAAGCTTGATCAATCGTTTTAGGTTTCATTTCAGAGAGTAGTGCAAGATCTGCATGCTCATTGAAAGAGGATATTTTTCTCACTTTATCTCCAGGTTCTCCTATGATTTGATCTTTAGGATGATGAGTTTTGAATTTCCAACTTTTTCTGGCTTCAGCTTCAGATTGTGTAGAATCCTGTCTCTGGTTGTCACCCCCAGATGCTGGATTTGCAGGTTCACTGTTTGTTCCACCAATGTCTAAACCTGAAAATAACTCATCCAGCTCTGACATTTCAGTGTCAGGCTTTTTGTCATCAAACTTGACATGAATAGATTCTTCCACTATCATAGATTCTTTATTGTATACTTTAAAAGCTTTTGACATTTCATAGTATCACAAAAAGATACCTTTGTCAGCTTTGGAATCAAACTTACCAAGCTATTCCTTAGTATTCAAAATATAACGTATACAGCCAAAGGGATGAAAGTATGATATGTTGGGTTTTCTACCCTTCCACAATTCATAAGGAGTCTTTTTCAAAATATGTCTTATGTAAACTCTATTTTGAATATAGTAAGCTGGGTTTACTGTTTCGGCCCAAAAATGTTTTGCAATATCAGCTTCATTGATCATGGTCCTGGCCATTTCCTGAAGAGACCTATTCTTCCTTTCTACAACACGATTTTGTTGTGGTGTTTCAGGAGAGGAGAAATTGTAGGAGATGCCATTTTCTTCACAAATTTTTTGAAAGCTTTCATTTTCAAATTCTCCTCCATGATCACTTCTAATTGAAGAAATACAAATATCTTTTTCATTTTGAACAGTTTTGCAGAAAACAGTGAATACCTTGAAAGACTCATCCTTGTGGGCAAAGAATTTAACCCATGTCCATCAAGTAAAATAATCAACAATGACTAAACCATATTTTTTTCCTATTAAAGAGGCAATTCTTGTAGGACCAAAAAGATCAAGATGCAAAAGCTCAAGTGGTCTAGAGGTTGAAACAACATTTTTAGAATGAAAATAAGTTTTAACTTGTTTTTCTCTTTGACATGCCTCGCAGAGAGTATCAGATTGGTATCTAAGATTTGGTAATCTTCTAACAAGACTATGCTTTTTTAACTTTGAGATTAATCTCAAGCTGGCATTACCTAATCTTTTATGCCAAGTCCAATGCTCATCTCACTCTGTTTTGTTCAACGCTCTGTTAGTAGTCAAAGCTCTGGTGAGACCATGCTCTGTCTTGGTCAACACTCTATTTTTGTCAACACTCAACAGACTATGAACAGACTGCTCAGTGGAAGTCTTCATCAGTTTCTACAAGACTCTGTTATATGAAAGCCCAACAAATTCTGTACTGAAGAACTTGCCTCTGGTTCAAGCTCTCTCTGGTGAAAAGAGTATCTCAATAACAAGCATCGTCTGTTTGACAGATGCTCTGATTGGAAATCAGACTGAGTGTTCATTAAAGGTTACTTCATGTATTAAAGAGACCTCATTGATGAGTATTTTAATGTACGAGAAAGGCCAAAGGGAATGTCAACGTTTATAATTATCAAAAAACTTGCTCAAGAAGTGTCTAATATTCAAAAAGCTCACAAGGGACAAAGATCCTGATTTTATCTGTTGTGTCAGTATGCAAGAGCAGAGTGGAAAACGACATGACTTGCTAAAGCCACTAAAAGGGGATCTGAAGTTTTGTCCATTGGTGAAAGAGCTATTAGGACACAACGACACTATTCACAACCCTAGCTATATATACATTACTTCTCCGACTGAAGTAGGTTAAGAAAAGTGAAACAAACATGCTGTGATACAAGTGAGCAACCAAGAATCATTCCAAGTATCTGAGATCACATTGAACAAGCACTTAATCGTTTTTATTCTTTCTATTTGAAAGTTATTTCTTGTGCTTAAGTTTTTCGTTGTATATCCTCTCTGTTGAGAGTTAATTTGATATTGTTTCAAACCATTTTTGAACATTGTATCTAGCCTAGTAATGGCTGTATTCCTTAGAGGCTTGACTGCACTAAGTCGTTCTAAGAAGTTGTAAGTATAGCCAGTTTGGCAGTATTATACTCTCAAGTCTAATCAGGTTGATTATAGTGGAGAAATCCTTCAAGTGTGTGAAGGGACTAGACGTAGCTATTAGGTGATAGTGAACTAGTATAAATTATTGTGTCCGGACATTGTTCAGATCCCCTGCGATGACGATGAGATCTCGTAGTATACTCCATCCACACCGAAGTATTCTCCCATCGTACCTGAGTACGCTCCATCGACTTCTTCGGAGGAATCTACTGCCCGATTTTGTCTTAGTTACTCCTCTAGTACTGGCCAAAACTAGCTTCAACACCGTTTGTATTATGTGAAGAAGAAATATAGGCTTCATGATTCTTCTTCACATAATGTAGGAATTCTAGGGTTAATGCATTAGTTGAAAAGATACAGTGAGAGGAACCTGATGCATTTTGTCCACAAAATGATGGCGAAACCAATGAGTTCTTCTCTGGATTCTATGATGGTGTTAAGAAAATAACTCCTTGGTTAATTTCCCCATCGTCTTGGGGACAAACTTCATCAGCTTCCTCCTCGGTGTATTTTTTCTTCTAATGTTTCAACCCTACATTTCTTGCTTTATAATAATGTAGGAAGTGTAGGGTTGAAGCTTTAAAAGAAAAAATACTCCAGGAGAAAGCTGATAAAGTTTGTCCCCAAGATGATGGGGAAACCAAGGAGTTATTCTCTTCACACAATCATAGAATCTGAAGAAGAACTCATTGTTTTCGCCATCATCTTGTGGACAAAATGCATCAGCTTCCTCTTCATTGTATCTTTTCAATTAATGCATCAACCCTAGAATTCCTGCATTATGTGAAGAAGAATCATGAAGCCTATATTTCCTCTTCACATAATGCAGGAAGTGATAATGGGGCTGTAGTTATCATCACATAATGTAGATATGTCATTGCTTTTTTATTTATGTATAAAATTGACTGCTAAATTAAATTATAGTTTGAATTTAGGGCAAATTTAGTTCCAATATATTCTGCTGCCAATTCTTGTCTATTTTAATTGTCATTTAGAGTGCATCAGGGCTGGAAGGGACAAAAACAAAGCGATATTAAAAACAAGTACTTTTTACTCTGGTTATTATTAAAGTCGGTGTAAAATACAGACTTTTTACACCGGTTATTAACAAAAACTGGTGTAAAAATTAAGTATTTTACACCGGGTTTAGCTTATAACCGGTGTAAAAGGCCTATTTTCTACGCCAAGTAAATAATCGGTGTAAAAACCCCAACATACAACACCGAGACTATCTACATCGGTAGTAAAACCGGTGTAAAATGTTGATTTTTACCTGTGTTAAACACTCTTTTGCACTAGTGAGGAGGAAGAAAGACAAATGCCACAAAGGAACTACCGACTTGTCGACACTGTAGTCATTCTTTTGGTTAGCTACCTTCGATTTTTTTATACTCGTTTTGTACTCGTTATCTTTGTTAAAAACGGTGAATGACTTGGGGTTGGATGATATGAACTTGTTTAAAGATATTAGCTTGAAGTTATTAGCATTGGGGCATCTTTTGGACAAACCCAAATCTTTAAGGGATAAAGTATTGGTTCAGATTCTGAACCCAACATGGACCCGTACTGCAGAACATATTTAGCATGACTGAACATGCGCTTAAGATGTGACAAAATCCATAAAAGTGCCGTTTCTCCTTTGCAGAACATATTTTGGATTGTCATCGCAATCCACTTCACTTTTTTTTAATATTTTAAATCTCAATCCTTCAGTAATATTTTGTTTCATCTAAGGTTCTATCAAAACACTTAACGACTAGCTTTTCGCACCACTTTGTGCTCTTTTGATAATCCACACCCCGCACCCGCACAAACACACACACCACGCATGCACGCGCACACACATATTCGGCTTATAAAAAAAATAGGGCACCAATTTCTTAGTTTGCACAGGGCACTCTAAATCTCAGGGACGACTCTGGAATGTGCTATCTAATCCTTTAATTATTTTTAGTCACTTTCATCCAATATTAAATAGCGCATATTGAAGAAAGTGTTATCTAATTAGGTTTGCAATTAAATAACGCTTTCTTGATAATGTGCACTATTTATACTCTCGGTATTCTTTTTTTGGGTTTTCCACCGGTTCCTTTCACCGGAGGTAATCCTGTCCAAGGCATGATCGGATATTAAATATGAGCACTTCTCTCAATAGGTATTCGAACTTTGATTCGCCATGTTGTAAGAGACTAGCACCTTTTGCTAGACCCAACCTTTGGTTCTCTGCGTCCTTTATATAGCGTTTTATTGAGGAGACACATATTATCTATACAACAATATATAATCTCAATTCAAGCATAGTGAACTCTTCAAAAAATATATAAGTAAAAAAAAACTATTTTTTTTTTGGGATTCAGTACATTGCATTTTTTTTAAAAGAAACAACATGGATTCACATTATAAGGTTTATTATTTCAGGAGATATTGTAGGACCTCTAGGTGTATAGGGTGATTAGAGCTGTCAGTTTGGCCTCAGCCCATGGCCCCCTATTAAGCCCCTTAAATTTAGAGCCCCATATTAAGTGGGTTGGTTTTAGACCAACCCATAAAATAAAAATTACTAGTGGGTTAGGATAAGGGTTTGGTGGGTTAGCCCATTATTTTTTTTCCCTGATTGGTATTTTTTTTACTTTCACAAATCGAACCCTGATTGGTTTTCCCTAAATCGCGATAGGACCTCACCCTGATTTGTTAATTGTTTCTTCTTCTTCCCTCACAGGCTCGAATGAGAGTGCCTTTCTATTGCGTTTATCCACTCCGCCGCAGATGCCACGACCGTCGGAGGTTCGAATTTCGACTGCGACTGCACCGACGAGGAAGACGGCGACGGCGACGGCGAGGAGGAGGTCGATGACGGAGACGATGAGGAGAAGCGATACCGGAACAGCCACGGGTTGCAGACATCGAGCTCTGGCGGTTGCGCGCCGATGATTGAGGTTGGTGAGCACCAGGACCTAAAGCTGGTGAGGCGGATTGGGGAAGGAAGGAAGGCTGGCGTGGAGATGTGGAGGGCGGTGATCGGTTGTGGACGGTGCCGGCACCACGTGTCTATAACCAAACTAATCCCCTCTTTCTTTTTAACGACGCCTTTTTTTTCCCAGTATTATAATTATTATTTTTTTGAATTTTCTTTTCTGGCTATGTAGATTTTGTTCTTCACTCGTTGTCATTGACCTAAAACATTCGATGCCGTTTTTTTAATTGCTTTATTTTTTTTAAAGTGGTGATTAGGGTAGTTGGAGGATTTGCGTAGGGCTTCGATGTGGGTTTGGATTGGATGTTAGGGAAGCCGGCACCAAAAGTTATTCCAGATTTGAAAAAAAAAAAAATAAGGTCCATTGGCTGGCTCTAGCCCACGGGGCTTTGTAGGCTTTTTGACCCTATGGCTTTTTGGCCCCAACCCATATGGGTTAGGGCTGGGCTGGCCCATATGGGCCAAATTGGCATATCTAATTGGTGATGACGAACTTGGAGCCACCCACAGTCCCAAAAACTCACTCTTTTTCTTTTTATAAGAAAAAAAATGTATTTGGTCCAAAAGTTGGACCAAATACATGTATTTTTTTCTTATAATTTAGACCAAATACATTTACTCTCTTCATTTCTTTTTATAAACAAAAAAGTACATGTATTTGGTACAAATTTAAATCAAATACATGTATTTTTTCTTAAAATTTAGACCAAATATATGTAATCTTTAGCTTATAAAAAAGAATGAAACTGAGGGAGTATCCAGGTTAGATAGAAAGGTTTATTCCGCAGGAAAATATAACACAACTAACCACCAAGTTGTCCCGTTCAAACGGGAATTTGTCGGCTTGGTGAGGGTTTCCCACTAGCCAAGCTCCTCCACACACTCTTCAACATCGTCTTTCATTCTGCATCTATTGCTTTCTTTATTAACTTCATTTTTTTTTTCAACACATATTTTTGGTGGCTTCTAAGGTGAGGAATGAAATAAATGGTTCACCGATGAACCATTTTTTATAACCATTAGATATATTAATAAAATAATCGATGACTGAGATTGAAACGGGATAAAAGCTAAACAGGTTACCAAAAAATTTAAAGTGACAACTTTGCCCTTACAAGAAATAAGTTCCTCTCTCTAATCCAAAAAACAGAGAGACCTAATCCCAACTCACACCATCCACCAGAAAACAATTTACTGATGTAGATCACTTTTAAACGCATTATTTTTGTTAAAAATATAACAAATTGTTAAATTGGTATAAATTGCACCTATTGATAAATGATACCCGTGAACGGTACTTGTAAATTGAAGCTATTTTTGACAACAAAGTGTAAAAATTGAATCCTTCTCCTTGACTTCAATGGAGAAAATTTGAGATCAAACGTTTTATTAGACCTCTTTTTTGTAGGTATTGGAGTTCCAATGTGCTGGGAGAGTTCTCTTGCGTTTCCACAGAATAAATATATTTTGAATCTTCAACAGTCTGGACTCTGGAATGACCCATTATTATCCTTGGCTGCCCCAGAAATTTCCTTCAAACAGTAATCCTCTCTCTTTGGACTTCTGTTGTGCTGGTTCAAAGATGTCAAGGAGCAAATATCCATATGTCAACAAACCTTTCTGGCTTCCTCACATCCCTTGATTAATCGATTGTAATAAATTACTATACAATTTAATTGTTTTTTTTCTTCTGTATAGGGGCATAACCACTGAAGGAGACTCCCTCGATGTTGAATGCCTCTTTATAGAGCCCTAGATTTTACAGCTTCTATCCTCACACCCCCACATCACCAACCTCCATAACAACTACGACGACCATCTTTGATACAGATTTTCACCATATTAGACCTTGACAAAGCACTCGTCACCTTTTTCTCAAAGATGTTGATGATGGGGATTGGTGGGGCCTCATTTTAAACAGAAATTATAGATCAATGTATAGACAGATCTTGGATAGTGAAGTGTTGTGTGGCAAGTCTACGTTTGTGCTACCAGCTTCAAAGAGATTTGCAGCGTTCGCTTCTGAATCACTGGTTCGATTCGCGGTGGTCGCAGTCCATGATGGTCGTAGTTGCAGATAGACCGGAGGAGACGAAGGTAAAGAGTGACTGAAGGAGATAAAAAGAAGATAGAGGGTGAGGGTAGGATTGATTTTTGGAAAATAAAATAAAAATAAAAAAACCGGAATATTTACCTACAAACCGATGATTCACTGGTGCACCATATATTTGATGGTTCACCCTAGAAGCCACCCATATTTTATTGCCTTTGTTGATCATTTTGATAATGAGGATACTCAATGTGGTAATATTGTTTCCAATATTGACTTGCAAAAGTTGAAATAGTGTGGTGGTTTAATTTCTTCCAATGAGATATAGCCGTCTAGATTGGTCAAACCCACAATATATATCATTGCTTAGTGTTTTCACTAGTAATTAATCCCATTTAAAGGTTTGGGCTTAGTGGGGGAAGCAATGATTGGTGAATGGATTTAGACGCCACTAATGTCCTTTCCCATGAGGATTAAAACTAGGAGAATGTTGCATTGGTGCCCTTCAAATGGGTCCCCTTTACTCCTCCATTTTCATCACACGTTTATAACCTTGATCTCAGTGGCAGAGCGTGAGAAATTTATTTAAGGGTGCAAAATAACGATAACATATAATATAAAATACTTTGTCAATAATCAACAAACCTTTGGCGTTGCGGTGGTTAAGTTCTGCTGTTTTAGGCATTTATATGCGGCTCAAATCTTGTCTAGACCATTTTTGGACACTATTTTTTCACAATAAATACAATTAAAATGCAAAAAAGCAAGAGGAATGTTACGGACACTCTCTTTGACACTCTCTTAAACACTCTCTCAATGATTGGGCCACGTCACACTTTTTTTTTTCAAAATCAATAATTGGATTGAAAGTTACTATCATATAGATCATATCTATAAATTTTAACATTAATCTATGATTATTTGCTATGTCATCGAGATGCGTCAAGATTAACGTCAACGATGTAACTACAAATAACGTTAATCTTGACGCATCTTGATAACATAGCAAATGATCATAGATTACTGTTAAAATTTACAGATATGATCTATATGATAGTAACTTTCAATCCAATGGTTGATTTTAAAAAAAAAAGTGTGACGTGGCGCAATCATTGAGAGAGTGTTTAAGAGAGAGTGTCAGAGAGAGTGTCTGTAGCATTTCTCTACAATGAAAATGCAAAAAAGCATTCGCAGGAATCGATCCTCAGTCCTCGTAGCTTCAAAACAGACCACTACCACCGCGCCATATAGATAACCAAGTAAAAAAGTGACAACTTATTATATATATATATATATATATCAATAATCTATGCATATATATATACCTAGTTTTTAATATTTTTTGTTAATTTTTGGGGTAGCCATGGCTACCTCATCCACTCAAGAGGCGCCGCCCCTGCTTGATCTCATTCGTGTGCGAGGAGGAATAATATGTTTTCTAGCGAACGAAGGTTGGTGCAGTTGTTCAAAATTTGATTCATATTTCACAAGAACGTGAGTTCAAATTCCGCTATCGATGTGATCACCTCATTGGTGGATAGTATGTAAACACATCTATAAGCGCTCTTTGAGCCTTGAGGGTTTCCTAACTCTAATGAGCCCTGAAGACTCAACTCACCAAAACTTTTCATTATACAAAAAGGAATAATATGTTTACTATTACAATATTTCTTAACTTAATTGGCAATGTAATCAAGTGAACATCATAAAGTTTGGGGAGCAAGAACTTCACCTTTTACATATTCCCTCCGGCCTTAATTATAGTACCAACAGGAGTTTGGACGAAAATCTTCTGTCCCAGACTCTATATCTCAAAGTCTGTCGCACCAATAAAATGTTACCAAATCATTTAAAAAATCCACATCATAACTCTTTCTGGCAAACATTTAACGGTGAAAAAAAAAACGAAAGACCGAAAAGACGGGACTATTTTTTTAGATAAATACTCAAATTGGTCATCGAAAAAATTACGGAGATCAATTTAGTTCCTGATAAATAAAATATACCATTTTAGTCTTTAAGAATATTAAATGTGGGTCAAATTAGTTATTGATAGGGACTAAAATAGCACTAAAAATTATCCTTAAAATGACTAATTTGACCCAAATTCGAGATTTTTAAGTATCAAAACTATGTGTTTTATTTTTCAAAGACTAAATTAGTCTCCGTGATTTTTCTCTGCAACCAATTTGAGTATTTATTCATTTTTCTATTTGACGTGAATTAGTCTTCCTTAGAAATCAATAAATAGAAAAATGAGAAAAATCACATTAGAGAGAAAAATGAATAAGTACTCAAATTGGTACTGAAGAAAAATCACGGAGACTAATTTACTCCCTGAGAAATGAAAAATATTATTTTGGTTCTTAAAAATATCGAATTTGGGTCAAATTAGTCATTTTAAGGATAATTTTTAGGGTCATTTCAGTCCCATCAGGGACTAATTTGACGTCCATATTTAATATTCTTAAGGACTAAAATAATACTCCTTCCGTTCCTTTTTACATGTCGGTTTTTTAGAGAAATTTTGTTTCTAATTACTTGTCATTCTCAAAGTTTAAGGATACATTAATTATTTGTTTGTCAATTATATCCTTAACTATTTATTGCAGAGAGAGAAATATGTTCTATGGAGTAGTCAATGGCCAATAGTATCATAGGAAAAGGCTAATAATTTTATCAAAAGCAACAAAATTTATTAGTTTTCTTGGTTTGTGTAAAACAACTTTAAAAGACATCTAAAAAGAAACGGAGGTACTATTTTTTATTTTTTAAGGATTAAATTCGTCTCCGTTATTTTTTCGATGACTAATTTGAGTATTTATTATCTAAAAAAACAGTACCGTCTTTTCGGTCTTTCGTTTTTTTTTTCACCGTTAAATGTTTGCTAGAAAAAAGAGTCATGATGTGGATTTTTTAAATAATTTGACAACATTTTATTGGTGGTACAAAGTTTGAGACCGAGAGTCCGGGTTAGAAGATTTTTGTCGCATGAGTATGTGTTACTTTTTTTGGGAAACAGGCGTTGATGTCACTAAACCATTATAAATAAAATGAATGATAAATAGTTTTATCACAATATTTTAGTTTTATTAATGATTATCAACTATTAAATGAGATGACT
Organism: Calophaca sinica; assembly: GCA_037113605.1. NCBI lineage: Eukaryota > Viridiplantae > Streptophyta > Magnoliopsida > Fabales > Fabaceae > Calophaca > Calophaca sinica. Next base: position 16,723,094 of record CM073734.1, on the reverse strand, counting down.
AAACCATTAACCAAACGACATTTTGTAACAATTTAATGATCAACAGCGTAAAACGTATCACCGTCATCATTGAAATAACAATAATACTATATTGCTATTGTTATTGGCGCCACTCTAACGATTAAGCGTTTAATGTTATAGTGAGGGGGCATCAAACCGATTTCATTCAAATTTTTTTTCTTTAGACGATTTATATCTCACTTTAAGCAATCGAGTAATTTGTTGGTAAAAAAAAAAAGTAATCGAGCAATTTGAATCATATTTATACTGGTAGTTAAAAATATACAATATTTTTTTTGACAGAAAAAATATACAATATTGAATACCAAAAAAATAAAATAAAAATTTACAATCGCCATACAAGAATATGAGTGTAAACGTAACGCTTTGTTTATGACGAATCAAATAAAAAAAATATTTGTAATAATCAAATGTTTGCGGTCATATGGGAATTAAAAATGTAATAATCAAAGATCTAGTGGAGCATTTGCTATGGACTTTACGCGATCACGCTTTGTGACTGAAAAAACAAACACGAATAGAATAACCACATGGGAATATCGAACTGTTGAACATGAGCTTTAACTTTGTCAAAAAAAAAAAAAAAAAAACATGAGTTTAAGCTGGGGTCCAGACTCCGGTACATCAATCCAAAGACGGAAAATGGCTTTTTATGCGTTTTTATAGTGTTGGCGGAGTTGGAGGAGCACTTGATAACTTCCATTTTTATTTGGAATTAGTGGTGGCCCTGAGTACGGTCGTGAGGGACGATTTTCTATGGCCCTATTTTTTAAGGAGCACCAAAATTTTGTTTTTTATTAGTATATATAGATATTAAAATAAAAATTTATATATTTCAAATTATATATAAATTTTATTATACAAATTAAACAAAAGTAGTAATTAGAGAAGTTATTTCCTGAAGACAAATCAACTAACGAGTGACTAACTAACGTGTGATGTTTTATTTTTCTTTGTATATGTCAACAACAAGAATGCACTTGTGATCTTGGGTACTAAAACAGTGATAATTGTTTAAGTGCAAAATTTAAGGTCTCAACGAAAAAAAAGCTAATGTTGGTGCTAAAAAATTGTTGCGAATAAATGGAAGTTGAACATGTGTTTGTTCAAAAAGTCAAATTCGTAGGCAAAACACTACAATGCAAATTTCTCTATATACACACAACTAAACCTTTTAGGATTTATTATTTTTTGTGTATTATAGATCAAACAAATGACTAACTTCGTAGAAAATTTGAGCAGTGTAGCACATATGAGAAGTTTTTTTGGATTTTTGTTTAGTTTTGAAAAACTTATAACATTTTTTGATAATGACTTGAAATTATGTTGCAAACATCTTGAAACTTATCTAAATCAAGACAATTTTTATGATCTTGATGGTGAAATTTTATTTGAAGAACTAGAAGTCATTTGAGAGGTTTTAACCGTTCAATCAAAATCAAACTACGTGATATTAATATCACGTATTTTGAAGACATTTAATTGTTTTCCTAATACGTGCACAACTTATAGAATAACATTAACTATCTCTGTTACTATTGCATCGGTTGAAATAAGTTTTTCTAAATTGAAATTGTTAAAATTTTATTTGCGAATTGCAATCTACTATATCACAAGATGGAGCAAACAGTCTTGCTTTGATTTCTATCAAAAGTGATTTTTTAAAGGACCTTGACTATGAATGAATTATTCACGATTTTGCAAGAAAAAAATTCAAGAAGGATACAATTTAAATGACTGCAAGGGTACCATTTTTTTTTGTTCGTCCAGTGCACCCAAAATCTAAGGACCAACACTGCTTAGAATCAATTTCATGTAAGGCAAAAATATTCTCTGATGCACCCCTGAGACTAGAAAAGCACAAAACATTGTTATCGTTCAATGTGATTTTGAATTAAATTAATTTGATTTAGCTAAGATTGAACTTGAATAAATAATTTAGGCTTAATTACCTTTTGGTCCCTTAATTTATTTTTAAGGTTCAAGTTGGTCTTTTATCTTTTTTGTGTGTCAAATTAGTCCTTTAATTTAACAAACGGGACTAAGTTAGTCCTTTCTGTCCAAATATACATAAACGGAGTTAGTTTTATCTGATGTGGATATTAAGTGTAATTTGAAGAATCTGATGTGGCACTAACCTAAAATTAGCCGTTGGGAGTCATCTTCTTCCACCTTCTTCCCTTATTTAATTTAGGGTTAGGTTTAGGATATCATCTTCTTCTATCTTCTTCCCCAATTTCTGATTCAACAAACTACCCAATTCAAAAATGTCAAGCCAGCGTGGTTTCCCTTGCTCCTGCCGTCCACAACTTTCCAAAAGTAATGGTTCTGTTGGTTCGCATCTCAGATCTCAAATGTAGGCGCCTGTATGTGATTGTGGGGACAGATGTATTGTTCATGTAGCCGGCACAGCTGTGAACATTGGCAAAAAATTTGGGGATGCAAGAATTTCAGAGTTGTTATTGACATTATAATGTTTTCTGTTTTGTAGTTTGATTGATGTTCTCTTGTTGACAGCCAATGCTTGACACTAGATGCAACTTCTTTGATTGGTATTATGAGGGAGTAACAGATGAAAGGGATCAGATGATCTTGAATCAAAGTAGGAAAATGGAGAAGAACTTGGTAGAACTGAAGCATAAAATAGATGAAGCAACTAAGAAGATGAACTCACAGAGTCATGAAGTGGATGTACAAAATGGAAAAATTGCTTCACTTTAGAGGGAACTGATTAGGAGCAGGAAATTGAACAAAATTTGGGGAACTTATTGTGCAATTCTACTTATTGCATTGTTCTTGTCATTGGGAGGCAAAGCCACTTCTGGCTCTGAGTATGAATTCCAGTTGAAGTAAATTAGCAGTGCAATTGAAATAAAGTGGCAATGCATTGGGCTTGTAGGGGCTGTTGTTCTGTATTTTATTATTTGTAGGTTGTAGATGGTGTTTTAGTGTTTCAGATTCTGTTTTAGGCTTGGGGCTACAGATGTGATTTCTATTTTAGATTCTGTTTTAGGCTGTGATTTAGGTGTGATTTGTATTTTAGACTCTGCTTCGGATTCTGTTATAGGTGGTGCTTTAGTGTTTCAGATTCTGGTTAGGGCACTACATATGTGTTTTAGTGTGATTTAGTGTTCAGTAGGTTGTGTTCTTGAATGATGTTTAAATGAAGTTTGTATTCCAGCAAGTTATTGTTAAATGAGGTTTGTATTTCTTGAATGATGTTTGTATTTCAACAGGTTATGTTCATTTATTTCATTTCAACCAAATTGCAAATAACAACAAATAACATCAAATTGTAATTTCTCATTGATTGAACCAAAATGTAATTCATTACGTCAAGTTGTGGTTGTGCATTTATGATATAACAACAACATATATCCTAGAATATCCGAATTGCACAATACCAGAATTACATCCAAAATGCAAGAGTACCAAAATACAACCAAAGTAACAGAAATCATTACATCCACAATTAACATCAAAATACTAAAGTACCAGCAAATTACAACCAAAGTAACAGAAACCTAATTGCATCCAATCTAAGGCAAATCATCCAAATGTTGCAGGTTGGGGCTGACTCTGTGCAGTGGGTTCAGCTTGTGCAGGGGGTGCAGGGGATGAGGCGGTGCAGTGGGCTGTTGATTGGGCTATGTAGTGGGATGTTGATTGGGCTGTGCAGTTTGTTGCTGATTCCCTTCTCCACAAATACCATTTTTTATTAAGGGCTTGTTTGATAAGTGTTTTTAAAAACTGTTTTCAGTTTTAAAAATTAAAAAAATTAAAAACCTGTTTGATAAACTATTTTTATAAAAGTAGTTTTAAAAACTGTATTGAGTTTTTTAGTTTTGGGAACTAAAACAGGGAAACAACTCAAAGATGTTTTGCTTCCCAATTTTTTAGTTTTAGTTTTCAAAACAGAAAAGATGCGGAGAACGAGTTGTTTTCCTTAATGGCACAAATGTAATTACATGTAACTCTGAAAACACGAACGCTCTCATTCTCTCGCTTTCTTGCACTAGTCTCACACGAAACGCTCGCTCACACTACTCTCATCTCCCTCGCTCGCATTGCTCAAGAGTCTGAAGAACCCTAATCGCTGCTTTACTTTTCATCTCTAGTCAGGTAGTCATCTCTGGTTCGATTCGTTTCTGTTCTATTTTCCTATGCGTTTCTGTTTGATTTCGTCTCTTTTGGTTCGTTTTTGTTTGATTTTATCGTTGTTGTGCGTATCTGTTCTTGATGCTAGAATGATTGTAATAGGTTTGTGCTTTCTGCTTTATATAAGGTGTATTGTATTTCTCGAGTTTTGTATTTGAAAATGGGTTTTTGGGTTTCAATGGAAATTTGATTTAGGCAGCTGTGTCTTTGAGCATGGAGTAATCTGAAGTAATTTGAGCAAGATGATGTTTCAATGAGTTATCTTCTATATTTAAAAATGGGGTTTTGGGTTTCAATGGAAACTTGTTGATTTTTTTGGTTGAAGCTTTGGAAAATGATGTGTTACAGAAATGAAGACCTCTCAAAGCTTTGTCTCCCAATGTGTGCTCATCTCTTTTTGAATTGGTTTAGCAACTTTGGAATAAGCTGTTTGGATTTTTGGAGATTGTTGGGCGTGTCTTATGGACTTGTTCAAGTTTCTCTTGATTAATTTTAGAAGTGAAAAAGGGAATTCATTTCTGGAGCTTACTTCGCACGATTTCTGAAAATTGGTTTTGGAAGGAACAGTTTTGTTTGAAAGGAATGTGTTTCAAGAAATATTACAAAATTACTGGAATTATTTATCTATGGTCTTGATCTGAATTATAGGAGTTGTTAACTGATGATATTTGTAGAATTACTTTTATTGTATGTGTTATTGTTATTTATAGTGTCTAATAAATATGAATCTGTGATACAAATCCACTTCCCTCTCTCAAAAAAAAGGATGAAAAGGATTCTTGAAAAGGCTCGGTCTATTTCCAATTCCATGACGACTGGAAGAGCAAACCCAGCTATACATGACAAACCTGAGGTATACTTGCAACTGTTGGCTTAGCTTGTTAATATTTTGACCTGCTTGTGCTTCTGAATTCTGGATTGTGTTATTGGATTGCTTCTAAAATACTTGCATTGCTTTACTTTGCCCTTTATTGTTTTAAAAAATTGTTTTTGTGAGTTTTCCAGCTGTAGGTCGCATTGGGGTTATCAGGCAGTACTATTTTATTTTCTATTATAATTAGATTGGTTTGATCCAAGATAGTTTTATTGGTGATGGTAATATTGTGGAGGATATGTGCTCTTAATTGTTGGGTATTAGATTGACATCATGATATTGGTTATAAGTCTATTCTTACATTATCAGTCTGCTAGTTTCTTCTGGAGTATGATGTTTGGTGTTTGTGGAGAAAATCTGGCTTGTTCTAACTCTTTAGAAGCCTCTCTGACAATAAGGTTTAAAGGGTTAGGACTTTGGAGTTGACAGGTAAAATGTTCTCATTCATATTTCCCTCCTGCAAGATAATTTTATTGGATTGTTGACTTGGGACTTAGCATATTTTTTTGGATAGAAATCGTAAATGGGGTTGTATTATGTATGCAAAAGGTGAACTATTCATATTGTTTATGAGTTGGGTTGAAGTCGTGAATCTGAATTGTTACCTTGACACACCACTAGCAATTAGCTTAGCTTGTGCTCATGAGAAGGAATACGAGTTCTTATGTCATAGAAGCTTGGTTCACATGTTGGAGCTTTCTTTTCTTAAAAATCAAAAGGAAAGTACATGAAATTCAGCTATTGCCATCTGGTTTGAGTTTTATTGGCCAACTTTTTTTTTTTAATTTAAAGAGTTAGGTTTCAAATACTGGTAATTAACAGAGTATTGGTTGTTATTTTTTCCCCTTTGAATTTTTTGTTTCCTTTTCTTTGATTGTTCCCTTTTGTGTTGATTAACTAATTGGGTTAAGGTTTTATTAGATTCAATATATGACCTCTTCCCCCCCTCTTTTCATTTTCCCAGATTTTTCCTCTTCAGTAGTGTATCAGAGAGCACTAGTGCTTGTAGTTGTAGATATGAAAATGAATATGCAATAGAGAACAGATTGATCAACAAGAGTGGAATTGATTGACTATTTTGTTATGCAAAAAGGAAATGTTATGCACTGCTGTCACATTCAACATTACTGTGTTATTTGTTTTGGTTAAGCTTACTTGATAAACGATGTTAGGTTGTTTATTTACTTTTGTTGATGATTTATGGTAGATGGCAACTAGTGTTAACAATAGTGAAGCAAAGCTTTGGCCTGACATAGTAACTAAAGTTTTCATAGATATTATGGTTGATGAAGTCACAAAAGGAAATATGCCAAATGGTGTGTTTCACACTAGAATATGGAATTCGATGACTACTAAGTTGAATTCTATGACTAATCATTCCTATAAGAAAGAACAACTAAAGGAAAAAATACATAGGCTGTGAGCCATGGATCGTGAGTTCTATTTACTTTTGCAAAACACTGGATTTGGTTGGGACGCAGAAACTAACACTGTTACTGCAGCTCTAGAGGTCTGGCAAAATTATTTTCAGGTATGATTTTTTTTAGTGGTATTTTCATTAAATTTATTTGGCAATATTTTTAATTATTGATGATATACTTATATTATTTTAGGTACATGATAAAGCTGCTCAGTTTCAAAAGAAACAATGTGATCATTATAAGTTGTTGGGAATCATATTCAACAAAAATAACGCAACTGGAGTACTTCATCATGCATCTACCCAAGATCCACCAAATACAGATGAAGAAAATGACATTGAAAATCAATACCTTAACACTGGGAGTAATGTGCATGTTGAAAGTGATAGTTCAGATGATGATACACAAGAAGTGGAGCGTATGGCAAATAATGGAAAGCGAAAATTGCATGCAAAAGATCATAAATATAAGAAAGAGTCTACATCACGTCAGATGGGAGAAGCATTTGCAGCATGGGCTGAAGCATATATGGCAAAAGTTGAGAAGTATAGGGCTAGGAGTGTGGAGGCTACTTCTTCACTTGTAACACCAGATTGTTCTATTACTAAGTGTGTGACTATCCTTGAAGAGCTTGGAGACATTTCAGATGACATCTATATGAAAGCCTTGGAAAAGTTTTGGGAGCCTAATTGGAGGGAAATATTTCTTGTCATGTCTAATGATAGGAGACGTGCATGACTATTTAGACTTTAAGGATAAAACCTTATTGAGACACATCTTTCCTTAATATTTTGTTTATTGTCTTTATGTTTATGTTCTTACTATTTGGTGAACATTTGTATGTTTGTTTGTGAGTTGTTTTAAATTTATGGTTATGTTATTGGACCTTTTATTTCGTTTTTATTGAGTATCATTTTCTTAAAGTTTTGTTATGAAATTTTATGACAGGTTATAACCATAATGGATGTCGATAGAAGTGATTCTTCCGATTCAAGTGATAATAAATTAGCAGAGTTTTGCTTTATTAACATGATTTATGATTATCATCATAAATACTTGAATAAGGGAAAGGTTCGAACATCTACATTGAGTGGTCGTGAATTTGTTACTGAAATATTAAATGGAGAAGGAACAAGTTGTTTTGAGTTACTTCGAATGAGAAAGGAATGTTTTATTAATTTTTGTAATGAACTGAGGGGAAAGAGCTTCTTAAGTGACTCAAGGGTTGTGCTTGTTGAAGAAAAGGTTGCTATATTTTTGCTCATACTTGGTCATAATTCTCGTCATAGAGTTGCTTCAGACCGCTTTCAACATTCCATGCAAACAATTTCACGTTATTTTAAGGAAGTATTAAGGGCTGTGTGTCGATTGGGAAAAGATTTAATAAAGCAAGAGTCCACAGAATTACCTGATAGAGTTAAAAACAACCCAAAATATTATCCTTGGTTCAAGGTATGTAATTTTATTGAGTAATTTAATAAGTTCATTTTTTTTTTACTTATTCATGTTATCTTGTTTTGGTTCTTTCTACTTGGGTTATGCATTATAGAATTGCATAGGTGCAATTGATGGTACGCATATAAGTGTATGGGTTTCTGCTGAGAAACAAATTTCATGTAGAGGTAGAAAGACAACAATCACACAAAATGTCATGTGTGCTTATGACTTTAACATGATGTTTACATTTGTATATTCTCGGTGGGAAGGAAATGCACATGATTCAAAAGTTTTCTTAGATGCAATAATCCAAATGCGGAATTTCCTTGGCCATCTAGATGTGAGTAAGAATATCATAATAACGTTATATACTGTTGATGAAATGAATAAGTAGAGCTAACATATAATTTATGTGATGAATGTTCATTCTATCTCGTTGATTCTGGCTATCCATGTACTGGAGGTTTTTTTCCCTTATAGGGTTGAAAGATATCATGCGCAAGAATATAGAGGCCGAACCAGACAACCTCGGAGTCGTGAAGAGTTATTTAACTACATACATTCATCTATAAGAATGACTATTGAGCAATGCTTTGGGATCCTGAAAAATAGATTTCCTATTTTGAAGATGATGCCTTCTTATAAACCTTCTAGGCAACGACTTATAGTAATAGCGTGTTGTGCTATTCATAATTACATATGCAAGTGGAATTTACATGACGAATTATTTGGTGTATGGGAAGAAATGAATCCGGTAACAATTGAGGGCGTGAACGAAGATTCTTACACAATGGGAACAAGCTTCAATGAAAACAACTTATCAAGGTTATCTGATGATGGTGCAGCTGAAATGGCAATGCAAAGGGATCGCATTGCAAATATGATGTGAGCACAACGTAATAATTAGTTGAACTAATTTGACTTCCTTTTTTTTAAAGACCAATTTGACTTTTTACGATATTAGATTTTACTTAAGTAATTGAGTTGTCATTGTAAATGTTACTTGATTAATTGACTTTTATGACCAATTTAATTTTTATGCAACGCACCTACCATTTTTTATAGTGATATCATGCTCCTACATTCGTTACAAGAAAGTGTTGAAGATGAGGTGGTGGTATCACTTAATTAATTATTAATAAATGGAGTTTTAAGTTTCATGATGAAGTCTAGTAAAAAAAAAATCTCATGATGAATAAAAAATGTGAATAAAAAAATCATTTAAAAATGTGTATCAAACAAGTTTTTTATTTTTTAGTTTGCAAAACACATTTTAAAAATAAGTCTATCAAACATGTTTTTTCATTTTCTCATCTCTAAAACAGTTTTTAAAAATAGGATAACCAAACAGCTTTTTTCTTCTTCTTAAAAACAGTTTTTTAAAACTGATTTATAAAATAGTTTTTAAAAACTGAAAACTAAAACCAAATCAAACACCCCTCCCAAATAAATGGCTCAAAGAGAGAGTTTCTTGTTAAGTAGTCTTATAATAAATAAGAATAAATATGAAATTAAAAGCTAATGTGGATGAAAATAAAGCGTTGTTTCTTTTAGGACCAAGAAAATAATTCATTTTATTTCTTATAAAAATGATCAGATTTATCGCTTTGAGCAAGTTTGGTCCCCACGAATACTTAGAGAGGAGCCATTTCTATCATAGTTATAAATGGCTACTCACCCAAAGATGCCTGCACCAAATTTCATGATGAAAACGACCTGTCTTCTCTTCTTTCCAATGTCTGATAGCCATGTATGTTTTGGCCTTTACTAATATGAGCTTGAACTTGAAGCTTATAATTCATATGGTCACGAGATGAAAATTTTGCAATGAATGTTTGATTTTTGGGTAATTCCAGATAATAAATCGTTGGAAGTATATCAAAATAACAAAAAAAAAAACAACTTTTAAATAAAATAAAATGGAATGAGACCTAGTCTCTCTTTTAAGAAAAGGCAACAATGTTTGTAGACTTTTTAAACCTATCTATAAAATAGAATCTGATTGATACAATTACACCTCATGTGATGTGAATACACAAACTAGTTTTAACTTGTGATTCATGTGTCTTCTCTAATCAATGTTTTGTTTATTGAAACCAGTTCGAGACTCGATATGACAATTAATTCGTTGAACTTGATTCATTAGCCAAATCAGGTGAACTCGAACTTAAAATTGAGCTTATTAAATAAATGAGCTTAACTTGAGCTTTGTATAATTTGATTAATTTGTTTCATTAACCGGCTCGAAATATGTGTGTGTGTGAGTGAATGAGAGAGAGAGAGAGAGAGATAATATACATAATATACTTAATTATGTTTGCCATTTAGACAATCTTTTTGTCTAAAACTTGTAGCAGAATGTAAATTTCAAGTGTTCAATATGGGAACTAGTTATTTCTCTTTGTTGGTTGATTGTAATTCAAATATGAATATTCTTTTGCATAGACTAATTACATTTATATTTTTCAATTGGACAATCATTTAGTCAAAATACAACTAGTAAACTGCTAAGTTAAAATTTTAGGGATCTAAATTATTATGACTTTTGATTCATGTGATTCGAGCTAACGATTTGAATACAGAAGTTTGTGAGGTTGAATCCAATCGAGTTTGACTTGAAAAAAATTCATATTGATCTTGAGTCAATCTTCGAGCTAAATCAATTCTTATTAGGTTAAGTCGAGTTGATCCAAGTTCGACTCGGTTCGACTTATTTCTAGCCCTAATCGAAATCATAAGAGTATATGTCCTTAAGTGGTAGTGTAAATGTTTACAAGTGAATCCTAAGTTGATAGGTTTAAGATGTCCAGTTTTAGAATTAAAAACTCTATTTCTAGATCAAATACAATTGTCCATGGGGTGTTAGCTCACTGGTGGTAGCTTGACCTTGTAACCCAAGGGATAAGGTTCAAAAAGTCCCATCTGCTTTTGAGCTCAGCTAATCCCTTCGGGGACAGTTGTAGTATCATCATTAATGTCACTGAAATAATAACATATCCCCCTAGGTCAAATACAACTGCGAAAGAGAATTCATGCTATAATAACATATCCCCCTATTGTCTTGCAAATGGTTCTTGGCTAAGACAAAGTCCGGTCATTGTCTCTATTATGAATGGTATACCCAATCTTTAGAGTATATCCTTAACAGGTAGCCCCTAGTTTTGGTTTTGTCTGGATTATATTGTTTCGTTCTAGTTGTTCTTGGGACTTTGAGTTATGGGTTGTGCCTTTTGATGTATATTAGTTGAAGTACTCCCCTTTACTCCCTTATCTATGAAGTCTCAATCCGATTCGGAAGACGATACAGATAGCAGACACCTATCCTATGAGATTTTGCAGATTTGGGTACTACCACTTTTGTGGAAGGCATAGCGAACACATTTCCTTCGAGATATGGTAAATTTGAGTGTTATCATCTTCTAGGAAGAGATAATCCGATGGGATGAGGAAGATTCTAAGGCAATGGGACGTCATTGCATTGATTGTATTACATATGAATATAGATAGAGAGGGGTTCTTTGAAAAGGATTGAGACTTATTATGTGATTATGATTATTAATGAAGATATTGGACTTCTCGGCTTGACTGTGTAATCTAGTTATATTAATTATTTTAATATAAATTTATCTTAGCTATTAATATTATTTTGGCAGAATGCGAGTGCTATGGCTGATTTTTCCAGTTTCTGTGCCAGTTGGGAACATCACTTTTTCGATATGTTTTTAGAACTGTGTTTTAGATGTCTCCTCTCACTAGTAGTGTTGCTTTTAGAGAACCTAAGAAAGTAGATTTTGGTCACACCGATGAGCCTTTTGTTCATTAGATGATGTATTGCTTTCTTTGGTTAGCAAATTAGTTATTGTAGACATTTACGACGACGAGGGATACTTGGAGTAATACATTTATGTCCTTTGTAGTTGTAGTTTTTTGAATTTCATATCTCCTACGTGAGTTTTACTTTGACTTTACTCTATCAATACATACTTTTTCTTATCCAAAAAAAAAAGTTTTCATACCAATATTGCTACGAAGCTTGGATATATAGTATGACATGAGTACGATATGACTCAGATACGGGGATACAAGAATCTTTTAAAATTCAACGTATGATACTACCTGTATACATTAACAACATTTTATAGAAAAACTTATATATATGCAGATACTTGTAAAGAAAAATACATTGATAATTATTCCTCATTAATATATTTGTGATGATCATAACAAAAATAATAGAGTTTTCACCTATTTTATAATTACTATATTCTAACCCTTATGTTATGATATCAACAAAAGCTTCTCTAGTAGAACTCAAAACAAGTCTCAACTATATACAATATCCAACAATTGAAAAACATCTTTACTAAATCACTATATAATGCTAAATTATTCAGTCTCTTCTTCCCCGTTACCATCATCAAGAAAAAGCCCAACTTTTAAAATTGGTTCGTCAAGAGACAGCTCCATCAATTCAAGAAGCCCATCAGCATCATCAAGTGGATCATGTACATCTCCGTCCCACAACCTTGTCTCACCTTTTTAATACCTTTCATCTTTCCTTGACAAAAGACGAAGACTGAAATGCACATAAACCAAATCTTAAGCCCTTTTTGGATCTATTTTGTTTCTCTTAAAAGAATGAATAAATTAGTATATGTACTTAAATTGCTCTCATAAATGATGAAAATATGGTTGCACAAGAAGCTTTAAGGCAAGTTTTTGAAGTATTTGCAAAGCATTGGAGGAGTATCGGAACAAACAATTTAAAAAAAAAATTAAAAAAGTGAGACATATCGAAAAGTATCTGAAGAGTATTAGTTTTAAGACAAATTTTTGGAGTATCCAAAAAGTATTGAAGAAGTATCAGAATAAACAATTGAAATTTAATATACAAAATTTGAGACATATCAAAAAGTATTTGAGGAGTATTGGTGTTTGATACAGTTACGACAACTTGAACCGAATGTGCCAGTCAAGAAACGTGGAAGAATTGGTCTGGTTCCAGTTTGCACGTTTTCTGTTTCTGTACTTACGTATTATCAATTATCAATAAAAATATAAAAGACCACAACCAGATTTGAGACGGAGACCATAAGGTAGTATTGGACAAGCTCCTAACTGCTGGGCTTCAACTTCTTCTTTGAATATTTGTGCAGCTTCAAATAGATATAGTCTTTTTTTTTTTTTGTATTTAAGCCAATAAATTAGAAAATGAGCTCACAATGACTAGTATCCCTTTTCATGTTTGGTCTAATATCTCTTTTTTATTATATATATATATATATATTAAAAATTTGTAATAATATTATTTAGTTACTATTAGTTCAATCGCAGTTTAACCACAATTAGACCCTTAAACCTGAAACCAATACGTTTCCTGGTTCAATGACCGGTTCGGTTTTCAATGTATTGCTTCATGTTTCCATTGACTGACGTTGCATATCCAAACCTTTGATATATGCCAATGTTTGGAAAAATAAGGACACATCTTCCAGTTAGATTGGTCAAAGATCACAACAATCTTTGTATTTTTCAGATGCAAAAGAAAGTCAAGGTGGTCAGGTGAATAATTGACTACTCCCTCACTAATTAATTTGCCTCAAATTATTTGTCATTTTAAAATTTTAAGGCGATATTAATTATTATTTTCTAAAGAACATCTTTATTAATTGGTATCTCAACAACTTTATATTAATTAGTCTAAGCTCCTAACTTCTATTACAATTATGATGTCAAAACAAATTCTATTACAATTAAGATGTCAAAACAAACCATTTTGCCTTGAAAACGAACATACTATTACCTCCGTCCCAAATTATAAGTACCTTTTGACCAAAATACGGAGATTAAGAAAACCATTTAACCAATTTAATTTGTCTAGAAAGTGTGCTAGTTTTCCCATACTACCCTTCAATTAATGAGACAAAATATTTAATACTCCACTTTGACTTCTCATCTTCCCAAGACTATCTAAGGGTATTTTTGTAAAGAATTAATTAATGCATCTTGTAAATAGCAAAGTGGCTTATATTTTGGGACAAATTTTTTTTGCAAAAGGGGCTTATAATTTGGGACGGAGGTAGTAAATGATTTTCTTAAGATCTATTCATAACCTTAATTAAACAACATGAGATGGATGGAGTAATATAAAATGGAACCCGATGAAAATGAAACATCTATGAAAGCAAGACCATTGAAAGTAAATCACATATGAATGTTTTACATTTAATAATAATGCAGAAAAATCTTTATAACAGGGTATGGTAAGAGGAAAATGTTTTATAAATGATTTTTTATTAAATTTCGTGGTGTAATTTCTACAAACACGTATAGGTCTTATGATCTATTGTCCTTACATTTTAGTTTTTTTTTTTTAATAATATGGAAACCACAAAGAACAAAATCTATAAAAGACAAATAGTGGCAAACAATGGCCCATGGCATCCTCACTAAGAATGAGAAGGAGCACTGAAGGGGGAGGGATTTAATCTAAAACTGTACGAATGAAAGTCCTCGAATGTCCCATATTGGCTAACAAGTCAGCACATCTATTAGCCTCTTGGTATGAATGTGAAACATAAACCCTCAAAATTAGGTAGATGAATGAGTTGCATATTTTCATCCAAGAGATTTTGTAGGAAAAAGTTAAAGGATCTCCCCAGATTAACCTATATATATATGAGTTATAACATATCCTCGATTTCTTAACTTTGATTAGTATGTCATTTGTGTGTGTTTGGATGGTTGATTGTGTTCTTAGATGTGTGGTTAGGGTTACGTTATAAAAGAGAATGAGAGAGAAAACTAGATTTAGGGTTTCACGCTTCAGCGTGGAGCCATGTAACGCTTCATCGTTCGTGTTGATATGTTGAGGTAATTCGTACTGATGTCGAGTCGACTTCATCTATCGATGTTTACATCGTCTGAGCTTGTTCTTTTTCAATCTTAAATCCTGACTTCAATTCATATATATTTTAGGTGTCTATGCTTGTGTACGATTGTTGAACGACTTGTGTCAGTAAATGAGGCACACAAGCTAAGATTTATAGGATCTTTACCAATTTTCTCATTGCCATAAACAACTGTATTTAAGTCTCCCCACACACCATGGGAGAGAACTAGTGGAGCTAAAACCTTTCAACTCTTCCTGTAGAAAATTACACAACCCTATTTGAGGGCTACCATACATAATGGATAAAATCCAAGGCAAGAGGGGTTGGACATAGTAGCTAGATGATGAATTGATATAGATATTTAGAGAACCCAATTTCCAGAGAAACCGAATTCCCCCAGAGAAACTCCTATCCTCCACTCAAGCATGCTCATCAAGCCAATCTTCTTAATCACCTTCTCAACACGATCTGTAATTTTTTGAGTCTCTAAAATAGCCATCAAACTCAGCTGATTGATTCTTATGTAATCTCAAACAAGCCCCGAAAAATCACACCCCCACCTCCTCTACTATTCCAGAATAAGAAATTCATAAGAAATAAGGGAAGAGAATGGCACCTTGCACAACGCTAATAAAGAGCCTTTGAAGCAAATTCAGCCACAACTTATTGGGAGAAGGAATTAGGTGCAACGCAAGTGGCATGTCTACAACCATGTTAGATTGATGGCCTTTTGGGTTTTTTTTGGGGGGGGGGGGGGGGTTGGTTCAGCAACTCTTGGAGCAACATCAATGTCCTCTGGATTAGCCTTACTATGGACTGACATCTATTGCCAGAGAGTTAGGGATTCAGATATTCTGTTAATCATCAAGATTTGACTATTCTCAAAGGAGTTTTCAGACAAAGGGAATAGGACATGGTTTTTCTGTCGGGGTATACTTTTTCTTGGTAAGGTCCTCTTCACTAGCTTCACTTCTACCCTTCCGTCATTTAGAGGTCCAAGACTACTTCTTTTCCCGCATTAATTGGGTTTAGATACCACCAGGGCCTTAATCGATGGAGTCAAATTTTCCTTCCTACATTTCAAAATATTAATAAATAACTAGCAAAAATTATATTTGTATAATTAAACCGATAATGTCAATGCTTTAAAATACTACATTACTCATTAGTATATAATAGGGTAAACTACACTCCATTTCACTGTGATAAGCATGAGTTACAATTTTCTTTTCTCTTGTGCTAAGATCTACACTTTCACTCCCTAAAAAGTAAGTATGTAGTACACTTTAATCCATGATATGAGAAACAAATCCTTTAATAGTAGTGTACGATTATGCACATTAATTATTCTGAAAAAATATTTTCTCCATTTACCACTTTCAATGTCATTGGTAACGAACTATGAACACTTTATTGCTAATTTTATGACTTTAGAAGATAAAATGATATTTTAAATACCCCTTTTTATTGGCTTTAGAACTTTGCTTAAGATCATTGTTTTTATCTTTTATTATTTTATAGTTGATAGAAGGGATTCAAAACTATATGTTGATGTTATTGTGAATCAACAATAGAGAAAAAATATCTTGATTATATTAAAATGGATTAAAGTGTAATTACCGACGACCTAGCCTTTAGTAACAAAAAAGTCACTAAAAAAATTCAAATCTGCACTTTTTCGTTATTGAGGATTAAGCCGTCAGTAATTATCAAGGGCTTAGCCGTCACCAAAGAATTCATATTGTTCACTTTTTTGTTTCCGATAGTCTTTGACTTTTTACCGACGGTTTACAAACGGCGAAGCCGAGCGTAACTACGAAACGTAGATTGACTAACTTTCTTCAGCAGCGTCATCAATCCGCACACATTTTAATTTGACATCTGAATCGTCCTTTAACATCCATCAATGGTCCAAAACACCTTAATGAATTAGACTCCCATAGGTCCAATATTTTCCATGCCTACAAACAACCACCACTAGTCCTCAGTCAGTAGCCATTGCCGCCGTGTTTTTCGACACTGAACTTCACCAGTCCGTCGCCATTAACAGTGACTCTCATTCCCGTTCCAGTTCATCATCTTCTTGTTCTTCTCTGGCGTGTTTCTCTTCCTGTTCTACGAGCAGCACATACAACAATAACATTCTCATCTCATTCTCACTACAGATCTAAAAGTGTTCTGAACAGAACTTCAGAGGATGACCGGAGGGAAGCAGTGCGGTTGTGCTCGCGACGGATGACGACGGCGCGTCGGGTGGTGTACCTGCAAACACTCCGACGCTCAAGTCAGTGTGTGTCGAGGTGAGTAAAGAGATGGTAGAAAAATCATTACCTCGACCGTTCGACGCGGTCTTCTTTTAATATGAGTTGAGGACGGTTACTGTCGATGTGTAACCGTCCCGTGAAACCCGGAAGTCGGCATTAAATTCCTTTAATGCACAAAGCCGTTGGGTCGGCCACGTTGAGGGAAGGCGGAGAGGCATGCGACGACGTGGCATCGAGGAAGGTGGGTCGACGGATTGGGCCTCGGCCCGGTCAGCGATTGCCCCCAAGTCGCTAGCTCGAATGTCGAGGTGGTGACTTGTTGTCGGTTCGTTGATGTCGACGCTCGACGCCCTTGTTAAAGCGAACCGCAAGTGTCGCCACGCCGTGCTTGTTCATTAGTTCGTTCGGGACCTTCGTGGTTCCACGCCTGGCCGAGGCGCTTCGACACGAGGCTTGATGTGCTTGTGCAAGGCACAAGGCTTTGTCACGAGCTCGTGCACGCGGTCTCGGCAAGAGGTCGACAAGGCTTTATCACGAGCTCGTGCACGCGGTCTCGGCACGAGGTCGATCTCTTGATTGCACGAGGTCGATTCATCAGGTGCTTGTGCCAACGCACAAAGCTTTATCACGAGCTCGTGCACGCGGTCTCGGCACGAGGTCGATCTCTTCATCAGGTGCTTGTGCCAACGCACAAGGCTTTATCACGAGCTCGTGCACGCGGTCTCGGCACGAGGTCGATCTCTTCATCAGGTGCTTGTGCCAACGCACAAGGCTTTATCACGAGCTCGTGCACGCGGTCTCGGCACGAGGTCGATCTCTTCATTCACGAGCTCGTGCGCGCGGTCTCGGCACGAGGTCGATCTCTTCATTCATCAGGTGCTTGTGCCAACGCACAAGGCTTTATCACGAGCTCGTGCACGCGGTCTCGGCACGAGGTCGATCACAGGTGCTTGTGCCAACGCACAAGGCTTTATCACGAGCTCGTGCGCGCGGTCTCGGCACGAGGTCGATCTCTTCATTCACGAGCTCGTGCACGCGGTCTCGGCACGAGGTCGATCTCTTGATTCACGAGCTCGGGCACGCGGTCTCGGCACGAGGTCGATCTCTTGATTCATCAGGTGCTTGTGCCAACGCACAAGGCTTTATCACGCTGTTCCTGTCAAAGTATAGACAATTTGCAACAACTTGATGTAATTAAGTTAGCGTTAATTTTATGCTGAGTAAAGTGCTCGTAGTCGAGTTTTATACTTCCCTGTGGGAGTAGTTGATCTGGCTGTCCAAGTGGCAAGGTCGGGGTCATCAAATAATCAAGGTCAATGGCGTAGCCGAGTTTAAGGTCGTCTGAATTTTGCAATTGCAGAGGTGGGCCTGGTAGGTCGCTCGAATACTGGACTGTGTATCCACCTGTTGTAGAGGTGCTTGTGCAAGCGCACAAGGCTTTATCACGAGCTCGTGCACGCGGTCTCGGCACGAGGTCGATCTCTTCTTCAGGTGCTTGTGCCAACGCACAAGGCTTTATCACGAGCTCGTGCACGCATCGACCTCGTGCGCGCGGTCTCGGCACGAGGTCGATCTCTTCATTCATCAGGTGCTTGTGCCAACGCACAAGGCTTTATCACGAGCTCGTGCACGCGGTCTCGGCACGAGGTCGATCACAGGTGCTTGTGCCAACGCACAAGGCTTTATCACGAGCTCGTGCGTGCGGTCTCGGCACCAGGTCGATCTCTTCATTCACGAGCTCGTGCACGCGGTCTCGGCACGAGGTCGATCTCTTGATTCACGAGCTCGGGCACGCGGTCTCGGCACGAGGTCGATCTCTTGATTCATCAGGTGCTTGTGCCAACGCACAAGGCTTTATCACGAGCTCGTGCACGCGGTCTCGGCACGAGGTCGATCACAGGTGCAAGGTTTTGATAGTAAATAAATGCTGATTGTGTATTTCTTCAATCATACTTCACTGCTTCACACTTATGTGTTTAGGATACATTTGTTTCAACTATAATATTTCTTCATCTTTGCTTGTCAGTGTTACTCTGGGGATTTGTCTTTGGCTTTTGAGGCTATCAACTTCTCTTCGTAATTCATAAATTTCTGAGCTCGCTTCAGGAACTCGGTCAGGGACCTCGGTTTGTCGACACTGAATAGGCTTCCTTCGACCAGGCCTTGCTCTAGCAAGTACAGCTTCATCTCGTCAGAGCATTTCTTCACCAAAATGGCTTCTTTGTTGAAGCGCTCGACGTAGTCTCTGATAGACTCATCTTTCTTCTGCTGAATTGCGCTGCGGCTGCCGACTGGGTTGGACTTTAGACGCAGTTGAAATGCGCGAGAACTGGTCGACGAGCTCATCCACGAACCAATGGAATTTTTCTTAAGAGTCCGGAACCAAGACAACGCCGCTTTCTTCAGAGTGAGGAAAGATTACGCGACTTCACCGCCTTGGGCGCCTCGATAGCCCATGACAAGATCAAAGCAACCAACATGCTCGTCGGGTCGGTGGTGCCGTCGTATGAGTCCAAAGCGGGTGGTTTCAAGATGCTTGAATCGGAATTTCATGATCTCGGATGTAAAAGGACCAAAGGCCCCGCTGAAGTCACTCGTGGTCATCGCCCGAGGAGTTGATGAAACATAATGAGCACGACGGAGTGCTCTATGCACGAAGCGGTGTGGAGTCGTGCCCGCGGTGGTGGCGATGAGCAGATCTGAGATTTTCAGACTCTTCGATCTCCGAGGAGAATGAGAGACTCGATCTTTTACATTCCGATTTGGGTGGCAACGCGAGCGGAGAGTTCCCTGGCGATTCTCCATTCGATCGAGGCGTTGATTTTGAGCATGCATCGCCGCATGGCTTCGGATGAATTCGCGGAACTCGCGAATGAGGATGGCGGCGGTCTCCGTTGCGGCATCGGTTTGAGCAGCAACGATCGGAACGGCGTCATGCCGGAGAGTGGTTCTGTCGAGCTATTGGCTGGTTTGGTGGTTCAAGATCTGCGTTCGCATGAGTGGAGCGCTAGTCGCGACCTGACGCTTCGATCCAGTCATCGTCGAGTGAAGAAGGGAGACTTCGACAAAGAAGATGGAATCAGAAACGATTCCCACAGACGGCGCCAATGTTCTGAACAGAACTTCAGAGGATGACCGGAGGGAAGCAGTGCGGTTGTGCTCACGACGGATGACGACGGCGCGTCGGGTGGTGTACCTGCAAACACTCCGACGCTCAAGTCAGTGTGTGTCGAGGTGAGTAAAGAGATGGTAGAAAAATCATTACCTCGACCGTTCGACGCGGTCTTCTTTTAATATGAGTTGAGGACGGTTACTGTCGATGTGTAACCGTCCCGTGAAACCCGGAAGTCGGCATTAAATTCCTTTAATGCACAAAGCCGTTGGGTCGGCCACGTTGAGGGAAGGCGGAGAGGCATGCGGACGACGTGGCATCGAGGGAAAGTGGGTCGACGGATTGGGCCTCGGCCCAATCCGGAACAAAAAGATAGTGCTTTGGTTCAAGGAAGCTTTTTGGCGACCATGTTCTCAAGTGTTCAACCGTGGTTTCAATCTGTAAAAAAGATTGTGTTTGTTCATAAGGGTATTACTTTAGGCTTGTGGATAAGGATGCATCTAGAAATTAATAATTATAGAAAAGTCTGGAACAACCATTCTCCACCATGAATTTAGATGATTTGCTTATAAATAGGCCCTCTCCCACGTTACAAGCGAGGTAAGTAAATAAGATTCCCTCATTTGCTCTCTATTACCGATTACTTGTATCCTATCTTTTCCTATCTAATAAATCAATCCTTCCAAATTCCCTTTTAAGTCGGTTTACCAGCCCTGGAGCTACGAACTATAATCTCTACATTTAAATTCTAACAAGTTAGACCAAATAAAAATATAGGATACATCCGTTTAAGATCCATATATAAAAAAATAAAAAATTTACAAAATATAATAAACATATTATTGTAATTCAAAAAATCTAGTCTATGAACATAATCTTGAACATTAGCGAATATAAAAATAGAAATTTCAAATCATTGTCTTACAAAAATTCAAACTAAGTACATAATTTTTAGACTTTACTAAATCTTATAAATCATTGTCTTCCAAAAATCCAAGCTAAGAGATTGGAATAGTATCAATTGTATTCCCTCCTTGAGCATCATCCATAAATAGCACAACTTATATTTTTGGTTCATCAAGAGACAATGATACCATATCAAGAGTTCTAGCACCATCAAAGCTATCTCATGCATCTCCACTATGTCCCACATCTTAGTACTCCTTTCCTTGTGTTCTTCATTTTTTCTTGCACAGTTGATAGAAATTTTATTTTCAGAAAAGAAACTTCCACCAAAAGACAATGTTTGGTTAACGAAAATTGGCGGTTGCTTGACTTTAGGCGTAAACTAGCATGTGAGGTGAGTCATGGTCTAGGACCTTGTGGCATGACTTATTCACATGATTACTCTAATTATCTCCTATAATTATGAACTGAATTTGTGTTAGGGTGTGAAGATAAAACAAGGGTAGTGAAATAATGTTGACTTGAGGGAAGCAATCGTGCGTCCCTTATTGCACGCCGAAAATGAGCTGCTATATTTTTGTTAAGCTTGACATGGTTTATTAAGCTAATTAATTCACATGATGTTTTCTTTGATTTGCATGTTTGGGTTAGAGGATTCTCAAGAGCCATGAGGTTCGGCGCTTGCGGCCATGTGGGTGGGTCGTCCCTAGCTCACTTGCTTAAGCTTTCTCTTTAATTTCCCCTATTTCTTGTCTTTTCTTTTCTTTTCCTTCTGTTTGCGTGGAAAAATCACCCGAGGGATTCGGCTAACATCCAGCCGACAAATTGATTCCTGTTAAGCGATTACACCGAGAACGGAACTCTGATCCTCGATTGTGGGTTCCCCAACTGCTCCAGAAAGCGTTGAGTGTGATGAATCTACGCTATGCTAAGGCTAAGACTAAGATACATGGAATCGGCTAAGATAAATGCTGTAAAAAGCTGATAAAATGCAAAAGAAATAGTTGTTTGATTGATTTCCTGCTCTTTTACATTTCTCAGCGGATGTATATATATACAAAAGAAAAACAAAACTGTAACCACCCCCTATCGGCCATTATGCGTTTCACACGTTCATGGCTGACCACGAGCGGTCGTGGGTGTCCCTCAACTGTTTCTTCATGCGTATCGTGGGTTAACCGCTCTCCCATCGGCTGGGCAAACGATTTATCACGTGTTAAATGCGTTGGAGACTTTCAACGGCTAGCTTTGGTCATTTTAGCGCCAAAGTACATGACTCTCACATATTCAGTCCTTGGTTGAGCTTCAAAGCTCTATATTAATCAGAAATAGCTCAGCCGATGCGACCATAGTAATCGGATATTTCCTTTATCCGTATCGGCTATACTCTTTAATAATCGGCTGGCCTCACGATGCTCCCTGAACTTCTAACATTTTTCTTTTCTATCCTCGGTTCAGTGGGACCAATTTTCGGCTGCCAATCCGATCGGCTTATCCCAAGCAACGGCTGTTCCCTTCATCGGCTGTTCCCTTCATCGGCTATGGCTGATATTTCGGGTGATAACACCTTCTAACACAATTGTTAATGCGTCCGTGCCCCTTAACTTGTCCTCTTTCTACCATGTGATATCATTACAGGTCTAACGTTCTCATTTGAGTTTGACCACGTTCAACCTGTCCATTTTTTTTCCCTTCCAAAAAGTTGCTCCGTTTTCTTGATTAATTAAAATTAGCACTAACATGCGCGCTCAAAACAAATTAGTTTATATCAGTATCTAAACGCCATGTCGATACTGTATTTTTTATCGTTTTATTTCTCTACTATACGTCTGTTAACGCTGAATTTTCACAGGAACAAATAGAGTTTGAAAGAGCAATATGGGACTCGAACTGAGTCCTCAAGGGTTGTACAAATTGATAGGTTTACAACGTATAAAATCTTAATGGTTGAGTATTTGAAATTTGGGTCTCAAGCAAGACTCCAAGCAAAAACATGAATGGAAACGTAAAAAACAAACGCAATTCAATTGTTAATGACAACCAAAACACATTAAGACGAGTTAGAGCACAAAAAGCAACAAGGTGCACTCTGTGCAACGAGTGATGAAAAGTATATGAAAGAAGAGTAGAAGAGACTACGAAGTAAAGTAAAGAACTGAAAGCAAAGAGACCAAAGAAAAAAACAGACTAAAAAACAACACGAAATTTGAATTGAATTGAAAGTGGCATGAACACATGCATTGATCTCCAGCGTAGCCGGTCTATCTTATGTGTTCAGATGTGTTAGGCGTGTGTGAGTTACAAGTGAGAAAATTTTGCCCTTATTATATCGCTAGTGTACTAGTATTTATAGGCAAAATGGAAATAACTACTACTCCCTCCGGCCTCATTTATAAGCAAAAAATGCCTTTCCACATTCGTTAAAAAATATATGTATCTGGTCCAAATTTTGGACCAGATACATGCATTTTTTAACAAATATAGAAAGACCTTTTTTGCTTATAAATGAGGCCAGAGTAGTACTCCCTCCGGAACTATTTATAAGGAAAAAAGTCATTTACATATATTTTTTAACGAATCTGGAAATGACTTTTTTCCTTATAAATGGTTCCGGAGGGAGTATGTTCTAAGAACCTAATTACACTCGTTTTGGAAGTTTGAAAACTGACTAGGTATCTTTTACAAGATTTGAATTCAAATTAAAACTAAAAATAATTGTTGTCTTGGCGTCGCTTTCTCTTGTTGATCTTTGCAATCACTGGTAACTGCTCCCAAATTTCGGATTAATAGCACTTCCTTCGAAACTGGCAGCTTAACCTCCACTGCACTTGGTCTTGTCAAACAACTCGAGATTTGTCTTCAAAACTTTGGTGAGTTTTCCTTATGCACCATCAGTAGTGCATTATGACTCTTAACTCGGAACTTGTCTTCAACCCTTCAGCGAGACCCTTTCATACACCATCAGCGGCGTATTGCCATTTTCTAAATGAATTATCTTTGAAACTTGGAACAATCCTCGGAATTGAGATTCCAAGCTTACTTCCTCTGAACATCGATTTTCGGCATCAAAGTAACTTTAAGATAAAGCATTGACAACAACCACTATTTGAAAAGGTTCAAATTTCTATACCAACAACACACCCGTTTCTTGGAAAAAAAGTGAAAAATTCTTTTTATTTCTCTTCTCCCTCGTCTTTTTTCTCATAAAAGGAACATATAGGTTGTGCAAATTTACTTTTTACCAGAAGAATCTATTTACTATTTAAGAAACTTAACTACAATCACTAGTACAAAAAACAGTTTTAATAACTGAAGTTTACATCGGTTGTTTTAGAACCGTTATTAAAAAATAGGCGGTGGCATTTTTGAAATTAAGTTGAAAACTTTTAATATCGGTTTTAAATTTACCCGTTGTAAAAAACTTTTAATATCGGGTTTTTATAAAACCGATATAAAAAGAAAGGTTATTTTCGACCCATTCACCGCGTGCAAACCTTGCTTCTCTCTCAGAATCCCTCCTCATCGAAAATCACAAAACCCTTCTCCTCTCAAAACACTACTCGCTGCAACCTCCCCTTCGCCCAACCTCTTCTCTCGCCGTAAACCTTCAATGACATCGCAACCAAAGAGGAAGGTGGAAGCGAACATTCAATCATCGAGCAAGCACCAGAACATTCAATCAACGACGTCACAACCGAAGAGGAAGGTGTTCACGAAAAACGAACCAACCTCCTTCCTCCTTCCTCGTGAAATCAAATCTTTCTCTCAGAACCCTCACAGTTCGCTAGCCGTTACGGTGCTTTTCCTTCAAGTTTCTTTCCACCACGAATCCCTAATTTATTGTCCTCTTCTCCCTCTTTTTTCCAATCAGTTCATAGTTTCTACTCCTCACTGTTCTTGTAATCCAACAACCGAAAATCGTTCCCATTCTACTTGATCATACGAACAAGTTCCACTGGTCGTTAATCAAAAATTCTCAACGCACTTTGGCGCTTGTCGTTAGGAATCGACTGATTTTCGAACTCACGCCGTGATATAAAAAGCATGGCCGCAAGAACAGCTTGCCAAAGACATAATCACTCTTCGTGGTTCTGCAAAGAATCGTTAGCGAAGTTCTTCAAGATTCGCACGCCTCTATTTTTTCTCCCCTTTTCTCCAATTTCTTTCATTTTTGTATGCTTGGTATTTTTGACTTACGGAAGTTATGGCTGATTTTATTTTTGGTTCTCTTTTCAAATCAGGATATGCCGCTAATGAGTTTGATCCTCTGTGTCCAAAGATTTTTTTGACCTAATTTTTCATATCCCGCTTATGTGGCTTGAAATTTTGTGATATTAACAAGTAGTTTATTTGAAATGGCAATTTGTTCAAAGATCCTTTACAATCGTGGGGTTTATCCAGAAGAAAGCTTTGTGAAGGTGAAGAAATACGGCCTTCCCATGTTGCTTATCAAGATGAGGGTGTCAAATCTTTTATAGCCAATCTAACCGCCACTCTGGTAACTATGACCCCTTGTTTGTTTCTATTATTGTGATTCTCTCCTTCATGCCGTAGAGAAATTGAACCGATTAAATTATTCACGGATCATAATGTATAATAAGAATTGGGAATCAAAGTTCATTTATAAAAATGATACTGAATTTGAATCAATGTTAAGTTAATTTATTCTTGGCGCTTTCAATAACTACTTTTGAGGGTGAGTAGTTCATTGTGATATCATAAGTGTTCACCAGTCGATGATTGAGTGTGTGAATTTTGTATGTTGAAAAGAATGGCTTGAAGTCGGCAAGTTACTGAGGGTTGTCCTTGTTATAATGAGCAAGTCCACCGTGAAGTCCTTGAAAGGTGGAACTTCAAAGATTGAGACCGATAAAGTGAGATTGTTGAGAAGGGTGGGTAACTTGGCATAACTAAATCCCGGTCAATTTTTCTTCCTTCCAAATTTTCTCCTCGATTTATGTTTTTGGTTCTTTTAATTTTAATTTTTTTCTTTCAAAGGTGTCAAGGGAGAAGAGTGACAAGGAAATCATGAGAGAGATACAAGCCATTATGAGGCGATTGCTTCGAGTATCACCTATTTGCCATGCCTGGATGAACCTTGTAAGAACCAAGTCTCGCACCAAAGATCATGAGAAAGAGCCGCCATGCTCTGTGCATCTCTTCTCGCTTTTACTTTCTTTCTTCATCCTTTTCATTTTGTTTTGTTTTATCTTCAAGCCGAGCATGGCTATCTTGTTTCAGGTGTTTTTGATGTGTTAGCATATACCGACACGCACGCCGCAGTTCCATTCACTTGGATTGAGAGTGATCCAAAACTGATTGCAAATCCGCAAATGGTGAAATTGCATTCCTTTGATACTAAGGTGAAATTTGGATCTGCCATTTTGGTTATTTATCTGACTGATGTGCTTTGGTAAATTTGGCTCTCACTAACACGTTGTTTTGGCTGTGCAGATTCACAAGGTCGACACACTTGTGTCATACAAGAATGACGAATGGGATGAGCAGTAGAGCTTGTCTATTCTTGTTATGCTGTTCTGCCTTCTGTGTTGTTTTCTTAGGTCTCAAGTGAATTTTCCGTTGTGCATGTGTCAGTTGTGAATTATATAAATATCAACATTGTGGACTGGTATGTCATGCTCCCTCCCAATAGAGTTGGTTGATCTTTTCTGTTATGGTGTTCTTGACAAATCCACTCTTTCCTTTTCCATTTAGCTTTAAGGATCCTTGTCCTCGAGGCAATGGCAGGTATGCAGAACACATGGTACCTAAAGTTGAGATTAAGGACTTCAGAAAAGGTGCTCAGGTACCTTTTTGCTTAAATATTGTTGTTGATGCTTGCTCGATAATTTGAATAGAAAATTTTCTTGTATTTTAATAGAAAGGATACAGGTAGGCTTTACAAAGACATCATTTTCAACATTTGCTACTTATATCTAAGTCTTTAATCTGAAAATATAGTGGTGAATAGATTCTCAATAATGGAAGTAATTCTTTGATCTTGCTTGAAGTTTCCCACTTCCTTTTATTTTTCTTTATTCCACTTTCTGAGACTGCAGCTTGGCTTTAGTTTTTCTTTGCCCTTTACCTTATTTTCAAATAGCCATTTCTTTGCCTTGTTTTGTTTTGATCACCTAAAACTTGTGATATGTTTGATGAAATGACTCAACTGTTGCACCTTTATAAAAACTTAAGGAGAGAAAAGGGCGGGGTCGGAGGGGGTGGCGATGGTGTCTCGACGAGGGAGGCAGTGATGGAGGGTTTGAGGGGAGAGGGACGAGATTGCCGTCTGAGACTTCAACACGAAAGATCTCGGTTCTATTGCACATCTTCTTCCTCTCAAGACTTATAGTTCTTTAATCATTCTCCCTTTGTGTTTTTCTTTAAATGATTTCAATGTTACAACACTGCTGGACTCTTCCTGTATATAACTATCATGTCCTGTAATTTTTAAAATTTTCCAAATATTAGTATTCAAGTTGTTTCATATTTATGTTGTCCGTATTTTTTTGGAATCATTTTTAGGGAAAAAGACTTGGCTTCAGGAAGCTTTTTACGAAATGTCAAACCCACTAATATATCTTGGTAATTTATCTGCTTATTAAGTATAAAGGTAAACTTTAGATAAAAGGCCCCAATTACTTGCTTTTAACATTGTACTGCTCATGAACATGATACCTCAATCAATCTTAATTAATAATTGTATTTAGCATCTTTCCCTTTTTCACCAAGTATGGATCCGTCATAGTAGAATCTTTATCCTTTATTCTTGCCAATACAAGTTACAACCATCCATTATAAAATTCAAGTACTGTCAATGACTTAAATTATGAGAGTAACTTGTTTAGCTCTTGTATCCTTTATTCAATTAACAACTCTTCCATTTTGTGGTTGCTGCAGTATAACCTATAGCAATATAAAAGGATGCCTACTTTACTTATGGTTGGATCAAATAAATTACATATGATGAGTTCAGCTTGCATGCATTGCTTGATGTATGTTCCTATATTGATTTTCGTTTTTTCATTCTGTTTGATGGAGGTACTATTTTTTATTATGTTTATGTGACTATATATTTTTGTAATTTGTAGCCTTAGTAGCTGAGCTTTTTACCTTTATTTTTATTCTATTTGCATTAAGATTCTTGCTTTATGATGGCCTTGGTGAGCATGATTATCTTTTTGGGAAAGTAATTGAGAGAGAATATATGCTGAAGATTGGTAGTGTAAAGTGCCTGATACCAATAGCAAGATTTTCTATGAAAAGTGTACTTTTAACATCAGTTATTTAGAAACCGATGTTAAAAGTGTACTTTTAACGTCAGTTTTGGTGAAAAATCGATGTCAAAAAGGTACTTTTAACATCGATTATTTAAAAACCGATATTAAAATATACCTTTAACATCGGTTATTTACAAACCGATATTAAAAGTGAACTTTTAACGTCGGTTTTGGTGAAAAATCGATGTGTAAAAGGTACTTTTAACATCGGTTATTTCAAGAACCGATGTAAAAAACGTTTTTCACATCGGTTCTTTTTCCGATGTAAATAGTGTCCACTTTTAATATCGCCTGTATTAATAACAAATTCAAAACCGATGTTAAAAGTCATTTTTAACCGATGTTAAAAGACCAAACTGTAGTAGTGAATAAACATCACGTGTCAACATCTTATTCACCAGCTCAAAAATTGTTTTCCACCCAATTTTTGTTGCTCAGAGTTGCGTGTTACCCACGAGTGTTCTGACTAGTGAGGTACTAAAAATCAAACTTTAGGCAATTTAAACAGAGGTTTCGATAGTATCACAAAGTATGAAATACTAGTAGAATATCCTTGCATCCGCACGGGTCACGCCGTGTTGGTTGCAATGAATGTTTCTAAAGCATTTACATGCATTAACTAAAATTGAATATCAGTTGCTATGTCTTTTGACCTGACAAATATTTTAATATAATGGTCCTTATACCAATTTTAATTGCATCTTTCTGAACCACCTCTATGCATTAATAGCTATAAAACAAGATCAAAGTTAAATTAAATACATTTATAAATAATAAATACATTTATAAATTTGATATGTGTTTAATGATGATATAAATTACACCAGAACATGTAATGTTTTCTCGTAAGGACTAAAAAGTAAAATAATTATTTATAATAAAATTACACCGACAACATGTAATGTTTCCCCATAAAGACTAAAAAGCAAAATAATTATTTATAAATGATAAAGACATTTGCAAATTTGATATATATTCAAACACGATAAAATTACACCTATGGTATGTAGAGCCGGCAAAATGGGCCGGCCCGACCAGGCCGGGCCGGGCTAGCCCGATAAATGATAGGGCTTGGGTAGTTGAATTTGAGCCCGTTTTTACAACCGGGCTTTTTGGCCCGGCCCGATAAAGCCCGAGCCGAGTCGGGCTTCGGGCAGCCCGTGGCCCGCATAATATATTACTTATAATACTTAAATATAAAAATGATGGGCTGGTTATATCTTTTTTTTGTTACTAAACCAGAACAGCCCATGTCTTTTTTTTTTTACTGAACCCACCAGCGACCAGCCCATATATTTTTGTTTTTGTTACGGGCTCCAGGATCCAACCCAAATTCCCGTCTCCCTTGATCTTTTAATTTCAGAAACCCTCATCTCAAGAAGAGAAAGTTTCTCCTGAGCTCTGGAGAGTTCGCGATGTAGCTTGTGGAGAGCTTCGCGTACCCTCTGTTGAGGGTTTTTGGCCGCGGCGATTTTGGTCGGTGGTTCTCGCACCGTTATGTACAGTCTTCTTCTCAAGTTTTTTGTTTTCTCCTTTGATCCTTCTTCGTTCTGGTGCGCGGCGTCGCTTCGGCTCAACGATGTATCTCTTCTTCTCCGGTGGATTTTCGTTCTGTAAACCATCTTTGGTGAAGGAGAAGGTGAAGGTGAAGGCGAAGGTGAGTGAACTTGCGATGGAAGCAGCTGAAGTGATTTGCAACGAACCCTAAAAGTCAGATTCAAGATTGGCGCATCTTGCTGGTGCTTTGTTGTGATGGTTTTAATCTCACCGCCTTGCCCAACATCCTGAGCTAATTCTTGGCAAGGCCACTGAAATTATGGAAGCTTGGTTCTGGAGAAGATGAGTTTGTCGTTGCTGTTCTTGGTTTCGTCGTTTTTTTTGTTGTTGTGTGTTGTTTGATGTCTTCTTTAGCTGTTGTTGTTTGTTGTTGTTGTTTGTTTGTTGTTGTTGTTTTTGTGTGTTGTTTGCTATTTTTATATTTAGGTTAGTTAGTCTGTTAAGTTATCTTCTGGAGTATCTGGTTTTCTGTTTGTGTTGGCGTGATTCTATATTCTATAAAATCTGCACATTATAGTTGCGCTGATGTAATCTCAATTTTTTTTTTCAATCATTGTTTTATTTAATCCGGGCCAGCCCGAAAGCCCGCGCACTGTAGGGTCAATGGTCAGTAAATTACGAGTCTAATTTCACCTAGGGCTTTTGGCCCTACCGAGCAAAGCCCGAACCCGATGCGTGGTCGGCGATGCGGCCTGCAGCCCAGCTTTGATCTAATGGTATGTAATGTTTCCCTGTAAGGACTAAAAAACAAAATAATCATTTACAAATGATAAAAATATTTATTAATTTGATGTGTTAAAAGACGAAAAAATTACACCCACAACATGTAATGTTTCCCTTGGAGACTAAGAAGCAAAATTATCATTTATAAATAATAAAGACGTTTACACTCGTATAAAAAATAAACATTTTATGTTTCTCCGTCTGAACCCAAAAGAAAAATAATCATTTATACCGATTATATGTAATGTTTCTTCCAGTTAAGAGTCAAAAGTCAAATAATCATCTATAAATAATATATAATAAAGATATTTATAATTTTTTATGTTATGCCGACAACATTTTATGTTTTTCCGTTTGTACCCAAATGAAAAATAATCGTTTATACTGATAGTATGTAATGTTTTCTCCCGTTAAAAATAAAAAGTAAATAATCATCTATAAAAAATATATAATAATTATATTTATAAATTTTGATACGTGATCAAAGACGATAAAATTATAGTGACAATATATAATGTTTTCTTATTGAGACTTTAAACGAAAATAATTGTTTATAAATAATAAAAAATTATAATGATAAAATATAAAAATATAGAAAAAGAGAAATAGAAAGAAATAGTAGAAAGAAGAAGTTGACCAAAAAAAAAATAAATAGAAAGAAGAAACAGAAAGGAGGGTGTGAGAGAAGAAAGAGAGAAAGAGAAAGAGTGTCACGTGAGAAAAAGAAGAAAGAGAAGAGAGAGGAAAAAAATAAAAGGTGAGAGAAAAAAATGTAAAAGTAAGTAGAAAAATTAATTTTTTTTATGTGAATTTAATTTTTATTTTGATTTATTTTTATTTAGATTGACATATTTGCCCCTTTAAAATGATAGGTGGCAAAAATATGGTAGTCTAGTTTAATAATTTTGTCAATCCTTTGTATTTTTATGTTGATAGCAGATAGTAGATTCTTATATTGATAATAGACTAATCAAAGACACATGAATAATTTATATTACATTTCTAAAATGCAAAGAATGAGGGGTATAAATAAATTTATTGTTATACCCTAATTTCGTCCACCTACCTCCTGTAATTTATTTTTATTATTGTTTTTACTTTATTCTTAGTAACACATTTTGGGTTCATTTTCGTGTTAATCCTTTGGGCTAATTTCAGCCCAATTACAATAAAAAAGGAGGTGTAAATAGTCAAGCAAGCCCAAAATATAACCAGTCCATGATGTCCATTACTTGTCCAATAAATCCAATAAATACAAATCCAGCCCAAAACAAATATTACAAGAATCAGATTGAAACACAAAAAAAGAATAAAAGTAACAAAAATTGTAGGGAGCATCCTGCACAGAGACAAAAAAAAAGAAAGAGAAAAGAAGCAGAATGCAGCATCTGCTGCGATGAGATGCTGGGACAAGGGGAAGAGGACAAATCCTCCTTTCTGAGCCACCCTGCTGAGCTAGCCAACCTATTCTCTCAAGTTTTGAGAAGACCACCCAAAGATGAGAAAGGAAACCTCTACCTGTTGAGAGCAAAAGCCAATCAGACAAATGAAGGAAAATAAAGTCAAACCAGAAATCAAAACAATGCATACGACAGGGGCTTGGGGATGCAACCATCCTTGATCAGAGCATTAGAACACCAAAATGGCAACAATTTGAAAAAATTAAAAAAGATGATGTAGAGATAAATTGACCACACAACATCTCGTATAAGGCAAAATTTAGCCTATAAATATCACCAGCAAATTCATTCAGAGGAGGATTTTCTGGGCATTTTTTGACTACCAACCAAAGAATTAGGGTTCCACACTGAAGCCCTAATTCACCAAATCAGAACAAAAAAAAACGAAAAAGTAGTAGAATTAGAAGAAAAGCAAGAAGAAGCAAAGAGAAGAATCAAAAAAAAAAAAAAAAGAAAGCAGAAGCAAAGAAACGCAGAAGAAGCAGAGAGAAAAATCAAAGACAAGAAAAAGAAGCAAAAAGAAGGAAGAACCAGAAGCAGAGAAAGAAGAAGGGCAAAGAAAAGAAGGTAACCTCCCTCATCCTCTCCCACGATCTCTCTCTCCCTCCTTCCTCCCTTGTCCTCCTCTGCGTGATCTTCCCCACTATTCCTCCTCCTCTCAAGGCCCCCCTCGCTTCTTCCAAATTTGCATGCAAGGCCCAAGGACCTACAAGCAATGGCCGCTGCTCCCCTTCCCCTTCTTCTTCTCGCCCTCCTTTTCTCTCCTTCTCTCTCATCAACTCTCTTTCTCCCTCTGCGCCTCACTTTCTTCTTTCTCCCTGTTTTTCTTTTCTTTCCTTTCTTTTTAGTCTAGCATGGTCTACATCGTTCGATTCTGTTTTGCTTCTTTTTTTTTTTCTTTTCTTCCTTTCTTTGTTTTGTTGTGGGCTGCCGCCCTATTCTTTTTTTTTTTTTGCTTACACCCCCTCCCCTTTATTTCATGTTCTGCTCTTTTATTTTTATTTTTATTTTCTTTTCACACCCCTTTCTTTTTATTTACGCCCTCTCCCCTTTATTTCATATTCTGTTGTCTTTTATTTTTTTTTCTTCTTTCTTTTCACACCCAGTTTCTTTTTATTTACGCCCCCCTCCCTTTTTGTTTGTGTTTCTTTTCTTTTCCTTTCTTTTTATTCTGGTCTTTTATTTATTTATTTCTAGTCAAATTAGTACAATCTCATTAAACTAAATTTCACATACAAATATCGAAACCCTATTTTTTCTTGAAAATCACATGATAAAAATCACGAAAATTAATTTACTAGTAATGATTACTCGAGATTGCTTCCCGTTTAGTCATTACAAGTATCTTAATGTTCTAAATAAAATTGGGTTATTAGCGAGGACCACTCTTGATTGCTTCTCGTTTGGTCCCCATGAAAACCTATCTTTTTATTAAAATTAAAATTAAGTTTTTTTTACTAGTAATGATCACTCGAGATTGCTTCCCGTTTGATCATTACGAACACCGTTAATTTTATAAACAAAAAAGGGTTATTAATGAGGGCCACTCTTGATTGCTTCTTGTTTGGTCCCTACAAAACCTACCTTTTTTCATCAAAAAATATACAATTAAAATCAACCAACACGCAACCATTTTCTACCCAAGAACTACATAGCCTTTGATTTCTCCACTGCACCCGGAGATACGTAGGAGCAGGAGCATACTCCTGTCAAGCAAAAATATACAACTTTTATTAAACTTTTTTATTTTATTTTATTTATCTCATCATTGTAAATCCTTGTCTTTTTTTAAAATAAAAGGGAAATAAATATTTTTTTAGAAGTTAATAAATTTTGCACAATTAATTAGAGGTAACTTTTTTCGAAAGGATGTTGTAGGGTGCTAATACTTTCCCTACACATAATCGACTCCCGAACCCAAATCTGGTCTCAAGGACCATTTTTCTTCAAAAAAAAGGTTTTTTCCAATATTTTCCCTATAAAATAAATTATTGGTGACGGCTCCATTAAACTCGAATAAATCCCTCCGAATTTTTCAGTCGCTACATTAATCAGTATGATACACAATGCTAGTAAGTAGTAACGTGATCTGCTTCGGAGTTCGATCCCCACAAAACAATTCAGGGTGATCCCATTTCTATTGTTTACATGCTAACTGATTTGACACCAAATAATTATATTACGTCCATCGAGTATTAACAGAAAACCGTCACGATGTACACTCACACCTAGGGACAGTTGGGAGTCAGAGATCGAATATATCTGCTTGAAGAACCATGTGGTCCATTCTCTGTTCTCAACACATTGTTGTGGCATATCAAAATCAAATATGCATTACTTCATCATTAGCTACATAAAAAAAATCATTAGCTACATAAAAAAAAATGTCCCCGGCTTGTAATATTAGACTTCAAACCTTGATTGATTTTACAATTTAAAACTTTTGTGGCTTGCATTTCTTGAGCTGGCAGCCAAGTACAACCAATGATCAGCTTGTGATGCAGATTAAAAATTATTTTGTGTTCCGACTAATCTGATCGATTGGTTGTGGACAAAATTTTCAATTTGAAATTCAGTACCTTGAAAGCACTTAGAATTTCAACAATCATGAGCAATAATTGGTGACAATTTGTAGCGTAATTGCAATACCTACACTCATAGCTCAACGGCTAAAACAGTTTGATTGTTATTTCTATGTTGCGAAATTTGTAATTATACTTTTGGAATGCTTGTATCGTCTCATTTTATTTGTCATTTTATCTTATGTACACTTTTTAAGAAAATCATTGAATTTACTAATTTTTATAATAAAATCATACCTATTGACTAATATATTCCTTATTAATTGGAGCGACTACTAGTGGAATCATTAATTAGAAAAACTCATTAATTTAGATGGTTGAGATATTAGGGTATTTTTGGGGAAAAAATAATTAATACTTCTTGATTTTATAAAAAGACAAATAATTTGAGACAATACAATATTCTAAACAGAGCAAATAAAATGAGACAGAGGGAGTATAATACAATGTATGGGACACGTCATTAAAAGATACGCCGCCAACTTAATCGGCCTAGCCCCTATGCCACCTCGCCTCGCCCTTAGACCCCTCCCCTATTCGCCTTTCCTCCCCTGTTTCTCGTAAACCCTCCCCTGCCCCACCTAAATCCATCCCGACCGGTACCACCCTCGGCTACCCCAACCCAAGGCCAATCATATAGACTCATTTTCTGCCCTGCCTCGCCGCCATAACCTCTGCTTTCGGTTGATTGTGCTTATACAAAGCACACTTTGTGCACCGTAAAAAGCACATGTTCTGCTCTTTTATTTTTATTTTTATTTTTTTTCTTTTCACACCCCCTTTCTTTTTATTTACGCCCTCTCCCCTTTATTTCATATTCTGTTGTCTTTTATTTTTTTTCTTCTTTCTTTTCACACCCAGTTTCTTTTTATTTACGCCCCCCTCCCTTTTTGTTTGTGTTTCTTTTCTTTTCCTTTCTTTTTATTCTGGTCTTTTTTTATTTATTTCTAGTCAAATTAGTACAATCTCATGAAACTAAATTTCACATACAAATATCGAAACCCTATTTTTTCTTGAAAATCACATGATAAAAATCACGAAAATTAATTTACTAGTAATGATTACTCGAGATTGCTTCCCGTTTAGTCATTACAAGTATCTTAATGTTCTAAATAAAATTGGGTTATTAGCGAGGACCACTCTTGATTGCTTCTCGTTTGGTCCCCATGAAAACCTATCTTTTTATTAAAATTAAAATTAAGTTTTTTTTTACTAGTAATGATCACTCGAGATTGCTTCCCGTTTGATCATTACGAACACCGTTAATTTTATAAACAAAAAAGGGTTATTAATGAGGGCCACTCTTGATTGCTTCTTATTTGGTCCCTACAAAACCTACATTTTTTCATCAAAAAATATACAATTAAAATCAACCAACACGCAACCATTTTCTACCCAAGAACTACGTAGCCTTTGATTTCTCCACTGCACCCAGAGATACGTAGGAGCAGGAGCATACTCCTGTCAAGCAAAAATAAACAACTTTTATTAAACTTTTTTATTTTATTTTATTTATCTCATCATTGTAAATCCTTGTCTTTTTTAAAATAAAAGGTAAATAAATATTTTTTTTAGAAGTTAATAAATTTTGCACAATTAATTAGAGGTAACCTTTTTCGAAAGGATGTTGTAGGGTGCTAATTCCTTCCCTACACATAATCGACTCCCGAACCCAAATCTGGTCTCAAGGACCATTTTTCTTCAAAAAAAAAGGTTTTTTTCCAATATTTTCCCTATGAAATAAATTATTGGTGGCGGCTCCATTAAACTCGAATAAATCCCTCCGGATTTTTCGGTCGCTACAGCTGGCGACTCCACTGGGGACATTTTTTTTAGAGAGTCAAGCCTAAATAACTGATTGTGCTAAATAGTTAACTCTTATGTTTAATTTCCCTTGTTTTTGTTTATTTATTTATTTTTTCATTTACTTATTCATTTGTTTATTTACTTATTTATTTATTCATTTATTTATTTATTTATTGTTCTTTTGTGAATATTTGTTGTGAATATTATGCCTATATTGAACCTTAGGATAGCAGACCATATTTTGTATATTTCATTTGTTTTGCAGCTTGGGTAGTGTTAGGGTGTTGCCCCTCTCACACACCGCACCTACACGTTCGCACACACATGTGAGTAAGGCCCTATACCTGGGTCAGAGCAAAGCTTAAGTTGAGTGGAGGTTCGGTGATGGTCAATTGGAATTTGCTTTCCTTCTGGTTATTACGAGAACTTCATCTAGAGTGTGCTCCCTCTGAGTATTCCGCACCGGATAGTTATCTATCGTTGTGGTTAATATTCAGGAGGAGACTTTAGCTCTGGAGGCCTTTGGTGAGAATGTGATTAGAGCCACCATGAGATCTATCACTCAATACAAGACTATAGACCCCTTAGGTTAGAAAATCTCTAATTTTAGGTTTAACCCATTTAAGACACAAAGGGCATCATATCATTTTTGTTCTTCCGCCAAAAACCTGTTATATCACGTCCATGCATAAAAAAGGGTCTACTAAATCACATATTTTTGTGCATGCTACATGAATAGTCATCATCATCACTTAACATTATATCTTCATGCATTCATGCTTCCAAAAAAAAACATGTTGAATTTTTTTAAAAAAAAGGGGTCATTCATTCTCATTTCATTTTAGGTGCCAAGAAGCATAGGAACTCAAAGTTTGGCTGCAAGTATTTTGTGAGATAATATGAGATCAAATTGTGAAACAGTTTCGAAGAAGCTCATACATGTCAAAACAATGAGGCCTACGGTTCCTTGGCACAAATAAATAGATTCATGCATCCACATTCATTCATTTTTCTTTCTTACATACTCATATCATTTTTTTAATCATCAGAAGAAAATAATCAAACAAACTGGTTCCTCGACACCCTTATCGAACTCGCTCTCAATCAAAGATCATGGATGACCAAGAGATGAAAGAGGACGTCAACCAGCTGAAAGAACAGATGAGCAAAGTTTTGGAGCTTCTGCAATCCCTAAATAAAGACAAGGCTGCAGATGGGGTATCTCCAGCAGTGAATGATGAAAGTCAAGCTACACCTTCCCACCCACCTGGCTTTGGTCCTATGCAGTTGCAATATGGTCTCAACACTCAAGGATTGATGGTACCTTTTGCAATTTACCCGCAGGGTCCTACACACTCACCAGTTAGCAACCCTCAGAATCAAGTACCACAATTCCCACTTACGGACTCCCACCTGGTTACACGCCACCTATGGCCAATAATGATACTGCAAACCATAACCCCCAAGGCCCACAGGCACAACGGTTCCCACTATTTGGTCTCCCGCCCGGTTACACACCGCCAGGTGCTAACAATAACTCTGCGGAAGCTTATTCCCAAGCACTTGTTGTGCAAGATGTGGCTCAAGGATCCGGCTCCGGTACTGAAACCACACCAGTTCAAAGCTCAACTCCTGGCTTCATGACATAAACCTTTCCACCTGGTTATGCACCATCTCATGTCGGGAATACTCAAGGAGTCAGTATGCCCGTAGTGGCCCCCGTGGTGAATCCCCGACCATTTGGTTACCCCTATTATATTCAAGGAAATTCATTGAATCCCGGACTAACCGCATTGCCTGGTCTCCACTATGGGAGGACCCAACTGAGCATCCCGCTGGGAATCGCTGGTCCGACACGGTTGCAAATCCTCGAAGATAGGCTAAGAGTCGTAGAAGGAGTAAGCTATCTCGGTTCAAGTATCGCTCAGATCTTTGTCTCGCATCGATGTGGTTGTACCACCGAAGTTTAAGGTGCCGGACTTCGACAAATATAAAGGGACAACTTGCCCGAAAAGCCACTTGACCATGTACTGTAGGAAGATGGCGTCCTATGCACATGATGGCAAGCTTCTGATTCACTTCTTCCAGGATAGTTTAACAAATGGCAATACGAGTTGGTATACACACCTTGAGCGATCTCATATTCGCTGTTGGAAAGATTTGGCGGATGCCTTTTTGAAGCAGTATAAGTATAACATTGATATGGCTCCTGACAGAATGCAGTTGCAAAACATGGCAAAAAGAGACAATGAGACTTTCAAGGAATATGCCCAATGATGGAGAGGATTGGTAGCCCAAGTGGAACCGCCTCTGATTGAAAAAGAAATGGTGGCCATGTTCATGGATACTCTTTAATCACCCTTCTATGACAAAATGATTGGAAGTGTATCATCAAACTTTTCAGATATGGTCATCGTAGGGGAAAGAGTTGAAGGAGGAATGAGGAATGGAAAGATTGCCCAAAGTTTTGTTGGAACTAGTAACATCAAGAGACCCCCAACAAACTTCGTAAAGAAGAAAGAAGGGGAAACCAATGCTGTGATGGCGAGCCCGGGAGGACAAGCACAAGGAAAACCACCCCAATTCTTTACCAATTTCCCACATCCTTTTCCATACCCCTACTTCCCACCTCCAAACATTGCCGCCGCCTCTCATAATCCTACCCCCCGGCCAAACCAACCAATGATGCCCTTTCGACCACCTTCTCCCATCCAAACACAAGCACAACCAGTTGCTCCCACCCAACCGAACCAAAACCAGAAACAACCAAATGACCAAGAAAAGAAAGCAGTCCAATTTGATCCTATTCCCATGACCTATACGGATCTGTTCCAAAGACCTCATCAAAGAAATCCTTGGTCTCTCCACGCTTAATGAAACCACTTCAACCTCCGCTTCCCAAGAGGATATGACCCAAATGCCAAGTGTGAATTTCATGCGAGGCGAGGTCACACAACTGAAAATTGCAAGGCTTTGAAGTACGTGGTTCAAGATCTGATCAATGCCAAATGGTTGAGTTTTAAGGAGGATGGGCCTAATGTGGGTAATAATCCCCTTCCAGGTCATGGATGTCCAGCAGTCAATGCCATTACTGAGGAGTTTGGGGACCAACCCCTGATAACTAGATTGGAAGGCAGGGAGCCAAAAGATGAGAGTATCCCCATCTGTGACATCAGGCAAAGCCTTTGGAGTGCAGTAATGTTGAATCCGGATCAGATAGCAGCTATCAAGGACGATCGCAGTGCAGAAAACGACAATGTCAACCTTGTCCACCCTTGCTCGCCGAATGAAGAACTTGGAAATTGGGAGATCGTTGAGTTTCCCGTGATCTTTGATTCAAAGTAATTATGTAATGCAAATTCTATTGCTCTGCCCAAGGCTTTAGAATAATTTATTGTCAAAAGGGCGCACATGTTTCATTTCAGTACCATTATCAATAAAATGCACTTTGAATTTTCCAATCATTTCTCTTTTCTTTCCTTTTCCATCTTTTCCATCTCTCTTCATCTTTTTCCGCTTTTCATTTCGTCATTTTTTAACTAATGCAGATCCAAAAACATTGTCTTTGAAAATAACGATGCCAGTAACTCATACTATAATTTTGAATACCCCATTAATCATACTGAGGAAGATAATGAGGACAATTGGGATACCCCCCTGAATTAATGAAGTTGGTGGAACAAGAAGCTAAAGTGATTCAACCCCACGAGGAAGAAACGGAAACAATCAATCTGGGCACTGAAAACGACAAGAAAGAAGTTAAGATTGGAACCACAATGAAAAGCAGCGAGCGAGAAAAATTGGTTAAACTCCTATTTGAATATGCGGATGTTTTCGCATGGACATACCGAGATATGCCTGGATTAGATAATAGCATAGTCGAGCACAAATTGCTATTAAAACCCGAGTGCCCACCGGTCAAGCAAAAGTTGAGAAGGATGAAGCCGGAGATGTCACTCAAGATTAGAGATGAGGTAAAAACGATTCGATGCGGTTTTCTGTCAGAGCAAAATACCCTCAATGGGTGGCTAATATTGTCCCAGTCCCAAAGAAAGGCGGAAAGGTCCGAATGTGTGTTGACTATAGAGATCTAAACAGGGCCAAATTTCTAAGGATGACTTCCTTTACCACATATTGACGTCTTGGTAGATAGCACACCAACACTCTGTCTTCTCTTTCATGGATGGATATTCGCTATAATCAAATCAAGATGGCTCTGAGGATATGGAGAAAACCACATTTATCACTTTACGGGAACTTTCATGTTACAAAGTAATGCCATTTGGATTAAGAAATGTCAGGCAACATACCAAAGAGCAATGGTGGCTTTGTTCCATGACATGATGCACAAAGAGATAGAGGTCTATGTGGATGACATGATTGTAAAGTCCAAAACAGAGGAAGGTCATGCTATTAACCTACAAAAAATTTTTGAGCGGCTGTGGAAGTATAAACTCCGGTTAAACCCACTAAGTGTAGTTTTGGTGTAAGGTCGAGGCAAGTCTTTGGGGTTTATAGTCACCGTAAGGAATAGAAGTTGATCCGGCCAAAGTAAAAGCAATCCTCGAAATGTCGACTCCTCGCACCGAAAAAGAAGTTCGTGGATTCTTGGGAAGATTGAACTACATCGCCAGGTTTATATCCCAGCTAACTGCTACTTGTGAGCCAATTTTCAAGCTACTGTGTAAGAATCAGGAGACCAAATGGAACGACAATTGCCAAAATGCTTTTGAGAAAATCAAACAGTACTTACAAGATCCGCCGGTTTTGGTACCTCCTGTGCCAGGGAGACCCCTCATCATGTACTTAACAGTATTGGACGAATCAATGGGTTGTGTGCTAGGACAACATGATGAATCTGGTAAGAAGGAGCATGCCATTTACTACTTGAGCAAGAAATTCACTAGCTGCGAGACGAGGTATTTATTGTTAGAACGAACGTGTTGCGCGTTAACCTGGGCCGCACATCGTTTGAGACAATATATGCTATCCCATACAACCTGTTTGGTGTCCAAAATGGATCCGATCAAGTATATTTTTGAAAAGCCTGCTCTCACAGGAAGAATTGCTCGTTGGCAAATGTTGTTATCTGAGTATGACATTGTGTATGTCACCCAAAAGGCAATTAAAGGCAGTACCTTAGCTGAATACTTGGCTCATCAACCTGTGGAAGACTATCAGTCAATGCAGTGTGATTTCCCAGACGAAGACCTAATGGCCCTATTTGAAGGAAAAGAAACCCCTGACGATGAAAAATGGATCTTGTTGTTTGATGGTGCTTCTAATGCATTGGGACATGGGATTGGAGCTGTGCTGATTTCCCCTAAAGGTCGTTTCATCCCATTTACTGTGAGATTGTGTTTCGATTGTACAAACAATATGGCAGAAGATGAGGCATGTGCCATGGGCATTCAGGCGGCCATTGAATCGAAGGTCAAAATTCTCGAAGTATATGGAGACTCGGCTTTGGTTATCCATCAGTTAAAAGGCGAATGGGAAACGAGGGATTCTAAATTAGTTCCTTACCACGATCACATCAAAGAATTGATGGAGCAGTTTGATGAAGTCACCTTCCATCACATTCCGCGTGAAGATAATCAGCTAGCTGACGCTTTAGCTACTCTATCATCAATGTTCAAAATCAGTAACAGGGAGAGCCTACCGCTCATAAAAATACAGAATCACGACCGGCCGGCACACTGCCTAGCAATAGAAGGAGAGCCTGATGGCAAACCCTGGTATTACGACATCAAACGATACATCACAAGTAGAGAATATCCTCCTAATGTCTCAGAGAATGATAAAAGGGCATTAAGGCGGTTGGCAATGGGATTCTTTCTAAACGGCGAAGTGCTTTATAAGAGAAACCATGACATGGTACTTCTCAGGTGTGTTGATAAGACTGAGGCGAAAAAGATTATGCGAGAGGTTCATGAAGGTTCCTTTGGGACTCACGCAAATGGGCATGCAATGGCAAGAAAAATCTTGAGGGATGGCTACTATTGCTTGTCTATGGAGACTGATTGTTTTGGTTATGTGAAGAAATGCCACAAGTGTCAGATTTACGCCGATAATATCCATGTGCCACAGTCTCTTTGAACATCTTAACAACACCATGGCCTTTCTCAATGTGGGGATTGGATGTCATTGGACCCATTGAACCTAAGGCATCAAATGGACATCGCTTCATTCTCGTCGCAATCGACTATTTCACCAAATGGGTTGAAGCGGCTTCATACGTGAGTGTGACAAAAAATGTGGTTGTCAAATTCATCAAGAGAGATTTGATCTGCCGCTATGGTTTGCCAAATAAGATTATCACTGATAATGGGACCAATTTGAACAACAAAATGATGAAGGAGCTGTGTAATGACTTCAAGATCCAACATCATAATTCCTCACCGTACCGCCCAAAGATGAATGGGGCAGTTGAAGCTGCAAATAAGAACATCAAGAAGATTGTTCAAAAGATGGTGGTAACATTTAGAGACTGGCATGAAATGCTCCCTTTTGCCTTACACGGTTATCGAACTTCGGTTCGCACCTCAACAGGGGCAACCCTTTTCTCGCTGGTGTACGGAATGGAAGCAGTGCTTCCCATTGAAGTTGAGATCCCCTCGTTAAGGGTATTGATGTAGACAAAACTAGAAGAGGCAGAATGGGTTCAGGCTCGGCTAGATCAATTGAATCTCATTGAAGAAAAGAGAGTGATGACCTTATGTCATGGACAACTATATCAGCACAGGATGAAGATGGCTTACGAAAAGAAAGTTCGCCCTCGGGAATTCCAAGAAGGAGACCTAGTACTCAAGAAGATTTTGCCCATCCAAAAGGATTCTCGTGGAAAATGGACTCCGAATTATGAAGGCCCGTATGTTGTGAAAAAAGCTTTTTCTGGAGGAGCCTTAATCCTCACAAGGATGGACGGTGAAGATCTCCCGCTCCCAGTAAATTCTGATGCAGTCAAAAAATATTATGCCTAAAAAAGAAAATCATATAAAAACTAAGCAAAATGTGGGCTCGCTAGGTTGAAAACCTGAAAGGGCGACCTAGGCAAAAATTAGAGCGACCCGTTGGATTGAAAACTTGAAAGAACAATCCAAGCAGAAGTTAGGGTCTAAAATCGGATATTGAAGAAGGCTGGTGCATCAAGGGGCTCTTACCCAATTGGGGCAATTCTGTAGTAGAGTAATGAGTAATCAAAGTTATGGATATGGGAAGCTGACATTTGTTCCTACAAAGACACAAACTATAAAATATCTGCTGAGTTATTGTCTTTCTTTGTTTTTTCTTCTTCCTGCATTTTTCTTGATGTATCTTCAAGTCTGTGTAACTTCAGTCCTTGTACGCACGACTCTTTTTTGAATACCAAACACCTCCGTTCTCGTATTTCAAAATGTTGTTTTATGATAATAGGCACTGAATTGTGAAGCATGTGATGATATGTGAAAGCATTACGGTTATTATATACATCTTAAGAATCACGAGGAAACGCCAAATCTCAACAAATAAGTTTCAAAAAGGGCAAAAGGATTACCTTTAAAAAGTAACTAGCGCTGCATCGATAACTCGCGCTCCCTCCCAGTTGAAGGCATAGCATGATTAAATCCGATGAATCTCAGTCCATCCCATATCTTTAAGCACTAGAGATCATACGGGACGAGGAATCAGTAAAAATAATAATTGCATTGCATACATGCATCACATACCATATATTCGTGCATCATCTTCATATCACCACCTTTTAGCCGTTTTATTACACCTGGTCCGTGCACCAATTTTTGATCCTTCACTCTCGTTTTCAAAACAATGTGCCGAGCATTGGTCTTTTATTTTTGCTTCCTGAGCGACACGCCAAGTATCGCTCACTCTTTATTGCTTTCCGATCACCGCGTCAGCACCCGACCTGGCGGAGATCCTTCTTTATAGTTTTCTGATAAACGCGGCGAGCATCACCCCTTTCTATTGCTTTAAGATTACCGCATCAGTACCCGACCTGGCGGTAGTCCCTCATTATTGCTTTTTGACCAACATATCAGTTCCGGACCTGATGTTGATCCTTCTTTATTGCTTTCCATCGACGCGTCAATACACTACTTGGCGTCGAACCTTCCGATCACCGTATCAGTACCCGACCTGGCGGTGATCCTTCTTTAT
Organism: Calophaca sinica; assembly: GCA_037113605.1. Taxonomy (NCBI): domain Eukaryota; kingdom Viridiplantae; phylum Streptophyta; class Magnoliopsida; order Fabales; family Fabaceae; genus Calophaca; species Calophaca sinica. Next base: position 16,678,443 of record CM073734.1, on the reverse strand, counting down.
TGCTTCCCATCGACGCGTCAATACCTTACTTGGCGTCGAACCCTCATTATTGCTTTCTAATCACCGCGTCAGTACCCGACCTGGCGGTGACCCTTCTTTATAGTTTTTCGATAAACGCGTCAAGCGTTAATCCCTCATTATTGCTTTTCGATCACCGCGTCAGTACCCGACCTGGCGGTGACCCTTCTTTATAGTTTTCTGATAAATGCGCAAAGCGTTAATCACTCATTACTGCTTTTTCGATCACCGCGTCAGTACCCGACCTGGCGGTGACCTTTCTTTATGGCTTTCCAATAAACGCGCCGAGCGTTAATCCCTCATTTTTGCTTTCCTACCACCACGTCAGTACCCAACCTGGCGGTGACCCTTCTTTATTGCTTTTCGATAAACGCACCAAGCGTCAATCCTTCACTGTCATTCCTCACCCCATCCCTTGTCAATCCTGGTTCGGGACAAAATTAGTGTCTTTATCTTTACTTCTATTTTATGACGAAAATATGAAAACCTTTGTTATTCACATTTTTTAATAAAATATAACTAAAGAGGGGCAGCTGTTATACCCTAATTTTGTCCACCTACCTCCTGTAATTTATTTTTATTATTGTTTTTACTTTATTCTTAGTAACACATTTTGGGTTCATTTTCGTGTTAATCCTTTGAGCTAATTTCAGCCCAATTACAATAAAAAAGGAGGTACAAATAGTCAAGCAAGCCCAAAATATAACCAGTCCATGATGTCCATTACTTGTCCAATAAATCCAATAAACACAAATCCAGCCCAAAACAAAAATTACAAGAATCAGATTGAAACACAAAAAAAGAATAAAAATAACAAAAATTGTAGGGAGCATCCTGCACAGAGACAAAAAAAAAAAGAGAAAAGAAGCAGAATGCAAAGATCTCACTGCGATGAGATCTCAGACAAGGGGAAGAGGACAAATCCTCCTTTCTGAGCCACCCTGCTGAGCTAGCCAACCTATTCTCTCAAGTTTTGAGAAGACCACCCAAAGATGAGAAAGGAAACCTCTACCTGTTGAGAGCAAAAGCCAATCAGACAAATGAAGGAAAATAAAGTCAAACCGGAAATCAAAACAATGCATACGATAGGGGCTTGGGGATGCAACCATCCTTGATCAGAGCATTAGAACACCAAAATGGCAACAATTTGAAAAAATTAAAAAAGATGATGCAGAGATAAATTGACCACACAACATCTCGTATAAGACAAAATTTAGCCTATAAATATCACCAGCAAATTCATTCAGAGGAGGATTTTCTGGGCATTTTTTGACTACCAACCAAAGAATTAGGGTTCCACACTGAAGCCCTAATTCACCAAATCAGAACAAAAAATAAACGAAAAAGTAGTAGAATCAGAAGAAAAGCAAGAAGAAGCAAAGAGAAGAATCAAAAAAAAAAAAGAAAGCAGAAGCAAAGAAACGCAGAAGAAGCAGAGAGAAAAATCAAAGACAAGAAAAAGAAGCAAAAAAAAGGAAGAACCAGAAGCAGAGAAAGAAGAAGGGGAAAGAAAAGAAGGTAACCTCCCTCATCCTCTCCCACGATCTCTCTCTCCCTCCTTCCTCCCTTGTCCTCCTCTGCGTGATCTTCGCCACTATTCCTCCTCCTTCTCGCGGCCCCCCTCGCTTTTCCAAAGACGCTGTCAAGGCAAGAAGGACCTGATGCGCGCTGCCTCCCCTTCCCCTTCTTCTTCTTCTCGCCTCCTTTCTCTCCTTCTCTCTCATCAACTCTCTTTCTCCCTCTGCGCCTCACTTTCTTCTTTCTCCCTGCTTTTCTTTTCTTTCCTTTCATTTTAATCTTGCATATTCTAGATCGTTCCATTGGGTTCTGCTTCTTTTTATTTTAACTTTTTTTTTTCTTTTCTTCCTTTCTTTTGGTTTGTTATGGGCTGCAGCCCTATTCTTTTTTTTCGTTTTTGCTTACACCCCCTCCCCTTTATTTCATGTTCTGCTCTTTTATTTTTATTTTTATTTTTTTCTTTTCACACCCCCTTTCTTTTTATTTACGCCCTCTCCCCTTTATTTCATATTCTGTTGTCTTTTATTTTTTTTTCTTCTTTCTTTTCACACCCAGTTTCTTTTTATTTACGCCCCCCTCCCTTTTTGTTTGTGTTTCTTTTCTTTTCCTTTCTTTTTATTCTGGTCTTTTATTTATTTATTTCTAGTCAAATTAGTACAATCTCATTAAACTAAATTTCACATACAAATATCGAAACCCTATTTTTTCTTGAAAATCACATGATAAAAATCACAAAAATTAATTTACTAGTAATGATTACTCGAGATTGCTTCCCGTTTAGTCATTACAAGTATCTTAATGTTCTAAATAAAATTGGGTTATTAGCGAGGACCACTATTGATTGCTTCTCGTTTGGTCCCCATGAAAACCTATCTTTTTATTAAAATTAAAATTAAGTTTTTTTTACTAGTAATGATCACTCGAGATTGCTTCCCGTTTGATCATTACGAACACCGTTAATTTTATAAACAAAAAAGGGTTATTAATGAGGGCCACTCTTGATTGCTTCTTGTTTGGTCCCTACAAAACCTACCTTTTTTCATCAAAAAATATACAATTAAAATCAACCAACACGCAACCATTTTCTACCCAAGAACTACATAGCCTTTGATTTCTCCACTGCACCCGGAGATACGTAGGAGCAGGAGCATACTCCTGTCAAGCAAAAATAAACAACTTTTATTAAACTTTTTTATTTTATTTTATTTATCTCATCATTGTAAATCCTTGTCTTTTTTTAAAATAAAAGGGAAATAAATATTTTTTTAGAAGTTAATAAATTTTGCACAATTAATTAGAGGTAACTTTTTTCGAAAGGATGTTGTAGGGTGCTAATACTTTCCCTACACATAATCGACTCCCGAACCCAAATCTGGTCTCAAGGACCATTTTTCTTCAAAAAAAAGGTTTTTTCCAATATTTTCCCTATAAAATAAATTATTGGTGACGGCTCCATTAAACTCGAATAAATCCCTCCGAATTTTTCATTCGCTACATTAATCAGTATGATACACAATGCTAGTAAGTAGTAACGTGATCTGCTTCGGAGTTCGATCCCCACAAAACAATTCAGGGTGATCCCATTTCTATTGTTTACATGCTAACTGATTTGACACCAAATAATTATATTACGTCCATCGAGTATTAACAGAAAACCGTCACGATGTACACTCACACCTAGGGACAGTTGGGAGTCAGAGATCGAATATATCTGCTTGAAGAACCATGTGGTCCATTCTCTGTTCTCAACACATTGTTGTGGCATATCAAAATCAAATATGCATTACTTCATCATTAGCTACATAAAAAAAATCATTAGCTACATAAAAAAAAATGTCCCCGGCTTGTAATATTAGACTTCAAACCTTGATTGATTTTACAATTTAAAACTTTTGTGGCTTGCATTTCTTGAGCTGGCAGCCAAGTACAACCAATGATCAGCTTGTGATGCAGATTAAAAATTATTTTGTGTTCCGACTAATCTGATCGATTGGTTGTGGACAAAATTTTCAATTTGAAATTCAGTACCTTGAAAGCACTTAGAATTTCAACAATCATGAGCAATAATTGGTGACAATTTGTAGCGTAATTGCAATACCTACACTCATAGCTCAACGGCTAAAACAGTTTGATTGTTATTTCTATGTTGCGAAATTTGTAATTATACTTTTGGAATGCTTGTATCGTCTCATTTTATTTGTCATTTTATCTTATGTACACTTTTTAAGAAAATCATTGAATTTACTAATTTTTATAATAAAATCATACCTATTGACTAATATATTCCTTATTAATTGGAGCGACTACTAGTGGAATCATTAATTAGAAAAACTCATTAATTTAGATGGTTGAGATATTAGGGGTATTTTTGGGGAAAAAAATAATTAATACTTCTTGATTTTATAAAAAGACAAATAATTTGAGACAATACAATATTCTAAACAGAGCAAATAAAATGAGACAGAGGGAGTATAATACAATGTATGGGACACGTCATTAAAAGATACGCCGCCAACTTAATCGGCCTAGCCCCTATGCCACCTCGCCTCGCCCTTAGACCCCTCCACTATTCGCCTTTCCTCCCCTGTTTCTCGTAAACCCTCCCCTGCCCCACCTAAATCCATCCCGGCCGGTACCACCCTCGGCTACCCCAACCCAAGGCCAATCATATAGACTCATTTTCTGCCCTGCCTCGCCCCCATAACCTCTGCTTTCGGTTGATTGTGCTTATACAAAGCACACTTTGTGCACCGTAAAAAGCACATGAGAACATGTAGCTACTAAACCTGCAAAATCAAGCTATAAATTATAAATTACAGTTGAGTGGTAGGGTTTCATTTTCCTGGAGGTGTGCATAACCAAAAAATCTCGATGGAGAATTAGAATTCCAGTAGAATATAGTGCCAGTTTTTTTGCCCCCATGATAGTGGATCAGATAATGCTGTTTCAAGTGTTACACTTAGCACATTAGATGATGGTCCTTCCACATAAAGTGTGAATTTAATTCGAGAACCTTTTAGAAATAGCGTCTCTTATCCTCTTCATACTTGCTTCCTTACAAATTGCAGCACCAATGGGGTCTGCCTCTTATCTGTTTGCCAATGACAGAATTTATTATGCCTACATAATGAAACAACTCCTGGTGGTAAGAATCTAAGGATTTAAAGGCTTGAAAAGTGTTAGTAGTAACACCAAGATTTCATTTCCCAATTCCTATCAATCTATTCAATGCTCCATCTAGCTATAACATTACCTTGATTAGCCATGCTGGGTGATGAGAACATTTTGAAATTTTACTTGAATTTATGTGGCCATGAGTAGCCCTTCAACTTTCCCTTTCAAACTATTTTGGGTATATTAGATTGTTAAATAAAGAATAACTAAGGACACCATTATTTTTGCGAACATGCACGTTGTTTTTGGAAGTTTATTTCTAGACGGTATAATTTGTCTAGAAATAAATTTTAGACGGCAAAATTATATCTTTGAAAATATATTTACGAAAAGATGGTGCATGTTAGTAAAAATGGGGTGTATTTAGTTATTCCCCGTTAAATATCCATTCCATTCCTTTAATAACAGTGGAACGATATGAAGGGCCCAATCAGGATTTTCTGTAGTCATATGAGAGGGGCCTTTGTCAAACAGTGGCCTGATGGATGGTAGGGAAGATTAGAGGGACCCATTTACTTTAGGAAGTGTAATACAATGTGGGTGCCACTTATATATATACGATAGATACTGGAAATTTTGGAGTTAATGCCTTCAACTTCACTTACTCTCTCAGACATAAAGTTGGGTCCTATCAGCTTAGCTGTGAATGGATAATCCTTTCACCATAACCCCTCACGCATCCCCAAAGAACCGCAATGTATGCAAGATAATTTCATGATTCTGATTGGTATTGTTCCAACCACCCTTATTTGCTTATTTATTGTTATGGAGAAGGACAATTTTCTATTACATTCTTCCTTATATATAAGCCACTTTTGAAGAATTCACACGGATTAAGAAAATTAGTTAATATATTAAATTTGTCAAAAATATATATTGTTTTTCCAAAAAAAATTATCCTTCAATTATTGAGATTCATCTCCCCAAGACTCTTAAGAAAGAAAAATTATTACCTCATTTAATTAGGGGTATTCTTGTAAAAAAATAATTAATACATCTAGTAATTTGAAAATGGTTTTATAAAAAGGGACACTTTTTTTCTCTCCAAGAATGGCTTATAGATAGGGGACGGATGTAGTAGTTTGTAATTTGATAAGGAATGATGACAATAAATAGACCCAGATCCCTCTAGAGAAATGGATCTCTTACCTTTGCGCTGGGAAAGTCATCTTGACTTTAATGTATTTTATGAAAGAGAAATGTGAGAGAGAAAGGAGAATTAAGACGAGAGTGTAATGTAAAAAAGGTTTAATTGTATTTTTTGGTCCCCTAACTTTTTTAATTTGGCGATTTTGGTCTCCTACTTTCTCAATTTAGCAATTTTGGTCCCCATATTTTTTAATTGCACTTTTATACTTCAAAAATCTTAGATTTTGGGAAAGTAGGGGACAAAAAGTACACAATTCATGATTTTTTGGGACTAAAAGTGTAATTAAATAAACATAGGGACCAAAATCACCAAATTGAGAAAATTATGGGACGAAAATCGCAGAAAATAAAATAGGGAACCAAAATTGCCAAATTGAGAAAGCTAGGAGACCAAAAGTGCATTTAAACATATAAAAAAGAGATAAAGAGAATATCCTCCCCGCCCTAAAGATAGAGGATCCATACCTATCTCTCTATTGTCTATATCCATAATTAATGAGTATTTATGCATCCAACTCAAGGCAATACTTGAATTTTTGTTTTTTGTTTTCTAGATATATCTTCCACATGAAGGAATCATGTTCGAGGCACTGTCGAGCACTAAATGCGGATACCATGCCCTTCTAGCAGACTCAACCCTCGCTGGTGGCAATACTTGTATTTTCATTAAAGGAAGTAAGCTAGTCTTTTAATGTACCTATTTTTTATAATTTAAAAATACATCTGATGAGTGTGGATCTTGTTGGTAATACACAAAACACAAAACTTGTGTGTAAGAGGACCAAAATTCGATCCCACAAAACACACTTTTGGGGAGGGATCATGAGCTTTAAGTGTCATTAAGTCCCAAATTGAATATTAGTCTTATAGCCGGGTGAAGCAGTAGGAGTACCCTGAAGCGCCACTAATAAACGGTCAAATGCTCTAATTACGGTGGTTTAAAAAAAGTATAAAGATACAATTCCAACACTAAAATTAATAATGAAAATTAACAAAATAAAAAATAATATAGACTACGGGTGTATTGTAACACATAAATCTCTATTAAAAACAATTAAAGAATTGCAAATCTCCTCAAAATAAATTAAACAAAAAATCTCCTCAAAAAAATAATAATATAAATCTCTATTAAAAAAATTGCAAACATTTTAAAATTCTAATTATTAAAGAAATTAAACATATTATAGTATCTAGACCTATATCCATAAATCTGCAAAAAAAAAAAAAAATCTGACAATTATTTAATCCGGAATCCAAACTCATTAAATAAATTAAAATCTATCCATCGTGAATAACTTTTAGCATATGTACCTATTGAATCAGACTCATTCTTGAAATCGACAAAGTTTTTCCTGAAGTAATGTAGCATATGTGACTAACTGATGCTAATAGTAGAAGGTTTTGTTGTTTTTTTTTTTTTTAGTACATGAAGGTTTTGTTGTTTTGGTGAGCTGCTAATAGTAGAAGGTGACACATTCATTATTTGGACACATCGAAGAGGAACATTCGTGGGGGACCCTCGTGCCCATCACGTGCTCCCATTTGAAAGACAAAGGACAGCTGCCCAACAAACCACCGTCATCTTCACATTGTGCCTTCATCCTCATGGCTCCACCCTCATACCCACTCCCTCCTTACCTCTACTCTTGATGCCACGTCTCCAACTTCTTCACACTCCCACATCACCTTTCACTCACTTTAAGAGAATTTTTTTTTTTGGTAAATATGTTTTTGATTTAACTAAAATAAAATAAATTGATAGCATTATAAGCTTTCCAACACACTCACCAACACATTTTTTTTAACATTTTTCCGTTATTAGTTGAAATTCATGTGAATCCTACTAAATCAAGTGAATCTAAATTAGTCGGACTTACATAAGTTTCAACTAATTATAAAGAATGTTATAAAGAATGTGTTAAAAATTGTGTTGCTAGCCATTCTCTATTTAATATTTAAAAAAATGGGTTTTTCATTTCTTCACACTGCATTTTTTTATTATTTAGAAACTAAAAATATTTAAAACTTTAATAGATACCATAACTAATACTTACCTACGATAATTTACGCCGTCATTTCAATTTTTTCTAGTAGTACTATCAAGAGCACTCATGATGAGATGATATAAATTTTTTCCAGCTTAACTAGTGGTTTCGAGTTCGAATTTGAGTCCTGAAAATATAGCATCGTTAAAACTCTTGAGATTTGTTGTGCAAAATAATATTTTCCTATTTTATGGAGACATACTGTTTAGGACAAATATTGATTGGAAAGGCACGAGAGAGTGTCGAACCAAGTTTTTTAAGAGTCAGACCCTAGCTGATAGGTTTACGGGCCTAAGTCCGATTCCACGTCAAGAATTAACAGGAAACTTTAATTGATACTGCTAGAAAGAACAATGTGATTAAAATGCGTGATACAATAACAATGCAAAAGAGTAAAAAAAGCTGAAAGAACAAAAAAACTAACTGTGAACAGCTCTTGCAATGGTGCAATGTGTTCGATCCTAACTTGAAATACAAAAGAAACTGAAACCTAAAATACAGAATTTTAAAGCTAACTAGTGGTGGAGGCGATAGCAGCGTACATCACTTTTTGTGTAGCCAGTGACCCTATGCAATCATACATGTTAGGCATTTTTAGAAAATAGTGAGTTTTTTTGCAATGTTGTGTCCATCCCTTCTCTGGTGCTCAACACTCCTATTTATAGCCGTTCGCCAGCCCTTAAGCCATTCTCTTCAGCAACCGCTCCACTTTCGCCATCGTGTTCCTATTGTGGCTTCTGAAACTACCCACTACTTTGATCACCGCTCTTAGTAACTGCCTCTGCTCCTATCTTTTCCTGACTCAGCACTCCGTCTGAAAGCTTTACCTTCGACACCCTGGTTTCAACTTACATGCTCGATTTGCCTCTTTTCGATCACATGTCCTCGACTAGATGTTTCTAATCCGAATGATTCTTCGATAGCTCATCTCTCGCTCAAAAGGAATCTGCCTATTTGAAAATTCGATTTTTAATCTCAACACATACCTAATATTTTAGATGGCCCCTCTAAAGGTAATTCTGAAGTAGCGGGATGTGGTGGTGTGATAAGAAATATTGAAACAGGCCGATGGATTAAAGGGCTTGGAGCAAACATTGGAGAATGTACTGCCTATGTGGCAGAGGCTTGGGGGATTCTTTCTGGCCTCAGAATGGCTTGGGAACATGGGTGCATACCGCTTACTATAGAATCAGACAATACAGCTCTTGTGACTACTATTAAAAAGGGTAAGTGCCAAGGCAAGGGGAGTGCGCTTTTGAATAGCATCACAGAGATGATTAATAGAGAGTGGCACATCACTATAAACCATGTGTTTCATGAAGCAAATAGGATTGCAAAGTGGCTTGCAACTTGGGGAACTTCCTAGCAGCTAGGAGTACATTATTTGACTACTCTTCCCAAGGAATTAGTAACCAGTTGTTAGATGATTTGTGTGGGGCTTCCATTCCCCGAACTGTTACTAGTGCAGAATATACCTTTAATCGCGGTTTTCAAACCGGCGTTATTCTTTCGGCGTTGTAAGTGTGAACATTTAGCGCCAGTTTATAAACCGGTGTTAAAAGTCACTTTTAATCGCGGTTTTTTTTATCAAAACCGGCGTTAAAACCCGAGTGAAAATTAAAAATTTTGGAAGAAACGAAAAAAAACACTTTTAATCGCGGTTTTACTAAAAACCGCGATTAAAAGTATTTTTTTTAATTTTCTTTTGTTTTATCCTTCCATACCTGCTCGTATTATCCGAATTCAAAGCCCAGAAATACAACAACCAATACAAAATATTTATCAAACTTCTAAAATACAACAACCAATACAAAATATTTATCAAACTTCTAAAATACAACAACCAATACAAAATATTTATCAGAGACCATAATCCTAGATTAAGACCATGACAACGTTTAAGGAAAACAACATGGGTATATACATGTAAATGAACTGTTAAAATGTATCAGAGAAAATTACCAGATTCTCAACTCTTACTCTTCTGTTTCCCATTTTCTGAATAATGCTCCTCTTCTTTTTCCCATCAGAGCGGAGTCCAAGTTTTGATCCATCAAACATAACTACAACAAAGTAATTGTGATTAAAAATGTTAACTTAGTGAGGTTATTGTAGTATTATAAATAGTAAATTCTTCCATATGAATATGAATATGAATATGCAGAGAAGCTATTGTGGTTGGTTAATTGGGAATAAATGGCATGAAAACGATGAGCCTGGTTGCCTCCTGTAAAATATATATGGAATAGCTTCTTCCATAATCTGTCAGACATACACAACATACAAATAATACGAAACAAAAAATGATGACATATACCACACAATGCACAATACTATAAACAAAAGAATAACCCGAGCCTGTAACCGTGACTAACTGGAGGGGAAGAATTAGAAACTCATGTGGCACACCTACAACTACAAGTTGAACTAATGTCTGTATGAATCAAATAAAAGAACAACACCATATTAGACACTTCCAATAGGCACCTTAAATTGCTCTAAATTTTATTTTCTAAGACACAATTGGACACATGAAAGACACGTTTAAACATTTCACAACTTCTCTAAAGATTTCTAGCACTTGGACATCACAAGGAAAATAATTTATTTCATTAAACAAGAATACAACCACAAAATATATACAAATAGATAACTGGATGTGCAGTTCAATTGTTCAACACTTCAACTTTCATTGCTATCAATCAATTATTTTTTGTTCATCCACAACGTATCAATGTTGATCGTAACAATGCTTAACGGCAGAAGTGATTTTCAAGTAGTTAACTGCACACCAGAAAGTCACAATTATAATATGAGAAAACATTAAAACATGATATGAAGTCTTTCAGTGTAAAAAACCAGAAGATAGAACTGTACCTCCATCCCAGGGGGTGTCATCTGGTCTGAAAAACACCCAAAAAAAAGCATCATTAGATTGCTATTACATAATTAATTATCCAGAACTAAAACCACGAAATAAAGAAAAAATATTAGGAATTCTAAACTTGCAAACACCCAAAGATAACAGCATTCCAAAGCATGATATTATTGTCTTGAGGAGCCCCACTGATGCCAGCAGGAGGATCTTGTTGCAACCTCTTAAAATCTCTCATCTGTCTCTTCCTTGCAGGAGTCGACATCGTCACCACCTATATCTCAATCAGGCACACGCCAAACATTAGCAATCTGTCATTGACATGTTCATGTGCAAAGAAAAACAAGCGAGGCAGAAAGGAAAAGTAAGTGAGTGAACAAGATTAAACAAAGAACAAATTTTTGAAAATATAACAAAGAATGCATCAAAGGTTCAAAGAATGCAAACACACGGAGCATATAGCTAAGTTTATTTTCTCAAAGCTTAAAAATTATCAAACCAGTAATACTTCATGAGAAAACTCCAGAATTTTCCATATCCATCCACAACAGAACAACCCAATTCCAAGAGTTGTAATCAATTCAAAAATAGTCCTCTATGTATGCATCAGTGAGTTAAAAGATAGATTCATTTCACAAATATTCATTTCAGTCAAAGCTATTTCATAGCTCCATGCTTTGCAACAGCCTAAAACAACAAAACAACAATCAAGAGTTTCCAAACATCAATAAAACCTTGTTCACAAAATCACAACTTAGCATATACCCTAGATCAACCCTTTCCATTTCCACCCCAACATGTGCCAAACAAGCAACCAAACAAACAAATTAGGGGTTCTTGGAATCGAATTCCAAAGAATCCTACGCCTTCGCCTTGGTGTTCACCCTACGCCTCTCGCCGCACCTAGGGTTTGCTTGGTTTTCTCTCGATCTCGATGAAATCTTCTACAACCGCAAGAACATGCGAGAACAACAAGGAGACCGAGTGCCGTTCGTGGTGGTGCGCCGTTCGTGGGTGGCAGTTTCACTCAGGAGCAAGCTGAAGCAGACAGAGATGGAGTGCGAGTACCTGAAGAGCATAGCAGAACCGGAGCACCGTTTGGGTCTCTGAAAGAGCAGAACCGGAGGCTGCAAAGGGAAGTGGAGGAATAGAGATGGAGTGCGAGTACTTGGGCTAATGCGAGCCACTCCCAGATTTGAGGCATGGCTGGCGCTGATGTGTGCGAACGCGAGAGAGAAGAAGGAAAAAGCTTTGGTGTGTGCGAGAAAGAAGAGGGAAATATCTGATTAATGTGTTGACATACCACGCCAGTTTTGTGAAAAACCGGCGTAAAATCCATTGAAGAAAAAAAATGCAAAAACACACAACATAAGACACCGGTTTTTAAAATAACCGGCGTGAAAACTCTGACTTACCACGTCGGTTTTGTATAAAACCGGCGTAAAATCTCTAACGAAAAAAATACAAAAAAAGCTAAAACAAACAACGTTGGTTTTTACTAATAACCGGCGTAAAAAATATCGCATTAATTTCAAAAATGCCACCGTGTCTCTTTTTACGCCAGTTATTGTCAAAACCGGCGTTATAAGTCTATTTTTTAGGTGTATTTCACACTAATGTGTATTAGTTATGTAGTTGTTTTATATATGGCTTTAGCCTCTCTATTAAAAAAAAAGAAAGAAAGAAAGAAAATGGACAATGGTGGGATCTTCTCCACAAGAAGTTCGTGCTAGTTAAATCAACCAGACTTTTATTCGACAGGTTTTATCTGAACAACCTCCCAAGTCCCTTGTGCTTTGTAAATCATATCGCAATTTCTACAGGTCGTGCCACTGACCAAGATAATCTCTTCCACAGTTTATTAGAAAGGAAGAATTTGATTAACTATAAATATCATCGCATGTGGATTCTTTCAGAGAAATGTCACTTCTTGTTTCCAATACACCAAATAATTGACTCATCTCTTGTCTTTATTGTAATGTTACTATTAATGCATCTAAATGTTGCCTTTATAATCCAATTAGTATTGCTATAAACGAGTAGTAGTATATTTTCCCGAATTTCCCAATGATTTTCTATTGGTATTTTTAAGAAAAAAAGAAATGGATCTAATACTAGGTTTTGGCATGATGTGTGATTTACTGACACGAGTCTAAGAGATTTGTAACCCCCAACTGTTTTCTTTATCTGAAGATATGTCAGATGCTGTAGCAGAAATGGGTATATGGAGCAATCAAGTGAGTTTGGTCTTCGAAGTGGAGAAGAAAACTTTTTGTTTGGGAGAAACTAGTTGCTAATTTTGTTAATATTGTTTCTTCGCTATCCTTATGTAAAGATCTTGATGATGTGTGGGTATGGAAAAATTGTTCTTTTATAACATATTCTGTTAAGTCAAAATACAAGCTTTTACTTGAAAGATGCATGCAATCAGTAGGATCGATTTATCTTTCTTCCCAAATCTTCAAATATTTCACGAGATGTGTATCCCCAAACAAAATATTAGCATTCTCTTGGTGTTTACCGGGAAATTTGGTTTCTAAGTGTATTTCTACCAAATTCAGCAAAGTAACAAATAATTAGTTTAAACGATTGCAAGATCGACGAGTTATGTGGTAATCTCGTTTTGCAAACAACGGTTTTTTGAAAATAACGGTCAATTTCTCGACACGTTATCAGTTTTGTAACATTCTTGGCTTCAGAGCCATTAATTGTTGTGTCTTATGCCAAATCTGTATATGAGAATTCCAACTAACAAACAAGTTGTTGTCGAAATGGCAATACGGACTTAACTAAACAAGATTGGCTGTCGAAAGCCAATAACTTGGTTTAAAAGCAAATTAAAGAAAAAATCTAAAACAAGAATACACTAATGCAAAGTCATGAAACATGCATTACTGAATCCCAACATGCAATTGAAATTAATCGCAGAAATGTAAAAGAAGACAAATAAATTAACAGAATTTAAGAAACACTGTTAAAAAGGCATGAATTTAAGTGAAAACATGTAAATGCATGAATTTAAATGATAGAAGTGTAAAGAACATGAATTAAAAAGAAAGCATGTAAATGCATGAACATAAATGACAGAAAAATAGATTGCTGAAAAGGTAAAAGGATAAATTTAAAGAGCATGAAATAAAATGAAAGCGTTTAAATGAACATGAATTAAAAAGAAGGCTTGTAAATGACTTTGAAAGGAAAAGTGCTAAAGCTTGATAAATGACAGGGAATTAAAGAATGTAAATGCGAAGCAAGGAAATGCAAATTGACTGGAATGTAAATGACATAAATGAAAATGCAAAGAATTGAAAATAGACTGAAATTGATTAAAATGCAGAAAGATAGAGTTTGGAAGGTATACAGTGATCGTTTTCTGTTAACCTTCTTTAGCCGTCGAGATATTAGGAATTAGATCATGTATCCAACCTGAGTTACATCGTAGAAACTACTATTTATAGGAAAAATATGAAAAAAACTACCTAACATCCAACCTGACACGTGTACGGACACGGGTTAGTAGTTAAGTTTTCGCTAAAAACTACCTAATCGACAGTAGCACTTTCTGTCGAGCTGTACATTGATCTTTACTTAATAACTAATCCTGTTTCGACCATGCTCATTTTGACATCTTCGACGCTTCATGCTTTCCGTCGAACAATCGCCCCATCACTTGGTCTCTCAAACTTAGTCAATTTTCATCCCTTGTTCTGGTCTCTTACGCCTTTACTTGTCGAATTCATAACATTCCGTCGATCAACCCAAATTTGAAATTTGGCACCCAACAGATGCCCCCCAAATTCTGAGTTGTCGACGCCAACATACGGAGAGACCCAGAATTTTGCTTAACCTTACGCGCGACGGTTACCTTTCCGTAATGTCCCATCACAGGTTTGCACTTCCCACTTCCCTAAAAAATAGGACCATCATTACTTCAAAAGTAGGCGGTTACTCTTCCGTTCGCACGCTTACTTCGCAAGCTTATACTATAAGTACACTGCAAAACCCATTCAAAACACTTTTCTCCCCTTCTGAGTTTTCTGGAAAGCTTTAACAAGTTCGCAATGGCATCTTTTTCAAACCCAACTCAAGGTACTACAACGCCCTGCATGAATTTGTCAAAGAATTGATCCCTAAACTGCTTGAGCTCGACGGCAGTATCCTCCCATACCAGCAAGCCATCACAGCCAAACATGAGCTTCGTGACAAACTGGTGCGTCTTCGACAGAGGCAATCTGCATTGGTCGAGAAAAGTACTCCTTACCAGGCAAAGATTCCTGAGCTGGAACAGAACGTTGCTCGCCTGAGACAAGAACTTACCGCTGCTGAAACCCAATTACAAGAGGTAATTAAGGCTTCTTGCTCCGAGGAAATAGCTGCTCTCGACTAAGAAATGACTAGCAGTGCCGCAGAGGCGCAAACCATATTGTCTAAGGTTGAAGCTCTTGAAGTCCGTTACGTGAATGCTGAGGGTACAAAAATGGAACTAGCTGCGACTTGGGAAGACATTAGAAACATTCCTTTGTAATTTCCTTTTGTCTTATTTGCACATTAGCCATCTTTGTAATGCTTTATATGTCGAACGCATTTGCTCGACCAACTCTTGTACTTCACTGCAACATCTGCAATATGATTTGGCTTACTTTCGATCAATCGCTTCACCGTCCAGCTAGCACGTTCCCTTAACTGCTTTAATTTCAGTTTCAGGCTAATAAATTACATTCAAAGCCGTTGACCAGTCAATTTGACTGTTAAAACTTGAAAATTAATGTCATTTTGCGCTATAAATAGGCATTTGCCATACTTCGCCTCTCGCTCAAGCACAAACACCTTTTGAACTTCTTGAAATTTCTTTTCAAAAAAAAATCCTTAAGAAACTCTTGCTAGCATCACAAGCAACATCCCCAAATCCAACTTGTTCTCGCCCCCAAACTAGCTAATTCTGAGTACAACAAGTTGCTATGCCCATTTCATTTGGAAACCAGGGGCTCCACCTCTTGGAGTCTCTTTCTTCAAGGTTTTTGTCTCAACGGTGAAAGACTCTCTGGGTTTTGGTAATTTGCCTAATATCAACAATGAGTTTTGGTAAGTTGCCTAATGCGGCTTGCCAACCTCGTTGAAACGTGTGAGAAAGGGAAGGCCGGAGCAACTTCTTTCTCCTATTGTCTTGTGCTCCTTCACACCCTCTGTTCGAAATTCAAGGTGTGGGATCTGCAGGCTATTAGGAAAAGTTTGGCACGGTCGGGCCAATTGTGAAGCGCACCCCTAAATCGGCAACTGCTTCTCAATCTGCCTGCTTTACCTTTACTCGCATGGCATTCGACACTCCTCATCGACGTGCCCACGCTTTTAACTTCACGTTCCCGTCGATTTGGGTGTCTACCATCTGAAGCAGCTCTTGCAGACTTAATTGGCCAGATGGTATGCCACGGGAGCTGCTCTTGCTTCCCATGTTCCTCTCTCTTCCTGAATTCTTCCTCAGCATGATCAGAATCCGGAACATGGCGAAGCTTCCACAAGTGGATTTATTCCGTAGTAGCCTAGACTTATAGACTTTCCAGTACTTGTATTACCAGGCTGTAAGCCTATTCGACAATGTATATTGTATACTGCCAAATGGCTTTTGAATAGAACAATCCAGTTTACTTTTCAAGGTTGTATTCTTACTTCACACATTGTTGGTCTATAGGACTTTAAATATTTGCCATTAATAGACTTAATCCTGAAACCAGAATTAACTTCAACAAGTGCATAAGCATTTCCTGAGAATATTTGGACAATCTCAAATGGCCCTTCCCACTTTGGGGACCATTTCCCAAATTCTCGACACTTCTTATCCATTGGTAAAATGACTTTCCAAACTAAGTCACCAACCTTGAAACGCTTGTACTTAACTCGACTGTCATAGAATTTAGCTATTCTTTCTTTCTGTCGAACTAAATGTTCTAAGGCCGCAACTCTCTCATCATGGACTTCATTCAATTCATCAAAAATTGAGTCCCAGTATTGGTCTACTGGCATCTCATTTTGCTTTTGAATTCTTAATGAACCAAGATTTATCTCAACAGGCAACACAACATCATGGCCATAAACCAATTTATAAGGAGTAGTACCTGTTGATTCTTTTGGAGAGTTTCTGCGTGCCCAGAGAACTTGTTCCAGAGTCGAATACCAACTTTTTGGATATCTACCAATGTGCTTCTTTATCAACCCAATGATAATTTTATTCATAGCCTCGACCTGACCATTTGCTTACGCATAGTATGGCGTCGAAGTCACCATCTTTATCCGCCTCGACTCAACAGACTGACAACCCTCTTCCCAACAAACACAGATCCTTGGGTCGGGCCAGATTGTTTGAGGTATCCCGAATCTACAAACAATGTGATTTTCAATAAAATCCACAATATCTTGTTGAGTCACTTCTTTCAAGGCCACTGCCTCTACCCATTTGGTAAAGTAGTCCACCCCTACTAAAATGTATTTATGCCCCTTTGAAAAAGTAGGAAAGATTTGGCCTATGAGGTCCAATGCCCAACCTCTAAAAGGCCAAGGCTTAACAATGGAATGTAACTCACTAGCAGGCACATTTTGTATGTGACCATGTTTTTGGCATTCTTCACAAGACTTTGCAAACATAATGCAATCTTTAACCAAAGTGGGCCAATACACTCTTTGTCTTCTTAGTACCCATTTCATTTTCTCACCTGCTTGATGAGCTCCACAAATTCCTTCATGAACCTCTGCCAATGCCAAGTAGGCATCCTCTTCACTAAGGCACGTTTCCAAGTTACCATCGACAGACTTTCTATACAAAACTCCAACAAGCACAACAAACTTAGTCGCTTTGTACTTAACTTTCCTGTCGACATCAGCACTTGGATTTTCCAAATACTCAATTATTGGCTTACGCCAATCAGATGAACTTGATGCATTGGAAACCAGTACATCCCTTTCGTCCAAAGGGTACAGTAACTCACGAACTTTTATGAGTTCTGTCAACACCTTTGAAGATAACTTATACCCCGAGGCCAACTGGGCTAACTCATTAACCTCTTGATTCAGTTCTCTGGGGATATGTTCCAATTCGACACTGTCGAATCGCTTCATCAACTTGCTAGCAACTTGACAATATTTGACAAGATTATGGCTAACACATTTGTATTCTTGAGTTAACTGCCTTATAACCAGTTGTGAATCTCCAAAGACTTTGACAGTGTGTGCTCGCATTTCTATCAAAATTTCCAAACCCACAATTAAGGCTTCATATTCAGCCTCATTATTCGAACAAACATATTTTAGCTCAAACATTAATTTAGTTGGCACACCTAAAGGTGAAACTATCAGGATGCCAACACCAACACCATTTTTGTGTTTTGAGCCATCAAAATACAAATGCCAAGGCTTTAAATCAACTAGCCCTGTTAGTTCTTTTATTTCTAAACATGGACAGTCAGTCAAAAAGTCAGCAATTGCTTGACCTTTAACAGCCTTTAAAGATACATATTGCAAAGAAAATTCAGACAATGCAAGTGTCCATTTTCTAATTCGACCATTCAGAATTGGCTGGGACAACATATACTTAATTACATTTGTCTTCGACATCACCAGGACATTACAAGGCATCAAATAATACTTAAGTTTTGTACATGAAAAATACAATGCTAGACACAACTTCTCTATAGCATCAGATCTTGTTTCTCGCATCATTCAAAGACTGATCGAGGTAGTAAACGGCTCTTTCGACATTGTTATCATCCTCCTGAGCCAGTAGACAACCTATAGTTTCTTCTGATGTAGAAATGTACGACTTCACTGGTCGATGTGGTTCTGCAGGCATCATGACCGGTGGATTTGTCAAGTACTGCTTGATTTGATCGAAAGCCTCTTGATGTTGTTGAGTCCATACAAAGGCTTCTTCTGCTTTGAGCTTTACCAAAGGAGCAAACGCTCTTGTCCTTCCTGAAAGGTTTGATATGAACCTTCTAAGAAAATTCACCTTCCCCAAGAAAGATTGGAGTTCCTTCTTATTGGAAGGTGGTTTTGCTTCCAACACAGCCTTAGCTTTGTTCTTATCTACCTTAATGCCTTTCTTATGCACTAGAAAACCCAAGAACTTAGCGGCTGAAACACCAAACCCACACTTTTCAGGATTCATCTTTAAACTGTGCTTCCTCATTTCTTGAAATGCTCGTCGAAGATGGTTCAAATGCTCCTCTTGGCTCTGTGACTTGACAATCACGTCATCAATATAGAGTTCCACAAATTTGCTTATCATTTCATGAAAGATAGTGTTCATTGCCCTTTGGTAAGTTGCACCAGCATTCTTCAAACCAAAAGGCATCACCACCCACTCGTAAGTTCCAATGGACCTTGGGCACCTAAAAGCAGTTTTAGGCACATCCTCCTCAGCAATGAAGATCTGATTGTAACCAGCATGTCTATCCATGAAACTTAGAAACTCATGACCAGATGCTGCATCTACTAGCATATCTGCTATGGGCATAGGGTACTCATCTTTAGGAGTTACAGTGTTAAGATTCCTGAAATCAACGCAAACCCTTATCTTGCCATTCTTCTTTATGACAGGCACCACATTCGACAACCATTCAATGTACCTGGTTGTACGAATGAACTTAGCCTTCAACAAGCGCTCAACTTCCTCCTTAATTTTCAGCACAACTTCAGGAGCAAACCTCCTGTTGGCTTGTTTGACAGGCTTACAATCAGGTTTCAAAGGCAACCTATGTTCCACAAGATCTCTACTCAGACCCGGCATTTCATGGTAGTCCCAGGCAAAACAATCCTTGTACTCAGAGACTAGTTCCACAATTTGCCTTTTAAACTGGTCTGGCAACAAAGCACTAACATATATTGGCCTATTTCTTCCTTCATCCCCCAAGTCAATCTCTTCCAAGGGATCTTCTAACTCAAAACCATTTTTATCCTCAAGCCCCTTCTCAAATCCCAAAGGGCCATCGTCGAATATACAATCAGCCAACACTCCATCTTCTGAGTTTGGCTGTCGGTCGGCCTCGCAAGCCAACGGTTGCACTTGATTCTCTTCAAGGCTCATCTTTGTCGATTGGCCGATTTCCATCGGCCTCATCCAGCAGCCTGACTCCAAACTGCTCTTCCAAGCAAGCGTTCAGAGCATCCTTGTCGACAATACCATCCTGCACAGATATGGGTTTCACTTTTGGATCATATACCTTGAAATCAACATGCATCTGCTGCAGATAACATGGGTTGTCATCAGCTTCAATAATTTCAATAACATCATGAGCATTCCAAAAGATAAGTTTCTGATGCACCGTCGAACGAATTGCTCCGACAGCATGAATCCAATCCCTACCCAACAGAACATTGTAACTGGACCTTGAAGGAATCACTACAAATAAGGTGGACCTCTGTACTGATCCCACTTGCACATCTAGCATTGCCACACCATCTGTTGGTGCAGATCTACCTCCAAAGTCAGTAACCACTATGTTGGTTGGTAGCAAATTTGTCTCATCTTTCCCTAGCTTCTTATACATGGCTCTTGGAATCAAGTTCACAGATGCTCCTCCATCGACCAACACTGGCTGACAGCTTGCCTTCAACCATTGCCTTAATATGCAATGGTCGAAGATGACTTCTCTCCTCATTAGTTGGCTTGTCTAAACGAGCAAAATTATCAAAAATGGCAACCATATCCTGCTCGACAAAATGCCAACCAATTGGAAAATCGTCAAACTCCTCCTCATCAGGAACTTCTACAATGAATCCATACTGAGCCTGAAACTCAGCTGGCAAAACTGACACCAAATTCACATCAAGATTAGTGAACTCTTCTTCAGTAGTTATTTCTTCATTTTCCAAATAACTTCCCAACTTCATGCCCTCCTTATCAAAAAGGCATTCTTCAGACCCTAAATCTGACAAGGTTGTTCCCATTGCCACCACCAATTCATCCAGATTTTTGTCCAAATTAGTGTCAGGATCAAACTCTTCCTTGTCATCAAGGCCAATTGGGTCATTTGGATCATTCAATGCTTCAATGACCTCTTCCATGGACAAGTCTATCTTGACAAGACTTTGCCCTACTGCCCCCATGGGTTCATCCAACAAGTCAGAATCATTGGCTATGATCCTTAACTCCTCCATAGAGACATCACTGTTTGTATCCTCAACTGGAGCTGCTTGAACACCAAACCTTCTTCGCTCGGAAGCCAGCTTTTCGGCTTCAATCAAACCTGTTGGCCAAGGCTTCTTCTCTTGAACTGTCGAAGGAACTTTCACAGGCATGGCATTCCTTTTGGACCCTGTCGAAAATGCTTGCCCCTGGTCCTGGGACGTTTGACCTTGTTCAAAGTTAGCCCCTTTGACATCGACGACCACGCTCTTTAGTCTTGACCCAACCTCCTTAGGCAATGGGACCTTCTGGACCCCAACCATGAAGCAGTCCTCATGTTGAGCCTTGGCCATCTCAGCAGCCTTCAGTTTTTGTTTCTGAGCTTTCCTCATCCTCTGTCGACGACGTTTCTGACTCTTCGACAATGGGGCTTTCTTCACTTAATCACCTCCAGGATAAGGTATTCTGCCAAATTGGTAATCTTCATTCCAAAATGGTACTTGTCGAGGATCACTCTTCTTAGCCCTTACCCTATTTCTCAACTCAGGGCAACGAGCCTTGGAAGAATTCTCGACCCACTTGTTCACCACCACATTGGCATCAGGCTTCCTAGTCTTATTCGACACTCGACCAGGAGATAACCCTTGGTTGCTTCCAATTGATTCCCTCGAGGACTCAACCAACCAACCACCAACTGCTTTGTGAGGCCTTTGTGCCGTGGGCCTCCGCACCTGGTTCACTGAAACAGGCATCTGGTTCACTGGAACAGCCTTATAGTTCCTCCTTGCATATCCAGTTTGCATGCGCTGGTGAGATTTAAGCTTTTGATCATCCTTGGCTTTCTGAGCGGCTTTCACGTCGAAATACCTGTCATAATGTGGGCACAAACTCAGCTGTCCCTTTCTATTCTTCCTTCTCAGAAAGTCCTCAACAGACTCATGAGGCCTTGGGTAAATGTCGAATGGGTCTTCCACATTCACCACATACTTCTGCTTAGCGCTGATATTCACCATGTTGCAGCTTCTTGCATTATGGCCTTCGACATTGGATATGCCTTGGCCAAATGGATCAGTGTCCACCTTCATGCTAGGCTTTTGCTTGTCAGCAAACCTGAGTCTTCCTTCTTTCAGAGCTTTTTGTATCAAATCCCTGAAACGAAAACATTCATTAGTAGGATGGCCTAAAGCCCCATGGTACTTACAATAATTTTGACCACTGGAGTCCTCAGGCCTTTCCACTTTATGACCGTCTGACAACTTAAGCTGTTTGTCTTTCAACAGAATGTCAAATATTTTATCAGCTTTAGTTATGTCAAATGTATAGGTTTTCGTGTTTGCATAACTCATCTTTTCCTTCCCTTTGGAAGGTACTAAAGCTTGACAAGCATAAGGTGGCCCTTCTTTCAACTCAGCAAGATTTATTTCTTGCTCGGTGATAGCCTCATCCTCACTGTCTGCTTGATCTTGTTCGACACAATTGACTTTCTCACGTCTAATGAATTTCTTGTTGTTTTTCTTATCCTTTTCAGACCTGAGTTGTTCAATCTGTCGAACTTTTTTCCCTAGTTGGGCGAGATCGACAATGTGTTGGTTCACCAATTTCTTTCTAATATGGTAATCCAACCCACTAGCGGCCATTTTAACGATTTTCGCTCGAACAGCGTAAAGCACCGCTCTTCATGTGTTTGAACCTAGAGATGTAATCATCTACAGACTCATTATACATACGCTGACGTTGAATAAATTAGTCAAGTTAACCCTTAAGTCACCCTCAAGAATTGATCATGGAACAATCCCTCCAATTGGACCCAAGAGTGGTGAATTGGCCCTTAAAGTTGAGAACCAAGAAAATGCATTCCTCGTCAATAAGCTTGGGAAGAATCTCATTTTCAAACCCTCTACGGGCCAACTCCCCATCTCTATTGAGTATCTGGCAACATGTTCGACAGTCGATTCTCCACTGTCACCAGAAAACTTAGACAACTTGGGAATCTTTATTCCCCTAGGCACTTCAGCCTGTTGTACCCATTCAGGAAACGCAGATATGAAATATGGTCGATTAGCTTGACCAATATTGAAACCAAGTCTATTAAGCACCTGCTCGACAACCTGATTCACGTTTTGTTCTATCTGGTTTCCCATGATATTGTGCCTAAAGTTGGCTAAACCTTGATGCATTGGGGGTCCTTGATCTTGATTCCTTTGTAGAATTTGAACCTGACCATAAGCCAAGTTGTTCATATTCTGACCAAGGTTTTGATTTGGTTGAATGACTTCATTCTGCACCACATTTTGATTATTCACATCTTGTGGGTTGCCCCCCAAGTATTGTACTTGGGGCATGCCTGCTGGGCCCTGCTGAACGTTGTCATTCATTGGTGCTGCCAACCCTAATGCTTGGTTCAACCTTTCCATTTGCAGAGCCAATGCATTACACGCTTGATTGGTATTCTGCATAAGAGGCGTAATGACCGCACCCATTTGCTGAGTGAACATGTTCACCATCTCATGATTACTGTCATCCATTTGTTGCCGAATGCTTGCCAACGAATTCTGGGTTAAACCCCCATTATTCTGAGGCATTTGTCTTGACATTTCCCCTACACCAGACCCCTGTCGATTGGTTGTGGTAGTGGTCATGCCTACCATTCCCTGAGTATTGGAAGAGTTTCCAAAGGGCAAAAAGGGCTGGTTCAGATATTGGTTGAACATGGTCGAACCAATAGCGGGAACTGTCGATTTATTCAAATAACCATACGGCATTCCAAACGGAGGTTGCGTTGCTTACGGTACAGGCCTAATACTTGAGTTCCTCGCACTTCTAGGCGATGCCTGAATTTCTGGAGCACTCTGAACCACTGGTTCAAGTACTGTAGCGCTTGGAATAACTTCTCCTTGCATATTGGCCATTGTCATCCCAGTACCCGCCTCAACGATAGTATTACTCACCCGCGGGATCATAACTACCTCTGCGTTCGTACTGGTGGTCGAAGCATTTGTATTGCTTGGTCGACGATTAGACCGGGCAACACTTGGTGTTGTGGCACTGCTATTCATACTGCCACTCATGTTTCTATATTGCGTTATGTTAGAAGCAGTAATCTTTCCACTTCTTAGACGCATAAAACCATCGTTTAAAACAAGTTACTCTAAACTCGTCCCACCGGGCGTGCCAATTTGTTTACTGGGAAATTTGGTTTCTAAGTGTATTTCTACCAAATTCAGCAAAGTAACAAATAATTAGTTCAAACGATTGCAAGATCGACGAGTTATGTGGTAATCTCGTTTTGCAAACAACGGTTTTTTGAAAATAACGGTCAATTTCTCGACACGTTATCAGTTTTGTAACATTCTTGGCTTTAGAGCCATTAATTGTTGTGTCTTATGCCAAATCTGTATATGAGAATTCCAACTAACAAACAAGTTGTTGTCGAAATGGCAATACAGACTTAACTAAACAAGATTGGTCATTAAAGCCAATAACTTGGTTTACAAGCAAATTAAAGAAAAAATCTAAAACAAGAATACACTAATGCAAAGTCATGAGACATGCATTACTGAATCCCAACATGCAATTGAAATTAATCGCAGAAATGTAAAAGAAGACAAGTAAATTGACAGAATTTAAGAAACACTGTTAAAAAGGCATGAATTTAAATGAAAACATGTAAATGCATGAATTTAAATGGCAAAAGTGTAAAGAACGTGAATTAAAAAGAAAGCATGTAAATGCATGAAGATAAATGACAGAAAAATAGATTGCTGAAAAGGTAAAAGGATAAATTTAAAGAGCCTGAAATAAAATGAAAGCGTTTAAATGAACATGATTTAAAAAGAAGGCTTGTAAATGAATTTGAAAGGAAAAGTGCAGAAACAGTAAATGACAGGGAATTAAAGAATGTAAATGCGAAGCAAGGAAATGCAAATTGATTGGAATGTAAATGACATAAATGAAATTGCAAAGAATTGAAAATAGACTGAAATTGACTAAAATGCAGAAAGATAGAGTTTGGAAGGTATACAGTGATTGTTTTCCGTTAATCTTCTTTAGCCGTCGAGATATTAGGAATTAGATCATGTATCCAACCTGAGTTACATCGTAGAAACTACTATTTATAGGAAAAATATGAAAAAAACTACCTAACGTCCAACCTGACACGTGTACGGACACGGGTTGGTAGTTAAGTTTTCGCTAAAAACTACCTAATCGAGAGTAGCACTTCCTGTCGAGCTGTACATTGATCTTTACTTAACAACTAAGCCTGTTTCGACCATGCTCATTTTGACATCTTCGACGCTTCATGCTTTTCGTCGAACAACTGCCCCATCACTTGGTCTCTCAAACTTAGTCAATTTTTATCCCTTGTTCTGGTCTCTTACGCCTTTACTTGTCGAATTCATAACATTCCGTCGATCAACTCAAATTTGAAATTTGGCACCCAACACTTGGAAGCTGACTTTAGATTGGTTGTCTCAATGAAAGATGTGAAATTAGTTGGCTTAAAATCTCGTGATTGTCACGTCTTGATGCAACAACTATTACATGTGGCTATTCGTGGCATCTTACCCAAAAAAGTTCGACACACCATAACTAGATTGGGCTTATTCTTCAATGTTGTATGTAGCAAAGTTATTGACCCTCAGAAGTTGGATGGGTTGGAAAATGAGGCTGTTATTATCTTGTGTCAATTGGAGATGTATTTTTCTCCTTCATTTTTCAACATCATGGTTTACTTAATTGTTCATCTAGTGAGGGCGATTAGATTGTGTGGCCCCATTTATTTAAGGTGGATGTACCTAGTTGAACGATACATGAAGATATTAAAAGGGTATGTGAAGAAATCATATCGTCTCGAAACATCTATTGTTAAAAGGTACATCACAGAAGAAGCTATTGAGTCTTGTTCAGACTACATGTCAGAAGTGGAAATTGTAGGGCTTCCTATGTCTTGTTAGAAGATGTCAAGATAAGGGTACATGAGGTCTAAAAACAAAGAGCAAGGGTCAGAAGGAAGTGCTTCAAGCACATTTGTATATATAGAATAACACTCCTAATGTTCAACCTTACCTATCTGCTCACAAAATCATTGGCAAGGAAAAAAAAAATCTCGAATGAACGAAAAATGGCTTTTGAATGAGCATAACAATACTTTTTTAGGCTCGTTTAAAGGACAAATTGTGAATGATGATACTACTTTTGATACATTAAAATGGTTAGCAAATGGGCCTAAATTTGATGTCATCTGTTGGTGTGGATATGATATCAATATATTTTCCTTCTATACAAAGTCACAGGATGACAATAGTACAATGCAAAACAGTAGGGTTATGATCATGGCTTATTCCATGCACTTCTCTAGTTCAAAAGATAAAAATCCTGTTATGACATCCATATCTTACTTCGGTGTCACTGAAAAGATTTAGGCGAACGATTATGTTAAATTTAGAATCCTTGCTTTTAAATGTAAGTGTGTTAACAATAACCGTGGTGTACAAATCGATGAATTAGGACTTACATTAGTGGACCTTGACAAGATAGGTTATAAGGATGAGCCTTTCATCATGGCATTCCAAGCAAAACAAGTGTCTTATGTTAATGATCCTTCTAACAAAAAGTGGTCAGTGGTTCTACATGGAAAAATCATGCATGGTAGTGATGAAAATGAAGATTCAATCTTGATATTTATGAGACTCATTCTTTTCTCAACACAAAGACCTACTTTCATTGAGGAAAATGAAGTGGATGATGTTCATGCAACTCGTGGTGATCACAATGAAGGGATATGGGAGAAGATTTCTATTTGACCACGAAAGAAACAATCTTTTGAAGTATGTTTTTATATTTTCTCTTATTTCTTTTTTAATTTAAGTTAAATTCGAGTTAATACATGTTTGTTATTTGTCCATTATTTATAATTAATATTAATTAATATTTAATTTATTATTTTAGACCTTTACTCTTTTTGTCTAACCAGGGACATGGATCATTCATCGAGCATCCCTTCTCGAGATGGCCCTATTGATAGTCAGTCTACCAGAAAAAGACTAGTTGTGCCACATTATTAAAAGACTTGACTGCAGATGTCAAGTTGACGAGAGGGTTGTCGATCACTTTGATGAACATACTGGCTAACCTTATAGTGAGAACGCCACAAAGTTCAAGAGTTACGTCGGGTTGCTTGCTTGAAGCAAGCCTAGTATTTTGGCACCAGATTGGGATCACGTAGGCGGTGGCGTGAATGATCTGATTTGGCAAGATATCTTGATATTTAAAATTTAGCCTCTATGTTTGTATCTATATTGTATTTAACCATATATATTATCATATACTAACACCACCATTCTTTTGTTTACTATAGCAAACCTTTGATATTCCCCATGATGAGAAGCTGAAGAAGAGATGGATTTCATATGCGACTTAGCATTGGAAGAGATTTAAGACACAACTTACAAGGTACATATATTCTAGAGATTCCAGCAAACCACATCCTTATGAGACATATACTTTCATTTCAAAGGATACATGGCAGAGGTTTGTTGAGAGCCGAGAGGATCCTGAGTTTCAGGTTTGTTAGAATTATGGCTTTTTACTTGGCCATGTAAATGTAATTTTTTTTTACTGAATTTTTTGTTGTGTTATCTATAATAGGAGAAAAAACAAAAGACACAAAAAAATAAAGCAAATAATTGTTGTTCCCACAGATCGTCTCATGGAGGTTATCAAAAGCTTAAGGCCACCCTGAAGGAAGAGAAACTAAAACAAATTTAGCAAGATTCCTGTGATTCTACCGTAGTTGCTGATATCAATGCTCCATCTCCACCGCATGAATTATGGAAGAGAGTCCGACAAAAGCATTCGGGAGATTATACATCTAAGTCCTCACGCGAGGTTGCTGAGAGGATTGTAAGTAAATATTCTTATCAAATTGTAATTGTAATTCGCTTACACAATATTGTTTTACACGTTATTGTCAATTGTTTGCTGTAGGATTCTCTGGTTGAGCAGAGCACTCAAGGAGATTTTTTTCCACATGGACGTCAAGATATCTTGACTTCTGGCATTGGAATACCCGAGCATCCTGGTCGTGTTCACACTACTGGATGGGGTGTGGGCCTAAGGAAATACTTTGGGTCACCTTCACATTATGGCTGCACCTTAGGAGGAATACCCATCGAGTTGTTGCAAGCAATGCAACAGGAGATCTAAAAGAGTAGTTTAGCAATGCAACAGGAGATCTAGCTGACCAATCTTCTCCTAAAGCCACTGTCCATGCATGTGAGTACCAAGGGTAGTTGTTTAGCTTCCCCATCCATTGAGGAGGAGGAGGAGCAGCCTCAATTGGATGATGTCTAAAAATTGATTTTATTGATGATAGAAATCAAGGGATCTGTAAAACTACACTTAGAGCATGATACATCAGATTTATATTACATAGAGTCGAGGGAGATCATGGACTATGTATTGGTAGCCATTGGCTTTCAATAATTGTCTTACAGTTATGGTGCACGTAAGAATCAATTATTTGTAAATTTAGTGAACTTCTTAAGTATCAATTATAATCATGATTTGTTTCAACATCTTAGGTATTTGCATCGCTTTTGCCTCATGAGAGGCAACAGAGTCATTTGTATGGATTCTTGGATCCATACATGATTGGTGCTTCAAGCGACCGAAAAGTAGAGCTTGTACAAGCCTACATCCATAATCAGCTACACACTATGAAGAAAATGTGTTATCTAGCACCAGCACTTCAGTTGTAAGTACATACTTGCCTAGTTTCCTTTTGCCTGTGCATGAATTGATGATCATTAATTTGTACACCGCTAATTGTTCACAATGCAAGAACCGTTTTCAGTTGATGAACATTTGTCCTAGTGATCGTTATGTAGTCTGGATCAGTTCGTTGAATGGAAAACCGAATGCAGACATCAAGCGCAAAGTTGAATCGCAAGCTTTTATTTGTTAAACATTGTCTTTGTGATATAAATTATTTATGCTCTCAAATGGATAACTTACGTTTCATGAATACTCTTGTATCAAATGATTTTGCAAGGATATTGGAAGCTCGAAGGTTATAAAAAGACTAAAAAGGTTACATGGATTTTTCCCGAAATAAGTAGTTTTTAAAATTTAATTTTTGCTAATAGTTAACGTGTTAATCAGTATTGATTTCATTAATTTGTAGACGCCGCAACAAAAAGGAGGCTGGGAGTGTGGATATTATGTAATGAAGAATATGTTGACCATTGTTTCCGAGGATATTGTTGATTTATCAAAGATGGTAATAAAATTTTGGCTTAAATATGTTTTTCGTCCATGTAAATATAGAGCTTTTTGTTTTTCGTCCCTAAAAAAATATTTTTTATTTTTCATCCCTGCATTCTTCTTAACTTTGTTTTTGGTCCCTATAACATTTTTTGTTTGCTTTTTGTCCCTGTAATATATACATATTTTTGGAATTAGTCCTCATATGGTCCATATTTTAAGGACTAAAATCAAAATGGTCTCTAATTTTAGGGACTAAAACCAAACATGAAAAAATATTATAGGGACTAAAACGAATCAACAAGGATCAAAAGCAAAAATTTTTATATTGTAGGGACGCAAAACCAAAAAAAAATAATTTACATGGACGAAAAACAAAAGTCTCTATATTTGCAAGGACGAAAAACATATTTATGCCTAAAATTTTTATCATTTTAAATTGATCTAGACTTTTGATATTTATGACCTTGAGATGGTTATGGTTTAACATTGAATTGATTTTGTTTTTACTTGCTGATATTCTGTGACAACTCACCATTTTCTGATGTAGATATTTCTGACATCCGGCAACGCTTTGCAAGCTTCTTTTTGAGTTACTATGAAGAGCACAAGAAAAGGACGTGACTTATGTTTTGGTGTACTAGTGAGGTTCCACTTTTGCTAACTTATGTTTTGGTGTTGTCTTTTGGTTAATTTTGTGAAAGATTTTGAGGTCTTAGTGGTTGTGGATTGAAGTTGCATAGTTGATGTACTTCCTCTTTTGATTCTTAGATATTTTAATTTGTTGTAAATTATATATTCAAAATAGATGGTAATAAAATTGATTGTTGTAGTGTAGATGAATATAGGAGTTGTACATGACTGTTCTATTTCCTACTGATATGCATTTGTTCTGTTTCAAGTCCAGGAGCTGCACAAAATATAAAAATGTATTAAAAAAAATTGAAGGTTTTAACATCGGTTACTGGAATAGCCGATGTAAAAAGTAATATTTTACATCGGTTATTTACACAATCGTTATAAAAAGATACATTTTATATCGGTTGTACAGAATAATCGATGCAAAATCCCACTTTTTACATCGGTTATTGCCTACAATCGATGTAAAATATCTCTTTTTGTTTTAGATTGACATCAGATATCAGTCCTTTTAGAACATTTTTTTTAACCGATGTAAAAAGGGATTTTTACATCAGTTGTATACCCGATGTAAAAAGATACTATATTCAATAACGAATGATTTTAAATTGTCTCAATAACTGATGTAAAAAAACCTTTTATAACCGATGTAAAAAGTCCAAACGACACTAGTGTAAAGTAACAAATGTCTACTTCCAAAGTTGTATACACTGAGCACTATTTGATTATGCCCACATTATTGTGACCCAAGAACAAAAGGATTCGAGAAGATTCTAGATAGGAGCCATGCATCCACACTTTCCATCGTTACAATTTTCCGCAATTCTCAAACTTGCTCTAACAATTTTTTCTAACATGTACGACGGTGACTAAAGAACAAATTCGGTGTGGTAGGGTATGAAACATTGTTCAATACTACTTATTCGTAACATTATTATATAGATGAACCAATAACAAAGATGGAACAAATATAAAGGAAATAAACAAAGAAAATAGAACTCTAGAGAACTAAGAACATAATTGTTGATGTCAAAATGTAAAATATTTTTCAAAGTATTGGTTTTGAGGTTGTACTCTGGTATCAAAGAAGTTTCTTCAAATGTTATTCAGGAAGCTACTTCGAATTTTTTTGAAAGGTTATGGAAAGAGTTATCGTTCGAAAAGGGCTAAACTCTGTTGCAGAGAATTTTGGAGATTAGGTTAAGTTTTTGGATTGTTTTGATATGATATGTTTGAAGAGTGCTTATCTGAAGAAGTTCTTTCAGTTGAAAAGGGGTTTCAAAGGTAGCAGTTATCAGTAGCTTCCAGCAGTTACAGAGTTGCTCGAAGAAATTGTCTTGGAGTAGTTTGCTCGAAGATTTGAGTCAAATAATGTTTAGCTGAAGCGATTTCTTTAATGGAGATATTCAAAGAAGTAGTTTTCAATAGCTATTGTCAGTTTTACTCAAAAACTTTATTTGACTAATACAGCTAATACAATTTTTATCAAGTTATTATTTTCTACCTATTTTGTGTAATCATTGTCCACATGATTTCCTGTGAAGAATTTTAATGTTAGCCAACTATCCTAGAAAACAAAAAGAAAGAGGGGTGGCAGGCTAGGACCCAACACACAATCAGGAAACAAAAACAAACAAAAAAGGAAAAACCCACCAGGTAGGTTTAGCCTAAAATACCAAAAAAAAAATGGAGAAAAGAAATGGGTTTTTATTAATAACACCCCCCAATTTTAGTAGGATACATCATCCCTGTCAGCTTTTACATTTTTCGTTTGTCTTTTACCCTTCTGATAAACCCCAATTTTGTCTAAATTATTGAGGTGTTTTGAGTTTAAAATATTATAATTATGTTTTTTATTAGATAAAATATGCTCACTGTTTCCTCATTTATGCAGATAAGTAAAAAATGTAATACAGAAAGCAAAAGATTTAATTCTTACAAGATTTGAGCATATTTTGGTGATTCTGGACATTTAGTACGGCCTTACCTAAAGTCAAGATGCAATTGTACCTAATCACAAGACAAGATGGTAGGGCGTACTTCATGGTCGATCTGATCTGGCGTCGAAGAAAAAGTCTAGTACGGCCGTACCAAAGGCAGTGTAGCCGTACCTAAAGCAGTCAGGTCGCACCTTGCGCACAGTACGAGCCAACGTCGAAGCCAAAAGTCAGTACGGTCGTGTATAAAGACAGCACGGTCGTACCCAAGCCCAGAACAGACAGATTTGAAGCCAGTTTGACCTACTACGTAGCAGAGTCTCTAAATAGGCATTCCTAGCCCTTTTACAGTCGTCTTTTGACCACTTTAGCTTTTGCCTCTTGTCTCTTGCCTCTCGTCTTTTCTTTTCTTTTATGGGTTCTTATTTGGATTGTTGTTATTCTTTATTATTAAGAAATACTATGAGTAGCTAAATCCATCACTAGGGGTGATGGATGATTTTTTACTATGTCTTTGATATTTAATTAATTACTATTGCGAGTTTCTTATTATCTTATTAAATGTATTGTTCCTAGTGTGCTTAATCGTATAGGATTTGGCCAATCCTTAATAAGTTAGTTGATTGGAGGTGATCGTACCACAATTAGTTAATAGAACTATAATTGAACTCGCTAATTATATCGGATCAAGGATAATTGCTTGTTTCCAATCAGTCATTGAATTGATAAACTCACTGTTTCTTAATGCTCTTTCTTTTAATTGCCTTGCATATCATTAGGAGTAGTTCTTAGGAAGAAGACTGTTAGCATTACATGATAATTGGGTGTTAATAATATAAGAGTGGGTGATCGGCTTTCAAATAGAAAATATAGCTCGTAATAGTTAATTAGTAAATTCAAGGACTAAGTATTAGTGAACCCAGTTCCCCTAGGCTTTCCATACTTGATCTCTATTCTGTTCTTATGAAATTGCTTTTGTTCAATTGTCTTTTTATTGATTGTTCTTGTTCTCATAATCATTACCTTTGTTAGTCTAAATAACATAGGATCTTTATTACGTTAGTATCGCGCATTCCCTGTGGGTTCGACATTCTAAGTTTTAAATATACTCCACTTTATTATGAATTACGACCAGGTGCAATTGTCTGAGCCGCAACACCTTCTCTGTAAATATATTTACGGATGCTACCTGTCCGTAAATATATTTACGGAATATCACTTAAGTTTTGTTTTTTAAATCCCCCCACCTGCGTCCCTTCTTTTTCTTGTCTAGTCTCATTCTCACTCTCTCACTCTTTCCTCTCTCTCAATCTCTCACTCTTCCCCTCTTTCCCATTATCTCCTCAAATCCCACCCCAAATCCCTTCTTTTTCTACTCAATCCCATCCTCCATTTCATTTTTGCGTTCCAGGTAACCTTCCTTTCTTCCCTCATTTCGTTTTTAAAATTTATATGTTTTTTAAGTTCAGAAAGTTTCCGTAACTTTATTCACGAACGAGTTAAAACCTACTTCCATAAATAAAGTTATGGACGTTTAAAAAGTTTTTAAAAACATGTCTTTGGTAAATGTATTTAAGGATGGAGTGTCCACTGCGTCCATAAATGCATTTACTTCTGTCCGTAAATACATTTACAAATGTGTTAATAGTATGAGCATTTCATGCCTTCCGTGTCACGCTGAATCCGTAAATAACATTACAAAATTTAAAATTTGTATTTTTATTTACGAACATGGCTAGAATTTCAAAACACTTTTTAATTCTTTGATTGTCAAGAAGGTATGACGAAGGGCGGTAAGGGTGGTTTGCAAGGAGGACGAGTGGGGCAGCTGGTGCATACGGCTTTCACCGGTAAGCAGAAGCAACAGGAGGTTCAGGCTAGTTGGAGGATGCTGCCACCACCTCCATCAGCACAACACATAGAGATTCCGCTACCATCCACACCATCCACACCCCCACCATCTCCACCAGCACAGGCTGCGGAGATTTTGCTACCGCCCCCACCACCTACACGGGCTGAGGGGTTACTAATGGCATTTCATGGGGCCCTAAAGGATGTCTCTCCTCTACTCATTTCCTGACCATATGGCCACTTGCGTATGAGTAGAAGAGGTAAGTGTTGTTAAGTTTTTTTTTAAATGTTAATATTTTTTAAATTATATTTGTGTTTAACTTCTAATTAATTATTTTTCTTTTTTGTTTACAGTTCTGGAAGCCACTAAAGGTGGTCTACCACGTGCGAAAGATCTCAGAGTTTTTTGATTCGGTCCGAACTTGAACCAATGACACATTTTAGCTTTAACACCATGGAGAAGGGTCTCCTGCCTGCCTTTACTGAGAGGTGGCAGAAGGAGACCAGCATCTTCCATCTTCCTTGTGGCGAGAAGACGATAACCATAGACGACGTCTCTTGCCTGCTCTATATCCCGATAGTCAGGAAGATGTTACTGTTCACTCCTATTGGTAGAGACGAGGCATGCGCCCTACTGCAGGAGCTACTTGGCACCTCCTACGATGAGACCATGGTGGAGAGTAACTAGACGAGAGGCGCACACGTGCGCTACAACATGTTGTTATTGATCTACACCTCTGAGATGGAGCGTCTGAACAAGGCTAAGGAGCAGTACCATGGGGTAGTCTCGGTGGTGCAGTAACATCTGGCGCATGCTACTGATAAGTCTTCATCACATGTAGATTTATAGTGCTTAATTGGATATTTGTGCTGTGATTGAAGAGAATTCAAAATGATTATTTGCTTAAATTGGGTGATTTAGTGTATTCACTTGGATTTGTTCTAACGTTTGTGCATTAGTGTTTTCTATGATTTTTTATTTCTAAGTGCACAGGAATGGGAGCATAGCCAAATGATTGACTTGAAAGCGCGTCTGGAAGCGCTGTTTCCTAACAAAGAAAATTCCAAAAGCTATATCTTGAGCCACACTAATCCAAATGAGATGATCTTAGTCTTGTTGGAAAGATAGAAGAATTATCTACAACTTTGATGAGGGAACCGAGACCTAAATCAATCTATAAGTAGGGGTAATTTGTGCTACAAGTTGATAAGGTGATGCTATCTCAGCCTGACACATGTTCAATGTTTTAATCATATCTGGAGTTGTAGGTGTCCAAATGAGATGACACTGGTGCCATTGGAAAGCTAAGATCCATAGCTTCAACTTTCATGAAGACACCTTGAGCTAATTCGGACTTTACAGAGGTGAAAAATGCAAAACAACGTGAAAAAAGGGTGCATGATTGATCGTGTGCGCACAGAGCACACTTAAGCGCTCCTGGAGTGCCAAATCTGACACCATTCTGTGTCTTAGCGCGCAGGTTGCGCGTGGAGCGCACCCAGAGCTCTCTGGTCGCGCTGTTAGCGTTAAAAACACGAATTTTTGATGTTTTGATCATTCTTTACCATTCCAAAGACCTAAAAACGCTGGAGGCTTGTCAAGGGGTGCTAGGGATTCATTCTCCACCATCTCCAAGGAGGATTCAAGCTTAGGAACAAGGATTTGAGTCTTCAATGGAGTGGTTCTCTACCATTGTTTCTATTTTCTGGTTTGGTTTCTCTTTCTCTATGAGTAACTAAACTCTTTTAGGCTAGGGTTAGATGAATTTTGTGGAAACCCTTATGTAATTGGATTCTATTATTTCTATGCAAGTTTATTCATGTTAATTGATCCTTTATCTCTGTTCTTAATGCCTTTTGATAATTGATAATTACTAAATTGAATTTGGATTATGCTCATGATTGGAAAATTGGGGTTTTTAACTAGCATTGAGATTGTTGGACATATCTATAGGGTTATAGGAATATAATTCTATTTGGTATGAGTTTGTATGAATCTTTATTCTTTATGCTTGATTTAATTAATTTGAACCTAAGGGATTAGGGCTTATTAGTTAAATCAAAGGGATTAAGAGGAAAGGAATCTTCGTTAATCTAATTTAGAGGATTTAAACTTCAATTGTTCATGAGTATCGTTTGCATTGGTTTTGAATTCAATTGCATAAAGGTGAAAACAAAAGGATTCAACCCCTAGTCGTTTTTAATTATTCGAATTCAATTACTTTTTATTAATTTTAGTTGTTACAAATAGCATCAATTCCAATACAAAGAATTTGTTCACGTTCAAAATAGTTACGAACTTTGTTTAGTTGAATAATCAATCGCAATCCCTGTGGAGACGATGTTACTTATCACTTTATTACTTGTGTCATTCGGTACACTTGCCGAAATCCTCAATAGCTACCCGGGCCTATTTATTGCATCTCTTGGACTGCACTCTGTTTGCGGACAGGAGTCAGACATACATGGACGTCATGTACTTGGAAGCCTTCCGCGACATCAAGACATGCAGATAGTATGCATGAGGTACTTCTGCTCTAGCATACTTATACAATCACCTGTGCGACCCGAGGTTACACAAGATGAAGTAGATAGGGGGTACATGACCTTTCTATAAGTAAATATACTGACACCGTTGTTTACATTATTCATTACACCTAATTTGATATTGTTGTTCATTAGACCTAATTAATAATTGTTGTTGATATACTGCTTTCTTTTTTCGGACATGGATTTTAGTGCCTTCCCCCAATAATTATGCCCTATAAGAGCACGGGAAGTGGCAGGAAGATTTTCCTCAGGCCCATCGATTGTGTGCGGTTCTGGGCACTGAAGATGTGAGGTCTTACTGGACTGCATTGGACCGGTTGGCACTTGACGACTTGTGTTAGCCTTCGTACGACGACTATCGCTAGCACCATCCATTTCATGAGATCTCCTGGTTCTCTCAATGGATTCGGTGCGGCAGGATGATGCACCCAGACCTCTAGGAGCGGGTTTGGCGACAGTTCGGGTACGTCCTGACTCTAAGCATCTCACGACATCCTACGGAGTTTGCACAACCAGTGGCATCCCAGAGGAGATGGATGCTCTATACCTTGCATAAGGGAACACGTGGTGGACTTGGCTGTAAACATCCTCAATTTTCTAGCCTTGCTTAATGAGTGATCATGACTGAATAATGTATTTATATGTGCCTAAGTGTGTTACTTTGGGTTTGGCAGTATATTTGAGTGTTAGGTTGTGTATTTGTTTTCTATGCCATTGTGTATGTGCACGTATGAGGGTTGTGAGGTTTTGAAGGTTAGATAGAGCTGGAGAAGTGCTTGTTAGGGTTTTAGTATGAATCTTAGAAGGCATGTGAAATTTGAAAGCAATCAGAGTTGGAACGAGGGTTTTCGGGCATTCTTAACCTAAGAGCGGGTGTGAACTTTCGAACTTGTGATTAGGTTTTGAGACCTGAGTCCTAAGGTTGATTAGGTATTCTTGAGGTGTGGAATAATATAAAATCAAGTTATGGAATATAACATGCATGATGTGCATGATGTGAGGTAGGGATATAACATGCACGAAGTAATAGTGCAGGTCATGGAGGCCTTGGGGGTATATTTTAGGGACCGGTATATTCCACGGTAGGCCAGTAGTATGGTCGTTATTATGTCACAGTTCTGGGAGTGAGTCTGTGTACCTCGAAGAGTGTTGTGTGCTTCACTTCCTTGGGGAACGATCTCGAGTGCAGACCTAGATACCCGACCCTGAGTGACAGGGGGTGTGGGGATGTGCTCTTATAGGTCACGATGTGCTCTTATAGGTCACGATGAGCGAGATATGTTACTCTGAGGGGTGACGAGTACATTGTGACATAGGGTTGTACTCTGAGTGGTGAGGAGTACGGCAACCCATAGGTGATTCGTGGTCACGAGTCTACACTTAGGTAACATATATGGTTTGGGTAGCTAGGGTTTATCTGAGAGTATGATTTGAGGATGATGTGACTATATGTCTATGGTATACTCTGTATTGCCTTCTACTACTGCTTTCCTATTTTATGGTGATGTTGTTATTCTTATCCCCCTGTATATGTGTTTTGCTTGTATATTCTATATATGTTAGATACATGTTTGAGGAGACTACTACTGAGGATGTCACAGTTCATGCATCCATGGATGAGGACGGAGCCGAGGATCCCCGTCTGGGGGGATTTTGAGCTGCAGCTCCATGACTGGGATGACACAGGTTGGGAGATCGACTTCTCTCGACATACCATGGTGTATATGGGTTTGGTGACAGTATACTTTCATCTGCTTGGATTACCATTAGCTAGTTTGGCTGGAGATTTCCGGACTTGTCAGAGGTTACCATTTCATCGTATGTGGTCGTATCCACCTGGAACTTCTAGACCCATGACGGCGAGGCAGTACGCTGACTCTTTGCTAGGCCTTTAGGATCGCAGAGTGGGAGTTCTCGTTGTCCTACTTGACTAGGAGTTGTCTGATAGCGGGGTTGTTTTACCTTTTGTCTGTATGGCCAAGAGTCTTTGGTTGAGTTGTGCTGACATATTTTTTTAGTGAGGCGTGTGTTAGCCTCCTATGTATATTTTGGTGTCTGTATATATTGCTATGCTTCTTTCTTTTTTTTTTGCTACTCTGATGTACGTGCCACAAACTCTATACTGATGCATATAGTGGAAATTATGTGTGCTATATTTCAAGTTTAAATTTCTACGTATTTTTCGCTGTAGATATTAATGCTAAGATAAACGATTAAGGCTAATTAATTAAAAAGTACTTTAATGGGATGAGGGGTGTCTCATTAGCCATCCGTTTTAAGTGTGTCACGCAGCCGTGGGACATTGTACCAGAGTATTTTCACTAGAACGTGTGAATCTCTCATCCGTACCTTCTACTACCGGTTGAGTGGGAACCACCAAAGGCTTCCACCACTGAGGCCATGGCATAAGCACATGTTCATGCTGCACATGCATCCATGGTAGGGGCATCAGAGGCACTAAAGGCACCAAAGGACAGCTCTGTCTCCAGCAGTTCTTCTTAGCTTTATCATGTGTGTCAATATTAATTTTGCACAATAAATAACTTTTTTTAATGTTTATTTAATATGTTAAGTTATTGTTTGTAGGAAAAGCTCACGTTGGTCCAGGACGACTTGCAGGGTATCCCGGACAGAGGGGAGGTATAACATGGGACCCTTGCCTAGTCGACACTTCAGGCTTTGACACAGGAGGCAGGGATACCTGTCACTTATCAGAGGAGGAGTGCACGACCAGCGTAGACACGGTGACTTATTTTTTTCACCTTCAGTTCTTTTTTGTATATATTTGTATTTATGTATGCACGTTATGTACGCATTGTATTTTGTAATTTATTTTTGGCATATGTACGCACATTGTATGCACACTATTTTGTAACTATTTTTGACTTATGTATGCATACCTAAAGCATTTTCAACCTTGAAAATATTTAAAATACAACAAACTTAAAAATAAAGCACACTTAAGCATATTTAAAATACAGGAAACTTAAAAGTAAAACATACTTAAACATATTTAAAATACAGCAAACTTAAAAATACAGATCATGGTTGTGTCAAGCTAGTGATGGTATGGTCCTCAGAACTTGTTGATGGTTGTGGTTCAGTCAAATTGATGATGAGTTCGTCGACGAGCTTTGGTTTCGTCAAGCAAGCAATGATTTCCTCGTTGGATTTGACCAGATCTGCCTATAACTCGATCGGCCCGAGGCTAGCATATTCTGTAAGGACAGAGAACATCTTTTCCACGTCGGTGTCAACTTCAAGTTTCAGAGCTCTGTATTCAAGACATCCATGTCCCATAGATATAGGGTACCGATAATGGATATTAGCCACCCATTTAGTATACGAAGCTCTTACATTATCATGAAATTTTTACTTCAATGCATAAAGTGTGATGCCTTCGTTTACCCAAAATGTTTTAGGGACATCACATTTGAATGTGATCCCTCCCTTTGTCAATTATTGTAATTTGACCATTGTAATACACAACAACAAATCTATAACTCATGTTTATAACGAAGGTGAGTGAGTTAGTGGTGTCTCAGAAGACTTCCTTTTATACAAGTGTTAGTGCGAACTCACACCACGCCAGATTATTTCATAAACGACGCCACTTTAACTAGCGCGAGCTACTGAAGCTCTATTTAAAACTAGGCAAAAGGATTTCATTAGCATTTCCTCAAGAAAGAGCTAGTGATGGCTTTGGAATAGCCAACGCTTCCTGATGAAAACGCTAGTAAACGTGCAAGGATGAAATAAATAGCGCTTCTTTCAAAAAGTGTTAGTACAACGGACACGAATAGATAGCACTTGCACATGGAAGCGCTACATATTCATTACCCCCAAAATTAAAAAAGTTAATGTTCTCTGTATAATGTATACGCCCTCTCCCCGCCAGTACTCCCTCTCCGCCACTCCCTCGCTCGGACTCTCTTATATCTCTCGCACGAACGCCACTCTCCACCACTCCCTTTGCCGGAGCTCGCCAGCCTTCGTAGCTCTTCCGTCGCACTCCTCCGTGAACTCGGTCTCTCGCACCACACCCAAAAATCGCAACCCCCTCACACCACCACACTTATGTTCAGCGCTGTCACAACCAAACCCTGCCGGCTGTCGCACTCCTCAGCTGTCGTGGCTCTTCCGACGCACTCATCCGCCGTCACGGCTCTTCTGTTTGCTGTTCATGTCTCATTGTTTGCAGAGGGCATCAAAACCGCCGCGTCCCACGATCTCACTGTTCGCGTCTCACCACCATCTGTCGTCGCATCGTTGTCCTCATCTCACCGTCTTGGCAGTTC
Organism: Calophaca sinica; assembly: GCA_037113605.1. NCBI lineage: Eukaryota > Viridiplantae > Streptophyta > Magnoliopsida > Fabales > Fabaceae > Calophaca > Calophaca sinica. Next base: position 16,638,010 of record CM073734.1, on the reverse strand, counting down.
GTCCTCACCTTACTCACAGGTAACATCACCTAGGTTTTAGTTAATTTTTTTGGGGGGATGTTCGCTTTGATCCTTTGCTACTGTATTGACACATATAGCTTCGATTTGTCTGATTTATTGTCAGTTTAGTATAGCGTATTTTAATACACTAATTTTTACAGCAAGTGCATCGATCATATTAAGTAATATAATAGTGAGTAGAGTATCTTCTCCACGAAGATTGTGACGTTTATCAACGAAAGCAAGTGTGTAATTACTTTGAACGAGAATAATATGGATATTTTGTAATCAACTGTAACTTGAAACAAGTGAATAAATATTTTTAGAGTTTTGAAATGAAATATCAATGGGTAAAAATGGCTAGGTCACTAAAATGAGCAAAAGATCCCCTGCTTCTGAATAAAAATCGCATTTATACCCATCAGACGAAGCAGAGCGCTACCAAATGCTACTCAGACAGAGAGTTTCACAGTAAATACGCTTGGAGGCGCCTCTGTTTTCTTATGATATGTGTAAGAGGATAAGAAGTAGTGTGGACATGCTTATATATGCTTGTGAGTTATCTATTTTTGGTTTGGAATGGGGAAATATTCTGAGTTGTTATTCTGTTTTTTTTATGGTGGTTGGTTTTGAAGAATGGAGGGTGAGTGATTATTGTGACTTTGAGTTGAACTGTGAGTGGTGTTTGTGTGATCGTGTCTGTGTGTGTGTTTGTGACTGTACACTCATAGAATAGAGTGTCAAATGTCTGTTAACATGTCTATGTTTGTATTTGTGTCACTGTCTCATTCTCTTTGGGAGAACCATCCCTGTCAATTTTTTTCGCTTTGACTCTTGCTTGCTTGTAGAATATACAGATCTACATTTCATCTATACTTTGGAGAATACAGCTGTTAACTATGTTAAATGTGACTTGGTTACTAGTTTTGTGTAGTCTTATATGTGGCACACTTGTTTTGAAATCTTATTGTTAGTTCCTATTTCCATGAGGTTAATATTAAGAAAACGAAACATAATTTGCTGTAGTCATGGGGTAAAGATGCTTGGATGGTGTTGGACTGATATTTTTCTTGGAAATCTGTAGCTTAGCTTTTAATTTAATGCAATTTAAGTTGCATTATTTAGATGTGGTGGTCTTTTTTGGTTGGAATTGAAATGATAACTGTTTAGTAGTAAACTTGATTTCTAATTTGATTCAACCAGCAAGCTGTGACTATTGGCTTTGGTTTGTTTTTGATATTATTCTACAAATTGAATTATTAATTGTTGGTAATTGAAGATATATCCTGTCCAATTATTTTTCTAATGCATATGACATTTTTTTGGGTACAAATTATAATTTTTCTTCTCCTATTTCTTTGTTTGCATTGGCTGACCCAATTTTTGCGTTTGCAGTGCGTGTAGATTGAGGTCGAGAATCAATTTGGTAGTGGCAACAAAGATCCCTTATTTATCATTGAAGTCTGGTTACTGAGGTTTGTTATCTCACCTTCAGCTTACTGAGGTCGAGAATCAATATGCATTTTCGTTTAACATTTTCTGGTTATTATGTGTTAATGTGCATCTAAAATTTGTTTTAACTGCCTACCTCATCTCTTTGTTTCTTCATTTTATTATTTTTATTTGGTTTGGTTGGTTCTGGTTTGGATGTTCTGCTGTTTTGATTTGGTTTTGGATGTAAGATTAATAATTTTATAGTCTTGTTTTGGATGGAAAGATTGCGAAATGTATTGCCAACCATGCCTCACCCCCTCACTCTGTTTCTTTCCATGCGCAAGGGTAGCAATAAGCTATGGTTTTAATTTAGTTAATCTATTCCCATTTCCATGACAACACACTATGACAGAGTGTTAACATAAGATCACTCTTGTCCAATTACCAACAGCTCCTTTTCTGATTTATTCATCAATTTATTTGTACCTGTTCTAGATACTATCGGATGCGCAGGAGGTCAGAATATATTAGTGGCCATGAGACTATGAATTATGTACTTGTTAAATTTCTTTACTTAATGACTATGAAATGTTGTCTTTTACTTGTGTGTCTAATTACTTATGTGTCTAACTTAGTTTTTTAAAGGTTGAGGTTAGAATGGATATGAAGTGGATGTCTGCTAATCGTTTATCAAAGGAATATAAGTATGGAATACAAGATTTTATTAAGCTTGTAGTTCGGCATAAAAAAACCTTAGTAAAATCTTATGTCCTTGTTTGAATTGTTGTTATGTAGGCCGAGTTAATGTTGTTGAATTTGAAGGATATTTAGTGAGCAATGAAATTGATCAGAGTTATACCTATTGGACAAAGCACGGTGCGACAAGAGGTAAATCTTCTAATATGGGGAATAGTGGGAGATGTGTGTCAGATGACACTGGTACAAATACATATGATGGCGACCGTTTTGGAGAGATGACAAAATATTGATTATATCAAGGCAACAGATGGAGCAAGCACACTTATATGTTCTACACAACACTGATGAAGTTGAGTTATTGTTATTGAAGTTATTGTTAATCCATTAATTTGTATACGTTTTAATTTAAGGTACTTGTATTATGAGATACTGATCCCAGAAGGACGGGCTCAGAAGTTTGTATTCTTATGCCCACAGAGCACAGATTTGGCATATGACCTTATCGCGGTTAAAACATATATAACTAAACGCTTGTCATTAGCAAACTCTGAGTATGAGACCTTGTTTTTGTCATTGTGTAACACAAGATGAGTCATTTAATTTAATCATATATATATATATGCATGACTTACTTAACGCGATACTAATTTTTGTGAAATATGATTACTTGCTAATTAGGATTTTCTTAATCAACTTTTTTGTAGAAGTCATTGGGTATTGTTAGCGATCAATCTCAATAAAAACACGGTGTACTATTTAGATCCTACGCAAAATGATTTGAGCTGCCGCAAAAATATGAAGGATACGTACGAGCAGTAAGTATATAATATATAGTGTTAAATTGTGCTTATTCGATTGTGCTCATTTGAGTTTTGATGATTCAAAATTAACGATGTTTGTTTTTGCACTCAAGGCTTTGATGATTCATCAAGGACTTGATAGAAAACCCAAGTCTCGATTTTCTAAATCATCCACCACAAAAAAATGGATAACTGTAAATGTATTTATCAAAATACTTATGAGTTAATGACCAATTTGGTCCCTGAAATTTAAAAAAAATCAGTCTGATCCCTTACTTTATCAATATTTCAAATTAGTCCCTGTATTTTGAAAAGTGTATCAGTTACGTCCCTTCGTCAGTTTTGTTTGTTAACAGAATTCTAAAATAGTCCTTCAATTTAGTTACTTATTAGCAAACAGGTCCCTGTGATTTATAACGTAATGTCAATTTGGTCCATGCGAAACTGACGGATGGACGTAACTGATACACGTTTTCAAAATACAGGGACGAATTTGAAATATTGACAAAGTAAAGGACCAAACTAATTTTTTTTTAATGTCAAGGACCAAAATGGTCATTAACTCAAATACTTATACAGTTATATAATTTAAAAAATTAAATCTATATTGATTTAATATTTTTAATTTTATAGTGCCCTAGGCAACCAAACAGCAATGATTGTGGGTGCTATGTTATGAAGTATATTAAGGATATTATTGTTCCCGACCAAATGAAAATCCCAAATGAGGTATGCAATTTGTTCTACTTTACACATTATAATTACCCTTATATTTGACCATTCTTCCACTTTAATTCTAATATGATTTATTTTTCATTTCGCAGTACTTTCCTAATTGTAGATACCAGTCATATTATGTTTCTCAAATTCTTGAATTAAAGGATGAGTGGTGCTCCTACGTGACAAAAAGGTTTGTTTTACGTGTATGATCTTTGTGTTATTGCATGTAGTAGTATGTGACATGTTGGCCCATATGAGGCTTTGTTTTGGTTAGTACAGTTTTGTTATATATACATGTATGTTATTTTGGGATGTCAATATTTTAGAGGAGATTATGTCAAAATTTTGTTAGACATTTCTTTCAAATATTGAACATTTTAAATATATATTGATATCATAGTTGTTTTTTGATTCATGTTCTCAGCTTGATTGTTCATTTACATTTTAAACCTTAAAATGTTCTCAGCTTGAATAATTCTCAGTATCTAGCAATCAAATATGCAGCATAATACTAAAACAACAAAAAAATAAAAAATTAAAATAGCTAGCGCTTCTTTGAAAAAGCGTTATCTATTGTTGAGAATAGATAGCGCTTCCTTGAAGAAGCGCTAGATATTCTAAAAAATAGATAGCGCTTTTTCAAAGAAGAGCTAGCTATTCCCAGTTTCGCTAGCGCTTCCCAAGCGTCGTCTTTTGGAAACGCAATCACTAGCGGGTGATTAGGTAACGCTTTTAAGCGCTAGTGAGGGCAAACAATAAACGCTGTTGATTTGCAATTCCATTGTAGTGTCAACTGTCCAAAGTCGGCGCGATCTCAACCGTTCAAAGTGTCAATGTGATTTCATCTATTCATTTACTGACTTCCATTCATTTATAGGCTGAGATTGACGCATTAAGGGGTGTGTTAGCAAAAAAAGTTTTAGAGATATTTCTGACGTTCGTAAATATATTTACGAAGGGGAGATATATTTACGGAGGGGAGATTTACCTGTCAGTCTATCACTTTCGGAAATACATTTCCGGACAGGGGCATATTGGAAAAAAAATATAAAAGCTGATAGGTGGTGTATTATACTAAAATTGGTGGGTGTGTTTAATAAAACTCAAAAGAAATAAGAAACAATAGGGCTCTGCCCTTCACATATTTGCTTGGCCCATCTCTATTTTCAGATCATGCATTCCCTCCATGTTAGTGGGCTCAATCCATCAGTACAGTAAAAGGATAAAAAGAAAAGAAAATGAATACTAAATGGAAAGAGATGATGAGGGAGGAAGATAGTAGTTTTTGGTTGGCTGGCCGGGGTCTAGAAGTGATTGTGGAGGATCAATAAGTGAGGATTCGTGAGGCAATGGTTTTTTTTTTTAAAAATTTTTTTTATTTAAGTTCTTGAACCTTTTCTCTCTCAGGTTTTTTCATTCTTCTATGGGTAATGCTCTCCATTTTTTATGCTGGCTAATGACCGAATAAATCGTCCCTCTCTCAATTTGCAGTGCGAGTTTATTATATGGGTTTCCAGGAGACTATCTCGGACCATCAATGGGTATGCTGCATTCGGGTATGGTATTTGCATAGGGGAGTGCAATTCATGTGAAGTGGAGAATATAGTGGGGACTATTTTGTATAGGAGGAGGAGGAGCAGCCATAGTAATTGGACTCACAGATGCGAAATGGATATGCTGCCGTCAAGTGTCTATCTCTTTAAAATAATTTTTTCCTTATTTTTTTAAATGAAATAAACGATGTTTTAAAAAGAACCGACCAATTCAACTGGATGAACTGGAAATCGGTTAATTCAGCTGTTGGTTCAATCCCATTTGAACTGCAATAGGGTTGAATCGTTTTGAACCGTTAATTGAACCGATTGAAATGATTTTTTTATTTTTTATTTACTTTTTCCCCAAAATTAATACTTTTAATTTTTTTCTTATTTATTAGTCATTCGGTTCAACTGTGGTTGAACCGAATGAACCAACTGAACCATGATACGGAGATTTCGTCGGGTCGATTTCCGGTTCGGTTTTTAAAACATTGGAAATGAGTCAAGGGTTGAGGGTGTAAGATAAACAGATCCAAGGGCTCACATGGGATTGACTACGGTGACTGCACCAAGAAGTGACTACAGCCAATCCAGGTAGCAGTGACTATAGCCAATCCAGAGATGATCTGCACTGCGAGAGAAATTGAGAAAGTAGCTCAAGTATGCATTTTTTTTTGTATTTTGTCTTATATGAAGGCTGAAAACGGGCCTTAAATTAAAAAGGCATGTGGCTGGTCAATGTTGATATTAGGGCGTTATTATCACCACCCCACACTTACTACTCCCACCTATACAAAAAGTCTAGATTGACAAAAATATCCTTTATACATTCCATAAACTTGAAATTTATGATATATATATATATATATATATATATATATATATATATATGTTTTAACAAATTACATACCGGAAACACCATTGTTTTTGGAATGTATTTTTTTTAAAAAAATACATTCTATTAACTTGAAGTTTATTGTACATATTTTTTTTTAAATAGTTATCGGAAACTAAGAAGTTTGCGATACGAATTTAAAGAAAAACACATCTCTAAACTTGTGGAATCTATTTTTTTTTTTTATAAAAATAGTGCGATTAGCGACAATCAAAACTGTGGCAAACAAGACTTTGACTGTGGCTTTAAAAAAATATTTATAGATGAAATATGTGGGGTGGGGATGATGAGTATAGGGGTGGTAATAATAACACCGTTGTTATTATTTTACGTAGCTTTTTTGTTTTATGTACTTATACAAGTATAAGCCTATCCAATGGGCCTGTAGAATGGACATAATTTTGTTTCTTGTTGAGATGGACCGTTTAATATATTGGGCTGGGCCCAAAATCATCAATCAATGCGCTGGAAATGAATTCTAATTTTTTTAGTTAATCTTTTTTTTTTTGTACAAATTTCTAGTTAATCTTTTAAGGATACACCAAATGAGAAAAATAAAATGTTAAATTATATTTTTAGTCCCTTATGTTTATTTTAATTTTTGTTTTGGTCCCTTATGTATTAAAAGTTTCAAATTTGTCCCTTATGTGTAAGAGTTATATCAATATGACCCCTCTTATTTTTTTATTCCTAAATGGTCCATTATGTTACAAAAATTATACCAATGTGGTCCCTTTTTTGTTCCATATTTTGCCAAAAAAAGGGACCACATTGGTATAATTTTTGTAACATAAAGGTACATTTTAGAACAAAAAACAAGAGGGACCACATTGTAATAACTCTTATACATAAGGGACAAATTTGAAACTTTTAATACATAAGGGACCAAAACGAAAATTAAAATAAACATAAGGGACTAAAAACATAATTTAGCCAAAATAAAACTAAGTTAAAAAAGGAAGAGCCAAGATGTATGCCTCAGCCTGTTCCTTAAGGCTCCGTTTGGGAGGTAGGAGGGGAGGGAATGAGAGGGCTTTGGGGAGAGGGGAGGAGAGGGAAAGAGATAGAAATCTTCCACCTTATTTGAGATATTGTTTTTGTAAAGAAGGAAAGAGAATGCTTATGAGTAATATATTTTTAATTTTGAGAGTAATATAAAAAAATGAAAGGGATTTGAAGAATTTTTCTAAGCCCTCCGAAGCCCTTCAAAACCCTCATCTAATATATTTTTTAAGTTTCCCATATTAGAGAGATTTATTATTATGAAGAAAAATAAATCTCTCATTCAAGGCGAGAAAATATCCTTCCTTCCCATTCTTTTTTTTTTCCTTTTTTTCTCCTAAAATCCTCCTCTCTTCTCCTCCCTTTATAAACTCCCAAAGAGAGTCTAAAGGAAGATGCTATCTCGGTGCCCACTTTCTACTGTTTCACCAAACCAATTTCTTTACTTCAACTTCTACTGTTACTTGCAAGTTGAAATAACATTAACATCAACCGTTACTTGCAATTAAAAATTGGTTAATCTGTGCAAACCCCCCACCCAAGCAATGCATACTCACGGATGTCTTTGATTATAAGTAAAAAAGTTTTTATATTTATTTCAAATTTAGGCTACATACATAAATTTTTTGTTGCTTATAATTAAAAATTCAGGGAGTATGATTTTCCAATAATTAGAGCGTCGATGGTGTTCTTTAATTTCCCGTTAAAAAGTGAGAATCAAAAGTGCGCTTTCCCATGACAACTTCAAAGGAATCGAATTTCTCAAGGCCCCTCATTGTAGTTGGTCGGTGGAGTGTCACGACAATACACTATTTCATGATACCTTTGGTATTAAGAGTAAATATGCAAATTGATCCAGATAAAAATTACAGAGGCTAATTTAGTTTTTGAGAAATAAAAAATACTAATTTGTTATTTAAAAACTTTAACTGTCGGTCAAATTAGTCATTTTTAAAATAATTTTTAGGAATATTTTAGTTTCCATCAGGGACTAATTTGATCCACATTTGATATTCTTAAAAATGAAATTGGTATTTTTTATTTTTTAGGGACTAAATTAGTCTATATGATTTTTGTTGGGACCAATTTGAGTATTTACTATTGTATTAACTTAGAAGTCACTACAACATTAATCCCGGCTAGAAAGTTATCATCCTATGTCCAATTCTCACGCATACAAATATATGCCCCCTTGTGACTTCATTAACTAAAGTCCGATTTTCTAGCTACCCCATTCCCCTAAAGCATTAAAGAAGGGTAGTACACTACACAATACATTCACATTTACAAGAATGGAGGGTAAAGATGAAGATGTGAGAGTTGGAGCCAACAGGTACAGAGAGAGGCAACCAATAGGAACTGCTGCTCAAGATCATGACACTAGAGATTACAAAGAGCCACCCTCAGCACCTTTCTTTGAGCCTGGAGAATTATCATCATGGTCTTTCTACAGGGCTGGCATAGCAGAGTTTGTGGCAACTTTCTTGTTTCTTTACATCACTGTGTTGACTGTGATGGGTGTGGAAAAATCTAACAGCAAGTGCTCCACAGTTGGTGTCCAAGGCATAGCTTGGGCTTTTGGTGGCATGATCTTTGCTCTTGTCTATTGCACTGCTGGCATTTCAGGTAATGTTCAAATAAAAGCTGTTCAAAAAGTTATGTATAGTGAAATCTTCAAATTTGGGTGTTACCATGTACCCTAGCTTTGTAACTTGTCATCATATATTTATATATATAATATATTTAACAACTAATAAATTTTTGATAACTCACTTTTAAGCAATAACGTCTATGAAAAAAATATGGCCAGTTGAGTAATCACCCTTCACATTGGCCAAGTGTTTTATATTGCTATCCTCAATCTCAACAGTAGCTGTCTCCGTATCCAAATCATAGTTAGTTAGTCTTATCAAAGGTTTTAAATAAAGGTTAGTGAGCCAATGGGGTTGGCACATGTGGTTAATGATCCAAACTTGAACATTCACCTCCCCATGATTGAGGGTTCGAAATCCCATGAAGCCACTCAAATTTCTTTTGGTAGTCAACCTTCCTCATTGAGATCCCCTAACACCCAAAAGCTAGTTGAGAAGCTACGACTAAATGAAACTGCTTGCGGGATCTGTGCATCAATACTCTGAGTTGGGCCTCTGCTGATAGCCCACACATGCCATTGGCGGTTTGCCCAATAGCATTAGGGTGCCTCCCTTAGTTGGCAACTATATTAACCAAAAAAAAAAAAAAATTAGGTCGGTGACCACAATTGCAACTCAAGGTTTTTGAAATCTCTACGGTTGCATCGTCATTGCAATTGCAACCACATCTACAGCATTTGTTTGTAAATTTTCGTAATATCAAAAATCACGACGTAACCGCAATTTAAAATCTTGGTCCTATGGATTGCATTTGATTGCAATTGTTTCTAATTTCAACCGTGTAAATTAACCACAACCTAAAATCTTAGAGTTTGACTAATATAGCTTGTATGGGTTGCTGATGCAGGGGGTCATATTAACCCAGCAGTGACATTTGGGTTGTTCTTAGCTCGCAAACTCTCTCTTACCAGGGCAGTGTTTTACATATTTATGCAGTGCTTGGGAGCTATCTGTGGCGCAGGTGTGGTAAAAGGTTTCCAACCACACCAGTATGAGAGGCTTGGTGGTGGTGCCAACACCCTCACTAAAGGATACTCCAAAGGTGATGGCCTTGGGGCAGAGATTGTTGGTACATTTGTTCTTGTTTACACCGTCTTCTCTGCTACTGATGCGAAGCGAAATGCTAGAGACTCCCACGTTCCTGTAAGCCAAAATCTTAACTTCCTAATATGCATCTTTTATATTCAATCTGACTTTGATAACCAAGGTTTTAAATTGTGGTCGCGATTGCAACAATATCGCAATTCTTAATATTATGAAGAAATGTTTGCTAATGCAGCCGTAATTGCAATTCAGTTGATCTAAATTAGTTTACATTGCGGCCACAATTATAGTTGTGGACCACAATTTAAAACTTTGATAATAACTTGTAATGAATATAAGTTGTAGTATTATGATAATAAATCTTATTATAAGCATTTGAATGGATCAGATTTTGGCACCATTGCCAATTGGTTTTGCTGTCTTTCTGGTGCATTTGGCTACAATTCCTATTACAGGGACCGGTATCAATCCAGCTAGAAGTTTAGGTGCTGCCCTTGTATACAATAAGGACCAAGCTTGGGAGGACCATGTTAGTCTTTTTCATACTTAATTTTGTTTACATTTTTCTTTTCTTTTCCTTTACTGTTTCCTAATTAATTTCACTTGGATCATAAGTCTATTTTTATTTATAGAACTAGGAGCAGATAACCTGTTGTAGTGAAAAAATGTTAAACTCAAATTATATCATTTTGGTGCAGTGGATTTTTTGGGTAGGGCCTTTCACTGGGGCAACACTTGCAGCTCTGTACCATCAGATTGTGATTAGGGCCATCCCCTTCAAGTCAAAGTGAAGTTGAAGTAATGCATGAAAATTAATAACAAGTGGAATCCAACACAGGATTCCCATTTAATAGACGTTCCTATCTCCTCCACTATATGCGGATCTTATTGGTTTATTATATATATAATTTATCCGTTTAAAACTTATGCACGTGTATATGCAATCAAACTTATGGACATGTAATCAAATACAAAATTTAAACTTATTGATATGGTAGTATGGTTTATTTCGCATTCTATTCATCATCTTCTGTTAACAAGATGAAACTGCAAGTACAATTATTTTTGACTAAATCTATCTATTATATCTACTATATTATATAAAATAGATTTTTGTCACACAAGATTTATTGGATTGATAACTTGATCTTCTCCTTATCTTGTGAGATAATTAGTTTTGAGTTATTGTAATTTAAATTCAAGATAATGTAACTTAAATTCGAAGTGTAGATATTTTACGATCTAGTTATTCTCTTTGTATCTTCATATATATACATCTCTTGTAGAGTCATATTTTGAATGAATGAAATTATTCACATACCAATTTCTATATGGTATCAATAAGCCTCTAACCTTATAGCCCAATCGGTCAGCTTTTTTTCTCTTTTTTTTCCCCATCATGGGCACTCCCATTGATTCTACTGCTCCCAAATCCCATGTTGAGCTCTCAAACTCTGCCTATTAAGCTTAACTCTACCAATTATCACACTTGGTACATGCAAATCACTCACCTCTTTGAAGCCAATAAGCTTCGTGGTTATATTACAGGAATCACAGAATGCCCTTCACCTAAAATTGGCTCTGGTGATGTTGTTGTCTCCAATCCGGCATACTCTCATGGGAAGCGAAAGACCATTATGTCTTTCTGGCACTTCTAGCTTCATGTGGCTCCGAAGCTCAAATAATCATCACCTCTGTTGATTCTTCTGCGATTGCCTAGTCATGCCTTAATAAGCAATATGTGAATGCTCTCGAACTCTTATAATGTCTCTCAAGAACGTCTTTCCTCCGTAAGAATGGGCTCATCGACTGTTACTGACTATCTTTGATCCATCAGAGTAACTGCAGATGAACTTGTTCTCATTGGGCACTGTTGCGGCTCAGGCAAGTGCACCTGATCGTAACTCGTAATAAAGTGGAGTATTTTTAAGACTCTGAATGTCGAACCCACAGAGAATGCGTGAGTACTAAATTAATAGAGATCCTTATTATTTTAGACGAACGAAAGTGATGGTTTTGAGAGTGAAACAATTGAACTATAAATAAAGAAAGCAAGCAATGTCACAAGAACGGAATAGAGATCAAATAGGAAAAGCCTGGGGGAACCGGGTTCACTAGTACTAGATCCTGAATCTATTGCCTTACCATTACGAACTATATTTCCTAATTGAAAGCCAACCATTCACTCTAAATTACTAAGAACTACCTAGTTAATAGCCTTCTTCCTAAATAACTACTCTATTTTGATCCAGAAAGGTAATTAAAGGAAAGAGCAATAAGAGCAGACAAGCTTGTTAATCTAATAACTAATTGGAAATTAGCAATGACCTTATCCTGGCATACAAAGCGAATTCTGTTGATCTTAGAGTTTCATTAACTAATTGTGGTCCTGTTACCTCCAATTAACTAATTTATTAAGGATTTGCCAGATCCTATGGGATTAAGCATACTAGGGCGAACACATTCATAATAATAATAAGAAATTCGTAATAGCAATTAAATAAATGTCAAGAACATCGTAAAAGATCCCCATCAACCCTAGTGATGGAGTTAGCTACTGTTTCTCAACATAATAGAATAATACTAATCCAAACAAGCAATCATAAAAGAAAGAAAAGATAAGAGACAAGTGGCAAGAGGCAAGACCTAAAGTGATCAAAAGACCCCAGCCTCCAGCTCTCCAGCTCCCTTTGAAAGAGAGCTAAGATTGCCTATTTTTAGGCTCTGATGCGGATTAGGTCAACTGACTTCAAATATGTGCGTTCTGGGCCTTAGTACTGGGGTACTGACTTTATGTACAGCCGTACTTCGCATTTTCTCGGTGCTGGGTCGTACCGCACAACATGTACGATCGTACCTACCTATTTGTACCTATACAGCCTTGTAGATCTTTTTGAGAGCTTTCCAACGCCACAAAGATCACCTCAATCGGATATTCCTAGCTCAAGTTATGGTCAAAATACCGCAACAGCGTAAAAGCTGAATTCTGCATTATGTACGGCCGTACTGAAGGGATGTGTTGCCGTACCCCAGGAAAACTTCAGCATTGGCCCGTACTGACTTCTCTATACACCCCTACTGCTGTGTGCAATTAGGTATGGCCGTACTAAATTTAGGTAAGGCCGCACTGGCTGTCCAAAATCACCAAAATATGCTCAAATCTTGCTAGTGTTTGCATCTTTTGCTCCAAGTGTTGTCTTTTTGACTTTTCTGCATAAGTGAGAAAATAGTGAGTATATCTTATCTAATAAGGAACAGAATCACAATATTTTATACTCAAAATACCCCAAAATAATAGACAAAATGGAGTGTTAACACATCCCCACACTTAAGCTTTTGCTTGTCCTTAAGCAAACTACTTGGATAACTATAAGAAAAATTAAATTTACTGACTAGGGGCATAGATGAGATACAAGGCAACAAAGTAGTATCATAAGAAGTGCTAAGTAATAGAATACCTAATTAGAGATGCAAGTTCTACAAGTTCACCATGTCTGTGATTTATAAGTCACTCTTCTCACCACTTTCAAATTGTTTAAAGGTGTAGTCATTAACGCTCAAATTTTTCCAAAAAAGTGACATTACCATAGGCTTGTACATTGACCAAAACTCTACTATTAAACTCCACTTATCATGAAAAAGAGGAAATAGGGTCTTTCATAGGTTGTTACAGGGCCAAAGTAATAATGTTAGGTGAGATAAAATGAAAGAAAATGTCATGCAAAGGGTCAGAAACAAATCAACCAAACAAGTAATCTTTTTCTTTTTAACTATAAAGAGCAAGCAAGAATCCTCTTAATATTAATCATTTTTCTCTTTTTATTCCTTGAAGACAATAATGGATTTTTTCAATTCTTTTTCTTTTTCTTCTTTTTTTTTCTTTATTTTTTCTTTCTTTCCTTTCCTCCTTTTATGCTTTTATGCAACAAATAAACAGTTTAATAATTCTAGGAGGGGAAAGCTTTTGCTAAGCCTTCCTTTCATAAGCTTTCCTGAGGGATTTCTAACATTATCATTTTGATTTTTTTGCCACTAATTGCTCTAATAAAAGTATTTTCTAAGATTACTTCGATAAAAATAATAAACAATAACAGTGAAAAAAGTACCAAAGAAATATAATAATAAGCAAAAAAATAATCAACTAGTGGAGAAATATTTGTAACAAAATTGAAGTGGACCTGAAAAATTCCTAAAATTGCCCTACCAAATTCACATGAAAGTAAATTTATATTCACTTTGCAATGGTCTCAACGCAAGTTCTAGAATGCACAATATGGGAAAATATCAATCAATAAATGAAAAGAGGTAAAAATTATGAAGTGACCTATTATTTAGGCTCAAATCTCACATTTAGTGGTTTACACAGACAAGTTGAAACTCATAAAACTTCAATGCTAATTATTAGCTAATTCTACCACTAGCAACAATCTAATTTCAATCACAAGCTGTCAGGAATTTTTTAAAAATAGCCCCTAAATCAGAAAAATATCAAATTTTTCATAATTTAATAGTTATAAGCATAGCCAAATAATTATAATTATAGTTCCCTCCCCACACTTATTTTTAGCAGTATCCTCACTGTTACTAGTTATAAAATAAGCAATAAAAAATTATCTAGTTAAAATAAGTGCTAAAAATAATTTAAGGTAGAAAGGTACTTCCCTCTGATAATTTCACAATCAAATTGCGGGAGTGATTCAATTAATGCTGCTGCCTTGCCAATGCCTCTAGAGAAACTATAAATCACAATAAAGTATTAAAAATATAAAATAAATTGAATTAAATTAAATAACATAAAATTGGGAGTGATTCAATTAATGCTGCTGCCTTGCCAATGCTTCTAGAGAAACTATAAATCACAATAAACTATTAAAAATTTAAAATAAATTGAATTAAATTAAATAACATAAAATTAAATAACACATGTTGTCTCATGCAAAGCGCTTGTTTAACGTCGTGAGCCTAACGGTTTGCTTAAAGTGGTCAACCAGGCGGCTCTCTAAGAGTAAATTTTGCATTCATTGCATTTCCTCTTCTCTACTTTTTAACCATGTGGTTCAGGTTGTTCTTTCTTTTACCAAGTGGTGGATGGACTTCGAAATATTGTGGAATTTTTATCTTTTCATCACCCACCACTATAACAAGATCTTGCAAGTTAGTAATTTCTTCTAAGAGTTCCTGCACTCTTAAGTCATCAAAGCCGTTAAAAGCAATCACATTATTGGTAAAATAAGAAAGAGTAAAAAAAAAACTTGGATTTTTAGTAGAATTTGAAACCTTTAAAACATCATCTTCCTTACCACTTCTTATAGTTACCTTTCCCTTTTGAACTTCAATGACTGCTTCACCGATTTTTGCCAAAAGAGTTTGTCTCAAATTAATTGGGACTTTATACTTTTGCTCCAAATCAAGAACTGTGGGGTCTTCCTTATTCTGTTCATGAGTACTCCCTTTAGTAGGAGCTTTTATTTTAGCTTGACTTCCTTCAATATGAGTTTCAATTGTTTCTAAGATTGACTGTTCTTCACACTTAGGCTCAGACTTGAGCTCTTCAATCAATTCTTCAATATTCTCAAGAGTAATGACTTCATCTTCCTCCTTCAGATTTATTCTCAATTTGACTGGGCAAGATGTCTTGTTCACTCGGAGTCATCAATGTTGTTGGAGCACAGCCCTAACTCTCCACAGATTTAATAGGAGTTTCGACAATATCAAATGGGTCACCGGGTTTTTTTCCAAATTTAGCCAAAATCTCCTCATGGTTTGTTCTTCATTTAGCTCTTCATCACTCTCATGGACGATGACTTCGTATTCCACCTTGGGATTGGGCTCAACTTGAGTGGGCGGCAATTCTAATGCTTGTTGAGTCATTAATGCTACCAAAGTAGAAAGCTGACTTCCCAAACATTTTTGTTCTTCTGTAATTTGATTCATTGTTCTTTCTAAAGACTTAAATCTTTCATCAGTCCGCTGCATAAATTTTCTTTTTGCCTCCTCAAGTTCTGGTTCTTGCTCCTCAAGTTCTGGTTCTTGCTCCTTAAGGTTTTGCTCTTGAGATGACCAATAAAAATCTTCTCTTTGATTCTAACTTTTCCAAGAGTTGTTCTCTGCCTTGTATTCAACCCAAGAGTTATATGCTGAACAGTCTTGCCATTCGTGCCCGATAACACCAAAATACTCTCAAAAAGGTGAAAGAACCCAGCAGTTGTCTGTATGTCCTACAAAATAACCACAATACTCACAAAAAGGGAAAGAACCCATGAGATTATTATTTTTTTCTAATAAAATAATAATACTAATGACAATTTTTTTTATAGCAAAATAGGGTAAGTTAGAACAAAATAGAAATAAAATATCAAACTAAAATAAAAGAAAATCAAACAAAATAACGAAAGTTGGAATAAAATAGAAGTAAAGTCAAATAAAATCAACACAAAATAAAATAAAATGATATTATCCTTATCCAATCCTTTTCGAATCTTTTCTCAAATTCAAATTCTATCTATATTTAATCTTAGATTCAAAATAAGATAAGAATAAGAAAGATCAGGATATATATATATAAATCTTTTTGGATTTTTGATATCAAATTTAAACAAAACAAAATAGAACAAGATAAAACAAAATAAGATAAGATCTAAACAAATGGATAAAGAGATAAAATAAAACAACCAAACAGAAATTTAAAATCTAGATAAAGAGATAAAATCTTTTTGGATTTTTGAATGTAAATCTAGATCTTAAATCTAAACAACTAAACAAAAATTTAAAATAAAACAAATAAAGAGATAACAGAAAAAACTTTTTGATTTTTTGAATTTAAATCTAAATCTACAACTAAACAAACAAGCAAAAATTTTTAAAATAACCAAATATCTTTATCTACTACACATTTTTTTTTTGAAAATAATAATAACAATAATAGCAATAATAATCACAACCGTGCAGATAAGAATTTTTTTTTCCGATAATAAAATAATAATAATGACTAATAACAATAATAACAAAATAATAATAACAATAAAAATAATAATTATTACGATAATAATAATAATAATAATAATAATAATAATAATAATAATAATGTCTAAAATTAACAAGAATCTTGTTGGTCTACTATCGCTAAAATATTCCCCGGCAACGGTGCCAAAAACTTGTTGCGGCTCAAGCAAATGCACCTGATCGTAACTCGTAATAAAGTGGAGTATTTTTAAGACTCTGAATGTCGAACCCACAGAGAATGCGTGCGAGTACTAAATTAATAGATATCCTTATTATTTTAGACGAACGAAAGTAATGGTTTTGAGAGTGAAACAATTGAACTACAAATAAAGAAAGCAAGTAATGTCACAAGAACGGAATAGAGATCAAATAGGAAAAGCCTAGGAGAAATTGGTTTACTAATACTAGATCCTGAATTTATTACCTTGCTATTACGAGCTATATTTCCTAATTGAAAGCCAACAACTCACTCTAAATTACTAAGAATTACCTAGTTAATAGCATTCTTCCTAAATAACTACTCTGTTTTGATCCAAGAAGGTAATTAAAGGAAAGAGCATTAAGAGTAGACAAGCTTGTTAATCTAATAACTGATTGGAAATAAGTAATGACCTTATCCGGCATACAAAGCGAATTATGTTGATTCTAGAGTTCCATTAACTAATTGTGGTCCTGTTACCTCCAATTAACTAATTAATTAAGGATTGCCCAGATCCTATCTGATTAAACAAGCTAGGACGAACACACTTATAAGGATAATAAGAAATTCATAATAACAGTTAAATAAATGTCAAGAACATCGTAAAAGATCCCATATCACCCCTAGTGATGGAGTTAGCTACTGTTTCTCAACATAATAGAATAATGCTAATCCAAACAAGCAATCATAAAAGAAAAGAAAAGAAAAGAGACAAGAGACAAGAGACAAGAGACAAGAGCTAAAGTGATCAAAAGACCCCCAGCCTCTAGCTCTCTAGCTCCCTTTGAAAGAGAGCTAAGATTGCCTATTTATAGGCACTGGTGCGGATTAGGTCAACTAGCTTCAAATATGTGCGTTTGATAACTCTTAGAAATAAGAGTTATTTATACTTTTATGACATTAAATCATGTGAGTTCAAGAGTAACTTAGAGTCCTTAATTGGTAGAAATATGCAAATAAGATGTTATCCCTTGCTTGAAGTTGTTTTGAGGCACTTTGGTGCCTTTGTGAATATTTTGATGTGTTTTGATGCTGTGTAGGATTTTAATGAAAAATTCCCAGTGCCGAGTCTAGTGCCAAGGCATCGGACCCTGATATTGGCAGCTCCTGGATAAAGTGCAGCAACGTGTTTTAAAGATTCACTATGAGCTGGCAAAAAGGACAGTGTCCTTTTGTGCAAGGCTGCAGTGCCCATCATCTAGTCCCCACTGCAAAAGTAGCGTTCTCTCTCTCTCTCTCTGCTACAGGACAAAAGCCTTTATTTTTGGGCCAAAAGGGAATGTCTTTCATTGGGATAGGAATTGTCAGCCCATTTTGGGGAGAAACTATAAATGCAAAATGACGCAATCAAGGGAGGCAGATTGGTACTGTGGGATTCTTTAGGGCCGCATATGTCCCCCTTTCAGGAACAGCCGCATTTACCTTCTTCTTCCTCAAAGCACCATTAACAAAGCTCAAAACCATTTTCATGGAGGGAAAGTACTTGAGCAACACCAGATTTGAGCAGCTCCAGTAAGACATTATTGGAATAGGAGGACTTCTCAACTTGACAAAGCTGAGAGCCACTTCTATTTACTGTTTTATTAGTTTCTCTGTAACAGTTCTAACTCTTAGCTTAAGTGTCATGGATTCGGTTTACAGCACTAGTTTTTGTTGTTTTGTTTTTAGGCTCATTATGAGCTAATTTTCTTAACCTAGGATGAAGTGAAATTGTATTGGAACCTTGTTGGTTTATGTCTATCAGTTCTTATCAAAACACTTTTGACTCATGCGAATTTATTTACTGATTGCTTGACTTAAGTTTGATCACCTTATGCTGGGTACTTGTATGTTAAGTACTGAAAGGGTTTAACATGCTGAATTCATGGGTTAATGTTAGAGATATTAATTAAAGGACACTTTGATTAATTTTGATTAAACTAGACATAGGAAATCTATCTCACAGAGTTTTTTGGGCCACATTTATTAGACAAGGGAACATGATGGGGGCTTAGACATAAGGTACCATTTACTTAGTGAAAGTGACTGAAAGGCACACACATTAGTGCCCTGCGCTCAGGTGCCATGGCAATGACTGATAGCACTAAATCAACTTGGTGAAGATATAATGGATCTGAAATCCTATCTTCTTTAACTCAAATTTTACTTAATCAGTTGTTTATTACTGTTCTGTTTAAACAGTACTTGCACAAAAAACTTGATGTTTGTTTTCTATTTTTATTATTTACTCACTAACTTACTTGCTATTGGAGAAACTCATGAAAGAACTTAATCAATCCTCGTGGGAATGATCTTTATTTACTCTTTATTACTTGTTACGATTGTGTATACTTGCACAACTACATTTCATGCAATAAGTTTTTGGCGCCGTTGCCGGTGATTGAATTGGTTAAATCACATAGTTTTGGATTTAGTAGGTTTGTTAGTTGAGATATTCTAATCCTTTGGTGTTTGTGTCAGTAGTAAGTGCCGTTTAGCACATGCGTAAGCATACTGCACCAGAGTACCAGTTGGATCCTGAAATTGACAGAACATTTTGAAGATTATTGAGGCAGAATCAAGGTTTTGCTGCATTGGGAGCTGCTGTAGCTATGGCAGCCACAGGTCCATTTACTGAGTAATCAATTCCTGATGAGGATGAGCAGAGTAGTATTCAAAGCCAGTACCAACCAAGAGTTCACAACCAGTACCAAGCTATGGTGCTGCAAGCTGACATCATAGGCATGGCCAATGACAGGGACAAACCAATAAGGGATTATGTTGTTTTTGATACCCAAACCATGCACACTAGCATAGTCAGGCCTGAAATCACAGCAAACCATTTTGAGTTCAAGCCTATGATGTTTTAGATGCTGCAAACAGTGGGCCAGTTTGGTGGTACACCATAAGAAGACCCTCATCTGCACTTAAAACAGTTTCTGGAGGTGTACAGTAATTTCAAGATTCCTGGAATAACTAATGATGCATTCAGATTGAGGCTATTCCCATATTCCTTGAAGGATAGAGCTAAGTCTTGGCTGAACTCTTTGGAGCCTAACTCTGTTACTAATTGGAATTGAATGGCAAAAAAATTCCTTACCAAATATTTCCCTCCAATCAAGAATACTCAAGAATACTAGGATGAGAAATGAAATTACATCTTTTAGGAAAAATGAAGATGAGTCATTATTTGAAGCTTGGGAAAGGTATAAGGAGCTGCTTAGAAAATTCCCTCATCATGGCATTCCAATCTGCATTCAAATGGAAACATTCTACAATGGTCTCTCAGCAAGAACCAGGGACATGCTTGATGCATCCTCTGGTAGTCCTCTTTTGACTCAATCACACAATGATGCTTATGCTAAGATTGAGACCATTGCTGCCAATAGTTATCAGTGGCCTACTGCTAGATTAAGTGCATCAAAGAAGGTTGCTGGAGTCCATGAAGTGAGTGAAATGACTGCCCTATCTGCTCAAGTGTCATCCATTGCCAATATGCTGAAAAGCATGAATACAGCAAGTGCCTCCATAGCACCTGCTGCAACACCTGCTACCTCTGCAGAAATAGTACCTGCTCAAGCCAAGGCCATCGCTTGTGTGTACTGTGGAGGAGGCCACCTATATGAAGAATGCCCTAGCAATCCAGTGTCTGTCAACTATGTACGGAATTTCAACAGAAACAATAATCTTTACTCCAACACCTACAACCCTGGGTGGAAAAATCACCCAAATTTTTCATGGAGTAACAATAATCCCACAGTACCTGCTACTGTGCCTGCAAAGCCCACACATCCCCCTTGTTTCCCTGTTCAACCAGCTCAAAATGCTGCAGCCCCTGCTGTAGATAACTCAATGGAAACTGTGCTGAAGGCTTTCATAAATGAAACTAAGTAACAATACCAGAGTCAGGGAGCTGCCATTAAACACATGGAGAATCAAATAGGGCAAATTGCTACTGCCATGAACCAGAGACCAAGTGGTTCCTTGCCTGCCACAATAAAACCTACCAAGCAAAAAAGGGATGAACAAATCAAACCTATTTATTTGAGGAGTGGAACAGAACTCCCAGGTCCTTCCAAAAGACCTGAAGTCACCACTAGCCAACCCTGAAGTGCCAAAAACAATAGAGCAGAAGTTTGGTGCCATTCCAGCATCATTTCTTGCACCTGTTGAGAAAACTATACCAGCAACTGCAAGCAAAAAATTGACTCCTGAAGTTCTACCTCCACCATTCCCTCAAAGACTTAAGAAGGCCCATCAAGACAAGCAATTTAACAAGTTTATTGATGTGTTGAAGCAGTTACACATCAATATTCCTCTAGTTAATGCTTTGCAACAAATGCCAAATTACACTAAGTTCATGAAGGATGTTCTAACCAAAAAGAGAGGATTGAGGGAGTTTGAAATAGTTGATATGACCCAAGAATGCAGTATGCTGATGCAAAGTATGATTCCACAGAAGCTTAAAGTTCCTGGTTATTTTACAATTCCCTGCACTATTGGTGATCCTTATTGTGGGAGAGCTTTATGTGACTTGGGGGCAAGCATTAATTTTGATGCCCAAGTCCATCTTCTAGAAGCTTGGGATTGGTAAAGCCAGGCCTACAACACTCACTCTGCAACTGGCAAACAGAACCTTGGCCTATCCAGAAGGAAAGATTGAAGATGTCCTTCTTAAGGTGGACAAATTAGTGTTCCCTGCTGATTTCATAATTCTGGATTTTGAAGCTGATGCTGAGGTGCTTGTAATTTTAGGCAGGCCATTCCTTGCCACAGGGAATACACTTATTGATGTGCAGAAAAGTGAACTTACCATGAGAGTCAATGACCAAGATATCAAGTTTAATGTCCTCAATGCCCTCAAATATCTTGCAGAAAATGTTAAGGAATGTTCTTATGCCAGAACCATTGATTCCTTGGTTCAACATCAATTGTTGAGGGATAAAGATGTGTTAAAAGATGAATTGACTGCCATTGATAGTGAGCTCGACCAAGAAAGGAAATCAGTGAACAAAGAAGCTGTGAATCAATTGTGGGCCAGAAAATATGAATCATTGGAGCTCAATGATAAGAGTTTCAAAGTCGATATGCCTTCTGTGGAAAAGCCTCCTGAATTTGAATTGAAAATACTGCCACCACATTTGAAGTATGCCTATTTGGGGGAAAATAACACTCTTCCTGTTATAATAGCTACTTATTTAAGTGACCAGCAAGAAGAAGAGTTGATTTCAGCCTTGAAGAAGCATAAGAAAGCTATAGGGTGGCAAATGGCTGACATAAAGGGTATAAGTCCTACACTCTGTATGCATAGAATCTTCCTTGAAGAGAATTCCAAAGACAGTATTGAAGCATAAGGGAGGCTGAACCCTGTAATGAAGGAGGTAGTTAAGAAGAAGATCATCAAATGGTTGGATGCAGGAATTATTTATCCAATTTCAGATAGTTCTTGGGTCAGCCCTATTCAGTGTGTGCCAAAGAAGGGAAGGGTCACTGTGGTTGCCAATGAGAAAAATGAACTGATTCCAACAAGAACAGTTACTGGTTGGAGGATTTGTATGGACTATAGAAAGCTGAACAAAGCCACAAGGAAGGACCACTTCCCTTTGCCATTTATTGACCAAATACTAGATAGGCGAGCAGGCCAACATTTTTACTGTTTTCTTGATGGTTATTCTGGTTACAACCAGATTGCCATTACACCAGAAGATTGAGAGAAGACAACCTTCACCTACCCCTAAGGCACCTTTGCTTTTAGGAGGATTCCATTTGGCCTCTGCAATGTACCTGCTACTTTTCAGAGGTGTATGATGGCAATTTTCTCTGATTACGTTGAGCAGACAATGGAGATATTCATGGACGGTTTTAGTGTGTTTGGAGAGACTTTCCAAGCCTGCTTGATCAATTTAGAACAAGTTCTAGACAGATGTGAAGAAACTGGTGCTGAATTGGGAAAAATGCCATTTCATGGTGCAGAAAGGCATTGTTCTTGGACATAAAATTTCCAAGAAAGACATTGAGGTAGACAAAGCAAAGATTGAAGTGATACAGAAGCGGCCACCTCCCACTACTGTCAAGGGAATCAGAAGTTTCCTTGGCCATGTAGGGTTCTACAAAAGGTTTATCAAGGATTTTTCCAAGATCTCCAAGCCTCTTTGCTAACTTTTGCAGCATGATACTGCATTTGAATTTGATGATCAATGCCTCAAAGCCTTTGAGAAATTGAGGACTGCTCTAGTCACTGCACCAGTCATAGTTGCTCCAGACTGGGAGAAACCATTTGAGTTAATGTGTGATGCAAGTGACTATGCTATAGGAGCAGTCCTTGGATAGAGACATGACAAAGTTTTCCACTTTATTTACTATGCAAGCAAGACCCTTGTTGATGCCCAATTGAACTACACCACTACTGAGAAAGAATTGCTGGCAGTAGTGTTTGCTTTTGACAAGTTCAGATCTTATTTGGTGGGTGCCAAGGTGATAGACACAGACCACTCAGCAATCAACTACCTAATTGCTAAAAAGGATGCCAAACCAAGGTTGATTAGGTGGGCACTCTTCTTGCAAGAATTTGATCTGGAGATAAGAGATAAAAAAGCAGTGGAAAACAAGTAGCAGATCATTTATCAAGAATTACAGAAGAAGGAATAGCTATCGTGATAACCAACAGGATCGAAACTTTCCACGATAAGCAAGCATTTGCAATCACAAAGCAACTGATGTCAGAGCACCTTGGTATGCTGACATAGTGAATTTCTTGGTCAGTAAGTGATACCCTCTGAGCGAAATTCTCAGCAAAAGAGGAAATTCTTCAAGGAAGTTAAGGAATATTACGAGGATGAGCCCTTCCTGTACAAAAGGTGCTCTGATAACTTATTAGAAGGTGTGCAGCAGAAGAAGAAATAGACAACATTTTGTAGCATTGCCACTCAGCACCATGTGGAGGACATTTTGGTGGGATGAGAACAGCAGCCAAGGTACTGCAAACTGGGTACTATTGACCTTCATTGTTTAAGGATTCCCATGAGTTTGTGAAGCATTTTGACAGATGTCAGAGGGTTGGAAACATTTCAAGCAAACAAGAAATGCCCCTGGACAATATTCTTGAGATTGAGCGCTTTGATGTTTGGGGCATGGACTTCATGGGACTTTTTTCCTCTATCCTTTGGCAATCTCTACATTCTGGTAGCTGTAGATTATGTTTCTATGTGGATAGAGGCAGTGGCCTTGCCTATAAATGATGCTAAGGCAGTTAACAAGTTCCTTCAAAGGAACATTTTCACAAGATTTGGGACTCCAAGGGCAATCATAAGTGATGAAGGCACTCACTTCTGTAACAAGCTGATTGAGAAGCCACTGCTAAAATATGGATTCAAGCATAAGATAGCAACTGCCTACCATCCACAAACAAGTGGCCAGGCTGAATTATCTAATAGGGAGATAAAAAGAATCTTAGAGAAAATGGTGAATCCCTCAAGGAAAGATTGGTCTCTTCACCTTGATGATGCTCTTTGGCCCTATAGAACTGCCTACAAGACACCTTTAGGCATGTCTCCCTACAGACTAGTTTTTGGAAAAGCTTGCCACTAGCCAATCGAGCTGCAACATAAGGCTTTTTGGGCTGTGAAAAAGCTGAATTTTGACTTGTAAGCTACTGGAGCTGCTAGAATGTTGCAACTGAATGAACTTGAAGAGCATAGGCATTTTACCTATGAGAATGCATAATTGTACAAGGCTAAAACAAAGGAGTGGCATGATAAGAAAATTCAGAAAACGGAGTTGGTTGAAGGCTCCCAAGTGTTGCTATACAACTCTAGATTGAAACTTTTTCCTAGCAAACTGAAGTCCAGGTGGTATGGACCCTTCAAGCTGATCAAGTTGTACACTTATGGGGCGGTGGACCTTCTAGATGAGGCCACTGGCTCAACATTCAAGGTTAATGGCCAGAGAGTTAAGTAGTACTGGGGTGACCCTGTGGCAAGAATAACGGTCACCACTGAATTACAAGACATTTAATGTGAAAAAGAATTCAGGCTGAGGACTTTGCAAAACCAAGCGCTACTGGGAGGCAACCCAGATTTCTTTAACCATGTTTTAAGTTGTGTTTTTTAGGAATAAAATGGATTCATGGAACTGAATGCTACTCTGAAGTGGTGGTGGTTGGTGTTAATTGGTTTGGGTGCTCTATTATCTGGTGCCATGGCACCACAGGGTGCACCAGTGGAAGGATTGAAAATTTAAAAGCAAGTGTTAAAGGGGCAGGTGCGTAGAAGACGCTAATTGCACTCCACTTGAGCATTTAATGAGTTGACACTTTTCAGACTCACTTTTATTGCGTGGTCCAATGGAAGCCTGCCACCTAGCCACTCCACATCCTTTCACTCTGAGTTGGTATCACACTCTCTTATTTCATTTAATTTCTCAATGGGCAAGTATTAATGCCCATAATCTCCCTCTGTTTCCAATACGGTAGCTGTAGGGAAATAGCGCAATAACAGAGATTAAAAACGCAGCGGAAATTTAAACTTTCCCTTCCATGGATCCTTGCGAATGGTCATGACTCAGGGTTATATGAATTACCTCTTGTAGCGCAGATCGTTTGCAGACGAAAATTGGAATCGAGCACGAGCGTCGCACAGAAAAACAACGCCACGTAGTCCACACGAACTCTTCGAATGGGAGCGGTCTCCGAATGCTGCTAGGTGACGCATTTTAACCGATCCACGATGCAAGTCACGATCTTTGAAACGGCTAGGTTTTAATTAGTGTTTTGACTTGATCTTAACGAGTCTATTTATAGACTTCACTTAAGACCGACCTAGCGCACCGTAGCTTACCATGTGCTCTCAAGACCGTAACTTATCGTGTTCTGCGTCTTTCTTGACTCGCTGGTGCATCGTAAGAATGCACCAATCAATAAAATGAGTCTCACTCATTTATTTAATCTCCCATTAGCTTTGTTCTCATGTGTGTGACCAGCAGTTCTCGTAACGTTGGCAATAATATTAAATCACTATTTAATATTATAAACAGTGAGCGGTGTCTAGCAACACATCACTGGTACCCAAGTAACGAGAATGTCAGTGTTGTGACGTAACCTTTCCGTGATAATGATCATGTGTATAATTACCCTTTTGCCCTTATATCTATATTGAACACAAGGCATAGTATGTGTCACCCTTGTATAGTTCAATATTATATTCCTTGATGCCCGAGTAGACTTAGTAACAACAAATAAGATCAATATCTCATATTGACTTATTTCAGCATGGCCATGCATTTTACAGTCATACTCTATCAAGGGGCCCACAGATATTACTCCTGTTATGTAGGAGGGGCAAATCCCATCTAGGTCACTCATGTCTCTTTGCATGACTCGTTGAGTGCCCAGTTAACCGACTTTATAATTGTCCTGTTACAGACAATGTTTGACGGCAATAAAACACCCAACTCCTCATGTAGGGACCATAGTGGTTTCAGGTCTGAGGGTGGCATACACCACTATCACTATGAGAATAACTCATGACACTTACATAACACACTATGTAGTATTCTCATGGCGGGTCAATCCAGTACACAATTACCCTAACGTGTACCTATGTGGTGACTTGATATCTCATATCTATAACCTGTGAGATGAGGTTATCAGTCCACCCACATAATAGTCTTGATGCATTATTATTGTCCTTAATAATAATAATACTCGATACGGATATTTAGAGTAAGTTCTTTAGTATCTCACAACCGAGTCGTCTACTCGATGTTCTATTGAAAACAAACTTTTACTCAAGGACTTTATTACGTTGAAACAAACATAATAACTGAAAATGCCTCATATAATAAATAAATGACATGATACAAAATATAAGTCCAAAGGAAAAACATTGGCCTCTAGGGCTTACACCAACAGTAGCCGCACCACTCACATTCATTCTCACCTCCATAACCACCCACTTTCTGATAACCTCCACCATTACCCCACTCACCTTAACTTTTACCATTCGTGACAAACCAACCTTTCCCTTAGTTTTTAACCCCAAATCTCACCCCAAAATCACACTCTCAGATCCAGTGACAACCTTGCAACCTTTGATTCTGAAACCATAGATACCCAAGCCCTAGCCCGTTGGAAACAACACCTCATAGCCATGAGAACCAAACATGTGGGTGTGAAAAGCAAAACTACAGTGCCAAATCTGGCATCTGAAGATCGTTTCTTTGATGAAGCCATAAAAGAGAAGTATGAAGATTGCATGAAGAACATGCATCTGCACCCTGAGAGGGGTTTTGATCTCCAAAGGATTTCCCCTGATGTGTTGTTGATGGTTGAGCAATATAAGTGGGAAACCTTTTGTTTTCACACCAAAAGCCCTGATACTGCCATTGTTAGGGAATTCTATGCTGGAATCCCTACTCATAAAGAAGGAGGGGCTGAGCCAACTCATTCAAACATTAGAGGGGTCAAAGTCTCCTTTGCTGTTGAGGACATTAACGAGCACTTCTCCTTGCCTTTGAAGGGAGATGCCTTTGAAAAGAGGATGAAAACAGTGAAGGAGAAGCAGATGGAGGAAATAAGGAAGTAGTTGACTGTTGAAGGAACAAAATGGGAGAACAGGAAAGGAGAAGATTTCAAAATCAAATGGAACACCCTGATTCCTCCTACCAAAACATGGTACAACTTCATTACCATAAGTCTGCTTCCCACTGCACACAATTAAACTATTGATAAGGAGCGCATTGTGCTCCATCATCATATATTGGATGGAAAACTAATTGATGTGGGAAGGTTAGTTCATAGAGAGATTTTGGATTGTGATAAGAGGAGCAAGGGCAGTTTGTTTTTCCTTTGTTTGATCAATAAGCTTTGCAAAAAAAAGGGGGTGATAATTTTTGGAGGAGAGGAAACTTAGCCTGTGCCTAAACCATGGGAAACCACTGGCACCACTGCTTATGCCAGCCCTACTGAGGAAGGTTCTGAACAATGGACTGAGGTGTTGAATCAATTGGTGGAAAAATAGCAAGCATATTGGAAATTTGCTCAGAAGCAGTACATTTGGCATAAGAGGCTTTTTAACCTTAACTTTCAGAAGGAACTCATTAATCCATCTCTTGAATTTCCAGAGTGGATTATGGGCACTCAGGAGGCTGCACAAGGGCATGATGATGAGGCTGGGCCTAGCAGGGTGGTGAAGAAGAAAAAGAAGGCTCCCAAAAAGAATAAGGAGCCAGTGGTTAAATCTGAGGAACTTCCACAAGAAGAGGGTGTGCATAGACCTGAAGGGCTAGTGCCTAGTACTGAGGGGGTTGCTGCTGGGCATGTGAAAGTGCCTGACCCTAATCAGGAGTTGAATGTCGAAAAAGAAGGAGAGGAAGTGACTGTAGAAAAAGAAAAAGAAGCAGGAGTAGAGAAGGAGGCTGAGAGGGCTGATAATGTGAGTGAAGAAGAGTTTTTTGAAGCCCACGATGAAACACCAACCACCACACCACCCAGAGAAGAGAGGACATCAGATATGGAAGTTGCTGAACTTGATGCTGTAGTGGCAACTGCCATAACAGGTGCTCGCCTGGCACCTGAGAAGGAACAAGAGGTTGCACCTGGCAGCCCAAAGAAGTCAGTGCCTACGGCATCTGAGCAGTCACCACCCAAAAGAACTAAACAACCTGCAAGGAGGCCCAAGCCGAAAGAAGTGTCACAACAGTAGGGCAGTGCTAATTCTGGCACTGATGTTGAGGATGACTGGGTTCTACCACCCCCTCCTGCTGAGACTCCAGCTAAAAAGAAAGCCTCACCAGTTGAGGTAAGCAAGAAAAAGGGCAAGAAGAGGGCTGCTGAAGAGGATATAATCACCATAGCTGGTGAGGAGGAGGATGAGGAGCCCATTGCAAATTTGCTAAAGAAGACAGGACCAAGAGGCCAGCAAAGAAGGAGGAGCTCTAGGCTTCAAGCATTGATTTTCTCACCCTAATCTTTTATTGCTTTCAGTAGTATATACTTAGTATGTATAGTTGTTTATATATGCTGATTTCTGTTTGTAGTTGCAGTGGGGTCTCTACAAGGAACTATGTTGGGGGAGGGACAGTTTAGGAGTTTTAGTGTTGCATTTGTAGCAATGTTTTTCTGTTCTTCTATGCTGTTAAAAAAATATATTTTTTGGATGACATAATGGCTGAGCTTATTGAGGAATCTATTCATGGTGTTGATTGGAACTTTGTGCTGATTGGTAATTGATAGGAACACTGACCTTTGACACAAACCCTTGGCTTGAGAGGAAAGAATAAGTAGCTTGTGAATTAGTTGATGTTGCACCCCTAGAGTGAACTGAACTATGTTGCCAAATTTGACCAATGAGGGGGTAGGCAAAAAGATAAGTTTGGGGGTATGCTCATTGTAAATATTCTTAGAATAAGTCAATGCACACATCTGTGATTAGAAAAAAGCCAAATAAAAAAAAGAATAAGTCTCTTTGTTAAGTAACCGGGTAACTTCATTATAATTGTTGTTATTCACGTCAAAAGATAAAGAGGCAAAATATAGAAAAAGGCAAAAATTAAAAAAAAAGTGTGCATTGAGCCTTAGTTATTAAATTGTGTATGTACTTCTGTCTGTTATGCAGCCCCTAGTGCCCAATTGTAAGCCTATTCTCCTTTGTTAGATTAGGAGGTGCAAATTAGGGATACTTTAGGGGGAAAACTGAGATGAACTTGATATATCTATACTAGCTTTTTAATTGAACATAAGGGGTGCACACAAACTTGAGGTCAGTGGAACAAATCAAGGAAGCATGAGGCACAAAAGGATTGCTTGACAAGATGTTAGTCTGAAAGTGAAGCCTTGTGAAAACTAACCAATAAATTTGAATTCATCTTTTTAGTTGCTGCTGCATTTGTAACACTTTTCTGTTTTGTGTTTTTGCTTATGTGTCATTACTTGAGGACAAACAATGGTTTAAGTTTGAGGGTGTGATAACTCTTAGAAATAAGAGTTATTTATACCATTGTGACATTAAATCATGTGAGTTCAAGAGTAACTTAGAGTCCTTAATTAGTAGAAATATGCAAATAAGATGTTATCCCTTGCTTGAAGCTGTTTCGAGGCACTTTGGTGCCTTTGTGAATATTTTGATGTGTTTTGATGCTATACAGGATTTTAATGAAAAATGCCCAGTGCCAAGTCTAGTACCATGGCATCGGACCCTGATATTGTCTGCTCCTGGATAAAGTGCAGCAGCGTGTTTTTAAGATACACTATGAGCTGGCAGAAAGGACAATGTCATTTTGTGCAATAGACTTTATTTTTGGGCCAAAAGGGAATGTCTTTCATTGGGATAGGAATTGTCACTACAAGAAAAAACGCGGATACCGACAGCCTATACCGACGGCCTCTGCTCGTCGCCAAAAACGCCAAGATGCCGACGGCTTTGGTCGCTTGCACGCCAATTGCCATACTCGATTGATACCGACTACCGAGCCTGCAGAATAATCAAGCACGACAGATTGGCATTACCGACGACCAAAGCTGTCGAAAAACGCGTGTTTTTGGCGACGGGCAGAGGCCATCGGTAATAGACAATAGGTATTTGTGCGTTAGGTTTTAGGATTCCCGTTGATTTTTCACATACCAACGGCCTTGCCCGCCGGTATTTGAATATGGCCGTCGGTAATCCCGAGACAGTTGATCGACGGGTTTAGGCCGTCGGTAATGTTTATGAGGCCGTCGGTAATGTCCGGATACAACCAGACGGTGACCGCTTCCCCTTTCCCATTTTTACTTCTCTTCTCTCCTTTCTCTCTTCCATCCTTCCTCTCCCAGCACCGCCACCGCTCTGCTATCCGCACCGCCTGTCTGTCGTCCGCATCCCTATCGCCACCGCCACCACGTTCTTCCCAAGCCCGACTGTAACACCCCATTTCTACCCAACGAATAATATAAAAATCAGAGTTGTAAAATTCCCATCAAGCATATGGAATGTTACACTTTCAACTTAAAACAACGACATGCAATCATTTATAGTTCGGATACATAGCACGTAAAATTTCGGATGAACCGATAACAACCTATTAGTCTTTAAAAATCAAACAATTTTCATTACTACGCTTGGATTCAAAGATTCAACTGAAGCATACCCTAACATCTGGTACAATTCAAACAACTTAAAGACATCATGTCTTTTAAGGTAAACAACTTGTAAATTCAACAACATAATAAAATTCAACAATAAAGAAAATCATGTGTTCATTCCCCCCCCGAGTGCTACGTATCGAGGCGGCGACACCGACTCTAACTAATGGAGGTAAGCGACCTTCATTTTTGATTACCCGCACGTTACCAGCGAGGGTAACATTCAAGCGAAGGGTGAGATATCGAACTATATAATCGAGTGTATGATAAATAATATATTAGAGTCGATTATATAAAATCACCACTTCACAACTTTCAAACAACAACTATCATCGTAATTGATCAACACAACAACTTAAATATGCAACACGGAATGCGACTCGTTACAATGCACATGCATGTGG
This sequence comes from Calophaca sinica, assembly GCA_037113605.1. Taxonomy (NCBI): domain Eukaryota; kingdom Viridiplantae; phylum Streptophyta; class Magnoliopsida; order Fabales; family Fabaceae; genus Calophaca; species Calophaca sinica. The sequence continues at coordinate 16,606,526 of CM073734.1, read as the reverse complement.
TACCATTGGAGCAGAACTCCCAACTTAAAATATCACTGAGCAAAACTCCCAACTTAAAATTTACTGAGCAAAACTCCCAACTCGAAAATTGCCAATCCAGGCCAACTTAACAGAGCATAAGCTCCCAACATGACATGCTATATATGCATCAATAATTATGAAGTTCGACAACACAACAACAAAGAATAAAGAAGCGTAATTATTTGCAACCAAAAGTCTGCATAAAGAGCAGAACAACAACTACGCAAATTCTGCAGAAAAGGCAACAATTTTCACAACAAAGAACAGCACCCAGAAAAATACAGCGAGGAAAATATCAATTTTTGTGTACAGCAATTCCCTCATAAAAACAGGAAACAACACTAATAAGAAACAATGTAGGAGGAGCAATTTTCGCAGAAAACAGCAAGATAGAAACAGTAAAATCTGCATACTAAAATTCTGCATAAAACAGAAATAACAACAACTGAAAATATTGCAGAAACAGTACAAATTTTCGCAGAAAACAGCAAGATAGAAACAGTAAAATCTGCACACTAAAATTCTGCATAAAACAGAAATAACAACAACTGAAAATACTGCAGAAACAATGCCATTTTCGCAGACAGTAAAATCCAGCATAAAACAGAATTAACAACAACTGGAAATACTGCAGAACAATGCAATTTTCGCAGACAGTAAAATCCAGCATAAAACAGAATTAACAACAACTGGAAATACTGCAGAACAATGCAATTTTCGCAGAAAACAGCAAGGTAGAACAGTAAAATCTGCACACTAAAATTCTGCATAAAACAGAAATGAGACAGCAAGGAATCAATCCACATTTCACCAAAGAAAACTACCATTTAAATGCAATTTGAAGTGAAATAAATTATTCTAAATTTTTTAACTAATATTAGCTTTTAAAAACAGCATCTATCTTAATCCTTTACATAATTTCTAAGCACAATTCATCGATCCAATCATTACTAATCATCACTTAGAACTAATGGCATATGAATTTAATCACTCAATAACACGACAACACCTCAAACATTAAAAACAGAATTTTCTTAGTATTCATACGGCCATAAAACAACTTTTTAATCATCTAATCAATTAAAACAGCAAGTAATATATATATATAAATGATTTGTTTTGCCTACACTTCAATCATTTTTCAAATAATGGAGTCTAAGGTTAACCCCTTCACCTATCCCTCAAGTATCCCCAACCGAAAATAATCTCCCCCTTACTACTTATCATACAACCCATTAGAAGTCGGAACCCCACCCTTACCTTGGATTGAAGGTTGCTCTAACTCTCCGATTGACTCCTAGATTCTTCCTTGCCGGCAACTTTACGTATCTCCTCCCAAACCCTTGATGACTTGCCCAACCTCCTTCAATGGGTGGGGAAAAGGAAAACAAGGTTGCCTCTAAGTTTTGTGTGGCGAAATTGGTAGAAACAAACTTGGGTAGCCACCTCTTCTCTATTTTGGGCGCTAGGGTTTAGAAAGAATATGAAGGAGAAAAAAAGAATAATTCCTATGGTGGAAGTGGCTGAATGGTGCGCCTAAGCCAAGGGGTTTCACTCCCCTCATGTCATAAAAAAAAGGTTGTGTAAGGCCCAATGAATGTTGGCCCAAAAGGTAAGTTAAAAAAAAAAATTCTACACACAAGGTCTTGCCCAAATATGCGCTCTATTCATTTATTTAAAAAAAACATATTCAAAGATTATCAAGCTCAAATTAGAAAGGTTCTTGTAACACCCGTTTTCTACTACTTCTAACATTAAAATAAGCCCATAACAAATAATAGTATCAATCTGATATCATTCTACAACTTAATTCAACTAAATTAATCCAACTAAAACCAACACCACTTAAATCAATATTTCACAACTTCGAAAACTTAATCGAAAAAATATTAGAAAATATTTAATTAAATAAATAATTAAATATCAGGCGTTACAACTCTCCCCCATTTAAAATATTTTCGTCCTCGAAAATTTACCTGGTTCGAACAACTCGGGATAGGTTTCCCGCATCTTGCTTTCCAACTCTCACGTCATGCTTTCTCGTGACCCCTAACGGACTACTTTCACCAAAGCAATCTCCTTGCCTCTTAGAGTCTTCATTTCACGATCTGCGATCCGTACGGGCATCGTTTCCATAGTAAGATTATCCCGTACTTGCACATCATCCATATGAATCACATGAGATGGATCTGAAATGTACTTCCGGAGTTGTGACACATGAAACACGTCATGCAAATTCGAAAGGTTAGGCGGTAAAGCCATTCTATAAGCAACATTTCCAACTCTGTCCGAAATCTGATACGGACCAATAAAACGAGGTGTGAGCTTCTTAGACTTCAATGCACGCCCAACACCGGTCACCGGCGTGACTCTCAAAAACACATGATCACCAGCTTGAAATTCCAAATCTTTCCTTCGCTTGTCATGATAACTCTTCTGTCTACTTTGAGAAGTTTTCATCTTTTCTCGAATTAGCTTCACCTTCTCCGTAGTCTCTCGAACAATTTCAGGTCCAAGCACTACACTTTCCCCAGATTCATGCCAACATAAAGGAGTTCTACATCTCCGACCATACAACGCTTCAAAAGGTGCCATTCCAATACTCGAATGGTAACTGTTATTATAAGTGAACTCTATTAACGGAAGATAAGTGTCCCACGAACCTCCCTGCTCAAGAACACATGCCCTCTACAAATCCTCTAATGACTGAATAGTCATCTCTGTCTGTCCATCCGTCTGAGGGTGATACGCCGAACTCAACCTCAACTTGGAACCCAACGTCGCTTGCAGACTCTTCCAAAAATCAGAAGTAAACCTCGGATCTCTATCCGACACAATACACAAAGGAACACCATGCATCTTTACAATTACACTGGTATAAATCTCTGCCAGCTTCGATACCGGAAAACTGATGTTAATAGGAATAAAATGAGCCGACTTCGTAAGCCTATCAACAATCACCCAAATCGAATCATGTCCCGCGAAGTATTAGGTAATCCCGTCACAAAGTCCATTGAAATGCTATCCCATTTCCACTCTGGAACTTCCAACGGTTGCATCAATCCTGCAGGCTTCTGATGTTCAACTTTCGACTTCTGACAAGTTAAACATGCATACACGAACTGCGCCACATCACGCTTCATCCCAGGCCACCAAAACAACTTCTTCAAATCTTGATACATCTTTGTGGCTCCCGGATGAATACTCAAATTGCTTCTATGACTCTCCTCAAGAATTACTTTCTTCATTTCCGCATCATCAGGAATACAAATTCGATTACGGAATCTCAACACACCTTGCGCGTCTAACTTGAAATCATTATTCTCAGATTGATCGATTCCGACCATCGAATCTACTAATTTCACGTCTAACTTCTGAGCTTCTTTGATACTGTCCAGAAAATCATTGTTAATCTTCAACATTCCCAACATAACACTCTGCGGTGTCACTTCGCAAACTAGACTCATATCTCTGAACTGTTCAATCAATTCCAACTCCTTAACCATCATTGCCGACATATGTAAAGTCTTTCGGCTTAAGGCATCAGCCACAACATTAGCTTTACCTGGGTGATAATTCAAGCCGAAGTCATAATCTTTTAACAACTCCAACCATCTTCGTTGTCTCATGTTCAATTCCTTCTGATCAAATAGATATTTTAAACTCTTGTGGTCACTAAAGACTTTAAATCTAGAACCATAGAGATAATGTCTCCAAATCTTCAGCACAAAAACAACTGCAACAAGCTCTAAATCATGCGTAGGATAGTTCTTTTCATGAGTCCTCAACTGCCTCGACGCATAAGCAACCACCTTATCATTCTGCATAAGTACACCTCCTAAACCCATTTTAGAAGCATCACAATATACCACAAAAGATTCTCCTGGATTAGGTAGTGTCAAAACCGGAGCCGACGTCAATCTCTTCGTCAATTCTGTAAAACTTTCTTCACATTGAACGTCCCACACAAAAGCTTTACTCTTACAAGTCAACTTAGTCAATGGAAGTGCCAACTTAGAAAAACCTTCGATAAACCTTCTATAGTAGCCAGCTAGTCCCAAAAAGCTTCTAATCTCTGTAGCCGATTTTGGAGTTTCCCATTGCAACACGGCATCTACTTTAGATGGATCCACAAAGAATGCCACTACCGAAATAACATGACCAAGAAAACTAACCTCCTTTAACCAAAAGTCACATTTAGACAGCTTTGCATATAGCTTCTTCTCCTTCAAAACTTGCAATACTAGTCTTAAGTGTTCTGCATGTTCTTCTTCCGATTTAGAGTAAATCAAAATGTCATCAATGAATACCACCACAAACCGATCCAAATAAGAATGAAAGATACGGTTCATGTACTCCATGAATACTCCCGGCGCATTAGTAACACCGAAAGGCATCACCGTATACTCATAATGTCCATATCGCGTTCTGAAGGCCGTCTGAACATCTTCATCCTTCACCTTAATCTGATGATAACCCGACCTCAAGTCAATCTTGCTAAACACACGAGCACCCACCAATTGATCCATCAAGTCATCTATTCTTGGAAGCGGATACTTGTTCTTAATCGTTACTTTATTCAATTGTCTATAATCAACACAAAGCCTCATACTCCCATCTTTCTTCTTTACTAGTAGCACTGGAGCTCCCCACGGCGACACACTTGGTCTTACAAACTTCTTTTTAAGTAAATCTTCCAATTGCTTCTTTAATTCTGATAATTCAGATGCAGACATCCTGTATGGTGCCATAGAAACCTGGCAGTACCAGGTACAAGATCAATAGCGAATTCAACTTCTCTTTCTGGTGGTACATCAGGAATTTCATCAGGGAAAACTTCAGGAAATTCGCGCACTACCTATAACTCCTCAATTATAGCTTGGTTCTCAATAGATAACGACGCCATCAACGAGAACACCTGAGCTTCCTCTTGCATCAACCGCCCTAACTGCTTAAGAGACAACAACCCAGCTTCCTCCTCTTCAGCAGTAGAAAACCTCACGGACTTGCTATAACAATTGATATGAACATAGTTACATTCTAACCAATTCATGCCTAAGATTACATCCATCCCACTTAACGGCAAACAAACCAAATCAACAAAGAAAGTCTCATTTAAAAATCGACAAAGGACACTTTAAACACACAAGAGAAGTGGTCACCGATCCCTTAGCCGAGTCTCGACGACCATCTCTCCATTCATAGAAGACAACGTAAGACCCAATCTTTTAACGCAATCATGACAATAAAGCAATGAGTAGCACCGGTATCAATAATAGTAATTAAAGGAGTACTATTAATGAAACATGTACCTACGATGAGTCTGTCCTCATTAGGTCTGAGTCGACCAAAGCGAACACTTTTCCACTAGTTTGCGCTTCTTTGGTTTACGACATCGACTACCAATGTGTCCTTCTTCACCACAGTTGAAACAAATCATCTCTTTATGCTTGCATTCAGATATTATATGCCCAGTCTTGCCACAGCGGAAACACCTCTTTACCTCGAAGACACACATTACTCTTATGGCGGGTTTCCCACATTTGAAACAAACCACACCACCAGAGCATCTCCCCACTAGTCCTCTTACCATCACCACTTTCTCGTTTACCTTTACGGTGGAGCATCATAAGGCTTGCTACGATTACATTGGCGCTTGCTCTTCCTCTCATTAATGATCTTATAATGAGCATTGTTATCCTCTTCATAAATCTGCAAATTTGTCAATCAAATCGAGAAGACACGAATCTTTTGGTATCCAATCGCTTCTTGATTTCTGGGCGCAACCCGTTCTCAAACTTGATGCACTTTGAAAACTCAGCAGTTGCTCCGCTATAGTGCGGATAAAACTTAGCCAACTCAACAAACTTTGCAGCATATTCAGTAACCGACATATTTCCTTGCTTCAGCTCAAGAAACTCAATTTCCTTCTTACCACGAACATCCTCTGGATAATACTTCCTCAGGAACTCCCTTCGGAACACATCCCAAGTGATACCTTCACCTGCAGCTTCCAACCTCTGACGAGTCTCTAGCCACCAGTCATCAGCCTCGACTGCTAGCATATGAGTCCCATATCGAACCTTCTGTGCCGGAGTGCAGTCCATCACACGGAAGATTCTCTCCATCTCTTTCAACCAATCCAACGCTCCATCAGGATCATACTTACCCTTGAAGGTAGGCGGATTCTCCCTCTGAAAAGTCGCCAAACTACGAGATCCAGCATTCTCGTCAGTATTCGGCTGATTTTGCAAAGCCTGAGTCATTGCTTGTAAAGCAGCAGCAATTGCAGCATCGTTCCTTCCAGCCATCTCAACTTGTCACTATAACATAAACAAAGGTTAGAACTAATTAACAATACTCGATTGTTAAACAAAACTACGACTCGACAACTTGGCCGGACGGACCAACCTGCTCTGATACCACTAATGTAACACCCCATTTCTACCCAACGAATAATATAAAAATCAGAGTTGCAAAATTCCCATCAAGCATATGGAATGTTACACTTTCAACTTAAAACAACGACATGCAATCATTTATAGTTCGGATACATAGCACGTAAAATTTCGGATGAACCGATAACAACCTATTAGTCTTTAAAAATCAAACAATTTTCATTACTACGCAGCGGATTCATAGATTCAACTGAAGGATACCATAACATCTCGTCCAATTCAAACAACTTAAAGACATCATGTCTTTTAAGGTAAACAACTTGTAAATTCAACAACATAATAAAATTCAACAATAAAGAAAATCATGTGTTCATTCCCCCCCCCCGAGTGCTACGTATCAGAGCGACATTAATCGACTCTAACTAATGGAGGTAAGCAGCCTTCATTTTTGATTACCTGCACGTTACCAACAGAGGGTAACATTCAAACAGAAGGGGTGAGATATCGAACTATATAATCGAGTGTATGATAAATAATATATTAGAGTCAGATTATATAAAATCACCACTTCACAACTTTCAAACAACAACTATCATCAGAATTGATCAACACAACAACTTAAATATGCAACACGGAATGCGACTCGTTACAATGCACATGCATGTGGTACCATTGGAGCAGAACTCCCAACTTAAAATATACGGAGCAAAACTCCCAACTTAAAATTTACGGAGCAAAACTCCCAACTCGAAAATTGCCAATCCAGGCCAACTTAACAGAGCATAAGCTCCAAACATGACATGCTATATATGCATCAATAATTATGAAGTTCGACAACACAACAACAAAGAATAAAGAAGCGTAATTATTTGCAACCAAAAGTCTGCATAAAGAGCGAGAACAACAACTACGCAAATTCTGCAGAAAAGGCAACAATTTTCACAAAGAGAAACAAAGACCAGAAAAATACAGCAGAAAAATATCAATTTTTGTGTACAGCAATTCCCTCATAAAAACAGGAAACAACACTAATAAGAAACAATGTAGGAGGAGCAATTTTCGCAGAAAACAGCAAGATAGAAACAGTAAAATCTGCATACTAAAATTCTGCATAAAACAGAAATAACAACAACTGAAAATATTGCAGAAACAGTACAAATTTTCGCAGAAAACAGCAAGATAGAAACAGTAAAATCTGCACACTAAAATTCTGCATAAAACAGAAATAACAACAACTGAAAATACTGCAGAAACAATGCCATTTTCGCAGACAGTAAAATCCAGCATAAAACAGAATTAACAACAACTGGAAATACTGCAGAACAATGCAATTTTCGCAGAAAACAGCAAGGTAGAACAGTAAAATCTGCACACTAAAATTCTGCATAAAACAGAAATGAGACAGCAAGGAATCAATCCACATTTCACCAAAAAAAACTACCATTTAAATGCAATTTGAAGTGAAATAAATTATTCTAAAATTTTTAACTAATATTAGCTTTTAAAAACAGCATCTATCTTAATCCTTTACATAATTTCTAAGCACAATTCATCGATCCAATCATTACTAATCATCACTTAGAACTAATGGCATATGAATTTAATCACTCAATAACACGACAACACCTCAAACATTAAAAACAGAATTTTCTTAGTATTCATACGGCCATAAAACAACTTTTTAATCATCTAATCAATTAAAACAGCAAGTAATATATATATATAAATGATTTGTTTTGCCTACACTTCAATCATTTTTCAAATAATGGAGTCTAAGGTTAACCCCTTCACCTATCCCTCAAGTATCCCCAACCGAGAATAATCTCCCCCTTACTACTTATCATACAACCCATTAGAAGTCGGAACCCCACCCTTACCTTGGATTGAAGGTTGCTCTAACTCTCCGATTGACTCCTAGATTCTTCCTTGCCGGCAACTTTACGTATCTCCTCCCAAACCCTTGATGACTTGCCCAACCTCCTTCAATGGATGGCGAAAAAGAAAACAAGGTTGCCTCTAAGTTTTGTGTGGCCGAAATTGGTAGAAACAAACTTGGGTAGCCACCTCTTCTCTATTTTGGGCGCTAGGGTTTAGAAAGAATATGAAGGAGAAAAAAAAGAATAATTCCTATGGTGGAAGTGGCTGAATGGTGCGCCTAAGCCAAGGGGTTTCACTCCCCTCATGTCATAAAAAAAAGGTTGTGTAAGGCCCAATGAATGTTGGCCCAAAAGGTAAGTTAAAAAAAAAAAATTCTACACACAAGGTCTTGCCCAAATATGCGCTCTATTCATTTATTTAAAAAAAAACATATTCAAAGATTATCAAGCTCAAATTAGAAAGGTTCTTGTAACACCCGTTTTCTACTACTTCTAACATTAAAATAAGCCCATAACAAATAATAGTATCAATCTGATATCATTCTACAACTTAATTCAACTAAATTAATCCAACTAAAACCAACACCACTTAAATCAATATTTCACAACTTCGAAAACTTAATCGGAAAAATATTCGAAAATATTTAATTAAATAAATAATTAAATATCAGGCGTTACACCGACCCTGCAACCACTTCGTTAGTCTCGATAAGCACTTACTTCTCCTCTTCTTCGTTAGTCTTGCATCTCTATCTTTTGGCCTCATCAGTCGTCGTTCCTGCTTCGTCGTTGTTCATCTGTATATATAGCAACCAATGTATTAGAAACTCACTTGATTCAACTAAATCAATTCAGTTTACAAATCTTCTTAACTAAATCTTCTATTATTAGACCGGCCCCATTAAAACCTATTTTGGTGATGTGTTAAGAGATTTGAATGTGTTGCAGCTGACTACAAGAACGAAACTGAAGTTGGTGAGGCACTTAAAGAGGCTTTTGACAGTGGCCTTGTGAAGAGGGATGACCTTTTCATTACCACCAAGGTCAATTTCATAACAAATCCTGCTGATTATCTTCTTTGTTTATTTGTGACTTCGTTTGTACCGGTAGTTGTAATGGTAGTAGTGGTTAGTTTGATAATTACTGTCTTGTGAGTTACCCTTGCCATTTGAATTTGCTTTCAGCTTTGGAATTCTGATCACAGACATGTTCTTGAGGCCTGCAAAGACGGTCTCAAGAAGCTTCAGTTAGATTATCTGGATTTGTATATTGTTCCTAAAACCCTAAGCTTCCTCCAAGTCACAGTTGAAGCTTGTGCTGCTCTACACCACCGTAAGGTAACATCAACTTCAATCTTCAGTTAAATTTCCCATTAGAAAAATCTAATTATTAGTTATTGAAAGTGTTTGGCTCTCTGTTTTTGTTTTTCATTGGGTTTTTGCTTTGCATTTTGATTTGCATTGGGTTTCTGCTTTGCATTCTGATTTCTAGATTTGTTCTCGCATTTCTGCATCTCGAATTTCTGGGTTCGTGTTCGCTTCTTTGTTGACGGTTCTGCGTTTTTGCTTCTGCGTGTGATTTTTAGTAAGGCTATCTCTGTCTCTTTCATATTTTTGATCGCAAATTTCATTTGATTTGAAGCTTCTGGACTGTTGTGATAAATGTGGATGAATCATCAGGTGTAAAATGCGATAGAACTAAATTAACTGCTCGTAAGAGACATGGTTTCCATAATGGAAGTGAATTTAGAGCAAATTAAATTATATTAGAATCTAGAACCTAAGGTGCAAAATATGTGAATGAGTGATATGATATGATGTTGGTCTTAAATTTTAGTGATATTGATCTTGTGTTGATTTCGCTTTGGGACTTGTATAAGTTGTGCAAAATTTTTAGTTGTAAATGACTGTAATTTGAGGGTGTAGAGCAGTGAGACACAAAAAGTGATGTGAGGCTTCGGTAGTTATTTTTCTCATTCATTTTTGTTTGTGGGCAACTGAAACTGAAGCAAATGACAATACACCTTCCATCCTCTTCAACTCTCTGTTACTATCACCAAGGGGATTTGCATGTACTAATAAACTCTTATTTTTCTCTGTTTTTCCAGTATTTTTTGTCCGAGCCGCCACACTGCTCCGAGATCACCACTAGCATCGAAGGACGCGGACGTTCTACTTCTCCTTAACACTCTCTTGTTCTGCACATTAGGTATGCACATTAGAGGTGCCCGCCTCAATGGATAGCCCCACTGGATAAGGGATCAGCTCTGGCAGCAGCTGTAAGCGCACTGGAACTCCCCTGAGTTCAAGGCGGTAAGCGAAAAGGCGAAGAAGAATAGAGCCTCTGAGAAGGGTGGGAGCTTGCACACCGGAGGTTCGGTCAGTCAGGCGCAGCACGCAGCTCGACTTGTACGTTTTATATTATTATTATTATTGTTAGTTACTATTTATTATTTATTATTTAGTTAAGGATTTTTATTAAATAATTACAGTCGAAGCGGTTGGGTAGAGAGGTACAGTTGCATGAGCTCCATCGTGAAACTCATATTAGGAAGAGTACCAGTGATTTCGTCGATGAGCAGTCGAGGCGGACTCAGGTAATTATAAAATATAATGAATAGTTTTTTAATAATGTTTATATTGTTTTATTAAAAAAAAATTGACTTATTTGTTTATGTTTGACAGGAGGAGTTTGAGGCGAGGATGTCTCAAATGATGTCTCAGACATCATCATGTTCCCCCTCTCAGAGACCTGAGGATCCATCTGCACCGCTCAGGGTATGGGCAGATGTTGTTGGCGGCAAGAAGAAGGGTCGCCTATACGGTGCTGGCGACCTTGCCAGCAACTACAAGAAAGGGACCCGCCGCCCCCATATCGGAGAGTCGTTGAGTAGTGGTGCTGCCACTGGTCGCTCTGTCGCAGATGAGCAGGAGATAGCCGAGCTGAAGCTGGTCGTGGCCGAGCAGCAGCGGGTCGTGGCCCAGCAGCAGGAGGAGTCCTGTCGGACGAGTGCCATTTTGTCTCAGGTGCTGGCGCGACAGGAGTAGATGTACCAGTTGCTAGCTGGCCAGCAGCCTCCTCCACTGGCTCTGCCTCCGCCTCCTAGTACTGATGATGATGCCGATGATGCAGATGGTGTAGAGCATCTCGATCATGATCAGGACTACCAGGACTATTAGTTCTGTTTGTACTTATATTTTTTCATATTTCTGGATATCTTTTTAGTTACTGATCTTTGTTCGTCGGATTTATTTATTTATTTATTACGTTTCTTTTTTTTTATTTGTTTTTTAGTTTACATTATTACATTTTTAAATATGGGAATAAATTAATAATTAAAAGTAATCAATTTAATTAAATTAAATTAAATTAAAGTGTTCAATTAAATTAAATTAAATTAAATTAAATTACTAGTAATAGTTAATTAAATTAATAAATAAACAATTTTTAATATGGAAATAAATTATTTTTAATAATTAAATAAATAAATAAATAAATTAATTAATTAATTTAATAGTTAATAATTTAATTAATTAATTTAATAAATTAAATTGATTTAAATTAATTTAAAAAATAATTAAAATAATTAATTAAATTATTTACAGAAATTAATTAATTAAAATTAAATATAAAAAGTAATCAATTAATTTAATTATTTAAAAAAATAAATTCGGGTTTACCGACGGGCCGAACCGTCGGAAAAGATTTGAGGCTTTACCGACGGGCATGGCCGTCGGAACTCTACTGAAGGGTCTAACCTGTCAGAATTTACCGACGGTTTTCGACGAATTTGCACCGACGGTTGAGTCCGTCAGTAATACCGATAGTAAAAAATAAAAACTCGTCGGTAAGCATTTGCGACGCCCGTTTTACCGACGGGCTCCTGGCCGTCGGTAATCCGTCGAAAAAATCGCATTACCGACGGCTTTTGGCCGTCCCGAGTTTTCTTGTAGTGTGTCAGCCCATTTTGGGGAGATACTATAAATGCAAAATGACCGAATCAAGGGAGGCAGGATGGTACTGTGGGATTCTCTAGGGCAACATCTGTCCCCCTTTCAGGAACAGCCGCATTTACCATCTTCTTCCTCAAAGCACCATTAACAAAGCTCAAAGCCATTTTCATGGAGGGAAAGTACATGAGCAGCACCTGATTTGAGCAGCTCCAGCAAGACATTGTTGGAATAGGATGATCTCTCAACTTGATAAAGCTGGGAGCCACTTCTATTTACTGTTTTATCGGTTTCCCTGTAATAGTTCTAACTCTTAGCTTAAGTGCCATGGATTCGGTTTACAACACCAGTTTTTGTTGTTTTGTTTTTAGGCTCATTATGAGCTAATTTTCTTAAGCTAGGATGAAGTGAAATTGTATTGGAACCTTGTTGGTTTATGTCTATCAGTTCTTATTAAAACACTTTTGACTCGTACGAATTTATTTACTGATTGCTTGACTTAAGTTTGATCACCTTATGTTGGGTACTTGTTTATTAAGTGCTGAAAGGGTTTAACATGCTGAATTCATGGGTTAATGTGAGAGGTATTAATTAAAGGACACTTTGATGAATTTTGATTAAACTAGACATAGGAAATCTATCTCACAGAGTGTTCTCGGCCACATTGTTTAGACAAGGGGGAACATAATGGGGGCTTAGACATAAGTTACCCTTTTCTTAACCCTAGTGAAAGTGACTGAAAAACACCCACATTAGTGCCCTGCGCTCAGGTGCCATGGCACTGACTGATAGCACTGAATCAACTTGGTGAAGATATAATGGATCTGAAATCCTAGCTGCTTTAACTCAAATTTTTACTTAATCACTTGTTTATTACTGTTCTATTTAAACAGTACTTGCACAAAAAACTTGTTGTTTATTTTCTGTTTTTATTATTTACTTACTAACTTACTTGCTATTGGAAAAACTTGTGAAAGAACTTAATTAATCCTCGTGGGAACGATCTTTATTTACTCTTTATTACTTGTTACGATTGTGCATACTTGCACAACTACATTTCATACAACAGTGTTCTGGGCCTCGGTACGGGGATACTGACTTTATGTACGGCCGTACCTACCTTATGTACGACCGTACCTACCTTAATGGATCTTTATTTTCTCGTCGCTGGGTTGTATCATACAACATGTACAGCCATATCTACCTTATGTACGGCCGTACCTACCTATTTGTACCTATGCAGCCTTGTAGATATTTTCTAGAGATTTCCAACGCCACAAAGATCACCTCAATCGGACATTCTTAGCTCAAGTTATGGTCAAAAAACCGCAATAGTGTAAAAGCTAAATTCTGCACTATGTACAGCCGTACCCCTGGAAAACTTCGGCGTTGGCTCGTACTGACTGCTTTGTACGCTCCTATTGCTGTGCGCAATTAGGTACGGCCGTACTGAATTTAGGTAAGGCCGTACTAACTGTCCAGAATCACCAAAATAGTGAGCATATGGAACAGAATCACAATATTTTATACTCAAAATACCCCAAAATAATAGACAAAATGGAGTGTTAACAGGCACCCAACTGATGACCTAGATCTAGTAATCACTGCAGCGTCTCGCAGTTCACAACCTCCATTCGTTCGTGTGACTCTCTGCTATCCTTTGATAAACTTTATTACAAACCTGTGGATTTTGAAATCTTTCTCCAACAAGATGATCAAATCTCTTAATCAACACCCATCACTGCCAATTATACACAGCGATCTGGCAATAACTCTTTCAGAGGTGGCAAAAGTTCTCATTCTCGTGGTCCCTCGCACCAATGTAGAAATTTTTCGTCTAGCACCACAGGTGAAAACTCACAACGACCAATATGCCAATTTTGTGATCGCAAATATCACATTGCCAAGACCTTCTACAAAATTCGTGGCTATCCTTCCTACAGTAAGCAACCTCAAGCTCATCTAGCTCAATACGACTCCTCAGATGATCAAAGTTGGCTCCTTGATTCTGGCGCTTCATGTAACACCCCGCTTTTCGGAGCATTACTGATCTAATATAACCTAAGAGTATTGAAATAATTTTGGAGGCAATACTCTGTTTGCATGGGTTTTAGAAAATATGGGTCTAAAATTTTCTCTTTTCTTTTCAAACTTCTTGAAAATAGCAATCAGAGTTTTGCAGCATTTTCGAAAGGTGGTGAATAAATAAACACCATAATCAAATTTATAGCAACCATGCAATTTACATCATTTACTCAATTCACACAAATGATTCAATTCTTTGTTAACATAGTATATTTAGTACAATAATGAAATTAATACATTAAACCCTCGTCAGCAGTCTCGAATACTTCGCAGTCTTCATTGTCTAGGTTACATTCATTAATTGAAAGAACCACGGGCAAGGGTCAACTTCTTAAAATAAAACATATATAACAGCAATATGTATATACAAAGCATAACACAACATCACAACAAATAATCCACAAGATAAAGTGCACCACAAATCCCTATTTGTCAGTCTATATGCCAATGCACATGATTCCGGAATATCACCCTCGCAAGGGCCTTAAGAGCTCTAGAGTCCGCTACCAGGCTTTCTCAAACGCTATTCCCCACAGGAATTTGTGCCCAGAGCAATCCCCCTGATGACACAACGCCTGTTTTTCCGCTTGACTGTCGGTACGTGCTCGCATCTAGGTCTGGGCGACTCTACGACACCTCTCTTCTGGCATCGATGTATGCATGAACAAGCAACTCTATCATCATAGTTGGTTTACCTCGATGGGATCACTCACACGGAGTGTCCGAGATCATCTATTCTTGTACTAACTCCCTTAATTAGAACCCCATATTTTCGGCTCAAGATCTCCCTTTATAGTCCTAAGTCTCTTTTCTTTAGAAAATCTCCTATTAGTTATGAAATGATTTATGTTGGAAATCCACTAATAGTTCAAAATAATTAATTTAAATATTCTAACTCTCACTTAATTCTTTTTAATGAAAAGGTGGTTAGTCCATTACTAATTAGGGTTTTAGAAAGATCTATTTTTAAGTGTCTCTTTGATTTTAACAAAATGCCTCTTAGTTTTTATTTAAAAATCCAAGATTTATTTGACGTTGATGCGACGATAACCCAACTCACGTGATCTCGGCACTTTCCCAAATTATCACAGTCATTTAACAATATATTCTCAAATATAGTCAATGATCACAACACAATAATCATAATCACAAGGCATCATTCAAAAAAAATTCCATCACATTGTTCATCATATTATCACATACTTAATTTATGCATTCACATATTACTAATATACACACTTAAAGATGTTCTTACACATAAGCATATGGAACATAAGCATGTAAAATACAAGCATATAAAACATATGAAACATAAGCATGTAAAATACAAGCATATAAAGCATAATCCTTAACAATATCTAAGAGTTGCCCTCACCGTAGACGCTTTTCTTCCAACGCACGATTTTGCTCTACAAGTTTACTTTCTCACACCTTCAACCAATCAAGTTATTCAACTAAGTTAGAACTCAACCTAGTGTCCTAATCCCTACCCTATGGCCACGGTTCTACAAGGAAAGAGCAAGGAGAGTTTATTTCTCAAAAAACAGTGTAGGATCACTTAACTATATAAAAAAAACATTATTCTTTATTATCAAGAAAACAAGGAATCAAATGGAGAATTTGTCTCCTTCTCCAAGTGGAGCTCACGACCTCAAGGCCATAAAATACCTAGATCATTCTTTCTTATTTTAAATACACATTCCCTTTATCAACAAATTATGATAAGAGAATGAAAGTAGTAAGAAACTTGTCATGGGTTACATCCTTTCATCAAGTAGATGTTTCACCCATTCAAAGTGAGGCTCTCTTTTAGATCATAGCCCAAACAATGGAGTTTTAAAATATACATTTTTTTCTCTACTCATGGTATTCAAGAAGGTAAGGAGGAAATTTTTTATTCTTACCCCCAAAATGGAGAAAGGGGCAGTCAACAAGAAGCAACAAGAAAATATTTTTGTTGTTTCAAAAATCTTTTTATTACTATATTACAAATGATGTAGTAGAGTTCTTTTCTTTGAGGTTCTTGAGTCCATAAACTCTTCAACAAGAAGGAGTGAAAAAATGGAGTTCCCTTGCTCTCAACAACTTGGGTCATGACCTTTGAAATGATCAAGCCTCTATGTGTTTCATCAAGCTCATTGGAGTTTATAACTTACCTTAAAATATTGGTAGTAGTATTAACAAAATGAAGTCTTCCAAGCAAGTTTTAACCAACAAAACCCAAGTCATAACTTTAAAGAAATGCTCTCAAGCCTTTACATAGACCATTCATGACACATATATATATGTATCCATCTATGTTCTTGGCTTCTCATCAAGCTTGAAATAAAAAGAAAACACATGCTTAAGTAACTAGAACTATGGAAGGAAAATGGCAATACAAATAGCATAAAATCTCTCTTTTGCTTTGGAAGAACTTAAGTAGGGATCATGGCCAACTACTAATGAAATAAAGTGAGCTTAAGAAGGAAGAAGAATGGTGTTTTTCTTACCCAAGGGCTGCTGTTCGCAGCTTGCAAGAAAAGGAACAAGTGCAGATTTTTTTTGTGAACAAAACAACTTCAATACTCTCTCCAACTCCCTCACTTCTTCCACTGTTTTTTTTCTCAACTTAATGAAGTGAATGAGCTGAAGTTGTTGGCCTTATATAGACCTTGAGGGTGCACCAAAACTGAATTTAGAAGTGCAGAATTTTACTTGCTCAAGTGGTTAAAGACTAGTCAAAAGATTTCATGGTTATTACCCTTGAGTTCCTCATTTTGTGCTTAGCAAATGACACAAGAAAAGTGATGGATTTGATCAATTAGAGAAGCTGATTTCCAGCCAGCAATCAAGGAGATTTGATGTTAAAAAAAGAAGGAGATTTGGGGTTGAAGTGATCTTAGGAGATGATAGGAAAAACTAGGAAAAGATAGGAAATCATCATGCATGAAATCAAGATTTTGGTGAATGATTTAGGTGTGAAATTCTTCTCCCAAATCAGCTGCATGATGAGTCCCATATGGGCTAAAAAAGAGGAGGAAATCTTGGCCAAATCCATGGGTGCAAGCTAGCATAAAGATCTTACTAACTCTTACCATAAATGGAACTAAACTTTAACATTTTTGGTAGGTTAATCACATCACTATCTCTTTATGTCACTCTTAAAATCTAACATAATCTAATCATATATTTTCTGATTTTACTCGCCCTCTCCCTAGGGTCCCTCAGCTCCCAGTTTCATCGCACGTTCGGTTTCACGTGTCTCGCGTCTCCGGCGCGTAGAAAATACAGTATTATTAAAAATTAAGTAAAATTGCCAAAAAATTCTAATAATTCAGAAATATTATAAAACATCAAATTCCCAAATATTTAAATATTCGGGTCGAATTAGAGTTTTTAATCGGGCAAAAACTTACCCGGGTAGTTCAAAACGCGACCGGAAAACGGTGGAATTTTGAACTGAAAATTTAACTGTGACTTAATATAATATATTAAGTCCCAAATATAATTTTATTTTAATTAAATTCACCCACTTTCTTAGTCAACAAAAATACGCGTCACCGCGTCAAACAGAAAACTCACCGAATACTCGGTTGATGAATTCACATTAAAAGCAGCATACGTCTACGCTGTCTATTAATATGAATTGACATCATAAATAATAGTTATCTAAAATAAATCAATTTATTCTAAATAATTCAAAATAGTTCCTCGTACTCTCTGTAAATCATTGAGGTGATCAGTCTCCACGATTTATCTTCGAGTATTCGAGATTTTATTGTTAAAACAATTTTTCTCAAAAATTGGGATGTTACATTACCACCCCCTTTACAATAGTTTCGTCCTCGAAACTAAGCTGATATTAAAATACGAAAATTTACTTTACTCAAATCCATAAAACAATTTGCACACATAACCATTTATAGTACATATTAATATGAGTAGTACTATAATATTCATATATACAAACTCATCACAACATAGCATACAACCATAACACTCATATTCAATAACACTAACTGTATATATAGTACACCGTAATATAAGCGTAGTTAGTGGACGGAGATATCCTTACGATCGACTGATGCTTTATTCGAGAGCCACGCTTTCTGCTTACTCACGATCACGAACACGGATTCGACTACAGCTACGCATCATTACTAAGAAAATAATATTAATCTATTTACATGCAACCACGGTTACACATATGAAGAATACAAAAACTATTTAAAACTTCAAAAGATTAAAATTCTTTTCTCCAAGGAAACCTCTTTCAAAAAATCAATCTCTTAAGAACAATACCAACACAAAGAACTAATCTTCATTTTTTTTCCCCTCAAGACTCAACCATTTTCATGGACAATAAAATTGCTTTGAGATTAGGTTATTGTCTTAAAATCATTAATGACACTAAAAGAAAATCTAAATTTTCAATGGAGTAATAAAATATTCTTTTAGATCGAAATATCCCGAAAATAATTTTACGCACCAATCAATGACACAATTGCTAACCACGAAGTATAAAAATTTGAAAATCTCTTTTTGTAATAGTTCATACTTAAGAGATGCTAAATCAAAGTTAGGACAATGTCTCTAAACAATTTACAATTTACAAACACTAAGGAATTATTTCCTTCGAAAACTTAGCACAAATGTTGAGCTTCTGAAATAACTAACTACCAAGTATTACATCTTAATCGAGTAAATCTTTGACTAAAGATCAAAATTACTAATTGCCTTCACGGGTTCAATAAATTTTATCGCGCAATAAAAGGTTTTGCACTCAAATTTTCAAATTCTTTCTAACACCCAACCCAAATTTAAAGGTTCCAAAACTAAAACATTTTCCAACATTTTACTACTAAATCATGATTTATCGAAATCATTTTAAAGCTGAAAACTATCTTTAACGAGATTATTAACAACAATACGAAAATAAAAAAAACAAACAAAAGAATTAAGTTATCTGCCAAGAGCTCCTCCAAAAACTCGCGGTGTTAATACATAGAAAGAAACGAAAACTCGCACAATCATTAGCCCCACAATCACAAACGACAACACTCACCAAAGCTAAGGGTAGGATGAATTCTCATCTAACCCCATCTCAACCTATGGTTCGGTCTAGGGGAAATGGTAGGGGAAGTAACTCTCCAGACTCTCCGAACTTCATAAGGTTCCTCGCATGCTCAAGTCACCACAGGAATTGGTATCCCAAAGGGAGGAATGGAAGAAGAATTGGGTCTCTTAAGAAGAACTCGTCCGAGGCGTGTAACAGGAGGAAAAGAATGAACTAGATTATCTCAACACCCGCACCAGTAATACACTATTCTATCCCACCGTCTCCTTTTTTTTTTTTTGAAGTAACCGGCCAAGGAGGATAAAAGGGAGGGCAATGTTTCCTTCAAGTTTGTCTGGTTAGTCTGAACTCAAGGAAAGTTATTTCTTAAGGTAAGGTGAAGTTAAGACTTGGTATAATTTTGGGTACTAACCCAGACTAGTTCAGCTTCTAATCACACACCAACCACACCATACCCCTTGCGGACCTCTCTCACTGACTTTCCAGCTTCCCTTCGACTGAGCCGAACGGTTCTCGCGTAGATTGAAGTGTCACAAGACATTTAATCGGCGCTTGCTGGGAAAGTAATTGCGTTCAATATTTTCGTTGGAAAATAAGAATACGCCCACACAGATAACAAACACACACTAAGTCACATACAATCACAGTAGTATAAAATAGACCATTGCGACACAGATGTTAGTGGCATGCGTGTCACATTCAGAAAATCATGAAATATTTTTGATTTTCAAATATAATATATATCAAATTACTTCAAACTTCAATCATTTACGTGATCTATATCTATGATCACTAACGCATCAAAGATCATATAATAATAATAATAATATTAATAATAACAACGTCTCCTGCAAATAAATTTCAGAATCTCATTTCTTATTTCCCGAAGGACTTAAAAGAGTCGTGGTGATAAAGGTCAACCAATCGTTTGGTCTCTACAGCTTGCTTCTCTCCCTATTGTCCTAGCAGTTCACACTGATCCTTCGGAGTTACCCGTTGAGCAACAACAGCTGTCATCTCTGCCACCGCTTGACCATCTGAAGTCTCTAATCCTTTTCTTGAACTATCCGCTTCGGTAGAAAGAATCGCTCGTCTCTAGGGTATTGGACTCCCACAAGGTTGTTTAACCCAGTCAGAATCCCACAACAATTTTGTATGTCTCAGCACACATTGTTTCAATTAAGAAACACTTTCAACCAATTACAAGTAGAGTTACTCTACTTGAGGAATAAACAAAACACAAATCACAATCTGACCCCTCACAGTCTATTCCCTACACAACCCGACACTTGACCAGCTATAGTTACTAACTCACGATCAGGTTAGAACCGAATCGCTCACGATACCACTATGTAACACCCCGCTTTTGAGCATTCTTGATCTAATATAACCTAAGAGTATTGAAATAATTTTGGAGGCAATACTCTGTTTGCATGGGTTTTAGAAAATATGGGTCTAAAATTTTCTCTTTTCTTTTCAAACTTCTTAAAAATAGCAATCAGAGTTTTGCAGCATTTTCGAAAGGTGGTGAATAAATAAACACCCTAATCAAATTTATAGCAACCATGCAATTTACCTCATTTACTCAATTCACACAAATGATTCAATTCTTTGTTAACATAGTATATTTAGTACAATAATGAAATTAATACATTAAACCCCCTATAGCTGGTCATCACACTACTGCACTTACAAGACCCTCTAGTAAGCTTACCATAAAGCTACACAAGCAGACAACTACAAAGGACTGTCCTCGGCCTACCCTCGCTGCCAGCCTCGAATACTTCGCAGTCTTCATTATGCAGGTTACATTCATTAATTGAAAGAACCACGGGCAAGGGTCAACTTCTTAAAATAAAACATATATAACAGCAATATGTATATATAAAGCATAACACAATATCACAACAAATAATCCACAAGATAAAGTGCACCACAAATCCCTATTTGTCAGTCTATATGCCAATGCACATGATTCCGGAATATCACCCTCGCAAGGGCCTTAAGAGCTCTAGAGTCCGCTACCAGGCTTTCTCAAACGCTATTCCCCGCAGGGATTTGTGCCCAGAGCAATCCCCCTGATGACACAACGCCCGTTTTTCCGCTTGACTGTCGGTACGTGCTCGCATCTAGGTCTGGGCGACTCTACGACACCTCTCTTCTGGCATCGATGTATGCATGAACAAGCAACTCTATCATCATAGTTGGTTTACCTCGACGAGATCACTCACACGGAGTGTCCGAGATCATCTATTCTTGTACTAACTCCCTTAATTAGAACCCCATATTTTCGGCTCAAGATCTCCCTTTATAGTCCTAAGTCTCTTTTCTTTAGAAAATCTCCTATTAGTTATGAAATGATTTATGTTGGAAATCCACTAATAGTTCAAAATAATTAATTTAATTATTCTAACTCTCACTTAATTCTTTTTAATGAAAAGGTGGTTAGTCCATTACTAATTAGGGTTTTAGAAAGATCTATTTTTAAGTGTCTCTTTGATTTTAATAAAATGCCTCTTAGTTTTCATTTAAAAATCCAAGATTTATTTGACGTTGATGCGACGATAACCCAACTCACGTGCTCTCGGCACTTTCCCAAATTATCATAGTCATTTAACAATATATTCTCAAATATAGTCAATGATCACAACACAATAATCATAATCACAAGGCATCATTCAAAAAAACATTCCATCACATTGTTCATCATATTATCACATACTTAATTTATGCATTCACATATTACTAATATACACACTTAAAGATGTTCTTACACATAAGCATATGGAACATAAGCATGTAAAATACAAGCATATAAAACATATGAAACATAAGCATGTAAAATACAAGCATATAAAGCATAATCCTTAACAATATCTAAGAGTTGCCCTCACCGTAGACGCTTTCCTTCCAACGCACGATTTTGCTCTACAAGTTTACTTTCTCACACCTTCAACCAATCAAGTTATTCAACTAAGTTAGAACTCAACCTAGTGTCCTAATCCCTACCCTATGGCCACGGTTCTACAAGGAAAGAGCAAGGAGAGTTTATTTCTCAAAAAACAGTGTAGGATCACTTAACTATATAAAAAAAATATTATTCTTTATTATCAAGAAAACAAGGAATCAAATGGAGAATTTGTCTCCTTCTCCAAGTGGAGCTCACGGCCTCAAGGCCATAAAATACCTAGATCATTCTTTCTTATTTTAAATACCCATTCCCTTTATCAACAAATTATGATAAGAGAATGAAAGTAGTAAGAAACTTGTCATGGGTTACATCCTTTCATCAAGTAGATGTTTCACCCATTCAAAGTGAGGCTCTCTTTTAGATCATAGCCCAAACAATGGAGTTTTAAAATATACATTTTTTTCTCTACTCATGGTATTCAAGAAGGTAAGGAGGAAATTTTTTATTCTTACCCCCAAAATGGAGAAAGGGGCAGTCAACAAGAAGCAACAAGAAAATATTTTTGTTGTTTCAAAAACCTTTTTATTACTATATTACAAATGATGTAGTAGAGTTCTTTTCTTTGAGGTTCTTGAGTCCATAAACTCTTCAACAAGAAGGAGTGAAAAAATGGAGTTCCCTTGCTCTCAACAACTTGGGTCATGACCTTTGAAATGATCAAGCCTCTATGTGTTTCATCAAGCTCATTGGAGTTTGTAACTTACCTTAAAATATTGGTAGTAGTATTAACAAAATGAAGTCTTCCAAGCAAGTTTTAAACAACAAAACCCAAGTCACAACTTTAAAGAAATGCTCTCAAGCCTTTACATAGACCATTCATGACACATATATATATGTATCCATCTATGTTCTTGGCTTCTCATCAAGCTTGAAATAAAAAGAAAACACATGCTTAAGTAAGTAGAACTATGGAAGGAAAATGGCAATACAAATAGCATAAAATCTCTCTTTTGCTTTGGAAGAACTTAAGTAGGGATCATGGCCAACTACTAGTGACATAAAGTGAGCTTAAGAAGGAAGAAGAATGGTGTTTTTCTTACCCAAGGGCTGCTGTTCGCAGCTTGCAAGAAAAGGAACAAGTGCAGATTTTTTTTGTGAACAAAACAACTTCAATACTCTCTCCAACTACCTCACTTCTTCCACTATTTTTTTTTCTCAACTTAATGAAGTGAATGAGCTGAAGTTGTTGGCCTTATATAGACCTTGAGGGCGCACCAAAACTGAATTTAGAAGTGCAGAATTTTACTTGCTCAAGTGGTTAAAGACTAGTCAAAAGATTTCATGGTTATTACCCTTGAGTTCCTCATTTTGTGCTTAGCAAATGACACAAGAAAAGTGATGGATTTGATCAATTAGAGAAGCTGATTTCCAGCCAGCAATCAAGGAGATTTGATGTTAAAAAAAGAAGGAGATTTGGGGTTGAAGTGATCTTAGGAGATGATAGGAAAAACTAGGAAAAGATAGGAAATCATCATGCATGAAATCAAGATTTTGGTGAATGATTTAGGAGTGAAATTCTTCTCCCAAATCAGCTGCATGATGCGTCCCATATGGGCTGAAAAAGAGGAGGAAATCTTGGCCAAATCCATGGGTGCAAGCTAGCATAAAGATCTTACTAACTCTTACCATAAATGGAACTAAACTTTAACATTTTTGGTAGGTTAATCACATCACTATCTCTTTATGTCACTCTTAAAATCTAACATAATCTAATCATATATTTTCTGATTTTACTCGCCCTCTCCCTAGGGTCCCTCAGCTCCCAGTTTCATCGCACGTTCGGTTTCACGTGTCTCGCGTCTCCGGCGCGTAGAAAATACAGTATTATTAAAAATTAAGTAAAATTGCCAAAAAATTCTAATAATTCAGAAATATTATAAAACATCAAATTCCCAAATATTTAAATATTCGGGTCGAATTAGAGTTTTTAATTGGGCAAAAACTTACCCGGGTAGTTCAAAACGCGACCGGAAAACGGTGGAATTTTGAACTGAAAATTTAACTGTGACTTAATATAATATATTAAGTCCCAAATATAATTTTATTTTAGTTAAATTCACCCACTTTCTTAGTCAACAAAAATACGCGTCACCGCGTCAAACAGAAAACTCACCGAATACTCGGTTGATGAATTCACATTAAAAGCCGCATACGTCTACGCTGTCTATTAATTTGAATTGACATCATAAATAATAGTTATCTAAAATAAATCAATTTATTCAAAATAATTCAAAATAGTTCCCCGTACTCTCTGTAAATCATTGAGGTGATCAGTCTCCACGACTTATCTTCGAGTATTCGAGATTTTATTGTTAAAACAATTTTTCTCAAAAATTGGGATGTTACACTTCACACCTTGTTACCAAGGATCTTGCAAATCTAACCATGTCCAACATATATCATGGCTTTGACCAACTTGTTATTGCAAATGGTAAGGGACTTCCTATTAAGCACTCTGGCTCAACTTCTATTCCCACATCCTCCACCTCTATCCACCTTTCGAATGTTTTGGATGTTCCTTTTTTACACCGAACCTAATTTATGTTTCTCAGTTTTGCAAAACTAACCATGTATCTATTAAATTTTTCCCTTCTTATCTTGAGATAGAGTCTTAGTACAGGGGTGGTTCTTTTGTGCAACAGAATAATGATCATGTGTATTGGTTTCCCCCAGACCTATCCCACAAGCCTTCCATGTCCATTGTCTTCCCTCCTCATTATGGCACAACCATCTTGGACACCGAGCCTCTCCAATTCTCCAATATGCATTCCAACGTTCTCAAATTCCATTGAAGGCATCCAATAGTCGTTGTCTTGATTGTCTTGGTAGCAAAGTACACAAGCCACCTTTTAATAAATTGAGTCTTATTAGGTGTAATCCTCTTCATATTGTCTATTCTGAAATATATGGGGTCCAACTTCATTAAATTCAATAAATGGTCATTTTATTATGTTATTTTCATTGATTTATTTTCGCGAGGTGTTTAGCTATGCCCAATCAAATTCAAATATGAAGTATCAAGTATTTTCCCATTGTTTAAATCCCTTGTTGAAAATCAGTTGAACCCTAAAATTAAGACTTTTTACACTGACATTTGTGGCGAGTACATTAAACTACGCTTGTTTCTACAATCTCATGGCATTTCTCAGCTAACCAGCCATCCCCATACCTTTGAGCATAATGGAATTTCTAAACAAATGCATCGACATATTGCCGAAACAGCTCATTGCTTGTTGCACCATGCATCCTTCCCTCTCAAATTCTGATGTTATGCATTGCATACTGCGGCCTATCTCATATATCATAAATTAAGAGCCTTTGGTTGTCTTTGTTTTTCGTGGCTCACTCGATAAATAACTAACAAGCTTTAAACTAGGTCCACACCATGTGTCTTCTTAGGTTACTGTCTCACTCAAAGTGCATATCTTTGCTTTGATCCAACAGATGCTAATTTATTCACTCAAGGCATGTTGAGTTTGTTGAGGATACCTTTCCTTATTCTTCTCCCAATTTAAATCTCGATCACCCAATCCGTTCAATTTCTCAATCTAACCCAGCTAACTGAATTGTCTCTCACCCAAATAATGTCATCTCTTCTGGCTCCTCAAAATAAGCATCCCGCCGAAAACACTGCACCCATCCAACAAAACTATGTCAACCGACCTATGTTGGATAGCTATCAAATTCGAACACTCGATCCATTCGTAACAAACTCATTTCCTATGACAACACCTTATCCAGCCCAATTAAACAAGCCTGTTTCAACCTCATCCGAAAATCAAGACCATCTCACATGACCCTCACCCAATCAAATTTTAAACACCAAATCACAAAGTCATCCAGCTAAACTCGGTACTCCTATGCCCCAAGATCCATCTGCTCTTATCCATTCTCAACACGTAAATCAAGCCCAGTCCTCGTCACCTCCCAGCTCACATAATCTTATCAATCAAAACTCCCCCCAATAATAGCTTGTCAACAGAAACAATCATATGTCATTGCAAAACCACTTCTTCAAATTCAAATTCATTGGGTCATGTTATCACACCAAATTGTCTCCTTTTATAAGACATTTCTAGTACTTAAATATATCATTTTGCACTATTTAAAGCACAAAAGTACTCACTTGTGTCATATTTTGCAGAAATATCATAAAGACACCATTTAGAGCAAAAGATGCGAGAATGAACTGAAAAATGGCAAGTTTTGGTGAGTTTAGCACTATTGGACGAGCGGTACGGCTTGACAGTACTTCAGTACTACCGTACCTAGATCAGAAAATCAGTAGGGGCGTACCCCCTTAGTCAGTACCACCTGGCGCCGATGAAAAAGTTCAGTACGGCCGTGCCAAAGGCAGTAGGACTGTACACAGATGATGTCAGGGAGTGCAGAACACACAAGTACGGGCCAACGTCGCAAGCAAATTCCAGTACGACTGTGTATATATTTGGTATGACTATACCCCATCTCAGATTGTGCAGATTTGAAAGCCAGATGAACTAATCCGCATCGCAACCTATAAATAGGCCCTCTTAGCCTAAGCAAAAGGCCTTTTGACGATTTTTTGAATCTAAAACCCCTTTTTTGAGAGTTCTACATCAATTCCCTTGCTTTCCGTTGATTCTTGTTTCCTTGGAGCTTGTTGCCAAACCCGTTTTGCTACCGGAGCTCGTGAGGACGTGAAGAACACGCTTAAGAACCGTCATCATACCGAATGGGTGTCCCGGTTTAGATTTTATTCTCTTTATTATGGATTCCTATGGATTAATGATTGTGTTTATGTTATTATCATTGAATATGAGTAGCTAAACCCATCAATAGGGGTGATGGGGATCCTTTATAATGCCTTTGTTATTTATCTAATTAATTCTATATGTTTCTATTTATTTGATTGATTGTTTTATCCCTAGCATGCTTAATCCTATAAGGCCTAATCAACCTTTAATTAGTTATCTTAGTTGACGGTAACAGGACCACAATTAGTTAACGGATCTCTAGGAATAAAAGAACTCGCTTTATATGCTGGATAAGGTTATTGCTTGTTTCTAATTGGTTATTAGATTAACAAACTCACATGTCACTACAGCAAAAATCAGTTTAGGCAACAACAAAAAACCGTGGCCAGAAATGAAAAAACCGTGGCCTAAACTTTAGGCAACGGTTTGGCCACGGTTTAGGCGTGGAGTATGCAGCCGTTGCCTATTCCTTTACGCCACGGTTTTTTGTTTTCGCCCACACTACAAAGATAACCGTTGCCTATAACACAAGAACAGGCCACGGTTTTCTGTACCGGTTTTAGGCCACGGTTTTCTGGTCTTGTTTTAGACCACAGTGACACAAGCGTTGCCTATACTTTAAGCCACGGTTATACTAGCGTTGTCTCATCTTTTGGGCAACAAAATTTTAACCGTGGCCTATACCTTTAGGCCACACATATGCAAACGTTGCCAACTTCAAGAACAGGCCACGGTTTTCTAGACCTGTTTTAGGCCGCGGTTTTCTGGTCTTGTTTTAGACCACGGTGACATAAACGTTGCCTATATTTTAAGCCACGGTTATACTAGCATTGCCTATATTTTAAGCCACGGTTATACTTTTTTAGCCACGACTCATTTTCAATAAAATAATTTCAACGCATAATTAAATAAATACGGTAAATTATAAATGTGAATAAACCATATAGATAATTAATTACTATCATTTGAAACAACTAAACCATTAAATTTTTTATAGCTATTTAATAATAAACAAGAGTATAATATAACCAAGTCTTAATACAAGTAGCAAAGGTTAAAAACTTTGTCTAAGTATATCAAAATATTATAACACTACTACGCAACCATAAAACACCAGTACATAATTACATCTTGTTATCATAAGTCTAAAAACATCTAAATCTTCCACGAATTAACTTCATTCATCTTCAGAATGATCTTCATTAGGATGATCTTCGTGTATAGACTGCACATATAAAAACAAGTTAATATGAATGGATCACTCAAAAAGTCAGATCAGCAGCTTTCACTAGCAAATAGAGAGGCTCAACATGTATAGATGGAGTGCAAATATATGGAGATAGATACCACTGCAAATGGAGGCTACTTAATTAGTAATTGCATTTCCAAAATCCAAGCTAAACCATAAGCTACTAATTTGCTTAGATTCAAAACCACAACAAAGAAATAGTTAAATTATTAACTAGTTTACTGATTACTAAGTACTATAAACCGAATCTTACTAGAAACTACACCAAGGTTGAGGCATTCATATATATTACCATACCATCATTGCAAAGAAGCCTTCACACGTAAAAAGGACATTCCCTTTACAACACAAATTCAGTGTTGTTCACTTTTAACAATCCTATTAATTATCAAAGGCAACGATAAATTCCAAAATATAAACTTAATATATGGTGGTACTCTGCGATATGACCTTGCACGATGTATGATTTACCTACTTGATGTGAGCATGGAACAAGGAGTCTAGACATCTGACAATAATCAAAAAGCACATTTTATAATCACAAGCACAGTAGGGGCTCAAGCTATCTTTTGGATAGATGGCGTTGAATATATGTCCACTACATCACATAGATGACAAAGATTTCAAAGACATTGAACGTGGCAAAAACACAAGAAAGGGGGGGTTTGAATTGGGTTTTAAAAAAACTTTTTCGCAAATACAAATGTTTATGAAAAATAACAATTGAATGAACTGTGCAAGGAATAAAGAGTAGAGAGAAGAAAGAGACACAGAGATTTATACTAGTTCACTATCATCTGATAGCTACGTCTAGTCCCTTCACTCACTTGAAGGATTTCTCCACTATAATCAACTGATTACACTTGAGAGTATATTTCTGCCAACTGGCTATACTCACAACTTCTTAGAACGACTCAGTACAGTTGAGCCTCTAAGGTATACAGCCACTACTAGGCTAAGTACAGATTCAAATAAGAGTTTTGAAACAATATAGAGATAACTCTCTTCAGAGAGGATTTACAATGAAAATACTTTTAGCACAAAATAACTTTCTTAAAGAAAGAATAAAACAGTAAGTGCCTTGTTCAAAGATCTTAGAGACTTGGATGAATTCTTGATTGCTCACTGTCTCTTGATTGGGTGGTGTTTGAGAAGATAGATGTTGATGCTCTCACTACTCAGAAAAATATTCAAGTTGCTAGCTTGCGTACAACTGTGTTGAAAATCGTTTGTTGTTCTCAATCTTTCTTACTTCAGTGTATGAGGTAGGAGATATAGCTAGGATTGAAAAAGTACCGTTGTGACACAACGTCTCTTTTTGTCCGAGGTCAAAGCTTCAGATCCTGGAACTTTGGCTTTTGCAGGTTACGTCGCTTTCAAGATTGAGAAAAGCATTCTGAGTATTATATGCAATGTCAGTAACTTTGTCCTTAGTGAGCTTTTCAAAATATAGACACTTCAAGCACAAGTTTCCTTGATGATTTTATCCTTTGACATTCTTCTTGTCTAATGATACCTCGTATAACAAGGTACTTCAATTTCACTATCAGAGCTCTTCGTTCAAAGACTTCACTGTTCACCAGAATCAAGTATTCTTCAATACAGAGCTGAGAGGGCTATCACATAGCAGATTCTTGTTGAAGCACAATAAGTCTTCATGGAGTGCACTTAGTGGAATCTGTTGTATTGTTGACTTGCACCAGAGAGTTGACCAACCAGATTGTGACTATGCTCTAACAGAGCATCGAACCATCACAAGAGCGTTGACCAAACAGATTTGGAGTCTTCGAAAGAGCAGGTCACCAATAGATTTGACCGAGTCAAATCATGTCTTGCATCATATACCAGAGTGTTGACCAACAACAGAATGTTGACTAACTCCAGAGCGTTGACCAAACAGATTCTATGTGCCAAGAATCAGAGCCAGAGCCGGACTTTGATGAGTGAAGTTCAAGATTTCACTAAGTCTTCTGAAGCAAATTTCTCTGAGTATAAATACTTTATGCACACTTATAACCATGTTAGAGAATAAATTGTTCTCTTAATCTTTTGTTATCATCAAAACAATTAAGGGTTATTGTTTCTGAATCCACTTGATTCCAACAATCTCCCCCTTTTTGATGATGACAAATACATATATTGATGAACAATTTTTCTTTATAAAAAAATATTTATTCAGATGATTTCAGAGGCTCCCCCTGAATTAAGCATATATAAATATTTCTAAGTGTAACAGA
Organism: Calophaca sinica; assembly: GCA_037113605.1. Lineage (NCBI taxonomy): Eukaryota > Viridiplantae > Streptophyta > Magnoliopsida > Fabales > Fabaceae > Calophaca > Calophaca sinica. Next base: position 16,575,943 of record CM073734.1, on the reverse strand, counting down.
GCATAAGATATTACAGCATATAAGTTTCAGAGCATACAGGAATATATTAATCAGAACACATAATGTATGCATGATGACACTTGGTTGATACACTAGGTTCATCAATTGCTTTATACTCTATATTCTCTCTATATTCTTCTCCCCTTTGTCATCAGACAAAAAGGTTAAGACAGAAATAAAGAACATCACAGTCAAAACAGTATAAAGAAAGATAAAGAGAAAACTTTAAGTGTCATAAATAAATTTCATTAGAAATAAAAACAGAGTGAGCAAATAAACAAAAACTGACTCAAAGGAAATCTATCAAAAGGGAGAAAACTAAAAGGTAAAAAGCCTAAAGTTTTCTAGGGCTTGTCCATCTTCTCCAAAACATGCTGTAGTAAAGTAGTCAGCAAGTCAAGCCTACGATCAGTAGTTTTAGAGTGTTGTTGAGAGGCTTCCATAAACCTGTTGAATTTGTTGCTATCATCCACAAGTTTGTCATACACTTCCAGATATTACTGATTGGCTTGTAGAGGCAGAGCGGATGAGGATGGTTGAACAACCATTGCAGAGGATCGGGAGGAGGTGTTAAGGTGTTCTCTTGGAGGAGTAGGAGGACGAGGAGGAGGAGGAGGTTCAGGTTCCCAAACAACATTGACCTCTTCTCTTGGAGGAACTCTCCATTTCAGGCAAAGATGCCATCTCCTATTTCTTTCTTCTTGTTCTTGCCTGTGCTTGTCAAACCAAGTGTTCACAGACACCCAGTTCTCATACCGATCTTCTTCAGCAAGATCATTGACTACTTCATCAATTCTGTCTTCTCCAAGGAAACCCCAGAAACGAGATTCCCTGTATCTTGCAGCTTTGAAGTACTCAATGCTATCAATTAAATTTGGAAAAACGTTGGGCACAATTCTTGGTTCCCGAAGACCAGGCTCAGAGGGTCCAGGGGGTGCAGTGAGGAGAAGTGGCAGTGGCTCAATGATCTCTACATCAGAGTCAGATTCTGAACTGCTTCATGGGCCATATCCGCAGAGAGATCAATAGTATCATCCCCCACGGGTTCTGCAACAGATTCTGGTTCTCCTTGGAGAGGAGAATTTGGAGGAGAGAACAGTTGAAACATGAAGGGTACCATTATGGGAAGTCTGAAAGAGGATTCAGGGAGAGATTGCAAAATGCGAAGAGGTTGAGCTTCACACACAACCATATTGTCAGATTCAAGAGATGAAGACTCTTGAACCCTGGACTCAGATTCAGGTTCCTCAGAAATGGGCTCAGTCTCACAGGGTATGTTGAGGTCTGGTTGTTGGTGAGGGGGTGAAGCGGGTCTAGGTGGAGAAGCTGGTTTGGGTGGTGATTTAGGTGGTGAAGGTGTTTGGGTTTGTAGAGGAGATGATGGAGGTGTAGTTTCAGTTTGAGGTATAGTGGAATTTGGGGGTAAAGAGGCTAAAGGTTCAATATAGGGAATTTGAACCTGTGGTTGAGGTCTTTGTCTAGTCCTCAAGGGAGCAATATCATCTTCATCAGATGAAGAGGAGTCCGAGGGTAAAGTAGGCAAGGGCTTTTGGTAGGTATATGTGGTTGTTTGTTGTGGTGTGGGTTTTGGAGTAGGTGTTGGTTTAGGTGCGAGAAGCAGTTGGGGTGTTGGATTGGGCAAAGGTTGTGGATTGAGGTTTGGCAGTTGTGGTGTAAGTGGGGGTGCATGAATAGGATTAATGGGTCGAGATGGAGGGGGTTCAACAACAGTAGAAGCAGCAGGAACAGAACCAGATTGATAAGTAGTATCAAATAAATCAACTACCTTATCAATTACCTTCTTCCTTTTTGCAGCAGGGGCATCTCCAACCTTGTGTATCCTTTTCAAGGGTGGTTTCTGAGCAGGATCAACAGAGGTGGTCCTTGTTGTTGTAGTTGTGGTCCTTGTAGCAACCTCAGAGACTTCAGAGGTGGGCTCAGCAGGAATAGCCACTCTAGGGTCAGAGGTAGGAGCACGAACTAGAGGTGCAAAGGTCTCACGCTGGACAAGGCCTGCAGCCAAGCTTGCTTCATGATACAGTCGTGTTTTCTCTAACCTTTCCCTTATCATTTGATCAATCTCCACTTTCTTCTCTTCTTGTTCCTCTGTAAGCATAGAGGGCATGCATGCAGGTCTCACTGGGAGAGTGAGCTGAGGGGGTTCTGAGGCAATGTGAATGCCTCAGACTTGAGTGACCCTTCTGGTTGGTCCAGTAGAGACACCAGAGTCAACCACAATCTTCTTCCCCTTCTTCACAACTTTCTTCCTTGCTCCTTCTTCACCTTGTTGAATTGCAGCAATAGCCTTCTTGGAAAGGAGTCCGATTCTCCTTAGATTTTCTGAAGAGAGAATAGGAATCACCATCGTTTTCAGGGCAAGCCCTGCTTCCAAGGTGTTGAGACCTTGAAGAAGATTTATAAGCCCTTGGTTCTTCATGATTGCTGACAACAGCTTTCCATAAGGGATATTCACATTTTTCCCTTTTCTGGAGTACATTAAGTCTCTTCGCAGATGTTCAAGAATCATCTGTGGAAGGTTGATCTTAGCTTTGAGTTCATAATTCCACATTATGAACTTGTGGGTACTGCTGACAGTATCCACAGAGCCAGATTTTGGCACCAAGCAATTCATGATGATTCTGAAAAGTGCTCGAAACCTGTTCTTCATGTCCACGGCCTTGGTCCCTCCAAAGCTTCTCACAGATAGTCTCATTTACAACATCCCGACCACCAAAGCATCCTTTTCCCAACCAGGGTTTCAACCGCTCCATCATTAGGGCAATGGGTGACCTCAAAGAATTAGGTCCTCGAGTGACCACAATGCGCCGCCTTGAACATGACTCGAGAATGGTCTTATCTTTACTCCAAGCATAAGTCCGTAACTCCTTCACCGATTCTCATAGACTGAGTTGGTCATGTAGAAGAAATCCATTATCCCCATGTCAATGAAGTCCGCTCAAGTCGTATCCTTCATTTGCCATATCCTCAAACCTTACTTCGTGTTCCACCAACACTTTGAGGTCAGAGGGTTGAAGATTTTCCAGCGTTACTCTACGCTCTTCTTCAGGAACTTGAACTTGCAGTTGTTGTTGTGGAGCAGCCATTGTTGAAATCGGAGAAACACAGAGTGCGAAGATGAAAGGGGTTTAGGGTTCAGAAATGTGTAGACTTCTCTTTGAGAGATAGAGTGGGTAGTGGGTGATGTGAGTGAGTGAGTGGGTTATAAACGTGTTCGAGAAGTTTAAGCATTATGCGCCATTTTTCGAAATGAATTTTTGAAAATAAATTTGTCTTTTTCAAACGTGTAACTGTCAAAATTAAAGAGGCGCAGTAAAACTGTCATTGCGCAGTAAAAGCAATTATGACTCAGTAAAAGCAAATGTCAATCACTAACGCATCAACCAGTCTCAGAGAGACACGTGTACTTAAGATTCCCAGAGACAGCTATGTAATGAACATACGAACAGTTAATGAAAAGAATATAACAAGTTAAGATAATCAACAGATTTAACTACGACAGAGCCAACACACTCAAGCAGAGTCAACAAGTCAAACAAGTCAAACAGAATCAATTAGTCAAACAGAGTCAACTATCTTCACGCAGAGTCAACTTGTCAAACAGAGTCATCTATATTCAGATTAAACACCTATTCCTTTATAAGAAGGAAATTCAAGTTCTTTCTTATAAAGTTGAATCTATCTTCAGCAAGGGGTTTTGTAAAGATATCTGCCCATTGATGGTCAGTATCAATAAATTTAATTTCAAGAATCCCTTTCTGAACATAGTCTCTAATAAAATGATGTTTAATTTCAATATGTTTGGCTCGAGAATGCAAAATAGGGTTTTTAGTCAAGCATATAGCAGAAGTATTATCACAGTATATAGGGATTTTACTCTCTTTAATCTGATAGTCCTCAAGTTGATACTTCATCCAAAGTAGTTGTGAGCTACAGCTTGCAGCAGATATGTACTCAGCTTCTGCTGTTGATAGTGCAATTGTGCTTTGTCTTTTCTTTGGACCAAGAGACAAGATTTGCTCCAAGAAATTGGCGGCCACCACTTGTACTTTTCCTTTCAATTGTCTCCGGCAAAGTCGGCATCACGAAACCTACTAACTTGTAATCATCTGAGTTCTTATAAAGCAAAGCAAGATTAGTAGTTCCTTTAAGATACCTAAATATCCTTTTAACTTGATTAAGTGAGATTCTCTAGGATCGATTGAAATCTTGCACATAAGCACACACTAAACATAATATCAGGCCTTGAGGTAAGATAGAAGGAGTGAACCAATCATACCTCTATATACCTTTTGGTCTACCTTTTTACTTGATTCATCTTTGCCAAGAGCACATGTTGGATGCATTGGTGTGCTCATAGGTTTGGTTTCCTCTAGCTTGAACTTCTTGTGGTTCTTTCACATACATAGTCGATGGATATAAGTTCCATCTTGACATTGTTTTATTTGAATGCCAAGGAAGAATTTTAGTTCTCCCATCATACTCATCTCAAATTCATTACTGCATAAGCTTAGAGAATTCTTTGCAAAGAGACTCATTAGTAGCACCAAAGATAATATCATCTACATAAATTTGAACTACAATGAAATGCTTTTTAGATGATTTTCTAAAGAGGGTTGTATCCACCTGTCCTCTTTCAAAACCATTTGACATTAAAAAGGAACTCAATCTGTCATACCAGGCTCTTGGAGCTTGTTTAAGACCATAAAGTGCCTTTTTAAGTTTGAAAACATGTTCAGGAAACTCAGTATCTTCAAAACCAGGTGGTTGTTTCACAAACACTTCCTCATTTATGAAACCATTTAAAAATGCACTTTTTACATCCATTTGGTACAAAGTAATGCCATGATGTGCAGCATAAGAGAGTAATATTCTAATAGCTTCAAGTCTAGCTACAGGAGCAAAGGTTTCAGTATAATCAATACTTTCCTCTTGTGAGTAACCTTGTGCAACAAGTCTAGCCTTGTTCCTTACCACTTTGCCATCTTCATCAAGTTTGTTTCTGAAAACCCACTTGGTTCCAATGGCTAACTTGTCCTCTGGAGGAGGCACAAGCTTCCACACATCGTTCCTTTGAAATTGATTTAGCTCTTCTTGCATAGCAATGATCTAACCATCATCAGTAAGGGCTTCATCAATTGTTTTTGGCTCTATCTCAGAGAGTAAGGCCAGGTCAGAGTGTTCTCTCAGAGAGGATCTTGTTCTGACTTTATCACTAGGTTCACCAATGATTTGGTCCTTTGGGTGATGGGGTTTGAACTTCCAGTCTGATATGATTATTTCCTTATCACCAGAATCAGCACCAGAGACTTCACCAGAGATCACACGGAAACATCACCAGTCGGCACTTGTGATATCAACTCTTGTTTCCTTGTTTATCGTAAATCTGCAAAAACTTCATCTAGCTCGACGTATCATTGTCGGGCTTTTTATCATCAAATCTTACATGCATAGATTCATCAACAACTAATGTTTCTTTGTTGTATATTACGTATGCTTTAGAGCGCCTGAGAATATCCCAAAAAGATAGCTCTATGTGATTTAGAGTCAAATTTTCCTAGACTGTCCTTTGTATTGAGAACAAAGCAGTCACACCCAAATTGATGAAAATATGAAATGTTGGGTTTTCTTCCTTTCCACAATTCATAAGGAGTCTTATTCAAGATAGGTCTAATATAGATTCTATTTTGAATGTAACATGCAGTGTTTACCGCTTCTGCCCAAAAGTACTTAGCAATATTTGTTTCGTGAATCATGGTTCTGGCCATTTCTTGCAAAGATCTATTTTTCCTTTCTACAACACCATTTTGTTGTGGTGTTCTAGGGGATGAAAAGTTATGAAAAATACCATTTTCTTCACAGAAGTTTTGAAAGGATTCATTTTCAAATTCACCACCATGATCACTTTTAATAGTAGTAATACAAAAACCTTTTTCATTTTACACTTGTTTGCAGAATACAGAAAACATTGTAAAAGACTCATCCTTGTGGGTTAAGAATTTTACCCATGTCCATCTAGTATAGTCATCGACAATGACTAGACCATATTTCTTTCCAGACAGAGAGGCAGTTCTGGTTGGTCCAAATAAATCTAAATGTAAAAGCTCAAGGGGCCTTGAGGTGGAAACAATATTTTTGGAATTAAAAGAAGATTTCGTTTGTTTCCCTTTTTGACATGCTTCACAAAGAGCATCAGCTTTGTACTTGAGATTTGGTAAGCCTTTAACAAGTCCTTTCTTGTTAAGCTTTGAGATTAACCTCAAGCTAGCATGACCAAGTCTCTTGTGCCAGATCCATTGCTCTTCATCAATTGACAAAAAGCATTTTACATTTTGATCAGCCAACTCAGAAAGTTTGATTTTATAAATATTGTTCTTTCTCTTTGCTCTAAAGAAAATGGATCCATCCTTTTTGCTTTTGGCTATACATTCATTATTGTTAAAGGCAACATCATAACCACTATCGCATAATTGACTTATACTCAGTAAGTTATGGTTCACACCGACAACCAATAAAACATTATCAATAGAGGGTAGAAATTTCTCACCAATTCTTCCACAACCAATGATTTTACCTTTTTGGTTTCCTCCAAAACCAACATTTCCACCTTCTTTAAGTTGAAGATCTTGGAACATACGCCTTTCTCCCGTCATGTGTCGTGAGCACCCACTGTCTAAGAACCAGGACTGGTGTCTTAACTCTGTTGCTAAGCAAATTTGCAACATAGACAATCTTGTCCTTAGGTACCCAAATCTTTTTGGGTCCTCTTTTGTTAGTTCTAGAAGGAGACTTGTCCTTCTCATTTTTCAGTTCATAACATGCACTTCTAATGTGTCCCTTCTGATTGCAGAAAGTACAAAGCAAATAGTCACTATGATTATTAGTATCCTTGGTTTCCAGATGTATATTTTGAAAGGTGGGTTCTTCTGGTTTGTAACCAAGACCCTTTTTACCATTTTGGCTTACGCCCCAAATCATAGATGCTTGTTTACTACGTGTGACATGTAACACCCCATTTCTACCCAACGAATAATATAAAAATCAGAGTTGCAAAATTCCCATCAAGCATATGGAATGTTACACTTTCAACTTAAAACAACGACATGCAATCATTTATAGTTCGGATACATAGCACGTAAAATTTCGGATGAACCGATAACAACCTATTAGTCTTTAAAAATCAAACAATTTTCATTACTACGCAAATGGATTCATAGATTCAATCAAGGATACCATAACATCTCGACCCATTCACACAACTTACAGACATCATGTCTTTTAAGGTAAACATCTTGTAAATCCAACAACATAAAAAAATTCAACAATAAAGAATCTCATGGGTTCATTCCCCCCCCCCCGAGTGCTACGTATCGAGGCGGCGACACCGACTCTAACTAATGGAGGTAAGCGGCCTTCATTTTTGATTACTCCTTGCGTTACCAACAGAGGGTAACATTCAAGCGAAGGGTGAGATATCGAACTATATAATCGAGTGTATGATAAATAATATATTAGAGTCGATTATATAAAATCACCACTTCACAACTTTCAAACAACAACTATCATCAGAATTGATCAACACAACAACTTAAATATGCAACACGGAATGCGACTCGTTACAATGCACATGCATGTGGTACCATTGGAGCAGAACTCCCAACTTAAAATATACGGAGCAAAACTCCCAACTTAAAATTTACGGAGCAAAACTCCCAACTCGAAAATTGCCAATCCAGGCCAACTTAACAGAGCATAAGCTCCCAACATGACATGCTATATATGCATCAATAATTATGAAGTTCGACAACACAACAACAACAACAGCAAGCAGAATTATTTGCAACCAAAAGTCTGCATAAAGAGCAGAACAACAACTACGCAAATTCTGCAGAAAAGGCAACAATTTTCATAGCGAACAAAGACCCAAAAAATACAGCAGGAAAATATCAATTTTTGTGTACAGCAATTCCCTCATAAAAACAGGAAACAACACTAATAAGAAACAATGTAGGAGGAGCAATTTTCGCAGAAAACAGCAAGATAGAAACAGTAAAATCTGCATACTAAAATTCTGCATAAAACAGAAATAACAACAACTGAAAATACTGCAGAAACAGTACAAATTTTCGCAGAAAACAGCAAGATAGAAACAGTAAAATCTGCACACTAAAATTCTGCATAAAACAGAAATAACAACAACTGGAAATACTGCAGAAACAATGCAATTTTCGCAGACAGTAAAATCCAGCATAAAACAGAATTAACAACAACTGGAAATACTACAGAACAATGCAATTTTCGCAGACAGTAAAATCCAGCATAAAACAGAATTAACAACAACTGGAAATACTGCAGAACAATGCAATTTTCGCAGAAAACAGCAAGGTAGAACAGTAAAAGCTGCACACTAAAATTTTGCATAAAACAGAAATGAGACAGCAAGGAATCAATCTACATTTCACCAAAGAAAACTACCATTTAAATGCAATTTGAAGTGAAATAAATTATTCTAAAATTTTTAACTAAAATTAGCTTTTAAAAACAGCATCTATCTTAATCCTTTACATAATTTCTAAGCACAATTCATCGATCCAATCATTACTAATCATCACTTAGAACTAATGGCATACGAATTTAATCACTCAATAACACGACAACACCTCAAACATTAAAACAGAATTTTCTTAGTATTCATACGGCCATAAAACAACTTTTTAATCATCTAATCAATTAAAACAGCAAGTAATATATATATATATATAAATGATTTGTTTTGCCTACACTTCAATCATTTTTCAAATAATGGAGTCTAAGGTTAACCCCTTCACCTATCCCTCAAGTATTCCCAACCGAAAATAATCTCCCCCTTACTACTTATCATACAACCCATTAGAAGTCGGAACCCCACCCTTACCTTGGATTGAAGGTTGCTCTAACTCTCCGATTGACTCCTAGATTCTTCCTTGCCGGCAACTTTACGTATCTCCTCCCAAACCCTTGATGACTTGCCCAACCTCCTTCAATGGATGGCGAAAAAGAAAACAAGGTTGCCTCTAAGTTTTGTGTGGCCGAAATTGGTAGAAACAAACTTGGGCAGCCACCTCTTCTCTCTTTTGGGCGCTAGGGTTTAGAAAGAATATGAAGGAGAAAAAAAAAAGAATAATTCCTATGGTGGAAGTGGCTGAATGGTGCGCCTAAGCCAAGGGGTTTCACTCCCCTCATGTCATAAAAAAAAAGGTTGTGTAAGGCCCAATGAATGTTGGCCCAAAAGGTAAGTTAAAAAAAAAAAAATTCTACACACAAGGTCTTGCCCAAATATGCGCTCTATTCATTTATTTAAAAAAAAACGTATTCAAAGATTATCAAGCTCAAATTAGAAAGGTTCTTGTAACACCCGTTTTCTACTACTTCTAACATTAAAATAAGCCCATAACAAATAATAGTATCAATCTGATATCATTCTACTACTTAATTCAACTAAATTAATCCAACTAAAACCAACACCACTTAAATCAATATTTCACAACTTCGAAAACTTAATCGGAAAAATATTCGAAAATATTTAATTAAATAAATAATTAAATATCAGGCGTTACATGACACATTCAGCAAGAAATTTTTGAAATCCCTCTTCATATTTTGAAGAGTTGCATTCTACTGATTCCTTACTGCTGGAACTGTTACTCACCAATCGGTGGTTTTCAGTTTTGAGTTTTTCATTCTCCGCAGTGAGTATTTGAAATTGTTTTTGAAGATTTGAAAATCTCTTTTTCAAGGATTTATACTCATTGTTGATTTTGGAAGACTCGTCTAACAGTTCATCAAAGGCTAATTGAATATTAGAAGAAATGTTAGAATCTACCTCTTCTTGTTCTTCTTCTTCACTGTCTGACTCTATATTGGCCATAAGAGCCATGTTGGCCTGTTCTTCATCATCATCATCAGATGATGACTCAGAATCATCCCATGTAGTCATGAGACTCTTCTTCTTCTTACCCTTAAAGCCACCTTTCCTTGATTTCTCAAGTTGTGGACATTCTGACTTGTAGTGGCCAGGTTTCTTGCATTCATAGCAAGTAACTTGGCTTTTGTCCTTGAAGTCCTTCTTTTCTTTTGAGTCGTGTTTTTCCCTTGAGTCCTTCTTAGGAACTTTCTTCTAAACCTTCCTTTGCTTTTCATCATGCGTTGAATCTTCCTTGATATTAAGGAAATTTCATCGTCAAGATCTTCACTACTCTCTTGAGATGAATCTTTGTCGCTGTCAAGTTCAAATTGGAGAGCTTTAGAAGTAGATGCTTTGTGTGAGGATTTTAAAGCAATGGTCTTAGTTTTCTTGGGAGGTTCTTCTTCATCAAGCTCAAGCTCGTGAGCTCTTAGTGAACTCAAAAGATCTTCAAGTCGTAATTCATTCAAGTCCTTGGCTTCTTGAATAGCCGTGACTTTGGGTCTCCATCTCTTTGGGAGACTTCTCAAGATTTTCTTAACATGGTCAGCAGTAGTATAGCTTTTCTTGAGAACCTTCAAGCCATGAACTAATGTTTGAAATCTTCCAAACATAGTTTCGATGCTTTCATCCTCTTCCATCTTGAAGAGTTCATATTGTCTAACCAAGATATTAGCCTTGGTTTCTTGTACTGGGAAGTACCTCATAGGCTAAAGCGGTGAGTCCCAAATTTCTTTGGCGATCTTTGTTATTACCACATTTCTCAAACTCTTTTTCAGAGATAGCACATACAAGAAAGTATCTTGCTTTTGGTGCAAGGTCTATTCCTTTTGTGCTCATCAGTCCAAGACTCCTTAGGAATAGGATTTCTTTTGGAGTCAACTGGTTCTGTGTACTGTTTTCGAACCATATCCCAAAGTTCAAACTGTTGAGATTCGAAAAAGTTTTTCACTTTATCTTTCCAGTAGTCATAGTTAGATCCAGTGAACAAAGGGGGACGGTTAACGTGACCACCGGGTTCGTTGCTTGCCATAGGATAGTATAGGATCTTTTCCTCTCACACTGTTAAGTGCTCAACTAAGAGGCCGAGCTCTGGTACCAATTGAACGTGGCAAAAACACAAGAAAGGGGGGGTTTGAATTGGGTTTTAAAAAAACTTTTTCGCAAATACAAATGTTTATGAAAAATAACTATTGAATGAACTGTGCAAGGAATAAAGAGTAGAGAGAAGAAAGAGACACAGAGATTTATACTAGTTCACTATCACCTGATAGCTACGTCTAGTCCCTTCACTCACTTGAAGGATTTCTCCACTATAATCAACTGATTACACTTGAGAGTATATTTACGCTAACCTGGCTATACTCACAACTTCTTAGAAACGACTTCGATGCTGATTGAGCCTCTAAGGTATACTGACCACTTCTTGGGCTAAGTCTGATTCAAATAAGAGTTTTGAAACAATATAGAGATAACTCTCTTCAGAGAGGATTTACAATGAAAATACTTTTAGCACAAAATAATTTTCTTAAAGAAAGAATAAAACAGTAAGTGCCTTGTTCAAAGATCTTAGAGACTTGGATGAATTCTTGATTGCTCACTGTCTTTTGATTGGGTGGTGTTTGAGAAGATAGATGTTGATGCTCTCACTACTCAGAAAAATATTCAAGTTGCTAGCTTGCGTACAACTGTGTTGAAAATCGTTTGTTGTTCTCAATCTTTCTTACTTCAGTGTATGAGGTAGGAGATATAGCTAGGATTGAAAAAGTGCCGTTGTGACACAACGTCTCTTTTTGTCCGAGGTCAAAGCTTCAGATCCTGGAACTTTGGCTTTTGCAGGTTACGACGCTTTCAAGACTGAGAAAAGCATTCTGAGTATTATACGCAATGTCAGTAACTTTGTCCTTAGTGAGCTTTTCAAAATATAGACACTTCAAGCACAAGTTTCCTTGATGATTTTATCCTTTGACATTCTTCTTGTCTAATGATACCTCGTATAACAAGGTACTTCAATTTCACTATCAGAGCTCTTCGTTCAAAGACTTCACTGTTCACCAGAATCAAGTATTCTTCAATACAGAGCTGAGAGGGCTATCACATAGCAGATTCTTGTTGAAGCACAATAAGTCTTCATGGAGTGCACTTAGTGGAATCTGTTGTATTGTTGACTTGCACCAGAGAGTTGACCAACCAGATTGTGACTATGCTCTAACAGAGCGTTGACCATCACAAGAGCGTTGACCAAACAGATTTGGAGTCTTCGAAAGAGCAGGTCACCAACAGATTTGACCGAGTCAAATCATGTCTTGCATCATATACCAGAGTGTTGACCAACATCAGAATGTTGACTAACTCCAGAGCGTTGACCAAACAGATTCTATGTGCCAAGAATCAGAGCCAGAGCCGGACTTTGATGAGTGAAGTTCAAGATTTCACTAAGTCTTCTGAAGCAAATTTCTCTGAGTATAAATACTTTATGCACACTTATAACCATGTTAGAGAATAAATTGTTCTCTTAATCTTTTGTTATCATCAAAACAATTAAGGGTTATTGTTTCTGAATCCACTTGATTCCAACAGACATTTCTTATTTTTAATATTAGTGATTCCTACAACTAAGTTTCCAATGATATTTCTTTGTCCAATGATCCATATTAAAAAAACATAAGGCAAAGGTCAGTCCTATTGAATCATTCATTTTCTTTAATAATAATTTAATTACATAAGTTAAAAATGATAGATTCTAAACACCTTTTGCTTGCACCAACCCCATTCGTTAACAGTTCCATCAAGTTGTTGAACCATTGGGTCAATGGCTGTCTCCTCTGTTCATTATCACAAAAGCAGCAGAAAACTCAAATAAGCTTTAGTAAGGAGTGAATACAATTACAGAAGTGAAAGACAAAAACTTGTGATACTAGAAGATCCTATGAACAGTCACAACCAGTACAATAGACCATGCAGTTAAAGGGATACCATGCTTGCATAGAAAGTAACATGATAATCTGTGACTTAAAATCAGTAATGGACAGGGTAGAATGCTTAAATGACAATAATACATCAGGAATCCTTTCCTATACTTGATTAAAATGGAAAGTCACAACTTAATTAAAATGAAAGTAGTTAAAAGTCACACACACAACTTTCCACAATTACCATCGATTCCTAATATACCTACCAAGTTGTCATTGTCAAAAATTGGTATAAATTCAAATATCTAAGGAATTAGAGAAAGAAAATCCAGCATTAGAAAATAAGTAAACATTGAAACATGGATTGAAGCAGATGGTAAAAGCAAAAAGTTATGTACTGCGGGCTAAAAGATCATTTAGAGCATCATCATCCAAAACAGTGCAGCCTCTTCTTTCTTACACTCACCTTGAAGGGATTCCAGGTATTCTCTTCGATCTTATTATTTGCAATAAACATAGACAAAACAAAATTAAGAACTGACTCAAAATCTTTGTAATAAATTAAAGGTGGAACACATCAAGGTATTGCCAACCTTGTATTGTTGTCAAAAATCCAGCGATAATGCTCGATTAGCAACACCAAGTTTGTGCTCGGTGAAGCTCGACTTGTTCTTCAACAGTTTGAACCTTGTCACATGGTAGCGGTAAGAAGAAACTTCAGCATGCATGATAATATGCAACTACATTTACTGATAATGTGATAGAACTTGTTCGTGGATTGATGAAAAAATAACGAAGCGAATAGGAAAAACATGATTTTATTTGGGCTACCAATCCCTAGGTGACAGGAGCAGGAAGAATACAATGGCTTCTAGGGAATTCAAGAACCCACGACCTCTCTTCTCCTCACTTCCACATTCCAAAAACCACTCTCTCTCAGCCAGCTAGTCCTTATATGTTACGGCCCAACTAACTACTAACTTAACTCTTTCGATTACATTCAGTTAGTTGTTCCTCTTTCTTCCTAACATAGACCCTCTTAACTATCGACTTGTTACATAATGCCATAGCATTAACCCCTAAAAATGCTAATATCAATATTCATCACAACCCGACCCGGCTAAATGTGGGGGTAAAGCAAACACATTTTGCAAGATAAGCAACGATGCATGTCCCTTCCCCAATCCCTAGAATAAGGGATAAAATATCAATACCATGACCACAAAATGTATAATTTCCAATGGTTTCAAAGAGCATAATGAATGTAAATTTTATAAAGCACCTACAAGCAAAGCATCAGTTATGTATGAAACAAGATACACGCACACCACAGTCCACAATGACATTAAAAACAATTCCACCGGGAAAAGACAACTCCCGGATCAAGTATTTATTAAACAATTTGATATATGGCTTGAAATTTTGAATTTGTACATGGTCCAAGACAGTATCAAGCACATTTGAAACCATGATTACCACACAAAAGGTATTGAAGTTGTATTCAACGAGAGATGAGACTCGAATATTTATATAATTCTTAATTGTCACTATGGAGGAAGAAGCATAAATATCTCCAATATGATGAATTGTTTTAAAATCAACATCTTATGATAATTGAAGCCAGATGTCCAAATTAAACTTATCTTAAACTTGTTCATTTCAACAATACGTTTCTTTTATCAAGAAAAAATATTCATGGCTGTAATGTAGCATATATGCAACTATATCAACAATAATCCCAACAACGACAAACTGTAACTCACAGTACGTCATTTGATGACTTGAATCCAATCATTTCGAACTTGCTGCAAAGAAAATGTTTTCCATCGAAATAACTAAACGTATCCAAGCGGGCATACAGAAATCTAGAAAATATATTAGTGCGCAGGAGCAAATTTGCAATGATCATCACATCAATTATATTAGGTACCACTTATACCCATCAACACTAAGAACCCGTAAATTGAAAAGCACTGAAGTTTTCATTTTAGGCTACAGTGCAACTCACTAATTTCCAGATTTACGATTTAGAAAAGCAATGCAGATATGGTTCTTGAAGTTTACTTCTATTCATATCGATTGTTTTCATAAATTTTCAACTAGTCGACTTCATGTTAAATCAAAATCCTTTAAACATAAACCATTTAAATCGAGAGGCTTCAGTTTGGCAAGAGTACTCATCATCTCTCTACCTAGCATTTGTTGCAATTAAAATCTTGAGTTTATCAACATTGATCAATCTTATACTAGAAAAATGTGTTTTTACGTGGGTTGATGAGCCAAAAACAAGATGAAATCGCTTAATCCTAAAATAAGTAGGTTTGTTTTAAGTTAGACAATGAAAATATCTACTTTTCATTGCGTAATTCGATTACAAAATATAGATTGATATTCAAACCAAGTTCCCCTGGTTTGGCAAATGAAGGTGACAGGCACCGTCCTCGTAGTGAAGAGGTTATGGGCCAATTGATAAATCAAGTTCATAATGGGTCTACAACTTGGGTGTTTACACTAGAAAGAGGAAAGGAACACGTAAAGGGAATGAGGAAGCTGTCACGGGAAGGAAAGAGACAGAAGGGTGATGAGTCCGCAAAGTTAGTTATAGATAGATGGGAAGAGAGAAGGGGATAGAATAGAATTTTGGGAATCATTCACCAGAGTGGCTTGGGCTCTGATCCTGGGAAATGAGGATGTTTTCTTATACTTCTTATCATTTTCTTCCACTTGTATTCACTTTGCTTTTAATGAGAAATATCCATTATTTATGTGCATTCTCTTGTACATAGAGGTCTTCCAGTAATCATAGACATGGTAATTCATACATCTTCTCTTCTGATGGAATTCCAAACAACAAACGGTGTTCCTCATAAAAGACAATTAATTATTCATGCATACATTTGCCACATTTACAGATCGTAGATGCATACTACATTTACCATTAATCATAGCCATATAGTTTGTTCTACTAGCTACTAGCTAGCAAAGAGCAGTAATAAAATCACATAACTCTTGGGCACAAGAGCCTCAAAATAAAACAAAGTCCAACAACATTAAAAGTAGACAATAAAGAACTAATGTCTATCTCAAGGATTCATTCTCTGTTTTTAAACTTTGTTATTATACTTTATATGCATAAGAAATAATCAACATGAATGTCAAATACATTTGTTATTATACTAGCTAGCATGGAGCAGTACTAAGATCACATAACCAGATACTTTAAGTTCCCAAAAACCAAACAGAAAATGCAAGACATGGAGCACAACATTGGTAAAAAATCATGGAGGGATACAAACTCAGCTCAGACAAGAAGAGGAGATGAACGCTTAAAGCTCATGATCACAAAGGGAGAATTCAAAATTAACATGTTCAAGTGCTCCATACCAATTGAACCCCAAACCAAACAGAAAAATCAACATGAATATCAGACATTAAATTCAAAATTCTCAAAGTAAAAATAAAAATATCGATACTTGATGAGAAATTTCAAAATCAGACCAAAAAATGTAATTCTCTTTAAATAGTAACAAAAGAAGAACAAGCATATTACGATTCATAAGAAGAATTTTGTTGATAATAGTAAATAATTGGAACAAGAGTAGAAGTGGAATCGATCAGAGAGGGAATTGCCTTTTTTAGGAAGCTATGACCGTGACTGTGAGGAAGAGGAAGGGGTGGTGGATGCGACGTCGATTTGGAAGATGATGTTGGATGGAAGGTAGCGTCTGGCGCCACCATCGACCCAAGACCGTCGTTTACGTCGCGGTGTTGAAAGGCTTCGAATAATTCCCTCACCGTGGCGTCGTTTTCACTGGAGGAGCATGGTGAGACTGAGATTAGCAGAGGACGACGGCGAAGGTGTGAAAGAGAGAGGTTGAGGTGCAGCTAGGGTTTCAAATTTAATTTCTATCCCCTTTCTGGAGAAGGAGATTGCATTGAAGGCGGTGGTAGTGGAGAACAGCCATGAAACCCTAGTGAAGATATGTCAAATGGTAGGGGAGTCTTTCGTGGAAGAAGAGGGGTTTCAATGTTTTCAAGTCCTGCTTGAAAGTCTGCGCTCGGTGTTTTGAGTTTTGATATGTAAGAGCTTTTATCCCACGGTTATATGTAATACCTTATAGGCCACGGTTGCATACGTGTGGCCTAACACGACAACATTTTTGTAACCGTGGCCTATACATGCTCACGTTTTTTTAAATGTTGCTGGAAAAGAAGAGGCAACGGTTATTAGCAACAAATTGAAAAATATGAATGAAATTTGTAGATTCTCACCAACGGTTAGAAAATCGTTGTCTATTCCGTTTTAGACCGCAGTTTTTTAGCCGTGGGCAAGTTCAGCGTGGGCTAAAGTCAAAAATGCTGTAGTGTGTTCTTAATGCCCTTTCCTTTAATTACCTTCCTAGATCAAAACGGAGTAGTTATTTAGGAAGAAGGCTATTAACTGGGTAGTTCTTAGTAATTTAAAGTGAGTGATTAGCTATCAATCAGAAAAAAGATGTCGTAGTAATCATTTAGTAAATTCAATAGTTAAGTATTGGTGAACCCGATTCCCCTAGACCTCCCATAATATAGTTAATCCGTTCTCGCACTTCGTTTAACTGTTCTTTTTATTTACGTGACAACTTTTGCTATTCTCTAATGCAACTTTTGTTAGCCTATTAGGATAGATTCTTTACTTCATTGGTACTCGCGCATTCCCTGTGTAACACCCTGGCTCTGGAGTGCTACTAAGTGAATATTCTGACAACAGTTGACATGTTTCCGAAAGGTGGAATACTCTGCTCGTAGGGTTTTCGAGAAATGTGGTCCTATTTTTTTTTTAAAAGGGTTCTTTAAAGAAGCAGTCATAGCATCACAGTGACTTTTAGAAACATGGCGGAAAATAATTTAAGACACCACATGGACAACATTCATTTATTCTGTCAAATCATATATAACAAATGTGTCATGAAATATAACAGAGATTTATTACAACACTGAAATAAATGACAAATATCCTATAGCTGGTCCATAAGCTGTACTCTTCACTAGACTACTAGTAAATTCCACAAACATAACACAAGTAAAAAGCTGGACGACTATCCTCAGCTGCTCCCCTCTGCAGATCCGAATCCTTCGCTTGCTTCACCATCTGGGTTACATTCATCAATTGAAAGAACCACTGGCAAGGGTCAACTTCTTAAAATAAAAGAGGCAGATACACATATTCGACAACACACTCGGCAATAAAACATATAATAGCACAACATATTACGGAAAAATAATAAATCATGACAATAGGCAAACAACAGTGTATACAATTCACAAGCGCGACTCAAGACCCAAATCAAGACTCATTCTCTCAACACTTTCGCCACATACCGGAAGTAACGCGGATCCATCCACTGAATACCAGCCGTAGCCTTGGGCTCTCTCCTCACCCTAGGACATTCAGCTCAGGTTCCATTAGCATTACGACGCCTAGCTATTCCCTGTCGAACACCAGCCATAGCCTTTTAGGGGATTCTAGCACCCTAGGTGAATCGACACAAGCTCAAAAACGTCCCGGCAAAACTAATGTCTAGCCATTCACTACCGAACACCAGCTGTAGCCTTTTAGGGGATTCTTGTACCCTAGGTGAATCGGCTCAAGCTCAAAAACGTTTCAACGACTCGACCAACTCTCGCACTCCGATGAACAATTCGCATAATTATAACAATATAATTCAGTTCAACAGCATAAGCAACATAGCAATATAACTCAATTCATCAATGATAAACAACATAAGCATCTCATCTCAAATAATCACACTTAGTAGCAACAGTCGTCAATCAATATGGAATCCATCCCTCTGCAATTCGATGGAATTGACAGAGAGGAACAAACAAGTGTGGGGGGTTGGGGACAGCTGCCAACTACTTGCAGACAAGCCCACTAAATAATCAGCATATATAACAAAAATAAAGCGAAGGGGTACAAGACCCTCACTTCGAACCCTTAGGTTCTCAGACTTCTTCGTATGAACACTTGAAATTAAATTTGTATCAAAAAAATTGCCCTTACACAAGGACATATACAATAAAAGCCTACGATGTCTAGAAGTGCCCTTACGCTAACAAACTAAAGCAAGTATTAAATGTGAAGCGCCCTTACCGAACTCCAAGCTGCGCGTATCCACGTATTCCTCGATTCTACACCGCACGATTCTCGGATTACTCAAAGCCTAACACACGCAGCAAACTTAGCATAATCTAAAGTCTTAATTCTATATCCTTAGGCTCTCAAACCTACACCCTTTTCCTAACCAAACATTTTCACTTAGGAACTTAGTTTAAAAATACTAGTTTTTAATAAATTACATATACCTTGAAAATTCATTTTACTATTAAGGAATTAACTTTAAGGTCAAGGAATCTTTTTCTTGAAAACCTAGCACGTAAAACCTCACTATTTTTCTTGAAAACGTAGAGCAAGAATAAACTTCAATTAACCACTACTAATATCAACTAAGAAAACAAAATAATTATCCCTTAGACTTAGACTTAATTCTAATTCCTATGTTCTCAAATCCCAAAAACATCTCCTAATAAGAAATTACCTACACTTAAGCATTTACAAATTTGGGTTTCATATGTTTGAAAATTTAAAGTTTTCTTGAAATATACACAAGTTGGAAAATAAAGTTCTACTTACTAAGTTTAAGTCTTTCAAAAATTTGAAACACAAATCAATACCAAAATCAACTTTATTTTATCCAAAAGCTTAAGTTAAGGCTCCATTAGGTTGTTAGGATCTCAAAGAGTCCAATTTATCTATTGTGTTTCATAGCCTCAAGGATCCAAAACAACTTCAATTCTCAATCCAATCACTTTCATAACTTTTCAAACTTATACAACAATCACAAACAACTAATTTAAATGCTAAGAATACAATTATTTTTGCCTCCTAAGCCTTAAAATGCTCGCGGCCAACAACCCCCTTTTTCCCAAAAAAAATCTTGCAAGTTCCCAAACTACTTAAACAACATCATTCCTATTCCAAATTCTTTCACAACAACAATTAATTTCTAAAACAAGAACACTAATCAAGACCAATCCTAAATCAAGTCTTTTTTTTTAAGAACCAAAGGTTTTCATAAAAATCTCTCAATCCAAGTTTCAAATCAAAATTAACTATTACAACCACAACTATAACCCAAAAGAAAGCTTCCCTGAGACCCAAAACCATTTTCAAAAATAGGTTTTCCATCAAGACAATACCCAAAAATTGCTCTAGTTCCAAAACTATTAACCACATCATTCCAAATCATTTATTTCTTATAAAACAACAATTTACTTCCCAACACAAAACATTAATCAAGCCTAAGGACAAATCACAACTTCTTCAAGAACAAGAGCTTCATGCAAAACTTATCAATCCATCCTTAAATTCAAAACTAATAATTAAAATAGCAACCATAACATCTAATAGACAAGAAACTTCAATTAATTAACTTGATTCACCTCAAGGTCACACAACCCCTCTTTCCCTTAGGTTAGGGTTTTCAAGAATTTGGGGATTTAAGTGTTCATGTCTCTCATTGATCATGATCAAGCAACCATTAAGACTTAAGACAAGAATTAATCAAGATAAAAGGAAAACTACCTCCTACCACCTATAGGAGCTCACGGCTGTTTGGGGCTGTTTTGGGGGGAGAAGTTGGTGCTCTCAACTTGCTTGAATGATGAATAGATGGTTGGAAGATGAAGAAGTAACTAGGTGTAGGATTGATTGGAAGTTGGAAGTAGAATCAACCCAAAGAAGAAGATGGAAATGTAGCCATGGATGGTTTCATGCTTTCTCTCTCAAGAAGTTGGAGAAGTGAAAAAGGAATAAGGTGAGGGGTTAGAGGATGGGGTGTTCGGCTGAATCAATAAGGAAAGGAAGGAAGAAATAAAATGAGGTAAAATGGGAGGTGGTTCACGCCCAAGGAGAAGAAAGGGGTGGGAGTCATGGAAGTACTTTGTTTCTCACTCAAAAGCAAGGTGAGAAGATGAAGGTGAAGTGAATATTGGGGGTGGGGGGTTAGGGTCGCAGACCTGTTCTCCAAATAGGGGAGGGATTATTATTGTATACAACAATTAATAAAAAGGAAAGATTTAATAGACTTTCACTTGGCTTAAGGAAAAAAAAACATTTAATGCAAATAAAAATGAATGAGTAAAAGAAGGGGAGGGGAGACTCACGCTGGTCATCAAAAGGAAGGATAAAAAAAATTTAATCAAAAGAAATTTTACTTGGTTCAAAATGGTCTAAAATAGATACTTTCTAATAATCACTAAACAAAGGACACCTAGCACTAAAAAGCAAGATCCTAATCTAATCAACAAGTCTAAATATCTAGTCTCTCTCTTATCATGATTATCCTCTAATCCTAGAGTCTATAGTGTACTAAAAAAAATACGGCGTCGAGCAATCGCGTTACCGATTAATTCTTCCGCCGATTAATTCGCGAAAATTAATTTGTCGAGAAATTAATTCACCGCGAAATAAAATATTATCATAATTAATAAAAACAATTAAATACACTCAAACACCATCAAAATAAGTTACATTTCGATTTTCATCGAAATCAGAATTCATTTTAAATTTTAATGCGGGTAAAATTTACAGCGATTCAAACGCGATTTAAACTTTGTTAGAGTTTTCCGACGATTTTCGAACCATGAATTAATATTAAATATTAATTCTTAAATTTAATTTCATCTTGATTTAATTCAATCAATTTCTTAGTCAACCAAAAATACGCGTTACCGCTTAACGCAGAAAACTTATAATAAGTATAATTAATGAACTCGCCTTAAAAGCAGCATACGTCTACGCTGTCTATTAATTTGAATTGACATCATGAGTAATAATTATTTATAATAAATAAATTATTCAAAATAACTAAAAATAATTTCTCATACTCTCAGTAAATCATTGAGGTGATTAATCTCTATGACTTATTTTTCGAGTTTTCAGGATTTTATCGCTAAAATCACTTTTCTTAAAAATTGAGATGTTACAATACCACCCCCCTTAAAATAGTTTCGTCCTCGAAACTACATGGATAGTAAAATACGAAAAATTACTTTAAATCAAATCCGTAAAATCATTTACACACATAAGCATTCGCATTACTTATTATTATACATAGTAATATAATATTTATAGCTACATAGTATAGCATGCAATAATAACAATCACAAGGCATACATGTATCGCACACAGTAAAGTAAACGTAGTTAGTGGACGAAGAATTCCTTACGACTGACTGATGCTTCATTCTCGATCACAACATCTGTTCATTCACGATTCACGATCACGCTCACAAACACGAACACAGATACGAACACGAGCTCGACCACAGTTACGTGCCATTACTACAAAAATAATACTAACCTATTCACGTGCAATCACGGTTACACATAGCAAGAATATAAAAGACCACTTGAGCTTCCAAAAAGATTAAAATCCCTTCCTTAAATCACATGTTTTTCCTAAGAAAATTTCTCCACCTCTGGAAAATCACTAAAACGAAGGTTGACGTAACAAAATTTTACTTAAGATTCAACCATTCTCATGGACAACAAAGTTCCTTTGAGATTAGGTCCTCATCGTCTCAAAATCATCACTCAAATTTCAATTAAGGACTAAAGTACTCTCAATTTTAAATCAACAACTCATTCTCTCTAAAATTCTTTTAGATCAACGTTCTAAAAAGTATACATCTTTATCAATGAAATTACTAACTATTAACTGGTAAAATTGAAAATTATGTTTAGTAGTACTTTACAGTTAAAAAAATGCTAAAACAAGATTGAAATAATACATCTAGACACGTTACAACTTACTCAAAATTTTTAGAAACAAACTTTTAACCCAAACAATAGGAAATTATTCTCTTCCAAAAACTTAGCACAAGTATTAAGCTTCTAAAACAACAATTTATCAAGAACTAACATATTAACCGAGTAAAACTTAGATTAACAATTAAATTACTATTCACTCTCACGGGTTTAATGAACTCCAACGACACAAATAAAGGTTTTGCACACAATTTCCAAATCCTTTCTAGCAACAAAACTCATACTAAAATTAAAACGTTTCAAAACTAAACATTTTCCAAGGCTCCACCTTGTTCAAGAACCACAAGAATTTCTTTAAACAACGGGTGTTTCATAGCCTTAAAATACCAAGTCAACTTAACAACAATTATGCTGAAGCCATTTTCCTACAATTTAAATAAATCAACCCAAAATTTCAAATCCCTAAGGTTATCTTTCTATCATTACTCAGTTCAAGTTCAAGGATTACAAAACCAGCTCTTTTCTAAATCGAACACAAGATAACAATACTAAAGATTTTTCTTGATCAAACATAAAACAACAACCAATTCCACATAGCTTTTTAACAAAGGATTAATAATAAAACCTTTCTCTACCATTCCTATATTACGACTAACACAAAACTTCCAAGAATTTAGTTAGAAAAATTTGAAATTAAACCTCACACATAGTATATGTGGTCACGTGTTCATACTTCCGATAATACACACCGAAACTTGTTTTTTTTTCTTTTTTTTTTCCAAAAGAAAATAAGATAAGGTACATTTCCCAACAAAACAAGATCAAAATAAGGCAGAAGACATTCCTGAACCTGAGATTGACTAGAAATTTTGGAAATTATCTTTTACTGTAAAAGGAGACAAAACCTTCCTAAAATTTTACCACGAAATTATAATTTAACAAAATCGTCTAAAAACTAAGAACCATTCTTAACAAGATCATTAACAAACAATATAGGAATTGAAAACAAAAATTAAAATACTTACCTAGAGCTCCTCCAAGAACTCGCGGTGCTAAGACATTAACAGAAGCAGAACATCAACACCCTCAGTATTATCAACATTAACAACAGCTCCCACATTAACAAGTAACAGGAAATGAAAAGGGGATCTTCCTCCCAAATCATCCTAAGGCTCTTGGTTTTCTAAGAGGGAAGTAGAAGGAAATGCAACTCTCTAAGCCTCTCAAGATCCCTCACACTACCCACCACCACACGGTTTTGTATATTTATGAGGAGGGTTGAAGAAAATAGGCTTCTGGAGCGTGAGTGGCTTCCGACGCATCCAAAGGTAAGGATAAAGGGAATCAATTTTCTTTCCACTCAATCACTCCCCACTAGACCAATTATTCCCCCACTATTTTTCTTTTCGTTCGTGGCCGACAGGGCAACAAGAGGATCGCCCACTAACACTAAGGCTAAATGGAATATGCTCTGCTCCACCTATTGTGGATGAGTAACCGGTCACATAAGGAAGAGAAGTGGAGAATGAGTCATCCCACTATGCTTGGCTTATCTTATAGGATAATCTCCCATGACTCAAAAGAATAAGGATAGGGTTTAGTAAAAATGTTTGGTACTACCCATTACTAGATGGACAAGTCGTCACGCACTACGTTACTACTGGCAATTCCCACCATCCCTCTGGATTCCATTTAACTAGGTCAAATGGATCTCACCCGAATTAAATTGTCATAAAGCATTTAATTAAGGCTTGCTAGAAAGAAATTGCGTATGATACTTTCCTTGGAAAATAAGAATATGCCCCCACAATTAACAGGCACACAATCAGTCACACATATTCACAGCAGTGCAAGAATAGACTACTGCAAAAACACAAATGTTAGTGGAAACCATGTCACATTCAGAAAATCATGAAATATTTTTTTTTCTTCAAATTTAGTACGTATCAAAGTAATTCAAATATCAATGTTGTGGTTTATATCTAGAACCACTAATATTTCAGAGATCCCACTAAGCAATAATATTAATAATGATCATAAATATAATAACAACGTCTCCTGCACAATCCCGAAATCTCATTTCTTATTTCTCGAAGGACTTAAGGGAGTCGTGGTGATGGAGGTCAACAAATCTCATGGTCTCTGCAACTTACTCTTCTCACTGTTGTCCCAGCAGTTCACATTGATTCCTCGTAGTAGTCCGTTGAGCAACAACTGCCATCCCTACCACTTCTTGGGCTACCTGAATCGTCTGATCCATCTCTTGAACTCTCAACTTTAACAAAAAGATTGTTCGTCTCTGAGATACTGGATTCCCACAAGGTTTTTCAACCTCATTAGAACCCCACAACAATTTTGTGTGTCACAGTACACATTGTTTTCAATTAAGAAACAATTTCAGACAACTACAAGTAGAATTATCTACTTGAGGAACAAGCACACAAGCATGGTTTGACTCACAATAAGACACGGTTTAACCTCTAGCTCTACGAGACCCAACACCTGACCAGCTATAATTTCCCAACTCACAGTCCGGTTAGAACCGAACCGCTCTGATACCACTATTGTAACACCCTGGCTCTGGAGTGCTACTAAGTGAATATTCTGACAACAGTTCGCAGTACCACGGCCCAATTCCGCGTCCAGTTCGTTCCCCTCGCTCAGAGCCATGTCGACATGGCAGATCAGACGACCCATAATCCTTCCTACTAGCACATCACGGTCTGGCGAGATCAGACGGTCCCCCGCATCACGCGGGAACGGTTATCCCTCAGTAACTAACTCGGTCAGGTATATAAGCCGATCTCCACGCGACGATCCAGGTAACTGCTCATTCTGCATCACTTACTCTCCTCATTTCAAACACTGACTTGAGCGTCGGAGTATTTGCAGGTACCCCACCCCGAGCGCCGTCGTCAACAACCGTGATCTCATCGCTCCGCTTCGACTCCGGCCATCTCTGAGTTCAGTTTAGAACAATCATGATCAAGCAACCATTAAGACTTAAGACAAGAATTAATCAAGATAAAAGCAAAACTACCTCCTACCACCTATAGGAGCTCACGGCTGTTTGGGGCTGTTTTGGGGGGAGAAGTTGGTGCTCTCAACTTGCTTGAATGATGAAATAGATGGTTGGAAGATGAAGAAGTAACTAGGTGTAGGATTGATTGGAAGTTGGAAGTAGAATCAACCCAAAGAAGAAGATGGAAATGTAGCCATGGATGGTTTCATGCTTTCTCTCTCAAGAAGTTGGAGAAGTGAAAAAGGAATAAGGTGAGGGGTTAGAGGATGGGGTGTTCGGCTGAATCAATAAGGAAAGGAAGGAAGAAATAAAATGAGGAGTAAAATGGGAGGTGGTTCACGCCCAAGGAGAAGAAAGGGGTGGGAGTCATGGAAGTACTTTGTTTCTCACTCAAAAGCAAGGTGAGAAGATGAAGGTGAAGTGAATATTGGGGGTGGGGGGTTAGGGTCGCAGACCTGTTCTCCAAATAGGGGAGGGATTATTATTGTATACAACAATTAATAAAAAGGAAAGATTTAATAGACTTTCACTTGGCTTAAGGAAAAAAAAAACATTTAATGGACATAAAAATGAATGAGTGAAAGAAGGGGAGGGGAGACTCACGCTGGTCATCAAAAGGAAGGATAAAAAAATTTTAATCAAAAGAAATTTTACTTGGTTCAAAATGGTCTAAAATAGATACTTTCTAATAATCACTAAACAAAGGACACCTAGCACTAAAAAGCAAGATCCTAATCTAATCAACAAGTCTAAACATCTAATCTCTCTCTTCTCATGATTATCCTCTAATCCTAGAGTCTATAGTGTACTAAAAAAAAATACGGCGTCGAGCAATCGCGTTACCGATTAATTCTTCCGCCGATTAATTCGCAAAAATTAATTTGTCGAGAAATTAATTCACCGCGAAATAAAATATTATCATAATTAATAAAAACAATTAAATACACTCAAACACCATCAAAATAAGTTACATTTCGATTTTCATCGAAATCAGAATTCATTTTAAATTTTAATGCGGGTAAAATTTACCCGGCGATTCGAAACGCGACGAAACTTTGTTAGAGTTTTCCGACGATTTTCGAACCATGAATTAATATTAAATATTAATTCTTAAATTTAATTTCATCTTGATTTAATTCAATCAATTTCTTAGTCAACCAAAAATACGCGTTACCGCGTAACGCAGAAAACTTATAATAAGTATAATTAATGAACTCGCCTTAAAAGCAGCATACGTCTACGCTGTCTATTAATTTGAATTGACATCATGAGTAATAATTATTTATAATAAATAAATTATTCAAAATAACTCAAAATAATTTCCCGTACTCTCAGTAAATCATCGAGGTGATCAATCTCTATGACTTATTTTTCGAGTTTTCAGGATTTTATCGCTAAAATCACTTTTCTTAAAAATTGGGATGTTACAATACCACCCCTCTTAAAATAGTTTCGTCCTCGAAACTACATGGATAGTAAAATACGAAAAATTACTTTAAATCAAATCCGTAAAATCATTTACACTCATAAGCATTCGCATTACTTATTATTATACATAGTAATATAATATTTATAGCTACATAGTATAGCATGCAATAATAACAATCACAAGACATACATGTATCGCACACAGTAAAGTAAATGTAGTTAGTGGACGAAGAATTCCTTACGACTGACTGATGCTTCATTCTCGATCACAACATCTGTTCATTCACGATTCACGATCACGCTCACAAACACGAACACAGATACGAACACGAGCTCGATCACAGTTACGTGCCATTACTACAAAAATAATACTAACCTATTCACGTGCAATCACGGTTACACATAGCAAGAATATAAAAGACCACTTGAGCTTCCAAAAAGATTAAAATCCCTTCCTTAAATCACATGTTTTTCCTAAGAAAATTTCTCCACCTCTGGAAAATCACTAAAACGAAGGTTGACGGAACAAAATTTTACTTAAGACTCAACCATTCTCATGGACAACAAAGTTCCTTTGAGATTAGGTCCTCATCGTCTCAAAATCATCACTCAAATTTCAATTAAGGACTAAAGTACTCTCAATTTTAAATCAACAACTCATTATCTCTAAAATTCTTTTAGATCAACGTTCTAAAAAGTATACATCTTTATCAATGAAATTACTAACTATTAACTGGTAAAATTGAAAATTATGTTTAGTAGTACTTTACAGTTAAAAAAATGCTAAAACAAGATTGAAATAATACATCTAGACACGTTACAACTTACTCAAAATTTTTAGAAACAAACTTTTAACCCAAACAATAGGAAATTATTCTCTTCCAAAAACTTAGCACAAGTATTAAGCTTCTAAAACAACAATTTATCAAGAACTAACATATTAACCGAGTAAAACTTAGATTAACAATTAAATTACTATTCACTCTCACGGGTTTAATGAACTCCAACGACACAAATAAAGGTTTTGCACACAATTTCCAAATCCTTTCTAGCAACAAAACTCATACTAAAATTAAAACGTTTCAAAACTGAACATTTTCCAAGGCTCCACCTTGTTCAAGAACCACAAGAATTTCTTTAAACAACGGGTGTTTCATAGCCTTAAAATACCAAGTCAACTTAACAACAATTATGCTGAAGCCATTTTCCTACAATTTAAATAAATCAACCCAAAATTTCAAATCCCTAAGGTTATCTTTCTATCATTACTCAGTTCAAGTTCAAGGATTACAAAACCAGCTCTTTTCTACATCGAACACAAGATAACAATACTAAAGATTTTTCTTGATCAAACATAAAACAACAACCAATTCCACATAGCTTTTTAACAAAGGATTAATAATAAAACCTTTCTCTACCATTCCTATATTACGACTAACACAAAACTTCCAAGAATTTAGTTAGAAAAATTTGAAATTAAACCTCACACATAGTATATGTGGTCACGTGTTCATACTTCCGATAATACACACCGAAACTTGTTTTTTTTTCTTTTTTTTTTCCAAAAGAAAATAAGATAAGGTACATTTCCCAATAAAACAAGATCAAAATAAGGCAGAAGACATTCCTGAACCTGAGATTGACTAGAAATTTTGGAAATTATCTTTTACTGTAAAAGGAGACAAAACCTTCCTAAAATTTTACCACGAAATTATAATTTAACAAAATCGTCTAAAAACTAAGAACCATTCTTAACAAGATCATTAACAAACAATATAGGAATTGAAAACAAAAATTAAAATACTTACCTAGAGCTCCTCCAAGAACTCGCGGTGCTAAGACATTAACAGAAGCAGAACATCAACACCCTTAGTATTATCAACATTAACAACAGCTCCCACATTAACAAGTAACAGAAAACGAAAAAGGGATCTTCCTCCCAAATCATCCTAAGGCTCTCGGTTTTCTAAGAGGGAAGTAGAAGGAAATGTAACTCTCTAAGCCTCTCAAGATCCCTCACACTACCCACCACCACACGGTTTTGTATATTTATGAGGAGGGTTGAAGAAAATAGGCTTCTGGAGCGTGAGTGGCTTCCGACGCATCCAAAGGTAAGGATAAAGGGAATCAATTTTCTTTCCACTCAATCACTCCCCACTAGACCAATTATTCCCCCACTATTTTTCTTTTCGTTCGTGGCCGACAGGGCAACAAGAGGATCGCCCACTAACATTAAGGCTAAATGGAATATGCTCTGCTCCACCTATTGTGGACGAGTAACCGGTCACATAAGGAAGAGAAGTGGAGAATGAGTCATCCCACTATGCTTGGCTTATCTTATAGGATAATCTCCCATGACTCAAAAGAATAAGGATAGGGCTTAGTAAAAATGTTTGGTACTACCCATTACTAGATGGACAAGTCGTCACGCACTACGTTACTACCGGCAATTCCCACCTTCCCTCTGGATTCCATTTAACTAGGTCAAATGGATCTCACCCGAATTAAATTGTCATAAAGCATTTAATTAAGGCTTGCTAGAAAGAAATTACGTATGATACTTTCCTTGGAAAATAAGAATATGCCCCCACAATTAACAGGTACACAATCAGTCACACATATTCACAGCAGTGCAAGAATAGACTACTGCAAAAACACAAATGTTAGTGGAAACCATGTCACATTCAGAAAATCATGAAATATTTTTTTTTCTTCAAATTTAGTACGTATCAAAGTAATTCAAATATCAATGTTGTGGTTTATATCTAGAACCACTAATATTTCAGAGATCCCACTAAGCAATAATATTAATAACGATCATAAATATAATAACAACGTCTCCTGCACAATCCCGAAATCTCATTTCTTATTTCTCGAAGGACTTAAGGGAGTCGTGGTGATGGAGGTCAACAAATCTCATGGTCTCTGCAACTTACTCTTCTCACTGTTGTCCCAGCAGTTCACATTGATTCCTCGTAGTAGTCCGTTGAGCAACAACTGCCATCCCTACCACTTCTTGGGCTACCTGAATCTTCTGATCCATTTCTTGAACTCTCAACTTTAACAAAAAGATTGTTCGTCTCTGAGATACTGGATTCCCACAAGGTTTTTCAACCTCATTAGAACCCCACAACAATTTTGTGTGTCACAGTACACATTGTTTTCAATTAAGAAACAATTTCAGACAACTACAAGTAGAATTATCTACTTGAGGAACAAGCACACAAGCATGGTTTGACTCACAATAAGACACGGTTTGACCTCTAGCTCTACGAGACCCAACACCTGACCAGCTATAATTTCCCAACTCATAGTCCGGTTAGAACCGAACCGCTCTGATACCACTATTGTAACACCCTGGCTCTGGAGTGCTACTAAGTGAATATTCTGACAACAGTTCGCAGTACCACGGCCCAATTCCGCGTCCAGTTCGTTCCCCTCGCTCAGAGCCATGTCGACGTGGCAGATCAGACGACCCATAATCCTTCCTACCAGCACATCACGGTCTGGCGAGATCAGACGGTCCCCCGCATCACGCGGGAACGGTTATCCCTCAGTAACTAACTCGGTCAGGTATATAAGCGGATCTCCACGCGACGATCCAGGTAACCGCTCATTCTGCATCACTTACTCTCCTCATTTCAAACACTGACTTGAGCGTCGGAGTATTTGCAGGTACCCCACCCCGAGCGCCGTCGTCAACAACCGTGATCTCATCGCTCGGCTTCGACTCTGGCCATCTCTGAGTTCAGTTCAGAACATTGGCACCGTCTGTGGGAAAATCTTTTCGATTCCCTCCTTTCCGAAGTTCCTTTCTTCGTACACGATGACTGGATCGAAGCGCACGATGACGACTCGCAGTTCACAACTTCGCGAAGATCAACGTCCACCGCCTCCTCCGATCGCCACTGCTCCGGTCGCCGCGGTGGATGGAACTCAACGAGAACATGTGCCGCTCTCCATTGAATACGAGAGACCGAGGAACCTTCCTCCACCGCCTCCTCCGATCACCACTGCTCCGGTCGCCGCGGTGGATGGAACTCAACGAGAACATGTGCCGCTCTCCATTGAATACGAGAGACCGAGGAACCTTCCTCCACCGCCTCCTCCGATCACCACTGCTCCGGTCGCCGCGGTGGATGGAACTCAACGAGGACATCTGCCGTTCTCCATTGAATATGAGAGGCAGAGGAACCTTCCTCCGCCACCAAGTGATGTGATCCCGATCGTCACCGTCCCAGCGGCAACTGAAATAAGAGAAACCGCACCTTCCGCCGCCGTCTTCCTCCAGGAGTTTCACGAGTTCATGCGAAACCATGCTGTAGCAGTGCAAACTCATAATCAACGCCTCGACCGAATGGAGAATCAACAGCAAGAAATCTCCGTTTGCGTCGTAACACAGATCAAGAATAGAATGGATCCGGTTCTTTCCCCCTCTCACCGCTCAAGAGGATCTGAGAATCGCAGATCTGTCCATCACCGCCATCGCGAAACGGCACCGAGCCGATCTCCGTGCCTCGCGCATCGCCGTAGCCAGTCCTTGGATCCTGTTTCGCCTCGCCGCCACCGATCTCAGACTCGCTCTCCAAGAACCAGAAAAGGAAGGAAAGAAAAAACACCAACAGATTCTTCATCGGAAACTGAGGCAAGGCGCTCACCGCCGCGCCGCCGTCATTCGTCACGTCGTTCTCCCCGCCGTGGAAATTCCACCGCCAGTAGTGACACTCCCCCTCGCAAGCCAAATCCATCACGACGTCGAGCCAGATCTTTAGAACGCACCTCACGCCACCGCCATACTCGTTCCCTATCTTTGAGCTCTGAGCAAAGCGAGGGAAGCGACACGTGCGAGGCGTTTGGTCCTTTCACCTCCAAGATCATGAAGTTTCCGATCCCAAAGCATCTGCAAAAACCACCATCTCTGGATTCCTATGATGGCACGGTTGATCCAGACGAACACCTCGGATGCTTCGACACCCTTATGGGATACCGAGGTGCTCAAGGACCAGTTAAATGCCGAATCTTCCCACTTACATTGAAGAAAGCTACACTATCTTGGTTCCAAAGCTTAAAGAAAGGCTCGGTCGACTCCTGGACCGACTTGGCAGACCAGTTCTTTGCCCACTTCACCACGTCTAAGATTCAGCCCAAATCAGCGGACGCCTTGGCCGCGATCAGACAAAGGAAAGACGAGTCGATCAGAGACTACGTCAAGCGATTCAACAAGGAAGCAATCTCGGTGAAGAAATGCTCAGATGAAATGAAGCTGTACTTGTTAGAACAGGGGCTGGTCGAAGGCAGCCTCTTCAGCGTCGATGTCGGCGTTCACAAGCCAAAGACACTGAATGACTTCCTCAGGCGAGCTCAGAAATATATGAACTACGAGGAGAAGCTGATAGCATCAAAGATCAAAGGCAAGTCACAGGAGAAGATCGGCGGACAGCGCGAAGACAGGTCGAAGAAAGAAAAAGAGAACCGACTTCCCTCCAAACGGTACGATGAGTACACTCCTCTGAATACCACTCCAAAGCGTATACTGAATGAATGCGCCAACACTGAGTTTAAGCACGTCAAATTCCCCCAGAAGGGGAAGGAGAACCCGAATGCTGACAAGACGAAGTACTGCCACTTCCACAAGTGTGCTGGGCACGAAACCGATGAGTGTTTTCACATGAGAGACATGATCGAACAGTTGATCCAGAAGGGAAAACTGTCGAAATACGTGAAGGCTAAACCGAGGTCCGGTGACAGAAGGTCCAGATCAAGATCACCTCGACCACAGAGGAAGGAATCCGCATCTGTAACGCGACATGATGAGAAAGGTCGCACAACGGAGGAAGACAAAGAAAAAACTCGACCTCCTCCTGTCGCCCTAGTCATCTCAGGGGGGTTCTTCGACAAGGGAGGTGCAAGCATCAGTTTAGCCAAGAGAAAGATAAGGGAAACAATGTCCGTCTCCACCGTTTTTCCCTCGTCTAGCAGGCGTAAGGGAAGACCTCCCCTCGCCTTCTACGATGAAGACTTGGTCGATGGGAGATCGAATTTTTTAATCCCCCTCCTAATCAAAGCCTACATGGCCAACTTCGACGTCCGAAGGATTCTCATAGATCAAGGGAGTTCAGCGGACATTATCTTCCACGAGTTATTCAAAACCTCGAAACTTGCAGAGAAGGACCTCGTACCTTACCCGGGGGCCGATCTGACTGGCTTCAATGGTTCGAGAACCAAGCCGTTGGGATACGTGGAATTGATGGTAACTTTCGGAGAACCACCTGCATCCAAGACTGTCAAGGTACAATTCATAGTCCTTCCATGTAAGTCCGTCTACAACTGCATCATTGGTCGACCTACTTTGGGAGAGCTCGGCGCAGTAACCTCGACAGTCCATTTGAAAATGCGTTTCCATGGAGACGACGATGAAATCGTCACCATCGAGACCGATCAGGAAGCTGCTAGGAGGTGCTACCTCCTATCTCTAAAAGAAGATACAGCTGTGATGAAACAGCATCCACTCCCTAAGAAGAATGCTCGCACAGAGGCTGCGGCAGAAGTCAACCTCACCAATTTTGATGCCAGGATCGAATCAGAGGACGAAATTCAAGAGGAGGATCCATTAGCAAGAGAGCTGCAACAAAAGATCCAAAGGCCAGTACCCGACGGCGAGTTCATCCAAGTCCAGCTGGGAGAAGACAAATAAGACGATGAAACTTCGGGCCGACCTCCCCGAGTCCGTTAAGCTACAATTGATTGAATGCCTGAAATCCATTGCCGCTCTATTCGCTTGGACTGCTGCTGATATGCCAGGTATCTCCCCGGACATCGCGTGCCATCAACTCGTTTTGGACCCGAAGGCTCGCTGGGTGGCGCAGCGACGTCGCAAACAAGCTCCCGAGAAAGCTCAAGCTGCAGCCAAGGCAGTCGATGATTTGATTAAAGCTGATTTCATTAGGGAGATTAAGTATACTACTTGGCTTTCCAATGTTGTACTTGTTAAAAAATCTAATGGGAAATGGCGCATGTGTGTTGACTACACTGATCTTAACAAGGCGTGCCCCAAAGACGCTTATCCCCTTCCCAATATCGACAAATTAGTTGATAATTCTTCTGGTTTTCAATTGTTATCATTCATGGATGCGTATTCTGGTTATAACCAGATTCCCATGCACACCGCTGACCAAGATAAGACCGCGTTCATGACGGATAAAGGTAATTACTGCTACAAAGTAATGCCTTTCGGCCTCAAGAACGCCGGAGCCACATACCAGCGAATGATGAATAAGGTATTTGAGAAGCAAATCAGAAGAATGCTTGAAGTGTACATGGATGACATGATCGTGAAAACTCAGAAAGAGGTCGACCACATTTTCGACTTAGAGGAGGTGTTCAAAGAGGTT
This sequence comes from Calophaca sinica, assembly GCA_037113605.1. Taxonomy (NCBI): domain Eukaryota; kingdom Viridiplantae; phylum Streptophyta; class Magnoliopsida; order Fabales; family Fabaceae; genus Calophaca; species Calophaca sinica. Next base: position 16,541,419 of record CM073734.1, on the reverse strand, counting down.
CGACGACACGACATGAGGCTCAATCCTGAGAAATGCACTTTCGGAGTGCGAGCTGGGAAATTTCTCGGTTTCTACTTAACCGAGAGAGGCATTGAAGCAAATCCCGACAAATGTCGAGCTATCACCGAAATGCAGCAACTATCTTCAAAGAAAAACATCCAGCAACTCACGGGAATGCTCGCTTCCCTGACAAGGTTTATTGCGAAATCAGGTCAGCACGCATTACCCTTTTTCCGTCTGCTCAAAAAGGGAATTCAGTTTGAATGGTCTCCAGAGTGCGAAGAAGCCTTGGTACAGATAAAACGCATCCTGTCAGAACCACCAGTCTTGATAAGACTGGCATCCGGCGAGATCCTATACCTTTACTTGGCGGTGGCCAACGAAGCTGTGAGTGCCGTACTCGTCAGCGAATCCGACAAGGGCCAGAAGCCCGTGTACTTTGTAAGCAAAGCTCTCCAAGGCCCAGAACTGAGATATCAGAGGATTGAGAAGGTCGTGCTTGCGCTAATTGTCGCAGCTCGACGCTTGAGACAATACTTCCTCGCGCATCCCATAGTAGTTCGGACAGACCAACCGATCAAGCAGATCTTACACAGGCCCAACCTGGCAGGACGTATGATCAAGTGGTCGGTTGAGTTGTCCGAGTTCGGGGTAACTTTTGAAGCAAGACAGGCCATCAAAGCCCAGTGTTTGGTAGATTTTATTGCCGAGATGACTCCAGGGGCCGCAGAGCCGTGTTCCAAGTGGACTGTCCATGTCGACGGGTCATCCAACGCAATGTGCTGTGGCACCGGGTTGTTACTCGAGAACGACGATGGGCTGATCGTTGAGTTCTCCCTGGGATTTTTGTTCCCCACATCCAACAAGCGTGTTTAGCAGGGCTCACACTAGCTCGAGACTTTGGAGCTGAAGAGGTAAAACTCAGAACTGATTCTCAGCTAGTTGTATCCCAGATCAATGGAGAATACCAAGCTAAAGATCCACTACTCCAGAAGTATCTCGCCTTGGTAAAGAAGAAAATGAGCGATTTCTCGACCGTCGAGGTCTCCCATATCCCGAGGGAACAGAATGCCCGAGCTGACATTCTATCCAAACTCGCCAAAGACAAGAAACTTCGAAACAACCGATCCGTGATACAAGAAACACTAGCTAAGCCCAGCGTTACTTCGGTGGATGAAGCCACTTCCGACGAGATACCAGGTATCCTCCCGAAGTTCTGCTTTGCGATTTCGCAGGCCAGCATAGACGATGTGGAGTGTCCACCAGAAAATTGGATGACTCCCATCCAGAAATTCATTCAGGGGGGCGAGCTCCCCGACAACCAGAAAGAAGCGATGAAGGTTCGTAAGAAAGCATCTTCTTACTCCATAGTGGATGGTGTTCTATACCGAAGAGGGCTCTCCACACCCTTGTTAAAGTGTCTTGACGAGACTCAGGCTCAATACGCGCTCGCCGAAGTACATTAAGGTATATGCGGGCAACAGCTTGGAGGACATTCCCTAGCAAAGAAAGTCCTCCGTGCAGGCTACTACTGATAATCTAAAAGTTGCTCAGAGTCGGCAAAAGAGTTATGCCGACAATAGGAGAAAACCCTTGGAATTTGAAGAAGGGGACCATGTGTTCCTCAAGGTAACCCCCACGGTAGGCATTGGGAGAGCCCTCCGAGCTAGAAAGCTATGTCCTCGCTTTATGGGTCCTTTTCAAATTACTCAGCGAGTCGGTCCGGGGGCGTACCAACTCGCTCTACCCCCTTCTTTGTCAGGTTTACACAATGTTATTCATGTCTCCCAAATCAAAAAGTATATTCCTGACCCTTGCCAACCTTTAAGTCATGAACATGTCCAATTAAGATCAGATTTGACTTTTCAACCTTTGCCGGTTCAAGTGATTGACCGAAGTGTAAAGACCCTGAGAAACAAGACGATTCCTATGGTAAAGGTTATTTGGGAAGGGTCTCACGCTGATGAGGCGACATGGGAGCTTGAGGAAGATCTACATAGAGAGTATCCTCACTTGTTTGAGTAGGTACGTGTCTAAATTTTGAGGACAAAATTTCTTTTAGGAGGGGAGAAATGTAATATCCCAGTTTTAATGGGGTATTATGTTGGGTACCAAGAATTAATGATTTTTTTTTTTACCATTTTATTTGATGATGGATGTATATTTTTATTTCTTAATGTTTAATTAAGGTGTGACTATCAATGAGAGAATTTTAAATTTCTTGTTATTAAAAGTGAAATTTGGAGAATTAGTTTCCTCCTAAACTAAATCCTAAGATGTAGTAAAATTAATAAATCATTTATATGTTTTTATTTTTTTACACTATGACACCAATTAGTCACCCTCATTTGCTATTAATACATCACTTAATAAACAATCAGATTTCTTTTCCCTCTCCCCCCTAAATTCACGCCACTCACACACACTTTTCACACACACACTACACCATTTAATTAAGAGGGATTTTATCCAAGCATCACCTCCCCTTTTACCCAATCAAAACACATGGAAGATTTCCTTTTCAAAATGAACCAATCCCTCTCTTTCTTTCCATTATGCTGGCAGCGTAACAAGGGGTAAGGGAGGGCTGCAGCTTTCACTTCCTCTCCTCATCTAGACAAAAGAAAGATATGCTTCCTTCATTCCTTCATCCTTCACCCATCCTCCACTCCAAAACACACCACACCTCACCACTTTTTCCTTCAAAAACACCCATGTAAACCAGCCCACATTTCATAGAAACACTTGAGTAGAAGAGGGTTTGAAGCTGTTGGGTAGAAGAAGGAGAGGAGGGGGCGAGCAACTTGAAGGAGAGAAGAGAACCCTTGCATTTCATCATCATTTCTACGCATTCTTGTGAGTTCTAGCTTGTTTGCTCAAGGGCACCCATAAGTCCCATTCAACCTCATGAAAAATCAATTTAGAAATTCTGTTTTAGGGATTAAATCAAGGGTTGGGTTCTGTTTCTATTGCATGTTGGGTTTATTAAGGGAATAGAATTTTAAAAGAGGTGAACTATGTGTGTATGGTTGTTGCTGAATTTTTCTCTGTGTTGTGCTTGGAAAATGAGTTGTTATTGTTTGGGTTCGATGTTCTTACAGCCATGATTCTGTTATTTGGAGTCTCTAATGTGTTTATGTGTAATGACTTTTAATTTAATGGTGTGTAGTTACAAAATTTTTAGTTAATGTTGAAATAGTTGTATTGCTGTCTCCAATCCACCTGGACACCCGAGTGATGTTTTTATCCTAATTTTCCCTGCCGAGGTCATTTAGATTTGGTTCCAGTTTCATTAGAAACTAGACATGAGGGGCTTCATTTTAGGCACAAGAATCACTTGAAAATGTTAAGAATTGAATTAGATATAGAATTTACAAGTTTAGGTATGAATGCTGTCCTGTTTTCTGACACCAGTGGGTTGTTTGTTAAAACTGCACTAATCTGATAGTTATTTTCCAAAATAAAAATTTTATTCATAAACTATATATCCTAAGCTTTCCAATGAGTGGTCGTTTGCTCAATTCCGATTTCGTTTTATATGCTAATAAAATTTCCGAAGTTGATACTCTGCTGCAGAAATTCTGCAGAAGGCCTGGCACGGCCGTGTTATGCAGCACGGCCAAGCCGTGTTTCAATCTGTTTACAAGGCTTAAGATACTTAGTTTTGGACCTTTTTACTCCCTGAAATATGCTAATATGTTTGGTATGCTTAGGTATTACCCTTATGTATCTTTTATATAACTAATTGAGTAAGTATTGAATTAGATAATTGGGTTTTAAGTAGCAAGTCAAATTTATCACTTTACTCTGATCCTATGTGATTGTTTGTGTTGTTTCTCAATGTATAGGGACTGGATTTGATTGATTCTTGTGGCCACTTAAACTAGACAAAATTCTCTAAATTATGCCACTGGGACCACTTGGATCCATGTAAAATCAAACTCGAGAGCTTTGTTTGAATTCGGGACAGAATCGCACTTAGATTGAATATGGATAAGTTATAATTAAGACTTTGTGTGAAATACAAATGCAATCTGGTTGTTCATGAATGCTTAGTCATGATGTGTTTGTCTATTTCTTGGCTTGACTTTGATTTTTTTTTATGGCCTCGAATTTATGATTTGATTCTCCTAACCATTTGTGAAGGATGAAGGAATCGCTTACATTATAACATAGCATCCAATTTCTTAGGATAGTCTATGTCTGGAGAAATATCATGTTTCCCCGTAAAGGCTAGCTATCATGGGCCACATATATGTGGGTGAGACCCAAACTATTTTGGTAAGTCCTTTCTATTGAAAGGCTAGGATACGGTATTTGCGGTTTAAAGAGACGTCTAACCGTGGTCACCGAGCTCATCGCCAGTATCAAATTTCTAAACTGGTGTGGTTAAGTTTCTCACACTTAACTACCTAGTGAGTTTTTTTTTTAAAGATTGAGGATGCCTATGCTTTGATGTTAATCCAGTTTTATTATATGTCTTGATTGGCATATCTTGATTGATGGTTAGAACTCATTGAGATTTATTCTCACTATTTTTCCTCATTGTTTCAGATGATAAGAAGACTTAGCTGCTAGACTTGGACTTGGCTCTTAAAAGTTCCTTCCATCTATTTTAAATTATGTATTTTGAAAGTAGTGGTGCTATTTAAGTACAATACCTTGAATTTCTTGTTAATCAAGGATTACGTACTATGTGTTATGTATTAAATCGTCGGACCATTACTATGTATTATTTTCCGTTTTGAATAGGGATGTGAACCCTCTATGTTTAATCTATCTTCTGAGTGTCTGGATTATGCTAATGTCTGATATTAGTTTCTAGAGGCTAGTATTAGGCATTACATTTTTGGTATCAGAGCAGTTCGACCTAATTGAACTGTGGATAGATTTACATAGTATATCCATTGTCTGGTTTCACCATTGATTTTTCTAAATACTATTTTGCTAAATATTAAGCCTGATCAACTTAATATTGGTTTGTGGTATGCAGAATCATGAGTGGTGTACGGGGACGACCACGCATGCAGAATACACCCCCTCCTGAATATCATTTCCAGGGCTTTGAACAAATGAATGAGTTCATGCAAGTCATCCGGGAGCAAACCATGGCAACCAATAACCTTCTTAATCGTCAGACTCAACAAGGAGAGCCAGCACAACCCCATGATGAAGCACACCGTTCCTTCCTTTTATTTCTGAAGCTCAACCCTCCTTCATTCTCTAAGGCGGAACATGCCCTTGATGCTCAACATTGGTTAGAGGCTCTAGACCAAATATTTGAAGTGGTTCAGTGTGATGATGAGCAGAAAGTAACTTTTGCAACCCATATGCTCAAGAAAGAAGCAGCTAATTGGTGGAAAGGCATGAAGGCCCATTTACAGACTATAGGAACTCCCTTGGATTGGGAGCACTTCCAGATGGTTTTCCTTGAGAAATATTTTCCCCTCAATCTCAGGAAACAGAAAGAAAGAGAGTTCATAGAATTAAAGCAGGGAACCATGTCTTTAGTCGACTATGTGGCAAAATTTGAAGATTTGGCGGACATTCCTCCCAGGCAGCCTATGCGCCAAATGAGGATTGGAAAATTGATCAGTTCAGATGGGGATTGAGGGCCGACATTAAGCATAGTTTGGCTCAGACCCGATTCACTGAATACTCCTCCCTAGTCCAGCAGGCATATGTTGCGGAAGAAAGTCTTAAAGAACTAGAAGTTGAGAATCAGAGGAAATGGCTTAAAAATAGGAATGAGAACAAACATCAATCACAGCTCCGGGTTAAAGGAAATGGGAGCAAAGGCAAACAGGTGCAGACATCTTACTCACCTAGGACTGGTGGATGTCCAAAATGTGGCAAGAAGCATGGTGGTGAATGCTTGGCAGGCCAGAATGTGTGCTACACGTGTAAGAAACCTGGGCATTCCTCTCCTCAGTGTCCTATGCAGAAGAATAAAGGGGTTGCCATTCCTGGAAGCCAATCCCAGGGAAGAGTCTTTACTCTCAGTGGGAAACACGCAAAGGGGAAAGAAGGTCTGATCAAAGGTACTGGTCTCCTAAACCAAGAACCTGTTTTAATTCTTTTTGATTCTGGGGCCACTCATTCATTCATATCTTGTGATTGTGCCTTACGCTTGCAATTACCATTGTCTAATTTGCCATGCCCATTAGTAGTATCTACCCCTGCAGAAGGTAGTATTGAAACTTCCATAATTTGTGAAAACTGTGTCTTGGGTATATCCGATAGGGTATTCTCAAAGAAATTTGATTTGTCTACCTCTGCAAGGTCTAGATGTTATTTTAGGCATGGGTGGCTTTACGCCAATCAGTCGCATTTAATCGCCTAGAAATCAATCATTTTTCTGTCTTCCTATGAAAATTCTGATGATCCAAATTATTCCTTGTTTGCGAGTGTTTCTCAAATTAACCAAAGCTTAAGCAAAGGGGGAATCTGTGTTCATATGCCTACTTTCTTCAAATTACGAGAATGAGGTGGATATGTCAACCATTAGGTGGTAAGAGAGTTTATAGATGTATTCCTGAAGATATAGTTTCTTTGCCTCCTCAGAGAGAGGTTGAATTCTCTATAGACTTGGTTCCTGGTACGGGACCTATATCCATAGCACCATATAGGATGTCCCCTATTGAATTGAAAGAGCTCAAAGGACAATTAGAGGATTTAATATCTAAACAATTCATTAGGCCAGTGCATCTCCTTGGGGTGCGCCAGTTTTACTAGTCGGGAAGAAGGATGGAAGTATGAGACTGTGTGGATTACAGCATAACTCAATAAAGTGACCATTAAGAATAAGTACCCACTACCCGAATAGATGACCTATTAGATCACCAGGGAGCCTCAGTATTTTCAAAGATTGATTTAAGGTCAGGATATCATCAGATCCTAATTAAATCTGAAGATATACCTAAAACAGCGTTTAGGACGCGTTATGGGCACTACGAGTACTTAGTTATGCCATTTGGCTTAACGAATGCCCCGACGGTATTCATGGACTACATGAACCGTATCTTCAGACCCCTTTTGGATAAGTTCGTGGTAGTCTTCATAGATAATATTCTTGTTTATTCTAGGAGCCCCCAGGAACACGAGGAACATCTTAGAATTGTGTTGCAAATACTCCGGGAAAAGAAGTTGTTTGCTAAGCCCGAAAAATGTGAATTTTGGCTTTCCGAGGTAAGGTTTTTGGGTCATGTAATATCACAAGATGGGGTAGCAGTAGATCCCAGTAAGGTAGAAGCAGTCCTTAATTGGGAAAGACCCAAGAACATTACCGAAGTGAGAAGTTTTCTAGGCCTAGCTGGGTGTTATAGAAGGTTTATACGGGGATTCTCACAGTTAGCCTTACCCTTGACCCGTTTAACCCGCAAGGATGAACCTTTTGTTTGGGATAGGAAGTGTGAGAAAAGTTTTCTAGAGCTTAAAACTCGTTTAACCACTGCTCCAGTCCTAATCATACCAGAGCCATCTCTAGGTTTTGAAGTGTATTGTGATGCATCCTTGAAAGGTTTGGGGTGTGTTCTGATGCAAAATAGGCAAGTAGTAGCCTATGCCTCCCGTCAGCTAAGACCTCATGAAGAAAACTACCCTACCCATGATTTGGAATTGGCAGCAATAGTTTTTGCTCTAAAAATATGGAGACATTATCTTTATGGAGCAAAGTTTGAGGTCTTTAGTGATCATAAGAGTTTGAAATACCTTTTTGATCAAAAAGAACTCAATATGAGGCAGAGAAGGTGGATGGAGTTCCTTAAAGACTATGATTTTGAATTGAAGTACCATCCCGGAAAGGCTAATGTAGTGGCCGATGCCTTAAGTAGGAAATCCCTTCACGTGTCATCCATGATGATACATGAGATGGAATTGATGGAAGATTTTCGTGACTTGAGCATAAATGTTGTTATGGGTCCAGGTAGCATCTATTTGAGTCATTTAGAGATCACTTGTGATTTTAGGGCTCAGATTAGGCAAGCTCAGCTACATGATGAGAGTTTGCAAACAAGAAAGCACCAACCTGGGTTCTCTGAAGCTGGAGATGGGACCCTCCTTTTTCATGGGAGAGTGTGTATTCCCAATAATGAGAGGATTAAGAGACAAGTTCTGGAAGAGGCCCATAAGAGTGATTTCTCGATACACCCTGGTTCTAATAAGATGTACCAAGATCTCAAGAAGTGGTATTGGTGGCCTGGAATGAAAGGAAACATAGCAGAGTTTGTATCCCAGTGCTTAGTGTGCCAAAAGGTAAAGATTGAACATCAAAGACCATCGGCATGCTTCAACCCTTAGCAATCCCTCGAGTGGAAGTGGGAAAGCATATCCATGGATTTTGTTGCAGGTTTACCTCGTACTCAATCAGGATATGACTCCATTTGGGTAGTTGTGGATCGATTGACTAAGTCGGCTCACTTTTACTGTCAAAACTTCTTATAACATGACTAAACTAGCAACATTATTCATAAAGGAGATAGTCAGGTTGCATGGTGTACCAGTCAGTATCGTTTCAGATAGAGACCCTAAGTTTACCTCTAGATTTTGGAAAGCATTTCATAGTGCTCTAGGTACTAGATTAAATCTTAGTACTGTTTACCATCCCTGCATCGATGGTCGGGCAGAGAACCATCCAAACATTAGAGGATATGCTTAGGGCCTGTATCTTGGAAGATGGGGGAAGCTGGGATAGTCATTTACCCTTGGTAGAGTTTGCCTACAACAATAGTCACCATTTCAGCATAGGGATGGCACCATATGAGGCACTCTATGGTAGAAAGTGTAGGACACCCCTTTGCTGGTCAGAAGTGGGTGACAAGGGGATTTTAGGACCAGAACTGATCCAGGAAACCACAGAGAAAATCAGGAAGATAAGGGATAATCTAAAAGTTGCTCAGAGTCGGCAAAAGAGTTATGCCGACAATAGGAGAAAACCCTTGGAATTTGAAGAAGGGGACCATGTGTTCCTCAAGGTAACCCCCACGGTAGGCATTGGGAGAGCCCTCCGAGCTAGAAAGCTATGTCCTCGCTTTATGGGTCCTTTTCAAATTACTCAGCGAGTCGGTCCGGGGGCGTACCAACTCGCTCTACCCCCTTCTTTGTCAGGTTTACACAATGTTATTCATGTCTCCCAAATCAAAAAGTATATTCCTGACCCTTGCCAACCTTTAAGTCATGAACATGTCCAATTAAGATCAGATTTGACTTTTCAACCTTTGCCGGTTCAAGTGATTGACCGAAGTGTAAAGACCCTGAGAAACAAGACGATTCCTATGGTAAAGGTTATTTGGGAAGGGTCTCACGCTGATGAGGCGACATGGGAGCTTGAGGAAGATCTACATAGAGAGTATCCTCACTTGTTTGAGTAGGTACGTGTCTAAATTTTGAGGACAAAATTTCTTTTAGGAGGGGAGAAATGTAATATCCCAATTTTAATGGGGTATTATGTTGGGTACCAAGAATTAATGATTTTTTTTTTTACCATTTTATTTGATGATGGATGTATATTTTTATTTCTTAATGTTTAATTAAGGTGTGACTATCAATGAGACAATTTTAAATTTCTTGTTATTAAAAGTGAAATTTGGAGAATTAGTTTCCTCCTAAACTAAATCCTAAGATGTAGTAAAATTAATAAATCATTTATATGTTTTTATTTTTACACTATGACACCAATTAGTCACACTCATTTGCTATTAATACATCACTTAATAAACAATCAGATTTCTTTTCCCTCTCCCCTAAATTCACGCCACTCACACACACTTTTCACACACACACTACACCATTTAATTAAGAGGATTTTATCCAAGCATCACCTCCCCTTTTACCCAATCAAAACACATGCAAGATTTCCTTTTCAAAATGAACCAATCCCTCTCTTTCTTTCCATTATGCTGGCAGCGTAACAAGGGGTAAGGGAGGGCTGCAGCTTTCACTTCCTCTCCTCATCTAGACAAAAGAAAGATATGCTTCCTTCATTCCTTCATCCTTCACCCATCCTCCACTCCAAAACACACCACACCTCACCACTTTTTCCTTCAAAAACACCCATGTAAACCAGCCCACATTTCATAGAAACACTTGAGTAGAAGAGGGTTTGAAGCTGTTGGGTAGAAGAAGGAGAGGAGGGGGCGAGCAACTTGAAGGAGAGAAGAGAACCCTTGCATTTCATCATCATTTCTACGCATTCTTGTGAGTTCTAGCTTGTTTGCTCAAGGGCACCCATAAGTCCCATTCAACCTCATGAAAAATCAATTTAGATATTCTGTTTTAGGGATTAAATCAAGGGTTGGGTTCTGTTTCTATTGCATGTTGGGTTTATTAAGGGAATAGAATTTTAAAAGAGGTGAACTATGTGTGTATGGTTGTTGCTGAATTTTTCTCTGTGTTGTGCTTGGAAAATGAGTTGTTATTGTTTGGGTTCGATGTTCTTACAGCCATGATTCTGTTATTTGGAGTCTCTAATGTGTTTATGTGTAATGACTTTTAATTTAATGGTGTGTAGTTACAAAATTTTTAGTTAATGTTGAAATAGTTGTATTGCTGTCTCCAACCCACCTGGACACCCGAGTGATGTTTTTATCCTAATTTTCCCTGCAGAGGTCATTTAGATTTGGTTCCAGTTTCATTAGAAACTAGACATGAGGGGCTTCATTTTAGGCACAAGAATCACTTGAAAATGTTAAGAATTGAATTAGATATAGAATTTACAAGTTTAGGTATGAATGCTGTCCTGTTTTCTGACACCAGTGGGTTGTTTGTTAAAACTGCACTAATCTGATAGTTATTTTCCAAAATAAAAATTTTATTCATAAACTATATATCCTAAGCTTTCCAATGAGTGGTCGTTTGCTCAATTCCGATTTCGTTTTATATGCTAATAAAATTTCCGAAGTTGATGCTCTGCTGCAGAAATTCTGCAGAAGGCCTGGCACGGCTGTGTTATGCAGCACGGCCAAGCCGTGTTTCAATCTGTTTACAAGGCTTAAGATACTTAGTTTTGGACCTTTTTACTCCCTGAAATATGCTAATATGTTTGGTATGCTTAGGTATTACCCTTATGTATCTTTTATATAACTAATTGAGTAAGTATTGAATTAGATAATTGGGTTTTAAGTAGCAAGTCAAATTTATCACTTTACTCTGATCCTATGTGATTGTTTGTGTTGTTTCTCAATGTATAGGGACTGGATTTGATTGATTCTTGTGGCCACTTAAACTAGACAAAATTCTCTAAATTTTGCCACTGGGACCACTTGGATCCATGTAAAATCAAACTCGAGAGCTTTGTTTGAATTCGGGACAGAATCGCACTTAGATTGAATATGGATAAGTTATAATTAAGACTTTGTGTGAAATACAAATGCAATCTGGTTGTTCATGAATGCTTAGTCATGATGTGTTTGTCTATTTCTTGGCTTGACTTTGATTTTTTTTTATGGCCTCGAATTTATGATTTGATTCTCCTAACCATTTGTGAAGGATGAAGGAATCGCTTACATTATAACATAGCATCCAATTTCTTAGGATAGTCTATGTCTGGAGAAATATCATGTTTTCCCGTAAAGGCTAGCTATCATGGGCCACATATATGTGGGTGAGACCCAAACTATTTTGGTAAGTCCTTTCTATTGAAAGGCTAGGATACGGTATTTGCGGTTTAAAGAGACGTCTAACCGTGGTCACCGAGCTCTGACTGCCGTATCAAATTTCTAAACTGGTGTGGTTAAGTTTCTCACACTTAACTACCTAGTGAGTTTTTTTTTTAAAGATTGAGGATGCCTATGCTTTGATGTTAATCCAGTTTTATTATATGTCTTGATTGGCATATCTTGATTGATGGTTAGAACTCATTGAGATTTATTCTCACTATTTTTCCTCATTGTTTCAGATGATAAGAAGACTTAGCTGCTAGACTTGGACTTGGCTCTTAAAAGTTCCTTCCATCTATTTTAAATTATGTATTTTGAAAGTAGTGGTGCTGTTTAAGTACAATACCTTGAATTTCTTGTTAATCAAGGATTACGTACTATGTGTTATGTATTCGTCGTCGGACCATTACTATGTATTATTTTCCGTTTTGAATAGGGATGTGAACCCTCTATGTTTAATCTATCTTCTGAGTGTCTGGATTATGCTAATGTCTGATATTAGTTTCTAGAGGCTAGTATTAGGCATTACATTTTTGGTATCAGAGCAGTTCGACCTAATTGAACTGTGGATAGATTTACATAGTATATCCATTGTCTGGTTTCACCATTGATTTTTCTAAATACTATTTTGCTAAATATTAAGCCTGATCAACTTAATATTGGTTTGTGGTATCTTGAGAATCATGAGTGGTGTACTGGGGGCGACCACCTTGAGCGAGAATACACCCCTCCTGAATATCATTTCCAGGGCTTTGAACAAATGAATGAGTTCATGCAAGTCATCCGGGAGCAAACCATGGCAACCAATAACCTTCTTAATCGTCAGACTCAACAAGGAGAGCCAGCACAACCCCATGATGAAGCACACCGTTCCTTCCTTTTATTTCTGAAGCTCAACCCTCCTTCATTCTCTAAGGCGGAACATGCCCTTGATGCTCAACATTGGTTAGAGGCTCTAGACCAAATATTTGAAGTGGTTCAGTGTGATGATGAGCAGAAAGTAACTTTTGCAACCCATATGCTCAAGAAAGAAGCAGCTAATTGGTGGAAAGGCATGAAGGCCCATTTACAGACTATAGGAACTCCCTTGGATTGGGAGCACTTCCAGATGGTTTTCCTTGAGAAATATTTTCCCCTCAATCTCAGGAAACAGAAAGAAAGAGAGTTCATAGAATTAAAGCAGGGAACCATGTCTTTAGCTGACTATGTGGCAAAATTTGAAGATTTGGCGGACATTCCTCCCAGGCGACCTATCGCCAAATGAGGATTGGAAAATTGATCAGTTCAGATGGGGATTGAGGGCCGACATTAAGCATAGTTTGGCTCAGACCCGATTCACTGAATACTCCTCCCTAGTCCAGTAGGCATATGTTGCGGAAGAAAGTCTTAAAGAACTAGAAGTTGAGAATCAGAGGAAATGGCTTAAAAATAGGAATGAGAACAAACATCAATCACAGCTCAGGGTTAAAGGAAATGGGAGCAAAGGCAAGCAGTGCAGACATCTTACTCACCTAGGACTGGTGGATGTCCAAAATGTGGCAAGAAGCATGGTGGTGAATGCTTGGCGAGGCGAGAATGTGTGCTACACGTGTAAGAAACCTGGCATTCCTCTCCTCGTCCTATGCAGAAGAATAAAGGGGTTGCCATTCCTGGAAGCCAATCCCAGGGAAGAGTCTTTACTCTCAGTGGGCAACACGCAAAGGGGAAAGAAGGTCTGATCAAAGGTACTGGTCTCCGAAACCAAGAACCTGATTTAATTCTTTTTGATTACGGGCCACTCATTCATTCATATCTTGTGATTGTGCCTTACGCTTGCAATTACCATTGTCTAATTTGCCATGCCCATTAGTAGTATCTACCCCTGCAGAAGGTAGTATTGAAACTTCCATAATTTGTGAAAACTGTGTCTTGGGTATATCCGATAGGGTATTCCCAGTAAATTTGATTTGTCTACCTCTGCAAGGTCTAGATGTTATTTTAGGCATGGACTGGCTTTCTGCCAATCAGGTCGTACTTAACTGCCCCGAGAAATCAATCATTTTTCTGTCTTCCTATGAAAATTCTGATGATCCAAATTATTCCTTGTTTGCGAGTGTTTCTCAAATTAACCAAAGCTTAAACAGTGGGGAATCTGTGTTCATATGCCTACTTTCTTCAAATTCTGAGAATGAGGTGGATATGTCAACCATTCCGGTGGTAAGAGAGTTTATAGATGTATTCCCTGAAGATATAGTTTCTTTGCCTCCTCAGAGAGAGGTTGAATTCTCTATAGACTTGGTTCCTGGTACGGGACCTATATCCATAGCACCATATAGGATGTCCCCTATTGAATTGAAAGAGCTCAAAGGACAATTAGAGGATTTAATATCTAAACAATTCATTAGGCCCAGTGCATCTCCTTGGGGTGCGCCAGTTTTACTAGTCAGGAAGAAGGATGGAAGTATGAGACTCTGTGTGGATTACAGACAGCTCAATAAAGTGACCATTAAGAATAAGTACCCACTACCCCTAATAGATGACCTATTAGATCAGCTTAGGGGAGCCTCAGTGTTGACAAGTGACTCCAAACACAAGAGGGGGGTGAATTGTGTGTGAACTGTGCTTTCAAAAACTTTTGGAGAAATAAGTGCTAATTATGAGTTGCGGAAATATTAATGTGAAATAGATAAATCACTTGAAGAATAAATTGCAAACGAGTTAAAAATAAAGTAAATAGTAAGATATAAATAACAATAAAATAAAGTCTGAAATTTTATTGGTGAAAAGTAGAGAGATAAGGAGTAAAAAGCACACAACAAATTATCCAGGTTCGCCACTTAACACCCCCTGTGGCCTACGCCCCGTCTCCCCAAAGCAAACCACTATGGGATTTTCACTAAGACACTAGCTTTTAAATCAGGTTCAGCTAGAAACCTTTACAACTCTAAACCAGAGCAATACGTTCAAGAGATATCACCTCTCTATGAACACCTTGGGATTCCTACCCAAAAATAAATGATTTTCACAAATAAAATGAGACGAAAAAGATACACTCAATAGTGCAGATATAACAAATTGAAGCTCAAATAATACAACTCAAATTATGTAGAATAAAAAGACTCTCAGAAAATTGTGCTCAAATAAGTGTGAGTGATGAAAAATATTTGATGAGTTTTTGGCACAAAAATTAAGCATCGCGTCGTTATTGTTGTGTTGTAAGAAAGAGCCGCAGCGTTGTTTATTTATAGACCGACCGAGGAGCGTTTGCGCTATGCGTTTGATTTGTCCGTTGGAAGATTTGACCGTTGCACGGGATCTGTCCGTTGGAATTTGTCCGTTGCGTTGAAAACACGGAGGCGGCTCGGCATCGACCTCACGAAGGCGGCTCGGCGGGGCGACCTCGCCACACGCGGCTCGACCAGGCGACCTCGACCACGGCTCGGCATATGACCTCGGAACAGCTCGGCAAAGACCTCGGCACACGACCTCGGCACACACGGCTCGGTAGGCGACCTCCTCATCGGCTCGGTTCTCATAGGTCGGTACCACGACCTCATCGGCTCGACACGCGACTTCCTCCTCGATTCGACATACGACTTCCTCCTCGATTCGACATACGACTTCCTCGAGCTCAACATCCGACTTCCTCTCATTTCGACATCCGATTTCCTCATTTCGACACGCGACTTCCTCCTCGATTCGACATACGACTTCCTCGAGCTCAACACGACTTCCTCCTAAGCTCGACATCCGACATCCGACTTCCTCAGAGCTCGACACGCGACTTCCTCCTTAGCTCGACATCCGACACGAGATATGCATGTCAAAATATTTTGTGCGTGTGTGATTTAATTTTAATTGAGAGCTTTTTATTACTACTTACAAATTGTCTTAATAAAGATAAATAAATACCCAGAACCCAAAGACTTGAGAAACAATCATTCTTGATACGCGTCTTGGTATTCTTTTCCACTTTTTGCACGGTTGACTATTTGCAAAGCTCCCTTTTGTCAATCATCAAAATCATCCTGTCAAGGCATGTATTCACAGACTCCCCCTTTTTGATGATGACAAACATCTCATGGAGGGAATTTAGTAAAATATAATCATGATATAGCAATGAGATATAAGCATGGTTTTTCAATAAAGATATCGAGTTTAAGCACAATATTTAGAAAAACTCCCCTCACAATAGGCAATACTTAAAAGATCACTCCCCTGAATCATGCATTCATGTAACTCTCCCCTTTGGCAACATCAAAAGTGGGAAAGACAAATAAAGCAAGGCATATATTCAGGATTAAACAAGCATATTTTGATAGTTACGTGATACCAAGCTTGGTGTGTGACAGATGAGCTGGTTGGACATGATTAGCTAGTTGCATAAGACAAATGCGTCACCCACTCATTATTCCGTACTTAAAGAAAATGGAAGGGGAAAAGACCTGCATAAACTCGTTAGCACACTCAAACGCCCAAGTTAGAACTTATTCATAATAAAATGCACTCACACGCAGTCATTCAATGCATGATTGATCTAAAATTCCTAACTCGGTTCTTATAAAAAAGAAGCTTTCTTTAGGCAAAGGTTTAGTAAAAATATCTGCGAGTTGTTTAGATGTTTCCACAAACTCAATCACACAATCTCCTTTTTGAACATGATCTCTAATAAAATGGTGCCTAATCTCTATGTGTTTAGTCCGAGAGTGATAAACCGGATTTTTAGTGAGGTTTATGGCACTAGTATTGTCACACTTTATTGGAACAGTTTTCAAATTAATCCCATAATCATTCTTGTTGTTTCATCCAAATAATCAGGCAAACAACTACCTCGCCGCAACATATTCCGCTTGCAAGAAGGGACAAAGCCACACCGGCTTGTTTCTTACTATGCCATGAAACCAAGGCATTCCCAAGTAAGTGACATGTCCCACTAGTGCTTTTTCGGTCCATTTTGCAACCCGCAAAATCCGAATCCGAAAGTACCCAATAAGTGTGCAACAAGCACCTTTGGGGTACCATAAACCCATGGTTTGTGTGCCAGTGAGATATCTCATGATGCGTTTTACCGCTAAGAGATGTGATTCCTTAGGATTTGCTTGAAAACGTGCACACATACAAACACTAGACATAATATCCGGACGACTAGCAGTGAGATAGAGAAGAGATCCTATCATACCTCTATACTTACTTACTTCGACCGACTTACCACCTTCATCTTTGTCAAGATAGCATGATGTGCTCATGGGAGTTGAGATTTCTTTGGCGTTGCTCATTCCAAATCTTTTAAGCAACTCCTTGCAATATTTGGATTGATTTATAAAAATTCCTTCTTTTGTTTGTTTGATTTGAAGTCCAAGGAAGTAATTTAGCTCTCCCATCATTGACATTTCAAATTCACTTTGCATGATATCAGAAAATTCCTTACACAAGGATTCATTAGTAGCACCCAATATTATATCATCGACATAAATTTGAACAAGTAAAATGTCATGCTTTTTGTGTTTAATGAAAAGAGTGGTATCAACTTTTCCTCTTTCAAAACCTTTTTCAAGTAAATATTTGCTCAACCTCTCGTACCAAGCTCTCTGAGCTTGTTTTAAACCATATAAAGCCTTTTCAATTTGAAAACATGATTTGGAAATTCAAAATTTTCAAAACCGGGAGGTTGATCAACATATACTTCTTCTTGAATAAAGCCATTAAGAAATGCACTTTTAACATCCATTTGAAAAAGTTTGAAATCCATGATGCATGCAAATGCGAGAAGCATGCGAATAGCTTCTAATCTAGCCACGGGTGCATAGGTTTCATCGAAATCTATGCCCTCTTGTTGATTATAGCCTTTTGCAACAAGTCTAGCTTTATTTCTAACAATGATACCGTTTTCATCAAGCTTGTTGCGAAAGACCCATTTGGTCCCAATGACTAGGTGATCTTTAGGCCTAGGGACAAGTTCCCAAACATCATTTCTCTCAAATTGATTTAATTCCTCTTGCATAGCAAAGGTCCAATGCTCATCAAAGATGGCTTCATTGACGTCATTTGGTTCAATTTGAGAGACAAAGGCCATATGATGACATGCATGATTAAGAGAGTTTCAGTCGTTACCCCTTTTGAGATATCACCTATTATGTTGTCAAGAGGATGGTTCTTTGAGACTCTCCATTCCTTTGGAAGATTTGAGTGAGAGAGTTCTTGAGAGGTTGAGGCAATGACTCTTGATCCTCCTTTTGAACTTTGATCTCTCTTGTTCCTCTAAATAGGTATCTCCTAACACTTCGCAAGATCATCAACACTTTCTTCATACTGAAGATTTGGGGTTAGATTCATCAAAAGAAACATGCACAGATTCTTCAACAGTTAAAAATCGTTTATTAAAAATTGAAAGGCTTTACTAGAAGTGGAATATCCAAGAAATAAACCTTCATCGCCTTTAGCATCAAATTTTCCAAGGTTATTCTTACCATTGTTTAGGACAAAACACTTGCATCCAAAACGTGAAGGTGGGAAATGTTGGGCTTCCTTCCTTTGTAGAGTTCATACGGTGTTTGCTTAAGGATCGGCCTTATAAGAACTTGATTCATCACATAGCAAGCGGTGCTCACGGCATCTGCCCAAAAGTACTTAGGAAGGTTAGTCTCATTGAGCATCGCCCTCGCTAGCTCTTCAAGAGACCCATTTTTCCCTTCAACCACTCCATTTTGTTTCGGTGTCCTTGGAGCGAGAAAAGTTGTGATCAATGCCATTTTACTGTGCAAAATGCTTCAAATGCTTCATTCTCAAATTTCCCACCATGATCACTTCGAATGGAAGCAATGTTAAGTCCCTTCTCATTTTGTATAACCTTTGCAAGTTTTCGAAAAGCATTAAAAGCATCATTTTTGTGAGAAATAAATAAAGTCCATGTATAGCGAGAATAGTCGTCCACAATAACAAGAGCATAGTAATTGCCACCAAAGCTTTTAGTTCTAGAAGGGCCAAATAAATCCATATGTAAAAGTTGTAAAGGCAGGTTTGTAGAAACAATATTTTTAGATTTGAAAGATGCCTTTACTTGTTTTCCTTTTTGACATGCATCACAAAGTTTATCTTTTTCAAAACGAAGCTTTGGTAAGCCAATTACTAAGTCTTTACGAACCAATTTATTAAGATGATCCATGTGAATATGAGCCATTCTTCTATGCCATAGCCAAGATTCATTCTCTTTACTAAAAAGACAGCATGCATCATTTGAAGGTAGTTCATCTAAATTAACCATATAGATATTTCCAATTCTAGATCCAACTAAAATCAGATTTTTTATTAAAAGAATTTACGACCATGCATTTTGAAGAATCAAATATAACATTATTGCCTTTGTCGAAAGTTGACTAATACTTAGCAAGTTATGTTTCAAACCTTCCACATACAAGACATTCTCTATAATGGGATTAGGACTCTTACCAATAGAACCAATCCCAAGAATTTTACCTTTGTTGTTGTCACCATACAGGACATAACCACTATTCTTAGGTACCAATGAGGAGAACTTGCTTTTGTCTCTGTCATGTGCTTTGAGCACCGCTATCAAGATACCAATTTAAGTCCTTGGCTTTCAAGCACACCTACAACAACAAATCATATTTTAACCTTTGGTACCCAAACCATCTTGGGTCCATATGAGTTAGTCTTGGGCAAGGTGCCCTTTGGAATCCACATATTTTTGCCAACTACATTTTTATTCTTTCTAATATTGCAAATAGAGGCAGTGTGACCATTTCTACCACAGTGAAAGCATTTAATGAAAGGACTACTTGAGGGTTTGTTGTGATTGAAGAGTTTAAAAGATTTGTCATGGATTTTTGGATGATAACCTAAACCTGACTTTTTCCAAAAGTACCTTTTGGTTTCCTAACATAATGTTTAGATTATCTCTTCCCATCGTAAATTTTGCAAGAGTGTTATTTAAATCCTTAACCTTATTTTTCAAAACACTACACTCATTGCATTTTAAAACTTCATCCTTTTTATTTTCACAAGATATGGGAGGAGAAGTTTCAATCACAGCAACTTGTTTTTCTTTAAGAATCACTATCTCTTTGTTTAAAATTTCAATTTTTGATTCAAGAGAAGAGATGGTTTTCTTAGAAGAAAGAACAATTTTTCCAAGTTTAATCGTTTCATTATTTAATTCTTCACAAGCAGCAAGCAATTCATCATAAGTTAAAGAAGAGTCGAGTTCAAGAGCATTTACCTCATCCTCCTCGTGTTTTGCCATGAGACATAAGGTGGCCTCGCTAGTACCTTCATGGGTCAATAGAAGGGTGTCCCACATTTCTTTAGCGCCTTACAATTTGAGACCCTATAGAACTCATCGTAGCTTAAAGCGCGTGATGATGTTCTTAGCTTTCAAATTGTATTGGACCTTTTTCTTATCATCTTCGGTCCAAAGTGATCTTGGTTTGTCTACCACTGCATCATTAATTGATTGAGTGGGGACAAATGGACCATTTTCCACAGCATCCCAAATATCAAGATCAACACCCTCAAGAAAGATTTGCATTCTATCCTTCCAATAACCATACCCCTCACCATTGAAAAATGGGGGTCTGTTCATGGAGGTTCCCTCGTTATTGTTTGAAGTCATTCTCTTGAGACGGTTAAGTCCTTTATACAAGAGTCTAGCTCTGATACCACTTGTTGACAAGTGACTCCAAACACAAGAGGGGGGTGAATTGTGTGTGAACTGTGCTTTCAAAAACTTTTGGAGAAATAAGTGCTAATTATGAGTTGCGGAAATATTAATGTGAAATAGATAAATCACTTGAAGAATAAATTGCAAACGAGTTAAAAATAAAGTAAATAGTAAGATGTAAATAACAATAAAATAAAGTGGAAATTTAATTGGTGAAAAGTAGAGAGATAAGGAGTAAAAAGCACACAACAAATTATCCAGGTTCGCCACTTAACACCCCTGTGGCCTACGCCCCGTCCCCCAAAGGAAACCACTATAGGACTTTCACTAAGACACTAGCTTTTAAATCAGGTTCAGCTAGAAACCTTTACAACTCTAAACCAGAGCAATACGTTCAAGAGATATCACCTCTCTATGAACACCTTGGGATTCCTACCCAAAAATAAATGATTTTCACAAATAAAATGAGACGAAAAAGATACACTCAATAGTGCAGATATAACAAATTGAAGCTCAAATAATACAACTCAAATTATGTAGAATAAAAAGACTCTCAGAAAATTGTGCTCAAATAAGTGTGAGTGATGAAAAATATTTGACAGAGTTTTTGGCACAAAAATTAAGCACTGCGTCGTTATTGTTGTGTTGTAAGAAAGAGCACAGCGTTGTTTATTTATAGACCGACCGAGGAGCGTTTGCGCTATGCTTTGATTTGTCCGTTGGAAGATTTGACCGTTGCACAGGGATCTGTCCGTTGGAATTTGTCCGTTGCGTTGAAAACACGGAGACGGCTCGGCATACGACCTCTGAAGACAGCTCGGCAGACGACCTCGCCACACAGCTCGACAGACGACCTCGACACAGCTCGGCATATGACCTCTGAACAGCTCGGAAAAAGACCTCGTCACACGACCTCGGCACACAGCTCGGTATACGACCTCCTCATCAGCTCGGTTCTCATAGGTCGGTACACGACCTCATCAGCTCGACACGCGACTTCCTCCTCAGTTCGACATACGACTTCCTCCTCAGTTCGACATACGACTTCCTCAGAGCTCAACATCCGACTTCCTCTCAGCTCGACATCCGATTTCCTCAGCTTGACACGCGACTTCCTCCTCAGTTCGACATACGACTTCCTCAGAGCTCAACACGCGACTTCCTCCTAAGCTCGACATCCGACATCCGACTTCCTCAGAGCTCGACACGCGACTTCCTCCTCAGCTCGACATCCGAGTTCCTCAGCTCGACATCCGACACGAGATATGCATGTCAAAATATTTTGTGCGTGTGTGATTTAATTTTAATTGAGAGCTTTTTATTACTACTTACAAATTGTCTTAATAAAGATAAATAAATACCCAGAACCCAAAGACTTGAGAAACAATCATTCTTGATACGCGTCTTGGTATTCTTTTCCACTTTTTGCACGGTTGACTATTTGCAAAGCTCCCTTTTGTCAATCATCAAAATCATCCTGTCAAGGCATGTATTCACACTCAGTATTTTCAAAGATTGATTTAAGGTCAGGATATCATCAGATCCTAATTAAATCTGAAGATATACCTAAAACAGCGTTTAGGACGCGTTATGGGTACTACGAGTACTTAGTTATGCCATTTGGCTTAACGAATGCCCCGGCGGTATTCATGGACTACATGAACCGTATCTTCAGACCCCTTTTGGATAAGTTCGTGGTAGTCTTCATAGATGATATTCTTGTTTATTCTAGGAGCCCCCAGGAACACGAGGAACATCTTAGAATTGTGTTGCAAATACTCCGGGAAAAGAAGTTGTTTGCTAAGCCCGAAAAATGTGAATTTTGGCTTTCCGAGGTAAGGTTTTTGGGTCATGTAATATCACAAGATGGGGTAGCAGTAGATCCCAGTAAGGTAGAAGCAGTCCTTAATTGGCAAAGACCCAAGAACATTACCGAAGTTAGAAGTTTTCTAGGCCTAGCTGGGTATTATAGAAGGTTTATACGGGGATTCTCACAGTTAGCCTTACCCTTGACCCGTTTAACCCGCAAGGATGAACCTTTTGTTTGGGATAGGAAGTGTGAGAAAAGTTTTCTAGAGCTTAAAACTCGTTTAACCACTGCTCCAGTCCTAATCATACCAGAGCCATCTCTAGGTTTTGAAGTGTATTGTGATGCATCCTTGAAAGGTTTGGGGTGTGTTCTGATGCAAAATAGGCAAGTAGTAGCCTATGCCTCCCGTCAGCTAAGACCTCATGAAGAAAACTACCCTACCCATGATTTGGAATTGGCAGCAATAGTTTTTGCTCTAAAAATATGGAGACATTATCTTTATGGAGCAAAGTTTGAGGTCTTTAGTGATCATAAGAGTTTGAAATACCTTTTTGATCAAAAAGAACTCAATATGAGGCAGAGAAGGTGGATGGAGTTCCTTAAAGACTATATTTTGAATTGAAGTACCATCCCGGAAAGGCTAATGTAATGGCCGATGCCTTAAGTAGGAAATCCCTTCACGTGTCATCTATGATGATACATGAGATGGAATTGATGGAAGATTTTCGTGACTTGAGCATAAATGTTGTTATGGGTCCAGGTAGCATCTATTTGAGTCATTTAGAGATCACTTGTGATTTTAGGGCTCAGATTAGGCAGGCTCAGCTACATGATGAGAGTTTGCAAACAAGAAAGCACCAACCTGGGTTCTCTGAAGCTGGAGATGGGACCCTCCTTTTTCATGGGAGAGTGTGTATTCCCAATAATGAGAGGATTAAGAGACAAGTTCTGGAAGAGGCCCATAAGAGTGATTTCTCGATACACCCTGGTTCTAATAAGATGTACCAAGATCTCAAGAAGTGGTATTGGTGGCCTGGAATGAAAGGAAACATAGCAGAGTTTGTATCCCAGTGCTTAGTGTGCCAAAAGGTAAAGATTGAACATCAAAGACCATCTGGCATGCTTCAACCCTTAGCAATCCCTGAGTGGAAGTGGGAAAGCATATCCATAGATTTTGTTGCAGGTTTACCTCGTACTCAATCAGGATATGACTCCATTTGGGTAGTTGTGGATCGACTGACTAAGTCGGCTCACTTTTTACCTGTCAAAACTTCTTATAACACAGCTAAACTAGCAACATTATTCATAAAGGAGATAGTCAGGTTGCATGGTGTACCAACAAGATCGTTTAGGATAGAGACCCTAAGTTTACCTCTAGATTTTGGAAAGCATTTCATAGTGCTCTAGGTACTAGATTAAATCTTAGCATCGCTTACCATCCCCAGATCGATGGTCGACAGAGAGAACCATCCAAACATTAGAGGATATGCTTAGGGCTGTATCTTGGAAGATGGGGAAGGCTGGGATAGTCATTTACCCTTGGTAGAGTTTGCCTACAACAATAGTCACCATTTCAAAGCATAGGGATGGCACCATATGAGGCACTCTATGGTAGAAAGTGTAGGACACCCCTTTGCTGGTCAGAAGTGGGTGACAAGGGGATTTTAGGACCAGAACTGATCCAGGAAACCACAGAGAAAATCAGGAAGATAAGGGATAATTTAAAAGTTGCTCAGAGTCGGCAAAAGAGTTATGCCGACAATAGGAGAAAACCCTTGGAATTTGAAGAAGGGGACCATGTGTTCCTCAAGGTAACCCCCACGGTAGGCATTGGGAGAGCCCTCCGAGCTAGAAAGCTATGTCCTCGCTTTATGGGTCCTTTTCAAATTACTCAGCGAGTCGGTCCGGTGGCGTACCAACTCGCTCTACCCCACTCTTTGTCGAGGTTTACACAATGTTTTCATGTCTCCCAAATCAAAAAGTATATTCTGACCCTTGCCAACCTTTAAGTCATGAACATGTCCAATTAAGATCGATTTGACTTTTCAACCTTTGCGGTTCAAGTGATTGACCAAGTGTAAAGACCCTGAGAAACAAGACGATTCCTATGGTAAAGGTTATTTGGGAAGGGTCTCACGCTGATGAGGCGACATGGGAGCTTGAGGAAGATCTACATAGAGAGTATCCTCACTTGTTTGAGTAGGTACGTGTCTAAATTTTGAGGACAAAATTTCTTTTAGGAGGGGAGAAATGTAATATCCCAGTTTTAATGGGGTATCATGTTGGGTACCAAGAATTAATGATTTTTTTTTTTTACCATTTTATTTGATGATGGATGTATATTTTTATTTCTTAATGTTTAATTAAGGTGTGACTATCAATGAGAGAATTTTAAATTTCTTGTTATTAAAAGTGAAATTTGGAGAATTAGTTTCCTCCTAAACTAAATCCTAAGATGTAGTAAAATTAATAAATCATTTATATGTTTTTATTTTTTTTTACACTATGACACCAATTAGTCACACTCATTTGCTATTAATACATCACTTAATAAACAATCAGATTTCTTTTCCCTCTCCCCCCTAAATTCACGCCACTCACACACACTTTTCACACACACACTACACCATTTAATTAAGAGGGATTTTATCCAAGCATCACCTCCCCTTTTACCCAATCAAAACACATGCAAGATTTCCTTTTCAAAATGAACCAATCCCTCTCTTTCTTTCCATTATGCTGGCAGCGTAACAAGGGGTAAGGGAGGGCTGCAGCTTTCACTTCCTCTCCTCATCTAGACAAAAGAAAGATATGCTTCCTTCATTCCTTCATCCTTCACCCATCCTCCACTCCAAAACACACCACACCTCACCACTTTTTCCTTCAAAAACACCCATGTAAACCAGCCCACATTTCATAGAAACACTTGAGTAGAAGAGGGTTTGAAGCTGTTGGGTAGAAGAAGGAGAGGAGGGGGCGAGCAACTTGAAGGAGAGAAGAGAACCCTTGCATTTCATCATCATTTCTACGCATTCTTGTGAGTTCTAGCTTGTTTGCTCAAGGGCACCCATAAGTCCCATTCAACCTCATGAAAAATCAATTTAGATATTCTGTTTTAGGGATTAAATCAAGGGTTGGGTTCTGTTTCTATTGCATGTTGGGTTTATTAAGGGAATAGAATTTTAAAAAGGTGAACTATGTGTGTATGGTTGTTGCTGAATTTTTCTCTGTGTTGTGCTTGGAAAATGAGTTGTTATTGTTTGGGTTCGATGTTCTTACAGCCATGATTCTGTTATTTGGAGTCTCTAATGTGTTTATGTGTAATGACTTTTAATTTAATGGTGTGTAGTTACAAAATTTTTAGTTAATGTTGAAATAGTTGTATTGCTGTCTCCAACCCACCTGGACACCCGAGTGATGTTTTTATCCTAATTTTCCCTGCAGAGGTCATTTAGATTTGGTTCCAGTTTCATTAGAAACTAGACATGAGGGGCTTCATTTTAGGCACAAGAATCACTTGAAAATGTTAAGAATTGAATTAGATATAGAATTTACAAGTTTAGGTATGAATGCTGTCCTGTTTTCTGACACCAGTGGGTTGTTTGTTAAAACTGCACTAATCTGATAGTTATTTTCCAAAATAAAATTTTTATTCATAAACTAGATATCCTAAGCTTTCCAATGAGTGGTCGTTTGCTCAATTCCGATTTCGTTTTATATGCTAATAAAATTTCCGAAGTTGATGCTCTGCTGCAGAAATTCTGCAGAAGGCCTGGCACGGCCGTGTTATGCAGCACGGCCAAGCCGTGTTTCAATCTGTTTACAAGGCTTAAGATGCTTAGTTTTGGACCTTTTTACTCCCTGAAATATGCTAATATGTTTGGTATGCTTAGGTATTACCCTTATGTATCTTTTATATAACTAATTGAGTAAGTATTGAATTAGATAATTGGGTTTTAAGTAGCAAGTCAAATTTATCACTTTACTCTGATCCTATGTGATTGTTTGTGTTGTTTCTCAATGTATAGGGACTGGATTTGATTGATTCTTGTGGCCACTTAAACTAGACAAAATTCTCTAAATTTTGCCACTGGGACCACTTGGATGCATGTAAAATCAAACTCGAGAGCTTTGTTTGAATTCGGGACAGAATCGCACTTAGATTGAATATGGATAAGTTATAATTAAGACTTTGTGTGAAATACAAATGCAATCTGGTTGTTCATGAATGCTTAGTCATGATGTGTTTGTCTATTTCTTGGCTTGACTTTGATTTTTTTTTATGGCCTCGAATTTATGATTTGATTCTCCTAACCATTTGTGAAGGATGAAGGAATCGCTTACATTATAACGTAGCATCCAATTTCTTAGGATAGTCTATACGGAGAAATATCATGTTTCCCCGTAAAGGCTAGCTATCATGGGCCACATATATGTGGGTGAGACCCAAACTATTTTGGTAAGTCCTTTCTATTGAAAGGCTAGGATACGGTATTTGCGGTTTAAAGAGACGTCTAACCGTGGTCACCGAGCTCTGACTGCCGTATCAAATTTCTAAACTGGTGTGGTTAAGTTTCTCACACTTAACTACCTAGTGAGTTTTTTTTTAAAGATTGAGGATGCCTATGCTATGATGTTAATCCAGTTTTATTATATGTCTTGATTGGCATATCTTGATTGATGGTTAGAACTCATTGAGATTTATTCTCACTATTTTTCCTCATTGTTTCAGATGATAAGAAGACTTAGCTGCTAGACTTGGACTTGGCTCTTAAAAGTTCCTTCCATCTATTTTAAATTATGTATTTTGAAAGTAGTGGTGCTGTTTAAGTACAATACCTTGAATTTCTTGTTAATCAAGGATTACGTACTATGTGTTATGTATTCGTCGTCGGACCATTACTATGTATTATTTTCCGTTTTGAATAGGGATGTGAACCCTCTATGTTTAATCTATCTTCTGAGTGTCTGGATTATGCTAATGTCTGATATTAGTTTCTAGAGGCTAGTATTAGGCATTACAAAATTAAGGTAAATAAATAAGGTAAACATTTTATTAAATGAAATAAACAAGATAAATTTGACACAGGGCGAACATCTTTGTCCGATTACAAAAAAGGAAATCCAAAATCAAAGGAATTACAGGCTTAAAAACTAAGGCTCGCGAGATACATTTGCCTCCGAGGACGAAGGAATTAAAGCTTCCTGGGGTGGAGAGGGGACAACGCCAGACGCCCCAGGAGGAGGTATGTCAGAAAACGGGTTGGGACCAACGAGAATCACCTCCTTCGTTTGCGCATCCACTATCTTGTTCCCTTCGACAATTCCTTCGAGAGCCATTCCCACGGTGTTAAAAACAAGGCCTGGGTTGAGGACCCGAATCTGATCAATGGCGTTGGCAAAAAGATCGTCACCAGCTTTAACGATCAGGGTCACCATGGCTGAGTTATCCTCCTCCAGCTTTTTCACCTTCTCTGAAAGTTCGAGGAAGTCCTGACTCTGCCTAGCAAGAAGGTCGACCTCCGAGTTCAGCTCTTCTACCTTACACCGATACTCGAGAACCTCCATCTTCAAGTTCTCCTCTGACTTCTTGAGGTTTCCCCGCTCCTCGACCAACTTTTCCTTATCCGAAGAAAGGGTTTTGACCTGCTGGGACAAGTTGGTAACCTCTGCCTTGACCGACCCCAACTGGGTACGAAGATCGGTTTCAGTCCCTTCCAGAGACTTAACCTTCGTTTCCAAAGACTCAATCTTCTTGTCGAGCTCCGCCCTACCTTCCCGGAGACTGCCGAGCTCAACTTCCAAATGTTTATTCTTCTCAAAAATCCACTTAGTAACGACAATATCACGCAGCTTGTAAGTCAGATTCTCGAAGAATTTATATTCTTTTGCGCTTTCTGAGAGCTCGTTGAAAAAAGCTTCGTCAGACGGAGGAACAAGCTTCGCAACATCCTCCGCAACCACAAGATCGGTCTCCGACCAGACCGACAGAACCTCCCCAGGCAGTTTCACGACCCCCTTTCCTTTGGTAGATTTTCCCGCCGCTGTGCCAATCGAGGCTCCTCTCGAGTTTGGACAAAAGTTCGCTTACTTCCCTCCGTAACCCCCTCGGCGGCTAAGGATCGGCCTGAAGTAGCTTGATCTTGACTCGGGGTGGCTTCAGCCCCGACACCCTGAGCAGGAGACACTACGGAGGATAGAGTACGAGCAGCTGCACGTTGGCTGGAGCTCTCTTCACCCACAGGAGTCTTCTCAGCCAAACCCTTCCTCTTCACACTCGCCAAAAACGCCGATGTCGCCATCGAATCTGCAAAATAACAAATTTAGAACGGTAAGAAGGGAAATGCAAACAAGCAAATTTTACAAGGATTACCTAAGCATGCATCAGCTTCATCTTGGGTCTTGCACTTAAGGAGCCGACGAGTGTCGACAAAACCCTTCTCGACAACCAGTTCCCCTTTCTTATTCGTACGATGTCGAGGTTTCAGCTTCTCAACAAAGTTACGAATCTGTTTCAAACCGTACCGGGCGTTGTCATCAAGTTCATCAATGTTGTATGTGAACTCACTTTTGTCGAAGTCAAAATGTTTGTTACACCAACAGAGTGGAAACTTTTCATGCCAACTGATCACCACTTCTCCATTCTCGTCGAGCTCTTCCACAGCCTCACATACATTCTTTATTGCCGCTTCACTGATGGCCCCGACAATGAAATATTTCGATTTAAATCCCCGATGGGATTCCGAGAACAGTTCAAAAACTTTCCCGTTTTGTTTCAGCGACACCCAACCTTGGCGTCTTGTCGGATCTACCTCCGTCCATAATGGAGAAAAGAGGGCAAAGAACATCTCCAACAAGAGGTCGATACCCAAATAAGGGCACAAGAACTGGAAACCTCGGATAAACGCCCAGGCGTTCGGATGTAGTTGCGAAGGAGCAAGCTCTAGATGGTGAAGAAGCGAAACTTCAAAGTCAGAAAAGGGAAGTCTGAATCCCAAATCCTTGAATAAAACCTCATACATGAACATCAATATACAGTTAGACTCTGAACAAATTCGGGCATCAGAACTGGGATGAAACACTTTCCAGTTGTCGAAATTGCCGACCCCTTCCGCGACATCCAGAGATCTCGACATAATGGCAAAATTTTCCTTTGATGAATAAAGAGAACGGATGCAAACAGCCTCTTCTGCGACCCAGTCGAACTCCTCCGTATTCGGGGGCAGAACGAAATCGTCCCTCTGAAGTAACTTCTTACCCATATCCGATCTAGCCAAGTCACTGTCATGAAAAAAAGGTCGATATTTATCTATCTCTATCAACCACTCTCCTACTTCCCTTTCGGAGAATGTCCGATTGTAGAAACTCGTTAATGTTACAGAAAGTTTTTGAATTTCGATCGGATCCACAGGGGACACGTTTTTACCCTCACGATCCTCGGCGAAAAGTCCTGGAAAATAAGTTATAGGGGAGGAAACGTAGCTGCCAGTCGGCGATAAGCAACCGCCATTGGCGTCATCATCATCATTTAGACTCCTAGAAGAACTACCCGAAGAAAAAGAACTAGAAAAGTCGGATATGGAAGAGGACGAAGACGGGTCTCTCAAAACGGACCTAATGTTGCTACCCATTTCGAAGATGTAGAAAGGGAAAGCAGAAAAGAAATTTACCTGTAAACCCGGGTATGCGGTAGAAATTTCTCGCAAATGGAACGAGCACGAACACCAGGAATGAATCTCCAGAAATGAAATTGTCGAACCGGCAAGTATCTGCAACCACCAGGAACAAGAAACAACGCTCGAGAATCAACCGGAAAGAAGAGATTCACCGGAGAAGAAAGCCTGAGAATGAAGGTTTCAGAACGATTGCAAAGCAAAAGAAACAAGGAGATAGGGTTACGAGTATTTATAAGTCCCAGGACTGAAAGAATTACGCGACCTCTCCTCTTCCCAACCGTTGATTCCAGTTAGACGACGTTACATTTCTTTTCTTCACACCGTTGATAGAGGACGCGTGTACTCCTTAGCATACAAGGAAACGAGCATTCATTACTCCTCGAAACGATGCGCCATTTGCAAATCCCAAAGGCGGCTGATGCGACATTTTTGAGATTCAAACCTGACATTCACGCGCCCAAGACGCGACAACGTTTCAGTTCTTCATGTCGTCCTAGAACAAACAGTCACCCCTTGTGGAACAATACATCAGGTGTCGATACTTCCGATCTAATCATTTCACCAAGTCACCACCTCGACATCGAGCTACCGACTTGGGGGGCAACTGTTCTGGACTGGGCCAAGGCCCAATCCGACAATTCGCAGTACCACGGCCCAATTCCGCGTCCAGTTCGTTCCCCTCGCTCAGAGCCATGTCGACGTGGCAGATCAGACGACCCATAATCCTTCCTACCAGCACATCACGGTCTGGCGAGATCAGACGGTCCCCCGCATCACGCGGGAACGGTTATCCCTCAGTAACTAACTCGGTTAGGTATATAAGCCGATCTCCACGCGACGATCCAGGTAACCGCTCATTCTGCATCACTTACTCTCCTCATTTCAAACACTGACTTGAGCGTCGGAGTATTTGCAGGTACCCCACCCCGAGCGCCGTCGTCAACATCCGTGATCTCATCGCTCCGCTTCGACTCCGGCCATCTCTGAGTTCAGTTCAGAACAATCATGATCAAGCAACCATTAAGACTTAAGACAAGAATTAATCAAGATAAAAGCAAAACTACCTCCTACCACCTATAGGAGCTCACGGCTGTTTGGGGCTGTTTTGGGGGGAGAAGTTGGTGCTCTCAACTTGCTTGAATGATGAAATAGATGGTTGGAAGATGAAGAAGTAACTAGGTGTAGGATTGATTGGAAGTTGGAAGTAGAATCAACCCAAAGAAGAAGATGGAAATGTAGCCATGGATGGTTTCATGCTTTCTCTCTCAAGAAGTTGGAGAAGTGAAAAAGGAATAAGGTGAGGGGTTAGAGGATGGGGTGTTCGGCTGAATCAATAAGGAAAGGAAGGAAGAAATAAAATGAGGAGTAAAATGGGACGTGGTTCACGCCAAGGAGAAGAAAGGGTGGGAGTCATGGAAGTACTTTGTTTCTCACTCAAAAGCAAGGTGAGAAGATGAAGGTGAAGTGAATATTGGGGGTGGGGGGTTAGGGTCGCAGACCTGTTCTCCAAATAGGGGAGGGATTATTATTGTATACAACAATTAATAAAAAGGAAAGATTTAATAGACTTTCACTTGGCTTAAGGAAAAAAAAACATTTAATGGAAATAAAAATGAATGAGTGAAAGAAGGGGAGGGGAGACTCACGCAAAAGGAAGGATAAAAAAAATTTAATCAAAAGAAATTTTACTTGGTTCAAAATGGTCTAAAATAGATACTTTCTAATAATCACTAAACAAAGGACACCTAGCACTAAAAAGCAAGATCATAATCTAATCAACAAGTCTAAACATCTAATCTCTCTCTTCTCATGATTATCCTCTAATCCTAGAGTCTATAGTGTACTAAAAAAAAATACGGCGTCGAGCAATCGCGTTACCGATTAATTCTTCCGCCGATTAATTCGCAAAAATTAATTTGTCGAGAAATTAATTCACCACGAAATAAAATATTATCATAATTAATAAAAACAATTAAATACACTCAAACACCATCAAAATAAGTTACATTTCGATTTTCATCGAAATCAGAATTCATTTTAAATTTTAATGCGGGTAAAATTTACCCGGCGATTCGAAACGCGACAAAACTTTGTTAGAGTTTTCTGACGATTTTCGAACCATGAATTAATATTAAATATTAATTCTTAAATTTAATTTCATCTTGATTTAATTCAATCAATTTCTTAGTCAACCAAAAATACGCGTTACCGCTTAACGCAGAAAACTTATAATAAGTATAATTAATGAACTCGCCTTAAAAGCAGCATACGTCTACGCTGTCTATTAATTTGAATTGACATCATGAGTAATAATTATTTATAATAAATAAATTATTCAAAATAACTCAAAATAATTTCCCGTACTCTCAGTAAATCATCGAGGTGATCAATCTCTATGACTTATTTTTCGAGTTTTCAGGATTTTATCGCTAAAATCACTTTTTTTAAAAATTGGGATGTTACAATACCACCCCCCTTAAAATAGTTTCGTCCTCGAAACTACATGGATAGTAAAATACGAAAAATTACTTTAAATCAAATCCGTAAAATCATTTACACTCATAAGCATTCGCATTACTTATTATTATACATAGTAATATAATATTTATAGCTACATAGTATAGCATGCAATAATAACAATCACAAGACATACATGTATCGCACATAGTAAAGTAAACGTAGTTAGTGGACGAAGAATTCCTTGCGACTGACTGATGCTTCATTCTCGATCACAACATCTGTTCATTCACGATTCACGATCACGCTCACAAACACGAACACAGATACGAACACGAGCTCGATCACAGTTACGTGCCATTACTACAAAAATAATACTAACCTATTCACGTGCAATCACGGTTACACATAGCAAGAATATAAAAGACCACTTGAGCTTCCAAAAAGATTAAAATCCCTTCCTTAAATCACATGTTTTTCCTAAGAAAATTTCTCCACCTCTGGAAAATCACTAAAACGAAGGTTGACGGAACAAAATTTTACTTAAGACTCAACCATTCTCATGGACAACAAAGTTCCTTTGAGATTAGGTCCTCATCGTCTCAAAATCATCACTCAAATTTCAATTAAGGACTAAAGTACTCTCAATTTTAAATCAACAACTCATTATCTCTAAAATTCTTTTAGATCAACGTTCTAAAAAGTATACATCTTTATCAATGAAATTACTAACTATTAACTGGTAAAATTGAAAATTATGTTTAGTAGTACTTTCTGATTAAAAAATGCTAAAACAAGATTGAAATAATACATCTAGACACGTTACAACTTACTCAAAATTTTTAGAAACAAACTTTTAACCCAAACAATAGGAAATTATTCTCTTCCAAAAACTTAGCACAAGTATTAAGCTTCTAAAACAACAATTTATCAAGAACTAACATATTAACCGAGTAAAACTTAGATTAACAATTAAATTACTATTCACTCTCACGGGTTTAATGAACTCCAACGACACAAATAAAGGTTTTGCACACAATTTCCAAATCCTTTCTAGCAACAAAACTCATACTAAAATTAAAACGTTTCAAAACTAAACATTTTCCAAGGCTCCACCTTGTTCAAGAACCACAAGAATTTCTTTAAACAACGGGTGTTTCATAGCCTTAAAATACCAAGTCAACTTAACAACAATTATGCTGATGCCATTTTCCTACAATTTAAATAAATCAACCCAAAATTTCAAATCCCTAAGGTTATCTTTCTATCATTACTCAGTTCAAGTTCAAGGATTACAAAACCAGCTCTTTTCTAAATCGAACACAAGATAACAATACTAAAGATTTTTCTTGATCAAACATAAAACAACAACCAATTCCACATAGCTTTTTAACAAAGGATTAATAATAAAACCTTTCTCTACCATTCCTATATTACGACTAACACAAAACTTCCAAGAATTTAGTTAGAAAAATTTGAAATTAAACCTCACACATAGTATATGTGGTCACGTGTTCATACTTCCGATAATACACACCGAAACTTGTTTTTTTTTCTTTTTTTTTTCCAAAAGAAAATAAGATAAGGTACATTTCCCAACAAAACAAGATCAAAATAAGGCAGAAGACATTCCTGAACCTGAGATTGACTAGAAATTTTGGAAATTATCTTTTACTGTAAAAGGAGACAAAACCTTCCTAAAATTTTACCACGAAATTATAATTTAACAAAATCGTCTAAAAACTAAGAACCATTCTTAACAAGATCATTAACAAACAATATAGGAATTGAAAACAAAAATTAAAATACTTACCTAGAGCTCCTCCAAGAACTCGCGGTGCTAAGACATTAACAGAAGCAGAACATCAACACCCTTAGTATTATCAACATTAACAACAGCTCCCACATTAACAAGTAACAGAAAACGAAAAGGGGATCTTCCTCCCAAATCATCCTAAGGCTCTCGGTTTTCTAAGAGGGAAGTAGAAGGAAATGCAACTCTCTAAGCCTCTCAAGATCCCTCACACTACCCACCACCACACGGTTTTGTATATTTATGAGGAGGGTTGAAGAAAATAGGCT
This sequence comes from Calophaca sinica, assembly GCA_037113605.1. NCBI lineage: Eukaryota > Viridiplantae > Streptophyta > Magnoliopsida > Fabales > Fabaceae > Calophaca > Calophaca sinica. The sequence continues at coordinate 16,507,084 of CM073734.1, read as the reverse complement.
TCTGGAGCGTGAGTGGCTTCCGACGCATCCAAAGGTAAGGATAAAGGGAATCAATTTTCTTTCCACTCAATCACTCCCCACTAGACCAATTATTCCCCCACTATTTTTCTTTTCGTTCGTGGCCGACAGGGCAACAAGAGGATCGCCCACTAACACTAAGGCTAAATGGAATATGCTCTGCTGCACCTATTGTGGACGAGTAACCGGTCACATAAGGAAGAGAAGTGGAGAATGAGTCATCCCACTATGCTTGGCTTATCTTATAGGATAATCTCCCATGACTCAAAAGAATAAGGATAGGGCTTAGTAAAAAAGTTTGGTACTACCCATTACTAGATGGACAAGTCGTCACGCACTACGTTACTACCGGCAATTCCCACCATCCCTCTGGATTCCATTTAACTAGGTCAAATGGATCTCACCCGAATTAAATTGTCATAAAGCATTTAATTAACGCTTGCTAGAAAGAAATTGCGTATGATACTTTCCTTGGAAAATAAGAATATGCCCCCACAATTAACACGCACACAATCAGTCACACATATTCACAGCAGTGCAAGAATAGACTACTGCAAAAACACAAATGTTAGTGGAAACCATGTCACATTCAGAAAATCATGAAATATTTTTTTTTCTTCAAATTTAGTACGTATCAAAGTAATTCAAATATCAATGTTGTGGTTTATATCTAGAACCACTAATATTTCAGAGATCCCACTAAGCAATAATATTAATAATGATCATAAATATAATAACAACGTCTCCTGCACAATCCCAGAATCTCATTTCTTATTTCTCGAAGGACTTAAGGGAGTCGTGGTGACGGAGGTCAACAAATCTCATGGTCTCTGCAACTTACTCTTCTCACTGTTGTCCCAGCAGTTCACATTGATTCCTCGTAGTAGTCCGTTGAGCAACAACTGCCATCCCTACCACTTCTTGGGCTACCTAAATCTTCTGATCCATCTCTTGAACTCTCAACTTTAACAAAAAGATTGTTCGTCTCTGAGATACTGGATTCCCACAAGGTTTTTCAACCTCATTAGAACCCCACAACAATTTTGTGTGTCACAGTACACATTGTTTTCAATTAAGAAACAATTTCAGACAACTACAAGTAGAATTATCTACTTGAGGAACAAGCACACAAGCATGGTTTGACTCACAATAAGACACGGTTTAACCTCTAGCTCTACGAGACCCAACACCTGACCGGCTATAATTTCCCAACTCACAGTCCGGTTAGAACCGTACCGCTCTGATACCACTATTGTAACACCCTGGCTCTGGAGTGCTACTAAGTGAATATTCTGACAACAGTTGACATGTTTCCGAAAGGTGGAATACTCTGCTCGTAGGGTTTTTGAGAAATGTGGTCCTATTTTTTTTAAAAAGGGTTCTTTAAAGAAGCAGTCAGAGCATCACAGTGACTTTTAGAAACATGGCGGAAAATAATTTAAGACACCACATGGACAACATTCATTTATTCTGTCAAATCATATATAACAAATGTGTCATGAAATATAACAGAGATTTATTACAACACTGAAATAAATGACAAATATCCTATAGCTGGTCCATAAGCTGTACTCTTCACTAGACTACTAGTAAATTCCACAAACATAACGCAAGTAAAAAGCTGGACGACTATCCTCAGCTGCTCCTCTCTGCAGTTCCGAATCCTTCGCTTGCTTCACCATCTGGGTTACATTCATCAATTGAAAGAACCACTGGCAAGGGTCAACTTCTTAAAATAAAAGAGGCAGATACACATATTCGACAACACACTCGGCAATAAAACATGTAATAGCACAACATATTATGGAAAAATAATAAATCATGACAATAGGCAAACAACAGTGTATACAATTCACAAGCGTGACTCAAGACCCAAATCAAGACTCATTCTCTCAACACTTTCGCCACATACCGGAAGTAACGCGGATCCATCCACTGAATACCAGTCATAGCCTTGGGCTCTTTCCTCACCCTAGGACATTCAGCTCAGGTTCCATTAGCATTACGACGCCTAGCTATTCCTTGTCGAACACCAGCCGTAACCTTTTAGGGGATTCTAGCACCCTAGGTGAATCGACGCAAGCTCAAAAACGTCCCGGCAAAACTAACGTCTAGCCATTCACTACCGAACACCAGCCGTAGCCTTTTAGGGGATTCTTGCACCCAAGGTGAATCGGCTCAAGCTCAAAAACGTTTCAACGACTCAACGACTCGACCAACTCTCGCACTCCGATGAACAATTCGCATAATTATAACAATATAATTCAGTTCAACAGCATAAGCAACATAGCAATATAACTCAATTCATCAATGATAAACAACATAAGCATCTCATCTCAAATAATCACACTTAGAAACAACAGTCGTCAATCAATATGGAATCCATCCCTCTGCAATTCGATGGAATTGACAGAGAGGAACAAACAAGTGTGCGGGGTTGGGGACAGCTGTCAACCACTTGCAGACAAGCCCACTAAATAATCAGCATATATAACAAAGATAAAGCGAAGGGGTACAAGACCCTCACTTCGAACCCTTAGGTTCTCAGACTTCTTCGCATGAACACTTGAAATTAAATTCGTATAAAAAAAATTGCCCTTACACAAGGACATATACAATAAAAGCCTACGATGTCTAGAAGTGCCCTTACGCTAACAAACTAAAGCAAGTATTAAATGTGAAGCTCCCTTACCGAACTCCAAGCTGCGCGTATCCACGTATTCCTCGATTCTACACCGCACGATTCTCGGATTACTCAAAGCCTAACACACGCAGCAAACTTAGCATAATCTAAAGTCTTAATTCTATATCCTTAGGCTCTCAAACCTAAACCCTTTTCCTAACCAAACATTTTCACTTAGGAACTTAGTTTAAAAATACTAGTTTTTAATAAATTACATATACCTTGAAAATTCATTTTACTATTAAGGAATTAACTTTAAGGTCAAGGAATCTTTTTCTTGAAAACCTAGCACGTAAAACCTCACTATTTTTCTTGAAAACGTAGAGCAAGAATAAACTTCAATTAACCACTACTAATATCAACTAAGAAAACAAAATAATTATCCCTTAGACTTAGACTTAATTCTAATTCCTATGTTCTCAAATCCCAAAAACATCTCCTAATAAGAAATTACCTACACTTAAGCATTTACAAATTTGGGTTTCATATGTTTGAAAATTTAAAGTTTTCTTGAAATATACACAAGTTGGAAAATAAAGTTCTACTTACTAAGTTTAAGTCTTTCAAAAATTTGAAACACAAATCAATACCAAAATCAACTTTATTTTATCCAAAAGCTTAAGTTAAGGCTCCATTAGGTTGTTAGGATCTCAAAGAGTCCAATTTATCTATTGTGTTTCATAGCCTCAAGGATCCAAAACAACTTCAATTCTCAATCCAATCACTTTCATAACTTTTCAAACTTATACAACAATCACAAACAACTAATTTAAATGCTAAGAATACAATTATTTTTGCCTCCTAAGCCTTAAAATGCTCGCGGCCAACAACCCCCTTTTTCCCAAAAAAAAACTTGCAAGTTCCCAAACTACTTAAACAACATCATTCCTATTCCAAATTCTTTCACAACAACAATTAATTTCTAAAACAAGAACACTAATCCAGACCAATCCTAAATCAAGTCTTTTTTTTTAAGAACCAAAGGTTTTCATAAAAATCTCTCAATCCAAGTTTCAAATCAAAATTAACTATTACAACCACAACTATAACCCAAAAGAAAGCTTCCCTGAGACCCAAAACCATTTTCAAAAATAGGTTTTCCATCAAGACAATACCCAAAAATTGCTCTAGTTCCAAAACTATTAACCACATCATTCCAAATCATTTATTTCTTATAAAACAACAATTTGCTTCCCAACACAAAACATTAATCAAGCCTATGGACAAATCACAACTTCTTCAAGAACAAGAGCTTCATGCAAAACTTATCAATCCATCCTTAAATTCAAAACTAATAATTAAAATAGCAACCATAACATCTAATAGACAAGAAACTTCAATTAATTAACTTGATTCACCTCAAGGTCACACAACCCCTCTTTCCCTTAGGTTAGGGTTTTCAAGAATTTGGGGATTTAAGTGTTCATGTCTCTCATTGATCATGATCAAGCAACCATTAAGACTTAAGACAAGAATTAATCAAGATAAAAGCAAAACTACCTCCTACCACCTATAGGAGCTCACGGCTGTTTGGGGTTGTTTTGGGGGGAGAAGTTGGTGCTCTCAACTTGCTTGAATGATGAAATAGATGGTTGGAAGATGAAGAAGTAACTAGGTGTAGGATTGATTGGAAGTTGGAAGTAGAATCAACCCAAAGAAGTAGATGGAAATGTAGCCATGGATGGTTTCATGCTTTCTCTCTCAAGAAGTTGGAGAAGTGAAAAAGGAATAAGGTGAGGGGTTAGAGGATGGGGTGTTCGACTGAATCAATAAGGAAAGGAAGGAAGAAATAAAATGAGGAGTAAAATGGGACGTGGTTCACGCCCAAGGAGAAGAAAGGGGTGGGAGTCATGGAAGTACTTTGTTTCTCACTCAAAAGCAAGGTGAGAAGATGAAGGGGAAGTGAATATTGGGGGTGGGGGGTTAGGGTCGCAGACCTGTTCTCCAAACAGGGGAGGGATTATTATTGTATACAACAATTAATAAAAAGGAAAGATTTAATAGACTTTCACTTGACTTAATAGATTTAATAAGCCAAAAATGAACCCTACTTAAGAACCTATAATACCTGATGGAGAAACCACCTCAATTTCTCATGGGGAGGTCAACAGAGATCACAGGGCCAAAATCAGAATACTTACAAGCCTCCACATTTACAGAATCGTGCTCAAAATGATAGAAGTCTCGGTGAGAATGACCTCAACAACTTCATGGGACAAGTGGCCGAAAAATTCAAAAGCTTAGAAAAATTAGTAACGACTAGCACAAAAGACCAGAAATCGCTGAAAGACCAAATGACAACCTTAATAAATGTGGTGACTCAGAGAAAAAGGAGTACTTCTAAGTCAAATGGAATCAAATCCAAATAAGAAGTGCAATGCAATCTTTATGGAAAAGGAGGAACAAAGCATTACAATGAAGGACGTCCCGGAGGGAAAAAAAGAGGAGAAGGCTAAAACTGGGCCTCTGCAGGTAAGTAACTCTTTTTCCCAAAGTTCTAAATTTTTTTATAAGGATAGGCAATCAATGAAATTGTTAGAAAAACTTAGAAAATTGCATGTCAATATTCCCTTTGCTGAAATTGTCTCTGAAGTGCCTAAGTATGTAAAGTTCTTAAAAGAAATAATTTTTAACAAAAATAAATTGGAAGAGGTTGCGACAGTGAACTTAAATGAAGATTACTCTGCTATGTTAATGAATAAATTACTATCTAAGCTTAAAGATCCAGGAACCTTTGTTGTTTCTTGCTCAATTGGTAATAACTCTTTTAAGGCACTATGTGATTTGGGTTCAAGTGTGAATCTAATGTCTTTGTCTATTTTTATAAAATTTAATTTTCAGGAACCATAACCTTCTAACATGTCTTTGCAGTTAGCTGATAGAACTCTTGTTTACCCAAGAGGGATAATAGAGGATGTGCTGGTTAAGGTGGGAAAATTTATTTTCCCAGTGGACTTTGTAGTTTTGGATATTGAGAAAGACAGAGATGTCCCTATTATATTGGGAAGACCATTTTTGGCAACAGGAGATGCTACCCTTCAAGTAAAAAACAGAACCATGACTTTACGAATTGAGGATGAAGAAGAAATTTTAATATTTATAATGCTAACAAAACTTCTTCCTCTAGTGCTTCTTGTTGTTTCTTGCAGGATATGGAACCTAAACAGGAGAAAGAAAAAGAAGAGCAAGTTGAGAAACAAGATAGCAACTCTATTGAGCAGGATAAAGACATAACCCCTTCCTTGATAGTGGAAGCACTTTGTTTGCCTAAATTCAAAGGACTGCCTAGGGAGGATCATATTCCTCATATATTAAATTTTTATGACTTGGTTAAGACTAACAATTTTGCCAGAACCACCGCAAGTAGGATAAGATTTAAGTTATTACCCCTTTCTCTTGGAGGAGTGGCTAAGCAATGGATCTCAGTATACCCAAAATTTTACTTTTCAACATGGGAAGAACTAATGGAAGAGTTTATCAGGACTTTCCAACCCATAGTGGAGGAAAAAGAGGATCATATCCAAGGATTTCAACATTAAGGGATGATGCCCCTGAAGAATTCACCAGTTTTGAATTAGACCTATCCATTATCACGGCGGTGTCAACTTTTCAATTTAAGGGAACAACAAGGCAAGATCCTATTGAGCACATAAGACAGTTTTGCAAATAGATGTGGAAAGAAAAATATGAGAACTTGTCTCCAGATGAAGCAAAATTGAAGATTTTCCCATTTTCATTAGATGAGGAAGTCAAGATATGGCTATATCTCCTACCAGCTGAAGAAATAGAAACATGGAATGACTTAGTAAAGAAATTTGTTAGGACATTTTCACCTATTATAGCCAATTTACATCTATGAACATTGTGGGTACACAATGAACACTCCAAAAAAGGCTCAGGCCCTGCTTGGATGGAATACTCTGAAGAAGGCAATTATATTACAGTCTTCTCCAATGGTAAGAAAACAAAAGATAATGTCAAAGAAGGGCCATTGCCTGTTGAGGACTAATTCTAAGTCCTCCGAACTATCAGGCTCGGGACGTTAAACAAGCACTTACCAGGAGGCAACCTGTGTCTACTAACACTTTTCTTTTTATTGTTATTTTTTTATATCTGTTTCATTATTGATTTTATTTTTTATGAATTATTAAAAATACAAAAAAATAAAATATTCTGAAAAACTAATTTTTTTTTTTTGAAAACCAGTACGTACGGGAGTACCTTCCACTAGGCACTGCCGTACCGCATGGCTTCATCATGAGAAAACGAGGCGAGACAGATAGGTACGGCCACACATATATATAACCAGGTACGGCCGTACCCCGTGTCCGGAGGATAAATATTTAAGGTAACAGTGAGAGGTAAGGGTGTACCATACCCTTGTATGCCCAAATCCTCTCCAATCAAGCACTCTCTACTCTCAATTTCTTCGCATTTCTTATTCCAAGACGATCAATGTACTGATTCTAAACTTATTTCTTGGATTGATTGCCTGTTTTATTGGTTATTTTGAGTTTTTAGTTATTTTAGGTTTTTAATTTTGTTTAATTCTAACTTTAGCAATTTAGGAGTAGTTTTGGCTTGGTTTTGCAGGCTTAGAGACCCTAGGAGTGATTAGAGACTTAAAATTTGGGCTTAAACCTAAGAAAATGTGATCATAGGGTAGATTTTTCACAAAATCGTAGCGCAGTACGACCCTACCTATCAAGAACAGGTCGTACTGAAGGCCGTAGTGTTGAAGGCAGACCACAGGTATGGGCGTACCTATGGCAATGTACGGTCGTACATATTTATTAAGTCAGGCCGTACTGACCTTTAAACTAGGTCGTACATATTCATTCAGTACGGCCGTACCACGCGAAGAACGGTCGTACCTAACACAGTTTCTGCTTAAAATTCTAATTTTTCCTTTTTTTTTAATTTTGTAGGAAAATGTCCAAGCGCCAAAGAAGCAAAGGCTCTTCATTTGCAGCAGCACGCGTGTCAAAAACTGTGCCAGCTTATATCCCACAGCAACATAAGAAAAGATACAAACAACTATAGGATTTCCACAATCACATGCAGAGATATCTGGTCTTCGATGCCCTCTAGCAGGTCGGCCCGCGACAGGAGCCGGAGACACTGCTACAGAGGATTGGATGGTTTTAGTTAGCCTCCGTCAGACAGCCCACTTACGTGGAAGCTGTCTTAGATTTCCTAGTCACCTGTGACTATCACATGAGGGACAGGGAGCCCCAGCATCCAGAGATGGAGGATGAGCCAGATGATGACCCTGGCCGGGTTTAACATCGGGCTAGGATTTGAGATGGCAGCGATAGTGCAGATGTCAAAGTATTTGGAAGCACTCTTGGAGATCCCAGAGGGATGACAAGACTCAGAGAGTTGGAGAGCTTTCACAGAAGATGCCCACTACATCCCCAACAGCGCCAAGGCCAGCAGGATTAGAGACCGAGCTGTGCGGGCAGTACACCGATGGATTGCCCAATCTATTAGCGGGAGAGCTTTAAGCGACGACATAGTCACTAGACCAGACTTATCTCTGCTTTGGGCCATGACCCAAGGATACCACTGCGACGCCGATATGTTTTTCTTGTAAACTTGCACCCAGCTGGGTTTTCATCTGCAGATCTAGAACACCGGTCACATAGTCTTGGGTTCATTCATCTCCCGGCTGTCAGCTCACCTCGGAGTTCGTATCGAAGCGGGGGCCACGACCATCAAGATGGAGCCCATTAGACTTTCGATTCTCTGCAACATCGGTGTTCTGTGGAGACTGGGGCATGGTGAGTATTAGGTCGTCAGACTGGAGGAGCAGCAGGATTAGACTACAGATTTTGTGCCTTTGGCAGAGGAGCATCCCCCACCACCACCACAGCAATAGCCAGCACCACAGGGCCACTCCTACCAGGACGTCATGATGCGTCCCGATGAGATGCAATCTAGTTTTCAGGGGCACAGGACCCATGTGGACCAGCAGTTGGCAACCATTTTGGAGCACCTTCAGCGTCTCCAGCCTTACCCTCCTGCCGAGTGATGCCGGACTACATTTTTTTTTCACTTTTAGTACTTAGGCTCATGCTTTTGTATTAAAAACAGATGTATTGATATATTAGCATGCTCGTAGGATACACATTATTTTTATCGATTTTAATTTTATTTGGTTGTTTTACTTTACTGTTATTTATTTCTATTTCATTTCTAAAATTTTGAGTTTTGTGATGCACAGTTCTTTCGGCCGGTTACCAGTTTCATCGGTATTGTGAAAGGAAACAACATACCTTGCCTATATCCCCATTCATTTTGCTCGTGATATTTTTCAGAGGGGAGTCTCTTTCCACCTTCTTTTACTTTGACAATTATTTTATTTTCTTTTATCTTTTTGTGCTTGCTTTATCTTAGTCGCAGTGGGGACACTGCTAGAAATAAGTGTGGGGAGGGGAATTTTCTGGTGTGCTTATTACTTGGCCATGCTTACAATTGCTTATAATTATAGAGAACTTTAAATTTTTGCTGATTTAGGGGCTATAAAAAATTTTATTTTCTGAAAACTTATGATTGAATTAATTCTGTTGTTAGTATTGGAATTTGCTGAAAATTAGCATTGAGGATCTGTGAGTTTTAACTTTCTGTGTAAGCTACTAAATGTGAGATTTGAGCCTGAAACAAGAGGTCACATCATGCTTTTGCCTCTTTTCTTTGTTTGAGTGATATTTTTCTATGAATGTGCATTCTAGAACTTTTGCTGAGACCATTACAAAGCGAATATGAGTTTATTTTCATGTGAATTTGGAAATGGCAATTTTAGGAATTTTTCGGGCCGCTTCTGTTTTGAATACATCTTATCACTAGTTGCCACTTTTGTGCCAAAAAGTACTTTATTATTTCTTTGGTACCTCTTCTTGTTACTATTGATTATACTCTGTGAAGGCAACCTTGAAAAATACTCTTTGAGAGCAATTAGTAGCAAAAAGATCAAAAGAATAATGTTTTGAATACCTTGTATGTGTGTTTACTATTGGTTATCATGATAGTGCCTTTAGAAAATGAAAAAAAAAAGTTATTGATCGAAAATTTAGGGATTCTTACCTGCTCTTTAAAGTGAAAAAGAAAAAGGTTGCTTTTTTTTGTTGATTTGTTTCTGACCCTTTGCATGACCTTTTCTTTCTTTTATCATACCTAACATTATTACCTTGGCCCCATTACAACCAATGAAAGATCCTCACTCCTCTTTTGCTTGATAAATAGATAATATAATAGAGTTTTGGTCGATGTACAAGCCTATGGTAATGTCACTTCATTTGAAAAATCTGAGCGTTAATAAATATACCTATAAGCACTTTGAGATTGGCGAGAGTGTGACTTATAAATCATAGATTCTTGACTCATTTGGACTTACACCTCTAATTGGGCATTCTATTTATTGGCATGTTTTATGATATCACTTTGTTGTCATACTTGTGTTTTTGCCCCTATTCAGTAAAAGTAGTTTCTCTTATTATAATTACCCAAGTAATTTGCTTGAGGGCAAGCAAAGCTCAAGTGTGGGGATGTGTTAACAAACTAAATTGTCTACTTTTATAGGGCATTTCTAGTACTTAAATATATCATATTGCACTATTTAAAGCATAAAGATACTCACTTATGTCCTATTTTTAACACCCCGCCGTTCTATCTATGCTTTATTCTACATAATTAACCTAATTCGTGTAATTAGCGTTAATATGCTTACGTGAAACAACAAAAGAATTAAAATCGAAGGCATAAATAAGACGACGATGCGTCATGTGAAGTAACTAGTGTTATAAAATATAAATATAGGTTTTCTCAAAAAGATGGCCTCATCAGTATGGCCTAGATCATCAGAGTGTGCAAAGTAGCGAAGTGTGAATCGTATGATACAATCATCCAAAATATAAAGCCTACGAGGCTAACCTGTGCCTCAACTAAAGAAAACAACAAAAACAGAACATCAACAAAAAGACTCCTGGCCAAAGATACTGAAAACCATTAGCGAGGTGGATGCTGAGAGTTCTCACTCTGGGATCCAGCTCGCCTGTAACTCAAAACTCTCCCAAACACTGATCCTCGGGGCTTGCTTTGTCATCGGCAGTATCACTAGGAACTGCATCGTCAAGTGAGGTTGGGGCTGCATCTACCTCAGCAAAGTCTAACACAGAAATAATATATATACACACAAGCATACAAACACAAGGAGGTAAGAACAACACATCCATTAAAAAGCGGGAAATGCATAAGTAGAATGAGAGTAAGACAATCTGCACCGATAATCACATATATACGAATAGGATCTAGCTACCCTCTTTCACTTACCCCATGTCTCTTAATGAATTTGTGCATCATGGCATCTTTTCATTACTACTGTCACTGTACTCCCCATTTCCGATAGGAATACTTATTGGTAAACCCCCCTTTAGGTTAGGGTTGCCGTCCCCCTTTCCCAATAGGGACTCCCGCCTCCCTTTTCCGATAGAGACAGGGCGACACTAGCCTAGTCCACGAGGTATTCCCCTTTCCCAATAGGAATCCTCCTCCCCTTTCCCGATATGGACGTTCGTTTGCCCCTTTTCCGATAGGGAACTTAGTGGATCTAACCAGCTGGGCGAGGTATCCCTCTTTCCCGTTAGGGATCCTTTTCACGTCACATTTCCGTTAAGAATGGAGTGGTTACAAATGCAATATTATGTTCATGCATGCCACACCTCATAATCATATGCCTCGCATCCTGTTAAACTCACATACCCAACTTACATCATGTTATGCATCATGTCATAATCAAGTGCTTCAGCATTTTACACAGCATTTAAGGACATTCAATTTCGCATGTTAACACAGATATCACATCATCACATATTTAACAGGCATGTCATAAAACAATCGTAGGCATGTTACTATCCCCATATGACATGTACAACACAATTCACAATTAATCATGTTTATCAGACAATCATAGTTAATAATAAATAATCCTAAGTTGGCTGATGGGTCTACCATGCCTATCCTTAGATGTGGCACATCATAACCCCTATCCTTGACATCAATCCCCTAGTAGGGCTTAGGTCACCCTACACATGACAAACAATCATATTTACTACACATAACCCAATGGAAGTATATTTTTTCTCCCACCCGGAATACGGAGTACTCGGAACCTCTAGCAGACACTGGACCTTAACCACGGACTCATGAACAAACAAATGGACTCTCCCTAAGCTAAAATCAGGTTTGGCCAACACCAAATAATAGGCCAAGGATCACCCAAAAATTCCACTGAGCACACTAGAACGACCTACAATTTACCGGAAACACAAAAACGCATTCGGATTAGAATTAGGGCAAACTATGGAATTATTAAAAATCAAAGAGAGTCATGGCCAGAGGCTGACCAAAGGATCCAGGGACTTAAACTTACCCAAAAGTAATTCCGGACAAAGTTTCACGAACAACCGACACCTGTACTAGCACTGAAACCCTAAAATATGAAGAACAGTTAATTGGGGACAATCCAAATCACAAGGGATCACAAAATCAAAAGCTATAGCTATGGAGAATAGAGGATTTAGTCTCTGTCTCATGGTCCAAAAAATCTCCTCCGGGAGTTTTCGCAATACCCTAGTTCGTTCGATAACCATTCGGTCAAACCGGGGTCCAAAACACAGTCAAACCGGGGTCCAAAACACAGTCTGATTAGGGCTAGGAACTAAAACCAATTTGATTGCTAGAATCCACCTACTGAAATCAGAGACTTACAGTAGAGGGTATAGGATCTACCTCGATGAAACGGCGATCAGAGATAAGCCCTAGAAAGCCCAAATGGAAACAGACAAGTTTGCACCGTCAGATTGATGAACTGGTGTTAAGTGCTCAAGATAGAAGCTCCAAAGCTTAAAGATCATAAAAATGGAGTTTTTCAGGTCTTAGTTATTTTTCAGGTCGAGTAAAAATGAAGGGACAACGAAAGGAATTAATTTGATGATCAAATAGGCTTAAATAGAAAATATGGTAATACTGGGCGCGCTCCATGCGCGCCCCATGCGTGCCAGCGTGGGGCTGCTTCACGCTAAAGGAAGCTGCTGCATGCATGCCACGTGTCAAAGTTCATAATCGATCCAATCACCGTGTGCCACATGGTGTAGAAGGGACAGGAGACGCTGGTGCACTATACACCAACCGCGCCACGCGCGCCTCACGCGCTTTTGCACTATTTTGTCCGGTTTTGTGCGATTTCTTCGATTTCGACGTCTGTGCGGTCCAGAACTCGATACCCTAACACTAAAACATGATTCCTAACATCAAAGGACATCAAATAGATCAAAGAACTAAGATTGAAAGTCTCATATATTCGTCCAGAAACTCACACTCGCTTAAAGGTACGAACACACAAAACCCTAATTCCAATCCGATGGTTCTCAAACTTTACGAGGCAAGACTCTTACCAAAGCTCTATCAAACATTATTCCAACCTCATACAACTCACCAAAGCTCACAACATACTCTCTTGCAAACACATAATCACACAGAAAATGAACGCACAACTGAAAAGTCAAGCACACAGTCAAATACACACAGAACCCACCTAGGGAACACAAGTACACTTAATCACACATAAACACAAGTTAAGCAAATACATTATCACCCCCTTTAAAAGAGATTTCGACCCCGAAATCACGCACCTGAAAATAAATGTAGGTTCTACCGGCGAATCTCACCCTCGCACACCCAAGTCATATCACCTGTAACATCATCCCACAGAACCTTAACTAGGGGAATAGTTTTACCACGAAGTTCCTTCATCCTCCTAAGTTCTCTTTCTATTGTATTGACTCGGAGCACATGTGATGGATCGGGAAAATATTTACGAAGTTGAGAAACATGGAAAACATCATGGAGTCTAGAAAGATTAGGTGGTAAGACAATGTGATAAGCTACTGGGCCAACCCTACGAAGTTTGGAAAGGCCCAATGAATCTAGGGGTTAGCTTTCTAGATTTGATGGCTCTGCCAATTCCAGTTCTAAGTGTCACTCTCAGAAAAACATGGTCTCCTTCCTGGAATTCTGAAGGTCTCCTCTTTTTATCGCTATAACTCTTCTGCCTATCCCGTGCTGCCTTCATTTTCTCCCAGATCTTCCTGACTTATTCTTTGGTTTGTTGTACTAATTCTGAAACTAATACTTGAGTATCTCCCATTTCAAACTAACACAACGGGATTCTACACTTCTTTTCATACAATGCCTCAAAAGGTGGTATACCTTTACTTGAGTGAAAACTTTTGTTATGGGTAAACTCCACTAAAGGTAAAAACTCATCCCAACTCCCCACTTGTTCCCACACGCAAGCTCTCAACAAATCTTCTAGCGATTGAATAGTTCGTTCTGACTGACCATCCATTTGCGGATGATAAGCTGAACTCAATCTTAACTTGGTCCCTAAAGCTCGTTGCAATTCATTCCAGAATCTAGAGGTAAATCTAGGGTCTCTATCACTGATGATGCTCGAAGGAACACCATGCAACCTTAAAACCTCCTTGATGTAAATCTGAGCCAATCTCTCCAAAGGGTACTTCTCTCCGATCGGAATGAAATGAGCACTCTTGGTCAAACGATCGATGATTACCCCAATTGAGTCAAACTTCTTAGGCGTCCTTGGTAATCCTACTACAAAGTCCATTGCTATTCCGTCCTACTTCCACTCAGGAATGTCCAAAGATTGTAACAATCCTGCAAGCATCCTATGTGCAATATTTGCTTTCTAACACACCAGAAAAGACAAAACAAAGTTTGCAATGTCTTTCTTCATACTAAGCCACCAAAACATCTTCTTCAAATCTTGATACATCTTAATGGTGTCTGGATGAAAACTAAGCTTACTCCTATGGGCTTTTTCCAGAATCATTCTCCAAAGTTATGTGTCATGAGGGACACAAACTTGGTCTCCAAACCCTATCACTCCATCTGCTTTGATATTGAACTCAGATGTCTCAACGTCCTTCATCGAATCCTTTATCTTAATCAACTGATCATCAAGTCCTTGCTTCTCCTTTAACTCTTACAGAAATTTATTGGTCACAACTATCTGTCCCAAGCACATCTTGTCCTTATACAACTGTACTCCCAAATTTAGATCTCTGAATTGTTCCACTAACTCCAACTCCTTTACCATCAAAGCTGGCACGTGCAGGGATTTCATACTTAAAGCATCAGCTGCCACATTAGCTTTTCCTAGATGGTATTGTAGTTCAAACTCATAATCCTTAATAAACTCTATCCACTGCTGTTGTCTCATGTTCAGTTCCTTCTGGTCAAACAGGTATTTCAGACTCTTGTGATCACTGAATACCATGAACTTAGCTCCGTAAAGGTAATGCCTCCAAATCTTTAACGCAAAAACTATGGCTACAAGTTCAAGGTCATGGATAGGGTAGTTCCATTCATGAATCCTTAGATGTCTTGATGCGTTGGCTACTACTCTAACTCCTTGCATTATAAAACAACCCAACCCTTGATAAGATGCATCACAGTATACTTCAAATTCTCCTAAGAGATCAGGTAAGACTAACACAGGTGATGTGGTCAACCTCTTCTTCAGTTCTTGAAAACTTTCTTCACACTTGTCAGACCACACACTACAACAAGTTTTGGCAATAAACAACGCTTATTTTTAGCCTAAAACAGCGCTTAAAAGCGCTGAAAATTAAGCCGCTGCTGATTGTATTTCAAAAAAACAGCGTTTATGAAGCGCTGCTGAAAATGGACAATAAACAGCGCTTCAATTAGGAAGCGCTGTTTATTGTCTGACAATAAACAGCGCTTCAATTAGGAAGTGCTGTTTATTGTATAGACAATAAACAGCGCTTCACTATTGAAGCGCTGTTTATTGTATAGACAATAAACAGCGCTTCCATACTGAAGCGCTGTTTATTTTGTATAATTAGCAGCGCTTTCTTTTAGAAGCGCTGTCTTTTTATACAATAAGCAGCGCTTCATTATTGAAGCGCTGTTTATTCTCCTTTTTTTTATTAAATTTAGTTCTCTCACATTTACATTATATCTGTTGCATAATAGTAATAACACAAAATGCAATCAAAATTGTCATCAACATTCCCCAACATCAAAATTTAACATTATAATGTAATTTTTTCATAGATTCCTACATATCCTTACATTAACATAAATAAAGTACAATATATTTCATAGTCAAATTTACAATTATACAGAATAGATCACTAAAATATTGCACATGTCATGCTACAAATCCTACCTAAATAGTAATATCTTTTTCTTACATCCGCAACTAAACATGCATACAAAGTCAAAATTCTAACAAAATTTTGGCAGAGTTTTCCTTAAAATATGGACATTCCAAAATATAAAAATACACGTAAAACATAACATATCATACCAAATGACCAACATAAAATATATAAAATATTAGCCAACATAAAAAGGAATTTTATTCCTAATTTCATGTGAACCTTTCCAATTCAAGTATGCTAAACTAAAAACCAAATTTAACAAAAACTCACGTAAACATTAATATTAATCTTTTTCTATCTGCTTATAAATGATAAAATTTGTAGTAAAATATCGACACCACTCTTCTTTGAGTTAGGTATGATCGGTGTATGTGTCGAATTGACAATCGAGGATAATCTTTGCGAAATAAAAATTAAATGAAGTTAGAATTGAACATAAGCATTCAAATGGTATGCATAAAAGAAAAAAAATTATATAAACTTTGAAATTGTTACAAACATACCTCTGTTGGAATTTCTGTTTGATTATGAACGACAATATCCTTGAGAAACTTTAAAACATATCGGCCACAATCATCAGAGTTCGGTTGGCGAGGACTCTATAAAACCAAAAATATGAAATTAATTGTTTTTATTTTTGGTAATTTGAATAATTGCATAAAAAATTTGATATAAATACCTTTATCGGTATCCATTTAGGTGGAGTAAATTTAGAAAATCGAGACTTGTTTCTTCGATAAAGTAGGATTGCCCTAAGTGCAAAATCAAACAAAATCATTCAATATGGACACATAGACTATATATATCAAATTTCTAACAAAATTTTGGCAGAGTCTCCCCTAAAATATGGACATTCCAAAATTTATAAAACACCTATAACTTAAACAAATACCCGGCCCGGCAAAGACAAGATGTCACGTAGGCCAAACATAAACAAATAAACACTTCAATATTACAAGTAACTTAAACGTTTAAGAAATTGCATACATATATATATATATATATATATATATATATATATATATATACATATCTATGATTTATACACACTTACTGATTGTACTTCTCTTTCATTGTTTTGCGCATGTTGATATGTACACGCAATGGATCAAGATAGTACACAACGTTTTGATTCAAGTTAATCGCTAACAATAACCAATGATCCCTACAAAAATGTTGGACAAAAAAATATAAGAAAATAAACACATTTCAATAAATTTAGTAATATTGATTAAATTAAATGACTTACACTACGTTGCAAGGTGACAAAAACAAAGTCTCAAAGTCAGGATTTGCTAATGTCAAGCGGTGAATGACATACTCAGACATGTCAGCATTCCATGATCCCATATGTGTCCGTTGTGGGCACAAAAATACAAACCTTTGAGTTTGTTCTTGTGGGATCAATATCTCTTGATACAAGTACCTTAAATTAAAACATGCATACAAATTAATGCATTAACAATAACATAAATATTTAGTGTAAAAAATAAAAATCATTGGATACTTTAAAATTTAATGCAGTACCTGAGATATACACTAATAACAGTTTCACTTAACCATAGGTTGTCATTAAGAATTTCTTGAAGTGCACCATCAACACTAGCTCTTAGGTCGTGCTCATAACCCAAAATTGATTCATCCATTGGTACTTTAATGGTATCTGCTGCCTCCATCTTTGTTGCCATATGGACTCTAAGATAAATTGTAAAATCAGAAAGGTGAGGGTAGGAGGCTGAGATACCATGACCTTCTTCACTGGAGATGTGAATGACCCATTTGTTGGCTGCTTGCCAACACTCTTACTAGCTATAGGCAGCTTGCCCTTGCCTTTGTCCTTGGCTTTGGATGTTGGAGATACCTACATATTTTGCATTCCAACATATTGACTAGTTAGTGAGTGATCACCTAATTTAATAAATATATGCAAGATATGACAAAGGAAGCATATACTTTAACATATACGTACCATATCACTTGTAACTACGAGGTGGTTTGGCCATGCCACATAGGTTCCTATTGCCTGTTCCACTGTCATCACATCTGCCGCCTCCAATGGTACAGGCAATAGTGCATCTCCATCAAGTGCAACGTCAACTCTAACCTTTACATGATTAGGAGGTAAGGGAAGGTTGTGTAGTGACACACCTGGTTCATTATACAACATTCCCTTACCAACCATTCGCTATGCGTTGGCCTTGCCAAATATAGATTCCACTCATAAATGCCCTAAACCAATGATAAACGAAATATTAATATGTTAAATCTTTGAATACTTAGGTGAGAAAGTATAAAAAGAAATGTAACGATTATTACCTCGGGACTCACAATAGTGCAGCTATCTCTAACACTCTTTGGGTTAGGGATAGGTGGTGATGCTCGTTCCTCTCCACTTCATCTTTATCCTTCTTGCTATCTTCCAATTCTGAACTTTTTGGTATAGTGAGTTACCATTCTCCTCAATTCTTACGTTTCACTAGCATCGACATGGCGTCTTACGCGCTACGTGATCCAAAGATAGCGCCTGGGAGACGCCAAATCCCACGCCTCTTGCAGACCAGGATACTCCTTGATGGGTATGGCTTGGGAAAGGATGTCTTGACCAGACAAATCTGACATAGACATTGACAGTTCATTCTGCGAGACACAAATATTATTAAATATTATTAAATAATATCATTAATTTAAACGTTAATTAATGTTATTATACTTACAATTTTATCAGCCACTTCTCTAGTGGGTAGATGTTCAATGTCACCCTTCTTGTTTCGCCGGGCTTCTATCCATAAACAAGATCGATCAATGGATTGAGAAGTTGCATCTTCTCCTGACTCCAACAGCTGTACATGTGAACAAACAAATTGAGAGAAAGTAAGAAAGAAATTGTACATACCAAGAGATGCGTTAAAACAAGTTATAATTAAAGATATTGTACATACCATTTCTTCCTCAATGTGGGGATACCCTTTAACCCCTCCTCTGTAAGGGTATGGAGGATTTGACGCTCTTTGCCGATTTTCATTGCTTATTCTCTACATAAAAACATAAGAATATATTAATGCATGGTTTAATGTCATATATAAAAGTTATAAATATTATTGTACATACTATATATTCTTCATCTTCTGTGCGTCTTCTTACAAAAGCGCTCCAATCATCCTGTTCTATGAACGATGCATATTTTGCTGGAGGCTGATGTCTGATGTTCCCGTGTTGGTCTCTCAACCACTTGTTCGCTAACGCAGTTCGGAAATTCCGGTGTGATCTTCCAGCTAACCTAAGTGTAATATCCTTTCGGGTCTCATCAACATCAAAATGCTTCTGCAAGAACATTATAAACAAAATGGTAGACTATAAGTATGTTTAGATAAATTAAAAAACAATACAACTAACCAATGTTAATTAATCCCATTTTTATATACCTGTATCTCAGTCCATATCTCATCTTTTAGCTCCTTCAAATATGGATCCCTATCCTTCCAATTATCGCGGCTAATTGGGACCGTCTTCCGCACTGTGGCCCCAATGAATTGAATAAAGTCATTAACATTTTCACCAATTGGTTGACCCTTAGCATTCCATATAACCTATAAAAAAATAGTATTAGTGTACAAATTTAATCGACAAGTATCTTACCACACGTTTTGCAACTCCTTTACTCCTCTCATGGATGAGTTTCTTCTTAAAAGTCGGTCCACGGGACGCCGTCCCCTTTTGGGGGGCCTCGGGAGCACTATCATCACCTTCAGATGCCATTTACCTGAAAAAAATTATTCACATAAGTTATTAATAAAAATTAATAAAGAAATCAATGTCTACACATTTAATTGATCAATAAATTAATAAAAATTAAATAGCATTCACTACATACATGTACATTTAAGCAACTCTTTTCCTTTTTCTCGTTTTATTCAGATTTGCGCATCCCTTATGAAATAATGGATTGATCCAAAGCCCTTCATTATGATCATTTCTAATATACACATCATCCTCTATAGGTGTACTTGCCCCAAAAAATGATTGTGATGTCCCGAAGAAAGGGTCATCCTCAATGTCAGCATATTCATGTGCTTCATCATCAATCTCATTAACAATTTTTTTGTTATTCAATAGAACAATGGACCAATTCATATCAATTGGATCGGTGACATAGAACACTTGTTGAGCTTGCGATGCTAAAATAAAGGGCTCATCCTTATATCCCAACTTATTAAAATTCACCCGCATGAACCCCAACTCATCCATTTGTACACCGTTGTTATTATCAACCCACTTGCATTGGAACACAGGCACTCAAACATCTTGTAATCCAACTCCCATATCGTTCAATGACCTCAAGTATGACATATTCGCATATATGGGATTTCTATCTTTAGCACTTGATATATGCATAGCTTCAGCTACAAGAGTCACTCCACTATTTTGTATTCTCCTCCGACCATCATGTTCTTTTGTATAAAAAGTGTACCCATTAATCAGATAACCGGTGTAAGAACTAACATGTATATCTGGACCTTTAGCTAACCATCTCAATCTTTACAAACCGAGCTAGGATTTACAGTAAACTCTGCAGAAATGTATTCTTTCAACCATTTTATAAAACACCGATTGTGTTTTGTTGTTAACCAATTTTGACTCTTATTTGGGTACAAGCTCTTGAGTATGTCCTTGTGTTTTACAACATATGACTCAACTTCATCGGCGTTGCGTAAAACATATAAGTGTGCTTGTTCCCATTCTTTCCTTGATATAGTCAATATTTCAAGTCCAGTAATCCCCTCCCCTGCACTTCTTCCTGTGTGACGAGACCGCGGTAGCCCTATAGAATGTTCAATATCAGATACATACTCGATGCAATTCAATGACCTTCTTTGACTATATACCGCTCAACAATACAACCCTCTGGTCGTGGATCGGTTTTTCACATACCCTTTTAATATCTTCATGTAACGCTCAAACGGGTACATCCATCTCATATAATTTGGCCCACACAATTGTGTCTCCCTAACGGATGAACCGGATGAATCATTATGTCAAAGAATGAAGGCAGAAAATACATCTCAAGCTCACACAAAGTCAGAATAATTTCTTTTTGCAAGGCTGGCAACTTTCCAGGGTCAATCACTTTACTACAAATTGCCTTAAAGAAGAAACAAAGTTTACTTAAGGTATTCCGCACTTTGTCAGGCAAAATAGATCGTATAGCTATGGGTAGCAAATTCTCCATGAGAACATGACAATCATGAGACTTTAGACCCTTTAACTTGAGATCTTTCATCGATACGAGGTTCTTAATGTTTGAAGAGTACCCCTCTGGAACCTTAACTCCATCAAGAAACTTACAAAAATCTCTTTTCTCTTTTTTAGATAGAGTATGCGAGGCCGGAGGTAGATATGTACGACGTTTCCCTTTCTTTACCGGTCCCAACTCTCGTCTCAATCCCATACTAACCAAGTCCAGCCTTGCATTGATGCCATCTTTAGTCTTCCCGGGCACATTAAGTAAGGTAACACTGAGACTATCAAAAATATTTTTTTCAACCTGCATCACATCAACGAAATGTCTTACGTATAATGATTTCCAATATGGCAACTCAAAGAAAATCGACCTTTTCTTCCACCCTCGTGGCAAGGTCTCTGCAAAAGGTTTACCGAATTTAATATTCAAATCTTTTACTTTTTCTAACGATTGTGTACCGTCGAGGCAAAGGAGCTCTCCGCTCTTACGTATTCCCATTGAATGCCTTTCTCTATGACCGATAATGATGATTTGGATGCAAAATCTGCGATGCCCAAGAAAGACATTCTTCCTACCATGTTCCAACCGAATCCAATCTGTACTATCTTCACATATAGGGCATGCACACGACCTTTGGTACTATATCCCGACAGATTACCATATCTTTGGAAAATCATTAATTGTGCCGAAAATCATAGCCCTCAAGGTGAAACTTTCTTCTCTATACCTATCATACACCACCACACCTGTCTCCCACATTTGCTTCAAATCTTCAATTAAAGGAGCCAAATATACATCGATATCATTTCCTGGTTGGTTCGGCCCAGAAATTAACAAAGACAACATCATATATTTTCGCTTCATGCATAGCCATGGAGGTAGGTTATAAATCACCAAAATCACAGGCCATGTACTGTGAGAGCTACTTTGAACACCATGTGGGTTAAATCCATCAGTAGACAATGCAAGTCGTAAGTTTCTTGGTTCATTCCCAAAATCAGGATAATCAATATCAATTTTTTTCCATTGAGGAGAATCTGCCGGGTGCCGTAGCTTGCCATCTTGAATCCTTTCATCCTCATGCCATGTCAGGGTTTTTGCATCTTCTGAACTACGGTACATACGCCTGAATCTGGGAATTATGGGAAAATACCACAATACCTTCTCTGGAGCCGAATTTTCCTTCTTATACCGTGAGGCTTCACATTTTGGACACGACTTTAACGATGCATATTCATTACGAAATAAAATGCAATCGTTACGACAAGCATGTATCTTCTCATAGCTCATGCCAATAGAGCGTAACATTTGTTTAGCCTCATATGTCCTACTAGGAAGCACATTATCATTAGGAAACATATCTTTCAACAGTGTGAGTAAGTCCGTAAAACTCTTATCAGTCCATCCATTGCCCGACTTCAAGTTAAACAACTTTAACATTGCCGACAATCTTGTGAATTTAGTACAACCCTCATATAACGGCTTCTCCGCATCACTCATCAACTTCTCAAACATTTGAGGACAATCACGAAGATCTTCTTCAACCGCATTTGCCATATCTTCAAAACGGTCACCATCATATGTATTTGTAGCGGTGTCCTCTGACGCATATCTCCCACTATTCCCCATATTAGAAGATTCACCTCTTGTCTCACCGTGCTTTGTCCAACAGGTATAAGTTTGATCAATCCCATTGCTCACTAAATGCCATTCCAATTCCCGAACACTAATTTTGTTTGTATAACAACAACTTAAACAAGGACATATGATTCTACTATGGTCTGTTGTATGCCCAACTACAAACCCAATAAAATCTTTCACTCCATCCTTATATTTCTTCGACAAACGATTGGCAGACATCCACTTTCGATCCATATTTTACCTATGGATTGAGAGCTAAAACAACAGAAAAACCCCATTTAAATAAAGCAAGACTAAAACTATCACTGCTCTTAAAATCAACACACAGACTAGATCAAAATTCTAACAAAATTTTGGCAGAGTCTCCCCTAAAATATGGACATTCCAAAATATATACAATACCTGTAACATTCCAAAATTCATTGTTCAAACCAAAAAAACCAAAATCAGGTTCCACAACAAAATTCATTGGTCATTTTTCCATTGATTCCCATCTGATATGCATATATATTTACTAACTGTACATTTTAACAAACTGATTCCAAGCATCTTTAACACTTCTAATTTATCTCTGGACAACAGTGAACAAAATCAAACAAAAGCAAACCCTTCTGATTCCAAACTGGTCAACAGTGAACAAAATAAAACAAAATCGAACAGAGACAAAAAAGTAACGAACCACCAACAACAGAAACCAATGTGGAATCGAGATACAAAATGGAGACAGTGGCCATACCTGGAAATGGATGCAAACAGGAGTTTGGAGATGGAGGCGGGGGGAGCACGGAGGCCGAGCGCCGCCAGCAGCTTTTGCTCGGATGGAGGACGACGGACGAGTTTTGGACGAGCTCGGATTTCAGGTTTTGAGGACGACGGACGAGCTCGGATGGAGGACAACGGACAAGTTTTGGACGAGCTCGGATTTCAGGTTTTGAGGACGACGGACGAGCTCGGCTTCCGGCTTTTGGACGACCTCGGATTTCAGCTTTTGGAGGACGACGGACGAGCTCGGTTTCCGGCTTTTGGACGAGCTCGGTTTCAGGCTTTTGGACGAGCTCACGATCTCCGGCTTTTGAAGCACACGATCTCGTTGAGGGACGACGGCGGTAGAGATGGAGGCGACGACGGTGGAGTTTGCGAAGAGAGAGTTGACAGACAGAGAGAGAAACAGTGCTTCTGCATGCGAAATGAGAGAGGAGGGAAATACATATATTTAATAAACTGACCAAAAACAGCGCTTAATAAGAAAGCGCTGCTTATTATTTCAAAAAAACAGCGCTTAAGTCTAAAAGCGCTGTTTATTTTAACACCAAAAACAGCGCTTCCTACTATGAAGCGCTGTTTATTGTTCCTATGATCAAAAACAGCGCTTCATGTTTGGAAGCGCTGTTTAATGTGCTTGATTCGCTTTTTATTATTTAAAGATAAAACAGCGCTTAAAGGACTAAGCGCTGTTTATTATATGAACTAAACAGTAGCGCTTAATTAGTAAGCGCTGTTTATTGTTTACGTATGACATAAAGTAGCGTTTTTTATTTTAAGCGCTGCTTAAAGGAGCGCCATCTTTTTTAGAATTTGTTGTAGTGACACAAAAGGGTTTTCCTTTCTAGTCAACTGGGTCATAGGTAAGGCTATCTTCGAGAATCCTTCAATGAATCTTCGGTAATATCGGCCAATCCAAGGAGACTCTGTATCTCACTCACAGTCTTGGGTCTTTCCCATTTAGTCACCGCTTCCACCTTTGAGGGATCTACATCAATTCCATCCCTATTGATCACGTGCCCAAGAAATTGCACCTCTTCAAGCCAGAACTCACACTTTTACAGTTTAGCATAAAGCTGTCTGCCCTTCAAAATCTAAAGTACGGTTCCCAGATGCTCTTCATGCTCCTCCTCGGTAAGTGAATAAATTAGTATGTCATCAATGAAGACAACTACAAATTTATCTAAGAACGGTCTAAAGATTTGATTCATGTAGTCCGTGAACACTACAGGAGCGTTAGTTACACCAAATAGCATAACTAAGTACTCATAATGTCCATATCTAGATCTAAAGGCAGTCTTTGGAATATCTTCTTTCTTGACCCTAATATGAAGGTAACTAGATCTCAGATCAATTTTCGAAAATATCATCGCCCCTTCAATTGATCCATCAAATCATCTATTCTAGGAAAGGGATATTTGTTCTTAATCGTGACCTAATTAAGTTGCCTATAATCAATGCACATCCTTGCAGATCCATCTTTCTTCTTGACAAATATCATCGGAGCTCCCCATGGTGAAACACTAGGTCTAATGAATCCTTTCTTATTTAGGTTGCCCAATAGGGATTTCAACTCTGCTAATTCAGTTGGGGACATTCTATAGGGTGTTATGGATATAGGTCTAGTACCAGGGATATGGTCTATTGTGAATTCTATTTCTCTTTCTAGGGCTAATCCGGGAACGTCATCTGGAAATACTTCTGGAAATTCTCGCACTATAGGCAAAGAGTCAATGTGAGGAGTATCCTTAGTTTCCATAGAAAATAACATCACATACTTCTGAGTGTTACCACTAGAGGTAAATTGACTTTCATTGGCAGATACCATACAGGTTGTTCAGGAAAAGTAAGGGTCTTACGAGAACAATCTAGTAAAACAAGGTTAGCGGCAAGCCAGTCCATTCCTAAGATAATTTCTAAGTCTTGCATAAGAAGGCAAACAAGGTCTACTAGGTTAATCGTTTTGTTCGTAAAACCATCACTTTCGTTCGTCTAAATAATAATGATCTCTATTAATTTAGTACTCGCGCATTCTCTGTGGGTTCGACATTCGGAGTCTTAAAAATACTCCACTTTATTACAAGTTACGATCAGGTGCACTTACCTGAGCCGCAACAAGTTTTTGGCGCCATTGCCGGGGAATGCTTAAGCGATATTAAACTAACAGGATTCTTGTTAGTTTAGACATTTATTATTATTATTATTATTATTATTATTATTATTATTATTATTATTATTAATTGTTACTATTGTTATTATTTTTTTTGTTATTATTGTTTTTAGTTATTATTATTGATTATTATCATAAAAATAAATAAAAGATAGAGTTATTTGTTTTATTTAGATTTAAGATCTAGATTTACATTCAAAATCCAAAAAGATTTTTCTTTTATCTTTTTATCTAGATTTTAAAATTTTTGTTCGGTTATTTTATTTTATCTTTTTATCCATTTGTTTAGATCTTATCTTATTTTGTTTTATCTTTTTTCATTTTGTTTTGTTTAAATTTGATATCAAAAATCGAAAAAGATTTTTCTCTTTTTTATATATTTATCCTGATTTTTCTTTTTCTTATCTATTTTGATTCTGAGATTAGCTATAGATATAATATGAATTTAAATTTTAGAAAAGATATGATATGATAGGTCTAATTTGATAAAGATTTGATAAGGATTGGATTAGGATAATATTATCTTATCTTATTTTGTTTTGATCCTGTTTAACTTATTTCTATTTTAATCCAACTTACCTTATTTTGTTTGATTTTGATTTTGTTTGATTCTTTCTATCTTATCTTATGTCGTTTAGATTCTATTTGACTTTACTTAGTGTTTTTGTTTTTATTTTATTATTATCTTATTAAAAAAAATTCCCATGGGTTCTTTTCTTCGTTGTGAGTATTGTGATTATTTTGTAATACATGAAAACAACTCACTATGCCAGATTCTTAAAAAATGGCACCACTTTAAACAACGCTTCCACATAAAACGCTGTTGAAAAATTGGGGCTCAACCTTCACCAGCGCTTCTTTAAGAAAGCTCTAGCAAAGTAAATGGGCGGAAAGACCTTTAACACTGGTGAAGATTGATCTTAGGTAATAGATAGCGCTTATTTGAGGAAGCGCTATCTATTATCAAGTAATAGATAGTAACCCTAAATATCAGTTGACCATTAAATTTTTTTCCCTCTTTGTCGCGCATCATCTTTCTCTCTTCCTCGTTTCTGTGCGCGGTTGAGCTCCTCCTCCCTCTTTGTTGCGCATCCATCAGAGCCTCGACGAAGCTCTTCCTCTCCGTGAAAGACAACCATCGCGTGACCGTTGAAGTCTCCCAGCAACCTACAGGAACTGAAGCTTCAAATGGAAGAAGTGAGGAGAGAAAGCGAGAGGAAAGTGGAGGAGTTGGAGGCAGAGATTCTTCATCTTCTCTCGTTCCTCCCTCTCGGGTCTCTCATCCCTCCCTCTGTCTCTCATCACGTGAACCCTTCTCTCCTCGTGGGATCTCTCTCCCATCCTTTCGCGTTCTCGAAACCCTTTTTCTTCAACGAAAGGTAAACTTCACAACATTTTATTATTACGCTCTCTCAGATCTGAAAAATTTATGTTCATTTTCTTTGTTACTCTTATTATCTTCAATCCATTCTTCAGTTTTCTCTCTGTATGTTACTGTCTCCATTCAATTTTGATTTTTTTTCGTTCTGTTGCGATCTTTTTTCTTTGGTGTGTGCTGTTGTTAAGTGTTCGATTCATATGTTTTTTTTTTTTGGTTTTGATTTTGTTTGTGCATTTTGCATTGCTGTTTCATCGTTAAATCTTAAGACATGATAGATCTGTGGTTGTTTGCTCTTATCTGATCTGATCTAGATTGTTTCTATAACCGTGAGTTGGTTCTGTGGTTGTGTGCTGTTGAGAGCCATGGAGAATAAATGAAACATCACCACATCCTTCAACAGTCCGCTATGCCAAAGTGATTTCTGATGATTTATAGTCTCTTATAGGACCAGGGGAACTCCTTTACCACTGATTTGAAGATACCTTCTCCAATCCGCTATGCCACTGGATAAGGTATCTCACTTTTACCATTTCTGTCTGAAATACCAAATTGGTCCTTCTTTCTCTCTCTAAGATTTCATGGTTGCTGTCAAAGGGATTTTAGGGTTAGCTTCAATCTGTTTTCTTGAACATTATGGTTTTCTGACAAATCTAGTGTCTTTAAGTTGGTGATTTTGTGTTGTGTAATGTCAATTTGCCTATTTGCTTCATATTCAAGTTGAATTATGGTTTGTGGGTGTTTATCGTTTAGTTGAAGATAGACTTTGAGGTTATTTCTCATCCCAATAATTGTTGTTTTCTCTCTGAAACTCAAATCTAGCATCATTTGGATCTCTCTGATGTACTTTCTGCATTACTGGTTCAGAGTTTTTGGATCTCTTAGGATTTTTTAATTATAGTGCTTACACTAGGAATAATTATTCCTTTTAAAGTAGGGATTAATGTTAATTAGTTTGCATTTTTGCCTTCAAAATTATTGGCTAATTTGCTTAGAACCTGAAATTATTGTTTTTACTAAACACACATTGCAATTCAGTGCATATGAATTGGATTAGTTAGGAACTGAATTCTGATATGCATTTCAGGTAGACTCCTTATAAGTGAGCAGAAGTTGAGTTTATTACAAAGCTTAAAATGTGTGGAGAATGGGTCAGCCTAAAATTAAGAGGAGAGTGGGTAAATATGAAGTTGGGAGAGCCATTGGTGAGGGAACATTTGCAAAGGTGAAATTTGCAAGGAACTCAGAACCAGGTGATGTTGTGGCTCTCAAAATTCTTGACAAAGAGAAAGTTCTCAAGAACAAGATGGCGGAGCAGGTGCTGCTTGGAGATTCTATTTTGGATACATAGTAACTTGACTTGAGCTCATACTCTGCCTGTAAAAGCTAATTTAATATATGTATGTGAATATTTGTGTATATATATAAACATTAACACTGATGCATCATGAGAACTTTATTATGCTTTTCCACTACCTGTTTCAATCCTCTTTGGCTGTTAATATGTATATTCTGGTTCATCCATTCGACGCAGCTTGTTGCTGATGGTTGTTATTAGATTACATTATATATTGGATTTAAATTATATCAGTATCCGTTTGTGTATCATGATTATGTGATTGGCTCAGTTACCCTCTTTGTTCTTGAATTTTCATTACTTGTTTGTTGTGTTTCCAATATTAAGTCTAACATTTAACCATTTTTCGAACCAAGTCTAACACATGCTTAGGCCTGTAAAAGCTAATTTAATCATGATGACTATTTTATTTTATTTTTATACTAAAAACATATTTTATTGATTTTTTTATATGCTAAAAACATTTTTCTTGAAGAGTGAATGAAAGAGGAAATATGAAAAATTAATATTTTTTGCTTTTAAAAAAAGGGGGGAATAGATAGCGCTTCCTTGAGGAAGCGCTATTGAAAGTCCTACTATCAATAGCGCTTCCTCAAGGAAGCGCTGTCTATTCTCAAAATCACCAGCACTTCCCAAACGTTGTCTTTTCGAAACACACATCACTAGCGGGCGATTCGGCAGCGCTTTTAAGCGCGGCCGAAGGCAAAAAATAAGCGCTAGCTAATTCGTTTTCTATTGCAGTGACTGTTGGGTTCTTCTAATTTTTTTAGTATTATGGTGTTGTAGGACACGAATGGCAGGACTGTTCAACATATAATTCTGGGGTCGAACACAAGGCAGGAAACAACTCTTGGAGAAGTCAGAATCAAAAAAAAGATTTTTATTGGTCACATCATCTGCAAAATCAAGCTCAAAGCGAGAAAAGACTTAATTTGGAAGAGACTGAGCACACTTTCTGGGACCAATGTGATGAAAGTTTCAAATCTGTGCAGAAGATAGAAAATGCCATTGTAACACCCATCTCCCGGAGCACTACGGATCTAATATACTCTTAAAAGTCCAAATACTTTTGGAAATAGGATACGCTGCCCGCATGGTTTTCAAAAATGTGGATCTAATTTTTTTTTCTTTTAAAACTTCTTTTAAAATAGCAAACGGAGTACTGCATCATTTTCGGAAATGTGATGAATAAATAAACACCTCAAAATCAAACCACAATAACCATACGAATAGATTTATTTAATCATTTCTCACAAGCCAATCCAAGTCAGGAAAAAATAGTATACTTATTACAACATTGTAATTAATACATTAACACCCTATAGCTGGTCGGCACACTACAGCAGTTACTAGATCCTCTAGTAAGTTTACCAAACAATCACACAAAGTAGATAGCCAGATATGACTATCCTCAGCCATACTCGTCAGCAGTCTCGAACATTCTGCAGTCTTCATTATCTGGGTTACATTCATCAATTGAAAGAACCACGGGCAAGAGTCAACTTCTTACAAAAAGACAGATACAAAATAACAGCATATACATCAGCCAATCATATTATACAGATATAGTATAACATGAAGCCACATTCTCCAACACATCTATATAATCATGTCATTAACATTTAAGAACAACTCAATAAGGATGCACATAATTCCTTATTGATGCAACTATATGCCAGTACATATGATTCCGGAATATCACAAATTTACCCAACCCAATGGGCTTACCGGCTGGCCCACACATAGGATACAATAGTCCGTATGTTCCCGAAGGAACTAATGACGACACTGAACTCCACACATAGTATTATCCATTTTAGGACTTTAATTCAGGTCGAAGTCTCTGTATGCATGTCGATGCATATTCACATCCCCAATTGAACATACCAACACATATGATATTTCAAATATGATATAATTAAATAAACATTTAATTATCCAGCACAACACTTAGTCACATATATCTTAAACACAAATAAGCATATATGATCACAAGATTATACACTACTTTATCAACTTCAGAATTACAAAAAATAAGCAATTCACAATAACTCGCATTTAAATCACACTGCACAGTCATACACAATATCAAATACTGAATTTGAAGTGCGCTTACATAAGCATACAAAACATAAAACACATTATGCGAAGTGCCCTTACGAACTACTCAAAACATAAACACATATCTAGAAAAGGCCCTTACAAAAATAGAGTTTCACGTCCACGCTAACGTCAAAGATTTGTCACGAACTCACTCACGATCGTACTCACGACCTCAACAACCCTATGACAGCAACAATAAGTCTTAGAAAATCTCTAAATCTCTTAAAAATAAACCCTAGGTCATGGTTTTGCATACAAACCCGTAGGGTACACAATCCAAAATTCTTTTTACTAATGCTCATACTTATAACACTAAAACAAAGTTAAAAATAATATTTTAAATACTTTACAACTTACTCAAAATCTTTATAACTTTACAAAAAACTTATTAACTGAACTTTTAATACTAAAAAATCATTTTCTTTCAAATCTTAAAACCATAAAATCAACACTAAAATCAAATATTTTAACTCTAAAATTTTCAAGATTCCACCTTGGTTTAAGAAATACAAAGATTTCTTTAACTTAGGTGGTCCATAGTCTTAAGACACTAAATCAACTTTAAATACTACTAAAACTCAAATTAAACTTTTCCAAAAATTCCAAAACTTCAACAATAATTACATTATACATGTGTAACACCCCGTTTTCGAAGCGCTACTGTGCAACCCAATCTAATGCTTAAAACATTTAATGCTTGTATGCTTTCAGTTAAAGAGTACTCTTATGTATTTCGCAATGGAAAAATAGGAGTAAATTTTTTTCATTTTTTATTTTCTTTCCTTTGAAACTCTTTTCAAAATGAGACATAGAGTACTATAGTTTTCTATCTGATGCCAATTCAGACTTTTGCAAATATCAGAGTATAATGCATCACAAAATAATACTTCACATAACATAATCATTTCGCACTAAGGCGAGGTTTTCTGAAAAGAGTAATTACAAAACAACAAATACAAAATCCTAAGCTAAGCTGGCCAACAACTATAACTCTTACTGAGAAACAGCTCAGCAAGACCAAACACGAAGTGCTCAGAGGAATCTTCCTCCACTGGCTCAATCTTCAATGCTCCTGGAAGGACGAAACTGATGCAGCTACCGAACTCCATCTGGAAGTGACATCCATAAGGATATCTAATCCAACAACAGTGCAAGGGTAAATCCTTTGTCCACGAGTTTATCATAGGCTATGTCGCATGCAAACAATATATACATATATAATATAAGAACATGCTTTTATATACATATACATACTTAATAGACCGCACACAATCAGCATGGTATATCAAGCATTGCATGTGAGCAAACAAAACAACCAACAGATCAACAATCAAGTCACCACATTATCAAACTATTGCATGTAAGCAAGCAAATCTATCAACAGACCAGTGATCAAGTCATCACGATATCAAATTCATCACATATCATAAATGTGGTTAGCTATGCATGTCAATGCAGTATGACTAGTTGTGTATACACTGCAGCCTTAATAGGTCAGCAGTATGGCGGGGACTATTTTCCCAATGTCCAAACAAGATAGCCTCTGCTTAGGCTTGCCACTACTTTGGCTGCCACTACTTTGGCTTGCCTCTACTTAGGCGATGCAGTGTCAACTCGCCTTTTGAAGTCTGTACGACCAATCAAACGCTACGAGTGACATGACAACTCGTCTTTTGAAGTCTTTAAGACCAATCAAATGCTCCGAGTGTCGATGCTCAATGGTTAGTACGCATCCAAACAAATTCAACAATATGGCATGTTCACCGTAGTGAACGCCCGAGTGATATCCAATAAATTCTACAATATGGCATGCTCATCGTAGTGAACGCCCGAGTGATATCAAAACCAATTCAACAATATGGCATGCTAACCGTAGTGAACGCCCGAGTGATATCCAACAAATTCTACAATATGGCGTGCTCACCGTAGTGAGTACCTGAGTAATGTTTTAATTAATCAATACAGATCGACGAACCCTCACTCACTCAACTTAGTGGGTTTCCAAAACTCAGTTACTAAGAGTTCAACACAGAACACAAAGTCCGGGCGTTCAATTGTGGAACGCTAGTCCCAATCTTAGATTGAAACTCCAGGCACGTAATGCGGAACACTAGGCTCAATTTTTAGGTTGAGATACTAGGCACGCCATACGGAACACTAGGTCCAATCCTTAATCAAGAAAATGTGCACGCAAGTAGGACATTAAGTCCCAGCATAGGACACATGGCCCATATGCTCAATAGGAACACTAGGTTCCCTATGTTTTATTCTTTTGAAATCCCGATCTATGAAATCTCTTTCTCAGTTCTTGTATCACTCCTATGTGTCTGAAAATACTTTTTAACACTAGGTC
The DNA here is from genome assembly GCA_037113605.1 of Calophaca sinica. Lineage (NCBI taxonomy): Eukaryota > Viridiplantae > Streptophyta > Magnoliopsida > Fabales > Fabaceae > Calophaca > Calophaca sinica. The sequence continues at coordinate 16,474,109 of CM073734.1, read as the reverse complement.
GTTGAAACCCTAGTTGTGCTAAATAACACACTGGAAGAATTCCCAGGCGCATCATTTAACTCAACCGCTTTCGCAAATTGTACTATTTATTTCAAGTTCTTTTCTCTACTATTATTCCATTGAAATTTCCTTGCAAGCTTTGGCTAGTTGTACTAAAACCCTCACGCTTACTTTTAAATCAAAATGCCTTTAACAATTTGTTTACGAAATCAGAATTCGGCTTGTGGAATCGCATCAGATTTACCGATGTAAATCGTCAACCAATAGCAGTCGATCAACGCATTGTTAATTAATCCATTATCAACAATAATATTTTTCATATTCCAATTCAATACTAAGTTCCAATGAAATCCAAGGTGATTCAAGGAAAACAATACAACTCATAATGCCATGCAGGGCCAAGAACATGCTACATATTAACATCAATTTCAAGTCCAATTAAATCAATCAAGTATAATTTAAGTCATACAATACAATTTAGTCTTGCCACACAGGGCCAAATCAATACACAGCAGCTCATGCTACAACATCTCAACAGCACATAGTAACACTACAAGTACTACCACACAATCAATCAACAATCAAGCAAACAACACACAAGGCGAAAAGCCCAAACTCATTATGTAAGAATTTCCCTTACCTTGGGCGCTTTAACAATCCAAGCAAGGTAAATTCGAACTATTGTCAAGTCGTTCCCCGCACGAGCCTTATGCACGAACCTTAACAACGCAAACTTAATCCAATTAGAACCAAAAACCCAAGTCCTAAGACTCTAGGGCAGCCATGGTTTTAAGTCCTAAAAGGCCTAAAATTTACTCACTTACTCCCGTTTGGTTCACATCTAGTCATATGTGATGAAACAATTTCAAACCATGCAAGTTTTCAAACTTTTTCAAAAGCTACACACTTAGAAAATACCAAAACACAAAACTTACCAATTGGAATAGTGTTTTACCAAACGAATAGTGTTTTCCAAACTTTGGACATATTTTTAAGGTATCAAAACAAAGCAACAATTTGAGAAACAAAAGCCTTTGGGTTTTAATTATAAACCTTTAACTATACTCCAAAATTTATCCCAAAATCAAACCTCCTTGTATAGTTTTACCAAATCCATTTTCTATACCCTTTTATAACACACTTAAGGCTTGAAATCAACTAAAATTTTACGTTAAAAATCTTTATCAATTTCGACAAAATAAAGATCAAAACATAACCAAGTTTTTCAATCCTATTTAAAACACTTAACATACTAAACTTTATGGATTCAAGCCATAACCAAAAACCAATTTCTTTACCACTTTAATACAACTAAAAACAAGTTAAAACTCACCCAAATCTGGTTCATAAATCACTATTTTTACTACTCCAAAACAGCCCCAAAATTTATTTTATTTCAACCTATTTTTCAAAGCTTTACCTACAAATCTTTATAGATTTAAAGTCCTAATCAAAAACCAACTTCCAAATCACTTTGATACACTTAAGAACAAATAAAAACATCATCAAAACTATATCAATGGGCCATGGTTCCAGCCCCATTTACAAGCAAATTCATTTTTCCAAAACCTTGTAAACATGCTTATATGATTAGTATCCAACATATAACTTATAAACCTTCAAGAACTAACTCCAAGACCACAAAATCAAGCCAAGAATGAACCCCCTAACAACCCCTAGCATTCGGCCAGACCTCAAGGTTAGGGTTCCCAAATTTTTAAATACTCTAATCATGCTTAATCATGGAGGAAAACAAAGGGTTATAAGACTAATCATGCTAATCTAGCAAAGTCTAACACTTTAACTCAAAAATAACTCTTAAATCAATGAGATCTGATCCATGGCAGCCATGAGAAGAGAAAAATGAGTTAGAACACTTACTACCAAGATTGGTGATGGTTGATCAAAGATTAAGAAGAAAGGATGGAAGGTTGAAGCTTAAACATCAAATTCCTTCAAAAATAAAACTAAAATCATGAGAAACAACTCTAGAACCATGAAAGCTCATCCATGGCAGCCATGGGGAAAAGGGAAATAAGCTTACCACAATGATGGAGATGATTGAACAAGAAGGAAGGAGAAAGGATTAGGATTTAGCTTCTAAAATCACAAGATTAAGCATCTAAATCAACTTTCTCTTTCTAGGATTTTTTTTCAAGCTTTCCAAAATGAAAGGAAACTGAAATGGACCAGCCAAATGGAGAAGGAGCCACGAAATTTTAGGGACAAGGATGGAAGAAATTTGGTCATTTAGTTGGAAACTAACCAAACTAGTTACAAACTAACTAAACTAACTTAACAAACTAACTACCCATTAATTCCTAAACTAATCAAAATGCTTCCTTCAATATTGTATGCTACAAGCACATGGCTGGCCTCCCATTGGTCCATGTGTGGCAGCCATTTGCTCAAAATACCTCAGGGTTTCGCTACGACGCGTTTTCGCTCAACTGGGTGCACGACGTTACGGGTATATTAGGTTTTAATACTAAAAATTCCAAAAATAATTCTAATTATAACCACACACCCAAAAATTACAAATTTTCCTCGCGGCATGAGAAAAGTACCCATGTTTCTCGTTTACTCAAAATGCGAACCGAAACGTCGCAATTAGGCAGTCTCTTGGCGTAGAAAACACCCTAAATATTTTCTGATGCCCAAAAATCCTAGAAAAATTCCAATAAATCATAAATATTGGAAAATGCTACGATCTCAAATTTTATAACATTTGGATCACGTTTGGGCATGTTTCAGTTAGAAACACACACAATAGCCTAGTTACGGCAGAATTCAATAGAATTCTCGCAGCGTAATAAAAACTGTAAATTAGTGAGGATCACTAATTTCAATTTCTCTTATTAACTAGATATTATGCAAACAATAAAATTACCAAGACAAAATCTTTAAAATAATAGTCATATTAAATATGACATAAAACAGACCATTAATACAATAACTAGACAATAAAAATCCAAACCATGACTTAAAAATATTTATTAAATCCTGAGAATTATTTCTCTTTCAATAAAATAATTTCCTTTAATCAAACAACAATCTTTCGCATTTTTCGATATTAATTCATATTAAAAACAGTATACATCTACACTGTCTCTTAATCTGAATTAATTGTTAAAACAGTAAATTGTTTACAATAAATCTTTGTTGTTCTTCGTACTTTTAACAAACCATTGAGGTGATCAATCTCCATGATTTATTTTCAACTAGCTGGAACTATAAAATAATTTTCATAAAAATTGGGATGTTACAACATGAACCAAGTTTAAAAACACAAAAATTTTCCTTTTAACCCCACCTAAGGCTTCACGGTTTTGACCCCTAATTTATGGAAAAATTTTAAAATTTCCAAATCAAACTTAACAACAAATATACTAAAACCATTTCTTACAACTTTAAAGAAATCAACCCAAAACTTCAAATCCCTATAAACTCTTCTCCAATCATAACTTGATTCAAGTTCAAGGAGTACAAAAATCAAACTTTTTCTTGATCGAATATAAAACAACATTAACAACAACTAGAATATCAAGAAATTGCAAGATTCACATGAAGCAATCCATTCCTTTTTCCCCTTTTCGGTTACGGCTTAGGACTCCTAAAAGGAAGGGAAAAATTGTCATTTTTCTCCCTTGATCATCATCCAAAAACCATTATTAACAAGCATCAAGAAATTAGAAGTAAAAGAACAAGAATCCTCACCCCAAAAAACTCCAGGGTCTACGGTTTTGTGAATAAAAGGGAGGGAAAAAAATCTTGGCTCAAGCTTCTCACAGTCTTGATCAATGATCTAGCTTCAATTTTGGAGAAGAAAATAGAAGAAAAATGGTGGTGCTCCTTGGGTTATAGCTCACGGTTATTAAGCTTTCAAAGGGAAGGAAAACTTAGCTTTCTTACCCACCCACACTAGCTTTCTCCAAATGAAAAATAAGATTAATTAAAAGTATGTAAAAGGGAGGGGTGCTACGGGTTTCAGAGCAAAGGAGGAGGAAGGAAATGTTCTTGAACACAAAATCACCAACACAAGGATTTTGGAACAAGCAAACAAGGAGATTAAAAAAAAATGAAGTGTGGAGGAGAAAGGGCTACGGCTTGTTACAATAAAAGGGAATGAAATAAAAAATAAATAAATAAATAAACACTTGTTTCTCCATGAATTAAGTAGATATTACTTCCTAATCAAATTAAAACATGACACCTATCCTAAAGCGAAGATATTTTGGGTTTAAGCCACATAATCTTGAGACCTAAATACCTAGCCATGATTACTCACTAATCCTAGCCTAATCCTAAAGTCTAGATGTCCCAAAATTACAGCGTCGAGTAACCGTATTACCGATAATTTGTCCGCCGTTAAATCACGTAAATTAATTTTTAAGTAAATTAATTTACCGCGTGATAATAATTTATCTATAAATTATAAAAACAATATAAAACACTCAAACAATATCACAACAAGTCACGATTCGATTTCCATCACTTTGTTAGTTAACAAAGATACGCGTTACCGCGTCAAACAATAAACTTACATAAAAGACTTTGTCGTGAATTCACATTAAAAGCAGTATACGTCTACGCTGTATATTAATTTAAATTGACATCACAAATAATAATTATTTATAATAAATCAATTGATTAAAATTAATCAAAACAATTCCTTATACTCTTACTAAATCACTGAGGTGATCAGTCTCTACGACTTACCTTCAAGTAATCAGAATATTATTGCTAAAACAATTTTTCTTAAAAATTGGGATGTTACATTACCCCCTTAAAATAGTTTCGTCCTCGAAACTAAGCCGATACGAAAATTTAATTTTACTAAAATCCATAAAAATAATTTATAACTCATAGCATTCACAATATATATTAATATAAGTAATACTATAATACTACAACCACATCACATCATGTAGCAATAACAATCAAACTCAACAACTCAAGTATATATTTCACACAGTAATACATATATAATTTAATAGATGAATTTTTTTTTACCATCCACTGACGCTTTATTCCAATAGCCACGATCTCTGCTTATTCACAATCACGAGCACGATTACAGCTACACGCCATCAATAAGAAAATATTACTAACCTATTCACACACATCCACGGTTACACACATCAACATACAAAAACCACTTAAGACTTCAAAAAGATTAAAACCCTTTTTCTCAATTCAACATTTTTCCTTAAACAACATCAAATCTCTTAAGAACAACTCCCAAAACAAGAACTAATGAAACACAAAAAAAAAAAATTCTTCTTAAGGCTCAACCCTTCTCATGGACACTAAAATTCCTTTGAGATTAGGTTCTCATTGTCTCAAATCATTAAACACACTTCAATTCAAAGATTAAACTAAATCTACAATTTAAATTAATTAACCCAATTCTCTTTTAAAATTCTTTTAAATCAAAACTTCTCTAAAGAAAATTCTTATACACCAACAACAACAAAATTACTAACAACCAAGTGTTAAAAAAAAACTGGAAATCCTTTTTCTTTTCTCAAAGAACCCTACGGATTACACACTCACTCCAAGATTCATTTTCTCAAAATCATCCTAACTCACACATAAGCTTTTTAACAAAAGATTAACACTAAAAACCTTTATCTACAACTTCTAATTTACCATTAAACAAAAAATAATCAAAAATTCAAGTGAGAAAAACTTGAAATCTAACCTCTCACATATATATATGTGGTCACGGGTTATGCCCCCAATCAACATTAAACTCTCAAAATTTTCTTCAACACCACACACACATGAAACTTGATTTTTCAAACAAAATAAGATCAAAAATCTCTTTTTCAACTCAAGATCAACTAGAAAACCTTGAAATCATTTTTTTTTGTACATCAAAAGGACGGAAAAACCTTTGCTACTAAGTTTATCAACAAGATCATATACAATAACACAAAATTGAAAGCAAAAGAGCTAAAATACTCACCTAAAACTCCTTCAAGAACCCGCGGTTTAAGACATTAAAAGGGAAGAAAAATTCTCACAATCACCAACCATAAAATCACCACCAACATCAACCATAAATGCCAAGGATATAAGGGAGAATCCTCATCCAACATCATCTCAAAGCTTACGGCTTAACTAAGGAAAGGAAAGGAAATACAACTCTCAAAACTCTCCAAACTTCTCAAGGTCTCTCACCCACATCCACTACCACACGGTTTAGCATCACCTAAGGGAGGAATTGAAGAAAAATGGGGGTCTCTTGAGCAGAACTTGCTCGTGGCGCACAAGAGGAAAAAGAAGGAAGGGAATCTAGGCTTTTCGCTCCACTCTCATTAACACCCAGCAAAACAAACTATTCCCCTTTTTCTCTTTGTGAGCGTGGACGGCCATGTAGTTAAAAGAATCATTTAAAATCTTTTTTTTAACTTAAAGTGGCCGGTCAGATCCAAAAAAAAGAAGGGAAAAGTCTCACAAAATCTTGGTCCATGTCCTTATCTTAGTCTTCCATGATTCAAGGAAATAAGGATAACGTTTGGTAAAAAAATTTGGGTACTACCCAATACTAGCTCGACACCTCGCCACGCACTAAAACACCATTAGCAACTACCACTAACCCTCTAAATTCCATGTAACAGAGTCAAATGGATCTCGCGTGAATTAAATTGTCATAAGACATTTTAACTAACACTTACGATAAAATAATTGCGTATAATATTTTCCTTGAAAAATATGAATACGCTCACAATAATTATTCAATACACAATAAACCACATATAATAACAGTAGTACAAAAATAGACTACTGCGAAAACACAGATGTTACTGGAAAACATTTCACATCCTCAAAATCATGAAATATTTTTGATTTTCAAATCTAATACATATCAAAATACTTCAAACATCAAACATTGTGATTTATACCTAGAACCATTAATACTCCAAAGATCATACTAAATAATAATAATAATAATAATAATAATAATAATAATAATAATAATAATGTCTCCTACAGACAATCACTTAATCTCATCTCTTATTTCCCTCAAGGAATTAAGAGGTTTATGGCGATGAAAGTCAATCAATCATTTGGTCTCTGTAGATTGTTCCTCTCCCAGTTGCCCTAGCAGGTCATATTGATTCTCCGTAGCAGTCTATTGCGTAGCAACTGCTATCCCTACCACAACTTCGGCTATCTGAATCCTCGGATCCATCTCTTGAACTATCAACTTTATTAGGAGGAATCGCTCGTCTCAGAGGTATTGGATTCCCACAAGATCTTAAAACCTAGTCAGAACCCCACAATAATTTTGTGTGTCAGCACACCTTGCTTCAATTACGATACAATTTCAAACAATTACAAGCAGAGTCACTGCACTTGAGGAACAAGCTAAACACAAAAGCACAAATTTGAGTCACAACAAAAACTTACCTTGACTCCCAACAATCTATTCTCTATAATCCCGATACTTGACCATCTCTAGTTACCCAACTCACAGTCCGGTTAAAACCGAACTGCTCTAATACCACTGTTGTAACACCTCGTCTCCCGGAGCACTACGCATCTAATATACTCTTAAAAGTCCAAAAACTTTTGGAAATAGAATACGCTGCTTGCATGGTTTTAAAAACTGTGGATCTAAAATTTTTTTTCTTTTAAAACTTCTTTTAAAATAGCAATCAGAATACGACAATATTTTTGGAAATGTGAGGAATAAATAAACACCTCAAAATTAAACCACAATAACCATCCGAATAGATTTATTTAATCATTTCTCATAAGCCAATCCAAGTCAGGAAAACATAGTAAACTTATTACAACATTGTAATTAATACATTAACACCCTATAGCTGGTCGGACACTACCACACTTACTAGATCATCTAATAAGTTTACTAAACAATCACAGAAAGCAGATAGCCAGATAGGACTATCCTCAGCCACACTCGTCAGCAGTCTCGAACACTCTGCAGTCTTCATTACCTGGGTTACATTCATCAATTGAAAGAACCACGGGCAAGTGTCAACTTCTTACAAAAAGACAGATACAAAATAACAGCATATACATCAGCCAATCATATTATACAGACATAGTGTAACATGAAGCCACATTCTCCAACACATATTAATAATCATGTCATTAACATTTAAGAACAACTCAATAAGGATGCATATAATTCCCTATTGATGCAACTATATGCCAGTGCATAAGATTCCGAAATATCACAAATTTACCCAACCCAATGGGCTTACTAGCTGGCCCACTCATAGGATACAACAGTCCGTATGTTTCCAAAGGAACTAACGATGACACTGAATTCCACACATAGGATTATCCATTTTAGGACTTTAATTCAGGTCAAAGTCTCTATGTATGCATGTCAATGCATATTCACATTCCCAATTGAACATACCAACAGATATGATATTTCAAATATGATATAATAAAATAAACATTTAATTATCCAGCACAACCCTTAGTAGCATATGTCTTAAACACAAATAAGCATATATGATCACAAGATTATACACCACTTTATCAACTTCAGAATTACCAAAAATCAAGGAATTCACAACAACTCGTAATTAAATCACACTACACAGTCATACACAATATCAAATACTGAATTTGAAGTGCGCTTACATAAGCATACAAAACATAAAACACATTATGTGAAGTGCCCTTATACTCAAAACATAAACATATATCTAGAAGAGGCCCTTACAAAAATAGAGTACCACGTCCACGCTAACGTCAAAGATTTGTCACGAACTCACTCACGATCGTACTCACGACCTCAAAAACCCTATTACAACAACACTAAGTCTTAGAAAATCTCTAAATCTCTTAAAAATAACCCCTAGGTCATGGTTTTGCATACAAACCCCTAGGGTGCACAATCCAAAATTCTTTTTACTAATGCTCATACTTAAAACACTAAAATAAAGTTAAAAATAATATTTTAAATACTTTACAACTTACCCAAAATCTTTATAACTTTACCAAAAACTTATTAACTGAACTTTTAATACTAAAAATTCATTTTCTTTCAAATCTTAAAACCATAAAATCAACACTAAAATCAAATATTTTAACTCTAAAATTTCCAAGACTCCACTTTGGTTTAAGAAATACAAAGATTTCTTTAACTTAGGTGTTTCATAGTCTTAAGACACTAAATCAACTTTAAATACTACTAAAACTCAAATTAAACTTTTCCAAAAATTCCAAAACTTCAACAATAATTACATTATACATGAACCAAGTTTAAAACACAAAAATTTTCCTTTTAACCCCACCTAGGGCTTCACGGTTTTGACCAATAATTTAGGGAAAAATTTCCAAATCAAACTTAACAACAAATATACTAAAATAATTTCTTACAACTTTCAAGAAATCAGCCCAAAACTTCAAATCCCTAAAAACTCTTCTCTAATCATAACCTGATTCAAGTTCAAGGAGCATAAAAATCAAACTTTTTCTTGATCAAACATAAAACAACATCAACAACAACTAGAATATCAACAAATTGCATTGCAAGATTCACATGAAGCAATCCATTCCTTTTTCCCCTTTTTTGGTCACGACTTAGGGCTCCAAAAAGGAAGGGAAAAATTGTCATTTTGCTCCCTTGATCATCATCCAAAAACCATTATTAACAAGCACTAAGAAATTTGAAGTAAAAGAACATGAATCCTCACCCAAAAACTCTAGGGTCTACGGTTTTGTGAATAAAAGGAAGGGAAAAAAAAATCTTGGCTCAAGCTTCTCACACTTTTGATCAATGATCTAGCTCCAATTTTGGAGAAGAAGATAGAAAAACGATGGTGCTCTTGGGGTTATAGCTCGCGGTTTTTGAGCTTTCAAAGGGAAGGAAAACCTAGCTTTCTTACTTACCCACTCTAGCTTTCTCCAAATGAAAAATAAGATTAATTAAAAGTATGTAAAAGGGAAGGGTGCTACGGCTTTTAGAGCAAAGGAGGAGGAAGGAAATGTTCTTGAACACAAAATCACCAACACAAGGATTTTGGAACAAGGAAACAAGGAGATTAAAAAAAAATGAAGTGTGGAGGAGAAAGGGCTACGGCCTGTTCCAATAAAAGGGAAGGAAATGAAATAAAATAAATAAATAAATAAATAAATAAATAAATAAACACTTGGTTCTCCATGAATTAAGGAAGATATTACTTACTAATCCAATTAAAACATGACACCTATCCAAAAGCCAAGATATTTTGGGTTTAAGCCACATAATCTTGACATCTAATCACCTAGCCATGATTACTCACTAATCCTAGCCTAATCTTAGAGTCTAGGTGTCACAAAATTACAGCGTCAAGTAATCGTATTACCGATAATTTGCCCGTCGTTAAATCACGTAAATTAATTCTAAGTAAATTAATTTATCGCGTGATAATAATTTATCTATAAATTATAAAAATAATATAAAACACTCAAATAATATCACAAGAAGTCACGATCCGATTTTCATCGAAATCGTAATTCGTTTTAAATTTTATTGCGGATAAAAATTACCCGGCGATTCAAAATACGGCAAAAATTCGTTAGAATTATTCGACGAGTTTTGAACCATGAATTAATATTAATATTATTTCTTAAATTAAATTTTATCTTGATTTAATTCAATCACTTTCTTAGTCAACAAAGATACGCGTTACCGCGTCAAACAATAAACTTACATAAAAGACTTTGTCCTGAATTCGCATTAAAAGCAGCATACGTTTACACTGTCTATTAATTTGAATTGATATCACACATAATAATTATTTATAATAAATCAATTATTTAAAATAAATCAAAACAATTTCTCATACTCTCAGTAAATCATTGAGGTGATCAGTCGCTACGACTTATCTTCAAGTATTCAAGATTTTGTTGCTAAAACAATTTTTCTTAAAAATTAGGATGTTACAGCCATGGCAAAGAAACAGACCATACAGAAAGAAGTTTCTACCATGATAAATCACATAATTCACAAACTTGAGGAGCAAGAACCCGAGGAGCTAGAACCAGAACTTGAGGAGGCAAAAAGAAAATTTGATGAAAGATTCAAGTCTTTAGAAAGAGCAATGAATCAAAATAGAGAAGAACAAAAATGTTTGAGAAGTCAATTTTCTACTTTGGTAGCATGAATGACTCTAACAAAGAATCACCGCCTACTCAGGTTGAGCCCAATCTCAAGGAGGAATACAGAGTCATCGTCCATGAGAGTGATGAAGAGCTAAATGAAGAACTAACAATGGAGGAGATTTTGGCTAAATTTGGGAAAAAAACCTGGTGTCCCATTTGATGTTATCGAAACTCATATTGAATCTTTGGAGAGTCAGGACTCTGCTCCAGCAACATTGATAACTCAGAATGAACAAGACATCTTGCCCAATCAAATTGAGCCTAAACATAAGGAGAAAGATGAAGTCATCACTCTTGAGAATATTGAAGAGATGACTGAAAAACCCAATTCTGAGCCTAAGTGTGAAAAATAGTCATTCTCAGAAACAATCGAAACTCCTACTGAAGGGAGTCAAGCTAAAATTGAAGCTCCTACTGAAGGGAGCACTCATGAAGAGAACAAGGAAGACCTCACAGTTTTTGATTTGAAGCAAAAGGAGGAAGTCTCAATTATTTGAGACAAACTCTTTTAGCCAAAATCGGTGAAGCAGTCATTGAAATTCAAAAGGGAAAGGTAACTATAAGAAATGGTAAGGAAGATGATGTTTTAAAGGTCTTAAATTCTACTAGAAATCCATATTATTTTACTCTTTCTTATTTTACCAATAATTTGATTGCTTTTAATGGCTTTGATGACTTAAGAGTGCAGGAAACTTTAGAAGAAATTACTAACTTGCAGGATCCTGTTATAGTGGTGGGTGATGAAGAGATAAAAATTCCACAATATTTTGAAATTAATCCAGCACTTGGCAAAAGAAAGAACAACCTGAACCACATGGTTAAAAAGTGGGGAAGAGGAAATGCAATGAATACAAAATTCACTCTTCGAGAGCCGCCTAGTTGACCACTTTTAAACAAACCGTCAGGCTCACAACGATAAACAAGCGCTTTGCAGGAGGCAACCTATGTTATTTAATTTTATGTTATTTAATTTCTTTCTATTTCTTTTTATATTTTTAATAGTTTATTGTGATTAACAGTTTCTATAGGGGTATTAGCAAGACAACACATTAATTGAATCACCCCGACAATTTGCTCATGAAATTATCGGAGGGGAGTACCTTTCCAACATAAATTATTTTTAGCACCTATTTTAACTGTCTAAATTTTTATTGCTTATTTTATAACGGTTAGCAGTGAGGACACAGCTAAAAGTAAGTTGGGGAGGGAACTATAATTACAATTACTTGGCTATGCTTATAACTATTAAATTTTGGAAAATTTGTTATTTTTCTGATTTAGGGGCTACTTTTTAAAATTTTTATAACAACATGTTATTGAAATGAGATTGTTGCTAGTTTTAGAATTCACTGATAATTAGCATTGAAGTTTTATGAGTTTCAACTTGTCTGTGTAAACCACTAAATGTGAGATTTGAGCCTAAATAAGAGGTCACATCATACTTTTTACCTCTTTTCTTTGATTGACTGATATGTTTCCTTGTTGTGCATTCTAGAACTTGTGCTGAGACCATTACAAAGCGAATATAAATTTACTTTATTGTGAATTTGGTAGGGGCAATTTTAGGAATTTTTCAGGCCTACTTCAATTTTGTTGCAAAAATTTTCCCACTAGTTGCCCATTTTTATGGTTATATTTCTTTGGTACCCTTTCATTGTTATTGATTATTATTATTACTGTGGTAACATTGGAAAATACTTTTGTTAGAGTAATTAGTGGCAAAAATCAAAAGAATAATGTTTGAAATCCCTCGTGAGAGTTTATAAAAAGGAAGGCTTAGTAAATATTTTCCCCTCCTAGAATTATTAAATTGTTTATTTGTTACATAAAAGCATAAAAGGTGGAAAGGAAAGAAAAAGAAAAAAAAAAGAGAAGAAAAAGAAAAAGAATAGGAAAAAAAATGAGTTATTGCCTTCAAGGTATAAAAAGAGAAAAATGATAAATATTAGAGGGATTCTTGCCTGCTCTTTAAAGTGAAAAAGAAAAAAGTTACTTGTTTAGTTGATTTGTTTCTGACCCTTTACATGACCTTTTCTTGTTATTATTCCACCTAACATTATTACTTTGGCCTCATTACAACCCATGAAAGACCATTTTTCCTCTTTTGCATGATAAATGAATTTTAATAGTAGAGTTTTGGTCAATGTACAAGCCTATGGTAATGTCACTTCTTTGAAAAAATTTGAGAGTTAATGACTACACCTTTAAACACTTTGAGAGTAGTGAGAAGAGTGACTTATGAATCACAAACTTAGTGAACTTGGTGAACTTGCATCTCTAATTGGGCATTCTATTACTTAGCATTTTTTATGATATTAATTTGTTGTCTCGCATCTCGTTTATGCCCTAGTCAGTAAATTCAATTTTTCTAATAATTATCCAAGTAGTTTGCTTAAGGACAAGCAAAAACTTAAGTGTGGGGATGTGTTAACACACCATTTTGTCTATTATTTTGGGGTATTTTGAGTATAAAATATTATGATTTTTGTTCCTTATTAGATAAAATATGCTCACTATTTCCTTATTTATGCACAAAAGTAATAAAGGCAACATGGAAAGCAAAAGAAGTAACTTTGGGATGATTTTGGCAAGTTTTGGAGATTTTTCGCGTTTTTGGACAAGTGGTACAGCCTGACATCTATTCAGTACAGCTGTACCAAAGGAAGTACGCACAATTACAGTCAGGCCGCATCCAGTACAAAAGTATGGGCTAGCGTCGCAACTCAAGCCCGGTACGGCCGTGTATAAATGCAGTACGACCGTACCCAAGCCCAGAACGCACAAATTTGAAGCCAGTTGACCTAGTGCGCCTCAAAGCCAATAAATAGGCATTCTCACCCCTTTTGAGTAGTAACTTACTCTCTGGGAGAGAATTCATTTTCTCTGAGTGAGGGTTTTTTGCTTTTGTCTCTTGTCTCTTGTCTTTTCTTTTCTTTTAGGATTTCTTGTTTAGATGTTTGTTATGAGTAGCTAACTCCATCACTAGGGGTAATGAGGGATCTTTTACGATGTTCTTGATATTTATTTAATTGCTTTTATGAATTCCTTATTATCCTTATGAATGTGTAGATCTTAGCATGCTTAATCTCATAAGAAGTAGCTAATATGGAACTCTAGGATCAACAAAACTCGCTTTATACGCCGGATATGTTATTACTTGTTTCCAATCGGTTATCAGATTAACAAACTCACTTGTTCTTAATGCTCTTTCCTTTAATTACTTCTTTGGACCAAATGAAGTAATTAGTTAGGAGGAAGGCTATTACAAGCTAGGCAGCACTTAGTAATTTAGAGTTAGTGGTTGGCTTTCAATAAAGAAATATAATTCGTAATAGCAAGATAATAGATTTAGGATCTAGTATTAGTGAACCCAGTTTCCTTAGGCTTTTCCTAATTGATCTCTATTTCGTTATTGTGACATTGCTTTGTTTCTTTATTTATAGTTTAATCATTTTGTTCTTAAAACCATCACTTTCATTCGTCTAAATAATAAAGATCTCTATTAATTTAGTACTCGCGCATTCTCTGTGGGTTCGACATTCGGAGTCTTAAAAATACTCCACTTTATTACGAGTTACGATTAGGTGCACTTGCCTGAGCCGCAACAGTGAGTGAGTGAGTGAGTGTCTAAAACGTGAATGGTTTTGAGTATGAACCGCCTTCATTAGTTTTTCAAAATTAATAAAATTAAAATTAAAAGGAAACTAAAAATGTCTTTTCAAAAACGAAACGTGTCAAACACATTTGCAAGGCACAGTAAAACTGTCCTCGGGCAGTTAACATAATCATGACTTAGTGTAACAGCAGTTCACAACCACTAATATATCAACCATTCTTAATGAGACACGTGGACATCAATATTCCCAGACAGAACAAAATGATAGATGCACCAGACGCATGCATGTATGATCAGAGTATCAAATGTATGGATGTTATCAGATGATAGAAATAATCAGAGGCACATAATCACTAATCGCAACATATTATCATATGAAATATATTATCAAATGCAAGTACATCAGAGGCAAATCTATCCAACTTAAACAATCATTCCTTTATAAGGTGAAAATTCAAATTTTTCCTTATAAAGTTGAATCTATCTTCAGCAAGGGGTTTTGTAAAGATATCTACCCATTAATGGTCACTATCTATAAATTTAATTTCAAGTATCCCTTTTGGAAGATAGTCTCTAATGAATTGATTTTTAATTTAAATATGTTTGGCTCTAGAATGTAAGATGGGATTTTTAGTAAGACATATGGCAAATGTATTATCAGAGAAGATAGGAATATTACTCTCATTTATCTGATAATCCTCAATCTGATACTTCATCCATAGAAGTTGAGAGCTACAGCTTACTGCAGATATATACACTGCTTCTGTTGTTGATAGTGCTATTGTGCTCTATCTTTTGCTGGACCATGAGAGTAGGTTGGCTCCAAGAAATTGATAGCCACAGCTTTTTCTTTCAACTCTATCTCCAGTAAAGTCAGCATCACAGAAACCTACTTGTAACATCCTCAATTTCCTAACCTTGCTTAATGTGTGATTATGTGTGCATAAGTATATTTATGTGTGCCTAGGTGTGTTCTGTGGAGTTTGACAGTGTATTTGAGTGTTCAGCTGTGTATTCACTTTCTGTGCCTTTGTGTAGGTGCAAGTATGAGATTTGTGATGTTTTGAAGGTTAAGAAGAGGAAGAGAAATGCTTGTTACGGTTTTAGTATAAGTGTTAGAAGTCTCGTAAAATTTGAGAACAATCGGAGTTAGAATTAGGGTTTTGTGTATTCGTGACCTAGAGTGAGTGTGAGCTTTCGAGCGAGTATTTGGGATTCTAATTCCTTAATTCTAAGGTCAATTAGGTGTTCTATGGGTTTAGAAAGATGTTTAAGTGTTAGGGTATCAAGTTCTGGGTCGTACGAGCGTCGGAATCGAAGAAATCGTGCAAAAACGGACAACACTGCACAGGCGCGTGTGACGCGCACATGGTAAGACTTGGGGCATGCGTGACGCACATGGACTAGGGTGGTGAGTCCAATTCATATCCGTACGTGACACGTGGCACTCTGGGGTTGGACCAACGTTTGGTCCAATGAGGGAATGACATGTGGCAAGCTCTGATTAGACTGTCTTTGGATAGGAAAGTCCTTTACCGTGAAGAAACTTGAACAAAGCAAGTGGCACACTCTAGAAACATGCATGGTGCACGTAGGGAAGTCTGAGGTGCGCGTGGTACGCTCCCAACAGCGCGGGACACGCGCCCAGCCGGGTCTTAAGCCTATTTAAGGCCATTTTCACTATTTTAACCATTTTTTCGTCTTCTTCTTCTTCTTCCACGACCAAATCTCATCCCTTAGACTAGAAAGCATCCATTGGAATGTTTCTAAGGTTTGGTGATCCATTCCTAATCCATTCCAAGTGTCGGTTCGTTCGTTTGATCTTACTGATTTGTCTGTTGTCGTTCGTGCTTTCTAGGGTTTATCTCCGAGCGAGGTTTTGCCAAGGTAAACCTAAGCACCTTAATGCTTTGTTACTCAGTTCCTTTCTGATTTTGTGATAAGGATTCAAGGTTCTCAATCTTAACCCTAATCAAACTGTGTTTTGGACACCAGTTAAGCCATACGGGTACCAAATGAGCTAGGGTTTTGCCGAAACTCTCGGAAGAGGGTCCATATACCATGAAACAGAGGGGATAACCCCTGTTTTCAGTTGATATGTTTGAGAACTTGTGATTCATGATTGATGTTCATAGCCCTCAATTAACTGTTCTTTGTGTTTTACGGTTTTGGTGCAAGTGTGGGTACCGAACGTCCGTAAAACCTTTCTAGAAGTTGGAGTTGGGTAAGTTGGATCTCTTGAACCCTTAGAATAGGGGTTGGTCATGACCTTCCTCATATTTTTGCTATTCTATAGTTTACCCTAATTCTAATCTGAGTACGTTTTTGTGTTTTCGGCGAAATATGGACCATACCGGTGTGCTCGGTGAAATTTTTGGATGATTCTTGGTATTTCATCATCATGGGAAGAACCTGGACTAAGAGAGAGGGGAAGATTAAGTTGCTTGTTTGTTCGTGGTCAGGGCTATTAGAGTACCTGGGGCACGAAATTGTCACTTTGGAATCCCTGTGGGAGAAAGAATACATTTTTATCGGGATTGCTAATGTGGACTAATATATATTGTATGCGTAGGGTACCTAAGCCCTACTAGAGGTTGATGTCAGTAAAACCTAAGGTTGATGCCGTGGATCTATCAACCAATATAGGAACCATAATATGTGCACTGAGATATAAGTTTAGCATGCTTAATGACTAGAAGTGAATATATGTGTTATGTGTGTTATTAGAAACATGTATATGAATGTGTGATATGTGTTTACATGATAATATGTTGAGTGTGATACTCTACGTGTGTAATATGCTGCATTAGGTGTTGTTACACTGCTAAATGATTGACCAATGAAGAATATGACTGATGTGGGTATAACGTGCATGATATGGAATGTGAATAGAGTGAATAAAGTGAATCTAAGTGCATAGTGACATGTGAGTGGTGAGAATGCATATAGTGAATGTATCGGTGCTATGTCACAAACGTGTGTGGTGCACGAGGTCAGGAGATACTCGAGCACGATTACGAAGAAACAGTGCAGGTTGCATAGACCTTAGGGGTGCATATCATGGGGGCTAGTATATTCCACAAGAGGCCAGTAGTTTGGCCGCTATTGTGTCGTGGCTCCGGTATTGTGCCCGTTTACCTCGACGAGTGCTGTGAACTTCACATCCTTGGTAAATGATCTCGAGTGCAACTGACTGATACTCTGAGTGGTGATGAGTACATTGTGACATAGGGTTGTACTCTGATTGGTGAGGAGTACATCAAGCCATAGGTGATTAGTGGCCACGAGTCTAAATCTAGGTGACTTACATGATTTACGAATAATGTGATTATATGTTTGCAGTATACTCTGTATTTCTTTCTACTGCTACCTTCCCATTTTATGGTGATTATGTTGTTCTTATCTCCCTGTATATGTGTTTTGTGTGTATATGTTGTATATGTTAGATACAGGTGTTAAGGAGACTGTTGTAGAGGATGTCTCAGTTCATGCATCCATGGATGCGGATGGAGCCGAGGATACCGTCAGGAGGTATTTTGAGTTGCAGTTCCATAACTGGGATGACGCGGGTTAGGAGATAGATTTATTTCGACACACCGTGTTATATACAGGATTGGTGACTGTATACTTTTGTCTGCTTGGATCACCATCTACTAGCTTAGTTGGAGATTTCAGGATCTGCTTGAGGCTTCTGTTTCACCTCATGTGGTCGCCTCCACCTGAATACTACCCTCGGTATGGTCAGACGTGGCAGCCATACGTTCCTACCCAGTCGGGTGTTACGCCTTTGGGTAACTATTCCCAAGGAGGTAGTCAAGGGAGTAGGATCAGGCGTAGGGAGGTGGACACGCATGGACCTTCTCAACCCATGACGACAAGGCGACTCTATACTAGGCATTCAGGATCTCGTAGTGGGAGTTCCCATTATTCTGCTTGCTGAGGAGTGCCTTGTTGGTGGGGTTTCCTTTATGTTGCTTTTGTGTATGGCCAGGAGTCTTTTGGTTGGGTTGACTAGTATTTTGGTGAGGTGTATGTTTGCCTCCTAGTTGTATATAGATAACTGTACCTTTTTTGCTACGCTTCCATCTTATTCTTTCTTTTGTTTTTGAAACTCTGATGTAGGTGAGCCCTTGGAGGGGCCATTAAAGCTTGCTTGTTATATTCCGTTGTGTATTAAGTTTAAATTTTTACGTGTTTTCTGCTGCAATTATTAACGCTAAACTATACGATTAAGGCTAATTAATTAAAGATTACTTAGATGGGACAAGGGGTGTCTCACTACTAATTTGTAATCATCTGATTTTGTATACAATAAACCAAGATTAGTAGTTCCTTTAAGATACCTATAGACTCTCTTAACCGCAGTTAAATGAGATTCTCTAGGATCAGACTGAAATCTAGCACATAAACAGACATTAAATATTATATTAGGTCTTAAGGCAATGAGATAAAGGAGTGAACCAATCATACCTCTGTATACCTTTTGGTCTACCTTTTTACTAGATTCATCGTTGTTGAGAGCACAAGTAGGATGCATTGGTGTCAGTGTTTTAAAAACCGAACCGAACCAGACGGTTTAACCGGTTCAACCTTGAACCGACATTGTTTACGGTCCGGTTATTTTGGCGGTTCAGCCGCGGTTTCGTCCCGGTTCGAGCGATTAAAAGCGGTTGAACCATGACCCGAAAGTCTCACCGGTTCGATGTCCGGTTCGGTTTTTAAAACATTGATTGGTGTGCTCATTGGTTTGCTCTCTTCCAGCTTGAACTTTTTTAAGAGCTCTTTTACATATTTTGTCTGATGGATATAGATTTTGTCTTGACATTGTTTGATTTGAATACCTAGGATGAACTTCAACTCTCCCATTATACTTATTTCAAAGTCATTCTTCATAAGCTCAGAGAATTCTTTTCAAAGATGTTCATTAGCAGCACCAAAAATAATGTCATCTACATATATTTGTACTAATATAAAATGCTTTTTAGATGATTTTCTAAAGAGGGTTGTATCCACCTGTCCTCTTTCAAAACCATTTAACATTAAAATGGAACCCAGTCTGTCATACCAAGCTCTTAGAGCTTGCTTAAGACCATACAAAACCTTTTTAAGTTTGGAGACATGTTCTGGAAAAGCATTAACTTCAAAACCAGGTGGTTGTTGTAACGACCCGTTTTCGGACCGCTACTAAACTAGAACTAAACCTGTATGCGATGCATTTTTAAAATAGTGCTCTTGTGTCCTTTGAAAAATGTGGTCTATATATTTTTTAAAACAGTCACATCCGCAAAGTACACATAGAGTTGCCACAGCGTTTCGAAACATGGTGCAAACTAGGACACAAGACTCAAGCACTGGAAATACATACATATATACATAACCAAGTCTGCATAAACAGTACGTACAAAATAAAGCAGTGCATGAAAATGTACGAGAGAATACACCTATGGTATGAAGACCCTCATGAAAGCAATCATACCCCGGGGGTACTCCCGGCAGACACCCACGCAGGGGGCTGCTCCAAAAGTAAACCACCAGTCTACCCTGCAATATACAAAAGACAATTCACTAAGCCCGACTGGTCACCAAAACAAACTGTACACTAAGAGCATATACTACAGTCATCCAAAATAATATAACAAACAGTCAGGCAATCACGGTAACTATAGATAGCTATCCGGATCCTCAGACGGATCCTCCTCCTCCTCCTCCTCCTCGTCCATCGGGTCCTCACCAGTCAAATCGATAAAAGGTGTCGTTGCAGGCACACCCTCCGGCATGTCCTCTGCTATCACCGCCTCCTCCAAGAATCCCGCGACACTACACCCAGCCTCACCACACTCTCTGCAGATAGGCGAGAGGTGTCCCGATGGGGTAGGGGTCCTGACTAATATGGGAGAAACTGGCTCCGCCTCGGGCTCAGATCCTGCTGGAGAACTCCGAATAACAGCTGCCCTGGAAGTAGATGCTCCTACAGTCCCGCGTCTAATCACACTCTTACGAGCGGTCCATCGAACCCTCGGTCCTCGTCCTCGGGAAGCAGTACGCCTCGGGATCTCGAGGGGTCCCTCTAGTGAGGAAGATGATGCTGGCATAGTCCTCTCTCCCTGAATAGCTCGCCAAGCATCCACCACCTGCATCATCCGAATCGGGAAGCTCACTGCGCGCCGCGAAGTCTCCTGTCTCACTACCATACCACCATCTCGGAAGCTCTGTACAACATCCCCAGTATAAACAATGCGACGGGAGATGCGGTCGAACTCCATCGCCGCGGGCATCTCAATGTCTGGAAAATCAAAGATGATCTCTGACGATGTCCTCATCGCCGATATCAACACACTTTTCGTCATCGCCTGGGTCACCATCATGGGTTGAAGGCACCACGGGAAAGGGTCAACTTCTCAATAAATCAGGGAATAACAATCATAACAATAGACAAAAACAACTATATGCACAGTACTCAAAATGCAACTCAAGACTCTCACAAGACTTAACTCAAGACTCATATTCTCACGACACTTGACAATTTCCAGAAAGTAACGTCGATCCATCCACTGAATACAACCCGTAGCCTTGGGCTCTCCGCTCACTCTAGGACATTCAACTCAGGTTTCTTAATGCTACGACGTCTAGCTAAGCTGCCAAAGAACCAGCCGGAGCTGTTTAGGGTTCCTAGCACCCTAGGTTAATCGGATCGAAGCTCAAAAACATCACGACAACTCAACGACTTGACTAAACTCTCGCACTCCAATGAATAGGTCGCTGCATACGATAATTCACGAAGTAAATTGAATAATTATTTAACCGCATATCAAATAATATTCCTGCCAAGCTCAATATAGTGCGAAACAGTTTAGCAGTATAAGCAATTCATTTCAACCAATCACAACTCAGCAACCAGTGCAAATTGACAATTCAGTTCATCCCTCTGCAACTCAATGGAGTTGACAAAGAGGAAATCAAACAAGTGTGGGGGGTTAGGGACAGCTGCCAACCACTTGCAGACAAGCCCACTAAATAATCATAATTACAATTGTAAGAAATAAAAGTCGAAGGGGTACGAGACCCTCACTTCGAACCCTGAGGTTCTCAGACTTCTTTGCATAAGGCTGAAAATTAAATTCCTATCAATGTCTAAAGTTGCCCTTACCATAGTTGTTTGCTAACGGGGTACCGCAAGCCTCGGGTCCACGTCGCACGGTCTCCGGATTCACAACTCCTATCACCAGGAGTAAACTTAGCACAAGCTAAAACTTAACTCAAAACCTTAGGCTCTCAAACCTAGCCCTTTCCTAAACCAAACACTCCCACTTAGAATTTAATTTAAAATACTAAGTCACATATTTGAAATATTTGAGCAAAGAATTATCTCTTGAGAACTAAAACATAATGCAACATTATTTTTCTTGAAATATGCATAAGTTGGGAAAATAAGGTTCTACTAACTAAGTTCAAGTCCTTCAAAATTTTGAAACACAATTCAATACTAAAATCAACTTCATTTTATCTGAAACTTTAAGTTAGGGCTCTACTAGGTACCTTGGGTATCAAGGAACCCAAATCACCTCATATGCTTTATAGCCTTAAAAATTCAAAACAAAATGAAACCAAATCTTTTCTATAATTTTCTAAAGCTTGATAACACATCAATACAATCCTTATAAACAAGTTTGCAAAATAATTTTCCTTCCAACCACCCTATAGGGCTCTCAGCCGTCACCGCTTTTTCTATAAATAAATTTGCAAAACTTTCTTCTTACAAACTAACAAACCATTTCCAAGTCATTCAATTACACTTCAAGGCATCAAAACATCAAGCCGTATCCTAGGCATAGTTCAAGCACATTTCAAGACATGTTTTAAAACATTTTCCAAATGTAAAAGTTTCAAAGAGTCCTTCCAATTCTTTTGACTCCAAAACATTTTAATCATGGCCATAACAATGCTAATAATTAGAGGACCACCAATCAAGTTCTACATGTTATTTTAGTCCCTCAAGAACCAATTTTTCACAAATAATATACTAACTCTTCTACTTAAGCATACATAACCATTCCAATAGCAATTAAACTACCCAAAGTATATAGTTCAACAACTAGATACATGCTTCAACAATCAAAACCTACATTTCCCCTCTTTAAAGAATAGGTTTTCAACAATAATTTGCTCAATCCAAGTCCTAATCCAAAACTAGTAGCTAAAACAACAATAACAACATTAATTAAACAAGAATCATCAACTAATTAAGTTGATTCACCTGAATATCACACAACCCCTCTTATCCCCTTAGGATTTGCGCCTAGGGTTTCAAGGATTTGGGGAGGAAGTGTTCATTTCCATCATTGATCATAGCATAGATTAAGCATATAAATAAGAAGAAGAAGCAAGAAAACCTACTACTATACAAAGGGGGGAGGCCGCGGCCTTGAGCAAAAAATGGGGAGGGAAAAATCTATTTTTATCCTTACTTCGATGGTTGAAAAGGGATGATTCAAGTGGATGTTAAGCTTAGGTGCAAGAAGAATGAAGGTTGGAGGTTGAACATTCAAGAAATTGAGGAGGAGAAGCCATGGAAACTTGGAGCTCTTTCTCACTCTAGAAGAAGAAGAAGAAATGAACAAGAAGCGGGTTAGAGAGTGGGGGGCGCGGCTGGTGCTTTATATAGAGGGGAGGGATTATTTCCTTCTCTTCAAAAAAAATTACAAAGTTTAAAGTAGTTTAGTAAAAGTAAGCATAAAAAGAAAATAACCACCCCACTAATGACACCTAGCAATAAAGCAAATATGCTAATCACATCATCTAATCCTACCCATCTAATCTCACATCTCTCATGATTACCCTCTAATTCTAGAGTCTAAGGGTTGCTAAAACATGGCGTCGAATAATCACGTTACCGATTAATTACCCGCCGGTAAAATCGCGAAAATTAATTTAGCGAGAAATTAATTCACCGCGTGATATCATTTTATTATAAATAATAAAAACACTATCAGACAATCAAAAATAATCACGACAAGTTACGATTCGATTTTCATCAAAATCGGGGTTAATTTAAAATTTTATCTACGACAAAACTGCCCGGCGATTCGAAATGCGACGAAACTTCGTTAGAATTTTTTGACGATATTCGAACCATGAATTAATGTAAAATATTAATTCTCAAATTCAATTTGATCTTAATTTATTTAAATCAATTACTTAGCAAACATGAAATTACTTATTATAGCATAAATACGACCAAAATACACTATGATTGCTATTGAGATTGCCTTTAAAAGAGGCTGGCGTCGTTTGTGGTTGGAGTGTGATTCTCTGTTAGTGGTTGCTGCCTTCCGTAATAGCTCTATTGTGCCTTGGAAACTCAGAAACAGGTGGACCAACTGTATTGCTCTTACTAAGCAAATGTCCTTCATCTTTTCCCACATCTACAGAGAAGGAAATTCTTGTGCTGACAAACTTGCCTCTCATGGGATTCATGTCAACGGTACTGTTTGGTGGAATCTCATTCCTAGCTTTATTTCAGATGACTTTTTTAGAAATCGAAATAGCCTCCCATACTATAGGTTCTCCTAGCCTTTCTTGGGATAGGTTGTGGATCCCTAGGTTCCTTATTGTCCTCTTGGATTGTTTCGTTTTTTCTTTGGTTCCGGTCCTGGGTTTTGGCCTAGTCCCCCCAGGCTTTTCTTGTTATTGTTGTTTTCCTTTTTTTTTAATAAAAACAGGGGGGAGTACTCTTTTTCCTTCTAGATGTTTTTTCCCTAAGGAGGGTTTTGCATCTGAAAGGTTTTAACGAGGCTCCTCTCCTTCTTTTAAAAAAAAAAAAAACGTATCGTAAAAATACGGGTGTTACAATACTCCCCCTCTAAAAATAGTTTTGTCCTCGAAACTGCGAGTAAGATTCTACCAAGAAAAAGTTCTGGATATTGGTTCTTCATCTTCTCTTCTAGCTCCCACATTGTATCTCCGGTCTTCTGATCCCACACGACCTTGACAAGTTAGATTTCTTTGTTCCTTAACCACTTAGTCTTTCGATCGACGATCCTTGCAGGTGACGCTTCAAACAATAGGTCGTCCCGTAGTTGAATCACATCCGGGTCAATAACATGAGAAGGTCAGAAACATATTTCCGCAACTGTGAGACGTGAAAGACGTCATGAATGTTTAACAAGAAGGGTGGCAAAGCAATCTGATATGCCACTGGACCAATACGACGAAGAATCTGGTAAGGTCTAATGAACTTAGGAGTAAGTTTCTTAGATTTGATCGCTCGTCCAACTCCAGTAATAGGTGTAACTCGGAGGAATACATGCTCTCCTTCTTCAAACTCTAACGGTCGGTGACCCTGGTCCGCATAACTCTTCTGTCGACTCTAAGACGTCCGCATCCTATCTCTGATCAATTGGATCTTCTTGGTCGTCTGCCGAATCATGCCCGGTCCCATAACAGAGCTCTCACCATTCTGGTACCAACAAAGAGGCGTCTGACACTTACGTCCATAAAATGCTTCGTAAGGTGCCATAATGATGCTCGCGTGATAATTGTTATTGTAGGTGAACTCCACTAGCGGTAAGACATCGTCCCAACTTCCTCTGTGATCCAACGTACACGCTCTCAGCAAGTCTTCTAGTGATTGAATCGTCCGCTCAGTCTGACCATCGGTCTGAGGGTGATATGCTAAGCTAAGTTTGAGCTTGGTTCCCATTGCTTCTTGCGATTCCCTCCAAAAGTGAGATGTGAACTTCGGATCTCGGTCTGAAACAATAAAAGAAGGCACGCCATGCAGTCGCACAATCTCCGCGATGTAGATCTCTATCAACTTCTCCACGTTGTAAGTCGATCTCACCGGCAAGAAATGAGCAGATTTGGTCAATCGGTCAACGATTACCCAAATCGAGTCATTCTTCTTCTGCGTTCTTGGTAATCCCACGACGAAATCCACAGAAATACTATCTCACTTCCACACAGGTACGTCAAGTGACTGTAGCATTCCTGCTGATCGCTGATGTTCTACCTTCGCTTTCTGGCAAGTAAGACAGGAAGCCACATACTCTACCACTTGTTTCTTCATTCCGGGCCACCAAAAATGCTTCTTCAAGTCTTGGTACATCTTCATAACTCCCGGATGAATACTCAATCTACTCTTATGCACCTTATCGAGAATTAACTTCCTCAGTCCCGCCACCTCAGGCACACACACGCGTCTGTTGCACCTCAAGATGTTGTCCGCTCCAATCTTGAATTTTGCAGCTTTTCCTCGTGCTACCAGTTCAACCTTCTCTTGTAGTAGCTTGTCATCAGTTTGATGGTTCCTAATCTCGTTCAATAGCCCATTAGAAATGGTGAGCATTCCAAACTTCAGCTTCCCCAGTGACACTTCCACGTTCAACTTCAAGTCTCGAAACTTCTCTAGCATCTCCAACTCCTTGATCATCATTGCTAAAGCTAAAACGCTCTTCCTACTTAGTGCATCAGCTACCACGTTCGCCTTTCCTGGATGGTATTCCAAAGCGAAGTCGTAATCTTTCAAAAATTCTATCCATCTTCGCTATCGCATGTTAAGCTCCTTCTGATTGAACAAGTATTTCAGGCTCTTGTGATCGTTGTAAACAGTGAATGTACTTCCATAGAGATAGTGTCTCCAAATCTTCAATGCGACAACCACTGCAGCAAGCTCCAAATCATGCGTAGGATAGTTCCTCTTGTGAATGTTGAGCTGTCTCGAGGCATAAGCCACAACTTTCCTATGTTGCATCAGCACGCATCCTAATCCTTGGTGTGACACATCGCAGTAAACCTCGTAAGGCTCTTCCGGTTGAGGAAAAATCAACACAAGCACTGTCATCAAAAGCTCCATCAACCTCAAGAAACTGACTTCACACTCTTCGGTCCAAGCGAACGGCTGGTCCTTCCTCGTAAGGCGTGTTAGCGGTGCTACGATCTTCGAAAAACGTTCAATAAACCTTCGGTAGTAACCTGCTAAACCAACGAAGCTTTTGATATCTGTTACAGTCTTCGGCTATTCCCATGCTAACACAGCTTCAATCTTGGCTGGATCCACAACTATCCCGTCCTTGGTTATCACATGTCCGAGAAAATTCACCTCTTCGAGCCAGAACTCACACTTAGAAAGATTAGCATAAAGCTGCTTCTCTCGTAGTATCTGTAGTACTTGGCGTAAATGCTCTTCATGTTCTTCTCTACTCTTCGAATAAATCAGGATATCGTCTATGAATACCACCACAAATTGATCCAAGAATGGGTAAAAGATCCTGTTCATGTAGTCTATGAATACTGCGGGCGCGTTCATCACTCCAAATGGCATCACTACGTACTCGTAGTGACCATATCTTGTCCTGAATGTCGTCTTGGAAATATCCTCTTCCTTCACTCGAATCTGATGGTAACCTGACTTCAAGTCAATCTTGGAAAATATCACAGCTCCTCGTAGTTGATCCATCAAATCATCGATATGCGGTAACGGATACCGATTCTTAACAGTAACTTTGTTGAGTTGACGATAATCCACGCACAATCTTGATCGTCCATCCTTCTTCTTCACCAGCAGCATTGGAGCTCCCCAAGGTGACACGCTCGGTCGTATGAATTACTTCGACTCCAAATGCTCAATCTGAGACTTCAACTCTTTCATCTCGTTGGAGACATCCAATAGGGCGCTATTGAAATCGGTCCTGTTCCTGGAAGCAAATCGATGGAGAATTCGATTTCCCTTGCTGGCGGTAATCCCGGCACATCTTCTGGAAAAACATCTGAGAAGTCGCAAACCACAGGAACATTCTTCAACTCGAGTTCTTGAGAAACTTCTGAACTAGCCAAATACATGTATTCCTGAGTTCCCTCTTTTAATGAAACATCAATATGATTAATAGACAGGTAGTTGGAAATTCGAAAATCAGGAAAAACCACTGTTTTTCAGGCACAGTCCAAAAGGACATGGTGGTGAGACAACCAATCCATCCCAAGAATGACATCTAGGCCCTTAAGTGGCAAACAGACCAAATTAACCACAAATTTTCTACCCTGAATGACCACTACACAATTAAGGCATGCAGTGTTGGTAACCAAGGTTTTAGCAGCTGGGGTAGTAACTACTAGTTTGAAAGGTAAGGCAGTCACAGTCAATTTTAAACGATCTATGCAATCCGAGGAAATAAAAGAGTGGGTTGCACCGGAATCAAAAAGAACAGATAGGAATTTACCCTCAATCTCACAGTCTCCCTGGATGAGATCCTCAGCCTGCTCCGCCTCTTCACTGCTCATGCAGAAGACTATGCCTTTAGCCATCGGACGTTTCCCTTTTGCCTTTGCTGCGTGCATTACCGGTTCAGCCTTAGGTGCTTGACAATCCTTAGCGAAGTGTCCCGGCTTCCTGCAGTTGAAGCACACATCATCCTTCACAGTACAGTTGCTCGCATAGTGTCCTAGCTTACCGCAATGGTAACAAGTCATATCGGTGCTAGTCTGAGCCATCGGGCGATACTGGCCTTTGCTGTTGTTCCCTTGAGGTCGACTGTACGGCTTCTTCTGCTATTTTCCCTTCTGAGCAAACCTTTGTCCTGCGCTCTAGGGTCTCACTGGTCCCCCTGTACCACTCCTCTTCTTGGCGCTTCTCATAACTTCCACCTCAACACACCTGTCAATCAGTTCTTGAAGATTCCTGATTCTTAAAGACGTCACAGACTTCTGGATGTCGAACCTTAATCCCCGCTGAAATCTCTCACTCAACCATCCTTGGTCAGCTCGGTCACGAAACGTACTAAAGTACCTTGCAAGTGATTCGAACTTAGCAGCATATTCCGACACCGTCATGCTACCTTGTTGTAGTCGGAGGAACTCTTGCTCTTTCTCCGCTCGTGCAATATCAGGAAAATATTTGTCCATAAATTTTCTGTGGAAAACTTCCCAAATAATCTCACAACGCTCTGCCGTCAAAGTCTGCTTCACTCCCTTCCACCAGTACTCGGTATCTCCTAGCAGCAAGTAGGTTGCATAGTCCACCTTAACATTCCCTGGGCAATGGAGTGCCTCGAAGATTTTCTCTATCTCCTGCATCCAAAGATCTGCCATGTCTGGATTCGGCTTGCTGTAGAACTTTGGTGGGTCGTGCTTATGGAAGTCAGCTAATCCTCTAGCATCCGCATTCCTCTCAGCTCTCTGCTGTTGTTGCTGGTTCAGCTGGGTCAAGGCCACAGTCAACTGAGCCATAGCGTTAGATTGTTGAGTTGCAGCAGCCGATTGTTGAGCCATAGCCGCCACCATCTCCGTCATTGCTTGAATTGCTCGCTCCATGTTGGGGTTATTCGATCCTGTCGTTGGGTCTCTACGAGGTGGCATAAGGGTCCTCCAAGGTCCAAAAACCTGTCAGAACCTCAAAATCAAGAATGTGTTAACACACACTGCTTCAATCAAGAAACAATTCAAACAATTTTCAAGCAACAATTTGCTTCACTCAATAAACAATAACAATACAACACGACTAATTACCCGACAAACATAACCCGACAGGGTGACCAGCTCCAAATTTCCTATGCACAGTCTGGTTAGAATCGAACTGCTCTGTTACCACTATTGTAACGACCCGTTTCCGGACTGCTACTAAACTAGAACTAAACCTGTATGCGATGCATTTTTAAAATAGTGCTCTTGTGTCCTTTGGAAAATGTGGTCTATATATTTTTTTTAAAACAGTCACATCTGCAAAGTACACATAGAGTTGCCACAGCGTTTCAAAACATGGTGCAAACTAGGATACAAGACTCAAGCACTAGAAATACATACATATATACATAACCAAGTCTGCATAAACAGTACGTACAAAATAAAGTAGTGCATGAAAATGTACGAGAGAATACACCTATGGTATGAAGACCCTCATGAGAGCAATCATACCCCGGGGGTACTCGCGGCAGACACCCACGCAGGGGGCTGCTCCAAAAGTAAACCACCAGTCTACCCTGGAATATACAAAAGATAATTCACTAAGCCTGACTAGTCACTAAAACAAACTGTACACTAAGAGCATATACTACAGTCATCCAAAATAATATAACAAATAGTCAGACAATCACGGCAACTACAGATAGCTATCCGGATCCTTTGACGGGTCCTCCTCCTCCTCGTCGTCCATCGGGTCCTCGCCAGTCAAATCGATAAAAGGTGTCGTCGCAGGCACACCCTCCGGCACGTCATCTGCTATCACCGCCTCTTCCAAGAATCCCGCGCCACTACACCCAGCTTCACCACACTCTCTGCAGACAGGTGAGAGGTGTCCTGGTGGGGTAGGGGTCCTAACTAATATGGGAGAAACTGGCTCTGCCTCGCACTCAGATCCTGCTGGAGAACTCTGAATAACAGCTGCCCTGTAAGTAGATGCTCCTACAATCCCGCGTCTAATCACACTCTTACGAGCAGTCCATCGAACCCTCGGTCCTCGTCCTCAGGAAGCAAGTCGGGAAGCAGTACGCCTCGGGATCTCGTGGGGTCCCTCTTGTAACACCCCAATTTTCGTATTAATACATATGTATATATGCCTGAATATATTAATAATTTTTTTGATAATTTTTATGTAAGTTACTTTGGAAATTAGTATTTTTAGTAATGCTTTATTGTTTTATTATTATCTTTATTTTTGTAAAACATTAGTTTGAAATATTAATATTATCTTGTTAATAATTATTTAAATTTAAGGAGTATTGGAATGATATTTTATTATTATTCTTAGTACTATTGTTAAGTGAGAATTGTAACACCCTCAAATTTGAATTCTTAGGATCCTATATATATTGTGTGCTTATATTGGTAATTTTGTGATAACTTGAGTGTGTTTGCCTTAATAATTAGTATATTTTAATTAATACTTTTTTACTATATTTTTATTAAATATTAGTTTTGAATTTATTATAGATATTGTAAAATAATGGTATATTTTAAAAATTAGTAAAAACATGAATTTATTATATTATATACATTATTATGTATATATGGAGATATGTGTGTGTGTGCTGATGTTTTAAGAGAAAAAAAAAAAAGAGATACAATCATATATGACTTATATACATGCTGCTCACGTTTTAAAAAAATAAAAGGAAGAAGGCCCAAGCCCAGTAGGTCATTATTTTACCATGACTGTTCATCGTCTCTATGAAATAAAATTCAGCCGCGCAGTGAGCGAGCAAATCCTCACTTTGAATTTCTCTGTTCCTGTTCTCTCATCCTAGGCCACAGAAAAATTCCAAAACTTACAACCCAACTCGAAATCGACCAAAGAACACATTTCCGGCCTCTGTTCGTTCAACCGCGGCTCCGTTCGTCACGTTTATTTACGCTGGGCGAGCTGTAATTTCACTTTTCCGGACACCACAGTTTTCGGTTCGAAAAATGGACGTCGTTTTCGGATTCCTCGCGTCGAAACCTTCAGAAAACAATACTCCTTTGCTCGATTCGGTGAAGTTGATGTCGGACCCTTCGTAACCCCTTTGTCTCGGTATGGCGTTCTCCGGTCACTCTTTTTGCTTCTTTTTAATTTCGTTTCAGCCTTAAAAATTCTGAAAAAATATATTATACTAACTATTATTTTTTCCAGCCGTGTTTCGCTCTTTCGAAAATTTTATCCTGTGCTCAGTTGGTGCTCAAATTGTCTTTGTAGCCAGTTTTCTTCACCTTGGAATACTTCAAACTTTTTATTGAGGTAAGGGGGTAGATGGATACAAGATTAGTGGGCTTATGGATATAATTAGGCAATAGGGACGTCCCATGGTCCCTAGACTTGGCGCGGTTGTGCAAAATAAGTACCATTGCCATTGTGATGGGAAAATTTGATATTAAATTATGTCATGATGTTAATGTTAATTGAAATTGTCTTATAAGGTGTTGTTTGAATTGATGTGTTACGATGAAATGTCATGTATGGATCATATGATGATTTGGTTGTCTTGGCTTGTTATTGATAAATGTATGTAAATGTGTTTAAATGAGATTGCTTGTTGCTATTTGATGTTCTGGATTTGTTGTGTTGAGTGAGAGCTAGATGATCATAGAGGGTGGTTTGTTACGCTTAGATTCTCTAGGTGGTATATTATGGTTATGTGAAAGGATAAAGTATGGATGATGGGTGTAATTGTTAGTAGTTAACTAAGGGATAATGATATTTTTAGCGTTTAAGTTATGGTACAAGCAAGTCTTAGGACTAGGATATGATGGTCATATTGTGGTGTTGGTGGTTTAAGTGCTTTAGAAGCAAGATTTGGTGTTATGAGTATTTCAGCCTAGTTGACAACTTAGAGTAATAGTTATACAGAAAAATTATGCAGAAAGATGACTAAGTCTAGAATTATTTTAGCAAAGTCTCACTAATTGAATTTTAAAATTCAGGATATAATAAGTATTGACCCAAACTCTCTTGGATAGTGTCCTATAATTTTAGGGGAGTAGTACGGTACGTCCGGTCAAATAAGTAAGTTGAAACACTTGAGTTAAGAGTTGGAAATTTAGTTAAGTTAGCCTAGACTTAGTGTGGTGAGGTAGGTTGATAACTTGGATTTGTTCCAAGATTGTGGGAAATTTGTCAGTTTACTGACGAGTAGTACCTTGTTATCGTTGTTATAGCCGGCCGCTTGATGAGATGGTTGGTGAGTTGTTGTTGTTGTTGTTGTTGTTAGACACTTGCTTGGTTTGTGTTCATGCATCATATGTGTCTTGTTAAGTTAACGTTATTGGGGGTGAGCAACGATGATGCGATATAGTATTGGCCATGATGGGCAAGGTACCGACCTTGGGGTCAATTGGGTAGGAGTGTCTTATATAAAGGCGGTGGATAGCTACCACAGCTGGGGCGTGACCAATAAATATACCGGTTACCACGACTAGACACTTTGTCGTACTCAAGAGTGATGATGTTTTCTCACTAGCTCATCCGAGTTGGTTTGGATCCACATGTTCGGTGAAGTAGGCGTTGTCTAGGATTGCATAAGTACTCGTTGAGTCAAGCATTCATGTTATGTGTTGATTAAGTTAACGTGTTGTATGCGCATTGCTTAAGCTATGTCCTTTGCCGTCTTGTGCTATGATTGTATATGATGTCTAACCCCTTTCTTTGTGGCTACTCATACACCATTGTGTATGTTTAGACGATGAGGCTGCGGTGGCGATGACGACGTGGTGAGGAGTGATCTATGGGCGCGATCATCGTAGATTAGGATTTTCGATGTTTTGGTTATTATCGATGTTGTTATTTTCAAGTAAATGTTTAGGGTCAGCTCCGAGACGTTGTGACATCGGGTGTTTGTATCATGTGAATTTTATTCAGAATCAGTCAAATGATTATTTCCGCAAGTTTATGAGAGTGTGACGACTCTACCTTTATTTATGAAAATTTTATTTGTTGTATTTTTCAGCGATTACATTTTTTCTTAATTTATTTTCGTAACGATAACATGCGGGGTAGAGGGTGTCACATTTATTGGTATCAGAGCAGTTCGGTTCTAACCGGGCTTTGTGTGTGGTCTATTGTATTTCAGTGCGTGAACTCTGAGTTGAGTTACATGCATTACTTGTTTAATTTTGTTTGTTCTAGTACACGAACAATTCTCAGTGGGCTAAGTTCACAGGAGTATATGATAGATAGAGCTAAGATAGTAGGTACCTGAACCATTAACTGTGAATTTTGGGTTAGCAATTTCCTAAGTTGTTAATTTCTTAGTATCTTGTTTAAAATTACGCTTAGTGAATTGAGAATGATCAACCCAGAACTGAGAGATGCAGGTTAACCCTTAGTTGTTGCACTTAAGGTGCAAGACTTTTAGCCATTACCTTAAAGGAATCCTAGTAAGTACAATGGGCTAGTAGCTTAACTAGAGAGGATAAGCTGACCTTATTTTAGATTTACAACATTGTTAGCTGGGAAATATGTTATCAGAGTAGCGCAGCGGAATCGTGGCTATGCTATAGGAAGGATCTTTTGTAGAGCTTGAGGGTAATCATGTGGCGTCGACATCTTTACGCTTAAGCCCCTATCAGGGAACCTTATGGAAGAATAGGTGATTGTTGCACATGGTTATTATTGCTTGGATTACCTGGCTGAACGAGTAGGAGGGACTGCAACCCAATCACTTACCGCCGGTGAGAAAAGCAATGATAATCAGTTTGGTGGATAGTATTAGTTTTTTTTTGAATTACCTTAGCTACTAGAATTAGTTGTGGGCATAGATTATCTACATTGCAGTTAAATTCTTAAGGGCTTCGGATAGGCATAAGGCTTTGAAACCGTAGATTCTAAAGGTGGAAAGTAATTTTTCCTAGGCGTAGAGACAAGCTTAGAGTGAGGATAGAAGTAGAACGTAATGGGGGACATTAGTTAATCTTTGGGAAATATATTGTTTTGCCTTCTGATAAGACCACAAAACCGATTTTAGATGTTCTAACAGAAACCGAGTCTATCATTGTGTAGCACCCTATAGAATGTTTTTCCTAGAGTAAGTTGAGCAGTAGGAATAATAAAGGTTTTGCGTAGGGTACCTTAAGATAAATACTGTAGTTAGTCATGCCTTAATTTGCGATAGACTACTTTTGCTATATCGTGTGCTTAACTTTAATGACTATGAAACATTGCATGCAAACATGTTATTTCTTTTAGGATAAATAGGTTTCTTTTTTTTTTACGGAATAAATAGATTAAAAATGATGAATAATTTTTTTTATTCATTTTATTTTAACGTTTTAGTCTAACATACTTTAGCCTATAATTTTTGTGTGTGCATTATGCTTAACTAAGTCTTGATTGCTGAATTATTTTCGATATGATATTAAAAAAAAAATTAAAATTATTTTGTTACGTTCACTGACATGCGGTTAATTGACCTTTCTATATTTTATGCTTCATTTGACTCTCTATTAAATACAATATACAAACGTGTTATTTCTTTCAAGGGGACTTGAGTTATCTTGAATATTTATATTGAAATGTGAAAGCGCTACGTTATATACATTTGCTTAGTTTGCTTTGAAAATGTTACATGCTTGAACCGAGGTAAGTTTCTGAACTTTGTTAGATAATTATATGACTGTGTTGCATTACTAAATTATTGATTTCTAGTTTAAATATCTGATGCCTTTTGATCAGCTTATGTATTTAGCTCGTGATTAATCTTGGCTGCAATATCAAATGCCTTTGATAAGGGAAATTGTTTTGTTTGTGTTTCATTTTTTCTATTAGTATTAATATTTATAAAAAAAATGTTATTTTCTCTTTCTAAATTGATGCTTTAGTCTGTCGTACTTTGGTCGTTAACTTTTGTATATTATGTTTAAGTGAATATTGATTGTTGAATTGTTGTTTATGATATGTTGCTAAATGTGTGTATATATATATATATTATAGCTTTAATTATGAAGTGGTTCCTAAGGATTTAGATGTTAGCCTTGTTGATTCGTTGTGGTTGTTGCAGTTTTGAAGCCTTAAGATAGTAATTTTTAGTATTCCTTAGTTTAAGAGTTAATCCTAAAAAGAGCCATGAAAGTCACCTGAGCATGATTGGTTAGTACACTAGACATTTAAGTTACAACTTTTGAAATCCTAGACCTTTAAAAGGACTAAGTTCTCCAGCTAGTGACCTTAGTTGACCCTCTTAAGAAAGAATTGTGTGGAATATATATAGCAATAGTGAAGATGGTTGCATGATGTTTTAGGGACATGAACCGTATCGTTTAATAGCACCTAGAGAAATTCCGAGGACGGAATTTTTTTTTAAAGGGGGTGGAATTGTAACACCCCAATTTTCGTATTAATACATATGTATATATGCCTGAATATATTAATAATTTTTTTGATAATTTTTATGTAAGTTACTTTGGAAATTAGTATTTTTAGTAATGCTTTATTGTTTTATTATTATCTTTATTTTTGTAAAACATTAGTTTGAAATATTAATATTATCTTGTTAATAATTATTTAAATTTAAGGAGTATTGGAATGATATTTTATTATTATTCTTAGTACTATTGTTAAGTGAGAATTGTAACACCCTCAAATTTGAATTCTTAGGATCCTATATATATTGTGTGCTTATATTGGTAATTTTGTGATAACTTGAGTGTGTTTGCCTTAATAATTAGTATATTTTAATTAATACTATTTTACTATATTTTTATTAAATATTAGTTTTGAATTTATTATAGATATTGTAAAATAATGGTATATTTTAAAAATTAGTAAAAACATGAATTTATTATATTATATACATTATTATGTATATATGGAGATATGTGTGTGTGTGCTGATGTTTTAAGAGAAAAAAAAAAAAGAGATACAATCATATATGACTTATATACATGCTGCTCACGTTTTAAAAAAAATAAAAGGAAGAAGGCCCAAGCCCAGTAGGTCATTATTTTACCATGACTGTTCATCGTCTCTATGAAATAAAATTCAGTCGCGCAGTGAGCGAGCAAATCCTCACTTTGAATTTCTCTGTTCCTGTTCTCTCATCCTAGGCCACAGAAAAATTCCAAAACTTACAACCCAACTCGAAATCGACCAAAGAACACGTTTCCGGCCTCTGTTCGTTCAACCGCGGCTCCGTTCGTCGCGTTTATTTACGCTGGGCGAGCTGTAATTTCACTTTTTCGGACACCACAGTTTTCGGTTCGAAAAACGGACGTCGTTTTCGGATTCCTCGCGTCGAAACCTTCAGAAAACAATACTCCTTTGCTCGATTCGGTGAAGTTGATGTCGGACCCTTCGTAACCCCTTTGTCTCGGTATGGCGTTCTCCGGTCACTCTTTTTGCTTCTTTTTAATTTCGTTTCAGCCTTAAAAATTCTGAAAAAATATATTATACTAACTATTATTTTTTCCAGCCGCGTTTCGCTCTTTCGAAAATTTTATCCTGTGCTCAGTTGGTGCTCAAATTGTCTTTGTAGCCAGTTTTCTTCACCTTGGAATACTTCAAACTTTTTATTGAGGTAAGGGGGTAGATGGATACAAGATTAGTGGGCTTATGGATATAATTAGGCAATAGGGACGTCCCATGGTCCCTAGACTTGGCGCGGTTGTGCAAAATAAGTACCATTGCCATTGTGATGGGAAAATTTGATATTAAATTATGTCATGATGTTAATGTTAATTGAAATTGTCTTATAAGGTGTTGTTTGAATTGATGTGTTACGATGAAATGTCATGTATGGATCATATGATGATTTGGTTGTCTTGGCTTGTTATTGATAAATGTATGTAAATGTGTTTAAATGAGATTGCTTGTTGCTATTTGATGTTCTGGATTTGTTGTGTTGAGTGAGAGCTAGATGATCATAGAGGGTGGTTTGTTACGCTTAGATTCTCTAGGTGGTATATTATGGTTATGTGAAAGGATAAAGTATGGATGATGGGTGTAATTGTTAGTAGTTAACTAAGGGATAATGATATTTTTAGCGTTTAAGTTATGGTACAAGCAAGTCTTAGGACTAGGATATGATGGTCATATTGTGGTGTTGGTGGTTTAAGTGCTTTAGAAGCAAGATTTGGTGTTATGAGTATTTCAGCCTAGTTGACAACTTAGAGTAATAGTTATACAGAAAAATTATGCAGAAAGATGACTAAGTCTAGAATTATTTTAGCAAAGTCTCACTAATTGAATTTTAAAATTCAGGATATAATAAGTATTGACCCAAACTCTCTTGGATAGTGTCCTATAATTTTAGGGGAGTAGTGCAGACGTCAGGTCAAATAAGTAAGTTGAAACACTTGAGTTAAGAGTTGGAAATTTAGTTAAGTTAGCCTAGACTTAGTGTGGTGAGGTAGGTTGATAACTTGGATTTGTTCCAAGATTGTGGGAAATTTGTCAGTTTACTGACGAGTAGTACCTTGTTATCGTTGTTATAGCCACGCTTGATGAGATGGTTGGTGAGTTGTTGTTGTTGTTGTTGTTGTTAGACACTTGCTTGGTTTGTGTTCATGCATCATATGTGTCTTGTTAAGTTAACGTTATTGGGGTGAGCAACGATGATGCGATATAGTATCGGCCATGATGGGCAAGGTACGACCTTGGGGGTCAATTGGGTAGGGCGTCTTATATAAAGGCGGTGGATAGCTACCACACCGGGGCGTGACCAATAAATATACCGGTTACCCTGACTAGACACTGTTCGTACTCAAGAGTGATGATGTTTTCTCACTCGCTCATCTGAGTTGGTTTGGATCCACATGTTCGGTGAAGTAGACGTTGTCTAGGATTGCATAAGTACTCGTTGAGTCAAGCATTCATGTTATGTGTTGATTAAGTTAACGTGTTGTATGTGCATTGCTTAAGCTATGTCCTTTGCCGTCTTGTTCTATGATTGTATATGATGTCTAACCCCTTTTTGCTGTGGCTACTCATACACCATTGTGTATGTTTAGACGATGAGACTACAGGTGACGATGACGACGTGGCTGAGGAGTGATCTATGGGCGCGGTCATCGTAGATTAGGATTTTCGATGTTTTGGTTATTATCGATGTTGTTATTTTCGAAGTAAATGTTTAGGGTCAGCTCTGAGACGTTGTGACATCGGGGTGTTTGTATCATGTGAATTTTATTCGTAGAATCACAAATGATTATTTCCGCAAGTTTATGAGAGTGTGACGACTCTACCTTTATTTATGAAAATTTTATTTGACTGTATTTTTCAGCAGTTACATTTTTTTCTTAATTTATTTTCGTAACGATAACATGCGGGGTAGAGGGTGTCACACCTCTGGTGAGGAAAATGATGCTGGTATAGTCCTGTCTCCCTAAATAGCTCGCCAAGCGTCCTCCACCTGCATCATCCGAATCGGGAAGCTCACTGTGCGCCGCGAAGTCTCCTGTCTCACTACCATACCACCCTCTCAGAAGCTTTGTACAACATCCCTAGTATAAACAACGCGATGGGAGATGAGGTCGAACTCCATCGTTGCGGGCATCTCGATGTCTGGAAAATCAAAGATGATCTCCGACGATATCCTCATCGCCGGTATCAGTACGGTCTTCGTCATCGCCTGGGTCACCATCATGGGTTGAAGGCACCACGGAAAAGGGTCAACTTCTCAATAAATCAGGGAATAACAATCATAACAATAGGCACAAACAACTATATGCACAGTACTCAAGACGCAACTCAAGACTCTCACAAGATTCATATTCTCACGACACTTGACAATTTCCGGAAAGTAACGCAGCCTTGGGCTCTCCGCTCACCCTAGGACATTCAGCTCAGGTTCCTTGATGCTACGACATCTAGCTAAGCTGACAAAGAACCAGCCGGAGCCGTTTAGGGGATCCTAGCACCCTAGGTTAATCGGATCGAAGCTTAAAAACAACACGACAACTCAATGACTTGACTAAACTCTCGCACTCCAATGAATAGGTCGCCGCATACGATAATTCACGAAGCAAATTGAATAATTATTTAACCGCATATCAAATAATATTCATGCCAAGCTCAATATAGTGCGAAACAGTTTAGCATTATAAGCAATTCATTTCAACCAATCACAACTCAGCAACCAACGCAAATTGATAATTCTGTTCATCCCTCTGCAACTCAGTGGAGTTGACAGAGAGGAAACCAAACAAGTGTGGGGTGTTGGGGACAGCTGCCAACCACTTGCAGACAAGCCCACTAAATAATCATAATTACAATTTTAAGAAATAAAAGTCGAAGGGGTACGAGACCCTCACTTCGAACCCTGAGGTTCTCAGACTTCTTCGCATAAGGCTGAAAATTAAATTCCTATCAATGTCTAAAGTTTCCCTTACCACAGTTGTTTGCTAACGGGGTACCGCAAGCCTTGGGTCCACGTCGCACGGTCTCCGGATTCGCAACTCCAATCACCATGAGTAAACTTAGCACAATCTAAAACTTAACTCAAAACCTTAGGCTCTCAAACCTAAGCTTTTCCTAAACCAAACACTCTCACTTAGAATTTAATTTAAAATACTAAGTCACATATTTGAAATATTTGAGCAAAGAATTATCTCTTGAGAACTAAAACATAATGCAACATTATTTTTCTTGAAATATGCATAAGTTGGGAAAATAAGGTTCTACTAACTAAGTTCAAGTCCTTCAAAATTTTGAAACACAATTCAATACTAAAATCAACTTCATTTTATCTAAAACTTTAAGTTAGGGCTCTACTAGGTACCTTGGGTCTCAAGGAACCCAAATCACCTCATATGCTTCATAGCCTTAAAAATTCAAAACAAATCCAAATGAAACCAAATCTTTTCTATAATTTTCTAAAGCTTGATAACACATCAATACAATCCTTATAAACAAGTTTGCAAAATAATTTTCCTTCCAACCACCCTATAGGGCTCTCAGGCGTCACCCCTTTTTCTATAAAAAAATTTGCAAAACTTTCTTCTTACAAACTAACAAACCAGTTCCAAGTCATTCAATTACACTTCAAGGCATCAAAACATCAAGTCATATCCAAGGCATAGTTCAAGCACATTTCAAGACATGTTCTAAAACATTTTCCAAATGTAAAAGTTTCAAAGAGTCGTTCCAATTCTTTTAATTCCAAAACATTTTATTCATGGCCATAACAATGCTAATAATTAGAGGACCACCAATCAAGTTCTACATGTTATTTTAGTCCCTCAAGAACCAGTTTTTCACAAATAATATACTAACTCTTCTACTTAAGCATACATAACTATTCCAACAGCAATTAAACTACCCAAAGTATATAATTCAACAACTAGATACATGCTTCAACAATCAAAACCTACATTTTCCCTCTTTAAAGAATAGGTTTTCAACAATAATTTGCTCAATCCAAGTCCTAATCCAAAACTAGTAGCTAAAACAACAATAACAACATTAATTAAGCAAGAATCATCAACTAATTGAGTTGATTCGCCTCAAGATCACACAATCCCTCTTTTCCCCTTAGGATTTGTGCCTAGGGTTTCAAGGATTTGGGGAGGAAGTGTTCATTTCCATCATTGATCATAGCATAGATTAAGCATATAAATAAGAAGAAGAAGCAAGAAAACATACTACTATACAAAAGGGGGGAGGCCGTGACCTTGAGCAGAAAATGGGGAGGGAAAAATCTATTTTTCTCCTTACTTGGATGGTTGAGAAGGGATGATTCAAGTGGAAGTTGAGCTTAGGTGCAAGAAGAATGAAGGTTGGAGGTTGAACATTCAAGAAATGGAGGAGGAGAAGCCATGGAAACTTGGAGCTCTTTCTCACTCTAGAAGAAGAAGAAGAAATGAACAAGAGGGGGGTTAGAGAGTGGGGGTCGCGGCTGGTGCTACATATGGAGGGGAGGGATTATTTCCTTCTCTTAAAAAAAATTACAAGTTAAAAGTAGTTTAGTAAAAGTAAGCATAAAAAGAAAATAACCACCCCACTAATGACACCTAGCAATAAAGCAAATATGCTAATCACATCATCTAATCCTACCCATCTAATCTCACATCTCTCATGATTACCCTCTAATTCTAGAGTCTAAGGGTTGCTAAAACATGGCGTCGAATAATCGCGTTACCGATTAATTACCCGCCGATAAAATCGCGAAAACTAATTTAGCGAGAAATTAATTCACCGCGTGATATCATTTTATTATAAATAATAAAAACACTATCAAACAATAAAAAATAATCACGACAAGTTACGATTCGATTTTCATCGAAATCGGGGTTCATTTAAAATTTTATCTAAGGCAAAACTGCCCGGCGATTCAAAATGCGACGAAACTTCGTTAGAATTTTTCGACGATATTCGAACCATGAATTAATATAAAATATTAATTCTCAAATTCAATTTGATCTTGATTTATTTAAATCACTTACTTAGCGAACAAGAAATTGCTTATTATAGCATAAATACGACCAAAATACACTATAATAACGTTAAATAACGTATCGTAAAAATACGGGTGTTACAGTTGTTTTACAAATACTTGCTCACTTATAAAACCATTTAAAAATGCACTTTTTACATCCATCTGATATAAAGTGATGCTATGATGTGCACTAATTGATAATAGAATTCTAATAGCTTCTAATCTAGCTACAGGAGCAAAGGTTTTCAGTATAATCTATACCTTCCTCTTGTGAGTACCCTTGAGCTACTAGACGAGCCTTATTTCTTGCCGCCTTACCATCTTCGTCAAGTTTGTTTTTGAAAACCCAATTGGTTCCAATAGCTTGTTTATCCTCTGGTAGGGGTGCGAGCTTCCACACATCATTCCTCTAAATTTGATTTAGTACCTATTGCATAGCAAGAATCCATCCACCGACTATTAGAGCTTCATCAATGTTTTTCGATTCAATCTTTGATAGAAGTGCCAGATCAGAATATTCTCTGAATGATGATCTAGTTCTGACTCTATCACTTGGTTCACCAATGATTTGCTTCTTTGGGTGATAAGTCTTGAACTTCCTTTCCTTTCTTGTTTTTGCTTGAGTCTGGTCACCAGACGCAAGACCAGAGGCATCATCGGACTTATCAACAGATGCATTGTCTTTTGTTCCATTATTGATCAGCATATCTACAAATAGGTTATCTAGCTCTGACATTTCATTGTCAGTCTTCATGTCATCAAATCTAACATGCATTGATTATTCATCTATCAGAGTTTCTTTGTTGTATACTCTATAAACTTTAGAGCATTTAGAGTATCCCAAAAAGATACCTTTCTGAGCTTTAGAATCAAATTTAACTAGACTAAATTTAACTAGACTATCCTTTGTATTAAGAACAAAGCAGTCACATCCAAATTGATGAAAATATGAAATATTGGGTTTTCTTCTTTTCCATAATTCATAAGGAGTCTTATTCAAAATAGGTCTAATGTAGATTCTATTTTGAATGTAACATGCAGTGTTTACTACTTCTACCCAAAAGTACTTAGCATTTTGTTGTGGTGTTCTAGGAGAAGAAAAATTGTGAGAAATGCTATGTTCTTCACAAAAGTTTTGAAAGAGTTCATTTTCCAATTCACCACCCTGATCACTTCTTATTGTAGTAATACGAAAGCCTTTTTCATTTTGCACTTGTTTACAGAAGACATAAAACATTTTAAAAGACTCATCCTTGTGTGCAAGGAATTTCACCCATGTCCATCTGGTATAGTCATCAACAATAACGAGTCCATATTTCTTTCCAAACAGAGAGGCAGTTCTAGTCGGACCAAATAAATCCAGATGCAAAAGTTTAAGTGGTCTTGACAAGCTTCACAAAGAGCATCATACTGATACTTGAGACTTGGTAAGCCTTTAACAAGTTCCTTCTTGTTAAGCTTTGAGATTAATCTCAAGCTGGCATTACCCAATCTCTTGTGCCAAGTCCACTATTCTTCATCAACTGACAAAAAGCACTTGACATTTTGCTTGGCCAACTCAGAAAGTTTGATTTTAGTGTTGTTTTTCCTCTTTGCCCTAAAGAAAACAGACCCATCTTTCTTGCTTTTGACTAAACAGACATTATCATTAAAACCAACATCATAACCACTATCACATAATTGACTTATGCTAAGTAAGTTATGCTTAAGGACATCAACAAGTAAAACATTATCAATAGAGGGTAAAGATTTCTCACCAACCCGACCAATGCCAATAATTTACCTTTCTGGTTTTCACCGAAACCAACTGTTCCACTTTCTTTATATTGCAGTTCTTGGAACATAAGCCTTTCTCTCGTCATGTGTCATGAGCATCCATGGTCTAACTACCAAGACTGGTGTCTCAACTCTATTGCTAAGTAAATCTGCAACATAGACAATCTTATCCTTAGATACCCAAATCTTTTTTGGTCCTTTCTTGTTAATTCTAAAAGGGAACTTGTCCTTCTTATTTTTCAAGGCATAACAATTGTTTCTTATGTGACTATGCTTAAAGCAGACTGTCACTATGATCGTTGGTCTCATCAGATTCTAAATAGGAGTTTTGAAAAGTTGGTTCATCTGATTTATAGCCAAGACCTTTCTTGCCATTCTAGCTGATAACCCAGATCATAGTTTCTTGTTTGCTGCGTGTCACATATTCGACAAGAAATCTTTGAAACCCTTCTTCATACTTAGAAGAGTTGCATTCAAGTTTTTCTTCTGTCTTAGAGCTTGCATTCCCCAGACAGTGATTTTCTGCTTTAAGCTTCTCATTTTCTTCATTGAGCGTTAAAAATTCTTTTGATAGTTTTGAAAATTTTCCTTTTTAACGCTTTGTATTCAATGGAAAGCTTGGAAGACTCATCTAAGAGTTCATCAAAAGCTTTCTATAAATCAGAAGATGAGTTAGAATTTA
The DNA here is from genome assembly GCA_037113605.1 of Calophaca sinica. Classification (NCBI taxonomy): domain Eukaryota; kingdom Viridiplantae; phylum Streptophyta; class Magnoliopsida; order Fabales; family Fabaceae; genus Calophaca; species Calophaca sinica. The sequence continues at coordinate 16,430,068 of CM073734.1, read as the reverse complement.
CCTCATCTTCACTATTTGATCCTGTGGTAGCTATGAGAGCCATGTTCGTGTGTTCCTCATCATCATCACACGATGATGAATCAGAGTCATCCCATATTGCCATAAGACTCTTCTTCTTGCCTTTGAAACCACTCCTCTTTGGTTTCTCTCTATCGAGTTGCGGACATTTTGACTTGAAATGTCCTGACTTTTTACACTTGTAGCATACCACTTGGCTCTTGTCTTTGTTCTCCTTCTTTTCCCTTGTGTCCTTCTTTTGGAATTGCTTCCTGAACCTTCCTTTCTTTCTCCACATCCGTTGAATCTTTCTTGAGATAAATGAAAGTTCATCATTTGTTCCCTCATTGCTCTTACCAGACGATCATTTGTCTGATTCTTCTTCTGCTTGCAGAGCCTTTGAGGAGGAAGCTTTGTTTTTTACTTCAAAGCTATAGACTTTGATTTCTTTAGAGGTTCTTCTTCATTCAACTCCAACTCATGAGCTCTTAGAGAGTTGAGCAGATCTTCTAGACACAAGGCATTTAGGTCTTTGGCTTTTTGTATAGCCATGACCTTGGGTATCCATTGTTTAGGTAGGCTTCTCAATAATTTCGTTACGTGATCAGCAGTCGTGTAGCTTTTATTGAGAACTTTTATACCATGAACCAATGTTTGAAATCTCCCAAACATTATTTCAATGTCTTCTCCCTCTTCTATTTTGAAGAGTTCATACTGTCTTACAAGAATGTTGGCCTTATTTCTCTCACTTGGGCAGTACCCCCATAGGCCAGAGCCAATAAGTCCCAAATATCTTTAGCAGTAGCATTCTTCCCACACTTCTCATATTCTTTTTCAGAAATAGCACATATAAGAAAATATCTTGCTTTCTGATTTAGTTGATATGCTTTCTTTTGGTCAGCATCCCAACTAGCTCTAGAGTAGTGGAGTACCATCTTCAGCCACTGGATCAGTGTATGTTGTTTCAATCATATCCTAGAGTTTTAGTAGTTGTGATTCGAAAAAGATTTTAACTTTAGCTTTCTAGTAGTCATAGTTTGTTCCAGTGAATAAGGGAGGACGGTTAACATGACCACCAGCTTCGTTGCTTGCCATGGATAAAGTATAGGATCTTTTCCTCTCACACTAGTTAAGTGCTCAATCAAGAAGCCCGGCTCTGGTACCGATTGAACGTGGTCAAAAACACTAGAAAGGGAGGTTTGAATTGGGTTTTATAAAACTTTTTCAAATACTTGTTATTTTGAAAACATTTTTCAAGACAACTTTTAAACAAATATAACTTTAAGAAATAGTAAAGATGAGAGAAGAATCAAGACACAACGATTTATACTAGTTCACTACCACCTGGTAGCTACGTCTAGTCCCTTCACCACTCTAAAGGAATTTTCCACTATAATCAACTGATTACAAACTCAAGAGTATACTATTGCCAAAAATGGCTATACTCTCAACTTTTCAAAACGACTTAGTACTGTCAAGTCTCTGAGAAAATACAGCCACTATTGGGCTAAATACCAGTGTGTTCAAAAATGCTTTTGAAATAATCTAAGTAAACTCTCAACACGAGAGGATAAACAATGAAGACTTAAGCACATAAAAAATTTCTTGAAGAAAGAATAGAACTTTTGAGGTACAGTTCTCTCGGTCTCAGAATGCTTGGAATGATTTCTTGGTTTCTCACTTGTCTAACCTTTTTCACTATTTGAAAGATGATATATATAGCAAGATATGCCAAATAAAGCCGTTGTGACCTAAGCAGGTCCTTTACCAGCGGTTAAATAATCATATCCTCTTTTTGTGGCTTTTTGTGCGACATGTCGTTTTCATCTTTCCATTCCGTACACTGACACAGCTTGTCACTGATAAATCTATCCTTTTATGATCCTTTTTGAAAACGAGATCCTTTTAGGGCAAGGCATAATGAATAGATATCCGTTGACATTCTTTTCTGCCTTTGATTCTTCATACATTAAAGAGTCATCAATCAGGATCCTTAAATGCTTGAAATAGCTTTGAATGCTTCGTTCAGTCTGGTGTTGTACTAGAGGTATACTCGTACCAGAGGCAACTTAATAGAAGGTACATTACTTTTCACCAGAGCATAGTAGACAAGATGGTTCTACTAGAGTATGATTCACGGGAGTGTTCTACCAGTTATAATATGTTGACGTCATCTTGCTCTTATCAGACGATTCATGCCAAATTTAACTCTATCAAACCAGAAGATAAGTAGCACACATAGCCAGACTTTTCTGAGACCGATCCATCTGATGAATAATAGTGAATTCTCACTAGATTCTGCACACTAGAGAATACATCAGAGGATAAATTGTTCTTATACATTATTTGTTATCACCAAAATAATTAAGGGTCATTGTTTTTTAATCCACTTGGTTCCAACAAAGGATATGTTATTGTGGCTGTAATAGTATGATGAATGATGTATGTTGATATATGTCGAGAAGATATGAATAGAGTATAGGCTTTATTCTTATAGCATGAGAATTGTCGAATGGATATAAGGTGAGTGGATTTGAAATGTGAGGTATCTATTAAATGATTAATGGTATCCTATAGCACCTAATTGGGAGAGTATATGGATTGATTGACACTCCGCTTTAAGAAGAAAATGTTTATTAATGTTGATTATAACGGTTGTAAGGTTGAGTGTTTAGGTAATTATCTCTAAGAGGTATGAGGATTATATAGATATTGATATACCACTGTCGGGTGGCTTTTTGAAGCACATAAGGTCAAATGTACTGGAGTGCAAGTACAGAATAATCAGTACTGGTACTTTGGGTGACCTTAGGGATTGATGGGCTTTGATATAATTCCATAGGTGGCCAATAGTTTGGCCGCTATTGTGTCGTAGCAGTAGGATAGCCTCTTCATCCTGACTGAGTACTGTTGTTCCGTAGTCCATAGTGAACGATCTCGAGTGCCGTGTACGATACTCATCTGTTATGGTAGAGGATGGAGAGGCACTTTTAGTGGACACGAGGAGTAGGATCTGTTGGAAGGACGAATGAATTATCATCCTAGTTGAGGTAGAGGATAAGCATCCTGTAGAGATAGGGGATTGGCTTAGTAGGGCCAAATGCTTAACTGTTATGGGGCAACAAGATATTCAGATGCACCAGTGTATGAGTATGGGAGTAGACTTAGAGGTTAGGTATATCAATTTCACTGCAACATAACCAAGATTTAGCGATAGATGAAATTGTTATTTAGCGGCAGTTCAAACCGCCTCTGTTCTGCGTTCCATGGGTTCGATCAACCGCCTTTAAATCTAGCACCGCTAAGCCACTTACCGTCGGTTGGGTCAAACCACCGGAAAATGTTTTCGCGTCAGTTTCAGCTGCCATAAAGTGGAATCAAGTGCTTCGTGAAGTAATACTTAGTGGCAGTTGGGGCTGCCAGTATATGTTTGTCGACTCGTGTTGTGAAATCCACACATTATATTGACAATCCACCCTTCATCAGTTTTCAAGTATCTGAAGGGACACTCACATTTTCTAGTACTAGTCACTTTGGAACAAGGATACTTCCGTGTACTTAAGCCCTAGGTCATGGGTTGGAATCCTTGTAGGAGGTGAAAGAAATATCACAATAGGGTGGTAGATATTCCTATGAGTGATTGGTAGCACGAGAGAGTGGTCAGTCTGTTACAATAAAAATTGTAACCTGTAAATTCAAAATAATGGAATATCGTAAAAACTTGTTGTTTGTGTTATTGTTGTTGTAGTTCATATTTGAATCTCAACCTATAAATTCGAAAAGAATGGAATGTCATAAAAACTTGTTCGCGTTTGTTGTTTTCTTTTTCTTTTTTAACCCAGATATGACCTTTTACATCGGTTATTCTTGGAACCTATGTAAAAAGTGACTTTTTACAACGGTTGTTCTCGTAACTGATGTAAAAAGTCTCCACATTATATAACGACTGATTCTAAGTCGCCTCCATAACCGATATAAGAAGTTTATTTTAACCGATGTAACATGGTTAAACTACACTAGTGAGTTGGCATTCCAAGCTCCAACCAGAACTTAGTAGACACCCAATTTTCAATCCTTTTAATAATTTCCCTAAGAAGCCGATCATACTCCACACCTCGACACAATCACTACTAGGAAAAGATAATTCTCACAAATTTAGAGAGGGAACAAATGAAATTGATCTCCAATTTGGAGACTCTAACACATAGTGATGAAATTAGAGATGAATTTTATTTTTATGGATCTCTTATTTCCAACGATAATTCATTTTAGTCTAACAGTGAATCGCTGGGAGAAAATATCCTTCCACCATATAGAACAAGATCTAACAAAATCATACGCCTGAGTAGACTAAGATATATTGAATCCGAATATTTTCCCTTCAATACTTCTATTGATAGTTCCTTTATTACTATCAATAGCCTCCTCCTCCATTTACCAAATAAATTGGACAAGTTCATATTTTTTACACTAAGACACCCCCTTACATTTTTCTTTACACGCACGCATCCTCTTATTTCACCAAAGGAATCATCCCCCCTCAAGCAATTAGAATAATATGTTTAACTAGCTCGATCGGGTGCAACTCTGCAAATTGAACATTCTACTTCTTGAGATGACATGGTTAATAGTTACATTATATTACATCCCTTCCACATTACTTGGGTTGGGCACAGACTACTCCAATACTTGTACAGTCTCTTCTTTTGGAGGAGGCTATCAAGTTCTATATTTCTTTTTTGGTGGTGCATGGTGCTTGCATTATTTTACTATCTTAATTGTTTTCATTTCCTGTTTTTTCTTGTTTTCTTTTATAAGTGGACCTTTTGGTACTGTCATCTATAGTACTTCAGCTTACCCAACGAAAGGAATATATACCGCTATTGAAAGAAAAAGATTATAAAAATAAGAGGTCTCAACAACGAAATTAAAAACAAATTTACAAAGATAAAGTTGGTAGATACTTGAAGATATTCCCAAACAACCAGTGACCGAATTCATTTATTGCGGAATTGTGGTTCGATGGCGTATTTTCAATTCCTAACTAGCATTCTATATATTATTAATATATTTCTTTCAGTTTGTTCATTCAGATCATATCTTCTTTTCCGATTTGTATTTGTTAAAGACTTTGCCCTCAGTGCAGTGTTGTTAAGTTAACGGTTTCTTGCGGACGAAAGAGAGAGGGTGACAGAGGAATGAAAAAGTTGTTGACTATGATATCTGCCTGTTGGAGACTTCCGCATGAGGTGATCAATAGAGTCTCTAGAATAAATTAACATTACGAAATTAATAGAAGGACAAAAATTTTGTCGGCACTGGAAAAAAAGGCATAGTTCAACACGTTACACTCACAGAAAAGCAGGTTATTTTTAGTAAAAAATTACAATGAAACGGTTTCACATTACACCATTTGAAGCAGTTTCTGGCAATTTTTGATATTTTTCGGTAGGGAATAGGATAAACTGAACACAGATAAATTAACCTAAGTTTTGTCCTTAATAGAAAAAAGTGAAGTTAGAGAAGTTAATTAATTCGTATTGGATTTATTTTTATTTTTTTACATTACCCCCGCTTAAAAAACACAACTTCATGCACCCAAATCGCGTGACAATTGTCATTGTGGCTTGGAGGCGTGAGTGCGCCATCATCGAGTGTCGTAGTTGTGGCAACAGAGGCTCCAAAGACACAAAAATCCACCAGATCTAGAGGTTGGTGATAGTGGTTTGCGTAGCGGCTGTGCCTAGATGCTCGTCGACAGTGACATACCTAGGACCTTGGGTCAATGTGTGCATACAATTTTAAAATCACTGAAATTATGACAAGAGCATCAGCATATTACTCTTCTTGCAAAATAACAAGAGCAAGATTTCTGATAACACAAAACAGGTTTTCAGACTTGAAAAAATAGAAAGGTTTTGGAATTAAAAAAATTACAAGAAAAAATAACAAAACGACCGAATTAACAGAGACCCAATTACAATAGATGAAGTTACAAGAGAAAATTAACAGAGGGATCATATTGGAGTTTAAAATCTGAATCTAGTAAAAGGGTACACAAAGACCGAAAATGGCACTCACCAATAGAAGGGAGAGTGGGTCGAGATGTGATATAGTGAAAGGAGTTGTGTTTTGAGTTTTGACAGAGAGATGACTGAGTCTGACTGAATGAGATGAAAAATGCGACTCGGTGAGGGTATTAGGTGCAAATTATTATACTGATAGGGGTCAAAATATAAATTTTATTTGGGGTAAATTGTATTTTTAATTTTACAAATGGTGCAAGTGCACACCCTGAACAAGTGTAGGTTCGCCTCTGACCGCCCGTCGAGCCATGGGTTTATGGAATGATGGTCACGATTGTGGTCGTTGTAACATCCCAAATTACCTAATTTGCAAACCCTAACTGGATTCTAACGCATTTATAGTGTTAAGGGCTTTAAATAAGCTCAAGGGGTCTGAAAATAGGGCTTGAAATAGGTCAAAAGCGATAAAAAGGAAAAATGTGTGAATTGTGCATCAGTATTGTCGCGACTCGACAGGAAGCCCTTGCAACATGGGTATCAGCTTCGTCGCGACGCAACATGAAGATTGCGCAACGCGACCAATTGAGACGCGTGTCTTCACACATGCGTCTCAGCATTGACACATGTAAGAAGTTGGACCCATCGCGACGCGACGATACCCAAACCCAACACTAAAAATAGGCCCCCTCATTCTGTTTATAGGCGCCCCTCAGCCTTCTTCTCTCTCTATCTCTATCATTTTCTCACTCTAAAAGGTATTTTGGTCACGACGGCCAAATACCCAAATACCGATGTGATAGCGAGCCCCTAGAGCTATTCCGAGGCTATAGGAGTTGTGGTAATACCCTACTCCCTAAGCTTTAGTGATAGCTTCATTCCTAATTTATTCTAATAGCGTCTCATTCTCTATGTGCAGAGGAGGTGCTGCTCGAGGAAGTCGGGATTCCAATTCAGAGGTTACCTACGTTTTCCTTTTGACCCATATGTATAACTCTGAACTATCCTTTAGGTTTATTTCTTAGGGTTCACGTAGCGATGCTAGGATATTATTAGTAACACGATAATAATAATAATAATAATAATAATAATAATAATAATAATAATAATAATAATAATAATAATAATAATAATAATAATAATAATAATATATTATCTTTTCAGCGATAATCCTAAGTCAATGGTATACCTAATGCATAGTTAGGCCATGCCATTAGGTATTAGGATTAATTATGTTGTAATAACATCTGGGAGTATCCCAAATACCTTTGGGATACAACAAGACCAATGGCAGGAACATGAAGGGAAGTGAGGATCTATCCTACAAATTCGAGGTATATGGGAGAGAGAAGCCTAAATACCAGAATAGTAGTTAGACTACCAATATAGAATAGAGTAGAGTCCCACGCTCTACTAGAGGCTGATAGTGGTTCTTAGTAGGACTATTGATGCGATTGCTTCAGAGAATTATTGCAATACCTATCAGCCGCCATAGGATTTGTGTGACTTGTATGCTTTGTGTACTTGTATGCTCTGTGATTGTATGCTTGTGCTTGTAGTAGTCGCCTTATGCGACGTTAGGCTTTTATATGTATGATGATGTTTGCTATGCTTGACGTGAGAGCACGCGATGAGAATTATTAGATTTCTAAATAGGATTAGGATAGGCTGATTTAGAGAGAGACGTTTGGGTAAATAATGATTATGGTTTAGTGAGCAATCGACCCTTAGGAAGATTGATCCTTTATAGATTGACATGATTGAGGGGTTAGACTGGGTCGAGATTACTCTTAAGCTTGAATCTAGAATAGAATCATGGTTTTCATGTTACCACCGCAATGTGTACACGGGTCGACCCCTGCGTACGAGGCCAAAAGTACTAGAGTGGGAGTACGATATGTGCAGTATAGAGGACTTGCGGTTTCCTTGAGGATGGTATTGTGTCTGACGTATGCCTTTGGTGACGGAGGGTTGGCCGTTCTTCTTGTCTTGGTAGTTGGATAGCCCAATAATCCTGACGGCGTTATTAGCATATCAGAGTCCATAGTATGTGCTATCCAGAGTGCAGCCTCGATACTACCGTTAGGCGTGGAGAACCACTCTTAAGGGTACGATGAGCTGGATATGCCAGATGGACGACTGGCTCGTTCCTATTCTCGGTCGGCGAGGTAGGGACAACATAGGTAGGCCTGGTGGGGTTAACAAGGAGGATTTGCTAATGATAGAACGACTACATGCATGTAATAAGTATTAGCATTTTTTGGTGTAAGCCCTAGTGGCCAATCTAGTTTTAGTAGATTATTGTTTGTGTCATGACTTTGATTATATATATTCGATATATATAAGGCATTTCATTTATTGTGTTATTTATTTTATAGCATAATAAAGCCCTTAGAATCGACAGTTCGTTCAATAGTACATCAAGTGTGACTTGATCGTGAGACACCATTAAACATATAAAACGTTATTCTTAAAGTATCTGTAGTCGAGTATTATTGTTAATTAGGATGACAATAATGCATAGAGAGTATTGTGTGAGTAGAATGATGGCCACATCTCACAAGGCATGAATATGCGATATCAAGTCGGCACACAAGTATAAATATTAGGAGTAATATTTATACTGGATTGACCCACTATGAGGACGCTTTATAACAATTATGTAAATGTCATAGGCGCTCTTCATAGCGACCAGAGTGAAGTAGTCCTTTGACTTGAAGTCACTGTGATTCCTACATGTCGAGTCATAGGCTTTAATGCTATCAAATGTCATCCGTAACTGGATGATCATTAAGGTAGTAATTAGGCCTTCAACGAATCAAGTTGAGGGGTGTGAGTGATGTAGACAGGATCCGTCCCTCCTACATAACAGGAGCAGCGTCTTGGGCCTCCTGATAGAGTGAGACGTGAAATATGCGTGGCCATGCGAAAATGGGCCAATATGTGATATTGGGCCCATTTGTGATTATGTGGACAAAATCGCAAGTGTACGATTCGTCGTCAAGTAATAAAAAGATCGAATCCACAGGAATTGTGACCAATTATTAACTAAACAAAAGTTGTAACTAATTGAACTACTGAACGTATACGAATGTGTTTGAAAAGTTGTAATTCTTGTTTAGCAATAAAAACAGTACTAACGAGACAAGATATTTGGATATTAAGGAGAATTAAAGTGACTAGGGCTCGAATCCCTTTGTTTCACCCTTTATGCTCTTGAACTCTATTCCAATGCAAGCAATGATAAGGTATTTGAAGTTCAAATCCACAAGTTTAGATTAATGAAAATCCCTTCTCTATTAACCCCTTTGATTAAATAAACGCGTCCTAATTCCTTAGGTCCAAATCAATTTAATCAAGCATAACGAATAAGGATTCATGCAAACTCATACCACAAGAATTATATTCCTATAACTTTATTAAGCATGTCAAATTATCCCAAAGCAAGTTTAAAACCTCAATTTTCCAATTGATGCTAAAACCCTAGTTCAATCCAATGGTGATCAAGCATCGAATCGCATTAAGAAAAGAGATAAATGATCAAATAACATAAATCATACTTGCATTGAAATTCTAAATTTGATTACATAAAAGGATCCACAAAGTTCATCTTACCCTAGTACAAGAGGTTTAGTTCCTCATAAAAGAGAAGGAACTAATCAATTGAGATGAAGAAATAGCCAAAGACTCCATTGATTCCTCAAATTTGCCTTTGATCCTTGTTCTTGATTCAATCTCTAGCCAACAAAAACTAACCCTAGGTCAATGTTTTCTCCATCTATTTATAGTTCTCGCACCAAAGGGTTGAAAAACATCTCCAAAATAAGTCAAAACGCGCAAAATACAAGTCTGGACCGAGTCGCAGCACGGCCGTGCTGCTCTTAAAATACAAAATAGCAGAAGCGCAGCCCGACACGGGCGTGGTGGAGGACACGGCTAGGCCGTGTTGTTCTCTGAACCTACAGGCACGGCCGTGGTGAAAACACGGCCTGGCCGTATTATTCACTGTTTGCTCAACTTGAAATTCTTCACATCCACCAAGGCACGGTAGTGGGAAGCAACACGAGCAGGCCGTGCTGCTCTTAAATCTTGTCAAATTTTGGTATTTTGGCCTCCGAGTTGGTTGCAACAACCGTCTAAGTGATTTAGCTCCGCTTTCCTAGGCCAATAACCTTCTTTTCTGCACAATTGAACTCAAACCAAGTGCATTATCTAAACCAAGCAAAATACATGAGAACTATGGGTAAAAACCACTAAAATGACTACTATGCAATGCAAAACTAACAACAAACCATATGCTATAATGAACGCATCAGATTACACGTCCACTCTGGTATCGAGGAAAACTTATGAATGGACTTAACGAGGATGACACATTTATGTCTCGTGTTTAATCAAGACACATGGACGAAGGGACATCGACTTCACAGTAATCTTGGTCGTGGTAAGGTTAAAATCGGATCACCGATTTTTCCCGTTAATTGGGTAGCAATGATGCATTGCTAGATGCCGCTCATTGTTTATAATATTTAATATTATTGCCAACTTAATGGGAACCTACAGGGTCACACGATAGAACAGTTTAATCGAAATCCGATTATTTAATTAAATATTGATTTAATTAAATATGAAGGAAATGGGCTCATTGTATGAGGCCCATTAGGGCAACAGAAAGAAAGGAAGGGAGCACATAAGAACACATGCTCTGTGCCCCAACCATAAGTAAGACAATCTTGTTCTTCTGTGCCTCCTTCCTATAGCCGTCAACTAGTGATACACATTCCGAGGCAACCGTTCATGTGGACTAAGTAGAGACACTACGAGATCGTGGTGTTGGTGATCAATCTCCTCTACGCTTCAAGAGGTAAACGCTACAAACTATAATCATATTTATGATTCATGAGCAATGCGTGATCCATGGTTATGGGGATCTTTCAGTTTGAGAGAGTTTTGAAAGAAATTTTAAAATATCGGTCTCCCAAATCCCCAATAGGATTTGCATGGGAAAAAGGGAATCAACGCTATCATGGTTTAGAGGGGACCTTAGGACCTAATCTTTAGTCCAGGTTATGATCCAGTTTATGAATACCTTTGGAGACAGATGCTTTGTGTGCTATTCTATATTAGTATCTATATATACTATCTATTCCACTATAATAGTATTTAGATCACTTCTCATCTTCTCCCCTTCTCTATTTGTATGTACTGGATGATTGATTTGGCAGCTGAGAGAAGACCTTACAATGCACTGGTACTGTGAAGGAGCTATCCATCAGTATAGGTTGGTGAGTTATGGCTTGAGTCAATATGTGTGTGTCTATGTGCTATATGTCATGCGTGTCACTACACAAACGTAAGCCAGATGTATAGTAGGCCTAAGGAAGGCTTGGTATACACTGGTGTTAACACATCAATTTGTCTATATTTATAGGGCATTTTTAGTATCTAATTACACCATTTTGCACTAATTAATGCACAAAGGTACTCATTTATGTCTTATTATGCAAAAATATCACGAAGACACCACTTGGAGCAAAAGATGCAAAAAAGGACCAAAAACTGGCTAGTTTTGAAGAGTTTTAGCACTACTGGACAAGCGATACAGCCTGACCTACCAAAGGTACGGCCGTACCTAGAGCAGAATCCTAGTAAGGGCGTACTCCCTCAGTCTGTACCACCTGACGCCGATAAAATAGTCAAATACGGCCGTGTCAAAGGCAGTACGACCGTACACAAGTGATGTCAGGGCAACAGCACGAACGGGTACGGGTCAACGTCATCTACGAAGCTCGGTACAACAGTGTATATACTCTGCAGCCATACCCCATCCCTGATCAGTGCAGATTTGAAGCCAAAAAACCTAATTCGCAGCCTAGTCTATAAATAGGGACTCTTAACATGTTACAAAGACCTTTTGACGAATTTCTGAGTCAAGAGCCCCCAATTGAGATCTGATAGCAAACCCTTGCCCATTCCAAAGAATTCATGTCTCCTTGAAGCTTGGTGCCATCTCGAATCACTACCGGAGCTTGTGATGATGCAAAGAACGTGCTTAAAGACCGTCATCATACCGAAAGGGTGTCCCCGTTTAGAATTTATTCTCTTGTTATGGATTGTTCTGAATTCATATATTTGTTTATGTTATTATCATTAGTAATGAGTAGCTAAACCCATCACTAGGGGTGATGGGGAATCCTTTACAATACTCTTGATGTTTTTTCTTTAATTATATGAGTTTCTATTGATTGTTTGACTATTTTATTCCTATTGTGCTTATTCCAATAAGGTCTGATCACCCTTTATTTAGTTGACTTAATTGTGGTAACAGGATCATGATTAGTTAATAGACCATAGGATAAAAGAACATGCGCTATACGCCGGATAGGTTAGGGCTTGTTTCTAACCAGTTATTAAGTTAGCAAATCCACCTAAACTTAATGCTCTTTCCCTTAGTTATTTCCTGGACTAAACAGGGTAATTAGTTAGGAGAAAGGCTATTGTACGCAAGGACAGCCTCTAGTAATTTAGAGTGGGTGGTTAGTGCTCTTACATGATAGATAACTCATATCAATTGATTAATAAACTCAATGGTAGAGTATTGGTGAACCCAGTTATCCCTAGGTCCCCCATAACATAGTTAAACCATTCTAGCATTTAATCTGTTTACTGCATTAATTCCAATTACTTTCAGTACTTTCTTAATCATAATATTTGCTCGCCTAATAGAATAGAATCACAGTAATTCACTGGTACTCATTCATTCTCTGTGGGTTCGACATTCGGAGTCCTAATTATACTCCACTTTTATTACGAGTTACGATCAGGTGCACTTGCTTGAGCCGCAACTAGTTTTTGGCGCCGTTGCCGGGGAGTGATTGCGATATTAATCGAATTCTAGATTTTATTCGCATTATGCATAATTTATTTAATTATTTAATTTTCTGTTATTTTTGTTTAATTCTAAGACATTCTAATTTGGTTTTCTTTGGTGTATGAAGACAACGTCTCAACATCCTGAATTGATTTTTGATCCTGAAATTGAAAGAACACTCAGATTATTGAGAAGACAGTAGTTAGTAATGGCTGAAGAACTAACATTGAACGAGTACTTTACACCAACTACAGATGTGGCAGATAGTTTTATCTATCTGGCAATTGAGGCCAACAATTTCGAACTGAAGCCAACACTGATCTCTATGGTGTCTGCAGTGCAATTCTCTGACTTATTTTCTGAAGACCCAAATGCCCATCTTTAGAGATTTCAGAAGGTTACTAATACTGTCAAATGTGAAGGAGTATCACCGGAGGCAATCAAGTTAAGATTGTTCTCTTTCTCACTGCAAGGGAAAGCACAGCTATGGTTTGATTCATTCCCACCTAACTTTATTACTACTTGAGAGGACCTAAAAACTAAGTTTTTAAACAAGTACTTTCCTCCCGCAAAATCTGCAAAGCTGAGAGCTGATATGTCTGGATTCACCCAGAATGAAGGAGAATCAATGCATGAGGCATGGGAAAGATTTCAAAATTTATTGAGAAGTTGTCCTCATCATGGTTTCACTAAGTGGCAGCAGCTTCAGATTTTATATAATGGGTTCAATATGCAAACTAGAGGAGTTATTGACACTGCTTGTGGATGATCTTTCGAAAAGAAAACACCCACTGAGGCTTTTGATATTATAACTGAAATAGCTCAGAACAATGCTCAATGGTTAGCTAATGATAGGCAGCCCGGAAAGAAGAACCAACAAGCAGGTATCTACAAAGTTGAAGCCAACACAGCTCTAGAAGCAAAATTGGAGGCATTGACTAAGAAGTTAGACTTTGATGGCAGCGCAAACCCAGTCTAATCCTAAAAGTGATTGGGGTTGTATCGTAATTGAAGGACAAATAGAAGAAGTCATTGCTATAGGGCAGAAAGATTTTGACTCAAAATTGGGGATGCAAGAGGCTATGTTAAAATATATGCAAAGACACGGACATCCGTGTATGAGAGTTTTAGCCGATTTTATGGAGAAGACTAAAAAAAGATTAAAGGCTATAGAAAATAAGACAGTTAAGGCATCTTGCAATTTCTGTGGAGTTACAACTCATGATTCAAAGGACTGCACTAAGGAGGTGAATTTTATTGGGCATAAGCAAAACGACCCATACTCAAGCACCTACAACCCGGTTGGAGGAATCACCCAAACTTTTCATGAAAAGATCAACAGAGATCCCAGGGCCAAAATCAGAATACTTATAAGCCCCCACATATGCAAAATCGTGGCCAGAATGATAAATGTCCCGTAGAGAATGATATTAGCCATGTTATGGGACAGATGAATGAGAGGTATAGCAACTTGGAGAAAATAGTCACTGAGCAAGCAGCAGACCAAAAAACATTGAGTGAACAAATGGCACTTGTGTTGAAAGCAGTGACTCAAAGAGAATAAGGAGCACTCCCAAGTCAAGTGGAGCCAAATCCCAATGCAAAATGACATGCAATCTTCAGGGAAAAAGAGGAACCAAAACAGGAAAAGACTCAACTCGAGTCTCAGCATGTAAGTAACTCTTTCGAAGGTTCTGAAAATTCTTGTAAAGATAGGCAAGATAAGAGGTTACTAGAAAAACATAGAAAATTATCTGTTAATATCCGTTTGACTAAAAGTGTCTCAGAAGTCCCTAAATATGTTAAATTTTTGAAATAAATAATTTTTAACAAAAATAGGATAGAAGATGAGACTGTTAGGTTGAATGAGGATTGCTCTGCGATTCTTTTGAAGAAATTACCACCTAAGCATAAAGATCCAAGAACTTTTGCTGTTTCTTGTTCAATTGGCAATAATACGTTTAAGGCACTATGTGATTTAGGATCATGTATAAATTTAATGCCTTTGTCTGTGTGGAAAAAACTGAATTTATAGGAACCACAACCTACTTACATGTCTCTGCAGTTAGCTGATAGAACTCTTGTTTACCCAAGAGGAATAATAGAAGATATCTAGTTAAGGTAGGAAAATTTATTTTCCCTGTGGATTTTGTAGTTTTGGATATGGAGGAAGACAAAGACGTTCCTATTATTTTAGGAAGGCCATTCTTGGCAATAGGAGATGCTACCATCCAAGTGAAGAAAGGAACCATGACTCTAAGAATTGAGGATGAGGAATAAGTATTTAATATATATAATTCTAACAAAATTTCTCCCTTTAGTGCTTCTTGTTGTTTCTTGCAGGATATAAAAGTTGAAAAAGGTAAGAAGTGCAAGTTGCAGAACAAGATAGTGATTCTTTAGAGCAGGATAAAGACATAACCCCCTCTTTGATTTTGGATGCACTATGTATTCCTAAATTTAAAGGACTTGATATTGATGAACCTTCTTGTCATTTATTAAACTTTTATGGCTCGGAAAAATCTAACAATCTTGCAGGAGCCAAAGCTGAAAGAATAAAGCTCAAATTATTTCCTTTTTCTCTAGGAGGAATAGCAAAAGAATGGTTCTCAATATACCCCAAGCACCAATTTTCAAGTTGGGAAGAATTAAAAGAAGAATTCTTAAGAGTTTTCAAGTCCACACCAGAAGAAAGAATGAAGCTATTCCAATTTTTCAGAGGATCCAAGAAAGACGCACAAGAGGAATTTACAGGTTTTAAATTAGACCCATCTTTAATCTCGGAAGTGTCAATTCAGCAATTCAAAGGAACCACAGGACACGATCCTATTGAGCACATGAGACAGTTTTGCAAGAAGATGAGGAATGCAAAGTTTAAAGGCTTATATCCAGATGAAGCAAAACTAATGACTTTCCCATTCTCATTAGATGAGGAAGTCAAGATTTGGCTTTATCTCCTACCAGTTGAGGAAGTAAAAACATGGAACAACTTGGTGAATAAATTCATTAAGACCTTTGCACCCAACTTAGAAAAGCCAATTTACGTCTCTGCAGACTGTGGATACACAATGAACCCACCAAAAAAGTGCTCAGGACCTACTTGGATGGACCACTCAGAAAAAGGTGATTACTTTGCTGTGTTCCCCAATGGTGAGAAGAGCATAGGTAATGTCAAGGATGGGCCATCGCCCGCTGATGACCAATTTCTAAGTTCTCTGACCCGTCAGGCTCGGGACGTTAAACAAGCGCTTACCAGGAGGCAACTTCGGTTACTAACATTTTTTATTTTCTGTCTGTTGTTTTATTGTTATTATTATTTTACTCTATTTTTATTCATTTTAGGAATTTTTAAAAAAATATATAAAATTAAAAATATATATATAAAATTAAAAAATAAAAAAAAATTCAGAAAATCAGTAGGTACGGGCGCACCTTGCACCATGTACGCCCATACCACATGACTCCATCCTCAAAAACGCGGAGATTGGGGCATGAGGACTATGCGGTCATTAGACCGGAGGAGCAGCAGTAGCAAGACGAGGCTACAGCTTTTGTCCCCCTAGCAGAGGAGCATCCACCACCACTACCGCCACAGCCTCAGCCAGCAGCACATGGCCACTCCTATGAGGATGTCATGATGCGTCTTGACCAGATGCACTCCATCTTTGTGGAGCATAGGACACATGTGGACCAGCAGCTGGCATTTATTTTGGAGCACCTTCAGCGCATCCAGCCTTTCCCTCCTACCGAGTGATGCAGGACCTTTCTTTATTTTCTCTTTTAGTACTTAGGCTTTGCTTTTGTATTAAAAAGAGATATATATATATTTTGGCACACTCACGGGATGCACATTTTTTTTATTGCATTGTTTTTATTTTATTTTATTTTATTAGTATATTTTTCGTTTATTATGATCTAAACTTCTTAGTTTTGTGTTACACAGTTCTTCCGCTGCTTACCAGCTCCATCGGTATTGCGATAAGGAAACGGAATATTTTGCCAATATCCCCATCCAATTTACTCGTGATATTTTTAAGAGGGGAGTCTCTTTCCACATTCTTTTATAGCACTTACTTTTAAATTTTTATCTTATATTGTTGTGCTTGCTTTAAAATAGTCGCGGTGGGGACACTGCTAGAAATGAGTGTGGGGAGAGAGTTTTACATTATACTTATTACTTGGTTGTGCTTATAACTGCTTACAATTATAAAAGAACTTTAAATTTTTGCTGATTTAGGGGCTATACAATTTTTTTATGACAACTTTTGATTTAATCAATTCGTTGCTAGTTGTGGAATTTGCTGAAAATTAGCATTGAAGTTCTGTGAGTTTGACTTTCTGTGTAAGCTATTAAATGTGAGTTTTGAGCCTGAAATAAGAGACAACATCATGCTTTTGTCTCCCTTCTTTGTTGAGTGATATTTTTCATGGAATGTGCATTCTAGAACTTGTGCCGAGACCATTACGAAGCGAATATGAATTTATTTGCATGTGAATTTGGAAAGGGCAATTTTTAGGAATTCTTCAGGCCACTACCATTTGAATATATTATCCCACTAGTTGCCCACTTTTGAGGCTAAAAGTATTATATTTAATTTCTTTGGTACCCTTCTTGTTTTTATTGATTATCTTCTGTGAAGTCAACCTTGAAATTTTTTTTATTTGAGAGCAATTAGTGGCAAAAATTTATTGAATAATGTTGCAAAGTCCCTTTTATTTGTTTACAAAAAGAGAAGGCTTATGAATTTGCTTGTTTTGGTTGATTTGTTTCTGACCCTTTGCATGACCTTTTCTTTCTTTTATCATACCAAACATTATTACCTTGGCCTCATTACAACCAATAAAAAACCCTTATTCCTCTTTTGCATGTCTTATAGATTCTAATAGTAGAGTTTTTGGTCAACGTACAAGCCTATGGCAATGCCTTTTCATTTGAAAAATCTGAGTGTTAATGACTATGCCAACAAACACTTAATTTGAGATTGGAGAGAGTGTGACTTAAAAATCACAGATTGTTAGCTTACTTGAACTTACACCTCTAATTGGGCACTTTATTGACTGACATGTTTTGTGATATCATATTGTTATCTCACTTCTTTTTCTGCCCCTATTCAGTAGAATTAGTTTTTCTTACTATAATTAACCAAGTAGTTTGCTTGAGGGCAAACAAAGTTCAAGTGTGGGGATGTGTAAACACACCAATTTTTCGATATTTATAGGAAATTTTTAATATCTAATTACACCATTTTGCACTGATTAATGCACAAAGGTACTCATTTATGTCTTATTATGCAGAAATATCATGAAGACACCACTTGGAGCAAAAGATGCGAAAAAGGACAAAAAACTGGCTAGTTTTGGAGAGTTTTAGCAATACTGGACAAGCGGTACGGCCTGGCCTACTAATGGTACGGCCGTACCTAGAGCAAAATCCTAGTAAGGGCATACCCCCTCAGTCTGTACCACTTGACGCTGATAAAATAGTCCAGTATGGCCGTGCCAAAGGCGGTACGGCCGTACACAAGTGATGTCAGGGCAATAGCACGTACGGGTACGGGTCAACGTCATCTATGAAGCTTGGTACAGTCGTGTATATACTCTGTACGGCCGTACCCCGCCCCTAATCAGTGCAAATTTGAAGCCAGAAAAGCTAATTCATAGCCTAGTCTATAAATAGGGGCTCTTAACATGTTACAAAGACCTTTTGACGAATTTTTGAGTCAAGAGCCCCCAATTGAGATCTTATAGCAAACCCTTGCCCATTCCAAAGAATTCTTGTCTCCTTGAAGCTTGGTACCATCTCGAATCGCTACCGGAGTTTGTGAGGACGCGAAGAACGTGCTTAAGGACGTCGTCATACCGAAATGGTGTTCCGGTTTAGAATTTATTCTCTTGTTATGGATTGTTTTGAATTCATATATTTGTTTATGTTATTATCATTAGTAATGAGTAGCTAAACCCATCATTAGGGGTGATGGGGGATCCTTTACAATACTCTTGATGTTTTATTCTTAAATTATATGAGTTTCTATTGATTGTTTGAGTATTTTATTCCTATTGTGCTTATTCCAATAAGGTCTGATCACCCTTTATTTAGTTGGCTTAATTGTGGTAACAGGATCATGATTAGTTAACGGAGCCATAGGATAAAAGAACTCGCGCTATACGCCGGATAGGTTAGGGCTTGTTTTTAACCTGTTATTAAGTTAGCAAACCCACCTGAACTTAATGCTCTTTTCCTTAGTTATTTCTTGGACCAAACGGAGTAATTAGTTGGGAGGAAGGCTATTGTACGCAAGGACAGCCTCTAGTAATTTAGAGTGGGTGGTTAGTGTCTTACAAGATAGATAACTCATATCAATTGATTAATAAACTCAAGGGTAGAGTATTGGTGAACCCAGTTATCCCTAGGTCTCTCATAACATAGTTAAACCATTCTAGCATTTAATCTGTTTACTGCTTTAATCATAATTACTTTTAGTACTTTCTTAATCATAATCTTTGCTCGCCTAATAGAATAGAATCACAGTAATTCACTGGTACTCGCTCATTCTCTGTGGGTTCAACATTCGGAGTCCTAATTATACTCCACTTTTATTACGAGTTACGATCAGGTGCACTTGCCTAAGCCGCAACAACTGCTACACTATAATTATAATAAAGTGTTTTCCACTATTCCACTATAGCGCATATTCTAACGGTATCAGTGTATTTTATTGTAAATAATCAAGTATAGGAAAAATTTATAAATGAACCGGGATAATCGGGTAGGTGCACTCAGTAAAGGAATAAAATTTAAATAACTAGGATGTCACATAACTATTATGCGATCCAGAAAATTACGTAAGATAAGTATAAAAAATTGCATAAGTCTTGAATACCAAAAATTTCTATTAAAAGGCCATTTTGGCTAGTTTAATTTTCTATGAACAACCATATTATATATAAACATAAAAGGTCAAGGTTACTTACTTCATCTTCATTCCATAAGTTTTGCAAGATGATTTTCAAAAAAATTTGGTGTAGAAACTTATATTGCTTTTTCATTATATTTGCTTTCTTAGGGTAGTTTCCTACACCATTTTTGAAGAGAAAGAAGTTGATCCAATGGTATCTTATGTCCCATTTGTGAATTCTAAAGTTTTTTCCTTCATCTTTGCATTTTCTTGCCTTTTCCTTCTCCTACTATTTACTCTTTGAAAATCCTTGCATTGCTCTTGAATTCATGAGTGAGTCCGAAAAAGACAAACTCATGCATGTTGAAGTTGTTCATCCACCGTAGTGCATCAATTTCTTTTGAGATTTCAACACCATACTCAGTTGTGTCGATAAAGTTGATGTCATATTCTATAAGAATGGGCGAACTGTATACTGGGTTTTTAGAGGAAGATAAAATTTTGCTTAAGGATTTTTAGAGGAGAGGAAATTTTTGTAGGGTGCTAGAGAGGTTGGCTAGGCCATAGGATTGTTGAAACAACAGATGAAATTCAAAGAGTACATAATGATGAAAGAGAACATTGTAACACTTTAACGTTTCAAAATGGAGAAATGCAAAGAGTTGTGTCCGGTGATGAAATGAAATGAGTCGACTTCCTTCATTTGATATTATTTTCTTGTATGTGTAATGGAGAAATGTGGAATACACAAACTATATATTTAAAAAAAAAAGATTCTCTTATAACGCTTCCTTGAGAAGCGCTATCATAATGGCAATATTATAACGCTTGAATGAGAAGATGCCATAATATTATACTGCACACTTAGACATACGCTATTTGATTCGCAGAACGAATAACACTTTTGACGCATCATCAGAGCGCACGTCCCTGGGATGATGGTTTCTCTCATTTGAGTAATTTTTGGGGGGTAGTGTTATAAATAATTGCTGATTGTATCATCTGTCCACATTAATACATTATATTTTACCGACAAAGTTTATAGTTGGTAAATTGAATTATTCCACTTTTTGAATAAAAGATTATTCATCTAATTATTATGATCTCAATATTGTTATTCTAGTTGTGACTAAAGTGAAACATTGGAATAAATAACCCCAGTATTGAAATGCCAAGTTAGCATACATTGTCCAAGATATATTTACACTTACACATAATTAGATAAGCAAAAAAGGATAATCAAATTAATGAAAAAACACTTTGAAAGCAAGAGCCTTGGTTTTATTAGGCAGCAAAGGCCGGCATCAACAAACTAAAAAGTAGGCTCTAATTGAATGAAACGCAGCTATTGGTATCTATTCTCAACCACTCAAAGACTCCTTCCTCACAAGTCACAACTGCCCTATCACCCACGTCAAAACTACACACACTTTTACTCTCATTTACCACTTTTGTTTAACCCTCTTCTCAATTCAATCTTCTAAAGTCATATATCTTTTTCTGAAAAGAAACATATCTAATCTCTATGTACCACACATTATTAAATTACTTTTTTATATTTTTTTTTCTCAAAACTGTTCACCAACATTTACCACACCCCTCACCTTTTATATAAACCCCCCCACTTCACCCTCTCTCTCATCATAACATTTTTGAGCTATCAAATATCTCTATAGCTAGCTCACCCAATCCCTTCTTCCCCCACACACAAAAAAAATCATGGGAGCATTTCCTCGTTTTGAACCAATCTCCAAATGTAGCACAAAAGATAGATCAAACCAAACCGTGGCTTCAGATTTAGATGGCACCCTTCTTGTGTCTCGAAGTGCCTTTCCTTACTACATGCTTATTGCACTTGAAGCTGGTAGCATCCTAAGAGCACTACTTCTCTTAGCCTTTGTCCCTTTTGTATATTTCACCTACCTATTCGTCTCCGAAACCTTCGCCATAAAAACCTTGATCTTCATCACCTTCTCCGGCTTAAGGATCAAAGACGTCGATCTCGTGGCACGGTCGGTATTACCGAGATTCTACGCAGAGGACGTGCATCCGGAGACGTGGAGAGTGTTCAATTCATTCGGGAAGCGTTACATTGTGACGGCGAGCCCGAGGTTGATGGTGGAGCCTTTTGTTAAGACGTTTTTGGGAGGTGATAAGGTGCTTGGGACGGAACTAGAGGTAACAAAATCAGGGAGGGCAACTGGGTTTGTTAAGGAACCTGGAGTACTTGTTGGTGAGCACAAGAAAGTAGCAATTGTCAAGGAATTTGGGAATGATCAGTTACCAGATTTGGGACTGGGAGATAGTGTAACTGACTCTGACTTCATGTCAATTTGCAAGGTTTGTTGTAGGTTATTATGGCATGAAAAAATTACGGCAGTTAATTTTGACCGTTTTATCGACATTCATGCAAGATTGGATCCTCTTGCTTGACATGGCACATGACAAGTTAATTTTACATGAATGTTGATCGAAAGATCAAAATTAACTCTTTACTAATTTAGTCTCTAAAATTGTAGGAGTCGGACAATTTCAAGACTAAATTGACCGATCCAAAAAGATTAATTTGATCGAGTATTTTTAATTTTATAGACTATTTTAAAATATTAATAATTTTATGACTAGGTTGTCAATACCTTACAATTTTAATGACAATTTTGGTGATTCACTCATTATCTTTTATTTAGTCATGTGTGAGTACTTTTTTATGTGAGAACAACAGGAGTAAATCATAGCCTTTAAATTAAATCATGATAGTCAAGATTAAAATATATAGTCATTTGACATTTTTAAGTGGTCATGTGACAATCAAATAGTAGTAACTTTCAATATTCATCACCTATATATTGTATGGTTAATGGTTATGATTTACCCCACTCTCTTATATAAAACAAACCCTCTCAAACTTATCATGTATATTTGCATAGTCAAAATTATATGGAGTAACTCACTTACCTAATATATTTTATTCACCTATTTTAAAATTTATGTTATGGATGTGAGGAGAGTTTTGTGAGCTGTATTTTTTTCTCAACACAGCTACCAGGTACAGTTATAACATTATGAATATTAATTAGATTGGACCCTAATCACTTCATGTTTGGTGAGAGCCTTAATGATCATGACATGTTATTTTCATATTTACATTGCGCCTCCCCAATTTCTTAAAACTATGTCTATTTTTGTGTCTATTTTCTCCCGTGTCATAACAAAACTCCTTCCCGTTTCCGTTGTATCATTATGTGGAATAAACCTATGCTGTCCCAAAAAATAGTATCTCCGTGTCTCCAACCAATCAAAGAATGGAGATATGCACATGTGTTAATAAGTTATAATTTTATTTTATTTTGTGACAAATTATCATTGGTGAGAGACAGAGAATATGACAGAAAAGTGAGACAGGAGATTTTCATCCCCTGGTCCCCCCTCTTATATTAATGGTCCACTTTTTCAGTTCTGTCTCATAGTAGTAACTCATAAGTAATGATCCCAACAATGTTTTTTTGATAAACCGTTACTGTAGTAGTAAATTAAAAGATCCCCAATTGGTTATTTTCCAAGTTAGATTGAGTACTTCTGACACTTTCCATAAGTTCCACATGCCCAACCTGTTATAAATACTCAATCCATGCCGTACTTTTGTACCTCATGAAAAATATATCAAATGTATAATTCACATCTATAAGAAACGACAATCTCTGTGATACTCCCTATTGACTTATTCTCTAAAATTTTATTTGTCCTTGCTCAATTTTTTGCTATACCACGGATTCAGGAACATTTTGGGTCTGTTTGGATTTGTTTATAAATAATTTATTTGAGTTTATCTATCGGCAAAAGCACTTGTCAGAATGTTTTCGAGAGTTTATGAAAACAGCTTATGATATATCTATATGTTGTTTTTAACTTATTTTAATAAGCTTTTCAGGATAACTTATAAAAATTGCTTATAGCTTGTATGGAAACATTTTAACTATAATTTTTCTTTGAATTATAAAAATAGCTTATACATAAGTGTTTATATGATAAGCATTTGTCCTATAAACGCTTAATTAAACTGTTTATTCAAACATGTCCTTTCTTGTGTAATATTAGACACAGTTAAATTGACTTCTGTATAAGTATAAAAATATCAGTACAATATTATTATCCTAGCTCTATTGATATAATTTTCTTTTTCTTTTTTTTATGATTTATTGAAAAAAATTTCAACATTGAGTGAACCACCAATATTAAATCTTTTTGACCCACCATCCAATAATTTTGTGGCCGGTTGTGACAGATAAGCAAGAATTCAATGAAAATGACACTAAACAAACTTTTCATGTATTAATTAAATCATTAATTAACTGTTTTTTAATTCCCTTTGCAGGAAGGATATATGGTGCCAAGGAACAAGTGTGAGCCATTACCAAGAAACAAGCTACTAAGCCCAATTATTTTTCATGAGGGTAGATTAGTTCAAAGGCCAACCCCTTTAATTGCCCTTTTAACCTTCCTATGGATGCCAATTGGTATCATACTATCTATAATGAGAGTCTATTTAAACATCCCTTTACCTGAAAGACTTGCTTGGTACAATTATAAGCTACTAGGAATCAAAGTAATAAGAAAAGGTACCCCTCCACCACCACCAAAAAAGGGTCAAAGTGGTGTGCTATTTGTTTGTAACCACCGCACAGTTTTAGATCCAGTTGTTACAGCAGTTGCACTAGGAAGAAAAATTAGCTGTGTCACTTATAGTATAAGCAAATTCACTGAAATAATTTCACCAATTAAAGCTGTGGCACTTACAAGGGAAAGAGAAAAAGATGCAGCACACATTAAGAAGTTGCTTGAAGAAGGGGACTTAGTGATTTGTCCTGAAGGTACTACTTGTAGAGAACCTTTTCTTTTGAGGTTCAGTGCTCTTTTTGCTGAGTTAACTGATAGGATTGTCCCAGTTGCAATTAACACTAAGCAAAGTGTGTTTTATGGTACTTCAGCTAGAGGGCTTAAATTGTTGGACCCTTATTTTGTGTTCATGAATCCTATGCCTACATTTGAGATCACTTTCTTGAATCAGTTGCCAACTGAGCTGACATGTAAAGGTGGGAAATCTGCTATTGAAGTTGCAAATTATATTCAAAGGGTTCTTGGTGGGACTCTTGGGTTTGAGTGCACCAATTTGACAAGGAAGGATAAGTATGCTATGCTTGCTGGAACAGATGGAAGTGTTGCATCTAAGAAGAAGGCTTAAAAGAGAGAGGGACAATGTAAATCCCTTTTGATTCTATATTGGTTTCCCAGTTGTTTTTAAAGTGCATAGAGTTATCAGAATAATAAAAAGAAGATTGTGTTTATTCCCATTAAAATAACATTTTATGTATATTGTTATTCTGATAAATACAAATAGTTTATGTTGTTTGGTCATTCATCAAATTTAGAGTGAATTACCAATTTAGTCCTGAAATTAACGAAAGTTCAAAATGGTCCCTATATTTGAAAATTTTCAATCATATTAATCTATACAAGACAGTTTCAGTAATTAAATTGACTGGCTCAAAAGAATAACATGATCGAAGATTTTCAATTGTGAGGACCATTTTGAAATATTAATAATTTTAGGGACTTGTTCTGAACAGAACTTCAGAGGATGACCGGAGGGAAGCGACCCGGCAGCGTCCACGACGGATGACGACGGTGTGTTGGGGTGGTGTACCTGCAAACACTCCGACGCTCAAGTCAGTGTATGAATGAGGTGGGTGAAGAGGTGGAAAAATAATCATTACCTCGATCGTTTGACGCGGTCTCTTTAAATACGAGTTGAGGACGGTTACCGATGAGTAACCGTTCCGTGAAACCCGGGAGTCGGCAGTTAATTCTTTTAATGCTGAGAACCATTGGGTCGGCCGCGTCGATGTGGTCTCGAGGGAAGGTGGAACGACATGGACAGAACTTCGGATTGGGCTTGGAAGGAGGATCTTCGGATTGGGCGACGGAACAGTTGCCCCCCAAGTCGCTAGCTCGAATGTCGAGGTGGTGACTTGTTGTCGAAGTTCGTTGATGTCGACGTTCGACGTCCTTGTTCGTAAGGAACTGCAAGTGTCGTCATGTCGTGCTTGTTCATTAGTTCGTTCGGGACCTTCGTGTTCCACGTCTGGCCGAGGCGCTTCGACACGAGGCTTGATGTGCTTGTGCAAGGCACAAGGCTTTGTCACGAGCTCGTGCACGCGGTCTCGGCACGACGCTCTGTTCCTGTCAAAGTATAGACAATTTGCAACAACTTGATGTAATAAAGTTAGCATTAATTTTTATGCTGAGTAAAGTGCTCGTAGTCGAGTTTTATACCTCCCTGTGAGAATAGTTGATCCGCCGCCCGCCGCAAGGTTGAGGTCATCAAATAATCAAGGTCAACGACGTAGCCGAGTTTAAAGCCGTCTGAATATTGAAATTGCAGAGGTGGGCCTGGTAGGTCGCTCGAGTACTGGACTGCGTATCCACCTGTTGCAGTGGTGCTTGTGCAAGGCACAAGGCTTTATCACGAGCTCGTGCAAGCGGTCTCGGCACGAGGTCGATCTCTTCATCAGGTGCTTGTGCCAACGCACAAGGCTTTATCACGAGCTCGTGCACGCGGTCTCGGCACGAGGTCGATCTCTTCATCAGGTGCTTGTGCCAACGCACAAGGCTTTATCACGAGCCTGCACGCGGCCTCGTGACGAGGTCGATCTCTTCATCAGTGCTTGTAAGCGCGACAAGGCTTTATCACGAGCCTGCGTGCACGCGGTCTCAGACGAGGTCGATCTCTTCATCGGTGCTTGTGCAGGCTAACGCGACAAGGCTTTATCTCGAGCTCGTGCGCACGCGGTCTCGTGACGAGGTCGATCGCAGTGCTTGTGCTAACGCACAAGCCTTTATCACGAGCTCGTGCACGCGGTCGTGACGAGGTCGATCTCTTCATCAGGTGCCAGCGCTAACGCACAAGGCTTTATCACGAGCTCGTGCACGCGGTCTCGACGAGGTCGATCGCAGGTGCTTGTGCGCTAACGCGACAAGGCTTTATCACGAGCCTGCACGCGGTCTCTGACCAGGTCGATCTCTTCATCAGTGCTTGTGCTAACGCACAAGGCTTTATCACGAGCTCGTGCACGCGGTCTCAGACGAGGTCGATCGCAGTGCTTGTGCTAATGTACAAGGTCGCACGCGGTCTCGACGAGGTCGATCACAGTGCTTGTGCAAGCGCACAAGGCTTTATCACGAGCCTGCACGCGGTCGTGACGAGGTCGATCAGAGGTGCTTGTGCTAACGCACAAGGTCGTGCACGCGGTCTCGTGACGAGGTCGATATCTTCATCGGTGCTTGTGCTAACGCACAAGGCTTTATCACGAGCTCGCACGCGGTCTCGACGAGGTCAATCGCGGTGCTTGTGCTAACGCACAAGGCTTTATCACGAGCCTGCACGCACGCGGCCTCGTGACCAGGTCGATCTCTTCATCAGGTGCTCAGGCTAACGCATAAGGCTTTATCACGAGCCTGCACGCGGCCCTCAGACGAGGCCGATCGCAGGTGCTTGTGCCAACGCACAAGGTCGTGCACGCGGTCTCGGCACGAGGTCGATCTCTTCATCAGGTGCTTGTGCCAACGCACAAGGCTTTATCACGAGCTCGTGCACGCGGTCTCGGCACGAGGTCGATCGCAGGTGCTTGTGCCAACGCACAAGGCTTTATCACGAGCTCGTGCACGCGGTCTCGGCACCAGGTCGATCTCTTCATCAGGTGCTTGTGCCAACGCACAAGGCTTTATCACGAGCTCGTGCACGCGGTCTCGGCACGAGGTCGATCGCAGGTGCTTGTGCCAACGCACAAGGTCGTGCACGCGGTCTCGGCACGAGGTCGATCACAGGTGCTTGTGCAAGCGCACAAGGCTTTATCACGAGCTCGTGCACGCGGTCTCGGCACGAGGTCGATCTCTTCATCAGGTGCTTGTGCCAACGCACAAGGCTTTATCACGAGCTCGTGCACGCGGTCTCGGCACGAGGTCGATCTCTTCATCAGGTGCTTGTGCCAGCGCACAAGGCTTTATCACGAGCTCGTGCACGCGATCTCGGCACGAGGTCGATCGCAGGTGCTTGTGCCAACGCACAAGGCTTTATCACGAGCTCGTGCACGCGGTCTCGGTACGAGCTCGATCTCTTCATCAGGTGCTTGTGCCAACGCACAAGGCTTTATCACGAGCTCGTGCACACGGTCTCGGCACGAGGTCGATCACAGGTGCTTGTGCCAACGCACAAGGCTTTATCGCGAGCTCGTGCACGCGGTCTCGGCACGAGGTCGATCGCAGGTGCTTGTGCCAACGCACAAGGCTTTATCACGAGCTCGTGCACGCGGTCTCGGCACGAGATTGATCTCTTCATCAGGTGCTTGTGCAAGCGCACAAGGCTTTATCACGAGCTCGTGCACGTGGTCTCGGCACGAGGTTCCATCAAAGGTGCAAGGTTTTGATAGTAAATAAATGCTGATTGCGTATTTCTTCAATCATACTTCACTGCTTCACATTTATGTGTTTAGGATACATTTGTTTCAACTATAATATTTCTTCATCTTTGCTGCGTTCCAAGTTCTTGGAATTTACTGTCCTTGCAGTGTCTCGAGGGTGTAGGCGCCGGTACCTGTCTTTGTGACGATTCTGTACGGGCCTTCCCAATTGGGCGCAAGTTTCCCTTGTGGGGCGTTCTTCAGGCCAACATCAGCTCGTCGAAGAACTAAGTCCCCAGGCATGAATTCCCTGGGTACAACACTTCGGTTGTATCTTGCTGCGATTTTCTGTTTCACTGCGACCGCCGAGTGCCGCAAGCTCCTCGCATTCGCCAAGGAGGTCGAGCTCTTCTCGTATACTCTGACAGTTGTCAACGCTATTCTGGGGATGCGAGGTTCTCCAACTAAGTTCCCCAATCTCGACAGGAATAATGGCCTCTGTCCCATATGTGAGACGAAAAGGAGATTCTCCCGTCGGCGAATGTGGAGTAGTCCGACACGCCCGAGCACTCGGGAAGCTCTTACGCCAGCTTGCCTTTGGCCTCATCCAGTCTTCGTTTCAGACCTCGTAAGATAACCCTGTTCGCGGCCTCAGCTTGACCGTTCGTCTGGGGGTGTTCTACCGAGGTGAAGTGTTGTTTGATGTCGAGGTCTTCCAAGGTCTTTCTAATCCGTGACCGCGAATTGTGTTCCGTTGTCGCGATTTACCACCCTGGGAATCCCGAACCTTGTCAGAATATATCTTTTGAAGAACTTAATCAAGTTCTTTGCAGTTATCTTCGCCAGGGGCTCTGCCTCAACCCATTTGGTGAAGTAATCTACCGCAACGACCAGGTACTTCACCTGTCCGGGAGCCATTGGAAAAGGTCCAAGTATATCAATACCCCACCAGGCAAAGGGCCATGGTGATGTCAGGGATGTTAACTCTGTAGGTGGAGCTAAGTGTAGATCGCCATGTCTCTGGAATTTGTCGCATTTCCTTACGAACGATGTCGCGTCCGCGTTCAGGGTCGGCCAGTAGTATCCTGCGCGGAGGATTTTCTTTGCCAAGGAACGTCCTCCAAGGTGTTGCCCACATATGCCTTCATGCACTTCAGCGAGGGGGGTGGAGAACCCTCTTCGATATAAGATACCGTCGATCATGGAGTACGAAGATGCCTTTTTTCGGATTTTTGCGGCTTCTTTCCCATCATCAGGTAGTCGACCGAATTGAATAAACTCTTGAATCGGTGTCATCCAACTGTCGGGCTCATCGGGTGAATCATCGACACTTGCCTGGGAAATTGCAAAGCAGAATTTCGGAAGTTTCCTCAGTACCTCATCATAAGTGGTATCAACCACGGCAGTAATGCTAGGCTTGGCCAGTGTTTCTTGTATCATCGATCTGTTGTTTGCTGAGCTTCGTGGCCGGGCGAGTTTGGATGCACGTCAACTCTGACGTTTTGTTCTCTCGGAACATGTACGATCTCCACCAAGGTGAAATCGCTCATTTTCTTCTTTACCAAGGCGAGGTATTTTTGAAGAAGTGGATCTTTAGCCTGGTATTCTCCACTAATCTGGGATACAACTAGCTGAGAATCAGTTATGAGCCTTACCTCTTCAGCGCCGAAGTCTCGAGCCAGTGTGAGGCCAGCTAAACACGCCAGATCGCCTGGTTGTTGGAGGTGGGAAAGGAGAATCCCAATGAAAACTTCGACGATCAGTCCGTCGTCGTTCTCGAGCAACAACCCAGCCGCCATCGCTTTGAATTGACGATCCGTCGACGTGGACCGTCCATTTGGAACACGCTCAGAGCTCAGGAGTCATCTCGGCAATGAAATCGCCAAGCACCGGGCTTTGATAGTTTGTCTCGGCTCGAAGTAACTCCGACCGGACAACTCAACCGACCACTTGATCATACGCCCGCCGTCAGCCTGTAGAATCTGTTTGATTGGTTGGTCAGTTCGAACCACTATGGGGTGTGCCAAGAAGTATTGTCTTAAGCGTCGAGCTGTGATTATCAGCGCGAGCGCGACTTTCTCGATTTTCTGGTATCTCAACTCTGGGCCTTGAAGTACTTTGCTTATAAAATAGACCAGTCTCTGGCCCTCGTCTGTTTCACGAATGAGGACGGCACTCAGAGCTTTGTTCGACACTGCCAAGTAGAGATAAAGGACCTCCCCTGGGGACGGTCTTGTCAAGACTGGTGGTTGGGACAGTATGCGTTTTACCTGTGTTAAGGCTTCTTCACACTCGGGTGACCATTCGAACTGAATTCCCTTCTTGAGCAAGCGGAAGAAAGGCAATGCATGTTCTGCAGACTTTGAGATAAACCTCGTCAAGGAGGCTAGCATTCCAGTGAGCTGCTGGATGTTTTTCTTTGACGATGGTTGCTGCATCTCTATTACAGCCCGACATTTATCGAGGTTGGCCTCGATTCCCCTCTCGGTTAGGTAAAAACCTAGGAATTTCCCAGTTCGTACTCCGAAAGTGCACTTTTTTGGATTGAGCCTCATATTATGTTTTCGTACTTTAGCAAAGACTTCTCTAAGATCGACGACGTGGTCGATTTCTTTCGTTGTTTTTACTATCATATCATCCATATATACCTCCAGCATTCTACCGATCTGATTGGCAAAGACTTTATTCATCATGCGCTGATATGTCGCTCCAGCGTTCTTGAGGCCAAAAGGCATTACGTTATAGCAGTAATTTCCTTTATCCGTCATGAACGCGGTTTTTTCTTGATCAGCATGATGCATCGGAACCTGGTTGTACACACAGTATGCGACCATGAAAGACAACAATTGAAAACCAGAGGAATTGTCGACGAGTTTGTCGATATTAGGGAGGGGGTAGGCGTCTTTGGGACACACCTTGTTAAGATCAGTGTAATCAACACACATGCGCCACTTTCCATTAGATTTCTTAACCAATACAACATTTGATGACCAAGTAGTATATTTGACCTCCCTAATGAATTCAAATTTAATCGGTCTTCGACACTTTGGCGTGGCCGGCTTTTTCAGAGCTTGCTTACT
Organism: Calophaca sinica; assembly: GCA_037113605.1. NCBI lineage: Eukaryota > Viridiplantae > Streptophyta > Magnoliopsida > Fabales > Fabaceae > Calophaca > Calophaca sinica. The sequence goes on along the minus strand of CM073734.1, from coordinate 16,398,748 downwards.
ACGCCTCGAGCTACCCAATGGCCTTGGGATCGAGAGCGAGTTGGTGGCAGGCAATATCAGGAGAGATACCTGGCATGTCAGCAGCTGTCCAAGCGAAGAGGTCGGCATTGGACTTCAGGCACTCTGTTATTTGCAATTTGACCTGTTCAGGAGATCGACACCAAGCTTCACTGTCTTCCCTGGGTCTTCTCCTAATTGAACTCGGATGAATTCTCCATCGTAATCGGTCTTTAATCTTTTGGTGGAGCTCGCGCGGGCTAGGAGGTCGTCTTCCTCAGATCTCATCTTCGAGCTCAATCCTGGCGTCGAAATCGGTGAGATTGACATCTGCAGCAGCCTTTGCAGGATCAAGCTTCTTGGTCGATGGGAGTTGTTTCTCTTCCTTTTGCTCTTCGGCCTTCAAAGATAAAATATAACATCTCCTCGCAGCTTCTTGGTCGGCTTCGATGGTGACGACTTTGTCTTTGTCATCATGAAAACGCATTTTCAGGTGAACTGTCGAGGGTACAGCTCCTAACTCACCCAAAGGTTTCAAGGGCGTCCGACGATGCAGTTGTAAACAGACTTGCATGGTAACACGATGAATTGGACCTTCACAGTTTTGGAGATTGGTTGTTCTCCAAAAGTCACCATCAACTCCACATAGCCCAACGGCTTTGTTTTCGAACCGTTGAAACCAGTCAGATCGGACCCCGGGTATGGTACGAGATCTTTTTCTGGTAGTTTCAAGGTTTTAAACAACTCGTAGAACATGATATCCGCCGAGCTCCCTTGGTCTATCAAGATTCTTCTGACGTCAAAGTTAGCCATATAGGCTTTCACCAACAGGGGAATCAAATAGTTCGGCCTTCCATTCACCAAGTCCTCGTCAGAAAAGGCTAGGGGTGGTCTTCCCTTATGCCGGCTTGATGAAGGAAAAACAGTAGAAACGGTCATCGCTTCTCTCAACTTCCGTTTTGCTGAATTGATGCTCGCCCCTCCCTTATCGGAGAATCCTCCGGAAATGACCATGGCGACAGGAGGAGGACGGGATCTCTCCTCGGATGCACGAACTGTTCCTTCGTGCTGCGTCACAGAAGCTGAGTCTTTCTTTTGAGGTCGAGGTGACCTAGATCTAGACCTTCTATCTTCAAATCTCGGTTTTCCTTTCACATATTTGGTCAACCTGCCCTTCTGGATCAGTTGTTCTATGACGTCCTTCAGGTGAAAACATTCATCGGTCTCGTGCCCGACACACTTGTGAAAGTGGCAGTACTTCGACTTATCAGCATTCGGCTTCTCTTTCCCCTTCTGGGGAAATTTAATTCCAGCATCACGAAATTCGGTGTTCGCGCACTCATTCAGTATGCACTTAGGGGTAGTGTTCAAATGGGTGTATTCGTCATACCTCTTTGCTGGACCACGACTTTCCTTCTCCCTACGCGACTTGTCCTCACGTTGTCCACCAGCTTCCTCCTGGGTTTTATCTTTGGCTTTTGATGCCATCAACTTCTCTTCGTAATTCATAAATTTCTGAGCTCGCTTCAGGAACTCGGTCAGGGACCTCGGTTTGTCGACACCAATGTCGACGCTGAATAGGCTTCCTTCGACCAGGCCTTGCTCTAGTAAGTACAGTTTCATCTCGTCAGAGCATTTTTTCACCAAAATGGCTTCTTTGTTGAAACGCTCAACGTAGTCTCTGATAGACTCACCTTTCTTCTGCTGAATCGCGGCTAGGGCTGCTGTCGTCTTAGGTTGGACTTTAGATGCGGTGAAATGTGCGAGAATCGTCGATTTAACTCACCCACGAACCAATGGAATTTTTCTTAAGAGCCTGGACCCAAGACAAGGCCGCGTTCTTCAGAGTGAGGGGAAAGATTCTGCACTTTTGCTGGCCCTTGGGCGCCTCGATAGTCCATGACAGTGTCAAAGCAGCCAACATGTTCGCTTGGTCGGTGGTCCCGTCAGAGGAGTCCAACGAGGGCGGTTTCAAGATACTTGAATCGGAATCTCATAATCTTGGACGTAAAGGACCAAAGGCCTCGCGACGTGTCACCCGTGGTCATCGCCCGAGAAGGGGTTGATGAGATGTAATGAGCACCGGTGGTGAAAGGTGCGGCCAGGAGATTTTACTCGCCGCCTAGAGGCTGAGGCGGCTATTCTTGGGGGAGTGTCGCTGCTCGTGGTGGTAGCTTCGCGATGAGACGCGGGCGTCGAGAAGCGGGGAAGGCGCGGTGGAGAGTGTGGCATATCAGATTCAGAAGAAATACTTCTGGAAGAAACTCTTCCACGGTGTGTTTGCTCATGTCTTCCGTTTTGAGGCAAACGGACCTCAGATCTGTGACGGCGAGGCGGAGTACGATCTACTGAATTGTTACGGCGGTTAGCTCTATGCACAGAGCGGTGTTGAGTCGTGGCCTCGGTGGTGGCGATGAATGCATTCGAGATTTTCGGATTCCTTCGATCTCTGAGGAGAACGAGAAACACGATCTTCTCTGTTGTCGATCTGTGTGGCAACGCGAGCGGAGATTTCCTTCTGCTAATTCTCCATTCGATCGAGGCGTTGATTCTGAGCCTGCATCGCTTCGGCATGGCGTTGATTATGAGCATGCATCTCTTCGGCATGGCTTCGAATGAATTCGCGGAACTCGCGAATGAGGATGGCGGCGGTCTCCGTTCCGGCATCGGTTTGAGCAGCAACGATCGGAACGGCGTCATGCCGGAGAGGTGGTTCTGCCGGAGCTATCGGCGGGTTTGGTGGTTCAAGATCTGGTTCGCATGAGTGGAACTGCTAGTCGCGACCTGACGCTTCGATCCAATCATCGTCGAGTGAAGATGGGAGACTTCGACAAAGAAGATGAAATCAGAAACGATTTCCCACAGACGGCGCCAATGTTATGAACAGAACTTCAGAGGATGACCGGAGGGAAGCGACCCGGCAGCATCCACGACGGATGACGACGGTGTGTTGGGGTGGTGTACCTGCAAACACTCCGACGCTCAAGTCAGTGTATGAATGAGGTGGGTGAAGAGGTGGAAAAATAATCATTACCTCGATCGTTTGACGCGGTCTCTTTAAATACGAGTTGAGGACGGTTACCGATGAGTAACCGTTCCGTGAAACCCGGGAGTCGGCAGTTAATTCTTTTAATGCTGAGAACCGTTGGGTCGGCCGCGTCGATGTGGTCTCGAGGGAAGGTGGAGCGACATGGACAGAACTTCAGATTGGGCCTGGAAGGGGGATCTTCGGATTGGGCCTCCGGAACATGACTAAATTGACAGCGTCCTATAATTTCAGGATCCAAATTGGAGATTTACTCTAAAATCTAGTATATCTATGTGCTGTAGAGGTTTTACTATATACGTACATGTTTTTTGCTACAGTTTGTTATAGTTATGGCAATTATAGTACTGATAGAGACGTAGCAAAGTGGTATATGGGATCCTGAGGCACAAGCGGTAAACCCATTGTTTTTTAGCCATTAATTTGTAGACAGGCCTAGCTAGAAAGCTGACAATCGTGACTTAAGCTAAATAAATAACTTGTAATAATGAAATATACATATGACAAGTTATATGATCTGAATGTTATAGTGTTGCAACAGAAAGCACCCAATTAGCTTGAAAATCAGATAAACAATCTAAACATTCGAATCAGAGAAACAGAGCTTAGATTCACTATGATGTATCTATATGAATTTGGATTTGTCAAAGCATCACAGATCCACTGCAGTTAATAAACTGGAATATTTTTTTTTTTTAACAACAAAAAAATTTTTAGATAAGAAGAGAACCATCTGGAATTAGACACAAAAAATGACTAGAACCAGAAAAGAGATACACCTGATGGAATCAACAAAAGGAGAAACATCATCTCAAAATAATAAATTGGAATTGTTTCTGATGACTCATGTTTCAAGTTTTGTTGTGAATTATAATGCAAATCATCCGATTTTAATCTAATGTTTTTGATTTACTAAATAGTGTGACCCGCTGAACTTTTAACTAAATATAAATAACATCAGCAATAGTTAATTAGAGTATACTTTTTTTATCAAAAAACTTTCTCGTAATTTTTTTTTAATGTTTTAATGAACAAACAATGCAACACCTTGTTATCCTTGATTCTTGATTACAATAAATAAATAAATAAATAAAAATAACATTTGTATCCAAAGATTAGGAAATATTTCTTTAATTTGTATTAAACAATATAGATGTTGATTATAAATTCTAAGGTGTTGCGGGTTCAAGTCACTACTAGTCCTTTTGAAATGAGGTAAATGTAATTCTTTTCACAAGTGTTCAATGAGCCATAGGATTTTTCTGCCTTTGATTAAAACGTCGTTCCTTCATCCTAAATTTTATTCATAAAAAAATGCTGATTATGGTATTGAAACTTGAAGAAATGTTTCTATTTGGCCAAAATTAAAAGAGATCGAGTTCATTAATTATTGCTAAAAAAAATACACTACCTAAAGACATATATTTCCTCTGTTCCTTTTTACTTGTTGGTTTTTAAGAAGAAATTTGTTCCTTTTATTTTTCATTTTGATAGTTTAAGGTTACATTAATTACTCATTTTTTAATTATACCCTTAATTATTTATTGTAGAGCGAGAAATAAATGTGATAAATAATAAACAATCAAGGGTATCATAAGAAAAAGACTAACAACTTAATCAAAAACAGCAAAATTTATTGGTTTCTTAGTTTGTGTAAAACAACCTTAAAAGACAAGTAAAAAGGAACTGAGGGAGTATACTCGAAAAAATCATTCAAAATTAAAAATCTATATGCCAATTAAAAGATATATGCCAATTAAAAACAAATTTGGATTGTCTGCAGTCGGAAAGAGTGCGAATTGACGCCTTTCGGACAATCTCGGCTGTCCGATCCTGGGGTTACAAAATACAAACATATTTTATTTTTTTTAAATCTTAAAATACCGAGCTTGAATCTCGACCGTCCGATCATGATCGGACGACCGAGATCGCCCGAATGCGTGAATGCGCGCTCTCTACGACGGCGGAGAATCCGGGTTCATTAAAAACCGAACCTAACTTGGAGGGGTGCCATTTATGGATGACATAATAATGTTCGATTAAATAAGAGTATGTGGTCCTTCAATTCATTATTATTTGATTATTTGATTATTTTGGACCATAGGAGCCATTTCCATGTATGAGATTATTCAATAGGCACGTGGAAGAGACAGACTGTAATAACATTAAGTTTACTTCATGTCTGTTCCTGGTTCCGGTACGTTTCTAAATTCTTTTTTTTTTTTTTTTTTTGTACAAGGTACGTTTCTAAATTCTAATAGGGGGATTCCAAATTCAGGAACTACTACAAGTTTAATCGTTTTATTTCCTTAGTTGGATTGGATGCTACAACCTGGATAGCCATTGATTAATGTTAACATCTCACAGGCAACATTCCGAGGCTAATAAATGCGAATTTGTATAGTAATTTTTTTTATTAGTAAAATTGGCATGCAAAAGCATCACTATGAAACCTGACATACCAACTATGTTGGCACCCCAGGAGCCACCAATCGTCTACAGTACACTAAAAATGTTATTACAAATGAGAAAATAAATCACAATTCATGGTGGACATCAACCAAAACCCATGAGCAACAAATTATTTGAATTTATAATAAGGCAAACTAACCCTATTATTACAGAAATGTAATTGGCAAAAAGTGCTTTTAATTGAACTGAAAGAAGGTATATATACAAGATTAACTAGAGCTGACTATGCAGCATTAACAAGTTAAGACTAAGCTAAATAACTGTCTAAACTAACTGTGATTAATTAATACATAATCAAACATTATGACAGTTAACTTAAGCTGATATCCGCCCTCAAACTGAACCATATAAATCAGTTAGGTTCAGTTTGGACAGTAAAGAATGAAAAACCGAGGGATGTAATGGTTTTGGGTGTATGTCAGCAACTTGGTTGGCAGAGGAAACCGAGAATAATTGAATGACACCAACTTGAAATTTCTCTCGAACTAGATGGCAATCAATTTCTATGTGTTTCGTCCTCTCGTGAAACGTTGGATTTTGGGCAATTGCAAGAGCTGACTTACTGTCACAGTAAAGAGGAACTGGACCAGCATGTGGACACTTCAAATCTTGTAGAATATAAAGAAGCCACTGCACTTCTCGAGTGGTAAAAGTCAATGCTTTATACTCGGCCTCAGAGCTAGAACAGGACACAGTTGGCTGTTTCTTGGACTTCCAAGAGATCAATGATGGCCCAAGAAATATTGAATACCCTGTAACAGATCTTCTAGAATCGAGGCATAAAGCCCATTTCGAATCACTGAATGCAGACAACTTCAAATCAGAGGATGCAGAGAAAAATAACCCCTTTTCAGGAGAGATTTTAATGTATTAGAGAACATGAAGAGCAGCTGTATTGTGTTCCTCAGTAGGAGCTGAAACAAATTGGCTTAGTCTATTGACTGCAAAAGCGAAGTCAGGCCGAGTGTTTGTAAGGTAAATCATGCGACCAATGAGCCTGCGATATGCTGCTAGATCAGAGTAAGCATTGTTGTCATTAGCTGAAAGTTTGAGGTTTGGGACCATTGGTGTTGAAGCCGGCTTGCAAGCTAGAAGGCCTACATCATCCAATAGTTCAAGTGCATATTTCCTTTGGCAAAGAGAGATGCCTTTAGTGGACCTTGCAACCTCAAGACCTAAGAAAAATTTAAGTGAACTAAGGTCTTTGATCCAGAGCTGAGAGTCAAGCTGAGATTTAACAGAGTTAATCTCATCAAGGTCATTCCCTGCAAGGACAATGTCATCCACATATACAAGCAATATAGTTATCTTTGAACCAAGATGCTTAATAAAAAGGGAATGGTCAGATTTGGATTGCAACTATCCAAGCTTCAAAAGAGTAGAAGTGAGCTTGAAATTCCATTGTCGACTAGCTTGCTTAAGTCCATAAAGAGACTTGAGCAACTTCCAAACTTTGTTAGGTTGAGAAGTCTTAAAGCCAGGAGGTATAGTCATATAGACCTCTTCATGTAGATCCCCATGTAAGAAGGCATTATTGACGTCTAATTGTTGAAGATGCCAACCTTTGGCAGCTGCTAGAGCAAGCACAATTCTCACAGTTGTCATTTTTACCACTAGTGAGAATGTATCAAAATAATCAAGACCTTCTTGTTGGGTATAGCCCTTTGCAACAAGTCAGGCTTTATACCTCTCAATGCTACTATCATACTTATATTTCACCTTATAAACCCACTTGCATCCAATAGGATGCTTACCAAGTGGTAAGTCAGTGAGTTTCCAAGTGTGATTTTGCTCTAAAGCAGAAATTTCTTGGTCCATGGCTTGCTGCCAACAAGCATATTGTGCAGCCTGTTTATATGTTTTGGGTTCGGGGACATGAGAAATAGTAAGGCAAAATGACTTATAAGAAGGAGATAAATGATCAAAAGTCATGTAATTAACAAGAGGATAAGAAATACCTGATGATTGGCTTGGTGAATGCTGAGTGTGAACTATATTGCAGTGGTAGTCTCTGAGATACTTAGGTGGGTGTTTGGATTGGGTAGACACCCTAAGAACAGGTTGAGAAATTGCTGCAGAACCAGAATCTGCAGATAGAGAAGCAGAACCAGAATTTTGTGCAGTAATAGAGGCATAACTAGAATTACCTGTAGTAATGGAATTTTCTGCAGAAGCAGAAATAGATGTAGAAGGTGAAGAAATGACAATATCATTGGCTACAAGAGGAATAGATGGTAAAGGGTTAACATCAGTGGAATTTTTGTGATGAGGAAGACAAATGGGAAAATTAGGAGTGGAAGAATTAGAAGATGCATAATCAAGAATGAATGGAAAAGTGTGTTCATAGAATACCACATGTCTAGATAGGAAAAATTCTTTGTTAATGAGATCAAACAAAATGAATCCTTTAACACCATCTTTGTGGCCAAGATTGACACATTTGCTAGCTCTAGATTGAAACTTCTTTCTATGAGAAGCTAAGGTGGAAGCAAAACAAAAGGATCCAAAGACCTTGAGATGAGAAATGTCAGGTTGTTTTTTATAAAGGATGTAGTAAGGGGACTGATTTTGTAATTTGGAGGATGGTATAAAATTAATGAGATGAACAGCATGTGAAATTGCATAAGACCAAAAAGATATGGGAAGATGGGATTGAAACATTAAAGCTCTTGATACATTTAAAATGTGTTGATGTTTTCTTTCAACCACTTCATTTTGTTGGGGTGTTTCTACACAAGAAAGTTGATGAAGAATACCCTTACTTGTATACAAAGACTCAAACAAAAACTCTTGACCATTGTCAGATCTTATTGTCTTTATTTTGGAAGAAAATTGAGTTTCTACAAAAGTTAAAAACTGAGTTAAGCAAGGTCTAGCCTCGGATTTAGACTTCATTAATCTAATCCAAGTAAACCTAGATTTGTCATCAACAATGGTGAGAAAGTATCTATGACCAGTGATGGGAGGAGTCTCAAAGGGACCCCAAATGTCAACATGCACAAGATCAAACACATTTTGGGAAATTGAAGAACTAAGAGGAAAAGATAATTTCTTTTGTTTAGCAAAATGGCAAGTATCACATACAAAGTGAGTCAAAGATGAAACATCATTATTATTTCTTTGAATGAGATTGTAACATTGCAAAGATGGATTGCCTAATCTATAATGCCATACATTGGAATGAGGAATGTTGGTACAAGTGTTATTTACAAAATGTAAAAAGGGAGATGGAACCAGATTGGAGTGAGGAAGAACCACTTCATTTAGTCCATGAGCTACTCTAGCTTTGCCAATCATCCTTAAGGTATTCATTTCCTGTACAAGACAATGATCCACTACAACAAAAATAGGCAATAAACAGCGCTTATTTTGGCCTTAAACAGCGCTTAAAAGGCGCTGCTTATTTAGTCGCTGCTAATTGTTATTCAAAAAAACAGCATTTTTGAAGCGCTGCTGAAAATTAACAATAAACAGCGCTAAGGAAGCGTTGTTTATTGTCATTTTTAGCATCAATAAGCAGCGCTTCGTTAAAGGAAGCGCTGTTTATTGTCAATTTTTAGCATCAATAAGCAGCGCTTCCATTAAGGAAGCGCTTCCATTAAGGAAGCACTATTTTTCATCCTTTTTTTTAGCAACAATTCACGTAGATGTTTTTTTTTAGACGGTACCAGAAACATAAAAATGAATAAAACACATCCAGTACAAGATTTTTCTTTCAACATAGATGAATATAGATCCAAGATTTTTCTTTCAATATAGATCCAAGATGAATAAAACACAAAAACAGTACCAGATTTTTCCTTCAATGCAGATCCAAGAAAAATAAAAATTGAATACAGATCCAACAAAAAAACCTAAGCTACGATCTTTCTCTTGTTCTTCTCTCGTTCTGCCCCTTCTTCAATCGTTTCAAACGCTCTGCCCCTTCTTCAATTGTTGCTCTCTCGTTTTGCCCCTTCTTCAAATACAGATCCAAGGGAAGCTATTAACAGAGAGCTTGGGGTTAGGGTTTGGAGAAAAATTAGGAAATCAACAAAACATGAAAAACGAGCCAAACCAAATCCACAGAAACATGAAAATTAGGGAACTCACCATGTGAAAGAACAAGCCAAACCAGATCTATAACAATACCGCACCTCTTCTTCTTCTTGTTGTCGCTGTTGGAACGGGACGGTGAGAAACGCGAGAGATGTATCGCGACGAGAAATGCTAGTTGTGTTTGCGATGGAGAAGAAGATCGCTGGGGTTTACGATGGAGAAGAGGATCGCTGGGGTTTGCGATGATGACTGAGGCAAAATCGCTTGGGGTAGGTTTGTGATGATGACGAAGGTTCTAGAAGCAGAGGGTTTCGGTTTGCAATGATGACGAAGGTTCTAGAAGCAAAGGAACAAAACAAAACAGAGCGAACCCCCTCACAACAGCGCTGGGGTTTGCGATGAGATTGGGAACGTGAAGTGGGAAGAGAAGGCGCTGTTGGCGATGAAGTGGGAAATCGAGCATGAAGTGAATAATTAATAGGAATTAAATGGCCAAAATCAGCGCTTAAAAGCTTTAAGCGCTGTTTAATGTTTTAGGATCAAAATCAGCGCTTCATATTGGAAGCGCTGTTTATTGTTTAGCACCAAATTTTTAGGACCAAAATCAGCGCTTCATAAAGGAAGCGTTGTTTATTGTGTAGGACCAAAATCAGCGCTTCATATTGGAAGCGTTGTTTATTGTGTAGGACGAAATTTTTAGGACCAAAATCAGCGTTTCATATAGGAAGCGCTGTTTATTGTTTAGGACCAAAATCAGTACTTCATACAAGAAGCGCTGTTTATTAGCTAAAGTAGCATTTTTTTATTAAAGCGCTGCTTAAAGTGACGCTATCTTTTACACATTCTATTGTAGTGATCATTAAAAAAGGAAACAAAACAAGGTGAATGGTTAGTAAGCTTGGTGACAGAAATGAGATTAAAAGAAAAATGAGGAACATATAGAACATCAAATAAGGTAATGGTGTCAGTAAGATGAATGGTGCCTCTAATGCTAGTGAGGGCTTGTTGGCCACTAGGAAGGTTTATGGAAATTGGTTTAACTATTCTATACGTGGTAAAATACTGAAGGGAAGAAGAAATATGATCAGTTGCCCCTCAATCTATGATCCAAGGGTGAGAAGTACTACCTGAAGTAGTCACAGATGAGGCATGGTGGGAGCTAATCAGGTTGGTGGAAGCAGTATTGTCTGGCTGAGGTGAGGCAGCAACAGATGTCGTGGACAGCAAGGACATAAAACCTTGAATCTACTCTAGAGTGAAACCAGGTATGGAAACTGAAGTAGCAACAGTAGCAGGGTTCGGTTCTGGAGTAGTGACTGCATTGACTGATTTCTTGGACTTGTAGCCAGGTGGAAAACCATGCTTAATGAAGCAAGTACCCATTGTGTGGTTAAGACAACCGCAGTGAGTGCACTGGCTTGGAGGCTTCTGATTATACTGATTAGAGGGCTTAAAATTAGGACGATATTTCCATGATTGTGCAGAATTATTAGCAGAACCAAAACTAGAATTAGATGAAACAGCCAAAGCAGTAGGTGTAGGAAGAAGTGGCTGCTGAAATTGGCGCTCTTGCTGAATCACCATAGAATACACCTTGGACAGTGGAGGCAGTGGTTCAAGAAGTAAAATCTGAGACCTAACTCCAACAAAGTTGTCATTGAGGCCTTGTAGGAAAGACAGAATAAAGCTATTGTCACGGTATTGTTGAACTTGAGTGTGGACATTGCAACAACCAGAAACAGTTGATGTACAATTAGGAATGGGAAGAAAATTACAAAGCTCACCGCAAATTATCTTCATCTTAGTAAAATAGGTAGCCACAGATAGCTCTCCTTGTTGAGAAAATACAATTCCAAATGTAATTGGGAAATTCGGACGAAATCACCTTGAGAGAAGCGATTACAAATTTCCTGCCAAACTTGATATGCAGTGTCCAACCAGATAATGCTTGAAGCAATTTCAATAGTCATCAAATGATGAAGCCATAAAAGAACCAGTGTGTTGCAGTGCTTCCACGCCTTGAAACGAGGATCATCAATAGGCGGCTTCAGAATTGAGCTGTCAACGAAATCAAACTTGTTCTTCATCTGTAATGCATTAGATATGGCTCTAGCCCAGCCATGTTAGTTAGAAGGATCCAAAGGAGGATAAATTAGAACAAGAGATGGATTTTCATTCGGATGAATGTAATAAACGTCCAATGGATCTTGTAGTTATGATTTCACAGAAGCAAGATTAGGAATTACTGATTCAACCGTTGTAGATTTTGGTTGTGATTTCAGTGAATTTGAAGTAGAAGATGATTCGGACATTGTGTTAGGGTTGCAGCGAAATCACAAAAGCAAGGAACGGCGAATCAAAAAGAATCGTGAAATCACAGAAACTCAGAATGGCGAATCGTAAAATCACAGAACGGCGAATCAAAATAAATCACAAACAAGAAATGCAATCAAGAAAGAAGAAACCGCGAATAAGAAGGAATCTCAAGATCAGGAATCACGAACAAGAAGGAATCGTGAATAACGCACAAGAAAGTGCAAGAAAGAAGAAGAAAATTGAGGCAGTTATGTGAGAAAGTGAAGGAAAGTAAAAACGGTTACGTGAGAATCAGAGAGAATTGCGGAAATGATTTTCATCTGATACCATATTACAGAAAGGTAATTGGCAAAAAGTGCTTTTCATTGAACTGAAAGAAGGTATATATACAAGACTAACTAGAGTTGACTATGCAGCATTAACAAGTTAAGACTAAGCTAACTAACTGGCTAAACTAACTGTGATTAATTAATACATAATCAAACATTATGACAGTTAACTTAAGCTGATACCTATTACGAAAAAAATCCTCCCTAAGAAAATGAGGGATAGTGTCCCACCAAAGAAACCCATGAACAGAGGTACTATGGGAGGCTACCTTAATTATCAGCACAGCTATTCCCTTCCCTATAAAATGTGTGAAAAAATAAAATTCACGTGCTTAGTCATGAATAAACAATTCTTCAAACGATTCCTAAGAGGCCAAGTAACAATATTCAAAGAAGGGAAAGCATGGATCACTAATTGTGAGTTGCACTCTAGCGCACTCTAGCGAAAAATTATGCCATCCTTTCTGAAAAGCAATCTCTATAGCTGTCATAGCCCCGATCAACTCAACATGTAAAGCAAAATTAATACCAATTTTGAGTTTTAATTTTATTTTGAAGAAAAATAAAAATTTCAAAAAATAATTTTATTAGAAAATTATTTAATGATGATTTCTAAAAATCTTGTTGTATTCAACATTGGTTGATGAAGTTTAAATATAAACCAAAGAAATTAGTGAAAGCAAAGATCAAATTTGATTGAATAATTAGTTGAGTTATAAATTTTATATTAATTTAATTATATTTAAGATAAAGCAAAGATCAACCATTTGGGCAGGTCTCTAGTACATAATTGCAACTGTTTTGGAGCATGTAGTTTGGCAGACTGGCAATGGAGAAACTATAAAATTCTGGACTGATAGATGGCTTCATGTGCTTATTGTTGATTTGTTGGACCTTCCTGGCATAAATGCCTAAGGTTAGTATTTTATAAACAATGGTTCATGGCAGGCTAGTATCATTCCTGAAGAGTGCTATCAACACACTCTCTAACACTCTTTTCCCAATATTCACTCTCTTATTGGTTGAAATTCAAATAAGTCACACTAAATCGTGTGGGTCTCACATAAATTTGGTGGTATCTATATGAATTTCAACTAATAGGAGAGAGTGTGTTGGAAAGAGAGCGTTAGAGAGTGTGTTCCTAGTATTTCTCATCCTTCAAAGGCTTCTTGCTCTTTCTACCGCTTTAAGTCAAGTTACCATTCATAATCACCCTGCTAATGACCAAAAACTTTGGGATACACCTGATTCAGGCTATCTATATTTAAAGGATGCTTTTCTTTTCCAAAATCCATCTGCTCAGCAGGTTTTATAGGTTAAGTTGATTTGGAATAAATTTATTCCTCCATCTAAGTCCTTCCTTGTGTGGAGGATTATTCATCATTGCTTGTCAACTGATAATTACCTAAGAGGAAAAGGTTGTATACTTCACACACTTGTTTATATTGTGGACCCTACTGATGGGTTTCCTTTATGTACATATTCACCTTCTGCATGTGATTTCTATCTTCGGTTTAAATCTACACGTGTTTTTATGATTATTATCTCCTAGTTACGTGATTAAGGCAAAGTAATAGGGTTTAGTCTCAATGGGACGAAAGGTCATCTCATTTTATGATATCAGGGTAGTTTGGTCCTAACCGAACTATGAAGGCATTAGGGTGTTGTTACTAGTTGTGTCTAGTTGGACCCCCCATCGGGTATTGATTATGCTTAGAAATAGGTAGAGTGTCCGTCGAGCAGGTTATTTGGATTTCTGTTTATAGAGATAAATGCTTTTTGCTTATTCTTGAGATATTTGACATACGTTTATATGCTTTCTTATATCTAATATGAATCATGCGATGTTGATCTCTTTACAAAAATCAATGGCTTGCCTTGGAGGATGGAGTTAGGAGATATATGCTTGGGTTACCTGTCAGCCTCCTAGAGAGGAAAAGCAAGAAATATGGAACCAGTTAGTGCAATAGAACTAGAAGAAATGCTTCATATGCAAGGGTCCTCATCTTATCTAGGTCTATCTTTATCCAGAAAATGTTTGTTTTTAGAGTTGGAAAGTAAGACATATTGCCCGTGACTATAGACCACCCAGATTTCAAAAAGGTGAAAGTTCTCGGTGGGTTCTCAGGTTCTCCCGCTGCCAAGGAGTGCACCGTGTTCATGATTGTACAAAGGTAGAAAATCGATGGTTCGAAGAGCTTCAAACTGAGGAGGGGAAGATGTACATGGCTAATGTAGATCCATCTGTTGTCAGTGTAACACCTGAATTCTATGAACTTATGTGTGATAAAAGTTATATGTTTTCTCATGTGTGATATGCATTTTTGTAAGTATTTGAGGGTTTTATTAAGAGGGGATATCCTTAGGAAGGATAGCCTTAAAATAGGGAAAAATAACTTTTTTACCAAAAGTAAGTCTGTGAATCGATTCACCCCATGAATAAATTGATTCACAGCAGCAGACTGCATTTTTTAAATAACGGGTCACCTCGTTTCGACCTGTTTTTCCTCTAAACATGATGGGACTTAGGGATCACGACTTAACCCTTATTTAAACCTATTAGGACTCTAAAAGAAAGCTTTTAATCATCCTCTAAGAACTTTCAAAGAACCCTAGAATTTCAAGAGCTCTCAATGCCATTTCAAGTCGTTCTCTCTTGTTTCTCCACCGAACTGCGTCCCGTCTTCAAGGTTGTGACCAGAAAATCATCCTTTTCCTTTCTCTCTATTTATTTTCTATTTCTAAAGGAGGAACTCTCTAGGTAATCCAATAATCAGATGCGTCCCTTTTCAAATTTCTTCAAGTTTCAATTTTAATTTTATATTCGAATTCCTTGGTTGTTGTAATGCTAGGAACCGAGAAATGACTTAAATTTGGGACTCTCTAGATCCTATTGGTGACTGCGAATTCATCTAAGGTATGGGAGGTGGATGATCCTATGAAAAGAGGCTTAGGGCTTCAATTAGCATGTTTTGGGTTTCTCATGACCTCTATGCCTTGCCGGGCAAGTTACTTGTTTTAAAACCATTATAGTAGTAATGGATTGAATTGTATGTTTCTATTTTTAATGCTTATTAAGGACTTGTAGGCAAACCATTATTTAAGAATCATTATTGGCTATGATTAAATGATTAGATTCAAGGTTAATGCTCTTTTGATGTTACATGATTGTTTGAGATTATGTTAACATGAGTTTATGATTTAAAGTCATTGTTTTTAGTACCATTATGTGATCTTATGGTTGTGAATGACTTAATAATTAATTGTGGTAGTCCTTGGATATGTGTTTGATGATTAAAGATTGTTTGGAGAGAATTGTGTGTAAAATTATGCCTAATTGTATAATGGAAACTAGGATGTGGAAGATTGCCAATTTGAGATAAGAATCTTAATGAATAAGGAATTAATATGAGCTAATGGGACTGATCATAATCACATAGACTTGGTTTAAATTGGATGGAATAGAGATTTATGAATTATACAAGAGAAAGGATTAAGGAAAATTATAGACTTAATAGTTTAGCCTAAGGATAAGGGTTATTTAAGGGTATAAAGTTAAAGTCAGTGTTTAAAGACCTTACGGTTTAAAATACTGATCGAGACGTGGAACTACTTAGGAGAGGTCCCCAATTCATGAAAGTGCAAAAAAACAAATTTACTGCACTTCTGCAGGTTTGTGAATCGATTCATATACTGATGAATCGATTCACAACAACATACAGGATTTGTGAATTGAATTTATAAATTGATTCATCACAGCTCAATTCAATTCACAAAATGGGTTTTCAACCCTGAATGGATTCATAGGGGTTATGAATCGATTCATACCCTGCTTGTTTAAAAACTCGTTTGAAAGCTTTGTAAGGGTTCATTAAGAGTAGTAATCACCTAGACATTTAAAATGCTTAATGCTTGACCTAGATTAAGGGGGGTAACGACTTATTACCCACAACCTTTGTCTATTGGTCACGGTTTTGTGACCAATGTGTGAATGACGACTTGGATTATTTTCATATCCGACGGGTTTTTGGATATTTGGTTTTTGGAAAACTCGCTGACGAGTTTGTTGACGTAATGGACCCCATGACCCACTGATCACGAAAATGTGATTAGTTAGTAACTCCAGTTTTGAGTTACACATGATTAATGGACACTTAGGCCTGTTGTCGTGCATCTTAGATGTAGTGTCGCTAGGGTGGTAAGCAAACGACATTTTAGAAAACAATTCGGAGACGGCAATGAGGAGCTCTGCACGAACTTGTAGGTAGTTGCCAGTAGAGGGTCTTACATAAAGGCATTGAACTTCTGGGGCGTCCGATTCATACATTGGATCACCTTGACTAGACACTGTTTACATCTCTGGATGTTGAGGGCACTCGCATCCGCTTACCTAGAGATGAAACGATCCTCATGATTAGATAGAGTAGATGTTAGGTTTGCATTAGTTGGTTTACCGATGTAGGACTGTTGATTAACTCATGTTCGATGTGTTGGGACTGCTAATGTTGTAACAATCAAGGTTCTATCCACCCTCGCACTGCACTCAGTTGGAAATGGCAAGGTGCTTTCGGGTTACTTAAGCCCCAGAGTCCCGGGTTCGAAGCTTACAGAAGGGAAAAAAACTCCACATGGGGAGGAAAAGATCGTGAGTGCAGTGCGAGGGTGGATAGAACCTCGGCTGTTTCAACAAAGGTGCCTTTTTTCGTCACAGCCGAGGTTCTATTCACCCTCGCACTGTACTCACGATCTTCCCCACCCCCATGTGGAGTTTTTGCCTTCTGCAAGGCTCGAACCCGGGACTCAGGGGCTTAAGTAACCCGGAAGCACCTTGCCATTACCAACTGAGCAAGTAGCTCAGATGGTAATGGCAAGGTGCTTCTAGGTTACTTATGCCTCAAAGTCCCGGGTTCGAGCCTTACAGAAGGCAAATACTCCACATGGGGATGGAGAAGATCGTGAGTACAGTGCGAGGGTGGATAGAACCTCAGCTGTTACAAATGTGACTTATGATTTTGACTTTACGCATCATGTTTTATTGTTCCCTTGTCGTGTATATTTTCATATTGAATATGATTCCCCACCCCTTGTAGTGTATCTTTTCATATTGAATATGATTTCCCACCCCTTTTATGATGACGAGACTGCAGGTGATGATGTGGACGTGGATGCTGAGGAGTAGCCTACTCGATGCTGCTTAGCTTAGGATTTATTTTATGTTATTGATTATTGTTTTCGATGTAAAAACTAAGGGTTAAGCTCTTAGACATGTAACATTGGGGATTATGGGTTTTTATTTCTGCAAACTTTATTTCAAATGTTTTTATTTATTCTGCAAAACGTTGTTTTTTACATTTGACAACGTGACCTCTTACCTTGCTAAAGATTTTTATAAACTACGTATTTTATTACTTCAAGAATGCTTTTTAACGCATATATTGAGCAACGGGGTAGTTGATGTCACATTTAGAGACCCCATGCAATAAGGGTGAGGAACTATAGTCTGTTGGCACAAGAGTATGCTCGCGTAGAGGAGGCGTATGCTCGTGCTAGAGAGGAGCATGATCGTATGGAGGAGGATTGACCTTCTTAGGACTAGACTGGGAGTGAAGGCTATACTTGTGTAGATATGTAGATGTGTAAATATGCATCTAATGTCTTTCTATTATGTATATAGTTTGTACTTTTGTAAAACTCTATGTGTACGTTGTATTGGTTTATAAATTAATGTATTGTACTTTCTGTTATGTGAATATATGTACAAAACTTTGTGTTATCTATAGTATATTTTTCATTTATAATTCAATTTCCTTATGTCTTATGAGTAACAAGTTATTGATTTCTGTTACGAAGGAGTTATGATAGACAAGCACGGTAGAGTAGTTCGCTACGAGGAGGTTGGCAAGAGAGCCACTAATGGAGAGACCATGGAGCCTAACAACACTAGTACTAGAGTTGGAGAGACTTCTCACGTGGGAGGTACTGGAGAGGAGTCTTCTGAGACGAGGTCTATGAAGGAGTTAGTAGCGACCATTCTGCAATAGACTCAACAGAACGCACAACTCTTACAGAGAGATACACTACAAGAAAACTCGGGTATACTGACAGCCATTTACTGACAGTTGGCCGTCGGAAATGCCGGGTTTTTGGCGACGGTCCCTAGCCATCGGTAAAAGGCTGTCGGTATACACGAGAGTTGTTCCTGATTCTCGCTATTTTTCGAATACTGACGGGCTTGCCCATCGGTATTTAAACTTAGCCGTCGGTAAATTCATGTTTTTATACCGACGGATTGTGACCGTCGATATAGCTAACAAGGCCGTCGGTATGCGACCCGACCCTTTCCCTTTATTCTTTCTCTTCTCTTCTCTATTCCCTTTTCATCTTTCTACCCTTTCATTCCCTCTCCCTCTCATTTCAAACCCTTTCTCCGACCCCTCCCACTCCCTCTCCAATTGGAACCGCCGCGACCCCACTCCCTACAACTGGACCGGCTTGCAACCTCTGCCACACCAAGGCCACCTCCCTCCACCTCCCTAACTCCCAACTCTCCGGCCCTTTACCCTCCTCCCTCTGCCGCTTTCCCTATATCTCCTCTCTCTCCCTCCCCAACAACAACCTCAACTCCACCCTATTCACCACCACACTCTCCTCCTGCACATCCCTCCGCCACCTCAACCTCTTCTTCAACAACTTCTCTGGCCAAATTCCACCCACCTTCGACCAGTTTCGACAACTCTAATCCCTCTCCCTCGTCAAGAACCTCCTCACGGAACTTCACCTTGCTTACCCATGCTCCCTAGAGAAATTAACCGCCCGAAAACATTCCAATTGGTTCTTCACATGGTTTCTAGGTTTCGTTTTTCCCAGCTGTGTCCATTGTTTCCCTTCGCAACTTCAATTTATTTTTCAATTTCAATTTTGTTTCCTGATTTTGTGGATTTTTTGTAATTATGTTTCTTGTTTCATCCTTCACAGCTTTCTATTCTCTCGGTTCCACATCAACAACGTCTCGGTAGCGTAGTATTGATTTTGGGGTACTATTGATTTTGGGGTTTTCATCGAAGGTAAAGTATGCGATTTTTTGTTCCTTATTTGCTTGTTTTTCTTTCTCAATGTGATTAATCCATGGATATTCTCTGGTGATTTCTTTTATTTGCAATTTCAGTTCTGTGAAATTGCTGGGTAGTCTTTGTTTGATTTTCATAGCTCGCATACTAATATTACCTAACACTCAAAATTGTCTGTGAAATTGCTGGGTAGTCTTTCTATCATCCTGTTTTTGTGTTGTTTCTATTGACAGCAAGTAACCATATGAGTGTTTGTTTATTATAGTTTTTTTTTGTTGTAGTCAATCCTATAATTAGATTTAAGGATTTGAAGGTGATGCTTTTTTTTTATGATGGGGGGATTATTCAGACTTGGTTGCTGGCTTGGCTGTAATAGCTTGGATTTGAAAATGGGTGAACTATTTGTTGTATGCTGCAGCTAGACCTTAATACACCTTGTACTAATTGTCTATTTTATCAATAAATAGATTTTGCCTATCAATAAATACACTCTCAAATGTTTTAATGGTGTAATGGTCCTAACTCAGATGTGATGGTTTTAATTCATCTTACTTATGTTTCCTTTTTGTATGTTTGATAATTCAAATGTTGTAATGGTTTTAACCATTTGAATGGCCCAATTCATAAATTTAGGCATATTTTATGGTTTTGTTTTTATATGTTATGTTTATCATATGATATATTGTTATTTGACCCCTGATGGATTATTATTTAAAATTGCAGAGGCATTACCTGCTCCCAAGGATTTTCACCATCTCTTTTGCCTTTGCATATAGTTGGACGCAGACGTTCTACTTCTCTTGACACTCTCTTGTTCTGCACATTAGGTATGCACTCTAACGAAATATCGGTTGACTCATTGGGTGGAAAAGGGTTGTCTATTGACCCCCATACCGATATTTTTTTTATTTCCTTCATATTTCTCTCCATAGAGGGAATTTTGAAGTGATGTATGTTATAAGATTATTTTGTTGTTAGTGATTTCGTGATTTAAATAGTATTATTGAATATTTTTCTATCATGCTTTGATACTTGAAATGTCGGTTCTTTTTGGGTGGAAAAGGTTGGCTGTTGACTCCCACACCGACATATTTCTTTGAACAGATACATAATTTGGTTGGAATCTTTCGCCTCTTTCGTGTCCCTGTTGTATATGCCTTTGATGGTCTTTGGAAGAAGTGTCTGTTTAACCCATCTCTTGTCACTCCTATAAAAAACCAAAATCAAAGTTAGGTCGACTTAGGTGAACTAATTAAAAAACAAAACCCTCTTTCTTCATCAAGTTGTATTTTAATTTAATATAATTTCTTATGATAAATATCTAATTAAGGAGAGAAATTTTATTGTTAATATTTAAATTAAATAATCTGGAAGTTTCTCAGGATGGTTATAACAAATCCCATCTTCTCCTTCAATAGTGAGAATGAACTCATCTATCAAAGGGTGTGATTTCATGTTCTTTGACTCTACTTTGGCTTCAAGATGCTCTATCAGTTCTTGATCTGTTGGATCAAACTTCACTCCTGCTGGTAGACCTAGCCAATCCTGTCGATTTGTTCCATTCAAATTCAAATTAAAATTAAAACAGAAAGCAAAAGGGAGAGATGATAAGAATATAAAAGACAGAGAGAATTTTTTTTTAAGATGATCGCCTGCTTCTATCTAACGTGCTTCTGAAGGATGCTATCTATCTCTTTTGGTGAAGTGATCTTGAATTAAAATTAGAACAGAATAAAAAATAGAAGAATTAGAAAGTAGAGAAACAGAAAAAACAGATCTAATTCTATCATTGGCAGCAATTTGCTTTGCACATCTCTATGTACTTCTTTCCCATGCCACTTCTGCATGTCTAATTCGATCCTTTAAGAGGATATCAACTTCCAACCTGTTTCTTTTTAAATGCCTAAGTCGATTTTCTACTTCTATCATCATTCAAATAGTTTAACTCATCTAACTTGAGAAATTTAAAAGTCTCCAAGTATAGCATTATTTAGGCCATGAAACCGACACAAGCTACCCCATTGTGGACTTCTAGTTTTTCTGTTATGTTAATTATTGATGAAATGGATGTTTGATTATTGTTATTAGCATCGGAGAAAAGCCTTAGCTTCCCATTTATGGTTCAATATATTATTGAGTGCATGTACTCTTTTAGGGTACCACGTGTTCATTGTATATTGAATCTTGAATTGTCCAAGTCGGATAGTTTGGGAAAAAACTTTTTCTTTACTCGTATAATTGTTATTGCTTAATTCTGGTATCTTTATATTTGATGAAATTTTGGTTCGATTCATTTCCTTTTGTTCTCTGGGTGCATACTTGATCGCGATATTCATGACTGCGATCATTTAGTGTACTCAGAGACCAATGGGAAATGCTGCCGAAATTTTGTCAAGTATAGGATATGAGAATTAAGGAATGACTATTATACGAGTTTTGAAAAAGTTTTTCCTCGAATGGGATAGAGTCATACCATTTAAAGAAAGAGAACAGTTGTAAGAACATCGTGCTGCTGAAATTGTTATTTTTTTTAACATGCAGAAGACGAAATTTTTTCTTTCAAGTCGTAGTTGGATGTACGATAGGTTGTATCTGGGAAGAGGGGGTTTGAAACCAGATTTTTGCACTGTGGTTGAATACTTTGTCCAAGCCGCAATGGCAAATAAAGATTTCAAAACTAATGGAGGAATTAGATGTCCATGCCTTAATTGCGATTACAGAAGGATTAAGAGCACAAGTGAGGTCACGCGCCACCTGTATTCAGTTGGATTTAGGCCTAATCACTGGATTTGGACTACACATGGTGAAAAGTTGTCTCGCATTGATTTAGGGGTTGGCAATAATTGCATAGGTGCTTCAAGTAATTGCGTAGATTCGGGATATGGTGAGCAGATTGAATTGATGCAAGATATGGTTTGTGATGCCTTGGGGGTCAACGTATCATTCGAAGAGCAACAATATGATGACGCAGATGAACTTCCAAATGAGACAGCACAAATTTTTTATAATCTATTGTTAGAAACAAATAAGCCATTGTTTGAAGTGTCTGCAGACTCTAAGTTATCAATGTGTGTGAGGCTTTTAGCTCTTAAGTTTAACTGTGATGCTACCGATGTGTGCTTGGATCTCGTAACGAAAATGATGTCAAACTCGTTACCTATCAGAGATGGTTTGCCAAAAAGTTATTACGAGGCTAAAAGCCTAGTGTCCAAGTTGGGGTTGGAATCTAAAAGGATTGATTGTTGTGTGAGAGGGTGTCTGTTATATTACGACAACGAATTCGGTAAAAACGATGGCACGCTGGTTGAATGCAAATTTTGTAGTGAGCCAAGGTATATGTCACATACTGATAATGGGAAGGGTAGACAAAAACCAGTTCCAGTGAAGGCAATGTTTTATTTGCCAAATATTCCAAGGCTACAGAGAATGTTTGCATCACCACAGACAGCAGGCAAAATGACATGGCACTATGAGAATAGAAGCACTTCAGGTATGTTGCGCCACCTATCTGATGGTGAAGCTTGGAAGCACTTTGACCGTGTGCATCCCAATTTTGCAGCAGATCCATGTAATGTACGACTTGGCTTATGCTCTGATGGTTTTACCCCGTATGTTCAATCCACGGCAAAACTTTATTCTTGCTGGCCAGTTATTGTTACCCCATACAATCTTCTTCCCAAAATGTGCATGTCTAAGCCTTATATGTTCTTGTCTTGTATTATACCGGGTCCAGAGAATCCAAAAGATGGTATTGACATCTATTTAGAGCCTCTCATTGACGATCTCAAAAGGTTGTGGAATGGTGTTTTAACGTACGATATCTCACGAAAGAAGAATTTTACAATGAGGGCAGCTCTGATGTCGACTATTAATGACTTCCCTGCAAATGGCATGTTGTCTAGTTGGGGTACTCATGGTAAAATGGCATGTTCGCATTGCATGAGCATACAAAGGCCTTTACCTTGAAATTCAGGGGGGAATAGTTCTTGGTTTGACTCACATCGCAGGTTTTTACCTGGTGATCATCCATTTAGACGGAATAAGAACGCCTTCAAGAAGGGGGGAAGTTGAATTAGATGGCCTGTCCCCAAGGTTGTCATCAGAACAGATCGGGAGCACAGTTATGGAACTGCCAAAAATCACAGATTTTGGCGAATTGGATCGATTTGAAGGATATGGACAATGGCATAATTGGACAAAAAGAAGTTTTTTTTGGGATCTGCCATATTGGAGAGATAATTTATTGAGAGACAACCTTGATGTTATGCACATTGAGAAGAACTTTTTTGACAATGTTTTTCTCACAGTGATGAACGTCAAAGGAAAAACGAAAGAAAATGAGAAGGCCAGACTAGACTCTAGACTTACCACTTTACTGTAGGCGAAAGGACTTGCATTTAATGACTCGGTCAGTCTGTTACTCTTTAACTGCTGAGGAAGCAAAGTCAGTCTGTCGATGGATAAAAGAACTTCGGATGCCAGACGGTTATTCTTCTAATTTGGCAAGATGTGCCGATGTGAACAAAGGAACCATGATTGGGATGAAAAGCCATGATTGCCATGTATTCATGGAGTGTTTACTTCCTATTACATTTAGTTCCTTACTGTCAAATATTTTAAATCCACTTACTGAACTCAGCTAATTTTTTAAAGATTTGTGTTCTACAACATTGAGAGAGGATGATCTTATGAAGATGGAGCAGAACATACCAGTCATTCTTTGTAAGTTAGAGAGAATATTTCCCCCTGGTTTCTTTGATTCTATGGAGTATCACCCAGTGCATCTTGCACATGAAGCTAGGCTTGGTGGACCGGTTCAATATAGATGGATGTATCTATTCGAAAGGTAATATAATAACATATTCTTTAATATAAATATTCATTTGAAGGGTCAATTGTATCAATTTTGATCATCAACCATGTTATTTTATAGATTTATGGGTGACTCAAAACGATCGATAAAAAATAAGGCCAGGGTTGAAGGATCTATTTGTGCAACTTACTTATACCGTGAGACAATCCATTTATGTTCCCATTATTTTACGAACTTCATGTTGACACCAACAAATAATAGGAATGAAATAGAAATTGAAAGTGAAAGACACCTGCTAGCCTTATCAATATTTGGCCGTCCCGGTCGTCATGTTGGAAAGGAGCTGACTCACTGGATAACGGGAGAAGAGTGGAAGTCAGCCCATGTTCACGTGTTGATCAACTGTGCCGAAGTATCACCATATCTTACGTATGTATCATTTTGACCACTTTCAACTTCTTTTATCCACAAATGCTCTTGATCATTTGTTTGATAATGACTTCATCAGGGCATTCTTGTTAATTAAGCCCACAAGCGAACAAGACTCTTCTGCCTATATTCATGAATATTTCCCAACGTGGTTTAGAAACCAAGTATGTAATTTTTGTCCTATTATTATTATTATTATTATTATTATTATTATTATTATTATTATTATTTATTGCTTGAAAATAAAAAAGATTGTTTGAAAATAGGAACCATAATTTGTTTGCACATGGTGTATACACAGATGTATAGTGAGGCAGAATCCCCTAAAATCCAACACTTGAGAAATTTATCTCATATTCCTAAATCACGTGTAAAAGAATGACACACATTCTTCGTAAAAGGATACAAATTTCAAACCCAGTCAAAAACAGAGGGGAAAAAAATAATTAACAGCGGAGTTTATGTAAAAGGTGCCACAAATGGAGGTGAAGACGACTTCTACGGCGTGATAAAACATATATGTGAACTGGCGTACAATACTTTAAACTATACTAAAAGAATAGTGTTATTTTATTGTAATTGGTTTGATCCGTCAAATAGAGGCACAAGAGTGGATCGAAAATATAATACTGTGGATATTTGTATGAGCAGAAGATACCAAATGTTTGATCCGTTTATCATGGCACAACATGTAAGACAAGTGTATTATGTCCCTTATCCATCAACTCGAAGGGACAAACAAGGTTGGTGTGTCGCAATAAAGACAAAACCAAGGGGTCACATAAAAGCAGATGATACACAGGAAGAAGTGGCTTATCAAGTGGATGATATGTCTCATGTCAATGTAGTAAATGAAGTGGAACCCATTTCTTGACTACGTGACAATCCAATCACATATGAAGATGTAGATGAAGATGAGGAATTAAATGAAGAAGTGTCAGAACCATCAAGATCTGAAGACGATGCCGAAATAGAGTGGGTAGAATAGGCAGATTGAAATTGTTTAACTTTTTACAATTTGAGAAATTAATGTGTAACAATATATTTTAATTTTTCAGTTATTTTCATAACTTGTTGTTTATTTTTATGGAATTTATTTTTAATATTATTATGTTTAAATATAATATTTCATGACTGTTATTGTTGAATTACTCTATAGACACATATGGCATCAGGAGGCTCAGGATTTGACCCCCATACCACCCACTGGTGGTAGATGGAAGGCATCGCGATTGGTCCCCACGTCATAAGAGACCGAATATTTTTAGGCTTGATCCTACTGGGTTTTTGACGTTGTCATCTACACAGTGTCCCCGTACATCTACGCCGAGACAACCTCCTGCACCTACACAGCCTCCTGTGGCTCCTGCACCTTCTACACCACCTACACAGCCTCCGGCACATTCGGCATCGACACCCCCTTTGCCTCACATTCACATGATACCTAACCCGCGGATCCAGCAGACACATGGCGCTTCGATGTCTTATGTTGTGCCTGATCTGGTGCCCGATGCTTATCAGTTCGACCATGAGTATAGTACGGGCTATACACCTGATCAGACGGATGTTGAGCAAGACAGGGAGGAGCAGGAGGTTTGGTAGGAAGAGGTCGCTGAGGATCTTGAGATGCTGCATGATGGCCGAGTTGTTATCAGGCCGGCTGGTAAAGGGTAAGTATTTACATTTTTTTGTCGAGTTATTAATAATTTACATGTATATATATTTTTTTGTTTAACATGTTTTTATTGTTCAGGTTCCTTCCCTCAAAGGCAGCTGTGAAGGCTATCACAGCAACAATTGAAGAGAATTACCAGGTGTTTTGGACCACCTGGGGGAAGCTGAAGGAGGAGGAGCGGGACCATATGTTCGAATCTTTCGGAGTAAGTTGTAATTTTTATTTTATTGCATATTATTTTTTTATTTTGTAAATTTCAATTATGTTTAATAATGTCTTATATTGATACAAATCAGGGTTGCTTGGAATGAAGCGGATGAGGAGCGGATCGAGGAGAACTTTCATATGAAGGCCTCCCACCGCCTCTCTGATAAGCTTAGAGATGCCCGCATCAGGGGACAGCCCCAGTGGATAGGGGATGAGCTCTGCATCAGCTGGTAGCACACTGGAGCACCCCTGAGTTCAAGGCGACCTGCATGAAGTCCAAGAAGAATAGAGCCTCTGAGAAGGGTGGGAGCCTGCACACCAGAGGTTCAGTCAGTCAGGCGCAGCACGCAGCTTGACTTGTACGTGTTATATAATTGTTGTTGTTGTTGTCATTATTATTATTTATTTAATGTTTTTTATTAATATAATCACAGTCGAGGAGGTTGGGGAGAGAGGTTCACTTGAACGAGCTGCATCTTGCAACTCATATGAGGAGGAGTACTAGTGACTTCGTGGATGATCGTTCGAGGCGGACCCAAGTAATTATAAAATATAATGAATATTTTTTTAATAATGTTTATATTGTTTTCTTA
Source organism: Calophaca sinica (assembly GCA_037113605.1). Classification (NCBI taxonomy): domain Eukaryota; kingdom Viridiplantae; phylum Streptophyta; class Magnoliopsida; order Fabales; family Fabaceae; genus Calophaca; species Calophaca sinica. Next base: position 16,371,766 of record CM073734.1, on the reverse strand, counting down.
CAAAAAAAATTGACTTGTTTGTTTGTTTGACAGGAGGAGTTTGAGATGAGGATGTCTCAGATTAGATCTCAGAGCTCATCATGTTCCCCGTCTCAGAGCCTTGAGGATCCATCTGCACCGCTGAGGGTTTGGGCAGATGTTGTTGGCGAAAAGAAGAAGGGTCGCCTATACGGTGCTGGCGACCTTGTCAGCAACTACAGGAAAGGGACCCGCCGCCTCCACATCGGAGAGTCGTCGAGTAGTGGTGCTGCCAGTCGTCCCTCTGCCGCGCATGACCAGGAGTTAGTAGCTTTGCTGACGCATAGAGTGGCCACTTCCGAGGCGGAGAACCGTCATACGAAAGCAATCTTGGCCCAAGTACTGGAGTGACAAGAGCAGATGTACCGTTGCTAGCTCGCCAGCAGCCTCAGCCTCAACCTCATCATCCTCCGTCTCCACTTCCTGGTAATGATCATGTTAATCATGCGGATGGTTTAGAGCATATCGATCAGGATCAGGATTACCAGGATTATTAGTGTTGTTTGTACTTTGTTCGAATATTTTTGATATTGTTCGGATATTTTTTATGCTTGTTTGGATTTATTTATTACGCTTATTTGTTCGGATATTATGCTTGTTTGTTTTTTAGTTTACGTTATCGCATTTCATATGAAGTAAATTCATAAATATAAAAAAAATTAATCAATTTAATTAAATTAAAAAATTAAATAAATAATTAATATTTAAAATTAATCAATTAAAAATTAAATTCAATTAATTTAATCAAAAAAATTAATTAATTTAAAAATTAAATAAATAACTAAATCAATTAATTAAATTGAATTAAATCAATCAATCAATTATTTATTTAAATAAATCAATCAATTTTTAAAAAAAATTATCAATACCGACGGATTTATCCGTCGATAATGGCCGTCGATAAACCGTTACTTACCGACGGCCTTGCCCGTCGGAAACTTACCGAGAGTCATAAAAAGCTGTCGGTTTGCGACGCCCATTTTACCGACAGGCTTTTGCCCGTCGGTAATCCGTCGAAAAATTTGTATTATCGACGGCTTTTGGGGGTTACCGACGGCTTTTTGTCGTCGGTAATCCCGCGTTTTCTTGTAGTGATAGTAGAGAGATAGACTAATTCTAATTATGCAGGTCTGAAGGATTTCCTTAAATGGAGCCACTATAGTTTAGAGGGGAATTTGATTCAAATAACACCGAGTATTGGATACAAGAGATAGAGAAGATATACGCTGCAATGCATTGCAGAGCGGATATAATGGAGACATATTCTGCTTTTATGCTAGTGGAGAAGTTGAGAGTTGGTGGAGAGGTAGGAGAAGAGTGATGGAGGAAAAACTTGATGGGATCACGACAAGTGTACCGGATCGTTGCAAGTAATAAATTCGGTTACCGGTTATCATTCTTAAGGATTGTGTGTCAAAAATTGACTCACTAATTCAATCACTATTTGAAAGAGAATATAAAATTGATTTTTGAGCAATAAAATTAAAGAAAGAAAATTTCAAGAAAAAGATTCAATTGATGGAAAAGTGTTGGGACTGAGTTTAATTTGGTTTCAATTGAATTAACAAGATTTAGGATTAATATAATTTTATTCTCCTATTTTGTTTATCAAGTTCACAAAATTATTCAAATCCTAATTCCTTAGGTAGATGAGTCTTTATTTTTAATTAAAATCCCTAATTCCTTAGGCGACTCTAAAAGGGAAAAAAACATTAAGATTAAGAACCCTTAAAGATAACGAGCATTCAATGACTATTTCTAGCCTAAAGAAATGCAAGGTCCATAATCTTAGAGCACATTCATAAATCAAACTCCCATTTAACGGATAAATCTATTTACATTCTAAGGATTGGCCAAGCCCAAGAAGACACGAATAACAGAGATATAAACACACAAAAAAGAAGAAGAACAACATATATTAATTTCAAAACCAAATCAAGCAATAACAATATTCATCAAAATCCACCTTTCCCCAACACGGAAGAGATTTAGCTAGGCATGGAAATTGAAATAACAATTAAAAGAGAAGAGAGAAATAAGAAAAACTCCAAAAAGAGATGAAGATGATCCGAGCTTCCACTGTCTCCTCTCCAGTCTCGCTCATGGTTCTCTAATAGGTTTCCAATTCTCTTTCAGAGCCAGTTCCAAAGTCCCTTAAATGGAATAAAAATATAGAATAAAAAGAAAGAACTAAAAATCAGAATGGGTTAGGTCTGCAGTTGGTTTCGAAACGAGCTGCCCCAAGTAACCTCCAACGGTGGAAAAGCGCTGTTTAATTTTGGCCCATATTACCCGCACCCCCACCTGTTTTCGATACCCCCCATTCCAATAAATTGACGAAAATACCTAAGACGATCTCGTTGTTAACATACCAAGTTGTCTACTTTTATAGGGCATTTTTAGTATCTAATTATATCATTTTGCATCAGTTAAAGCACAAAGGTACTCGTTTATGTCCTATTTTGCAGAATTATCATGAAGACACCACTGAGAGCAAAAGATGCGAGAATGGACCAAAAACTGGCAAGTTTTGGAGAGTTTTAGTGCTACTGGACGAACGATATTGCTTGACAGACCTTCAGTACGGCTGTACCTAAGTCAGAATTTCAGTAGGGGTGTACCCCCTGGTCAGTACCACCTAGCGCCGATGAAAAAGTCCAGTACAGCCGTGCCAAAGGCAGTACGGCCATACATAGTTGATGTCAGAGATGCACTACGCATAGGTACGTGCCAGCGTCACAAGCAAAGTTCGGCATGACTGTGTATGTATCCGGTACGGTCATACCCCGTCCCAAAATGTGTAGATTTGAAAGTAAGATTGTGAATACATGCCTTGACAGGATGGTTTTGATGATTGACAAAAGGGAGTTTTGCAAATAGTCAACCGTGCAAAAAGTGGAAAAGAATACCAAGACGCGTATCAAGAATGATAGTTTCTCAAGTCTTTGGGTTTTGGGTATTTATTTATTTTTATTAAGACTATTTGTAAGTAGTAATAAAAAGCTCTCAATTAAAATAAAATCACACATTCACAAAATAATTTTTATTCTAAAATTGATTTTATGATAATTTTTTCTAAATTATTTTTAGGCACAAAGTATTTTGAAAAATTCTTAAGTTGTACTCAAAATATTGTTTGGAAAATATTTCAAGTTTTCTTTGGAAAATATTCTCCGTGCCGAGCTGGGGAAGTCGTGGTGCCGAGCCGAGGTCGCGCGGTTTAGCCGTGGGAGGTCGCAGATCGAGCTGAGGTCGCGTGCCGAGCTGTGGAGAGGTCGTATGCCGAGCTGTGGAGAGGTCGTATGCCGAGCTGTGTGGAGAGGTCGTATGTCGAGCTGTGTGGAGAGGTCGTATGCCGAGCTGGGGAGATTGTATGCCGAGCTGGGGAGATCGTATACCGAGCTGGGGAGAGGTCGTTTGGAAATACGATGTCGGACACCAAGTGTGTCCGAGAATCATTTCCATATCCGTGTTTCAATTTTTTAATGCTGCAATGGACATATCCCTTTTAATGCTGCAACGGACAAATCCCTTTGTTCTGGACGAACATAAGAGATACCTGAGAAAGTATCGCTTCACGGTGGAAGAATTAGACGGTCACAGTGGTGTTCCGAGCTCCGGTGGAAGACATTGGTGGTGGTACCTGCAAACACCCGACGCCAAGTCGGTGTGTGTAAGAGGTGAGTGAAGAGGTGGAAAAATAATCATTCCTCGATCGCTTGATGTGGTTTCTTTTAATACGAGTTGAGGACGGTTACGTCGATGTGTAACCGTTCCGTGAAACCCGGGAGTCGGAAGTAAATTCCTTTAATGCCGAACCGTGTTGGGTCGGGCGTCGATGTGGCATCGAGGGAAGGCGGAGAGGCATGCGGAAATGGGCCTGAAGCGTTGGATCTTGATTGGGCCTCGCCCACCGGTCAGCTTGCCCCCAAGTCGCTAGCTCGAATGTCGAGGTGGTGACTTGTTGTTGAAGTTCATTGATGTCGACGTTCGACATCTTTGTTCGTAAGGAACTGCAAGCATCGTCGGGTCGTGCTTTGTTTATTAGTTCGTTCGGGACCTTCGTGTTCCACCTCTGCTGAGGAAGTTCTCGACACGAGGCTTGACGTGCTTGTGCAAGGTACAAGGCTTTATTATCACGAGCTCGTGCACGCGGTCTCGGCACGAGGCTCGATCTCTTCATCAGGTGCTTGTGCCAACGCACAAGGCTTTATCACGAGCTCGTGCGCGCGGTCTCGGCACGAGGTCGATCTCTTCATCAGGTGCTTGTGCCAACGCACAAGGCTTTATCACGAGCTCGTGCATGCGGTCTCGGCACGAGGTCGATCACAGGTGCTTGTGCCAACGCACAAGGCTTTATCACGAGCTCGTGCACGCGGTCTCGGCACGAGGTCGATCTCTTCATCAGGTGCTTGTGCCAATGCACATGGCTTTATCACGAGCTCGTGCACGCCGTCTCGGCACGAAGTTTCATCAGGTGCTTGTGCCAACGCACAAGGCTTTATCACGAGCTCGTGCACGCGGTCTCGGCACGAGGTCGATCTCTTCATCAGGTGCTTGTGCCAACGCACAAGGCTTTATCACGAGCTCGTGCACGCGGTCTCGGCACGAGGTTTCATCAGGTGCTTGTGCCAACGCACAAGGCTTTATCACGAGCTCGTGCACGCGGTCTCGGCACGAGGTCGATCTCTTCATCAGGTGCTTGTGCCAACGCACAAGGCTTTGTCACGAGCTCGTGCACGCGGTCTCGGCAAGAGGTCGATCACAGGTGCTTGTGCCAACGCACAAGGCTTTATCACGAGCTCGTACATGCGGTCTCAGCACGAGCCTCGATCTCAGGGCTTCATCTTTGCCACGTTCCAAGTTCTTGGAATTTGCAACTGTTCCTGTCAAAGTATAGACAATTTGCAACAACTTGATGTAATAAAGTTAGCATTAATTTTTATGCTGAGTAAAGTGCTCGTAGTCGAGTTTTATACTTCCCTGTGAGAGTAGTTGATCTGGCTGTCCAAGCGGCAAGGTTGAGGTCATCAAATAATCAAGGTCAACGACGTAGCTGAGTTTAAAGCCGTCTGAATATTGAAATTACAGAGGTGGGCCTAGTAGGTCGCCCGAGTACTGGACTGCGTATCCACCTGTTGCAGAGGTGCTTGTGCAAGGCACAAGGCTTTATCGCGAGCTCGTGCACGCGGTCTTGGCACGAGGCTCATCATCAGGTAGTTTGTCACGAGCTCAGGTGCTTGTGCAAGGCACAAGGCTTTGTCACGAGCTTGTGCACGCGGTCTCGGCACGAGGCTCGATCTCATCATCAGGTGCTTGTGCAAGGCACAAGACTTTGTCACGAGCTCGTGCACGCGGTCTTGGCACGAGGCTATGCCCCCTAAGTCGGGTGTTCATATGATGTGGAGCCGACTTGTAAGGAGTCGTTATCCTGCATGTTAGTCAAAAGATACAAGATGTGCACGATATAAACGTGTGTTTTGATAGTGTTGCCCCCATACCGATCTAATTGGCGTGTTGGGGATATGCGTTTGGGATTGAATCCCTTTAATTGGCATCGAGTGCCGCTTAGGTTCAGAAACCAAAGTTCTTGAAATAGCATCAAGTGTCGTTCGAATTTTAAAAAACAGGCATTAAAACATGAAAATGTATACCTCGTCTAGATTTTGAGCTGTGATGTCGAGGTCTTAGAACCGAGATGTCGAGATCCAAGGTTGTCGTCCTCATCTAAGCTGAAAAGCTTGGTGGGAGAAACCTGCTGTGCTGTCAAGGTCCTAGATCCGAGATGTCGAGATCCGGGATCCGAGGTTGTCATCCTCATCATCTGTCGCGTCGTCGAGATCCTAGATCCGAGATGTTGAGATCCGAGGTCATTTGACAACGCACGTGCTCTTCGACGCAGGTCGCTTTTACATCCAATGTGTATGACTTCGTTTGACATCCAACGTGCTCTCAAGACGAGAAATCATTTTAGTGCACGTGCTTTTTACACATGGCTTGTTCGACATCCAACGCACGCAGGTCGTTTGACATCCAACGTGCTCTCCGGCACGAGGTCATTTTGACATCCATCGTGCACGAGGTCATTTTAGTGCATGTGCTCTTCGCACGTGGCTTGTTTTCAAATACACTCGTGCTCTTTACCCTTGTGTTTTAGAGGATAATCTGACTTTGCTGATGTCGAGAAGATATGATTCGCTCACTCGAAGCTGACCGGATCTGAGATGTCGAGATCCGATATCTGAGATCCGAGGTCCGAGAAGATAGGATTTACTCCCAAGCTGAAGAGCTTGGAGGTGAATTCGTCCGAGGTCGATATCTGAGATCCGAGATAATCATGTGAAGCTGTTTTGCTTTCACTTTGTTGATTGAATCGGTGTCTAGTTCCTGCGTAAGAGAAACATTGCCCAACTTCTCATCTTTGGTGGTGGCTTTAAGGAGAGCCATGTCATGAATCCACTCTTCTGCAGGTGGTGAGCTTGTCGAGCTCAGTGTTTCGAACTAGAGATGTCGAACGTATTGCCGACGATGTGAACTGTGAACTGAAGTCCATGTAAGATTGAACTCGTGACAAATCTACATATGCCTGCCCTTGCTTGGTGATGTAGAATGCACTTCTGGCTGCACTAACCGGGGTCACTTCCAAGGTGAGCTCGATATGTAGGCCGTGAGTTGATAGATGAGATCGTCATTCGCTTGTGATGTAGAATGATTTCGATGTTCTTCGACCTAATGAAATTAGTTAAGAAATTCGAGAAGTTTGAATCTTACCTCGCCATAAGGACATCGTGGCGATTGTGATCTCGCCGCACGCCATCGCCGCGGAAGAACTCGAATTTGAGTCGCTCTTCTGCTTCACGACCTTGTTGTCAATAACTGCCAAATCGATGGCGAGAATTCGGAATTGAGATTCTAGCAACTCTGTGCCTCTCTTTCCCAAAATCGTGAAACTTCCAGAAAGCCAATATTTGAGGCTTATTCAGTAAGACATCGTCGCGTCGAAGTTGCCGATGACGACGAGGAGTTTAGTCAGGAGGGAATGAACCCGATTTGGATCTGTGAGTAGATCCATAGTGAAAGCTCTGATTCAGGAATCAAGGTGAGAGCCAGAAAGAAATCGCCTGTCTGGAGAGAAGAAGAATGAGATCTCCTTCTTCGATCTTCGTGATCGAGAGCTTTCCCCCAAATTTTCCAAGTTTCTGACCTAGAAATCGTGAATTTTGACCAGATCTTTAACTTCGTGATCTCTCACAGGAATCGAAAAACACGCAACCGGGAGGAGAAAATTTCTTTGTGAATGCTCTCGCCACCGTGAACATGAAAAAGAATGAAACCGATTTGTTGTTCCCACAGACGGCGCCAATGTTCTGGACGAACATAAGAGATACCTGAGAAAGTATCGCTTCACGGTGGAAGAATTAGACGGTCACAGTGGTGTTCCGAGCTCCGGTGGAAGACATTGGTGGTGGTACCTGCAAACACTCCGACGCTCAAGTCAATGTGTGTAAGAGGTGAGTGAAGAGGTGGAAAAATAATCATTCCCTCGATCGTTTGACGTGGTCTCTTTTAATACGAGTTGAGGACGATTACGTCGATGTGTAACCATTCCGTGAAACCCGGGAGTCGGATGTAAATTCCTTTAATGCTGAGAACCGTTGGGTCGGCCGCGTCGATGTGGCATCGAGGGAAGGCGGAGAGGCATGCGGAAATGGGCCTGAAAGCGTTGGATCTTCGGATTGGGCCTCGGCCCAGTACGGAACACCCTTTAATGCTGCAACGGACAAATCCTCTTAAATGTGACGCTCCTCTCAGTGCCTATAAAAGCACTGCACCATGAGCATTGTTTTAAAAACACAACGCTAGTGCTTAATTTTTATCTTTGAAACTCACAAAATATTCTCCATCCCTCCCACTTATTTGACCACAATTTTTTTGAGAGCTTTTTTATTCTACATAATTTGAGTTGTATTATTTGAGCTTCAATTTGTTATATCTGCATTATTGAGTGTATCTTTCTCATCTCATTTTATTTGTAAAAATCATTTCTTTTTGGGTAGGAATCCCAAGGTGTTCATAGAGAGGTGATATCTCTTGAACGTATTGCTCACAGTATAGAGTTGTAAAGGTTTCTAGTGAACCTGATTTAAAAGCTAGTGATTTAGTGAAAATCCCATAGTGCTTTGCTTTGGGAGACGGGACGTAGGCCACAGGGTGTTTGGTGGCGAACCTGTATAATTTGTTGCGTGCTCTTCTTTGCTCTCTGTCTCTTTATCATTCAAGCACTTTATTTATTTTTGTTCTTTATTTATTTTTCGGTCATTTATTTTCTGTCATTTATTTATTGCAATTTAATTCCTCCAATTTATTCTTCAAGGTATTTATCGTGTCGCATTTTATTTCTTTCAAGTTTTTTTAATTCAAGAATTTATCTGTAATTTTTATATAAGCACCGCTTATCACAATTCACCCTCTTGTGTTTGAAGTCACTTGGTAACAAGTGGCATCGAGCTAGACTCTTGTATAAAGGACTTAACCGTCTCAAGAGAATGACTTCAAACAATAATCGAGGAACTTCCATGAACAGACCCCATTTTTCAATGGTGAGGGTATGGTTATTGGAAGGATAGAATGCAAATCTTTCTTGAGGGTGTTGATCTTGATATTTGGGATCTGTGGAAAATGGTCCATTTGTCCCCACTCAATCAATTAATGATGCATTGGTAGACAAACCAAGATCACTTTGGACCGAAGATGATAAGAAAGGTCCAATACAATTTGAAAGCTAAGAACATCATCACTACGCTTTAAGCTACGATGAGTTCTATAGGGTCTCAAATTGCAAGACTGCTAAAGAAATGTGGGACACCCTTCTATTGACCCATGAAGGTACTACCGAGGTCAAGAGGGCTCGAATGAACACATTAACCCATGAGTATGAGTTATTTAGGATGAAACCAAGTGAAAACATACAAGATATGCAAAAAAGGTTCATCCATATAATAAACCATCTCAGAGCTCTTGGGAAAGTCTTCAGTAATGAAGATTTAATTAATAAAGTTCTTAGATGTTTAAATAGAAACTGGTAACCCAAGGTTACTGCTATATCTGAATCTAGAGATTTATTTACTATATCATTGGCAACCTTGTTTGAAAAATTGCAGGAACATGAACTTGAACTAAATCGACTCACTGAGAGTGAAGAAAGTGATAAGAAAAAGAAAGGAATTGCTCTCAAAGCAATCGTAAATGAAAAAGAGGAATCTGACAACAATGATAGTCTGGATGAGAATGAGGAAGACATAAGTCTGATGGTTCGAAGGTTGAAAAGGTTCATGAGGCAAAAGGGGAGAACAGGCACGGTACAAAATCCTCAAAAGAAAAATGAGGAAGGAACTTCTTTTAATCCAACTTGCTACAAGTGTGGTCAAAAGGGACATATAAAACCCGATTGCCCTCATGGTCAGAAGAAAAACGAAAAATTTGATAGAAGACCACAAAAGGAATCAAAAGGAAGAAGAGCCTACATTGCCTGGGATGACAATGATATGGACTCGTCTGATGAATCAGAAAATGAGGAGGCCAACTTATGTCTCATGGCAAAACACGAGGAGGATGAGGTAAATGCTCTTGAACTCGAATCTCCCTTAACTTATGATGAGCTGCTTATTGCTTGTGAAGAATTAAATAATGAAACGACTAGACTTCGAAAAATTATTTCTTCTTCTAAGAAAACCATCTCTTCTCTTGAATCTAAAATTATTTTCTTAAACCAAGAGATGGAAGTTTTTAAGGAAAAACAAGTTGTTGTGACTGAAGTTTCTACTTGCACCTTTTGTGAAAACCAAAAGATTGATACTTTCAAGTGTGATGAATGCAATGTTTTGCAAAACAAGATTGAAGATTTGGAAAACACCCTTGCCAAATTTACCATGAGAAGGGATAACTTAAACACTCTATTGGGAAAACAAAAGGGTACTTTTGGAAAAGCCGGTTTGGGTTATAATCCACAAACGCATGAAAAATCCTTTAAATTTGTCAATCACAACAACACTTCAAGAAGCCCTTTCATTAAATGCTTTCACTGTGGTAGAAATGGTCACACTGCCTCCATTTGCAATATTAGAAAGAACAAGAATGTGGTTGGCAAAAAGATATGGATTCCAAAGGGTACTTTGCCAAAAACTAACTCATCTGGACCCAACTTAGTTTGGGTACCAAAGGTTAAAAATTAATCTGTTGTTGTAGGTGTGCTTGAAAGCCAAGGACTTAAATTGGTATCTTGATAGCGGCTGTTCAAAGCACATGACAGGAGACAAAAGCAAGTTCTCCTCATTGGTACCTAAGAATAGTGGTTATGTCCGGTATGGTGACAACAACAAAGGTAAAATTCCCACTATTGAAAATGTTTTGTATGTGGATGGCTTGAAGCACAATTTGCTAAGTATTAGTCAACTTTGTGATAAAGGGAACAAAGTGGTTTTTGATTCTTCAATATGCATGGTTATGAACTCAGAATCGAAAATGTTGTTCTTATTGGACCTAGAATTGGAAATATCTACATGGTTGATTTAGATAGAATACCTTCAAATGATGCATGTTGTCTTATTAGTAAAGAGGATGAATCTTGGCTATGGCATAGGAGAATGGCTCATATTCACATGGATTATCTTAATAAGTTGGTTCAAAAGGACTTAGTAATTGGCTTACCAAAGCTTCGTTTTGAAAAAGATAAATTATGTGATGCCATCAAAAAGGAAAACAAGTAAAGGCCTCTTTCAAATCAAAAATATTGTTTCCACAAACCGGCTTTACAACTTTTACACATGGACTTATTTGGACCATCTAGAACTAAAAGCTTTGGTGGAAATTACTATGCCCTTGTTATTGTGGATGACTATTCTCGCTATACATGGACTCTATTTCTTTCTCATAAAAATGACGCTTGCGCCTTTCGTAAACTTGCTAAAGTTATCCAAAATGAAAAAGGAATGAACATAGTATCCATCCAAGTGATCACGTGGGGAATTCCAAAATGAGGCATTTGAGGCCTTTTGTACTGAAAATGGAATTGAGCATAATTTTTCCGCACCTAGAACACCACACAGAATGGAGTGGTGGAAAGGAAAATCGGTCTCTTGAAGAGCTTGAGGACGATGCTCAATGAGACCAACCTTCCTAAGTATTTTCAGGCAGACGCGGTAAGCACCAAGATGTTATGTAATGAATAGAGTCCTCATAAGACCTATTCTAAAACAAACGCCCTATGAAATTTACAAGGGAAGGAAGCCCAACATTTCCCACCTTCACGTATTTGGATGTAAGTGCTTTGTTCTAAATAACGGTAAAGATAACCTTGGTAAATTTGATGCTAAAGTCGATGAAGGTTTATTTCTTGGATATTCCACTTCTAGTAAAGCCTTTCAATTTTTAATAAACGTACTTTTAACTGTTGAAGAATCTGCATGTTTCTTTTGATGAATCTAACCCCAAATCTTCAAGAGAAGAAAGTGTTGATGATCTTGCAGAAGTGTTAGGAGATACCTATTTAGAGGAACAAGAGAGATCAAAAGTTCAAAAGGAGGATCAAGAGTCCTTGCCTCAACCCTCTCAAGAACTCTCTCACTCAAATCTTCCAAAGGAATGGAGAATCTCAAAGAACCATCCTCTTGACAACATAATAGGTGATATCTCAAAAGGGGTAACGACTCAAACTCTCTTAATCATGCATGTCATCATATGGCCTTTGTCTCTCAAATTGACCCAACTGCCGTCAATGAAGCCATCTTTGATGAGCATTGGACCCTTGCTATGCAAGAGGAATTAAATCAATTTGAGAGAAATGATGTTTGGGAACTTGTCCCTAGGCCTAAAGATCACCTAGTCATTGGGACCAAATGGGTCTTTCGCAACAAGCTTGATGAAAACGGTATCATTGTTAGAAATAAAGCTAGACTTGTTGCAAAAGGCTATAACCAACAAGAGGGCATAGATTTCGATGAAACCTATGCACCCGTGGCTAGATTAGAAGCTATTCGCATGCTTCTCGCATTTGCATGCATCATGGATTTCAAACTTTTTCAAATGGATGTTAAAAGTGCATTTCTTAATGGCTTTATTCAAGAAGAAGTATATGTTGATCAACCTCCCGGTTTTGAAAATTTTGAATTTCCAAATCATGTTTTCAAATTGAAAAAGGCTTTATATGGTTTAAAACAAGCTCCGAGAGCTTGGTACGAGAGGTTGAGTAAATATTTACTTGAAAAAGGTTTTGAAAGAGGAAAAGTTGATACCACTCTTTTCATTAAACACAAAAATCATGACATTTTACTTGTTCAAATTTATGTTGACGATATCATCTTTGGTGCTACTAATGAGTCCTTGTGTGAAGATTTTTCCAAAATCATGCAAAGTGAGTTTGAAATGTCCATGATGGGAGAGCTCAACTACTTCCTTGGTCTTCAAATCAAACAAACAACAGAAGGAATTTTTATAAATCAATCCAAATATTGCAAAGAGTTGCTTAAAAGATTTGGAATGAGCAACGCCAAAGAAATCTCAACTCCAATGAGCACATCATGCTATCTTGACAAAGATGAAGGTGGTAAGTCGGTCGAAGTAAGTAAGTATCGAGGTATGATAGGATCTCTTCTCTATCTCACCGCAAGTCGTCCTGGATATTATGTCTAGTGTTTGTATGTGTGCACGTTTTCAAGCAAATCCTAAGGAATCACATCTCTTAGCGGTAAACGCATCATGAGATATCTCACCGCACACAAACTATGGGTTTATGGTACCCCAAAGGTGCCGATCGCACACTTATTGGGTACTCGGATTCGATTTTGCGGGTTGCAAAATGGACCGAAAAAGCACTAGTGGGACATGTCACTTACTTGGGAATGCCTTGGTTAAATGGCATAGTAAGAAACAAGGTGTGGCTTTGTCCATTCTTTGAGCGAATACGCTGCGACAAGTAGTTGTTGTGGCATGATCAATTGGATGAAACAATAGTTGAATGATTATGGAATCAATCAAAACTGCTCCAATTAAGTGCGATAATACTAGTGCCATAAACCTCACGAAAAATCCGGTTTATCACTCCTGACCAAACACATAGAAATTAGGCACCATTTTATTAGAGATCGTGTTCAAAAAGGAGATTGTGTGATTGAGTTTGTGGAAACATCTAAACAACTCGCAGATATTTTTACTAAACCTTTGCCTAAAGAAAACTTCTTTTTTATAAGAACCGAGTTAGGAATTTTAGATCAATCATGCATTGAATGACTGCGTGTGAGTGCATTTTATTATGAATAAGTTCTAACTTGGGCGTTGGAGTGTGCTAACATTTTTATGCAGGTTCCGTTACCAAGACTAAAAGTGGAGAAATGCAACCGTCCTTCCTGTAATCGTTAAAATAAAAGTTTGTGCAGGTTATGTTAACTGCAAACAATTATGCGCTTAATATCAGTGAAGATGAGGAAACAATTGATGATAAGAATGAGTTGAACGAGGACTAGTAACTCTTATCCTAGTGCTCTATTTTTGCTATCTCCCTGAATAATTTTTTTACCAAGGATTTCTTATGCTTCATTGAACCCTTGATACTCTATTTTAATTATTTTTTGCCATCTAGTTACACGTATATGCATACGTTTTACATGCCTTTCTCTTTATCTTTTCCGCTTTTTGATGTTGCCAAAAGGGGGAGAGTTATATGATTCAGGGGGAGTGGTTTATTTTATGCATATTGTGAGGGGGAGTTTTTCTGATATCTTTTTTTCTAAATATTGTGAGGGGGAGTTTTTCTAAATATTGTGCTTAAACTCTGATATCTTTTTATTGAAAACCATGCTTATATCTCATTGCCATATCATGATTATATTTTACTAAATTCCTCCATGAGATGTTTGTCATCATCAAAAAGGGGGAGTATGTGAATGCATGCCTTGACAGGATGGTTTTGATGATTGACAAAAGGGAGTTTTGCAAATAGTCAACCGTGGCAAAAAGTGGAAAAGAATACCAAGACGCCAGATCAAGAATGATAGTTTCTGAAGTCTTTGGGTTTTGGGTATTTATTTATTTTTATTAATACTATTTGTAAGTAGTAATAAAAAGCTCTCAATTAAAATAAAATCACACACTCACAAAATGATTTATATTCTAAAATTCAGTTTATGATAATTTTTCTAAATTATTTTAAGGCACAAAGTATTTTGAAAAATTCTAAAGTTGTACTCAAAATATTGTTTGGAAAATATTTCAAGTTTTCTTTGGAAAATATTCTCCGTGCCGAGCCGTGGGGAAGTCGTAGCCGAAATGAGGTCGCGGTCGAGTCAGGGGAGGTCGCGCATCGAGCCGAGGTCGCAGGTCGAGCCGTGGGAGAGGTCGTATGCCGAGCCGTGGAGAGGTCGTATGCCGAAATGTGTGGAGAGGTCGTATGTCGAGTGTGTGGAGAGGTCGTATGCCGAGCCGGGAGATTGTATGTCGAAATGGGGAGATCGATACCGAGCCGAGGAGAGGTCGTTTGGAAATACGATGTCGGACACCAAGTGTGTCCGAGAATCATTTCCGTATCCGTGTTTCAATTTTTTAATGCTGCAACGGACAAATCCCTTTTAATGCTGCAACGGACAAATCCCTTTAATGCTGCAACAGACAAATCCTCTTAAATGTGACGCTCCTCTCAGTGCCTATAAAAGCACTGCACCATGAGCATTGTTTTAAAAACACAACGCTAGTGCTTAATTTTTATGCTGAAACTCTGTCAAAATATTCTCCATCACTCACACTTATTTGAGCACAATTTTTTTGAGAGCTTTTTTATTCTACATATTTTGAGTTATATTATTTGAGCTTCAATTTGTTATATCTGCACTATTGAGTGTATCTTTCTCATCTCATTTTATTTGTAAAAATCATTTCTTTTTGGGTAGGAATCCCAAGGTGTTCATAGAGAGGTGATATCTCTTGAACGTATTGCTCTGGTATAGAGTTGTAAAGGTTTCTAGCTGAACCTGATTTAAAAGCTAGTGATTTAGTGAAAATCCCATAGTGCTTTGCTTTGGGGACAGGACGTAGGCCACAGGGGTGTTCGTGGCCGAACTCGTATAATTTGTCGCAGGCTCTTCTTTGCTCTCTCGCCTCTTTATCATTCAAGCACTTTATTTATTTTTGTTCTTTATTTATTTTTCGGTCATTTATTTTCTGTCATTTATTTATTGCAATTTAATTCCTGCAATTTATTCTTCAAGTTATTTATCGTTTCGCAATTTATTTCTTTCAAGTTTTTTTTAATTCAGTAATTTATCTGTAATTTTTTATATAAGCACCGCTATCACAATTCACCCCCCTCTTGTGTTTGAAGTCACTTGGTAACAAAGATGACCTAATCCGCATCCTAATCTATAAATAGGGGTTCTTAACCTTTTCTAAAGACCTTTTGATGAATTCTGAAGTCAAGAGCTCCTTTTTGAGAGTTATTCATAAACACTTTGATATTGGAGTGAGTCTTAAATCATTGGAGCTTCCTCTCAATCCTGAATTGCTACTGGAGTTCGTGAAGACGTGAGGAACAAATGAGAGGATCACCATCTCACTAAAAGGGTGTCTGGGTTCTATTTAATCATGTCTTTTAGGAGTTTATGTTTGGATTTATTCTATTTTATTTTGTTGCAAAACAATACGAGTAGCTAATTCCATCACTAGGGGTGATGGGGGATCTTTTACAATGTTCTTGATTTCTATTTAATTGTTATTTTGAATTCCTTATTATCCCTATGAATGTGTTGATCTTAGCTTGCTTAATTTCATAGGAAGTAGCTAATCCTTAATAAGTTAGTTAATTGTAGTAACATGATCATGATAAGTTATAGGATCAACAGAACTCGCTTTATATGTCGGATCGGTTATTGCTAGTTTCCAATCAGTTATTAGATTAACAAACTTACCTATTCTTAACGATCTTTCCTTTATTTACCTTTTAGGACCAAATGGAGTAATTAGTTAGGAGGAAGGCTATTACAAGCTAGGCAGCTCTTAGTATTTTAGAGTGAGTGGTTGGCTTTTAATAAGGAAATACAATTCATAATAGTAAGGAAATAGATTCAGGATCTAGTATTAGTAAACCGGGTTCTCCTAGGCTTCTCTTATTCAATCTCGCTCTAGTATTTGAGATTTAAAGTTTTATTCTAATTTCCTTTATTTTTTTCTGTTCAAATTCTAATCCAATCATTTCGATAGCTTAGAGGACTTAAGATCTTTATTACGCTAGTACTTGCGCATTCCTTGTGGTTTCGACATTCGGAGTCCTATTATACTCTACTTTTATTACGAGTTACGATCAGGTGCACTTGCCTGAGCCGTAACAAGTTTTTGGCGCCATTACCGGGGATTGTTTAGCAATATTGGTTCAACGAGATCTTAATTTCTTTAAGCATTTTTTTATTTTCTGTTTTACTCTTTTATATTTGTTTCACTTTTATTAATGACTTTTCTTGTACTCAGGCACCACAATGGAAGAAGAGCTCACTCTCGAAGAGTACTTTTCTCCTGCTGTCAACATTCAGGATAGCATAAATGGCCCAGCCATCAGGCGGCGTAACTTTGATTCAATCCTACTTTAATCTCGCTGGTGTCCGCAGTACAATTTTCGGGGCTACCTTCGGAAGACCCACACGCCCATCTCAAGAATTTCAGAAGAATACTTAGCACTGTTAAGTATAACAGAGTTCCAGCTAAAGCTATTAAACTAACTTTGTTTCCATTCTCATTGCAGGAAAAAGCTCAAGTTTGGCTAGATTCTTTAGCACCAAACTCAATCACCACTTGGGAAGATCTGAAGAGCAAATTTCTCCATAAATATCTCTCTTTAGCCAAATTTGCAGAATAAGAGCTAAAATAACTAGCTTCAATCAATCTGAGTTAGAGCCAATGCATGAAGCTTGGGAAAACTTTCAAGAACTACATAGAATTAGTTTGTTTGAAAAACGTTTTCTACTGGAAGCTGAGAAATGACCGGACACTGGAGTGAAGTTTATGAAAACTTGTTTTTCTTCGCAAACAGAAGTAAAGTTAAAGCAATAAAGAATGAGATACAGAGATTTATACTAGTTCACCACCAAACTGGTAGCTACATCTATTCCCTTTGTTCCTGAAGGATTTTCACTATAATCACACAGATTACAAATTTCCTTTAGAGTATTCTACTGTCACAAAATTGACAATACTCTTAACTTCTCAAAACGACTCAGTATGTTCGAGCCTTTGAGGAAACAAGCCTGTTACTAGGCAATACAAGTTACACAAAGAAGTTTTGAATACAATCAAATAACTCTCAATAAGAGAGAATGAAAAACTTAAGCTCAAAACAATTAGCGTTCTAGGAGAAAGAATAAGACGCTGAAGTTCAATTCTGATTCTTAGAAACTTGGCACAGAAACTTGGTTGCTCACTTGAATAATAACTTTAGCAGTATGTTGTTTCTAGCAGAGTTGTCAACCTTCTTCAGTGGAGAGCTTAGATTATTTATAGAGGTCCTTGAGAATATTACCATTGCAGAAATACACAGCTCCAAATCATTGAGTGATGAAATTTGAAAAGCGTCCATATCTTCCTTTTCAGAGAATTTTAGAATAGTACAATTTACCGTTTTGTACTATCTGCTTTTCAATCATTTGCACTATACGAATTTTGTCTTATCCCAAAGGTGTCATCTTTGATTCCTCGTACATAGAATTGAGCGCACAAAATCAAATTTGAAATACGTTCCAGAATAGCTGAGGTAAAGAGCAGAGAGAATAAATGTGACTAGCATGTGTTTCATTAAACAACCGGAAGCTCACTCAGAATTCATAAGACGCTCCCTACAAATATGTATTCCAGGTGTCATAAGAAATGCTATACCGGACGTTCGCTAGAAGTGCATGTACCAGATGCTCGAGTAAACCGGATGCAGACACTGGTGAAAGTATTCATTTCTTGTGACTTTCTTCTTCTTGCTTGAGTGAGTTATAAAATAAGAGAGATTTTAATACCTACACACTTCAAGACTTATCAGAAGTTAAATTGTACTCTTTTAGATACTTTGTTATCATCAAAATTATTGAGGGTCTAAACTTCTCAATCGTTTAGGTTCTAACATACACTCGCGTCGCAAGCTTCTCTAGTTATACCCCGTTGCGTCGCTATGGTACTAAATTTATTTTTATTTTTAATTTTGGTTTTTGATCCCACTAAAGGATTCTAGCCCCCATTATTTTATTATTATAAAATCTGATCTATTTTATTTATTTACTTTATTTATTATTCTTTATTTTCTTTTATTTCCTTTTATTATAACTGTTATGTTGTCTTGTAAATAAATATATTTCAACATTTTATTTATTTTTATTAAAATTTATAGTTTAAAATTATTATCTATTATATTTTTGGAAATTTAAAATATTTTAAAAATTATTGGGATGTCACATTACCATCCCCTCAAAATAATTTTCGTCCTCGAAAATTGAAGAGTTGGTAGTTGGTGTAGATCTTTTCTATTTCTTTACTCTCCTGATTATTTCCATCACCTCTTTTCTCAAGTATTTTTCTTTTTTTATTTTATTTATTAATCTTAAAATTTTGTGATGATTAATTCAAAGTAATATGTTTTTATTTGTATTTAATGTATTTCTGGGTACGCAGTCATATTAGATGAAAAATAAAGGTATTTTTATTATTGACAATTATACCTAGTTATTAGATTATTTTAGAGAATCTTAGGGTCATAAGTTTTTATCCTTTTTATTAATTTTAAACATAATTAAAACTTTTTCCTAATTTCTGGTACCATCGCGTCGCAAGGTACCTTAGTATAATATTGTCACGTCACGACGGCCCTTTTTCTAGAAACGATAAAACACGCCTAGGAGACGTGTTTCCGCCATTGTTGCGGTTTTTAAGAGCTTTTCTCCTTCTCGTTTTAGGCGCTGTTTCGCATAAGGAGACTAAGGATTCATCCCGTTTTGCTTCTTTTTATACTTTTTGCATTGAGGTAAGCCTAAACTTTGTTATTTTTTTCAAAATTTCTTAGATTAGTGTTTAGTATTGATTACTAGATCTGGAAGTTAGGAAGAGTTTTTGAGTTCGTTGATGATTGTGTTGGAACCTAAACGATTGAGATGTTTAGACCCTCATTAATTTTGATGATAACAAAATATTCACAAGAGAACAATTTATGTTCTAACATTTTTTGAAGTGTGCAGATACTAATAATATGTATTTTCTAAGCCACTCAAGCAAGAAGAAAGTAATTCTCAAGAGAAGGATTCATTCCATTTGTCAGCATCCGGCTCATCCTAGTGAGCGTCTGGAAATTCCTCTTTATACACTATGCTTATCAAATTGCTACAAGCATCCGAACTTCCAACTTTGAACGAGCGTCCGAACTTCCAACTCTGAGCGAGCGTCTGAACCTCACTTCAAATCACGTGTTAGTCACGTTCTGTCGCTCTACCTCTCGTAAGTCTTTGGAACGGATCTCAAAATTGATCTTGAGCGCTAAAATCTGATGTACGAGATATCAAAGTTGAAATCTTTAACTACAAGACAAAAATCGCATGCACAAGAAAAAGCGGTAACATGGATCATTGGGACATTCTCTGCAAAGCAAGATAGAGACAAAGATTTTTGAATTATCTCTAGTCAACGGTTAGGAGCCATTTTTACTCTAACGGTCATATCCTTGGATCTCCTATATATACCTCATGGTATCCATTGAAGAAAAATAGAGAAAGAACATTCTGGTGAAAAAGCTTGCCGCACTCACAAAACATACATCGCTTCGTGAGCAATCAAGTCTCCGGACTATCAATCAATTCGGTCCGACCCTTTCTTTAAGAAAGTTTTTCTTTAGTTGAGCTTAATCTTTTATCCTCTCTGTGAGAGTTATTTTCAACTGTATTTCAACTCACTTGTATAAGTTTGTTTTGGCCTAGTTTAGGCTGTATCCTCAAAGGCTCAATCAGATCGAGTCGTTTTGAGAAGTTGAGAGTATTGTCAAGTTGTGATGAGAATACTCTTGAGGAAATTGTAATCAGTCGATCATAGTGGAAAATCCTTCAGAACGAAGGGACTAGACGTAGCTACCAGGTTGGTAGTGAACTAGTATAAATTTCTGTGTCTCCTGCTTTACTGCTTTCTATTCATTTCTATCTTGTTGAGTTAAAAACAAGTTTTCACAAACTGATTTTCAGCGTCCGGTTTATTTTCACCGTCCGATTAACAAACAGTTTTTGAGAAACTTTTATTCTAAGTGTTTTTAACATTAAGTTTGCGAAAAGTTTTCAACACAATTCAACCCCCCTTCTTGTGTTCACGTTCAGTTGGTATCAGAGCACGGCCTCTTGGTTGAGCACTTAACAGTGTCAAGAGAAAAGATTCTATATTGTGAACATGTCTAATGAAGGTGGTCATATGAACCGTCCTCCTCTATTCAATGGAGAAAAATTTGATTACTGGAAAGATAAGATGAAAGCATTCATTGAGGCACAAAATCTTGATTTGTGGGATATAATTGAAGGCGGATACATTTCTCCCACTAATGCCCTTGGTGTTGCAATACCTAGGGAAAATTGGTCTGATGATCAGAAGAAGAGATATTAAACAAACCAGAAGGCTAGATTTATTCTCATCTGTGCTATGACAGAAAGAGAATATGACAAATGTGGCAAGTTTGATACTGCCAAAGAAATCTGGGATTCTCTTGTTTTGTCTTATGAGGGCTCTGCCCAAGTAAGAGAAACAAAAGCTAGCATGATGGTTCACCAGTATGAACTATTTAAAATGGAAGATGGAGAGAACATTGAAACTATGTTTGGAAGGTTCCAAACACTAGTTCATGGGTTGCAGGCCCTTGGAAAAAGCTATACTACACCTGATCATGTTAGAAAGATCTTAAGAAGCTTGACTAAGCAGTGGAGACCCAAAGTCACTGCTATTCAAGAAGCAAAAGATCTAAATGTTCTTCGACTTGAAGATCTTATGAGTTCGTTGAAAGCTCATGAACTTGAGCTAAATGAAGAAGAACCTACCAAGAAGAGTAAGTCTATTGCTCTAAAAGTCAATCATCATAAACCTAGTACTTCAAAAGCCTTGCAGGCTGAAGAAGAAGAATCAGACGATGAAGCGTCAGAAGGAGATTCTGATGAATCAGATGATGAGCTAGCGCTCATATCTAAGAAGATCCAGAAAATGTGGAAGAAAAGAAACTTCAGAAGGAAGTTTCAGAAGAAAGATTCAAAGGACAAGAAGGAGAGCAAAGACAAAGCCCAAGTCATTTGCTATGAATGTAGAAGCCTGGACATTTCAAATCGAGTGTCCTAATCTTAAAGAGAAGTCCACAAGAAGCTCCTTCAAGAAAAAGAAGGAAGGTCTCATGGCAACATGGGAAAATCTTGACTTATCCTCCTCTCGAGGAAGATAAAGAAGAAGCTCACATTGCTCTCATGGCGGAACCACGGACATTGAGTCGAAGAAGATGTTGAAGAGGTAATAGTATATGACTCCTACTCAACTTCAACTTGCTTTTGATGATCTTCTTAAGGACTCGCCACTCTCTCATCGAGTACAAGAATTTGAAAAAGAAATTTTTAAAACTATCACAAGATTTTCATTCTTTACGCAATAATAAAACTCAGACTCATTAAAGAGAACTGAAGCTGAAAATCAAAATCGGCCTGGTGGATAACCGATGTCTGGAAGCTAGCAAGCAACCGAAGGTGAGAGCTCTCAAGCTAAGAGTTACGTAGTTACAAGCAATCCTATTTGCAAATCAAATGACTACGAACAAGCATTTCAAAAGTTTCTTGCAGAGAGTGTAACTCAAGCAAGCAAGCTTCAATGATCCGGGGTGTCAAGAAACGACAACTCATGGTCTTGGCTATATACCAGATGAAACCCTTTTGGAAAATAATTCAAGCATCCGATAAATCCCATAGCCATAATAAATGCTTACATTGTACTTACTGTAATAAATCTGGTCATTTAAAAAGTGCATGTAATGTTTTTAAAACTAAGAAGGATAAGCCTCCTTCTAGAACTAACAAGAAAGGACCCAAAAAGATATGGGTACCTAAAGATAAAATAATCTATGCTGAAGACATGCCTAGCACCAAAGTCACCACACCAATCCTGGTACTTAGACAGTGGATGCTCGCGTCACATGACGGGAGAAAAGCATATGTTCCAAGAACTAAGACCTAGAGAAGCTGGATTCGTTGGTTTCGGAGGAAACCAGAAAGGTAAAATAGTTGGAATTGGTCGGATAGGTAAAGGCTCTCTTCCTTTTATTGATAATGTTTTATATGTTGAAGGACTGAAACATAATCTATTGAGCATAAGCCAATTATGTGACAATGGTTATGAAGTCATATTTACAGAAACTGGATGTTTAGTAAAGAGCAAAAATGATGGATCAATATTCTTTACAGCAAAGAGGAAACAACATGTTTATAAAGTTGATCTTTCTGAACTTGAAAAACAAGATGTCAAGTGTCTTATGTCTGTTGAAGATGAGCAATGGATTTGGCACAAAAGATTAGGTCATGCCAACTTGAGGTTAATCTCAAAGTTAAACAAGCACAATCTTGTTAAAGGCTTACCAAATCTTAAGTACAAATCTGATGCCCTTTGTGAAGCTTGTCAAAAGGGAAAACAAGTTAAAACCTCTTTTCATTTAAAAAATGTTGTTTCAACTTCTAGACCACTTGAACTTTTACATCTTGATCTTTTTGGTCCCACAAGGACAGCCTCTTTAGCTGGAAAGAAATACGGTTTAGTCATTGTTGATGATTTTACTAGATGGACATGGGTTAAATTCCTTGCCCACAAGGATGAGTCTTATAAGGTATTTACTGTTTCGCAAATCAGTTCAAAATGAAAAAGGCATTTGCATTTCCTCTATTAGAAGTGATCATGGGGGAGAATTTGAAAATGAGAACTTTCAAAAATTTTGTGAAGAAAATGGCATCTCCCACAATTTCTCCTCTCCTAGAACACCTCAACAAAATGGTGTTGTAGAAAGGAAAAATAGGTCCCTCCAGGAAATGGCCAGGACCATGATCAATGAAGCTGATATTGCGAAACATTTTTGGGCAGAAGCAGTAAACACAACTTGTTATATTCAAAATAGAATTTATATAAGACCTATCTTGAATAAGACTCCTTATGAACTGTGGAAAGGAAGAAAACCAAACATTTCTTACTTTCATTCTTTTGGTTGTATTTGTTATATCTTGAATACTAAAGATCGACTTGGTAAGTTTGATTCCAAAGTCGACAAAGGAATCTTTTGGGATATTCGAAAGATCTAAAACTTTTAGAATATACAACAAAGAAACCTTGACAGTTGAAGAGTCCAGTCATGTCAAGTTTGATGATAAGAAGCCTGACACTGCAATGTCAGAGCTAGATGAGTTAATTTCAGATTTAAACCTAGGTGAAAAGCCGACGGTGAAAATACATCTTCATCATCCGGTGGTGAAAAGACGAAGAATTCTACCCAAGCGGAAGTGAAGCAAGAAAAAGTGGAAGTACAAGACCAATCATCCAAAAGATCAAATCTTAGGAGAACCTGGTGATAAAGTACGAACCAGCTCCTCTTTCAAGGAGCATGCTGACTTCGCACTTCTCTCTGAGATGGAACCTAAGACGATTGATCAAGCCTTGGAAGATGAAGGGTGGATTCTAGCCATGCAAGATGAGTTAAATCAGTTCCAAAGGAATGATGTCTGGAAGCTAGTCACTCTACCAGGAAGATAAGCAAGCTATTGGCACTAAATGGGTATTTAGAAATAAGCTTGATGAAGACAAGAAGGTTGTGAGAAATAAAGCAAGGTTAGTTGCTCAAGGCTACTCACAAGAAGAAGGTATTGATTTCACTTTGAAACTTTTGCACTGTTGCAAGAGATTAGAAGCAATTCGCATTTTACTTTCTTTTGCAAAGACATCATGAGATAACTTTATATCAAATGGATGTGAAAAGTGCTTTTTAAATGGCTTTATAATCAAGAAGTTTATGTCAAACAACCTCCTGGTTTTGAAGATATTGAATTTCTGAACATGTTTTTAAACTTAAAAGGCACTATATGGTCTTAAGCAAGCTCCCAGAGCATGGTATGATAGACTAAGTTCCTTTTTAATGGAAAATGGATTTACTAGAGGTTTAGTTGACAAAACTCTTTTCAGAAAAACCTCAAACAAGCATTTCATACTTGTCCAAATATATGTTGATGATATTATTTTTGGAGCTACTAATGAAAGCCTTTGCAAAGAATTTTCTAAGCTTATGCAGGCTGAATTTGAGATGAGCATGATGGGAGAATTGAAGTTCTTCCTTGGAATACAAATCAAGCAATGCAATGATGGTATTTATATTCATCAAAGCAAATACATCAAAGAATTATTGAAGAAATTCAAGATCCGGATTGCAAGCCGATGAGCACGCCTATGCATCCTACCGCTTCTCTCAAGAAAGATGAAATTGGTAAGAAGGTAGATCGAAGCTATACAGAGGTATGATTGGATCTCTACTTTATCTTACGGCTTCAAGACACGATATTATGTTCGGCACTTTGTGTGCTAGGTTTCAATCAGATCCTAGAGAATCACACATAAGTCTTTGTTAAAAGAATATTTAGATATTTACAAGGAACTACTAATCTTGGTTTGCTTTATAAGAAATCAAGAGATTACCAATTAGTAGGTTTACGTGATCTTGACTTTCTTTGGAGATCGAATTGAAAGAAAAAGCACAAGTGGAGGCTGCCAATTCCTTGGAGCTAATCTTGTGTCTTGGTCAAGCAAAAGGCAAAGTACAATAGCACTCTCAACGGCAGAAGCTGAATACATCTCAGCAGCAAGTTGCAGTTCTCAACTTCTGTGGATGAAGTATCAACTTGAAGACTACTTGATAAAAGAGAGTACCATTTCTATCTTATGTGACAATACATCAGCCATATGTCTGACTAAAAATCCAATATTGCATTCTAGAGCAAAGCATATTGAGATTAAGCATCATTTTATAAGATACTATGTTCAGAAGGGTATTTTAGAAATAAAATTTGTAGACACCGATCATCGGTGATGACATATTTACAAAACCCCTTGCTGAAGATAGATTCAATTTTATAAGAAGAAATTTAAACTTTCATCTTATAAAAGAATGATTAATCTCAGCGTCTGATAATAAGCTATATTTCAGCATCTGATATGACGTAAGCATGTATGTGCATCTGCATCTTATTTGTCATACGCATCATAACTCATCATCCGGTAAGTCGGTTGCGTGCGTCCGAGCACACCCACACGTGTCACACGTGTTACGGACTCAAGCGTCTCTTCATACCTACTGAGTCATGATTGTTTACGTTCTTCGATAAAATTTTCTACTTTTTTTGGCGCCGTGATTTAATGAAAAGCGAATTTTTATTTTATTTTCTTTTTGATTTAAATTTCATGTGGAAATACGTAGTGGTTTTTGAAAAATCTTTGTACTCATCGTCTATATCCTTCCCACTACTCCACTTCTTTCGCTCCACTCTCTGTTTTCTGCTAAAGACGTACTCGTTCTCTTTCCCTCTCTCTCTCTCTCTCTCTCTGTGTGTGCTTAAACCCTAAAACCTTCATCGCCTCCATTTCTCAACTGCACTCATGGCTGGAGTATCAAATTCTGAATATACAGCTATCTATAACACCATGTCTGAAGGAAAAGTCTTGATGGAAAATCGAGTCGATTTGGAAAGCTTCAAACTTTACGGCTTCGACTTCTTCAAAGGGTTCAAGGCAATGGGCTGGGAACAAAGATTTCTACGAACCGGTTGAAGTTCGTGACGGCGATTAAAGAATTCCTGGGAAATGTTCTGGCTACACAGAGGTGGTATCATTGAAGGAACAAAGTGAAAGGATTCAAGTTTATCCTTACCATCAAAAACATTTACGAGTTCTTGGGTGTCCGTGTGAAGGCATCGTCTTCTATTGAGAATGGTCGACGCATTCCATGGGATTGAGAAGGTCAACAATGATCTGTTTGAAAACTACCGGAATGAAAGAATGCGGTGTAACACCTCATCGCCAAGAATCTGAAAAGTCATTCGAGTTCTTCATAAGATTATCACCAAGAGCGTCTGTTAAAGGCCTGGTTCTAGTGATATTGTCAACTACGAGCAGAAATTCATCCTGAGACACTTCATGGCGGGCAACAAGGTGAACCTGCCAAGGTTAATCTACAATAACCTGATCAATGCTCTTGTCAACTCAAGAAAAGGTGTTGCTGACAAGAAGAACACCTACAAGTTCATTCCGTATGGTGTCTTGCTCACCAAAATGATGGACAAGAATCTGGTCATAAACAAGCTGACAGCTTTACCAGATCAAGTAAAGGCAAAGTATTTTGGTGCTGATAACATTGTGATTCCTGACACTTTTGGAGTCAACAGCCTAGTAAGAATGAAATTGCTTACTGGGTCCATGATGAAGAAAGTGAAAGTTGAGCAACAGGAAGAGGAAACGGAAAAGACAACCACCAGAAGCTCAAAGCCTGGTGAGAAAAGACACGCTGAGTCTCCTTGAGAGAGACCAGGAAGAACAAAACAGAAGGTGGCTCCTGCACCTCTGTTGAGGAACCAGAAGATGAGGACCTCGTTCCCATCAGTCAGGTTCTGAGGAAGAGGAGCAA
The DNA here is from genome assembly GCA_037113605.1 of Calophaca sinica. Taxonomy (NCBI): domain Eukaryota; kingdom Viridiplantae; phylum Streptophyta; class Magnoliopsida; order Fabales; family Fabaceae; genus Calophaca; species Calophaca sinica. The sequence continues at coordinate 16,345,035 of CM073734.1, read as the reverse complement.
ACCAGGTCGAGAATCCAGCCTCAAAGATCCTGGACTACGAAGAAGGACATTCAAAGATTCGCCTCCAACATCCGCCTCAGTGAAGCTCAAAAGATCGGCCAGTAATTCAACCTGAACCAAAGGTACTGAATTCTCCTGATGAATCTGTATCTGTTGTTGCATCTGATACTATTCCTACTCCACCACTATCCTTTGCTCAGCCATCACAACATCAAACCCTTACACAGAAAACCCCCATTATCCAACCATCATCCACTACACTCAATCTTAACCTACCCCAAACTTTCCCAAACACTTCACTCACTACATACATTTCCAAGCTTCATTCTCATCCATTTAACCTACTTTTCAAAACACCTCCCATTAATCCATTCAAACCCCACTCACCAAAAGCCTATAAGATCACCAAAGCCACTCCCACCTTACTTACCCTTACCATAAAACCAACAGATCTTTGGTGAAAAGAAAAATATCTCATACAAACCTCGGTTTGTAAAGTATGAGATATATAACAAAGATCTACAACCGCCCCTCAACCTGGCATTTAAAAACCTTCACACGGAGTGCCAGTTGGAGATTGCCAATCCTATAAGTGCAACCCTCAAGGATCGAGATGACCTCGCCCAAATGTCCTTCAAAGGAAGGTTGAGACCACCGAGAAGCGTGGCAATTCCCTTCTCTCGTCGATCTTCCTCTATCCCTTCCTCGCCTGAACCACTCACATTGGAAGAATGTGGAAGGTGGATAATGAGATGATGAAGCTACCTTCATGGTACATTGCCTTGAGCGAGAAAAGGCTTGAAGTTATAAGGCAATATCGAGACCCATCATCTGTCTCTGTCAAGATAGTAGGGATAGACAAAGGTGGCTACCTTGGTCTATTCCTGGGAAAAGGAAGGAACCCGCTCCAGGAAGCGACCTTTCAAAGAAGATAGGGCTAAAGGAATATGAGAAGGCACCTACAAAGTACAATATTAAGGATTTCTCACGACTTCCTATTGCCAAGATTTACGAGGATCACGCTTGAAGGTTCTACCGACTTCTTCAAGCAAGATGAATGGAGAATCGGCTCCTCAGCCGCAATCTTTGAAAGGCCACTATTCCTCTTGTTGGGAAAATCGGCAAAGTTATCGACATCAACTTTAACAAAGATACTTCGATGATGTGTTCAGATGCTCAGTAATCAGACCCTTGGACTGCATGAAGATCAATAACCAATGGGCTGCTGTGACCAAACTCTTCGATATTGGGTTTTCGTGGAGTCAATGGTCTGAATCGTGGAAAGCACGTCTCGACCCCCTTGTGCTTGAAGAATATGACAGGGAAAATCTGAGAAGAATTTACCTGGCCGAAAATGAAGCACTCTCCTTCACTTATGAAGCTTTGAGTGTCTTTATCAGAAACCTATGGGGAGAAGACGCTGGAGATAGATTTGACTCTTACACAGCTGATGTTGTTCGTCATAGAGAAACCATCTTCATGATTTTGCTGTATCCAGAAGATGTCAAGCATCAGTGGGAGATTCAGAATCTGAGCAAAGAAGCGTCGGAACCTTCATCAAATGGGTTATACCAAATGATGGATTCTTCTTAAGAGCTCAAAGGAAGAAGGATTTGAGACTACAGTTATCCAACTGGGTGCTAGCAGAGCATCAGAAGATGAAGTCTCAGATGCCAGAAGGCTGGACCTTCTACTTCTACTGCGATTGAGATGGTCACCATTCCAAGAGCGAATTTGAAGAAATGAAGGCTACAAACTTGAAAGTTACTCACCGAAACTGATCAAGCTTCTCTACTAACGCCTCAATATCCCACCTCCACCTCTTCAAAACCCTTGAAATATTTTTTCTTGTGTGTGATATAAAATATGTTTTATTTGGTTGATATATATATAACTATTTTTGATCTTATTATCCTGTCTTACCGCTCAAATTTTTCTAAGTAGTATTTTGACTATGAAGTGTTTTTACACTCTTTTTGTCCGATGACAAAAGGGGGAGTAAAAGAAAAGGTATGATGAACACGAAAGAAAGGTATAATGAACACGTGAGAATCTGATTATCCACCATCCGATTATCCACCGTCCGATGGATACACTAGAACTAAAGTATCATGCATAACACTTCATACATAGCATCTGTATGCGCTAATATTCTTTGATCTAGTGCTCTTATATTGTTTAATAAATTTTATTTGGTACAATGAAATATACTTTGATTAAATCAATCTATTTGGTATTCGATCTCACTGTATTAAATATCTGCTCTGATACATTTACGAATCTTTCGTAATCACTTAAATGAATTTGTTTATCGACAATAACCTTAAAACCTGAATTGTTCTTATATATCTAAACTGTTAAATTCAGGGGGAGACCCTTAATGTCTTTTTTGAAAATAAATTGTTCATCAACCTTAGATATTTGTCATCATCAAAAAGGGGGAGATTGTTGGAACCTAAACGATTGAGATGTTTAGACCCTCATTAATTTTGATGATAACAAAATATTCATAAGAGAACAATTTATGTTCTAACATTTTTTGAAGTGTGCAGATACTAATAATATGTATTTTCTAAGCCACTCAAGCAAGAAGAAAGTAATTCTCAAGAGAAGGATTCATTCCATTTGTCAGCATCCGGCTCATCCTAGTGAGGGTCTGGAAATTCCTCTTTATACACTATGCTTATCAAATTGCTACAAGCATCCGAACTTCCAACTTTGAATGAGCGTCCGAACTTCCAACTCTGAGTGAGCGTCTGAACCTCACTTCAAATCACGTGTTAGTCACGTTGCTGCTCTACCTCTCAGAAGTCTTTGGAACGGATCTCAAAATTGATCTTGAGCGCTAAAATCGGTGTACGAGATATCAAAGTTGAAATCTTTAACTACAAGACAAAAATCGTACAGACAAGAAAAACGGTAACATGGACTGCTGGGACATTCTCTGCAAAGCAAGATAGAGACAGCATTTTTTGAATTATCTCTAGTCAACGGTTAGGAGCCATTTTTACTCTAACGGTCATATCCTTGGATCTCCTATATATACCTCATGGTATCCATTGAAGAAAAATAGAGAAAGAACATTCTGTGAAAAAGCTTGCTGCAATTCTGCTGAAAACATACACTGCTTCTGTGAGCAATCAAGTCTACGGACTCTTGTTGAATTCAGCGTCCGCACCTTTCTTTAAGAAAGTTTTTCTTTAGTTGAGATTAATCTTTTATCCTCTCTGTGAGAGTTATTTTCAATCAGATTTCAACTCACTTGTATAAGTTTGTTTTGGCCTAGTTTAGGTCAGTATCCTCAAAGGCTCAATCAGCATCGAGTCGCTTTGAGAAGTTGAGAGTATTGTCAAGTTGTGACAGAGAATACTCTTGAGGAAATTGTAATCACCGATTATAGTGGAAAATCCTTCAGAACGAAGGGACTAGACGTAGCTACCAGGTTGGTAGTGAACTAGTATAAATTTCTGTGTCTCCTGCTTTACTGCTTTCTATTCATTTCTATCTTGTTGAGTTAAAAACAAGTTTTCACAAACTGATTTTCAGCGTCCGGTTTATTTTCACCGTCCGATTAACAAACAGTTTTTGAGAAACTTTTATTCTAAGTGTTTTTAACATTAAGTTTGTGAAAAGTTTTGAACACAATTCAACCCCCTCTTCTTGTGTTCACGTTCAGATTGATCTTTCCTATAGAGTACTTATAGTTGTTAAGTTTGGATTATTGGTGATTTCTGGTTTTGTTTGGATTTATTAGTTGAAATGAGTATGTTAGAACTTAGTTAGTGCCTTGAAGGTGTTTGTTAAAAGTTCTAAATGAGTTTACATTTGTTCTTAGAGTTTTATTTCAAGTTTGCAGGCATTCACCTATAACTTAATTAATTGCCAAATTCTTCTTTTAGATTGTCTAATACTTGTTCTAGGGTGAAGATTACTTAGAATATTTTTATTCTCGGATGTTTGCACTTTAGAATTTGTTTTGAATTTAATTGTTTCGATACTAGGAAGGGAATGTTAATCTCTTGTTTTATTAGAAGACAATTCTTCCGGAATTAAACTATGATCTCATTGTTCATTTAGTTTTAGATTTGAAAGATTAGTTCTTAAGGAGGTTCTAAAATTTTTAGTTTATAGGCTAGGAATAATTGTACGTAGAGTTTGCAAAAAAATTCTTTTCAAGTTTCTAAGAATAAAATTGTTTAAGTTTCAAAATGTAGGTGCTATAAGTATTTATTTAGAATTCGGAAAAAATCTTTAACTATTATGGATTTCTTATTCTAAAATGCAGAATTAGTGTTGAATGCTGAAAATTTTAAGGACATTATCTCTTCTTAAATTTTGGTATTTAGTTTGTAAAAAATTAAGAGATAAATATTTTAAGGTATTCTTGTACAGAGTTAGAATCTTAGATTTTCGAAAATATTTTATTTCTAGAGGTAAGTTAAATTTTTCCTATGGTTTAATGCATAAGGGTTTCTAAAAAATTTGTTATGTATAGAATTTTAAAATTGAGCTGTTAATCTTACCAGATTTATATTCTTGCAGGATGCCTCGTCGTGGTTCCAAGAAAGTTCGTACAGGGCAATTGTAACACCCCATTTCTACCCATCGAATATTAGTAAAATCAGAGTTATAAAATCCCAACATAAACAGGATGTCACATTTTTCAACTTTAAATCAACAACTTCATCACATATTAAATCAGATACATAACACTTTAAAATAATCGGAGGAATCATTAACATCAACTATTAGCCTTTAGATTCAAATGTTTTTTTTTTTTTAATCAAGCAGCGGAATCACAACTTCGTATTAAAATGATAACATCATAGTCTAACTCAAAATCAACTTCAAAATAACGAAGGTTTAACAAAACCAATATAAAATCCAGCAACAGAACAAAACGATAAAAATAGCAAATAAGCGTTCATCCCCCCGAGTGTTACGTATCAGAGCGACAACACCGACTCGACTTGCATAAAGCAACAAAAGACTTCACACAGTTACTTCGAACCTCCACAGCTAATCTTGAGTACCTGCCCATTTCCCATGGTAGGGGAAACATCGGCAGAAAAGGTGAGATATCGAACAATATAATTGAGTTTAAGATAAACAGTATATCGTAATTTAGTCATATAAAAATTATCACTGCACGTATCAACATCACAACCCACTTCACATCACAACATCATGTAAACTTTCACTAATTCACATCACAATTCAAGTCACGATTTCACCAAAATTCACATCACAATTCAAGTCACAAAGATTTCACATCATTAAATAACTCATGCAAAAATATGATGAGACACGGACAATGCACATGCATGTCGCATCAACAGTGGCTTCACCGCCGCCAATTGCCAATTAATAGAGGCATCAAAACAAGGCATAAGCCTTCGTCGCAGTTTGCCAATCCAGGCCGTCACGAAGTATGCAAATGAAATGTGACTCAATGAACATGACATCACATTACACAACTCGACAAACGTCATTCTTCACAAGGCATACGCCTACATCACTGTCATTACCAATTAATAGAGGTAATTTCATCATCACAATAATTTCTGCAACTTCGCATTTATCAACAAAATAGTCGCATCATCATAAATATCAAATACACGTCACAAAAGAAAATATAAACAAATTAGTCGTTCCAAAACAGTCCCGTAAATCTCTAATTATTAACATCCCTGTTATTGGTATTTTCCTGTTAAATTTATCAATTCAGCATTTAAAAATTTTGATTCTCTTTATAATCTTCCCCTTACTACTTATCATACAACCCATTATAAGTCAGAACCCCACCCTTACCTTGGATTGAAGGTTGCTCTAACTCTCCGATTGACTCCTAGATTTCTCCTTGCCGGCAACTTTCGTATCTCCTCCCAAGCCCTTATTTTCTTCTTCCCTTCTATGCAAACCTCTCAAGAACAACAATAGAGAGCCTTCAATCTTCACTCTACTCTCTCCTAAGATCCCAAGGTGTTTAACCGTGTTTCCCAGCCCCTAAAACCTCACAAAGATGCTCAAGAATGGCTGCACACAACCCTAGAAAAGACTGCACGTCGTACCTGACGATTCTGCAGCGTCAGGTTTATATAACCCGACTGTGAATCGATTCACAGTCTAAGGTGAATCGATTCACCTAGTTAAAAATTCTCCCCTGCACGAGTTAATGAAGTGAATCGATTCCTGCAAGCTTCCCATGCGATTCACAGAGGCGTGCTTCGATTCCCAGAGAACCAAACATGCTTGAATCGATTCACCTAGCTAAGGAATCGATTCCCAGAGGATCAAACATGCTTGAATCGATTCATCTAGCTAAGGAATCGATTCCCAGAGGATCAAACATGCTTGAATCGATTCACCTAGCTAAGGAATCGATTCCCAGTGTTCAAGAAACACTTCCAAGCAATTCCATGATCCTCCAAACTGATTTTAAGGCACTCTAAACTCCACATCTAACACCCAAATAAGCCCATAACAAATAATAGTACTAATCTAATATCATTCTATAACTTAATTCAACTAAATTAATCCAACTAAAACCAACACCACTTAAATCAATATTTCACAACTTCGAAGCCTTAATCGGAAAAATATTCGAAAATATTTAACTTAATAAATAATTAAATATCGGGCGTTACAGCAATCATCTGAGGAGAGGTTAGAGGAGCTCCATTGCAGATCCTTGGAACATCAGAGAGTGATTTACTCTTATTTTGAGTCTCGCGACATTTTTAACGAGAGAGTGTTTAAGCTGGAGATGAGCAAATACGCAGAGATTATTGGGGAGTTTCAGGAGAGGCAGTGGATGAGCCTGTTGGATCTCACTGGAAAGTTCAGTGTGGAGGTAGTTCGCGAGTTTTATGAAAACACCTACCTTCCTGCCGGTACGGCCCTGACCTACAGAAGCTATGTGAGGGGTGTGGAGATTGATTTTAGCCCAGATGCCATTAGCACTCTATTGGAGATTCCCTTGGTTGAGGGCTATTGCTTTATGGAGAGGCTGAATCATCCTACTGACCCTACTACTATGGCTGGAGCATTATGCAGACCTGGAGGTGATTGGTTTAGGTCTGCGGAGGGAGTCCCGCTCAGGTTCAATGTTAAGAACCTTACACGGCTGGCTCGATCTTGGGCCTTATTCATGCATTACATCCTTCTTGCCTGCTCCAACAAAAATGACCTTACAGCTAAGAGGGCAGAGCTAGTTTACTCTATCTTGGAGCACGATCCTATTGACATTTGCAGGGTGATTGCAGATGATATAGGTCGTTCTGCCAAGAACAAAAATTGGTTGAGTCACCCTGTTCTGATTTGTCGACTCTGTCTACCTCAGGGAGTAGAGATGCAGACTATGGATTCGATGGGTGGGGTTGTGAAGCCAATTACTAAAGCCACCATTGATGAATTCCCTAAGGGCCCAGTGGAAGTGGCGGAGCAGCAGCAACAGCAGCCACAACAGGTCATGGGGGTATTCCTCCGGTAGGATCAGGGGCTAACCATCTATTGGCTCAATTGCTGGAGAACCAGGCTAGACTAGAGGCACTGGTTTTACAGAGCAGGGATGAGGTTAGGGCAGACATAGCTCGGCTGCAGGATAAGGTTAACAGGCTGGAGGAGCATATGGGTGTCTGGGTGTCTACCCAAGATTTTGATATTTGATCTTTTTAATTTTTACGGACTTTTGTTTTCATGATTTTAATTTTCTGGGGTGGATTTGATTTCCCTCTCTATGGTTTGTATGACACTTAATTATTTTATGTTTTAAGTTTTCTATTTCTTATTCTAGCAATAACATTTTATCTTTATCGAATCATTTATCAACACCAAAGAACATAGGTATAAAACACATTAAAACATATTTTATATATCACACGTCATAAAACACACTGTCAAACATATATACAGAGCAATTTATACATATTCACATTTCATTATGCGTTCATACACATCACTCTATCCCGAGGAAGTTCATCGGTTGTTCCCCCATTCGTTCTATTTCTTCTTGCAGAGGGATGGCTTCGGCGGTTGGCAAGGTGATGGATGAAGATGAGGTAGTGGAAATGGGGTGGTTGACTTCTAGGTTTCGTCTTCGTGAAGGAATGTTAGGTCTTCTTTCTCTACAAGGAAGGGTAGGATCACACTCACCAGGTTCATGGGTGGGGTCTTCACACATATAACATCCATTACCGGCGTCGTTACAGTCAACGATATAATGATTTCCACCATAATTAAAAGAGAAATGACTTTTGAACACAAGATTGAACACAAATACGGGACACAATATTTTCGTACTGTACAGACATATGGTCCGTACAGTACGGACATAGTTTTTTTTTCAAATTTTTTTTAATTTTTTTTTAGATATTTTTTAACTGGGTAAAAAAATATTTGGCATTCACCAGATAATGTGAACTATTAACCAGATAAGTGAACTTCATTAACCAGAAAAATAAATGGAACGTGAGTTTGGCATTCACCAGATAATGTGAACCATTAACCAGATAAGTGAACTTTGTTAACCAGAAAAATAAATGGAACGTGAGTTTCGCATTCACCAGATAATGTGAACCATTAACCAGATAAGTAAACTTCGTTAACCAAAAAAATAAATGGAACGTGAGTTTGACATTCACCAGATAATGTGAACCATTAACCAGATAAGTGAACCTTGTTAACCAGATAAATAAATGGAATGTGTTATGTTTCAGGGTTGGCATTCACCAGATAATGAGAACCATTAACCAGATAAGTGAACTTCGTTAACCAAGTTTTTCAAAAAAAAAAAAAAGTGGGGTCCGTACTGTACGGACAAGTGTCCATACAGTACGGACATACGATGTCTGTGTCTCGTTTTGTGTCCAAATAACGGGACCCTAATTAAAACAATAGTGGTAGGTTAGATAAGGGCAGTTGTGAGCAAGGAGTGGTCATGAATAGTTGTAACATCTTCCTCTGCTAGTACATTTTAATTATTTGTTCCATAGCTTTCTTTGATAACGAAGCGAGGGCATAACATGAGGTCTTTCTCGGCTAGAGGATGCCATTAATCTCTGAAAAGAATAAACATATCAGAATGCACACACACAAACAGATGAAATGCTATGCTCCTATGTTACCAATTCTAATATAGGTGAATTGCTTATCACCCAGTGATATTTGTGTGGTTGAATTCGGTGGGAATCCAACATTTGTCAGCCAAGAGGATACTATGGATCTCACAATCCGGATAGGACCGAACTGCTCTGATACCAACAAAATGAGACGACCCAGTCCCATTATCCAAATGAGACGACCCCATCCCATTATCCAAATTGAGAGAGTGCGCAGTGCGTGAGTGTGCAAGTAACCACCGGTTGACTCCTGCTTGTAGTCTTGCTTTCCCTGTTTAAAGTGATAGTGTGACTGTGCAAAAAATAAAACAGGAGATCAGAACACATTATTCAGACCAATAATAAAAAATAGTAGTAATTAGAACTCATGTATGAATAGGCTGAATTATCATATTTCTTCTATTATGTCTTTTATTGAAATGCATCGTAGAACTCTAAGTGCCTACGTGGCCATAACTAGTGATGACGGTCCCACCTTAGCCTTTATAGTTAACAGCTACCTCCCACCAGCCTGTGATGGGCAGGTTAAATCAGTTGTCCATCCACATATCCCACTCATCATACCCCTAAGAGTGTATCCATGTTCACCAACTTCGGCGATAGGAACAGGTGTCGGAGCGGCACTCGGGATCGTCACTATGGACAGTTGATAACACCAATATTGTATCATTTTTATAAGGATATTAGAATGTAATTTGAATAATTATTAAATATTATCAATTGAAATTCACTCTCTTTTAATCTAAATTGTGCAGAAATGAAAAATTAGGCAATATAGTGGTCAAATACAAATCTGGGCTTGAAATAGGCCCAGAATGCTAAGCATGGCCTTCGCAAAATATAATGAAGCATGTTCATGCTTACCTGAAGCAGCAATTAGCCACGAGCGCGTCTCACGCGTGTCCACGCGCTCCCCGGATAGCTGGTTGGTATTTTAATCATATCTGGAGCTGTAGTTATCCGATTAAGGCGTTCTTGGTGGCGTTGGAAAGCTAAGAGAATTTCCTACAACTTTGTCACAAATTGGATGGAGCACGGCCTCTTCATCATGGAGCACGGCCGTGCTCAACCAAAAATATCAGAAAATCATGTCGGCAAGGTCGGTGACGCGTAAACAGGCTGTAAAGGGAGCACGGCCTTGGAGCACGGCCGTGCTGGTGCCGTGCTGAGCCCAAAATTTTGCCTATAAAAGGAACGCTCAGCAGAACATTTGAAGGTCCCTAGGGATTGATTCTCTCCCAATTTTCTTCTTCTCTTGTAATCTTCTAGTCTTACTTTGTAGTTATTCTGCTAGTTTTAGTTTTAAATATGTCTTTTGTAAACATGTTGTTTCTATCTTCAAATATGTTTAGGAACTAATCCCATCATTAAGGTGACGAGGGATCTTTTACTTTATTGGTGATATCTTTATGATTTATAATATGAGTGTTTAAATCCTTTTGATAAAATTATTCCTAGTAATATTACTTTAAAAAGAATTAGCTACTCTTTACATAGTTAATTAATTATTCGGCGATCGTACCTTGAATTAATTAACAGAACTCTGGGAATAATTGAATCTGTATGCTCTGCCGGATCAAGGATTGCGTGTTTATTTTCAGTTAGTTATTGAATTGATAAATCTATTGACACTTCATGCTCTTTTTGTTTAATTACTTTGCATGATCAAACTGAGTAATAAATTAGAAAGAAGACTGTTAATATTGCATAATCATTGGGTATTAATAGCTTTTAAATAGGTGACTGGTAATCAATAAGAATTGTTACTCATGTTATAAATTAATCAAGTACACAGATATAAGTATTAGTGAACCCATTACCTTAGTGCTTTTATTATCTAATTCCTTTCTTAAAATATTTTATAATTTCTTTTCTACTTATTTTTATGCACTCTTTGTTTAAGTTCACTCGAACCATTTGTCTAAATATCAAATTGATCTAAGTAGAGCAGTAATCATTTCAATTCCCTATGGAGACGATAACCTTTTATACTATAACTTGACAAGATCGTATACTTGCGATTTTGATCGAACAACAGTACCCCGTCAGGATGACCAGGCACTCCGACGTCCCGACAGGAAGGTCGCGAGTCATCCGTCACCTGTAGACTTATCGGACCCAGACTATCTTCAAGGACCAATATGTCCTGTACTGACTGTATCATACCCGCACTCTGGTACCTGACCTCGTACGACAACCTATACGTACGACGATGGATTACAACGATGTACATGATTCTTACTATTTATTCCTTTTTCCATCTTTTCATCTTGACTTATCATCTTTTGAAAGATATTACGTTCCACTGTTTTGACTGGTTTTATCTATTTCCTATTTCTATCTTTCCCAATACAGTCATGGTATCATATTCTTTATTTATATTAATTGTACTCATCAAAATAATATTTATTCAGAACACTCACAACACCAACATATCATAAGAATATCACTTATTAGCATTTATAACACTCTCAACACACCAACATATTAGAAGAACAACAATTAATATTTAGAACACCCACAACACATAAACATATCAGAAAAATGTCATGGATATCATTTTATTAATTATTTTATTTACCTAGCATCGCTAAAGCGACTCACTACTAATTATCAACTCATAACCTAATGTCTTGCATGCCTATGGGTTAATAGACTAGCGGTGATCCCCATCAATCATCGTAGGTCACTACCCCTCTCCTGAGGTGTTGTTATTATCAACCTTCTAGTAGGGCTAAGGGCACCTTATACCTATTCTACATTTATTCTAATACTATATATTTCCTAGTGGATAGGGTTCTGTATCCCTTACCTGGCTAAAGGGCCGCTCCTTCCTTCACGCTTCTTCCCGCTTCGGGTGTCCAACTACTCACAACCCTAGAAGGCTAGTACTAGAGTAGGGAAATGGATACTGCGGTTTTTGGTTGGTTAAATTGGGTGGTAGGACCACCTATTTATAGTGTGGGGAAAAGGCTTATCACGTCGCGCTGGGTACATCGTGTCGCGAGGCTCTATCGTTCTTTACACGTGTCAACATGCACATGGAGAGGTTGTCAGGGTACGCTCGCGTTGCAAGCTTCCCTAGTTATTCCCCGTCGCGTCGCAACGGTACTAAATTTATTTTTATTTTTAATTTGGGTTCTAGATCCCTCTAAAGGATTCTAGCCCCCATTATTTTATTATTATGAAACATGATCTATTTTATTTATTAATATGTTATTTTATTTATTTACTTTATTTATTATTCTTTATTTTCTTTTATTTCCTTTTATTATAACTGTTATGTTTTCTTGTAAACAAATATATTTCAACATTTTATTTATTTTTATTAAAATTTATACTTTAAAATTATTTTGTATTTTATTTTTGGAAATTTAAAATATTTTAAAAATTCTTGGGATGTCACAACACCCCTGCCATTTTTCAACTCCTACCCCACTTCCACATTCTTGTCTCCCAGTTTCCAGCAAAACTAAGTTATTCCTATAAATTGGAATTTACAGTACATACAAATTTTTTATTACCATAAATACGAATTTACGGTATACACTTTTTTTAAAAAGTATACCGTAAATTTGTATTTACGGTATATTTTTTTTTTGAGTACATTTTACGTACTGTAAATAAGGAATTTACGACATTCACAAATTATATCATAAATTCCTTATTTATGGTACCTAAGTTGATTTTTCTAATTTTTTTCCAAATAATAATTTTTAATATTTCTATATGTTTTATTAATGACTTTTGTTTGTTTGTTTTATTTTAGCTTTATTGGAAATTGATTATTTTAATGCTTTCAATTCTAATGAAGCTGACCAGCCTACCAACGTTTTCCAACCTGTCAATTCAAGTGACGCATTCACTACTACGCAGGTAATTTAATTGATGTTTGATATTGTGAATATATCATATTTTTATCATCAAGACATTAAATTTAATTTTTTTTCCAGATATTTCCTACACGAGATGATCTTTGGTATTGGGCTCGAGAGATTGGGAAACAAAATAATATTGTTATTGTCATTGCAAGATCTGACACAAAAACAAGACAAAGAGGAAGGAAAGCAAAACTCATTATGTGTTGTGAAAGGGGTGGAAAGTTGATGACTACCAAATTGTTATGTAGCCTTGAATTTTGATTTTAGGTCGAAAGAAAATAACTCAGAAGTGAATTGGATTTTAGAACAAGGAAAATAGTAAAGAAATGGAATAGAGATAAGAGATGGATGCACCACAATTCCCTAAGGAATTAATAAGCAAATGTGAGAACGCCATAAGGATTTAGCTTCTCAATAAGTCTGGTTTTGACTCAATGAAGAACCCAAGAGAACATAAGCCTCTCAAATGTGATAAACACAAGTTTTTGCATCAAAATTCTGATTTCATTCATCCAATTTCGTGCGTACATATAGGGTAAAAAAACAAGGCAATGCAGTAGCTACATTGTACATTAAACAGTCCATTAATTGATAGTAAAGTGCCTAATTGAATTGCAGCTAGAGTAACTCCTCCCAAATAACTCTGGTGCATCAATAAGTCTTTAGGGAGCTGTCCAATATTCCTTCCTATGCTGCCTCACATGTTCCTCTTCCTAAATGGCTCATTAACACTTAAGAATAGATAGGTGTGAACAGAATTTCGAGGAACTTAAGAATAGAATGCCACATCATCGATGTTGGTGTTTCCCGATCTCTTTAGGGAGTTTGAGGTATACTGTGATGTGAATACATGCCTTGACAGGATGATTTTGATGATTGACAAAAGGGAGCTTTGCAAATAGTCAACCGTGCAAAAAGTGGAAAAGAATACCAAGACGCGTATCAAGAATGATTGTTTCTCAAGTCTTTGGGTTCTGGGTATTTATTTATCTTTATTAAGACAATTTGTAAGTAGTAATAAAAAGCTCTCAATTAAAATTAAATCACACACGCACAAAATATTTTGACATGCATATCTCGTGTCGGATGTCGTTGAGGAAGTCGGATGTCGAAATGAGGAGGAAGTCGCGTGTCGAGATCTGAGGAAGTCGTATGTCGAATCGAGGAGGAAGTCGCTTGTCGAAATGAGGAAATCGGATGTCGAGTGAGGAGGAAGTCGGATGTTGAGCTCGAGGAAGTCGTATGTCGAATCGAGGAGGAAGTCGCGTGTCGAGTGATGAGGTCGTGGTACCGAGCTATGAGAACCGAGGCGATGAGGAGGTCGATACCGAGCCGTGGTTCCGAGGTCGTGTGCCGAGGTCTTTTGCCGAGCCGCTCAGAGGTCATATGCCGAAGCCGTGGTCGAGGTCTTCTGTCGAGCCGTGTGGCGAGGTCGTCCGCCGAGCCGCCTTCTTGAGGTCGTCTGGCCGAGCCGTCTTCGTGAGGTCGTATGCCGAGCCGCCTCCGTGGTTTTTCAATTCTTTCATGTTCAACGCATAGCGGACAAATTCCAACGGACAAATCAAAACGCATAGCGGGCATCGCAGCGGACAAATCCTGCAACGGTCATTTCGACGCTCCTCCATTGCCTATATAAACACAACTCGTGAGCTTTGTAAAAAAAACAACAACGTAGTGCTTAATTTTTGTGCCAAAAACTCTGTCAAATATTTTTCATCACTCACACTTATTTGAGCACAATTTTCTGAGAGTCTTTTTATTCTACAAAATTTGAGTTGTATTATTTGAGCTTCAATTTGTTATATCTGCACTATTGAGTGTATCTTTTTCGTCTCATTTTATTTGTGAAAATCATTTATTTTTGGGTAGGAATCCCAAGGTGTTCATAGAGAGGTGATATCTCTTGAACATATTGCTCTGGTTTAGAGTTGTAAAGGTTTCTAGCTGAACCTGATTTAAAAGCTAGTGTCTTAGTGAAAATCCCACAGTGGTTTGCTTTGGGGACAGGACGTAGGCCACAGGGGTGTTAGGTGGCCGAACCTGGATAATTTGTTGTGTGCTTTTTTACTCCTTGTCTCTCTTCTTTTCCCTCACTTAAATTTCTGTTCTTTATTTTATTATTATTTATATCTTACTATTTACTTTATTTTTAACTCGTTTGCAATTTATTCTTCAAGTGATTTATCTATTTCACATTAATATTTCCGCAACTCATAATTAGCACTTATTTCTCCAAAAGTTTTTGAAAGCACTGCTCACACACAATTCACCCCCTCTTGTGTTTGGAGTCACTTGTCAACAAGTGGCATCGAGCTAGAATCTTGTATAAAGGACTTAACCGTCTCAAGAGAATGACTTCAAACAATTACGAGGAACTTCCATGAACAGACCCCCATTTTTCAATGGTGAGGGTATGGTTATTGGAAGGATAGAATGCAAATCTTTCTTGAGGGTGTTGATCTTGATATTTGGGATCTTTGTGGAAAATGGTCCATTTGTCCCCACTCAATCAATTAATGATGCAGTGGTAGACAAACCAAGATCACTTTGGACCGAAGATGATAAGAAAAAGGTCCAATACAATTTGAAGGCTAAGAACATCATCACTTCTGCTTTAAGCTACGATGAGTTCTATAGGGTCTCAAATTGCAAGACTGCTAAAGAAATGTGGGACACCCTTCTATTGACCCATGAAGGTACTACCGAGGTCAAGAGGGCTCGAATGAACACATTAACCCATGAGTATGAGTTATTTAGGATGAAACCAAGTGAAAACATACAAGATATGCAAAAAAGGTTCATCCATATAATAAACCATCTCAGAGCTCTTGGGAAAGTCTTCAGTAATGAAGATTTGATTAACAAAGTTCTTAGATGTCTAAACAGGAATTGGCAACCCAAGGTCACTGCTATAGCTGAATCTAGAGACTTATCTTCTATGACCTTGGCTACTTTGTTTGGAAAATTGCAGGAACATGAAATTGAACTAAATCGTCTCATGGAAAGCGAAGAAGCTGATAAGAAAAAGAAAGGGCTCGCCCTCAAAGCAAGCATTGAGGAAACTGACGATGACGAATGTGATTTCCTTGAAGATGAAAATAATGAGGAAAACATGAGTCTAATGGTTCGCAAATTCAAAAGGTTCATGAGACTCAGAAACAAAGGTAAGTTCCCAAGCTCTCAAAAGAAAAGTGATGAAACAACTTCTTTTAATCCTACCAGCTACAAGTGTGGAAAGAAAGGTCACATAAAACCCGATTGTCCTCAAAACCAAACGAGGAATGAGAAATTTGAAAAGAAACCACCAAAGGATTCGAAGGGAAGAAGAGCTTACATTGCCTGGGATGATAATGATATGGATTCTTCGTATGAATCTGAAAATGAAGAGGCTCACCTTAGTCTAATGGCAAATCATGATGAAGATGAGGTAAATTTTTATGATCCTCGACTCTTCTTTAACTTATGATGACTTACTTGTGGCTTGTGAAGAATTCAATAATGAAACGATTAAACTTGGAAAAATTGTTCTTTCTTCTAAGAAAACCATCTCTTCTCTTGAATCAGAAATTGAAATTTTAAACAAAGAGATAGTGATTCTTAAAGAAAAACAAGTTGCTGTGATTGAAACTTCTCCTCCCATATCTTGTGAAAATAAAAAAGATGAAGTTTTAAAATGCAATGAGTGTAGTGTTTTGAAAAATAAGGTTGAGGATTTAAATAACACTCTTGCAAAATTTACGATGGGAAGAGATAATCTAAACATTATTTTAGGAAACCAAAAAGGTACTTTTGGAAAAGCTGGTTTAGGTTATCATCCAAAAATTCATGAAAAATCTTTTAAACTCTTCAATCACAACAAACCCTCAAGTAGTCCTTTCATTAAATGTTTCCACTGTGGTAGAAAAGGTCACACTGCTTCCATTTGCAATATTAGGAAAAACCTGAATGTGATTGGTAAAAAGATGTGGATTCCAAAGGGTACTTTGCCAAAAACTAATTCACCTGGACCCAAGATGGCTTGGGTACCAAAAGTTAAAACCTGATTTTATTTTGCAGGTGTGCTTGAAAGCCAAAGATTCAAATTGGTATCTTGATAGCGGCTGTTCAAAGCACATGACAGGAGACAAAAGCAAGTTCTCCTCTGGAACCCAAAAATAAAGGTTATGTTTGTTATGGTGATAATAATAAAGGTAAAATTCTTGGAATTGGTTCTATTGGTAAGAGTCCTAATCCCACTATTGAAAATGTTTTGTATGTGGATGGTTTGAAGCATAATTTGCTAAGCATTAGTCAACTTTGTGATAAAGGAAACAAAGTGGTTTTCGATTCTTCAAAATGCATGGTCATGGATTCTATAAATGAAAATGTTATTGTTATTGGACCTAGAATTGGAAATATCTATATGCTTGATTTAGATAAAATACCTTCAAATGATGCATGTTGTCTTATTAGTAAAGAGGATGAATCTTGGCTATGGCATAGGAGAATGGCTCATATTCACATGGATCATCTTAATAAGTTGGTTCGAAAGGACTTAGTAATTGGCTTACCAAAGCTCCGCTTTGAAAAAGATAAACTTTGCGATGCATGTCAAAAGGGAAAACAAGTAAAGGCTTCTTTCAAATCTAAAAATATTGTTTCAACAAATCGGCCTTTACAACTTTTACATATGGATTTATTTGGCCCTTCTAGAACTAAAAGCTTTGGTGGCAATTACTATGCTCTTGTTATTGTGGATGACTATTCTCGCTATACATGGACTTTATTTATTTCTCACAAAAATGATGCTTTTAATGCTTTTCAAAACTTGCAAAGGTTATACAAAATGAGAAGGGACTTAACATTGCTTCCATTCAAGTGATCATGGTGGGGAATTTGAGAATGAAGCATTTGAAGCATTTTGCATGAGAAAATGGCATCGATCACAACTTTTACGCTCCAAGGACACCGCAACAAAATGGAGTGGTTGAAAGGAAAAATCGGTCTCTTGAAGAGCTAGCGAGACGATGCTCAATGAGACTAACCTTCCTAAGTTTTTTTGGGCAGATGCCGTGAGCCCCGCTTGCTATGTGATGAATCGAGTTCTTATAAGGCCGATCCTTAAGCAAACACCGTATGAACTCTACAAAGGAAGGAAGCCCAACATTTCCCACCTTCACGGTTTTCGGATGCAAGTGTTTTGTCCTAAACAATGGTAAGAATAACCTTGGAAAATTTGATGCTAAAGCTGATGAAGGTTTATTTCTTGGATATTCCACTTCTAGTAAAGCCTTTCGAATTTTTAATAAACGTACTTTAACTGTTGAAGAATCATGCATGTTTCTTTTGATGAATCTAACCCCAAATCTTGTAGAAGAAAGTGTTGATGATCTTGCAGAAGTGTTAGGAGATACCTATTTAGAGGAACAAGAGAGATCAAAAGTTCAAAAGGAGGATCAAGAGTCATTGCCTCAACCCTCTCAAGAACTCTCTCACTCAAATCTTCCAAAGGAATGGAGAGTCTCAAAGAACCATCCTCTTGACAACATAATAGGTGATATCTCAAAGGGGGTAACGACTCGAAACTCTCTTAATCATGCATGTCATCATATGGCCTTTGTCTCTCAAATTGAACCAAATGACGTCAATGAAGCCATCTTTGATGAGCATTGGACCTTTGCTATGCAAGAGGAATTAAATCAATTTGAGAGAAATGATGTTTGGGAACTTGTCCCTAGGCCTAAAGATCACCTAGTCATTGGGACCAAATGGGTCTTTCGCAACAAGCTTGATGAAAACGGTATCATTGTTAGAAATAAAGCTAGACTTGTTGCAAAAGGCTATAATCAACAAGAGGGCATAGATTTCGATGAAACCTATGCACCCGTCGCTAGATTAGAAGCTATTCGCATGCTTCTCGCATTTGCATGCATCATGGATTTCAAACTTTTTCAAATGGATGTTAAAAGTGCATTTCTTAATGGCTTTATTCAAGAAGAAGTATATGTTGATCAACCTCCCGGTTTTGAAAATTTTGAATTTCCAAATCATGTTTTCAAATTGAAAAAGGCTTTATATGGTTTAAAACAAGCTCCGAGAGCTTGGTACGAGAGGTTGAGCAAATATTTACTTGAAAAAGGTTTTGAAAGAGGAAAAGTTGATACCACTCTTTTCATTAAACACAAAAAGCATGACATTTTACTTGTTCTAATTTATGTCGATGATATAATATTTGGTGCTACTAATGAATCCTTGTGTAAGGAATTTTCTGATATCATGCAAAGTGAATTTGAAATGTCAATGATGGGAGAGCTAAATTACTTCCTTGGACTTCAAATCAAACAAACAAAAGAAGGAATTTTTATAAATCAATCCAAATATTGCAAGGAGTTGCTTAAAAGATTTGGAATGAGCAACGCCAAAGAAATCTCAACTCCCATGAGCACATCATGCTATCTTGACAAAGATGAAGGTGGTAAGTCAGTCGAAGTAAGTAAGTATAGAGGTATGATAGGATTTCTTCTCTATCTCACTACTAGTCGTCCGGATATTATGTCTAGTGTTTGTATGTGTGCACGTTTTCAAGCAAATCCTAAGGAATCACATCTCTTAGCGGTAAAACGCATCATGAGATATCTCACTGGCACACAAACCATGGGTTTATGGTACCCCAAAGGTCTTGTTGCACACTTATTGGGTACTCGGATTACGATTTTGCGGGTTGCAAAATGGACCGAAAAAGCACTAGTGGGACATGTCACTTACTTGGGAATGCCTTGGTCTCATGGCATAGTAAGAAACAAGCCGGTGTGGCTTTGTCCCTTCTTTGAAGCGGAATACGTTCTGTGGCGGTTGTTGTGCACAAATTATTTGGATGAAACAATAGTTGAATGATTATGGGATTAATCAAAACTGCTCCAATTAAGTGCGACAATACTAGTGCCATAAACCTCACGAAAAACCGGTTTATCACTCCGGACCAAACACATAGAAATTAGGCACCATTTTATTAGAGATCATGTTCAAAAGGAGATTGTGTGATTGAGTTTGTGGAAACATCTAAACAACTTGCAGATATTTTTACTAAACCTTTGCCTAAGGAAACTTTCTTTTTATTAGAACTGAATTGGGAATTTTAGACCAATCATGCATTGAGTGATTTTTGTGATTGCATTTTCTTTTTGAATAAATTCTAACTTTGGCGTTTGAGTGTGCTAACGAGTTTATGCAGGTCTTTTCCCCTTCCATTTTCTTTAAGTACGGAATAATGAGTGGGTGACGCATTTGTCTTATGCAACTAGCTAATCATGTCCAACCAGCTCATCTGTCACACACCAAGCTTGGTATCACGTAACTATCAAAATATGCTTGTTTAATCCTGAATATATGCCTTGCTTTATTTGTCTTTCCCACTTTTTGATGTTGCCAAAAGGGGGAGAGTTACATGAATGCATGATTCAGGGGGAGTGATATTTTAAGTATTGCCTATTGTGAGGGGGAGTTTTTCTAAATATTGTGCTTAAACTCTGATATCTTTTATTGAAAAACCTTGCTTATATCTCATTGCTATATCATGATTATATTTTTACTAAAAAACCCTCCATGAGATGTTTGTCATCATCAAAAAGGGGGAGTCTGTGAATACATGCCTTGACAGGATGATTTTGATGATTGACAAAAGGGAGCTTTGCAAATAGTCAACCGTGCAAAAAGTGGAAAAGAATACCAAGACGCGTATCAAGAATGATTGTTTCTCAAGTCTTTGGGTTCTGGGTATTTATTTATCTTTATTAAGACAATTTGTAAGTAGTAATAAAAAGCTCTCAATTAAAATTAAATCACACACGCACAAAATATTTTGACATGCATATCTCGTGTCGGATGTCGAGCTGAGGAAGTCGGATGTCGAGCTGAGGAGGAAGTCGCGTGTCAAGATCTGAGGAAGTCGTATGTCGAACTGAGGAGGAAGTTGCTTGTCGAGCTGAGGAAATCGGATGTCGAGCTGAGGAGGAAGTCGGATGTTGAGCTCTGAGGAAGTCGTATGTCGAACTGAGGAGGAAGTCGCGTGTCGAGCTGATGAGGTCGTGTACCGAGCTATGAGAACCGAAATGATGAGGAGGTCGATACCGAGTGTGTTCCGAGGTCGTGTGCGGAGGTCTTTTGCCGAGCTGTTCAGAGGTCATATGCCGAGCTGTGTCGAGGTCTTCTGTCGAGCTGTGTGGCGAGGTCGTCTGCCGAGCTGTCTTCAGAGGTTGTCTGCCGAGCTGTCTTCAGAGGTCGTATGCCGAGCCGTCTCCGTGTTTTTCAATTCTTTCATGTTCAACGCAACGGACAAATACCAACGGCCAACTCACAACGCAACGGGCATGCTGCAACGGACAAACCCTGCAACGGTCATTTCGACGCTCCTACCTTGCCTATATAAACACAACTCGTGAGCTTTGTAAAAAACACAACAACGTAGTGCTTAATTTTTGTGCCAAAAACTCACAAATATTTTTCATCACTCACACTTATTTGAGCACAATTTTAAAGAGTCTTTTTATTCTACAAAATTTGAGTTGTATTATTTGAGCTTCAATTTGTTATATATGCACTATTGAGTGTATCTTTTTCGTCTCATTTTATTTGTGAAAATCATTTATTTTTGGGTAGGAATCCCAAGGTGTTCATAGAGAGGTGATATCTCTTGAACATATTGCTCAGTTTAGAGTTGTAAAGGTTTCTAGTGAACTCGATTTAAAAGCTAGTGTCTTAGTGAAAATCCCATAGTGGTTTGCTTTGGGGACAGGGCGTAGGCCACAGGGGTGTTAGGTGGCCGAACCTGGATAATTTGTTGTGTGCTTTTTTACTCCTTATCTCTCTACTTTTCAGTCAATTAAATTTCTGTACTTTATTTTATTATTATTTATATCTTACTATTTACTTTATTTTTAACTCGTTTGCAATTTATTCTTCAAGTGATTTATCTATTTCACATTAATATTTCCGCAACTCATAATTAGCACTTATTTCTCCAAAAGTTTTTGAAAGCACCGTTCACACACAATTCACCCCCCTCTTGTGTTTGGAGTCACTTGTCAACATGTGATGCATCTCATTAGGGCTCAGGATGTGTGTTAATGCAGGAAGGTAGGGTAGTTGCTTATGCTTCTAGGCAATTGAGAAGTCATGAAAGGAATTACCCTACACACGATCGGGAGCTAGTTGCGGTCATATTTGCTTTGAAAATTTGGAGGCTCTATTTGTATGATGCCCAGTTTGGCGTGTTCAGCGACCATAAGAGTGTTGAAGTATTTGTTTGACCAGAAGGAGATCAACATGCGACATCTTAGGTGGATGGAATTCATCAAGGATTATTCGTTCGATCTACACTTCCACCCAGGGAATGCTAATGTTGTAGAAGGTGCACTAATTAAGTAGGAAAGCCTTGCATGTATCTTCCATGATGGTGAAGGATCTTGAGCTTGTTGAGAAGTTTTTGGATCTTAATCTAGGTCCTGGAGTTACACATTGATAGGATGTTTTTGTTGGTGTAAGCCCTAGTGGCCAATCTAGTTTTAGTAGATTATCATTTGTGTCATGACTTTGATTATATATTTGATATATATATATGAGGCATTTCATTTATTGTGTTATTTATTTTATAGCATAATAAAGTCCTTAGAATAAACAGTTCGTTTCATGGAACATCAAGTGCGACTTGATCATGAGACCCCATTGAACATATAGAACGTTATTCTTAAAGTGTCCGTAGTCGAGTATTATTGTTAATTAGGACGACAATAATGCATAGAGACTATTGTGTGAGTAGACTGATGACCACATCTCATGGGTCATGGATATGCGATATCAAGTCGGCACACAGGTATAAATATTTATATTGGACTGACCCACTATGAGGACGCTTCATAATAGTTATGCAAGTGTCATAGGCGCTCCTCATGGCGACCATAGTGAAGTAGTCCTTTGACTTGAAGTCACTGCGATTCCTACATGTGGAGTTGTAGGCTTTAATGCTATCAAACGTCATTCGTAACAGGATGATCATAAAGATAGTAATTGGGCCTTCAATGAATCATGTTGAGGGGTGCGAGTGATGTAGACATGATTCGTCCCTCCTATATAACAGGAGTAATGTCTTGGGCCTCTCGATAGAGTGAGACGTGAAATATGCGTGGCCACGCGGAAGTGGGTCAATATATGATATTGGGCCCGCTTGTGATTACACGTCCATTCTGGTATCGAGGAACATATGATTGGACTTAACGAGGATGACGCATTTATGCCTCGTGTTCAATTAGGACACATGGACGAAGGGACATCGACTTTATAGTAATCTTGGTCGCGGTAAGGTTAAAATCGGATCACCGATTTTTCCCCGTTAATTGGGTAGCAATGATATATTGCTAGATGCCGCTCATTGTTTATAATATTTAATATTATTTTAATATTTAATATTATTACCAACTTAATGGGAACCTATAGGGTCACACGATAGAACGGTTTTAATCGAAATCAGATTATTTAATTAAATAATGATTTAATTAAATAAGAAGGAAATGGGCTCATATTGTATGAGGCCCATTAGGGTAACATAATGAAAGGAAGGGAGTATATAAGCTTAACGCTCCAACCCTAGTCGAAGCTTCTTAGATTTTTCTGTGCCTCCTTCCTGTTGCCGTCAACTAGCAAGACGCATTCCGAGGCTACCGTTCGTGTGGACTGAGTAGAGACACTACAAGATTGTGGTGTTGGTGATCGATCTCCTCTACGCTTCAAGAGGTAAACACTACAAACTATCATGTTATTTGTGATTCATGAGCAATGCATGATCCATGGGAAAAGGGTTTTTTTTCGTTCAAGAGGATTTTCTATAATGAAAATTAAAATTATTCCTCTTGAAAACCCAACAGTTTTTGGGAGCCATTATTATCACTAGTGACTTTCTGGGGTTGATAAAAAAGAAGCAAAGAGGGGATGAGTACCTGCAGAGGATGAGGTGCTTAGTTGGGAGTGGTTAGGTTTCAGAGTTTAGAGTGGATGCATATAGTGTTATGAGGTTCAGAGATAGGATTTGTGTGCCTGAGGATAGGGAGTTGAGGAGGATAATCTTAGAGGAGGGTCATAAGAGTAAGTTAAGTTTTCATCTAGGTGCCACTAAGATGTATCACGATTTGAAGAAGGTGTTCTGGTGGCATGTCATGAGGAAGGAGGTAGATGAGTTTATTCTAGCTTGCTTGGTCTGTCAGAAGGCCAAGACTGAGCACTAAAAGCCAACTAGATGTTACGACTGCTTGAGGTCCTTGAATGGAAGTAGGACAATACTGAAATGGTTTTCATAGTTGGTTTACCTAGGACAGTAAGGAGATATGATACGATCTGGGTGATCTTAGATAAGCTAACGAAGTATGCTCACTTCTTACCTATTTGTGAGAGTCATACTTTAGAGAAGTTGACTCAGATCTATCTTAAGGAGATAGTTAGGTTTCATGGGGTGCTTTTGAGCATTATCTCTAATAGAGATGCTAGATTTGCACCTAAGCTCTAGAAGAGATTAGATAAGGCACTAGGGACTAAGTTGTGTATGATCTCAAATTACCACTTGCAACTTGATGGTCAGTCGGAGAAGACTATTTAGTCTTTAGAGGATCTTTTCCAAGCTTCTGGCACAGGGATGGCACCATTTGAGGCTCCGTATAGTAGAAAGGTTAGAACCCCATTATGCAGGTTTAAGTCAGGAGATAGTTTGGTAATAATACAAGATGTAGTTTCCTCTAATAGAGTTTACTTACAACAACAATTATCACTCTAATATAAGGATGGCACCATGTGAGGTTCCGTATGGTAGAAAGGTTAGAACCCCATTAAGCTGGTTTGAGTAAGGAGATAGTTTCGTATTAGGATAAGATGTAGTTCAGCGGACCTCGGAGCAGGTAAGGATGATTAGATAAAAGACGAAGGCAGCTCAGGACAGGCAAAAGAGTTACAGTGATAGGAAGAGGAGACCCATAGGGTTTTAGGAGGGTGATCATATATTTTTGAGGGTATCACACAGGACTGGTATTGGCAGGGCATTAGGTCTAGAAAGCTTACACCTTGTTTCATTGGACCATTTCAGATTCTTTGTCGTGTTGGTTCAGTAGCCTACCATATAACCTTACCGCCACATCTGTCTAATCTCTATGATGTACTCCATGTGTCCCAGCTCAGGATGTATTACCTTGATCCATCACAGATCATTGAACCTGAGTTAGTGTAGCTTAAGGATAACCTAGAGTACGAAGTCTTACCCTTAAGGATTGCAGATAGAAGTATTAATGAACATCGCGTTAGGCAGATCCTGTTGGTCTAAGTTGTTTGGGATGAGGCTACAAGAGACACCACTTGGGAGTGTGAGGCAGATGTCAAGTAGCAGTATCCACATCTCTTTTCATGTATTCAGTTTTTGAGGATGAAAATAATTTTAAGGGGGTGGTAATGTCACATCCCGTCTTCTGAAACCCTAATCTGTTTGTTTGACTGTATGCTTGTGTGCGATTACATGATTGATGATTTGTATGCTTGTTTGGAAATAGACCACTTTATTTGAAGCGAACTAAATAATAGTCCTAACACAATTAAATAATACACTCATGGTCTCATTTTAATGGAAATGTAAATATATATTTCCAATAATCTCCCATTGGGTCACAATTGTATCCTTACAAATGTGTTAGACTTTATCATGTCAATTTTTTTTACATTTTATACCTTAGGCATACCTTACAATCTCGTTCATCGGTTATGTGAACAAATCAAACCAAAGTGGTTTTCGATATATCAATCATAACTATAACATCAACACAACCAAATGACATAGATAAATCATGAAATGGGAGCCATGAAAATCACATGAATGTGGTCTGTCGATGTCAATTTTCAACTAGTCTTATTTTAGCAAGATCAATTAATAATTTTATTGTACAAAGTAATGATCTAAATACCAATGTTATTTCTAAAAGTAATATCCAAATATAAAAGTGTGCACACATAATGTTTGATACATAACGCGAAATATTAACGACAAACTCCCACTAAACCAAAGAACATTTCTCAAATTATAAGACACTGATATGTGCAATGTGCTCATAAAAGACATTAGGTTGGACACCCTTCGTCATAGGGTCTTCAATCGTAGAGTTTGCGCCCTATGTTCTCTATGGAGATTGCACCATACGAAACTGCACCACCAGCCAATCCAACACTAAGTTGATCAAAATTAAAGCCAAAGTACTCAATGATGTCTAATTGATCTTACCTCCTATACGTGAGCATATATATCCTTTTGTTCCCTTTAAGAAGCTCACAACCTTTTTGGTTGCTGTCAAATGATCCAAAACCAGATTACTCGAGAATCCACCTAGCACTCCAATGATGTAGATGCCTGGATGCGTTCAAACGTTAGCAAATATCAGTCTTTTCATAGTTAAGCATATCTTCTGCATCTCATGAATTTTTATATTCTTTTCAGCATTGTTGGAAACTAAACTTGTCTCCCATCGTGATCGGGCACCACCTGATTTATAGTCCCACATGTCAAACCTTTTGAGAATTTTGAACTTAAGGAATCAACCAAAGAAAATGTTATATTATTATCAAATAAAAAAAAAATATGATAGGAACAAATCAATAACCATGTCGGCCAAGAAAAATTTCTTCCAAGGTTTGTCAAAAAAAACCATTTTTTAATTTTTGGTCAAAAAATTGTCACTTTGATAAGCAAAGTAGCCCATGTTATAATTTGTTGATAAGGAAATGGGCTTCAAAGGAATACAACGCACATGGCATAGCTTCCAGTCCCGTCTCGATACAAGCGAGACCATAATGCCTCTTATTTTGGGAATTAAGTTCTGCACCCCACAAATTACCAACCACACCCCACATTTTGGTGAGTTGACCAAAATACCCTAAAAATAAATTAACCGCTCCATCACTACTCCCCTTTCCAATTCATACTTCTCACGCTCCCAGCTAACCAATACAAAAAATACCAAATTTACGGTAAAACACAAAAAAATAAAAAAGATTTACCTTAAATTGGCTTATTTATAGTACTCAAATATTTTTCGGGTATAGTAAATAAGCCTATTTACGATATGGGGATTTTTTTTCAATTCTCCATACCGTAAATAGGCTTATTTACCGTACTTAAAATATTTTTGGATACTGTAAATAAGCTTATTTACGGTATGAGAATTTTTTTCAATTCTCCATACTATAAATAGGCTTATTTACAATACTCAAAAAAAATTTGAGTACTGTAAATAAGCCTATTTACGGTATGGAGAACTGAAAAAAATTTCATACCGTAAATTGACATATTTACAGTATTCAAAAAATTTTTGGATACCGTAAATAAGCCGAATTACGGTATGGGGATTTTTTTTCAATTCTCTATACAATAAATAGGCTTATTTACTGTACTCAAAAAAATTTTGGTACTGTAGATAAGCCATTTTACTGTATGGAGAATAGAAAAATATTCCCCATAAATTTTTGAGTACCGTAAATATACGGTATGGAGAATTGAAAAAAAAATCTCATACTGCAAATAGGCTTATTTACGGTACTCAAATTTTTTGGGTACTGTAAATTAACTTATTTACAGTATGGAGAATTTTAGAAAAATCCTATACCATAAATTGACATATTTATTGTACTCAAATTTTTTTTTATATCTTAAATATGCCTATTTACCTATGTTGTTTATAAAAACAAAATATTGCGTACCTGAAAAGTGTACAGGGGGGATGAGAAGATGGTCACTGCGGGTGCTTTCTACTTTCTGGTGTTTTCTATTAGGTTAGAGATGAGAAGACTAACTGGGCTCCAAAAGGCCCATTTAAAACCCATTTTTCCTTTGACAAAAAAACCCATTTTCTTATATAATTATGTTGGGCATTCAAACACATTTAATAAATTAACATAAAGACCCATTTCAAATACATCCGTATATTGTTGGGCATTCCACTTATATTTAATAAATTCACATAAAGCAAAAAAATAAAAAAATAAAATAATTAAGAGTTATAGATTTATTATATATATATATATAATATTATTTCTTTTAATTAATTAATTAATTTTTTATTTTTTTGCATTACGAGATATATATATATATATATATTTTGCAACTCATTTTGGTAATTACACTCCAAAAGCAATTTTAACCAAAACAATCCAAACAATATTTCTTTACAAAAACATATCCAAACATAAATCAGTTCATTTTTAACTCACTTTAAACCAAAATTAATTTTATAAAATTCATTCAAAATTAATTTTTACCCACCGTGAAACCAAACACACACGAAGGTTGGTTGGTAGGAGTGTGGAGATAAGGTGATAAGGAGTGAGTGGGTATGGGAAGTAGGGGAAGTTTTATGATTTTTAAGTTAACGGTATTACGGGGTTTAGGGAAATTGTGGGGGTGTGGTTGCTAATTTGGGGATGTAGAATTTAATTCCCCTTATTTTCTGCATTGCACAATCTCATATTTTATAAGATGCTGGTCTCTGTGGTGGAATACTATCCCTCATTTTTTAGTTGATGATTTTACACGCTGTAGGATAGGCTTTCCTTGTTATCGTTTTACTAGATAGTTTTTGCTGGTCTTGGGCTTGCTCTCATGACGGTAGTCTTTTTTGGTTTTTTCTGTTTGTCGCTTGTGTTTTTCTATGGGTTTTAGCCTAGTCCCTATGTGTTTTTGTATTTTTTTTTTTAGGCAAAAGAAAGGAGAGGGGTCTCGTTAAAACCTTCTGATGCAAAACCCTCCTTAGGGAATAAACATCCAGAAGGAAAAAGAGTACCCCCGCCTAAAATTTATTAATAAAAATTGAAAAAAAAGTAACAGAGAAAATGGGGGGACTAGGCCAAAACCCATTAAACAGCATCAAAGCAATAACAATAGGCCCGACCAAAAGCCATATGCAACTACAATAAAAAAGAAAGCAATGGTGGTATGCAAAGGCATCACAATAATGTCTTCCATCCCAACGAGGTTGGCACCAAAGACATTAACAATCATTTGCAGCATACCAAGATTTAAAAAACAGGGAAGCAAAGAAAGGCAGAAGCAGAGG
Organism: Calophaca sinica; assembly: GCA_037113605.1. Lineage (NCBI taxonomy): Eukaryota > Viridiplantae > Streptophyta > Magnoliopsida > Fabales > Fabaceae > Calophaca > Calophaca sinica. Next base: position 16,315,932 of record CM073734.1, on the reverse strand, counting down.
AAGACCCAAAGAAGAATTATCTGAACCGGTAGCATGGCAAGCCATATCTGTTGCGAGCGAAATCTTCAACCACAAAGGAAGGGATGGTGTTCCACCAAGTGAGACCAGGATAGGAAATACCTTTATTTGCCAACTTATGCAAGCAGAATTGCCTTCTCTATAGATGTGAGAAGCGGAGAAAGTCATGTTCTTAGTGAGTAAGCCGTTTAACCCGGCGATGCGAAGATTCCAAGGGACAATAGCAGGATTAGAAAAAGCTAGAACCACCAACGCTGAGTCACATTCAAGCCACAACTTGTTCCATCCATTGCGGTTGGCCAACTCAATAGCTATGATAGCACCCATTAACTCAGCATAGAAAGCATTGGCTACGCCAATATGGAAAGTAAAGCACCCAAGAGTGGCTGCTCTACTATCTCTAAATATACCCCCGCAAGCAGCAGGGCCTGGAGACCCCTTAGCCGCACCATCAGTGTTAACTTTGATCCAGGTACAATTAGGCAGATGCCAGTTCACCTCAATGATTTTAGGAGCTTTGCTCAGCTTACCAGTAATGAAGAAATGCTTAAGAAAAACAAACTCCTGAATATTACCAGACATGGACCTCGAAGAACGGTTACCTATAAGGTTGACATTAGCAACGATGAAGTTAATAGCCACCGCCATTGGGACATTATTATTATCAAAACGAAGCTGATTCCTGCAGTACCAAATGGCCCCTATAGAATTGGCAATGGCGGCAATGAGAACCTCTTTAGCCTGGGGGCTCCAAGAACGATCACAAATCTTTAAGATAGATAAAATGGAGGACGTGTCCATGGCCACCCCAATGCAATGACCCAACCAACTCCAAATATGAGAAGCAAAATCACAAGTTAAAAACAAATGATCAGTAGATTCATAATGTGAACCACAGAGACTACACATAGAGACCATGTGGCATCCTCTCCTCCATAACTGATCATCCGTTGGAAATTTATTATGAATCAAGCGCCAAATGAGAAAGGATTTTGAAGGGGGGATTGAAGCTTTCCAAATAAGCTTGGACCAACCACAGACCTGCATAGAAGGGGCTTGAAGAACATAAGCTTCTTACAAAGAGAGAGTTCCTGAATCAGTACCTTTCCAAATCCAAGTGTCAGGGATGGGAAACTTAGGAATCTTAACTTTCTGGATCTCAGAGGCAAGGATTGGGAAACGCTGCAACAAGGTCTGAGGGATGTGCCACTCATAATCAATAATGAAATCGCTGACCTTTGCAGTGAGAGAACCATGCATAGAAGCCGGGATATTTAACAAACTGACGATCGGCTGTGAGAGCCAGCAATCGAACCAAAAATTGATGCTAGTGCCATCACCCAGCTGCCAGGATGTAGAAGCGTCCACAGTATTAACAAAGTGTTTCAAACCGGCCCAGATGGAAGAAGAAACATGATAGCTAATGGTGGCTTTGTTCTTTAAAACTCTAGCCCGAAGAAGTTGGGCCCATTGAGCAGTGAAGATTTAAGCTCCCAACATCTCTTTAACATAGCTGCTTTATTGGTAGCCTTTAACGAGCGAAAACCCAAACCACCAACATCGTAGGGACTGCACACCTTATGCCAGGTAACTGTGACCACTTTAGCTGTATGAATGTTGCCAGACCAAATAAAATTCCTGATATATCTATCCAGCGAATTCAGAAGAGAAACTGGCCAAGCATAGACCTGAAAAGAGTATGTTAGCATACCAAAAATAACAGATTTAACTAATTGGACTCTACCCATGATAGAAAGCATGGAGCCTTTCCAAGAAGCTAGCTTAAGAATAATCTTATCTGCGATAGGTTGAAGATGCTCTTTCTTAGGCTTCCCACGGAATAAAGGAACACCAAGATAGGTAAAAGGAAGCTGACCCCTTCCAAAACCCAAGATGTCAGAAATAGAACTTAACCGAGCATGCGGGATGCAGCCGTCATAAAATTTGGATTTATCCTGATTAATTTTTTGACCAGAAGCCTGACTGTAGAGCTGAAAAAGATGCATGAGGTGCTCAATATTCCTCTTAGTGCCCTTGCAGAAAATAAGAATGTCATCTGCATAAAGCACATGACTAGGGACTTTATAGCCTCTAGGACTAGCCATCTGTAACAAAGTACCCTGCTGAACTAAATTCAAAATGCCTCTACTAAGAACTTCTTCGGCAAGACAAAAAAGAAGAGGAGAGAGAGGATCTCCCTGCCTGACCCCTCTCTTGCAAGCAAAATAGCCAGTAGATTTCCCATTAACAGATATAGAAAGCTTAGCCGAATTGAGGATGTTAGCCACCCAATTACAGAAGGTCGGATCAAAGCCAAACTGCCTAAGCGTCTTAAGAAGAAAGGTCCAGTCAATAGTATCGAAAGCCTTGCTGATATCAATTTTGAGAGCAATATTACCACCAAAACTTTTCTTGTGAAGAAGGTTGACTGCTTCAGAAGCAACGCCAATACAGTCAAATATTTGACGCCCTTGAATGAAGCCGCGTTGATTTTGGGAAACAATTTTGGAGGCCACTTTGGCCAGCCTATCCGCGAGAACTTTAATGATCATCTTAAATTTAAAGTTGGCTAAAGCGATAGGCCTATACTGACCAATCGTATCAGCTTCTGGAGTCTTGGGAATAAGAACCACCATGCTAGAATTAAAGTTGGGGAGAATCCAACCCTGCCTGAAAAACTGGAGCACCGCATTAAAAACATCCAGACCAATTAAGTCCCAGTATTTCTGGTAAAAAAAGCCCCCAAAGCCATCAGGACCAGGAGCCCCATTAGAGTTCATAGAGAAGATAGCATTTTTAACCTCATCCATAGAAGGTAAGTTAGTCAGCATCAAATTATCATCAACAGTAACCTCAGGCGAAATAACAGAATCAATCAAACCATTATCGATACAATTATTATCAACAGCAAATAGAGAAGTGTAAAAATCAAGAGCATGGTTCTCAATATCAAGAGGGTCAGTAAGAATAGCATCACCTGATTTGAGCATGGTCATTCTTTTAGTTGCGTTTCTGATTTTAGTAACAGTGTGGAAGAAAGAAGTGCATCTATCCCCATAGTTGTGCCAATTCAATCTCGACTTTTCTTTCCAAAAGGTTTCTTGGAACTGTAAGGCTTGATTAAGAGTTACCTGGGCCAACTCTTGAATAACCAAATCATCAGAGCACCCATGCAAATCGAGTTGCTCTTGAATGGTAGCAACGCCTTTCATGGCTGCCTGCACCTTAAGATTAATATCACCAAAGCATTCTTTATTCCAATGCTTTAGTTTCTCTTTAACAAGTTTAAGCTTTTGAGTGAGCACGACCATAGGCTGACCAGGCCGAAATACTCCAAGCATCTCTAATAATACCAAAACAATCCTCATGGTCAGCCCATATTTGCAAGAATTTAAAAGAAGAAGGGAAGCCCCCATCCTGTTTGTCGAACTCGAGCAGAAGAGGGTGATGATCCGATTTAGACTTGACTAAAGTACAACAAGAAACAGTACTCCAAGAAGAGAGCCAGTCTTGGTTGCACACAGCACGATCTAACCTCTTTTCAGTGAGATTTCGACCCTTTCTACCGTTAGACCAGGTGTAAAGAGCTCCCCGAGTATTAATATGAACCAAACTAGAATTATCAGTCCAATCTCTAAAATCCGTGCAAGCAATTTGGGTCGGCTTACCTTTACCTCGATACTCATGAGAGCCAAGGGTAGTGTTAAAGTCACCAAAAAAGCACCAAGAACCTGGGTTCGCCGCTTGGGCATCAATAAGATCCTGCCATAACTGCCTGCGGGTAATGTAAGAGGTGGAGGCATAGACAGCAGCCATATTAAAAGACTGATTTTGCCACTCCAAAGAGAAAGCCACAAACTGGCTAGTAACAGAAATAATGGAAGGGGTTAAAGACACATGACAAATACACCAAAGATTAGGGGAGAGAGGCTGTCTCTTGTTAACTTCAAAAACCTTGTAATTTAAATTGGACCAAAAACGTTTAGGGAATTGATCAATCCGAATCCAAGGCTCAGAAATAAAGAAGAGATGAGGTCTATTATCAGTAACTAGTTGTTTGATAACCAATCTAGTGTCACGATTGGCTACCCCTCTAGCATTCCAAAAAATAGCTTTCATTAAGAATTATTCTTAGCGGCTGCCCTGGAACGGGTATGGTAGTTCTTCTTTGCAGCAACTTTGGCCTTTTCTCTTAGTTTTCGCTTTTGAGATTTGGTTAACACCTTGATGAATTCAGTTTGCTGTTCAACATCATCATTAAGGTTAGCAATCAGGTATTTAGAAGAAGAAGAACTAGCCTGGGTGTCGTCAGTGTTCTCAACAAAATCGGTCTCATCCTCATCCTCCTCTTCATCTCCCCACAATCGCCCATATGACCAAGTCCTTCCTAACAGTGGCATTAGGATCGGTTGAGGAATGAATTGGGCTATCCAGCAAAGTTTCATTGATGTCTTTGTTGGGGGAAGCATCATGAATTATACGCACAGGACCTGCAGAAGACACAGAGTCTGGCACAATGGATATAATAGAATTCACAGAATTACGAACCTGCACATTGCTTGCTGAGGCGCTACCATTGAGCTGAGGTTGATTTGGCGCTGGCATTTCCAGCTCAACATGCGATGCCTTACCAGAGGGACTAGTATTTTGTTGCACAAAACCAAGCAAAGGGTTGTTACCATGATTTCTACTCTCAGAAGCCTTGTATGGGATATTATTAACCCCCTTAAGAGAATTTGGGTCGTGAACTTTTACCACCTCAATAGCTATAGCCTTGCCTCTATTGTTGATAGGTGTTAGCACCTTAGAAGTAGCCATATGATTGTCATGTGATGCACCCGAGCTCAAAGGCACCGCTGCATTGTTGTTGATCTTATTACTCTCGGTTTCAACTTTATCTGAGGGTAACTCATGTGCATGGCTCAAGTTACGGTTGGTTCTAGAACTGACATCATGAACGATTGCATCTTTTTTAAGAATAGTAACAGGTTGTTCTTGAACTAAAACCTGATCATTAGTGTCGCCAAGATTCTCTGCAATATTGGCTTGAGGATGGTTCATAGCAGCAGGTGCATGCGTATTTGTTTCCTAGCGAGGAGCTTTGTTTCCTGTTATAATTCTTGCGTATAATCTTTGGGCCATGGTCAAGAGTGTCTGTTGCCTCTTTATCCTTTTTCCTGCAAGAAGATGCTACGTGACCCAATTGTTTGCAGGTAGAACAAAAGAGAGGAAGGTTCTCATATTCAAGAGACACAAAGAAACCAAATCCAAGGCGTTTCACCAAGAGTTTGCTGCGGAGAGTGGAGTTTAGATCTATATCAATAAGGATACGGGCAAAGTGACCATACGAATGCCTGCTGGTGGCTTCATCAAGACATATAGGGATGCCTATGCTACCCGCAATGGCAAATAGGATGCGAGGATCCCAATATTCCTGAGAAAGCCCTATAATCCGAACCCAACATTGTGCATTGGTTTGCTTGAGATTTTTGGTATCAAAGTCTGGTGTCCAAGAGAACAAACGAAGGAAGCCCGGTTTTAACTGCCAGGAAGTGATGGAGCGAACGCTGCGCAGGTCTTCCACAGAGGAGAATTCGAACTCATAGTAGCCTTTTCCAAGAGGTATCATGTGCCAATGGTCGATCGGCTTCCATAGGGCCTGAAGCTTGGTGCGCAAGTCAGCGGCCTTAATTGGAATGTCGCCTTTGGATAGAAATAGCCGACCATGGAGATGGTTTTTGCACCTTTCAAGACCTGCAAGGTAAGCCTCCTCAGGTATTTGAATCGAAAGTTCTTCACTGTTGAAGCATGGCGTAGGAAGTTGGCTATAAGGGACATCACAGGCATTGTTCACGGCTTTTGCAAAAGTCTTGGTCTGTGGCGAGGTATTTTCAGGCACACGATCATGAGCATGTGAAGTGGCTTGCGAAGAGGAGAGATCAACCAGGAAGGGCCAAGGGCAAACCGGTGGAGGACCGGCGGCCATGGTGACGGTAATCAAGGATGACGGCAAGCAAGCAACCCTGTGCCGTCACAGCAAACGAGTGCGCCGAAAAAGAGAGAGAGTGCGCCGTGGAAGGAGAGGTGGAAGGAAGTCTGGGCATGGACAAGTTGAAGCATGCAAGTCGAAGAATAGAGATTTATCAGAGCCGCGCAGGAGTTGCCAAAAACAGAGTGCAACTTCACTCGTGTGGACGCCGGGGATGAGTGCGCCGGACCGCCGAGAGGTTGCGCCGTGGACGCTGGAGGTGAGGTTGGTCGGAGGCACTGTAACAGCCCAAATTTTCATCCTTCTAGGTTAGGATATGTCTTAGGGTATTAGAACATGCTTATAGTTGCTTGGGATGGGTTTCATATGTTTTACAATCCCTTCAGCTGACTGAGTATCTAGATGTACCTTTATTCCTATGCTTAGTTATTTCAGTTACCGTATTCCCCATTTTCGAACCCCTTAACAACTCAATTGAGTAACACCCTCACTTTGTGCTAGAACCTTATAATTCCTTGTGTGCTTGATTAAGCATTTCATGTATGTAGATGTGTTAAATATGCTATTGATTAGTTAGAAGTGCAATAAGATTGGCACGGTGCGTGTTTAGGCGAGTCAAGACATAAAATTGGCAGCAGATACGGTCGAAGCTGGCGCCATACTGAAACTTCGGGCGCCAGGCCTCAGAGAAGCAGCGTAGGGCACCAGTCTTGGCCTTGGCGCCCACAGCTGATAAGTGGCTGTTCATTTTTTCGCGTTTTTACTCGTTTTGGGCCGGTTCTGTGACCCCGTGTGACCCATTCTGGACCTGAAGAAGCAACCACGACCCCTAGACTTAACCTAGCCACTAAGCATCAGTTCTAAAACCCTAAACATGATTAGGAGCTGCTCATAAGACCAATTAAAATAGAGAAAAGTTCTTTTCCCCCTTTCTCCAATTTGATGCTGTCAAAGGCTTTGAACTCAAAGCTACGCTAGGGAACTCGACTAGGGAGCATTGTTACTGTCATTCTTACAGCCTCATTGTGAGGAATAGAAAGTGGTAAGCCTTCTAATGATAACTTTGTCTTTAAGGTCAATGTTAGGGTTCTAAACTATGATTTTTCCATTCCTAAACCCTTGCTCTTGTGTTTTTGCTGAAGAAAGCTTCACTAGGAAAAGGAAAAGCTTGGTGTTCCCTCATACCATCTTAGGAGTACGAAATTCACTTGAGGTAAGGGGTAGTTGTTCTCTTCTAGTGAGTGTATGGAACATGTGTGAACAATAGGGGTGTCCCACGACCCCTATGCCTCCCGCGCAGAATCTAAAAAACGAGCACTATCACCACCGTGATAGGGAGACATTCGAACTCCTCAATTATTATTCTTGACTGGTGATATTTACTGTAACGTGATGTGATAATTTCATTGGATTGATGAATTTGGTGTGGTGATTGAGTCTTGATTGTTTACATGCTTGTTACTCTTGACTATTCTTTTATTGTTCAGAGAGGTGAAAATCTTGGTTGTTGCCGACTTTAAATTGCTATTGTATGAATTCCTACAAGACTTGATGACATGCTATATTATTCATGTTGTGTGCCTAGGTACTGATATGGTCAGTATTTAAAAAGTGTTGAATTGCCTAAACCACTAGTGTTGTTGCAAGAATTAGCGGTGATGATGATTTAAAAACAGAATGTTGGAGAGGTTAAAATGGAATAAAAGGTGAATCAAGTTAGGGTTAATTATTTAGAATAATTGACATATGAATAAACCATGCCTTGATAGAGACCTTGAAGTTTTAACAAGAGAATTGAGGGTTAACGATAGGGATGAGTTGAGTTGTGCAGAAATTGTTTGCTACCAAATGATAGGGTAAGGAATTTAAATAGCTAAATGGTGAGCTTTAGACCCTATGAATGTGTAATCACTAAGTATGGATCAAAGAACTCTAGACCATGTCCAACTAAGTTCTGAGGGACGTAATGGTGAGGCATTAGATCCCGAGCAGTGCGAACCCTACATTGCGAGGTGGATGGCGGTGGCGGCGCGCGGCGCCCACGATGTCAGGCGCCAGGCGCCCAGTGACAGCATGCACTCTTGTTGTTTCGTCGTGTTTCCTCAGGTTTCCGCAATTAGGTTGATATTGTAAAGCCTAAGTAGGATGTCTAAAGTTCATTTATGATGCCTAAGGATTTAATAGTGTGATAATTTGAGAGAACTAATCTTTCTATTCCAAAGCTTCACTTGGATGTTATGTGCTTAATCAAAGTTGCTAAGAACATTAAATGTTTATGTTATTGGTAAAAGTGTAACGACCAGTTTCCGGACCGCTACCGAGCTCAATATACCGAGCTCGAGTTACCGAGCTCAACACACCGAGCTCAACATAAACCTGTATGAGATGTGTTTTAAAACGAAACTCTTGTGCCTTTTAAAAATACGATATATTTTTTTTTTTTTTAAAACCAACTCGTGCACATCAGAGTAATTACAGCTTTTCGAAACATGGTGCAACTAAGACACAAGACTTAAATTCTAATAAAACATACATGCATAACATACACATATATATCACTCGAAATAATAATGTATACAAAATACAGAGTAGCAATGTATAAAGAAAATACACCTAAGATGCAGACGACTTCAAAAGAGCAATCATACCACAGGGGTACTTAGACTCCCACGCAGTTTGCTCCAAAAAGTAAGACCACCAGTCTACCCTGAAACAACAAAACAACAACGCCCCAAGTCACGACATACTACTCCAAAAGAAAACAAGGTACAGTCATCAAAAGAAATCGTCGAACAAACAATCAATCCACGACAAATGCAGTGCGTCACTCGGGTCCTCGTCGAGCTCCTCCTCGGCATCATCTCTGTCGAGTTCCTGCGCCCTCGACATCGCTGGGTAGCAGTCATGGGTTGAAGGCACCACGGGGAAAGGGTCAACTTCTCAACAATTCAAGATAAGCTCGACATAAAGAAATAAGCAACACAATAATGTATCTCGAATCACCACCGCGTGACTCGACCATCTCACTCTAGACTCGACACAACTCTTATTAGGAATATCGTCGGAGTCCATCCCAAGCTGGCGTAATAGGTAAGCGGCGAGTCCAACCCCAAACCGATACCATGCATTAATCGGCGAGTCGACCCAAGCGATAATGCGACGCCTAACCAATCCACCATAAACAAAGGGGACCTAGCACCCTCGATTATGCGGGTCAGGCTCAGCGTCATACGACTCCTAGCTCTCTCACTCGATGATTAGCTCGCGCATGTCAAAGAGTAACACAACTTACTTGATCACATATCAAATAAAGAGAGCATGCTTAACATGAAGAAAACACGATTCGACATTTAAGCAATAAAACATTCTGCATGAAGAAGCATGAATTAAATGACAATACACCATTCACAACATATATTCAATCACATATCAAATACATGCAAAAAATCATATCACAACATTCCAATCTCGACACCAATCAAGGAGTCCATACATAAATATAACAATAAAATAAAGTCTTAGAGATATCTAGGAGTTGCCCTTACCGAACTCCAAGTTAATGCTGCTCGACAACGACCTCGACAATTTGTCTTCAAAGAGCTCGACAACGACTTCTCTTACTCGATCTCGACACGGTTGTCTTCAACGAGCTCGACAGCGACCGACACGTACACTTCTCGATCGACCTCGACACGTCTGATTCTCGATCTGGATTCATTGCTTCCACGTCCTTGGATTCGCTTTCCGTACACCTCGATTGAAATCACTCGATCTCGGGAATCGGACTTCCTAAAACAAACACAACTTCGATTCGATCTATGGGTTCTAATACACTTAGCTCTCTTCCCAAACTTAACCTGACCCGGAAAAATATAAAACTCAAGAAGCGAAATATATTTTCCTCTAACACAAAGTTAGGGTTTTGATCAAAGTTCATGAAAAAGGTTATCGATGCTTCAACAGATAGATCGACAACAACAACAACGAAGCAACAAGCGAAAAACAAGAAATCGAAACAAACCAAAAATGAAGAGTTTACGGCGCTGGGTGCGAAAAAGCGAGGGAAGAAAATTTGTTTTACAAGCCCAATTAATCGGTTAGAAAGATAGGTAATATCGTGAAGAAGAAAACCCATCGATTTGACATGATTTGGAAGCATAAAGCGGCTAAAAATGGAAAGATAAGTAGCGCTAAGCGGTACGGAGAGAAAAGAAAAATGCATTCTTCATACCTCAATGGTGATGGTCGGCGGTGAGATATAGGTCGAGAAGATGATGATGAACAAGGTTGATGAAGAAAGCTTGTGCGAGAATCTCGATGGAACTCACGGTTTAAATCGATGGAGACTGAAGAAAACAACGAAACTTCAGGCGAGAAGGAAGGAAGAAGAAAGAAGAAAAGAGAAATGAGTGTTTGAGGGAAAACCGATCGTGAATACAGCTGGTGAGAAAAGGGTATAATCGTAACTCCAGCTATAAGATGCCAATCCCATCAATCATCTACCCGTCTAATCGTTCCTCTCTCATAATTACCCTCTACTCTGTCGGTCAACGATCTAGAACCGCAGCGGCGAGCGGCAAGCCGACAAAATAATTATTACAAACAATATAATAATAACGCTGAATAACGTTCGAAAGAATACGAGTTATCATCTCGACACGATGTCGACAAGGGTGCTCGTTGTAACACCTGAGGACGAGATCGACATCGTCTTAGGACGACGTATCGAGACCTCGCGTCGAGATCTTGTGTCGAGACCTCGCGTTGAGATCATGTGTCGAGATTCCGTGCCAAGATCGTTTCGGAGTCATTTCTTGCATTTGAGGAGACGCGTGCACTAGGCTTTGGCCGAGGAGATCGCGTGTCGAGTTGATGAAGTCGCGTACCGAGCTGATGAGGACGCATGTCGAGCTGAGGAGGCCGCGTTCACGAACTCGTGTTAGAACCTTGTGCGCTTGCACGAGCACCCTTGTCGACATCGTGTCGAGATGATAACTCGTATTCTTTCGAACGTTATTCAGCGTTATTATTATATTGTTTGTAATAATTATTTTGTCGGCTTGCCGTTCTCGTCGCGTGTCTAGACCGTTGACCGACAGAGTAGAGGGTAATTATGAGAGAGGAACGATTAGACGGGTAGATGATTGATGGGATTGGCATCTTATAGCTGGAGTTACGATTATACCCTTTTCTCACCAGCTGTATTCACGATCGGTTTTCCCTCAAACACTCATTTCTCTTTTCTTCTTTCTTCTTCCTTCCTTCGCTCACGAAGTTTCGTTGTTTTCTTCAGAATCTCCATCGACGAAACCGTGAGTTCCATCGAGATTCTGCACAAGCTTTCTTCATCAACCTTGTTCATCATCATCTTCTCGACCTATATCTCGCCTGCTCGACCATCACCATTGAGGTATGAAGAACAGATTTTTCTTTTTCTGCGTAGCTCTTGTTTAGCGCTACTTATCTTTCCATTTTTAGCCAGTTTTATGCTTCCAAATCATGTCAAACTGATGGGTTTTCTTCTTCACGATATTACCTATCTTTCTAACCGATTAATTGGGCTTGTAAAACAAATTTTCTTCCCTGTTTTTACGCAATCGGCGTGCCGAAACTCTTCATTTTTGGTTTGTTTCGATTTCTTGTTTTTCGTTTGTTGCTTCTGGTTGTTGTTGTTGTCGATCTATCTGTTGAAGCATCAGATAACCTTTTTCATGAACTTTTGATCGAAAACCCTAACTTTGTGTTAGAGGAAAAATATATTTCAGTTCTTGAGTTTTATATTTTTCTGGGTTGTGGTTAAGTTTGGGAAGAGAGCTAAGTGTATTAGAACCCATAGATCGAACTGAGTTGTGTTTGTTTTAGGAAGTCTGATTCCCGAGATCGAGTGATTTCCGAATCGAGGTGTACGGGAAAGCGAATCCAAGGACGTGGAAGCAGCGGAATCCAGATCGAGAACTGTACGTGTCGAGGTCGACTGAGAAGTGTACGTGTCGAAGTCGTTGTCGAGCTCGTTGAAGACAACCGTGTCGAGATCGAGTAAGAGAAGTCGTTGTCGAGCTCTTTGAAGACAGCTGTGTCGAGGTCGTTGTCGGCGAGCAAAGATTAACTTGGAGTTCGGTAAGCGCAACTCCTAGATATCTCTAAGACTTTATTTTATTGTTATATTTATGTATGGACTCCTTGATTGGTGTCGAGATTGGAATGTTGTGATATGATTGAGTTTTTGCATGTATTTGATATGTGATTGAATATATGTTGTGAATGGTGTATTCTTTGTCAGTGCGTTTCTTCATGCAGAATGTTTTATTGCTTAAATGTCGAATTGTGTTTTCTTCATGTTAAGCATGCTCTCTTTATTTGATATGTGATCAAGTAAGTTGGGTTACTCTTTGACATGCGGCGAGCTAGTCATCGAGTGAGAGAGCTAGGAGTCGTATGGCGTTTTTGGCGGACCCAGATAGCTGAGGTGCTAGGTCCCCTTTTTGTTTATGGTGGATTGGCTAGGCGTCGCATTATCAGTTTGGGGTTGGACCTGCTGATTAATGCATGGTATCGGTTTGGGGTTGGACCTGCCGTTTACCTATTACGTCAGTTTGGGGATGGACCTGCTGACGATATTCCGGAATAAGAGTTGTGTCGAGTCTAGAGTGAGATGGTCGAGTCACGTGTGGTGATTGAGATACATTATTGTGTTGCTTATTTCTTTATGTCGAGCTTATCTTGAATTGTTGAGAAGTTGACCCTTTCCCGTGGTGCCTTCAACCCATGACGGTTACCCAGGCGATGTCGAGGGCGCAGGGAACTCGACAGGAGATGATGCCGAGGAGGAGCTCGACGAGGACCCGAGTGACGACCTGTACTTGTCGTGATTGATTGTTTGTTCGACGTATTTCTTTTGATGACTGTACCTTGTTTTCTTTTGGAGTAGTATGTCGTGACGATTTAGGCGTGTTGTTTTGTTGTTTCAGGGTAGGCTGGTGGTCTTACTTTTGGAGCGACCCTGGGAGTCTTTAAGTACCCCAGTGGTATGATTGCTCTTTGAAGTCAGCTGCATCTTAGGTGTATTTTCTTTATACATTGCTACTCTGTATTTTTGTATACATTATTATTTCGAGTGATATATATGTGTATGTTATGCATGTATGTTTTATTAGAATTTAAGTCTTGTGTCTTAGTTGCACCATGTTTCGAAAAGCTGTAATTACTCTGATGTGCACGAGTTGGTTTAAAAAAAAAAAATATATCGTATTTTTAAAAGGCACAAGAGTTTCGTTTTAAAACACATCTCATACAGGTTTATGTTGAGCTCGGTGTGTTGAGCTTCGGTAACTCGAGCTTCGGTATATTGAGCTTCGATAGCGGTCGGAACGGTCGTTACCTTGTTGGTATCAGGCGATTCGGTTACGGCCAGAGTGTGCATAGGAAATTTGGGAGTCACCGTGTCGGGTTATGTGTGTTGGGTACCTAGTTGTATTATGTTGATTCTTTGTTTGACTAAGTGAAGCACTTATTGCTTGAGAAATTGTTTGAACTGTTTCTTGATTGAAGCGGTGTGTTTTAACACATCCTTGTTGTGAGATTCAGCGGGGTTTTGAACTTTGTGGAATCTAATGCCACCTCGTAGGAATACGGCATTTGCAGCGAGAACGTCGACATGGAGCGAGCAATTCAAGCTATGGCCGAGATGGCGGCGGCCATGGCTCAACAATCACCGCTGCAACTCAACAGGCTAACGCGATGGCTCAGCCAGGCGGCGGCGTTAACTCAGCAGAACTTGCGGCCAGCGACAGCGAAGCGAGCGAAATCTTTGAAGTTAGAGGATTGGCGGACTTCAGGAAGCATGATCCGCAGAAGTTCTACGGTGAGCCAAATCGGATAAAGGCGATCTTTGGATGCAAGAGATCGAGAAGATCTTTGAGGCACTCCATTGCGGGACAACGTGAAGGTCGACTATGCCACCTACTTATCGCTAGGAGACGCAGAGTATTGGTGGAGAGGGTGAAGCAAACATTTATAGCGGAACGTCGCGAGATGACACAGGAGCTTTTTCGTGAAAGGTTCTTGGACAAGTACTTCCAGATCTTGCACGAGCGAGAAGGAGCAAGAATTTCTTCAATTGCGGCAAGGCAATTCGGCGGTGTAGTATGCGGCCAAGTTCGAGTCGTTGGCGAGGTATTTGATCCATTCCGTGATCGAGTTGACCAGAGATGGTTGAGTGAGAGATTCCAGCGAGGATTGAGATTCGACATTCGAAGTCGATGGTGTCGTTGAGGATCCGAAACCTCCAAGAGCCGATTGATCGATGTGTCGAGGTAGAAGGAGTAAGGAGCCACAAGAAAGATTGTAAGCGGACCGGTGAGACCCTAGAGTGCGAGGCGTAGATTTACCTGAAAGAAACAACCGCGCGAAGAAGCCGTCACGACCGACCTCGAGGAACGACAACGAGGACGATGTCGTCCGATGACCCAGGTACCGAGAAGCGGAGGACCAGGCCGGTGTCGAGGTGAATTGTTTCCGTTGTGGAAAGAGCGGGACATTACGCCAATAATCGTACTCGGAAGGAGGGTGTGCTACAACCGCAAGAAGCCAGGGCATTTTGCCAAGGATTGTCCTACACCCAAAGCTGAGCAAGCGATGCTTGCGGCAAAGGCCAAAGGAAGCGTCAAGTGGCTAAAGGCGAGTTTTACGCATGAGTGGCGAGGAAGCGAGCAGTGAAGATCTTATCCAAGGTGAATGTGAGATCGGGGTAAATCCTTATCCGTTCTTTTTGATTCAGTGCAACCCATTCCTTTATTTCTTCCGATTGTGTGAACCATTTGAACTTGACTGTGATCGCTTTACCGCTTTAAATTAGTAGTTACAACCCCAACGCTAAAACCTTAGTCACAAACACCGCATGTCTTAATTGTGTAGTGATTATTGAGTAGAAAGTTTGTGGTCAATTTGGTTTGTTTGCCTCTTAAGGGCTTAGATGTCATCCTCGGGATGGATTGGTTGTCACACCACCATGTCCTTTTGGGTGTGCCAGTAAAGCGTAATTTTTCCGGACCTTGGAGTCTCCAATTATCTTTACGCGAGCGTATTGGAGTTTCTTTGAAAGAAGGAACTAGGGAATACATGTATCTGGCTAGTTCGGAAGTTTTCGGCAGATCGGCGTGAAGAATGTACGGTGGTGTGTGACTTTGAGGGCGTTTTCGAAGGCGTGCCAGGGTTACCACCCGATGCGAGAGGTCGAGTTTTCCATCGACTGATTCCAGGAACGTAACCGATTTCCAAAGCGCCATACGGGATGTCTCTGCCCGAGATGAAAGAGTGAAGTCCCGGATCGAACACTTGGAGTCGAAGCAATTCATACGACCGAGCGTGTCACCGTGGGGAGCTCGGTGTTATTGGTTAAGAAGAAGGATGGGCGATCAAGAGCAGGCGTGGACTATCGCGAACTCAACAAGGTTACCGTGAAGAACCGTTATCCGTTACCCGCGTATTGGCGACTTGATGGATCAACCGTGGAGCGGCGATCTTTCCAAGATAGACTTGAAGTCGGGCTACCATCGATTCGCGTGAAGGAGGAAGATGTCGCCAAAACAGCTTTCAGGACTAGATACGGTCACTACGAGTACTTGGTGATGCCGTTCGGATGACGAATCGCGCCGGTGTGTTTATGGACTACATGAATAGGATTTTCCATTCGTTTTGGATCAATTCGTTGTAGTGTTCATCGACGACATCTTGATTTACTCGAGGAACCGAGAAGAGCACGCAGAACACTTATGTCGATCTGCAGATATTACGAGATAAGCAACTCTATGCCAACCTGTCGAAGTGTGAATTTTGGCTTGAAGAGGTGAATTTTCTTGGTCACGTGATTTCCAAAGAAGGGATAGCTGTGGATCCAACTAAGATTGAGGCGGTGTTAGCGTGGGAACAGCCGAAGACGGTTACCGAGATCAGGAGTTTTGTCGGCTTAGCAGGATATTACCGAAGATTCATTGAAGGTTTCTCGAAGATTGTCGCGCCTCTTACACGACTGACGAGGAAGGATCAACCTTTTGCCTGGACCGAGGAGTGCGAAGCCAGTTTTCAAAGACTGAAGGAGCTTTTGACGACAGCGCCTGTCTTTGATCTTGCCTCAACCGTAAGAGCCTTACGGGGTGTATTGTGATGCGTCACACCAGGGATTGGGATGCGTACTGATGCAACATCGGAAGGTGGTCGCGTATGCTTCAAGACAGCTTAAGATTCACGAGAGGAACTACCCTACTCACGACTTGAACCGGCGGCGATAGTTTTTGAAGATATGGAGGCACTACCTTTATGGGAGCTCTCTTCTTGTTTCAGCGATCACAAGAGCTTGAAGTACCTGTTCGACCAGAAAGAGCTCAACATGCGTCAACGTAGATGGACAGAATTTCTCAAGGACTACGACTTTACGTTGGAATACCATCCCGGTAAGGCTAACGTAGTAGCAGATGCATTGAGCAGGAAGAGCGTTTTAACCTCGGTATTGATGATCAAGGAGTTGGAGATGCTCGAGAAGTTCCGAGACTTGAAGTTGAGTGTCGAAGTTTCACCGGGGAAGCTGAGATTTGGTATGCTTACCATTTCTAACAGATTGTTGGACGAGATCCGAGACCAGCAAGTTCATGACGAGCTACGCAAGAAGATTGATTGATAAGCGCAAGGAAAGCGGCGAATTCCACGTCGAAGCGGACGCCATCTTGAGGTGCAATGGCCGAGTGTGCGTACCTAACGTATCCGAGCTGAGGAAGTTGATTCTCGACGAAGCGCATAAGAGCAACTTTAGTATTCACCCAGGAGTTACGAAGATGTATCAAGACTTGAAGAAGCATTTTTGGTGGTGCGGAATGAAGGAGGAAGTGGCGAGTCGTAGCCGTGTTTAACGTGTCGAAGCGAAGGTGGAGCACCAGCGACCTGCGGGAATGCTACAATCGCTGACGTACCAGGTTTGGAAATGGGATAGTATTTCCATGGACTTCGTTGTAGGTTTGCCGAAAACGCGGAAGAAGAATGATTCGATTTGGGTGATCGTTGACCGATTGACCAAATCGCTCATTCTTACGGTGAGGTCGACATACAGCGTGGAAAGGCGACCGAGATCTACATCGCGGAGATAGTGCGACTTCATGGAATACCCTCTTCGATCGTGTCGGATCGAGATCCGAAGTTCACGTCTCATTTTGGAGGGAATTGCAAGGAGCGATGGGAACCGAGCTCAGGCTTAGCTTCGGCATATCATCCTGCATCGACGGTCGGGCGAGAGAACGATCCAATCGCTTGAAGATTTGTTGCGAGCTTATGCGTTAGATCTCCGAGGGAGGGGGGACGGCGTCTTACCATTGGTGGAGTTCTCTTACAATAACAGGTTCCAGGCGAGTATTGGAATGGCACCTTTTGAAGCACTATATGGACGTAAATGTCAGACGCCTCTTTGTTGGTACCAGGACGGCGAACGAATCGTCAGAGGACCAGATATGATCCAGCGGACTCTGAGAAGATCCGTTTGATCGGAGATCGGATCACGAACATCTCAAAGTCGGCGGAAGAGTTATGCGGACCAACGGCGTCGACCACTCGAGTTCGAGGAAGGAGAACATGTATTTCTTAGAGTCACCCCCACTTCTGGAGTTGGTCGAGCGATCAAATCCAAGAAACTTACCCTAAATTTATTGGACCTTACCAGATTCTTCGTCGTATTGGTCGGTGGCATATCGGTTGCCTTGCCACCATTCTTGTCGAACATTCACGACGTCTTCCACGTCTCACAATAAGCGGAAGTATGTTTCCGACCCTCTCATGTCATCGAGCGGATGTGATTCAAGCGAAGGGCGACCTATCTTTCAAGCATTGCGGCAAGGATCGTTGATCGGAAAGCCAAGCGATTGCGGAACAAAGAGATTCAACTTGTCAAAGTTGTGTGGGATCGAGAAGGCGGGAGATGCGACTTGGGAGCTGGAGGAGAAGATGAAGACTTCGATTACCACTGAACTTTTCAGAGGTAAGAATCTTATTTGCAATTTCGAGGGCGAAATTTTTTAGAGGAGAGATTGTAACACCTGAGGACGAGATCGACATCGTCTTAGGACGACGTGCTCGAGACCTCGCGTCGAGATCTTGTGTCGAGACCTCGCGTTGAGATCATGTGTCGAGATTAGTGCCAAGATCGTTTGCGAGGTCATTTGCGGTTTGAGGAGACCGCGTGCACTAGCTCTTTGGCGAGGAGATCGCGTGTCGAGTTGATGAAGTCGCGTCATCGAAATGATGAGGGCGCATGTCGGTGAGGAGGCCGTGTTCACGAACTCGTGTTAGAACCTTGTGCGCTTGCACGAGCACCCTGTCGACATCGTGTCGAGATGATAACTCGTATTCTTTCGAGCGTTATTCAGCGTTATTATTATATTGTTTGTAATAATTATTTTGTCGGCTTGCCGTTCGTCGCGATGTCTAGACCGTTGGCCAAGCGAGTAGAGGGTAATTATGAGAGAGGAACGATTAGACGGGTAGATGATTGATGGGATTGGCATCTTATAGCTGGAGTTACGATTATACCCTTTTCTCACCAGCTGTATTCACGATCGGTTTTCCCTCAAACACTCATTTCTCTTTTCTTCTTTCTTCTTCCTTCCTTCTGCTCTGAGTTTCGTTGTTTTCTTCAGAATCTCCATCGACGAAACCGTGAGTTCCATCGAGATTCTGCACAAGCTTTCTTCATCAACCTTGTTCATCATCATCTTCTCGACCTATATCTCGCCTGCTCGACCATCACCATTGAGGTATGAAGAACAGATTTTTCTTTTTCTCTGTGCTACTGTTTAGCGCTACTTATCTTTCCATTTTTAGCCAGTTTTATGCTTCCAAATCATGTCAAACTGATGGGTTTTCTTCTTCACGATATTACCTATCTTTCTAACCGATTAATTGGGCTTGTAAAACAAATTTTCTTCCCCTGTTTTTCTGCAATCGGCAGTGCCCAGAAACTCTTCATTTTTGGTTTGTTTCGATTTCTTGTTTTTCGTTTGTTGCTTCTGGTTGTTGTTGTTGTCGATCTATACATTGAAGCATCGGATAACCTTTTTCATGAACTTTTGATCGAAAACCTAACTTTGTGTTAGAGGAAAGATATATTTCAGTACTTGAGTTTTATATTTTTCTGGGTTGTGGTTAAGTTTGGGAAGAGAGAAAAGTGTATTAGAACCCATAGATCGAATCGAGTTGTGTTTGTTTTAGGAAGTCGATTCAGAGATCGAGTGATTTCGAATCGAGGTGTACAGAAGCGAATCCAAGGGCGTGGAAGCGGCGGAATCGGATCGAGGCTATGCGTGTCGAGGTCGACTGAGAAGTGTACGTGTCAAAGTCGTTGTCGAGCTCGTTGAAGACAACCGTGTCGAGATCGAGTAAGAGAAGTCGTTGTCGAGCTCTTTGAAGACAGCTGTGTCGAGGTCATTGTCGAGCAGCATTAACTTGGAGTTCGGTAAGGGCAACTCCTAGATATCTCTAAGACTTTATTTTATTGTTATATTTATGTATGGACTCCTTGATTGGTGTCGAGATTGGAATGTTGTGATATGATTGAGTTTTTGCATGTATTTGATATGTGATTGAATATATGTTGTGAATGGTGTATTCTTTGTCAGTGCGTTTCTTCATGCAGAATGTTTTATTGCTTAAATGTCGAATTGTGTTTTCTTCATGTTAAGCATGCTCTCTTTATTTGATATGTGATCAAGTAAGTTGTGTTACTCTTTGACATGCGGCGAGCTAATCATCGAGTGAGAGAGCTAGGGAGTCGTATGGCGTTTTGAGCCGGACCCGGATGGCGAGGTGCTAGGTCCCTTTTTGTTTATGGTGGATTGGCTAGGCGTCGCATTATCGGTTTGGGGTTGGACCTGCCGATTAATGCATGGTATCGGTTTGGGGTTGGACTGCCGTTTACCTATTACGTCAGTTTGGGGATGGACCTGCTGACGATATTCCGGAATAAGAGTTGTGTCGAGTCTAGAGTGAGATGGTCGAGTCACGTGTGGTGATTGAGATACATTATTGTGTTGCTTATTTCTTTATGTCGAGCTTATCTTGAATTGTTGAGAAGTTGACCCTTTCCCGTGGTGCCTTCAACCCATAGCGGTTACCCAGGCGATGTCGAGCGCGAGGAACTTCGGCGAGGAGATGATGCCGAGGAGGAGCTCGACGAGGACCCGAGTGACGACCTGTACTTGTCGTGATTGATTGTTTGTTCGACGTATTTCTTTTGATGACTGTACCTTGTTTTCTTTTGGAGTAGTATGTCGTGACCAGTTTGGGCAGTGTTGTTTTGTTGTTTCAGGGTAGACTGGTGGTCTTACTTTTGGAGCAGCCCCCTGCGTGGGAGTCTGCCGGAAGTACCCCCAGGGTATGATTGCTCTTTTGAAGTCGTCGTACCTTAGGTGTATTTTCTTTATACATTGCTACTCTGTATTTTGTATACATTATTATTTCGAGTGATATATATGTGTATGTTATGCATGTATGTTTTATTAGAATTTAAGTCTTGTGTCTTAGTTGCACCATGTTTCGAAAAGCTGTAATTACTCTGATGTGCACGAGTTGGTTTTAAAAAAAAAATATATCGTATTTTTAAAAGGCACAAGAGTTTCGTTTTAAAACACATCTCATACAGGTTTATGTTGAGCTCGGTGTGTTGAGCTCGGTAACTCGAGCTCGGTATATTGAGCTCGGTAGCGGTCCGGAAACGGGTCGTTACACTCGTGCAAGCGCACAAGGTTCTAACACGAGTTCGTGAACGCGGCCTCCTCAGCTCGACATGCGTCCTCATCAGCTCGGTACGCGACTTCATCAACTCGACACGCGATCTCCTCAGTTCAGCAGCTAGTGCACGCGGTCTCCTCAGCTCGGCAAATGACCTCGGCAAACGATCTTGGCACGGAATCTCGACACATGATCTCAACGCGAGGTCTCGACACAAGATCTCGACGCGAGGTCTCGATCGTCGTCTAAAGGCGATGTCGATCTCGTCCTCAGGTGTTACAATCTCTCCTCTAAAAAATTTCGTCCTCGAAATTGCAAATAAGATTCTTACCTCGGAAAAGTTCAGTGGTCGAGTCTTCATCTTCTCCTCCAGCTCCCAAGTCGCATCTCCCGTCTTACGATCCCACACAACTTTGACAAGTTGAATCTCTTTGTTCATAGCTGTTTGGCTTTCCGATCAACGATCCTTGGCAATGCTTGAAAGATAGGTCGCCCTTGGTTGAATCACATCCGGTTCGATGACATGAGAGGGTCGGAAACATACTTCCGCAATTGTGAGGCGTGGAAGGCGTCGTGAATGTTCGACAAGAATGGTGGCAAGGCAATCGATATGCCCTTTGGACCAATCTGACGAAGAATGCGGTAAGGTCCAATAAATTTAGGGGTAAGTTTCTTGGATTTGATCGCTCGACCAACTCGTAGTGGGGGTGACTCTAAGAAATACATGTTCTCCTTCCTCGAACTCGAGTGGTCGGCGTCGTTGGTCCGCATAACTCTTACATCGACTTTGAGATGTTCGCATCCGATCTCGATCAAACGGATCTTCTCGGTAGTCTGTTTGGATCATATCTGGTCCTCTGACGGTTCGCTCGCCGATCTGGTACCAACAAAGAGGCGTCGACATTTACGTCCATATAGTGCTTCAAAGGTGCCATTCCAATACTCGCATGGAAGCTGTTATTGTAGGTGAACTCCACCAATGGTAAGGCGTCGTCCCAACTTCCTCGGTGATCTAACGCATAAGCTCGCAACAAATCTTCAAGCGATTGGATCGTTCTCTCGATCGACCAGTCGATGCGTGGATGATATGCCGAGCTAAGCTCGAGCTCGGTTCCCATCGCTCCTTGCAATTCCCTCCAAAAATGAGGCGTGAACTTCGGATCTCGGTCCGACACGATCGAAGAGGGTATTCCATGAAGTCGTACTATCTCGCGATGTAGATCTCGGTCGACTTTTCCACGTTGTATGTCGACCTCACGGTAAGAAATGAGCAGATTTGGTCAATCGGTCGACGATCACCCAAATCGAATCATTCTTCTTCTGCGTTTTGGCAAACCTACAACGAAGTCCATGGAAATACTATCCCATTTCCAAGCTGGTACGTCAGCGATTGTAGCATTCCCGCGGTCGTTGGTGCTCCACCTTCGCTTCGACACGTTAAACACGGCTACGTGCTCGGCCACTTGCTTCTTCATTAGGACCACCAAAAATGCTTCTTCAAGTCTTGATACATCTTCGTAACTCCTGGGTGAATACTAAAGTTGCTCTTATGCGCCGTCGAGAATCAACTTCCTCGGCTTCGGATCGTTAGTGCATACGCTCGGCCATTGCACCTCAAGATGTCGTCCGCTCGGCGTGAAATTTTGTCGCCTTCCCTTGCGCTTATCAATGAATCTTCTCTTGCGTAAGCTCGTCATGAACTTGCTGGTCTCGGATCTCGCCCAACAATCTGTTAGAAATGGTAAGCATACCAAATCTCGACTTCCCAGGTGAAACTTCGACACTCAACTTCAAGTCTCGGAACTTCTCGAGCATCTCCAACTCCTTGATCATCAATACCGAGGTTAAAACGCTCTTCTGCTCAATGCACCGCTACTACGTTAGCCTTACCGGGATGGTATTCCAACGTAAAGTCGTAGTCCTTGAGAAATTACGTCCATCTACGTTGGCGCATGTTGAGCTCTTTACGGTCGAACAGTACTTCAAGCTCTTGTGATCGCTGAAACAAGAAGAGTGCTCCCATAAAGGTAGTGCCTCCATATCTTTAGCGCAAAAACCATCGCCGGCTCAAGTCATGAGTAGGGTAGTTCCTGCGTGAATCTTAAGTCGTCTTGAAGCATACGCGACCACCTTCCGATGTTGCATCAAAGACGCATCCCAATCCCTGGTGTGACGCATCACAATACACCTCGTAAGGCTCTTACGGTTGAGGCAAGATCGGCACAGTATTTGTCGTCAAAAGCTCCTTGATCTTTGAAAGCGGCCGCACTCCTCGGTCCAGGCAAAAGGTTGATCCTTCCTCGTCAGTCGTGTAAGAGGCGCGACAATCTTCGAGAAACCTTCAATGAATCTTCGGTAATATCCTGCTAAGCCGACAAAACTCCTGATCTCGGTAACCGTCTTCGGCTGTTCCCACGCTAACACCGCCTCAATCTTAGTTGGATCTACAGCTATCCCTTCTTTGGAAATCACGTGACCAAGAAAATTCACCTCTTCAAGCCAAAATTCACACTTCGACAGGTTGGCATAGAGTTGCTTATCTCGTAATATCTGCAGTACTCGACATAAGTGTTCTGCGTGCTCTTCTCGGTTCCTCGAGTAAATCAGTATGTCGTCGATGAACACTACAACGAATTGATCCAAAAACGAATGGAAAATCCTATTCATGTAGTCCATAAACACACGGTGGCGCGATTAAATCGCTCGAACGGCATCACCAAGTACTCGTAGTGACCGTATCTAGTCCTGAAAATTTGTTTGGCGACATCTTCCTCCTTCACGCGAATCGATGGTAGCCCGACTTCAAGTCTATCTTGGAAAGATCGCCGCTCCACGGTTGATCCATCAAGTCGCCAATACGTGGTAACGGATAACGGTTCTTCACGGTAACCTTGTTGAGTTCACGATAGTCCACGCACGCAGTCTTGATCGTCCATCCTTCTTCTTAACCAACAACACCGGAGCTCCCCACGGTGACACGCCGGTCGTATGAATTGCTTCGACTCCAAGTGTTCGATCCGGGACTTCACTCTTTCATCTCGGCGGGAGACATCCTGTATGGCGCTTTGGAAATCGGTCTGTTCCTGGAATCAGTCGATGGAAAACTTCGACCTCTCGTCTTGGTGGTAACCCGCACGCGTCTTCGAAAACGTTCTCAAAGTCACACACCAGCTGGTACATTCTTCACGTCGATCACTGGAAAACTTCCGAACTAGCGGATACATGTATTCCCTAGTTCCTTCTTTCAAAGAAACTCCAATACGTTCGGCAGAAAGATAATTGGAGACTCCAAGGTCCTGGAAAAATTACGCTTTTACGGGCACACCAAAAAGGACATGGTGGTGTGACAACCAATCCATCCCGAGGATGACATCTAAGCCCTTAAGAGGCAAACAAACCAAATTGACCACAAACTTTCTACTCGAATAATCACTACACAATTAAGACATGCGGTGTTTGTGACTAAGGTTTTAGCATTTGGGGTTGTAACTACTAATTTAAGCGGTAAAGCGATCACGGTCAAGTTCAAATGGTTCATACAATCGGAAGAAATAAAGGAATGGGTTGCACGAATCAAAAAGAACGGATAAGGATTTACCCCGATCTCACATTCACCTTGGATAAGATCTTCACTGCTCGCTTCCTCGCCACTCATGCGAGAAAACTCGCCTTTAGCCACTTGACGCTTCCCTTTGGCCTTGCCGCAAGCATCGTCGGTTCGACTTTGGGTGTAGGACAATCCTTGGCAAAATGCCCCGCCTTCTTGCGGTTGTAGCACACCCTCCTTCGAGTACGATTATTGGCGTAATGTCCCGCTCTTTCCATCGCGGAAACAAGTCACCTCGACACCGGCCTGCCCTCCGCTTCTGCACTGGGTCATCGGACGATACTGTCCCCTGTTGTCGTTCCCCTGAGGTCGGTCGTACGGCTTCTTCTGCGGTTGTTTCCCTTTCTATGCAAATCTCTGCCCCGCACTCTGGGGTCTCACCGGTCCGCCTACAACAGTCTTCTTCTTGTGGCTCCTTACTCCTTCTACCTCGACACATCGATTAATCAGCTCTTGGAGGTTTCGGATCCTCAACGACACCACTGACTTCTGAATGTCGAATCTCAATCCCCGTTGGAATCTCTCACTCAACCATCTCTGGTCAACTCGATCACGGAATGGACTGAAATACCTCGCCAACGACTCGAACTTGGCCGCATACTCGGACACTGTCGAATTGCCTTGCTGCAATTGAAGAAATTCTTGCTCCTTCTCGGCTCGTGCAGTATCTGGGAAGTACTTGTCCAAGAACCTTTCACGAAAAAGCTCCCAGGTCATCTCGCGACGTTCCGCTATAAATGTTTGCTTCACTCCTCTCCACTAATACTCTGCGTCTCCTAGCAGTAAGTAGGTGGCATAGTCGACCTTCACGTTGTCCGGGCAATGGAGTGCCTCAAAGATCTTCTCGATCTCTTGCATCCAAAGATCAGCTTTATCTGGATTTGGCTCACCGTAGAACTTCGGTGGATCATGCTTCCTGAAGTCTGCCAATCCTCTAACTTCATTTAAGTTACGCTCGTTCTTTGTTCTTTGCAAGTTCTTTGAGTTAACGCCGCCGTCTGTTGAGCCATCGCGTTAGCTGTTGAGTTCTGGCGGTGATTGTTGAGCCATGGCTGCCGCCATCTCGGCCATAGCTTGAATTGCTCGTTCCATGTCGACGTTCTTGGTATTTGTCAGATTCCTACGAGGTGGCATTAGATTCCACAAAGTTCAAAACCCCTGTCGAATCTCACAACAAGGATGTGTTAAAACACACCGCTTCAATCAAGAAACAGTTCAAACAATTTCTCAAGCAATAAGTGCTTCACTTAGTCAAACAAAGAATCAACATAATACAACTAGGTACCCAACACACATAACCCGACACGGTGACCGGTCAAATTTCCTATGCACGGCTCGGTCGAACCAAGTGCTCGATACCAACGATGTAACGACCGCTTCGGACCGCTACCGAGCTCAATATACCGAGCTCGAGTTACCGAGCTCAACACACCGAGCTCAACATAAACCTGTATGAGATGTGTTTTAAAACGAAACTCTTGTGCCTTTTAAAAATACGATATATTTTTTTTTTTAAAACCAACTCGTGCACATCAGAGTAATTACAGCTTTTCGAAACATGGTGCAACTAAGACACAAGACTTAAATTCTAATAAAACATACATGCATAACATACACATATATATCACTCGAAATAATAATGTATACAAAATACAGAGTAGCAATGTATAAAGAAAATACACCTAAGGTACGACGACTTCAAAAGAGCAATCATACTCCTGGGGTACTTTCGGCAGACTTCCCACGCAGGGGTCGCTCCAAAAGTAAGACCACCAGCCTACCCCAAACAACAAAACAACATCGCCCAAACTGGTCACGACATACTACTCCAAAAGAAAACAAGGTACAGTCATCAAAAGAAATACGTCGAACAAACAATCAATCACGACAAGTACAGGTCGTCACTCGGGTCCTCGTCGAGCTCCTCCTCGGCATCATCTCCTGTCGAGTTCCCTGCGCCCTCGACATCGCCTGGGTAACCGTCATGGGTTGAAGGCACCACGGGAAAGGGTCAACTTCTCAACAATTCAAGATAAGCTCGACATAAAGAAATAAGCAACACAATAATGTATCTCAATCACCACACGTGACTCGACCATCTCACTCTAGACTCGACACAACTCTTATTCCGGAATATCGTCAGCAGGTCCATCCCCAAATCGGCGTAATAGGTAGGCAGTCCAACCCCAAACCGATACCATGCATTAATCAGGTCCAACCCCAAATCGATAATGCGACGCTAGCCAATCCACCATAAACAAAAAGGGGACCTAGCACCTCGATTATCCGGGTCGGCTCAAAAACGTCATACGACTCCCTAGCTCTCACTTTCGATGATTAGCTCGCGCATGTCAAAGAGTAACACAACTTACTTGATCACATATCAAATAAAGAGAGCATGCTTAACATGAAGAAAACACAATTCGACATTTAAGCAATAAAACATTCTCGCATGAAGAAACGCACTGACAAAGAATACACCATTCACAACATATATTCAATCACATATCAAATACATGCAAAAACTCAATCATATCACAACATTCCAATCTCGACACCAATCAAGGAGTCCATACATAAATATAACAATAAAATAAAGTCTTAGAGATATCTAGGAGTTGCCCTTACCGAACTCCAAGTTAATGCTGCTCGACAACGACCTCGACACAGCTGTCTTCAAAGAGCTCGACAACGACTTCTCTTACTCGATCTCGACACGGTTGTCTTCAACGAGCTCGACAACGACTTCGACACGTACACTTCTCAGTCGACCTCGACACGTATGATTCTCGATCCGGATTCATTGCTTCCACGTCCTTGGATTCGTTTTCCGTACACCTCGATTCGAAATCACTCGATCTCTGAATCGACTTCCTAAAACAAACACAACTCAGTTCGATCTATGGGTTCTAATACACTTAGCTCTCTTCCCAAACTTAACCACAACCCAGAAAAATATAAAACTCAAGAACTGAAATATATTTTTCCTCTAACACAAAAACAACAACCAGAAGCAACAAACGAAAAACAAGAAGTCGAAACAAACCAAAAATGAAGAGTTTCTGGGCACTGCCGATTGCAGAAAAACAGGGGAAGAAAATTTGTTTTACAAGCCCAATTAATCGGTTAGAAAGATAGGTAATATCGTGAAGAAGAAAACCCATCAGTTTGACATGATTTGGAAGCATAAAACTGGCTAAAAATGGAAAGATAAGTAGCGCTAAACAGTAGCACAGAGAAAAAGAAAAATCTGTTCTTCATACCTCAATGGTGATGGTCGAGCAGGCGAGATATAGGTCGAGAAGATGATGATGAACAAGGTTGATGAAGAAAGCTTGTGCAGAATCTCGATGGAACTCATGGTTTCGTCGATGGAGATTCTGAAGAAAACAACGAAACTCAGAGCAGAAGGAAGGAAGAAGAAAGAAGAAAAGAGAAATGAGTGTTTGAGGGAAAACCGATCGTGAATACAGCTGGTGAGAAAAGGGTATAATCGTAACTCCAGCTATAAGATGCCAATCCCATCAATCATCTACCCGTCTAATCGTTCCTCTCTCATAATTACCCTCTACTCGCTTGGCCAACGCGGTCTAGACACGCGACGAGAACGGCAAGCCGACAAAATAATTATTACAAACAATATAATAATAACGCTGAATAACGTTCGAAAGAATACGAGTTATCATCTCGACACGATGTCGACAAGGGTGCTCGTGCAAGCGCACAAGGTTCTAACACGAGTTCGTGAACGCGGCCTCCTCAGCTCGACATGCGTCCTCATCAGCTCGGTACGCGACTTCATCAACTCGACACGCGATCTCCCATCAACTCGACACGCGATCTCCTCAGTTCAGCAGCTAGTGCACGCGGTCTCCTCAGCTCGACAAATGACCTCGGCAAACGATCTTGGCACGGAATCTCGACACATGATCTCAACGCGAGGTCTCGACACAAGATCTCGACGCGAGGTCTCGATACGTCGTCCTAAGACGATGTCGATCTCGTCCTCAGGTGTTACAAAAAGGCACTGGCTAACTTATGAACTTGTGTTCTGCTGTTGTTGTTGTTGTTGCTACTCTATCGAAGATATTGCGATAGAGGATATTATGGTTAGACACCGCATTTGGTCATGTTCATGCATCATGGTGTCGGTATTGTTGTTGTTGTTGTTGTTGTTGTTAGTAGGGCGTATCAGGCAAGGTATCCCGTGACGGGCGAGGTTTCCCGGTCCTACGGTTAAAAAGGGCGAATCGGGCAAGGTATCCCGTGACGGGCGAGGTTTCCCGGTCCTACGGTTAATGGGGCGAATCGGGCAAGGTATCCCGTGACGGGCGTGGTATCCCGGTCCTATTGTTATTGGGGAACTACGGACATAGTATTCCGAAACGGGCAAGGTATCCCGGCCTCGTTATAAGTGGATCCACATGCATATAGTTATGGTTCTAGAAATACATCGTTTTACATGATAACATGCCTGGTTGTTTAGTGTTTGGTAATGTACCTTGTTGTTGTGGTTGATACCGTGGCATGTGATATATAATTGTTGTGGTAATGTACCTTAATGTTGTGGTTGATGCTGTAGCATGTGATATTTGGCCGTTGTGGTACCATCTTATGCCTTAGTACTAGTGATTAGACGTCTTCATTGGAATTGTTGTATATTGCGCATTGTTCATTAATTTCCTACACTGTATGCACTATTTGAGGTTATGATGACTAACCCCTCTTGTGGCTATGCATATCCCACCGGGTATGTGTAGATCTGAGACTGCAGGTATTGAGGATGTGAATGCCGGCAAGTAATCACGATAGCTCATTGTGATAGATAGAAGACTTGTGTTTACTTGTTTAAGTCTTTGTATTTTTCCGATGTAATAATTAGGGGAAGAGCTCTGAATTATTGTGACATTGGGAACCTTGGGTTTATCTTCTTTAGATGTTTTCCCTCTTGTACTATGTTTGATTTTCGCAAGTTGGGAGTGACAACCCTACCGTATTTGAAATGAAAAGCTTTTACTTGAATCAAAATTTTATTTCTTGTTCTTTTCTTCTTACATTGCTAAAATGCCATGACGGGGTAGAGGGTGTCACAGGCACCGTCGCTCTAACACCGGAAGTTCGCCGGCCGTGCGGACCAGAGAGGACGACGGCTACGTGCGTACCCAAACCCTAGCGTGAACCAGGGTTACCTTCATTGATGCTCCATCATTTAAAAAAAAAAAATTCCGCAAACCACAGAGAACAAAATCACCCAATAATACATTCCTCCCCCTATGTGTTTTTGTATCATTTTCTCTTTTTTGAATAAAAGCAGGGGATCCCGATTCCCTGTATTTAGAGTCTCCTAAATTTACATGCAGTTAGTGTAAATATTGCTAAGAGAGAGTTTTGAGTCAAACTTGTTGGTGGGTAAAGACAAATACACCTTTTAGATTTGCCTAAATGCAGAAAATTTAGGGATTTTCAAATTCAGGGAATCCATTTCCTTTTTCCCAAAACAGAGGGAGTACTCTTTTTCTTTCTAGATATTTTTTTCTTCTAAATATTTTTTCCTAAAGAAGGTTTTGCATCAGAAGGTTTTAACAAAGCTGATTTGCTTTCTTTGCTTAAAAAAATATATTTTATAAGATGCTGACGATGACTCTCTAAGACTTTCTTCTGTAGTTCTTTCAATCTAAAATGATTGAATGTCTTCTAAAAGCCTACATATGTTCAGACATTTTTTCAAATTATATTACAAAGAGTGAATTATTTATCTTTGAATGAAAATACCTTTTTAATATGAAGGAAATATAAGTTTGCTAAACTGCAACTCTTTTTGAGGCACCTGCAACTTGCTAGTATAATATCCACCAATTATTTCGGGTAACTAATCAAACACTTTTCAAGTGGTTTTGTTTAGGAAAGCGGACTTGAATAAAACACATTGGCATCGTTGCATGCGATGATTTTGTCTTATTCCTTAAGGCAAGAGATGCCAAACGGGAGAAGTTCTTAACACCCAAAAAAAAATTTAAGTGTTAGCTGAACACAGCAAGAAACTGAATATTTGGGTTCGTTGATAATGCTAGTCGAGTAGCAAGTTTTGGGTGGAGAACGGTCATTAAAATGTGAAGTTGGTAAAACTGCCCACGAGTCACATTTTGGATGGAGAACAGTACTAATACCCATGCAAGTCTTGTCCTATATTTTACTGGCCATTTCCCCCTTCCTTCTCCTTTCCCCTCTCCCTCCACTTCTCCCTTTTCCCCCACTGGTCCACCACCTCTCACATCCCCTTTCCTCCTACCTTGCGGTGGTTTTGCTAATTAGCGTGTCTTACAATTCAACTCAATTTATTTCTCCTTATTTTTGTTGAACCGGCACCGACCAGGTCACTGCCTCAACCGTGAGGATGATCGAGGAGGATTGTAAGTTTCTGCTTCCAAGGGACGGTGTCAGTTGTCGACGATTTTCAAGTACTGATACACAGTGGACCACCTATATATCAAGGTGGTCCTTTCTAGAACCTACCTAAACACGGCAAACTCAGATGTCAAGTTTCAAACATATGTCATGCTTAGGTGTCAGAAAACTCGAGCCAACATGATAAACCCTCATTTTGTGCATTTAAGGGAAACTTTGGGTGTAAATTATCTTATTTCTGAGCTTTAGTGGTTATTACTCACTCAATTTCCTATTTTTGCGTTGAAGGAGAAAAAATGCCAAAATTGATGAAAAAGGCATGAAAAGCTTTTGAAAAAGCAAGATTTTGAGCTTTAGAGAAGGATAGACGACCATGAAGCTAGTATGCACAACCGTGCAATTTCCCAAGATTCACTTCTACTCAACGAGTGGTGCATGGTCGTGTATGTTAGTGCAAGAATGCACACACTCACAAAGAATAGAAAAGAAACACACAGAGAGAAAGAAAATGTAACACTAAAATTTACTGAATGAATCACACACACACTTACACACTACATCACAATGTATTTATATCACTTATACTATGCCCAAAAGCCCACAATGGTTTTGGCCCAATACACCTAACACACTAACTAACTAACACAACTGACACAATACTAATCTGAATTAATTCCAACACACCCTCTTAATTCAGATTTCACAAACACTATTAATTTTGGAACAACAAAAATTATTTCAGGATCCCATTGTTTGGTTTGTAACCCAACATTGACCCATTCATTCCTTTGCAAGCATTAGTCTTGGTCCATTGCTACACCACTATGGCCCAATTTAATAAGCTTCACGGATTGGTCCATTAATCTCACTGCAGTACTCCCTGTTGAGCCCAAGTGCTCATTCCAGAATTGGGCTTCAATTTGGTTAAGGCCCATTAGTGTAAGCCTTTGACCTACTTGGGTCTTCAGCTGCGCAACCCTAATTTGGGTCTTCATTTTCTCTGCCTTCGTCGTTGCAACCCTAACTTCACAAAAATTCCCAAATCTCTGCTGCATGTCTGTCCCCCGCGAATCATCAAACGAAGATACACAATACACAAATAGCTCGGGAAGAGCTACCACGACTGGGCCGGAGTCCCGCGGCTCCGGCGGAGGACGATCTAACCAGCCTGAGACCCAAACTTGTTTGGTGTTGGAAAGCTCTTCCCTTCTTGGCTTTTCTACTCCTCTTCCACCGCGACCCTGCTTCTGAGTGGCCTGGTCCAGCGCCTCTTCTCCCTGCATCTTCGTCTTCATCCAGTGCGAAATTGGAATTCCTCCAAACCCTAATTTCAGAAAATTCCAAATCTCTTCTTCCACTGCATCTCCTTCCTTCCAAGGAAGCTTCATCGCGCACCTCAATTTCTAGAACTCTAATTCCCATTTTCCATCACCTTCCTTCACTGCGTCATTCGAGATGTTTCTCCAGATGGCTCAGAGATCGAACGCACCAAAGATTCCTTCCACCGCCTCTTCTGCGCAGCGCCTCTTCTCACTTTCACTTGCGTTTTCTTGGCCATCTGCATCTTTCAGACTCCATTGTTGAGCTTCGTTCGAATCCTCAGCATCTTCTCACGCGTGACACAAATAGAAGCACTCGTCTTCTTCGCGCTCTCAGTAGCTCTTCCCCACGAAGCCATTCGACCCAGCTGAACGGGTTTCCCCTCTACTTCGTTCAAGTGGAACCCTAATTTCCACCATTGACGTCGTCTTCTCTCTTTCCCTTGAGTTGTCTTCGATTCATGCTTGAACTCAAGTTCTTCGTTAACAGGCCCACCCTTAGCCATGCTCAACACCACTTTCTACGCCACTAAAAACACTTCTTGCAAACTCTGCCTCTCCTTCGCTGTTCTGTGCGTCTTTGCCTCTAAAATTGATTCTGTGTTGATCTTTTCTTCTCTTGCAAATCTCAAATTTCTGAAAACCCTAATTTGGGAAATTTCTCCCAAATTTGAACACTGTTTGTCTTCTGATCTTGATTCTGGGTTCATCTCTTCTGTCCCTGTTTTGATTACCTCTCCTGTTGATTCAGTGAACACACTCTCATTTCTGGGAAGAACTTCTTCCTCTGCATCATTCTTTTTCTCCTCTGTGTCTCTGTTGTTGCTCTCCCACTCGTAGCTTTGTTTTTCAGGTCCACCGTGAGCATGTCTCAGAATTTCCCATGCTTCTTTTGTACTTTTGGCAGAAGAAACCCTCTTAAAATTCACCTCATCCACACATTAATGAAGTAGGAAAAGAGCCTTGTAATCTCTTTTATTGGATTTCTTGTAGGAGGCACTATCCTCCTCTTCTTGGATGCCACTTTGCACCATTTCCAGCACTCCCTGGAAACCAAAGATCACTTGCATCCTCAGCACCCACTTCTCCCAATTCTTGCTATCAAGGATTGGTAATGACACTGGAAATAACTCTTTTGCGGA
Organism: Calophaca sinica; assembly: GCA_037113605.1. NCBI lineage: Eukaryota > Viridiplantae > Streptophyta > Magnoliopsida > Fabales > Fabaceae > Calophaca > Calophaca sinica. The sequence continues at coordinate 16,282,689 of CM073734.1, read as the reverse complement.
AGCCATTGTTGACACTCACAAGTCCCTAATCAATGGCTCTTGATACCACTGCTAGTGCAAGAATGCACACGCTCACAAATAATAGAATAGAAACACACAGAGAGAAAGAAAATGTAACACTAAAATTTACTAAATGAATTACACACACACTTACACACTATATCACAATGTATTTATATCACTTATACTATGCCCAAAAGCCCACAATGGTTTTGACCCAACACACCTAACACACTAACTAACTAACACAACTGACACAATACTAATCTGAATTAATTCCAACAGTGTAATGTGCGAAGCATGACTGTGCAATATTTTTGATTCACAACTTCAGATGCAACTGCAAGATGGCACGCCTATTCAAGGATGTGCATGGTTGTGCAACATGCTAGCACGACCGTTCAAGGGTTTTAGATCAACACTTTGGAATGGTCCATGCAATGCTTGCACAAGCGCGTATGTGAGGGGCGGCTCCTCTCGGAGCCATGTGGTAGCCATGGCTACCCTAAAAAAAAAAATTATAGATTAGGTATATAAATAAGTTATTTTAGCCCTCAAAAAATATATTACAGAGCACAAATACAAATTTTGGTTAAGGGATGAGTCTCAAGTCACAACATGATCTCTTTATTTGAAAAGTTGCAGGTCTAAATGCTAGTGATAAAATTTTATTTAAGTCTTGTATTAGTAAATTAAGTTGGCCTGCTAGTTTTGTTAAAATTGGGAGTTTGTTATTTTTTCTTAATTACTATTTGTATATAACCTCTGAACACTTTTGTTGCTCTTTTACTATAATGAAGTTTATTTCACCTATAAAAAAATTTACTGTTTATATTTGGCCCCCTCATTAAAATTAGGCTAGCTCCGTCCATGCGTATGTGGATGCACGACTGTGCATTCTAGACTTTAGGCTTTTAATTAAAAGTGAGAGAAAGAAAGGGAGGAGGTATTCAGTGCCGTTTTGGAGCTTATGACACTGTTTTGAGAGCTCTAAGTTAAAGAAAGGTTTTGAAGGTGTGCATCAAGGATTTCTCTTTTACAAGGGTTTTTCTTCTTCTTGTTCTTCATGAATACTATGATGTTTTTAGTTTTCATTAATTCTATGGATAGCTAAATTTCTCACTAGGATTATGGGTTTTATCCTTGCGGACAGTAAGTTAACTCATCCTGTTACTTTACTTGGAAGGGTCTCCGGTACGGAGAATTTTGTAATCTTAGAAACCCCTTTTATGTTCTACTTTTATGGGAATTCCTATTATTCATTCCAATTAAATTGTTCTAACGTTTTAATCCCGTGTTAGGAATTGATCACTCTTGGCATATTGTTAATCAATTAATTGACCAATAATTGTACTGCAATTAATTGGAAGACCTGTAGGACAATTAGGATTATACATGACGAACCTTAGTGTTAATTTTCCAATCAGGTTAATTAACTAATCAACCTCTTTATGCCTCATGCTTTCTCTGAATTTGAATATCTTGCATGATCAACTAGGGAACAATTTGGGGATACATGACCATTGTTTGTTAATAGATTTGGTGAGGGATTGGTAATTGGGGAATAACAAAGGGTTCATTTATAATTAGGACTGGGGAAATCGAATGTACAAATCCTAGGCTTCTCTCTATTGGTTTCTCAACGTGTTTTATTGCTCTCATGTCGGTTACTACAATCAAATCATCATTACAATTACTAGTCTAAATAACAAGAAGTTCGAGTAGTTTGGTAATTATTAATTAATCTCTTAGTTACGATATCAGGACTCAAGTCTTTATTACTATTGCAATGGGGACGCACTTGCCTTTAAGTCTGCTTTGACCCCAATGCAACAACATAGCCTATGTTTGCCCTTATATGTCGCACTCCTTTTTTTTCCTAGTCTGGCTACGTACTTCAAAAAAACAAAAGACTTCAATTAACATATCTTACTACAACATTTTATGCTTTTGACAACACATTTTTTGCCAACTGGTGTAAAGTGTTGTTTAAACATAGATCAGACAACATTTTATGACTGTTGCCATAAAAATGATGTTTTACGGAACACCCCTTTTGCAATACTGAATAAGTGTTGCCTAAAATTGAAATGAGAACAATTTTGACCTGTTGCCATGTAAATTTGTTTGCAACCGTTAATAACTGTTCCCTTAACTATATCTGGGAACAATTTTGAACCGTTACATTATTTATAATAAAAGGCTACATTTCTATACTTGTTGCCTTTGAATTAATGAAAATTTTCTGGCGGCAATTTGTGGTTCTTCCCTCCAAAATACCAAAAAATAATGTTTTTAATAAATTTTTAAAAAACTTTTTTTTTGCTTGTATTTTAAAAAAAAAACTAAAAACCTAAAACTGAATAGTAAAGAAACCCTCAACCACTCGATCGTCTCATAGAGAAACCCTCAGCCACTCGATCGTCGCACAGAGAAACCCTCAGCCTCTCTCACACTAAGACCTTCACTCTCTCGCCCTTTTCACTCTGTCGACGCTCTCAGCCCTTTTCAGCCCTCTGCCACTCGGGTTGCACAGAGAAACCCTCTGCCACTCGATCGACGCTCTCAGTCCTTTTTACTCTCGTCGTAGACCATCTCAACGTCGCTACTGCTGTGAACTGCCAGACGCTCACCGCCCGCCGCGACCTCTTGTCGCTCCGTTCTCCTTCTTTGACCTAGAAGGAGAGCCAGGCCTCATCGTAACATATTCCCCTTCGCCCCACTGTGATTTCACTACCCCCATCGCACTGCAACCCGGGCTTAACTCACGCTCGCCGTCGCACTGCAACCCGGGCTTAACTCACGCTTACCGTCGCACTATAAGGTAACTCATGCTCATGCTCTTTTCAAACAGAGTGATCATTCATCCTTCAAATTTTATTTTGTAAGCAGTTTGTATTTTTTGCCTCTAATTCCTAATACCCAGTACGTATTCTTTGTAGAATTTTTTGTCCTATTAGTATTCTTTGTAGAATTTCATTCCTTATTACCCTCAATTTGTTTGTTACAGTCTTTGTTTTGTGACCTGTTGTTGTTGTCTTTGTTCTGTATTTATTTACAAAAAGGCTTAATATTTGTTTGCTTCAGGTTTTTATTCTTGGGAAGACTTTATCTTGCTGAGGAAATAACATCAGTGGCATAATATGGAGGTATGTTTGAATTTGAGCTTATTTTAATCTTTGGTTCATCATCTTGTCTTGAACGTGTGTGTGAGGTTGTTGATTTCATTGTGTTAGTTTTGATCCAACTACATTTTTTGGCCAAGTCAATTTAATTTTGTCCCTCCTAACCAGTATAGCCTGGAGCCTTACATGACTCTGAAATTATTTTGTTTCTGCACTGTTGTGGTAGAATGTCCTTGCAATTGAGACTTCATAACAACTACCAATCTCAAAACTTTGCAAACAATTCTTGCTAATATCTAAACTTAATTTCTACAATGTTTGTTTGTATTATTTATATGTCATTTGATATATGGCTCACATTCAATGTGTTAGCTTTTTGCACCTATCATTAACCTTGTATGCATGATTGTTCACCTATTGATGGGATCCTGATTCCTAAATATCTTTAACTTCTGCTATTCTGATCTATGATCTATTAGTGGTAATGAGACAGCAGCAGATTGGTGAAAAAGTAATTGAAATTAGGATGGTGATTAATTGATCAAGAAAATGATAGTTTGGAAAGAATGGTCATAAGAGGTTCTTTTAATATTTTTGTTTTTCTTCTTTTGTTTTGGCTTTTATATTTGTTATCTTCCATTTATGCTATTGTTTTCCAATTTCTCAGCTTACCCTTCACTTTGTAAGCTGCACTTGGGTTTGTAAAAAGATTTCTTAAAGCAATGCTTAATTACTTTATCATTAATTTCTTAGCTGTGTAATCTCTTAAACTTATTCCCTTATAGGAATAATTGATTTTGATTCAGTAAATCAAACATGATAAAGAAGGATTGGGTGGACTTGCCTCGATATGGTGAAGATTATAAGAAATGTGTTAATTACTTTTTGGATATTGCATTCACCAAAGGAAAGATTATAGGAGAGGAGATATTGTGCCCTTGTGCTGACTGTTGCAATGATGGTTGGGAAAAAAGAGATGTGGTGTTTAATCATTTAGTAAACAAAGGATTTGTAAATGGATATAACAAACGGATTTACCATGGTGAAGGTGAAAGTTTTATGGGTCTTAATGACGATATTGATAGTGACGTCTCATACGATAATATTGATGGCTTATTGTTTAAGACATTTAAAGATGTGGCTGAAGCAGGTGGAGTACATGAAGGCCTAAATGAAGACGCAAAGAAATTTTTTAAACTAGTTGAGGATGCTAATCAAGAGCTGTATCCTGGTTGTAAAAATTTTTCCACCTTATCGTTCACTATTCGAATTTATTTATTGAAATGTCTTTATGGATGGAGAAATGCATCATTCACTGCTCTCCTAGAGTTATTGAAAGAGGTTATGCCAGATTTGAACATCCCTATCTCTTTCAATAAAACAAAGTCAATGATAAGGGACTTGGGCTAAGACTATAAGAAGATTAATGCATGTCCCAACAGTTGCATGTTATTTTGGAAAGAGCGAGCGAGGGACGATTCTTGTCATTTGTGTGGAGCTTCAAGGTGGATCAAATTCTTCGTCGTATAGGGCCAGTTGAATACCAGATAGCATTACCCCCATTCCTATCTGATATTCACGACATCTTTCACGTCTCGCAGTTGCAAAAGTATGTTTCCGACCCTTCTCACATTATCGAGCCTGATGTGATTCAACTGAAGGACGATTTGTCTTTTGAAGTATCTCCTGCAAGGATTGTCGACAGGAAGGTCAAGCAACTGAGGAACAAAGAGATTCAACTAGTCAAAGTGGTTTGGAACTAGAAGACCAGAGACGCGACTTGGGAACTGGAACAGAAGATGAGAGGACAGTATGAAGAACTTTTTCTTGGTACGTATCTAACCCGTAGTTTCGAGGACGAAACTATTTTTAGTGGGGGAGTATTGTAACACCCGTATTTTTCGCGATGCGTTATTTAGCGTTATTATAGTATATTTTACCATATTTATGCTATAATAAGCAGTTTCTTGTTTGTAAAGCAAGTGATTGAATTAAATCAAGATCAAATTAAAATTGAGAATTAATATTTTATATTAATTCATGGTTCGAATATCGTCGAAAAACTCTAACGAAGTTTCGTCACGTTTTGAATCATCGGGCAGTTTGGCCGCAGATAAAATTTTAAACGAACTCCGATTTCGATGAAAATCGAATCGTGACTTGTTGTGATTATTTGTGAGTGTTTGAGATTGTTTTATTATTTATGATAATTTATTATCACGCGGTGAATTAATTTCTCGGTAAAATTAATTTTTGCAAATTTATCGATAATGCGGTTACTCGACACCGTATTTTTTTTAGTACTCTTAAGACTCTAGAATTAGAGGGTAATCATGATAGATGAGAGATTAGATGGGTTAGACTATTGATGGGATTAGCATCTTACTTTAATTGCTAGGTGTCACTTAGGTGATGGTTATTTTTTTATGCTTACTATTTGAGTAATTTTTAACCAAGTGTTTAACTTAATAATTTTTTTTAATCCCTCCTTTTTTTTTAAGAAGGCAGCCACAACCCCCCTTTTGTTATCCCATTTTCATTTGCTTCATCTTCTCCATTCTAGAGTGAGAAAGTCCAAGTTCTTCCATGGCTTCCATGCTTCATCTTCAAGCTTGAGATCACCTCCAATGTTCAAGCTTTCTTGCTCCTAGTTTCTCCTTCATCTTCCTACCACCTATTCCCTCATCCAAGTGAGTTTGAAAATCAAATTTTTTCCCCCATTGTTCAGCCCCAAAACTGTGGGGGTGAGTGTATGTGTGTATAATCTTGTGTTTTCTTGTTTATTCTTGTTCTAATGCTTTGTATTTTGCTTGATCATGATCAGTGATGGAGATGAGCACTTAAATCCGCAAATCTTGGAACCCTAGGCGCTAACCTAAAGGGAAAAAGAGGGATTGTGTGATCTTGAGGTGAATCAATTCAATTGGTTGGTGATTCTTGCTTATTTGGTGTTGTCGTTGTTGTTTTGGCTTTTGGTTTTGAACTAGAAATTTGATTGAGTAATTTTTGTTGAAAAACCTTATTCTTGAATGAAGCTTAAATTGATGATTGAACTTGAATTAGGCATGTGTGTTGTAGGAAATGGTTGATTTGTGAAAGGAATGAATTGTGGAATGATGTTGTGTAATTAGTTGGAAGATTTACAAAATTTTTTGGGAAGAAAAGGTTGAGGCCGCCAGCCCGTAGGGGTTTGGGAGGAAAATATTTTGTGTTCTTTGGTTCATATTAAGTTGTATTTAAATGTATTTAAGTTTTAGGAAGATTTGGAAATGATTTGATTGAATTTGGACTTGTTTTGGAGATTTTAAGGCTATGAAGCACATTAGGTAAGTTGGGTTTCTTGAGACCCAAGGAACTAAGTGGAGCCTTGATTCTAATATTTGAGAAAAGAGTGGAAAAAATGATGATGTTATATGTCTTAAGTTTTTAAGAAAATGATTTCTTAGTCTTTAAAATTTGATTCTTTAATTAGTTATTAATTTTTCAAGTGTATGTAATTATTTAAAAACTAGTATTTTAATTAAGTTTCTAAGTGTAAGTGTTTTGGTTAGGAAAAGGGTTTTAAGTTGTGATGGCCTTAAGTATTAGAACTAAGTCTTTAGATTTATGCTAAGTTTGTTCCGTGGTGTTAGGACTTGAGAATCGGAATTCGTGCGGCGTGAATTCGGGACGTGTGTTGACACGTGACCTGGCGACTTTCGGTAAGGGCAACTTTTAGATATGTATAGGATTTAATTTTTATTTCGTAAAGCAAAGAAGTCCGAGAACCCCAGGGTTCAAAGTGAGGGTTTTGTACCCCTTCGATTTTTATTTTCTTTAAACTTATATTTGATTATCTCTTAGGCTTGATTACAAGTGGTTGACGACTGCCCCCAACCCCCCAAACTTGTTTGACTTGCTCTTTGCAAACTCCACCGAGTTGCAAAGGGGTGAACTTGATTGATGTTGTTGTTTGCGGTGTCGTTGGTTTGTCACGTATTGATGGATTGATGTGCGTGGATGAATTGAAAAGCAATGTGGTGTGTGTATGCTTAAAACATGATTAAGATATATGTTGTGGATTTTATTGGATAATTGATGTTATTGATTATGCCATGATTGAAATATCAAATGTGTTGGAACCTAAACGATTGAGAAGTTTAGACCCTCATTAATTTTGATGATAACAAAGTATTTTCAAGAGAACAATTTATCTTCTAACATATCTTTGAGTGTACAGGAATCAAAGCTTCATATATATGTACAAAACACTCAAGAAAGAAGAAGAAATTTACAAGAGAATTGAATACACTCCACTGATGTCAGCGTCCGAACTCACTCCAGCGTCTTGTTAACAGTAAGCATCCGGTAGTGTTACTCTTTGACACGTGGAATACTCTATTGCAGCGAGCGTCCATCCTCTGTTCTGAGCGAGCGTCTGATCTCTTTAATGAAGCACGTGATGATAACGTTTCTGCTCTTAACCTCAGAATGTTCTGGAACGAAATTAGAATTTGATTTTATGCGCTTATTTTGATGTACGAGGAAGCAAAGGTGACACCTTTAGTAAAAGACAAAAATCGTACAAGGCAATTGTGAAAAGTAGATAGTACGAAAACGGTAATATGTACTATTCTGATATTCTTTGGAAAGGAAGAAAAGGACTACATTTCAAATTACCTCATTCAATGAAAAGGAGCTATGTTTTTACTGCAACCGGTAATATCCCTGAAGACTCCTATAAATACCCCAAGGTATTCATTGAAGACAAGTTGGAAAAACTGTGAAGAAACTTCATTCTGAAAGCAATATTACTCAAGTGAGCAATCAAGTTTCGTGCCAAGTTTCTGGTCTACAAAGAACTGAACTCAGCGTCTTATACTTTCTTTTTAGAAAGCCTCTCTGTTTTGAGCTTAATCTTTTCATCCTCTTTGTGAGAGTTATTTTGATTGTATTCAAAATAATATTCTCTTTTGTAAATTGTTTTTGGCCTAGTTAAGGCTTTGTTCCTCAAAGGCTCGATCGTACTGAGTCGTTTTGAGAAGTTGAGAGTATTGTCAAGTTTGTGACAGTAGCATACTCTTGAGGTAAATTGTAATCAGTTGATTATAGTGAAAAATCCTTCAGGATCGAAGGGACTAGACGTAGCTACCAGTTGGTTGTGAACTGATATAAATCTCTGTGCCTCTTTCTTTACTGCTTTACATTTATCTTTACCTTGCTCAGTAAAACAAGTTTTCATAAACGATTTATTTCCTGCATCCGGTTAGTCTCTCAGCGTCCGATAAACAAACATCTTTGAAAAATCTGTATTCTTAGTGATTTTAACGTATAGTTTGCAAAAAGTTTTTGGACACAATTCAACCACCCCTTCTTGTGTTCACGTTCAGTTGGTACAAGAGCTCGGCCTCTTGGTTGAGCACTTAACAGTGTTAAGAGGAAAGATCCTATACTGTGAACATGTCTACTGAAGGTGGTCATATGAACCTTCCTCCTCTATTCGATGGAGAAAAATTTGATTACTGGAAAGATAAGATAAAAGCTTTCTTTGAGACACAACAACTTGAGTTGTGGGATATAGTTCAAAGTGGTTACATTCCTTCCACTAATCCTCACGGTGTTGCTATAGCTAGAAAAGATTCAAATGATGAGCAGAAAAAGAGATATCAAACCAATCAAAAAGCTAGATTCATTTTTATTTGTGCTATGACAGAAAAAGAATATGATAAATGTGGCAAATTTGATACTGCCAAAGAAATCTGGGACTCACTTGTTTTATCTTACGAAGGCTCTGCCCAAGTAAGAGAAACCAAAGCTAGCATGCTGGTTCGCCAATACGAGTTGTTCAAAATTGAAGATGGTGAAAACATTGACACTATGTTTGGAAGATTCCAAACACTTGTTCATGGGTTACAGGCCCTTGGAAAAAGTTACACTACGCCTAACCATGTTAGAAAGATCTTAAGAAGCTTGACTAAGCAGTGGAGACCCAAGGTCACTGCTATTCAAGAAGCAAAAGATCTAAATGTCCTATAACTTGAAGATCTTATGAGTTCGTTGAAAGATCACGAACTTGAGCTAAACGAAGAAGAACCTGTCAGAAAGGGCAAGTCTATTGCTTTGAAAGTCGCTCAACATAAAGCTAGTTCTTCCAAAGCCCTTCAGGCTGAAGAAGAAGAATCAGAAGATGAAGCTTCAGAAGGAGATGTTGATACATCAGAAGATGAGCTCGCGTTTATATCCAGGAAGATACAAAGAATGTGGAAGAAGAGAAACTTCAGGAGGAAGTTTCAGAAGAAAGATACTAAGGACAAGAAGGAAAGCAAAGACAAAGACAAAGCTCAAGTCATTTGCTATGAATGTAAAAGCCTGGACATTTCAAGTCTGAATGTCCTAATCTTAAGGAGAAGCCCACAAGAAGTTCTTTCAAGAAAAAGAAGAAAAGCCTCATGGCTACATGGGAAGATCTAGACTTATCCTCATCTGAGGAAGATAATGAAGAAGAAGCAAATCTCGCTCTCATGGCAAACACTGATCTTGACTTAGAAGGAGAAGTTGAAGAGGTAATAGTATATGATTCCTACTCTGAACTTCAACTAGCATTCGATGATCTTCTTAAGGACTCTGCCACTCTCTCTGTTGAGTATAAGAATTTGAAAAAGAAATTTTCAAAATTATCACAAGACTTTTAAGCCTTAAACAAAGAAAAATCTGTACTCAATAAAGAGAACCAGAAGCTGAAAACTGAAAATTAGCATCTGATGGATAACCAGCGTCTGGCCGCTAACAAGCAACCAGAAGCTGAGAGCTCTCAAGCTGAAAGCTCTAAAGTTACAGGCAACCTTAAATGCAAATCAAATGATTATGAATATGCATTTCAAAAGTTTCTTGCAGAGAGTGTAACTCGAAGCAAGCAAGCCTCAATGATTTGGGGTATCAGTAAAACGACAACTCATGGTCTTGGTTATATATTACATGAACCTCCTTTAGAAAATGATTTAGCATCTGATAAATCCAATAATCATAGTAAATGCTTGCATTGTACTTATTGCAATAAACCTGGTCATTTGAAAAGTGCATGTACTATTTTTAAAACTGTGAAGGATAAGCTTCCTTCAAGAACTAACAAGAAAGGACCCAAAAAGATATGGGTACCTAAAGATAAAATAGTCTATGTTGCAGACATGCTTAGCAACAAAGTCAACACACCTATCTTGGTACTTAGACAGTGGATGCTCGCGTCACATGACGGGAGAAAAGCATATGTTCCAAGAACTAAGGCCTAAAGAAGCTAGATTCGTTGGTTTCGGAGGAAACCAGAAAGGTAAAATAGTTGGAATTGGTCGCATTAGTAAAGGCTCTCTTCCCTCTATTGATAATGTACTTTATGTTGAAGGACTTAAACATAACTTATTGAGCATAAGTCAATTATGTGACAATGGTTATGAAGTCATCTTTACAGAAACTGGATGTCTAGTAAAAAGCAAGAAAGACGACTCTATTTTCTTTACTGCTAAGAGGAAACAAAATATTTACAAAATTGATCTCTCTGAACTTGCAAAACAAGATGTCAAGTGTCTCATGTCTGTTGACGAAGAACAATGGATTTGGCACAAGAGATTGGGTCATGCCAATTTGAGATTAATCTCAAAATTAAACAAGCACAGTCTTGTCAGAGGCTTACCAAATCTTAAGTATCAATCTGATGCTCTCTGTGAGGCATGCCAAAGAGGAAAACAAGTTAAAACTTCTTTTCATTCAAAAAATGTTGTTTCAACCTCTAGACCACTTGAGCTTTTGCATCTTGATCTTTTTGGTCCAACAAGGACAACCTCTTTAATTGGAAAGAAATATGGGTTAGTCATTATTGATGATTTTACTAGATGGACATGGGTTAGATTCCTTGCTCACAAAGATGAGTCATACTAGGTATTTACTGTATTCTGCAAAACAGTTCAAAATGAAAAAGGAATTTGTATTTCATCCATTAGAAGTGATCATGGGGGAGAATTTGAAAATGAAAGCTTTCAAAAATTTTGTAATGATAATGGCATCTCCCACAATTTCTCCTCTCCTAGAACACCTCAACAAAATGGTGTTGTAGAAAGGAAAAATAGGTCCCTCCAAGAAATGGCCAGGACCATGATCAATGAAGCTAACATTGCAAAATATTTTTGGGCAGAAGCAGTAAACACAGCTTGTTACATTCAAAATAGAATTTTTATTAGACCTATTTTGAAGAAGACTCCATATGAACTGTGGAAAGGAAGAAAACCAAACATATCATATTTTCATTCATTTGGTTGTACTTGTTATATTTTGATTACTAAGGATCAGCTTGGTAAGTTTGATTCAAAAGCTGACAAAGGAATCTTTTTGGGATATTCTGAAAGATCTAAAGCTTTTAGAATATACAATAAAGAAACTATGCCAGTGGAAGAATCCATTCATGTCAAATTTGATGACAAGAAGCCTGACACAGCCATGTTAGAGCTAGATGAATTATTTTCAGAATTAAATATAGGTGATACTACAAATAGTGAACCTACATCTTCATCGTCCGGTGGTGACCAAACACAAGAATCTTTGGAAGCTGAAGCCAGAAAGAGCTGGAAGTACAAAACTAATCATCCTAAAGATCAAATCATAGGAAAACTTGGAGATAGAGTAAGAATCAGATCCTCTTTTAAAGAGCATGCAGATATGGAATTACTCTCAGAAATGAAACCTAAAACGATTGATCAAGCATTGGAAGATGATGGTTGGATTCTGGCCATGCAAGAAGAGTTGAATCAGTTCCAAAGAAATGATGTATAGAAGCTAGTGAATCTACCAGAAGATAAGCAAGCTATTGGTACTAAATGGGTATTTAGAAACAAGCTTGATGAAGATGGAAAGGTTGTGAGAAACAAGGCAAGATTGGTTGCTCAAGGTTACTCACAAGAAGAAGGTATTGATTTTACTGAAACGTTTGCACCTGTTGCAAGGTTAGAAGCTATACGCATTTTACTATCATTTGCTGCACACCATGATATAATTCTTTATCAAATGGATGTGAAAAGTGCTTTCTTGAATGGTTTTATAACTGAGGAAGTCATTGTAAAACAACCTCCTGGATTCGAAGACATTGAATTTCCAGAACATGTCTTCAAGCTTAAAAAGGCCTTGTACAGTCTTAAGCAAGCTCCCAGAGCTTGGTATGAAAGACTGAGTACATTTTTGATGAAAAATGGTTTTACCAGAGGTCTAGTAGACACTACTCTTTTTAGAAAAACATCAAACAAGCACTTTATAATTGTTCAAATATATGTTGATGACATTATTTTTGAAGCTACTAATGAAAGCCTTTGCAAAGAATTTTCTAAGCTAATGCAGGCTGAATTCGAGATGAGCATGATGGGTGAACTAAAGTTCTTCCTTGGAATTCAAATCAAACAATGCAATGATGGTATCTATATACATCAAAGCAAATATATCAAGGAATTGCTAAAGAAATTCAAAATGGTGGATTGCAAACCTATGTGCACTCCTATGCATCCCACGTGCATTCTTGGTAAAGATGAAACTGATAAAAAGGTAGATCAGAAGATGTACAGAGGTATGATTGGATCTCTACTTTATCTTACAACTTCAAGACCTTATATTATGTTCAGTGTCTGTCTGTGTGCTAGATTTCAATCTGATCCTAGAGAATCACACTTGAGTACTGTTAAAAGAATTTTTAGATATTTGCAAGTATCTACTAATCTTGGTTTGCTTTATAAGAAATCAAAAGATTATAAGTTAGTAGGTTTCTGTGATGCTGACTTTGCTGGAGACCGAATTGAAAGAAAAAGCACAAGTGGAGGCTACCAATTCCTTGGAGCAAATCTTGTGTCTTGGTCAAGCAAAAGGCAAAGCACGATTGCACTCTCAACACAGGTTGAATATATTTCAAAGACAAGTTGCAGCTCTCAACTTCTATGGATGAAATATCAACTTGAAGATTATCTGACAAAAGAGAGTAACATTCCTATCTTTTGTGATAATACTTCTGTAATCTGTCTTACTAAAAATCCCATATTGCATTCACGAGCCAAGCACATTGAGATTAAGCCTCATTTTATAAGAGACTATGTTTAGAAGGATATTCTCGAAATAAAATTTGTAGACACTGATCATCAGTGGGCTGACGTATTTACAAAACCCCTTGCTGAAGATAGATTCAATTTTATAAGAAGAAATTTAAATTTTCATCTTATAGAAGAATGATTAATCTCAGCGTCAGATGATATGCATCATCTCAGCATCTGGTATGACATAAGCATGTATACGTGTAAGCCTTTTTTTCGTCATGTGCATCATAACTCAGCGTCTGGTGAATCGGTTGCGTGCATCCGAGCGCACACACATGTGTCACACGTGTAAAGGACTTAAGTGTCTCATCACATCTCACTGAGTCATGATTATTTATGTTTTTCGACAAAATATTTTTACTTGATTTTACTTTCCTTTTGGCGTCTTCATTTAATGAAAAGGGGAATCTTCATTTTCTTTTCTTTTTGATTTAATTTATTTTGGAAATGCGAAGCGGTTTTTGAAAAAGGACTGTACCATTTTCTATCAACCTTCCCACTACTCCACATCTTTCGCTCCATCACTTCACTCTGTTTCTTCTTACAAAAATTGTTTTCTCTCTCTCTCTCTGTGTGACTTCAAACCCTAAAACCTCCATTATCCTCTCTGCACCGCTACCATGGCCAATAGAAAGGTTGGAAAATATACTGCTGCCTATGATGTCTTCTCAGAAGCAAAACTTATGAATGAAAATAGAATTGATTTTGAGAACTTCAAGCTCTATGGTTTTGATTTCGAAGAAGGTTTGGAGAAACTGGGTTGGAAAAATTACTTTATCTAGGAACCAGTTGATGTGTTGAGCTATGCTATAAAGGAATTCTGGGGGAACGCTTATTTACTTCCGGGTGAAATTATTGAAGGACATATCAGAGGCTTCAAGTTACGTTTCACCATAAACTCTATCGCTCAAACCATCAAGTGCCCTTGTGAAGGGATCAGTTACCATGCTAACTGGGTTGACGCTTACAGAGGTTTGGAAAACGTCAACGAAGCTCTGTTTGAAAACTATCGTGAGTTGAAAAAGAAGAACATAACTCCCACTGCCAAAGATTTGAAAAGCCACTACAGAGTATTGCACAAAATAATCGCTAAGAGCGTGATTCTGAAGACTGGTTCAAGCGACATAGTGAACTATGAGCAAAAGTTCATTATGAGGAATTATATGGATGGAAAGAAAATCAACCTGCCAAGGTTGATTATCAATAATCTTATCAATGCTCTTGTCTTCTCAAGGAAAAGTGTTGATAAAAAGAATATTGTCAAGGTTATCCCATATGGAGTTCTTCTTTCCATTATGATGATAAAAGATGGTATTGTGAGAAAGCTTACTGATTCTACCAACAAAGAAGAAAAAGATAAATACTTTGGTGTTGGTCTTTGTTGTTCGATCACGAAGTTTTGGAGTCAATACCTGGTCGAGAATGCGATTGATAAGCGGCTCTATGATTAAGAAGGTGAAACTAGAGCAAAGCAAGAAGGAGAAACTACTGCGAATATTGGATAAGCTGAAAAGAAAACCACCAGAAGCTCAATGGCTGGTGTGAAGAGACCTGCTGAATCTCCTATAAGGGAGACAAGAAGAATGAACAGAAGGTGGCTCCTGCACCTACTGTTGAGGAACCAGAAGATGAGGACAGAATTCCCATCACAAAGATCTTGGAGAAGAAGAATAAGACAACAGGTGAAAAAGATGCTTGATGCCTGGGTCAAGGGAAGCAAGTCCCTCCTCCTCCTCCGACCGTTGTTGCCTCTAGAGGAACAAAGAGAAGGTTGGTTAAGTCTTCTGAACTTAAATCAAAGGTACTTGACTTTACTGTTGATCAGTCAGTATCTATTTTTGATTCTCATGATGTTATTCCTGCACCTACATTGTCTGTTTCACAACCACAAACCCAAATACAAACCAAGAAAACTAGAATGAGCCTACGACAAACCTCTACCCTCATCCCCTCAAAACCGACCCAAACACCATCCAATACACTCAACCTTGACCTACCACAAATCTCCTCAAATACCTCACTTACTACATACATTTCCAAACTTCACTCTCATCCCTTCAACCTATTATTCAAAGTACCTCCCATCAATCCATTCAAACCCTACACACCTAAAATCTATACAATCACCAAAACCACTCCCACTTCACTCACCCTTACCTACAATCCTACAGACTTTAGTGGAAGGAAGAATGTCTCGCGCATTAACAAACCTCGATTTGTTAAGTATGAGTCATATCACAGCATCTACAATCACCCTTCTGCTTGGCACTTGAAATCCTTCACCTCTGGAGTTGCCAGACTGGAGATTGCCTCTCCAATGAATGCTACCTTCAAGGATGGAGAAGACCGTTTCGAGATGTCATTCAAAGGGAGATTGAGACCGGAACCTGGTAGCAGGGCAATTCCTTTCTCTATTGACCTTCTGAAGTTCCTGCCTCAAACTGAACCTCTCACACTGGAGGAGTGTGGAAGATGGATCACAGATGAAGAAGCTGCCTTTATGGCACACTGTCATGAGATGAAGAAACTTGAAGTTATCAGACAGTTCAGAGACCCTTCTTCTGTATCCATAAAGATTGTTCCAGATAGACAAAGGTGGCTACCTTGGTCTATCCCTGGGAAGAGGAAAGAACCTGCCCCTGGCAAGTTGCCATACAGCAAAATCGGACTCAAGGAGTATGAGAAGGCTCCTAAGAAGTTTAATCTTAAAGGATTCTCAGACCTTCCAATTGCCAAGATCACTGAGGACCATGCCAGAAGGTTTTACCTTAGTTCTCTGAAGGAAGATGAATGGAGAACTGGCTCCTCAAACTGCTGCAATGCTGAGAAAGCCACAATCCCCACAGTTGGCACTATCAGAAAAGCTACTGACACCAATCTAGGAACTGCATACTTTGATGATACGTTCAGGTGTTCAGTAATCAGGCCTCTTGACTGCATGAAGATATATGTCCAATGGGCTGCTGTGACCAAGCACTTTGACATTGGATTTACTTGGAATCAATGGTCTGAGTCTTGGAAAGACAAAGCCATGTTACCATGCCTCGTCCCCCTAGTGCTTGAAGAAGATGTCAGGGAAAATCTGCGAAGAGTATACCTGGCAGAAAATGAAGCACTCTCTTTCGCTTTTGAATCATTGAGTGTCTTTATCAGAAGAATATGGGGAGAAGATGCTGGAAACAGGTTTGACGCGTTCACTGCTGATGTGGTTCTGCATAGAGAAATCATCTTTATGGATTTGCTGTATCCAGAAGATGTGAAGAATAGAAGGGAAATTCAGGCAGAATCTGAGCAGAGAAAACTTGGAAATCTCATCAAATGGTTTATACCAAATGATGCATTCTTTCAAAGAGCTCAAAAGAAGAAGGAATTGAGACTGAAGCTATCTAACTGGGTGCTAGCAGAGCATCAGAAGATGAAACCTGCACCAGTATCAGAAGCTAGACCTTCTACTTCTACTCCTGCAGTTGAGATGGTCACTATTCCCAAAGCAGAGTTTGAAGAAATGAATGCCACAAACCTGAATGTTACTCAGCTAGAGAATGCCCTGAAATTACTATATGAACGTCTCAACATTCCTCCACCACCTCCACCAAACCCTTGAATTTATTTATTTTTTTTGTGTGATATAAAATATTTTTTTTGGTACTCTTATATATATATATATATATATATATATATATATATATATAATTTTGCTCTGATTATCTATTTATATATATATATATATCTCTATCTGACTTATATTCAAATTTTTCAAAGTCTTATTTTGACTATGATGTGCTTTACACTCTTTTTGTCTGATGACAAAAGGGGGAGTAAAAGAAAGGTTTGATGAACACGTGAAAGTCTGATTGACTAATTCACCGTCCGATGTTCAAACTCCGATGGATACGCTGAAACTAAAATATCATGCATAGCATTTCATACATAGCATTTGTGTGGTTATTTATTGCTCTAATACCTATAATGCTTTGATATTCATTGATCTAGTACTCTAATAATGATCAATAACTTTGGTACAATGAAAATCTTTTTGATAAAATGAAATCAGCATCCGATCTCACTTTATTAAATGAACATATGTTCTGAGACATCTACGTATTTTTGTGATCACTTAAATGAATTTGTTTATCAACAATCGCCTTAATACCTGAATTGCTTATATATATCTAAATGGTTGAATTCAGGGGGAGACCCTTGATATTATTTTGAAATTAAATTGTTCATCAACCTTGGATATTTGTCATCATAAAAAATGGGGAGATTGTTGGAACCTAAACGATTGAGAAGTTTAGACCCTCATTAATTTTGATGATAACAAAGTATTTTCAAGAGAACAATTTATCTTCTAACATATCTTTGAGTGTACAGGAATCAAAGCTTCATATATATGTATAGAACACTCAAGAAAGAAGAAGAAATTTACAAGAGAATTGAATACACTCCAATGATGTCAGCGTCCGAACTCACTCCAGCGTCTTGCTAACAGTAAGCATCCGGTAGTGTTACTCTTTGACACGTGGAATACTCTATTGCTGCGAGCGTCCGTCCTCTGTTCTGAGCGAGCGTCTGATCTCTTTAATGAAGCACGTGATGATCACATTTCTGCTCTTAACCTCAGAATGTTCTGGAACGGAATTTGAATTTGATTTTATGCGCTCATTTTGATGTATGAGGAAGCAAAGGTGACACCTTTAGCAAAAGACAAAAATCGTACAAGGCAATTGTGAAAAGCAGATAGTACGAAAACGGTAATATGTACTATTCTGATATTCTCTGGAATGGAAGAATAGGACTACATTTCAAATTACCTCACTCAATGAAAAGGAGCTATGTGTTTACTGCAAATGGTAATATCCCTGAAGACTCCTATAAATACCCCAAGCTATTCATTGAAGACAAGTTGGAAAAACTGTGAAGAAACTTCATTCTGAAAGCAATATTACTTAAGTGAGCAATCAAGTTTCGTGCCAAGTTTCTAGTCTACAAAGAACTGAACTCAGCGTCTTATACTTTCTTTTTAGAAAGCCTCTCTATTTTGAGCTTAATCTTTTCATCCTCTCTGTGAGAGTTATTTTGATTGTATTCAAAAGAATATTCTCTTTTGTAAAGTGTTTTTGGCCTAGTTAAGGCTTTATTCCTCAAAGGCTCTATCGTACTGAGTCGTTTTGAGAAGTTGAGAGTATTGTCAAGTTTGTGACAGTATAATACTCTTGAGATAAATTGTAATAAGTTGATTATAGTGAAAAATCCTTCAGGATCGAAGGGACTAGACGTAGCTACCAGTTGGTGGTGAACTAGTATAAATCTCTGTGCCTCTTTCTTTACTGCTTTACATTTATCTTTACCTTGCACAGTAAAACAAGTTTTCATAAACGGTTTATTTCCTGCATCCGGTTAGTCTCTCAGCGTCCGATAAACAAACAACTTTGAAAAATCTGTATTCTTAGTGATTTTAACGTATAGTTTGCGAAAAGTTTTTGGACACAATTCAACCCCCCTTTCTTGTGTTCGTTCAATATGGTGATATGTTCATTGGGGGTGGTTAAAGGCATTGTTGCGTCGTGTCTTGTGGTAACGTCGACCTGTCTAACATGGGTAGTGGAAATGCCCATGGCCAAAAGGAATTCAGGAACGTTGTTAAAATTTTACCATCGCAGGGAAAAGTGTCGGTCTGGTACGTACAGCCCGATATGCATCTGGCGTATGGATTCCGGAATTAAAACTACACTATCATGTAGTAAGTCAATATGAACGGGTGCATCCTTATTGATTGTGCTGAATATTATTATCATGTGTGTTATGTTTGTTGTGGTATATGCTATTTTTTTGTTACCTTTTATTTCAAGAAGTTGACCCTTTTCCCGTGGTTCCTTCAACCAATGATGGCAACCCAGACGATGGCGAAGACCTTGGTGATACCGACGATGGTGATGTCATCGGATATAGTGTTTGACTTTCTAGACTTGGAGACACCCTCAGCGATGGAGTTTGATCCCATCTCCCGTTGAGTTGTATATACTGGGGATGTAGTGCAGACCTTCAGGGTGGACGTACTTGTGTTGAGACAAGAGACTTCGGGGAGGACAGTGAGTTTCCCGATCAGGATGACACAAATCGTGGATGCGTGGCGTCAGACTCAGAGTGATCGGGTGTTACCAGCTTCTTCTTCGTCACTAGAGGAGTCATCTGATATTCCTAGGAGGATTACGACATGTTACGCACCCTTGCCTAGAGGTGCCAGGATCAGGAGGACCGCTCGCAAGAGCGTTGGTGGCAGACGTTGGACAGCCGGAGCTTCGACCTCACGTGCGGCAGCTGCTACCCCGGGCCCTGTGGCAAAGCCTGATGCAGAGCCGACCTCCCCTTTGATTGTCAGGACCCCTACTCCTCTAGTGGATCCTTCCCCTATTTGTGGAGTATGTGGTGAGGTTGGTTACAGCGGAGTGGATTTCATCGAGGAGGTCTTAGTTGAGGAGGACGAGCCCGAGGGAGTATCGACACCTGTACCTTTTATTGACCTGATTGGCGAGGATGATGATGATGACCCGATGGATGATGATGAGGAGGACCCATCTGAGGGTCTGGGTAGTGACTTCTAGCTGATGTTGTTTGTCTACTTGTGTAGATGTTTTGGGTGTCTGAGAGGTCTGTCTGTGTTTATAGATGTGGAGTGGTGACCAGTTAGTCTTTTGGGATAGACTTTTTGCTGTACAGTTGGGTAGACTGGCGGTATACTTTTGGAGCAGCCCCCTACATGGGTAACTGTCGAGAGTACCCCAGGAGTATGATCACTCTCGTGAGGGTCCTCATACTTTAGGTGTAATCTCTTTTGGACATTTTCATTACTCTTGTATTATATTCGTACTGGTTATGACCCACTTTGGTGATATATATATATATATATATATATATATATATATATATATATATAATTCAGTGCATGCATCTTATACTTTAGATTGCATCATGTTTCTAAACGCTGTGGCTGCTCTGCGTGTGTTTTGCGAAAGAAGTTGTTTTAAAAAAAAATGTATCGTATTTTCCAAAAGACACAAGAGTAATATTTTAAAAGTACGTCGCATTTAGAGTTAAGTTCTTGTATGTGGTGCTTCAGAAATGGGGCTTTACAATAGTGGTATCAGAGCAGTTCAGTTCTAACTAGATTGTGTGTATAGGGAACACTAAGTTGGTCACCGTGTCAGGTTATTGGTTGTTAAGTGCTTGGTTGTGACGTATGGCTATTGTTTGTTGAGTGAAGTAATTGTGCTTATAATTGTTTGAATTGTTTCTTAATTGAAGCAATGTGTGTTAGCACATCACTTGATTGTAGGGTTCTGATAGGTTTTTGGACCTTGTAGGAATCTAATGCCTCCTCGCAGAGATACTACAGTCGGACCTGATAACCCAACATGGAGAGAGCAATTCAATCGATGACTGAGATGGCAGCGGCAATGGCTCAACAATTGGCTACTGCGACCCAACAAACTGCTGCTATGGCTCAACATACTACCACCATGAACCAACATAATCTGCAATAACATTAGAGGTTGGAGAGGAATGAAGGGGCTAGAGGACTAGCTGATTTCCGTAAGCACGATCCACCAAAGTTCTATGGTGAACCGGATCCAGACAAGGCAGATCTGTGGCTTCAGGAGATAGAGAATATATTTGAAGCACTTCACTGCCATGAGAATGTCAAGGTGGACTATGCGTCTTATTTCTTTGGGAGGCGCCAGAATCTTTGGTGGAAGGGCGTCCAAGCAGATCTTTGGCGGCCCGAGTCGGGGAGATTAGTTGGGAGATCTTCCGTAGGAGGTTTTTGGAGAAGTATTTTCCAGAGACCGCACGGATGGAGAAGGAGCAAGAATTCCTTCGTCTATACTAGGGCAACATGACGGTTTTAGAGTATGCCACCAAGTTCGAGTCGCTTTCAAGGTATTTCAGTCCCTTTCGTGATCGGGCGGATCAGAGTTGGCTGAGCGAGAGATTTCAGAGGGGATATAGATTCGATGTGCAGAAGTCGGTGGTGTCTTTGAGAATTCGAAACTTGCAACAGCTGATTGATAGATGTGTTGAGGTGGAGGGTATGAGGAACTGCAAGAGAAGAATTGGTACTGGTGGACCCATCCGGCCTCAGAATCAGGGTCAGAGACATGATCAGAAAGGAAAGCAGTAAAAGAAGCCTTACAACCGGCCTCAGGGAAACAACAAGGGACAGGCGGTAAGAGTCAGACTAGGACTGGACTGGTTTGCTACCGTTGCGAAAAATCGGGGCATTATGCCAATGATTGCCCGGAAGAGGAAAATCTATGTTACAATTGCAAACAACCAGGGCATTTCGCGAAGGACTGCAAGGCTTTGAAAGTTGAATCAAGCGTGAATACAACGAAGGCTAAAGGAAAATGTCCAGCCGCCAAGGGAAGAGTTTTCTGCATGAGTGGTGAAGAGGCAAAGCAGACTGATGATCTTATTCAAGGAGACTGTGAGATCGAGGGTAAATCCTTATCCGTTCTTTTTGATTCCGGCGCAACCCATTCATTTATTTCTTTGGATTATGTGGACCGTCTGAAATTATTTGTGACTGCCTTACCTTTCAAATCAGTAGTTACTACTCCAACTGCTAAAACTTTGGTTGCCAACACTACATGCCTTAATTGTGTGGTGGTTATTCAGGGTAGAAAATTTGTTGTTATTTTGATCTGTTTACCTCTAAAGGGTCTAGATGTTATACTCGGGATGGATTGGTTGTCTTACCACCATGTCCTCTTGGACTGTACCCGCAAGACAGTAGTTTTTCCTGATCTTGGAGTTTCCAATTACCTTTCTGCTAACCACATTGGGGTTTCCTTGAAAGAGAGAACTCAGGAGTACATGTATCTCGCTAGTCTAGAGGCCTCTCCAGAGATTGATTTGAAGGATGTTCCAGTGGTGCGTGACTTTCCAGATGTTTTTCCTGAAGATGTATCGGGTTTACCGTCAGTGAGGGAAATCGAGTTCTCCATCGAATTACTTCCAAGAACGGGACCGATTTCGATAGTGCCTTATCGAATGTCTCCAGTAGAGATGAAGGAGCTGAAGTCTCAGATTGAGCACCTAGAGTCGAAGCAGTTCATACGACCGAGCGTGTCACCATGGGGAGCTCCAGTGTTGCTGGTAAAGAAGAAAGACGGACGATCAAGGTTGTGTGTGGATTACCGTCAGCTCAACAAGGTTACTGTTAAGAATTGGTATCTGTTGCCACGTATCGATGACTTGATGGATCAACTATAAGGAGCTGCGATATTTTCCAAGAGAGACTTGAAGTCGGGCTACCATCAGATTCGTGTGAAGGAAGAGGATATTCCTGAGACTGCTTTCAGAACCAGATATGGCCA
This sequence comes from Calophaca sinica, assembly GCA_037113605.1. NCBI lineage: Eukaryota > Viridiplantae > Streptophyta > Magnoliopsida > Fabales > Fabaceae > Calophaca > Calophaca sinica. The sequence goes on along the minus strand of CM073734.1, from coordinate 16,260,090 downwards.
CTATGAGTTTCTAGTGATGCCTTTTGGAGTGACGAACGCACCAACAGTATTCATGAATTACATGAATAGGATTTTCCACCCATTCTTGGATCAGCTCGTGGTGGTGTTTATAGACGATATCCTGATCTATTCGTGAAGCAGAGAAGAGCATGAAGAACATCTATGCCAAGTGTTACAGATTCTTCGAGAGAAGCAACTCTACGCCAATCTTTCCAAGTGCGAGTTCTGGCTTGAAGAGGTGAATTTTCTTGGGCATGTGATCACGAAGGACGGGACAGCTGTGGATCCAGCTAAGATTGAAGCCATGTTAGCATGGGAGCAACCGAAGACTGTGTCCTATATCCAAAGCTTTGTTGGATTAGCAGGCTACTATCGGAGATTTATCGAAGGGTTCTCGAAGATCGTAGCACTGCTTACATGACTCACGAGGAAGGATCAACCTTTCGCTTGGACCGAAGAGTCTGAATCCAGTTTCCAGAGGTTGAAAGAGCTTTTGACGACAGCACCTGTGTTAGTTTTGCCTCAATCGGAAGAACCTTACAAGGTTTACTGCGATGCTTCACACCAAGGACTTGGATGCGTGATGATGCAATATAGGAAGGTTGTGGCTTATGCTTTGAGACAGCTAAAGATTCATGATAGGAACTACCCTACGCATGATCTAGAACTTACTGTAGTGGTGTTCGCACTGAAGATTTGGAGGCATTATTTGTACAGGAGCACATTTACTGTTTTCAGCGACCACAAGAGCTTGAGGTACTTGTTCGACCAGAAGGAACTCAATATGTGACAGCGGAGATGGGCGGAATTTCTAAAGGACGACGACCTCACTTTGGAATATCATCCAGGGAAGGCGAACGTTGTAGCAGATGCATTGAGCAGGAAGAGTGTGTTAGCCTCAGCAATGATGATTAAGGAGTTGGAGATGTTAGAGAAGTTCCGAGACTTAAAGCTGAGCGTGGAATTATCACCAGGGAAGCTGAAGTTCGGGATGCTCGCTATTTCTAGTGGACTTTTGGACGAGATCAGAGATCAACAGGCTAGTGATAAACTACTGCAAGAGAAAAGAGAGCTGGTAGCACAAGGGAAAGCAACAGAATTCGGGGTTGGAGCAGACAACATCCTGAGATGCAACGGACGTGTTTGTGTACCTAATGTAGCTGAGCTGAGGAAGTTGATTCAAGACGAAGCGCACAAGAGCAGACTGAGTATTCATTCGGGAGTTACTAAGATGTACCAGGATCTGAAGAACCATTTTTGGTGGCACGAAATGAAGAAGCATGTGGCAGACTACGTGGCTTCTTGTTTCACATGTCAGAAAGCGAAGGTAGAACATCAATGACCAGTAGGAATGCTACAGTCACTTGACGTACCAGAATGGAAATAGGATAGTATTTCCATGGACTTCGTTGTGGCCTAAGACGCAGAAGAAGCACGACTCGATTTGGGTAATTGTCGACCGATTGACTAAATCTGCTCATTTTCTACCGGTTAGATCGACTTTCAATGTGGAGAAACTGACAGAGAACTACTTAGCGGAGATTGCTCGGTTGCATGGCGTGCCTTCTGCCATCGTTTCTGATAGAGATCTGAAGTTCACATCTCATTTCAGGGGAGCACTACAGGAAGCCTTGGGGACCAAGCTCAAGCTTAGTTCAACAGATCATCCTCGTAATCGACTCGGGCAGACTGAGAGGACGATCCAGACGCTCGAAGATTTGCTGAGGGCATGTACGTTAGACCATAGAGGGAGTTGGGATGATGTTTTGCCGCTAGTGGAATTCACTTACAACAACAGTTACCATGCGAGCATTGGTATGGCACCTTACGAAGCGCTGTATGGACGCAAGTGTCAGACGCCTCTTTGTTGGTATCAAGATGGTGAGAGCTCTATCGTGGGACCAGATTTGATACAGCAGACTACTGAGAAGATACGATAGACCAGAGAAAGGATGAAAGCGTCTCAGAGTCGACAGAAGAGTTATGCAGACCAAGGTCGTCGACCGCTAGAGTTTGCAGAAGGAGATCATGTATTCCTTCGAGTCACACCTACGAATGGAGTTGGTCGAGCGATCAAATCCAACAAGCTTCCCCTAAGTTCATTGGACCCTATCAAATTCTTCGTCGTATAGGGCCAGTTGCATATCAGATAGCATTACCCCCATTCCTATCTAATATTCACAACGTCTTTCACGTCTCGCAGTTGCGAAAGTATGTTTCTGACCCTTCTCACATTATCGAGCCTGATGTGATACAACTGAAGGACGATTTGTCTTTTGAAGTATCTCCTACAAGGATTGTCGACAAGAAGGTCAAGCAACTGAGGAATAAAGAGATTCAACTAGTCAAAGTGGTTTGGAACCAGAAGACCGGAGACGCGACTTAGGAACTGGAACAAAAGATGAGAGGACAGTATCCAAAACTTTTTCTTGGTACGTATCTAACCCGTAGTTTCGAGGACGAAACTATTTTTAGTGGGGGAGTATTGTAACACCCGTATTTTTCGCGATGCGTTATTTAGCGTTATTATAGTATATTTTTCCACATTTATGCTATAATAAGCAGTTTATTGTTCACTAAGCAAGTGATTGAATTAAATCAAGATCAAATTTAATTCATGGTTCGAATATCGTCGAAAAATTCTAACGAAGTTTCGTCGCGTTTTGAATCATCGGGCAGTTTGGCCGCAGATAAAATTTTAAACGAACTCCGATGAAAATCGAATCGTGACTTGTTGTGATTATTTATGAGTGTTTAAGATTGTTTTTATTATTTATGATAATTTATTATCACGCGAAGAATTAATTTCTCGGTAAAACTAATTTTCGCGAATTTATCGAAAACGCGGTTACTCGACACCGTGTTTTTTATTACTCTTAAGACTCTAGAATTAAAGGATAATCATGAGAGATGAGAGATTAGATGGGTTAGACTATTGATGGGATTAGCATCTTACTTTAATTGCTAGGTGTCACTTAGGTGATGGTTATTTTTTTATGCTTACTATTTGAGTAATTTTTAACCAAGTGTTTAACTTAATAATTTTTTTTTAATCCCTCCTTTATTTTTTAAGAAGGCAGCCGCGACCCCCCTTTTGTTACCCCCATTTTCATTTGCTTCATCTTCTCCACTCTAGAGTGAGAAAGTCCAAGTTCTTCCATGGCTTCCATGCTTCATCTTCAAGCTTGAGATCACCTCCAATGTTCAAGCATTCTTGCTCCTAGTTTCTCCTTCATCTTTCTACCACCTATTCCCTCATCCAAGTGAGTTTGAAAATCAAATTTTCTCCCCCCTTGTTCAGCCCCGAAACCGTGGGGGTGAGAGAGTGTGTGTGTATAATCTTGTGTTTTCATGTTTATTCTTGTTCTAATGCTTTGTATTTTGCTTGATCATAATCAATGATGGAGATGAGAACCTAAATCCCCAAATCTTGGAACCCTAGACGCTAACCTAAAGGGAAAAAGAGGGATTATGTGATCTTGAGGTGAATCAATTCATTTGGTTAGTGATTCTTGCTTATTTGGTGGTGGTGTTGTTGTTGTTTTGGCTTTTGGTTTTGAACTAGAACTTTGATTGAGTAATTTTTGTTGAAAAACCCTATTCTTGAATGAAGCTTAAATTGATGATTGAACTAGAATTAAGCATGTATGTTGTAGGAAATGGTTGATTTGTGAAAGGAATGAATTGCGTAATGATGTTGTGTAATTAGTTGGAAGATTTGCAAATTTTTTTGGGAAGAAAAGGTTGAAGCCGCCAGTCCTTAGGGGTTTGGGAGGAAAATATTTTGTGTTCTTTGGTTCATATTAAGCCGTATTTAAATGTATTTAAGTTTTAGGAAGATTTGGAAATGATTTGATTGAATTTGGACTTGTTTTGGAGATTTTAAGGTTTGAAGCACATTAGGTAAGTTGGGTTTCTTGAGACCCAATGAACCAAGTGGAGCCTTGATTCTAATATTTGAGAAAAGAGTGGAAAAAATGATGATGTTATATGTCTTAAGTTTTTAAGAAAATGATTTCTTAGTCTTGAAAATTTGATTCTTTAATTAGTTATTAATTTTTCAAGTGTATGTAATTACTTAAAAACTAGTATTTTAATTAAGTTTCTAAGTGTAAGTGTTTTGGTTAGGAAAAGGGTTTTAAGTTGTGAGAGCCTTAAGTATTAGAACTAAGTCTTTAAATTTATGCTAAGTTTATTCCGTGGTGTTAGGACTTGAGAATCAAAATTCGTGCGGCGTGAATTCGGGACGTGCATTGACACATGACTTTGCGACTTTCGGTAAGGGCAACTTTTAGATATGTACAGGATTTAATTTTTATTTCATAAAGCGAAGAAGTCTGAAAACCTCAGGGTTCGAAGTGAGGGTCTTGTACCCCTTCGATTTTTATTTTCTTTAAGCTTATATTAGATTATCTCATGGGCTTGATTACAAGTGGTTAGCGACTGCCCCCAACCCCCCAAACTTGTTTGACTTGCTCTTTGCTAACTCCACCGAGTTGCAAAGGGACGAACTTGATTAATGTTGTTGTTTGTTGTGTTGTTGGTTTGTCACGTATTGATGGGTTGTTGTGCGTGGATGAATTGAAAGGCATTGTGGTGTGTGTATGCTTAAAACATGATTAAGATATATGTCGTGGATTTTATTGGATTATTGATTTTATTGATTATGCCATGATTGAAATATCAAATGTGGTGATATGTTCGTTGGGGGTGGTTAAAGGCATTGTTACGTCGTGTCTTGTGGTAACGTCGACATGTCTATCCTGGGTAATGGAAATGCCCATGGCCAAAGGAATTCGGGAACGTCATTAAAATTTTACCATCGCAGGGAAAAGTGTCGGTCTGGTAAATACAGCCCGATATGCCTCTGGCATATGGATTCCGGAATTAAAACTGCACGATCATGTAGTGAGTCAATAGGAACAGGTGCATCCTTATTGATTGTGCTGAATATTATTGTCAAATATTTTTGTCATGTGTTATGTTTGTTGTGGTATATGCTATTTTTGTGTTACCTTTTATTTCGAGAAGTTGACACTTTCCCATGGTTCCTTCAACCAATGATGGCAGCCCAGACGATGGCGAAGACCTTGGAGATCCCGGCGATGGTGACATCGCCGGACATAGTGTTTGACTTTCTAGACTTGGAGACACCCTCGGCGATGGAGTTTGATCCTATCTCCCGTCGAGTTGTATATACTGGGGATGTAGTGCAGACCTTCAGGGTGGATGGACTTGTGTTGAGATACGAGACTTCCAGGAGGACAATGAGTTTCCCGATCAGGATGACGCAGATCGTGGACGCGTGGGTCGCACTTAGAGTGATCAGCTGTTACCAGCTGGTTCTTCGTCACCAAAGGAGTCATCTGATATTCTTAGGAGGATTACGACACGTTACGCACCCTTGCCTAGAGGTGCTAGGATCAGAAGGACCGCTCGCAAGAGCGTTGGTGGCAGACGTTGGACAGCCGGAGCTTCGACCTCACGTGCGGTAGCTGCTACCCCGGGCCCTGTGGCAGAGCCTGATGCAAAGCCGACCTCCCCTTTGATTGTCAGGACCCCTACTCCTCTAGTGGATCCTTCCCCTATTTGTGGAGTATGTGGTGAGGTTAGTTTCAGCGGAGTGGATTTCATCGAGGAGGTCTTAGTTGAGGAGGATGAGCCCGAGGGAGTACCGGTAACTGTACCTTTTATTGACCTGACTGGCGAGGATGATGATGATGACCCAATGGATGATGATGACGATGAGGAGGAGGACCCATCTGAGGGTCTGGGTAATGACTTCTAGCTGATGTGGTTTGTCTGCTTGTGTAGATGTTTTGGGTGTCTGAGAAGTCTGTCTGTGTTTATAGATGTGGAGTGGTGACCAGTTAGTCTTTTGGGATAGACTTTTTACTGTACAGTTGGGTGATAGACTTTTTACTGTACAGTTGGGTAGACTGGTGGTATACTTTTGGAGCAGGCCCCTGCATGGGTAACTGCCGAGAGTACCCCAGGAGTATGATCACTCTCATGAGGGTCATCATACTTTAGGTGTATTCTCTTTTGGACATTTTCATTACTCTTGTATTATATTTCGTACTGGTTATGACCCACTATAGTGATGTATATATATATATATATATATGTATGTATGTATTTCAGTGCATGCATCTTGTATCTTTAGATTGCATCATGTTTCTAAACGCTGTGGCTACTCTGCGTGTGTTTTGCGAAAGAAGTTATTTTAAAAAAAAATCTCGTATTTTCCAAAGGACACAAGAGTAATATTTTAAAAGTGCGTCGCATTTAGAGTTAAGTTCTTGTCTGTGGCGCTTCAGAAATGGGGCGTTACACTGCTGATGGCCAAGCATGGAAAGACTTCGATGCAAAGCATCCAAATTTTGCTCTTAATACTCGTAATATCAGGCTTGGTTTGGCTAGTGGTGGGTTTAATCCATTCAAGACTATGAGCCTTTCACATAGCACATGGCCGGTGGTATTAACAATATACAATTATCCGCCAAATTTATGCATGAAGGCAGAAAATTGTATGATGTCGTTACTAATTCCTGGACCACGATCACCCAAAAATGCAATTGATGTCTATCTGCGGCTGCATATTGAGGAGCTAAAGCTATTGTGGGATGTCGGGGTAGAAACGTATGATATTTCCAAAAATCAATCATTTCAGATGCGTGCAGCTCTTTTGTGGACTGTTAGTGACTACCCTGCATATTCCATGTTATCTGGTTGGAGCACTACAGCGAAGTTTGCTTGCCCCGCTTGTCATTATGAAACTTCTTCTACTTACTTAAAACATAGTCGAAAGATGTGTTATATAGGTCATCAAGTCTTTTTGGATTCAAATCATGTGTGGAGATCAAATAAAGTTTCTTTAATGGAAAGGCGGAATATAGGTCTGCACCCTCCTTGTTAAATGCTGCAAGAATTTTAGAAGACTTACAAGACATCCCTGATGCATTGGGGAAGAAGGATAAGAAAAAATCGGCTGGTCCATGGAAGAAAAAGTCTATCTTTTGGCAATTACCGTATTGGAAGGATAATACTTTACGTCATAACTTTGATGTAATGCACATAGAGAAGAACATATGTGATAATATAATTGGGACTTTCTTAGAGATTGAAGGGAAGAAAAAGGATCATGCAAATGTTTGCTTGGACCTACAAGATATGGGGATTAGAAAGAATCTACATTTGAAGGCAACTAGTGATGGTAAGAAAATCCAAATCCCAAAAGCATGTTTCTCCCTAACCAAGTATGAGAAATCTATTTTTTGTGGTGTTTTAAGGAGTGTAAAACTTCTCGATGGCCTTGCTTCTAATATTTCTCGACGTGTGCATGTTGCTGAAGGAAAATTTTTTGGGTACAAGAGTCATGATGCTCATATTAAGCTACATTACTTATTACAAGTAGCAATAAGAGGGATAACCCCTAATCAAGTTGCCATTCCTTTGATTCGGCTTTGTACCTTCTTTCGGTGTTTATGCCAAAAGGTTATCGACCTGAAAAGTTTAGATCACTTGGAAGTGGAGATTGCAGAAACTGTTTGCCAATTGGAGCGAATCTTCCCTCCAAGTTTCTTTGATATAATGGTTCACTTACCAATTCACCTTGCTAATGAGGTCAGATTGGGTGGACCGGTTCAATTTCGATGGATGTATTATATGGAAAGATATTTGGGTGAATTAAAATCTTTTGTTCGTAATAAGAGTCGCCTAGAGGGTTTTATCGCTGAAGCATACTTGGTTAAAGAATCTCGGACATTTTGTTCAAGATATTTGTCCAGTGGTGTAGATACAAGGATGAATAGAATGACACGAAATAGTGATGACAATCCTAACATAGGTCATCCTATTGGGGGAATGAAACTAATTTCTCTTGATCAAAAGACCCAAAATCAAGCCCATGGGTATATCTTATTCAATTGTGATGAAGTGCAAGAATACATTAGGTACCATCATCAACTTACTACAACATTTAATTCTTATAATGATTTTTTTTCCTTGTACATTGAAAATTTAGTTAATTATTTTGTAGAGTGCATGAGGTTGATGTTTATAATCCTTGAAAAAGAATAAAGTGGAGCAAAGCTAAAAGTCAAAGAGAAGATTTCATTCAATGGTTTGAAGCACGTGTCATGAATAGGAAATATTTGATTGGTTAAATGTGTTATCTAGGGGACCAAATGATGTTTCCAAAAAGTATTCTGGTTATGTTATTAATGAGTACAGGTTTCATACAAGAAAACGTGAAGCAAGGTTAAAAACTCAAAATAATGGTGTGACATTAGAGACATTAACTCAAAGCTTTAGAAGTGCAAAGGATGAAAATCCAGAAAAAATTAGTGTGACCTACTATGGAACAATAAAGGATATCAGAGTTAGATTATTATGGTCATCTTAAATATGTATTATTATGATTTTATTTGTAAAATTGTGGAATATGATATTAAGGTAAAATATTTTCTTAATTTAATAGCGTTAATTTAAAATTTTTGAAATTAAAATAAAATTAAGGTTGCAGTCGTAAAATGTTGTCTTTAGTCTTTTAGGCTACAGTTATCAACTAAACTCGAAATAGGGTTATGCTTACATGTTAAAACTGTATCTAATACTATGCACAAACAGTTAAAAAATGTTATCTATAAGCTATAGTTACAGTTTTAAAATGTTGCATTTTTTTAGTTTAGGGAACAGTTGTGACCTGTAGTTAAGTTAAGCAATATTTTCTGACTGTTGCGTTAGGTTAGCATAATAATTGTTGCCTATTCGTAACTAACAGGCAACAGTTTTTTGAAGCGTAGCCAAAAGATATGAAAAACTGTTGCCTAAACAATAAGTAACGCTCATACAGACTACCCCGAAAACTGTTGCTTATACGTTTAGAAAACATTTTTTAGAGTTTTGCCTATACTTTTCAACTGTTGCCAAAAAGCAAAAATGTTGTAGTGATATTACGTCATTTCTTAAATTATTTTTATTTTTTGACAGAAATCGAAAATTATTTATATAAATCTATTTAAAAAAAGTGATGCAGTTCTTAATTTCTTCCATCAATTGACTACCGTGGATTTTGTTAGCCATACAAAAGAAATATTCTTAGTATAGTAATTCAGGAACCATAAGCATAAAAAAAGTTTCTTTATATAGAATTAATTATTCGTCTATCCCACGTATTCATTAACAATTGTTTACATTAGTTTTAGGTTTATTGTTCCGATGGCCCCATATCTTGCACTTAACTTAGCGTCATATAGTAAACAATCGAATATCCAATGGAATATGCTCCTCAGCAGTTTTTTTATTCATGATCTATTACTTCAACTTGACAAATATAGAAATATTAATTATATTTCAAGTAAGAACAATATTTTTGTTCTTGCTAACAAGTTGGGAATGAAATGATATAAATAATTAAAATCAAAGATTTAATTGATTATAAGTAAAAAACAGCCGGCCAACTTGATGCTGAATTTTCACATACAAGTTGTGACGATACCCACTTCATCCTCCTGTCTCACTCATTAAAAGCAACTAGGGTAACTTACATTATATTGACCCCTTGTGGCTTGTAAAAATATAACTGGAAACCGAAGAATCAAGTGTACGATTTGATTTGTCAAAATCAGAGTCAGGCCCTCTTAAAAAAGATAAAAAACAAAATAGAAGACAAAGATGAAGAAGATATATGTGTCCCACCACATGGCCTCGAAGGAAGCACTTGTCAAAGTACCAAAAGCAATCTCCGCAATTACAGAAGAAGGATAACAAAAGGGTGATTTTTAGCATGCAAAAATGATAAATCTGTGCACGATGCACAAATGCCGCAAATACTGACACTAGTCGGTGTTTCTAGTTTCTATATTATTACACTTTTTGCCCATAAATTTGAAGATTTAAACTCCCTACCCAGTCACTTAATTGACCTGTCATTTAAGGTAACCCTAACTGCATCGCCGATTTTGTTTGATTCCTGATAAATAGGGTATGCTAAATCACCATCATCCTTTAGGGTGTGTTTGGATTGGTGGTATAGGGTGGAATGGAATTGGATAGGATGGTATGGGATGGCATTCCATTGTTTTGGTTTCTAAAAATTAGATAGAATGGAATGGAAGGTAGTGGTATCTATTCCACCCAATTCCACCATCTTCCCTCATTTTTCTTCCCCCCAATTTAGGGGGTATGGGATGGCATCTTCTACCATACCCGATAATCACTCATCCTATTTATCAATTTACCAAATTAACCAAGGTCGTACATTACAATCGTTCGCGCGCAACATTTCTTCTTCCTCTGCAAACCCTGTGAACTGGCGACGTCTCCACTGCCCAACAAGCTTATTCCCTATACACAGCAAGGTACGAAGTCTCCAAACCCAACTCCACTGCTCCTTCAATCTGGACGCAAGGAGTTTCTGATACTCCACGGCGTCTGATTTTGCCTTCGGCATTCCCTCTACTGGTGTTTGATCACACCTTGTGCTTTTTTTTTTTTATTGTCTTCATTTGGGTCGCTTTTCTACTGGTGTTTAATTCAACAGGGTTATTTGAAGAAGTTTCTTTATTTTTTAATACTTGTTTTTTGGTCTTCGTTTTGGTCTTTGTTTTTTATCATCTAATATTACTTTTTTTGGGTACAATTTATCATCTAATACTTACTAAAAGCTGGATCCATATTTGAAGAATTTTTTTGTATGTACACATATATGAAATTGATTTTACGTATTTTTCTTTTTATTTTATTATATTACAATGTAGTATATATTTTAATACTACATGATAGTCTTTGTTTTTAAAAAGGGTAAAAAAGGAATAAAAAAGTTATAGCTCATTCTATTTCGTTCACTTCCCAAACAATGGAATGAGAGCTTTATTCCGTTCTATCATAAAATACCAAAACAATAGAACGGAAGATATATTCCATTCCGCTCCGCTCCGCTCATTTTAAAATATCCAAACATACCCTTAGAGTAAAGCCCAACATCCATTTATCTGCAGCAAAAGCTCTTTGTAATGGGTGCTTTCTATATGGTTTCTTTTTTATTTGAATTTAAAATGGTATTGTGTTCAACTTGAAGAAAACACGCACCACATGGTCACCATCACACCAAGCAGCAAGAAAGAACAATGAAATAAAAAAATAGTTTATAATAATTTTTATTTTAAAATGTTTTTATTTTATTTCGATGCTCTCTACTCTGGAATATGCTCAGTGGTGGTAGTCCAAAAATTCTGTGGACCATAAGTGGCACCTTGTGGGAATGTATCGTGATTATGCAGCTTATGCGCATATAAATGTTAATATTTTTTGTTATGATGCATAAATATGATGCTTCATTAAGTTCTATTGTAAACTATTAATATAAGCACGTTGGTATCTTGGATTCGGTTATACAAAAATTCCAACCATTTAAAATATATTGTTATGGAAGGTTTCTTTTAAGTGGAAAGTGAAATTGTAATCGTTATTAAACTTACATACAACGATTATGTTTATATAAAAAATAAATTCATACAAAGCAAGATTTTGTAATTACATGATTATACAGGTCCCACTTCATAAATAAGTCAAAAGAGTACAAACAAGTTCCCATTCTCCTATCTTAGCCATTGAATTTTTAACTATTAAAACAATGGTTAAAAAGAGCATTTGTGTATCATGCACAAATTTAGCATTTGTGCATTCTAAAAGCCACCTAACAAAAGGGTGTGAATAAGATTATTTTGTGGCTCAAATTGCTCTTGGAGTGTAGCCAATGGTGGTGCAACCTATGGTAATCTACAGGAAAAATCTTTTTTTATTTTATTTTTGGTTACAGTCTACAGGAAAAATCTTTTAAGAGTCCAACTAGATAAGCAGTAATTAAATTTAAGTTGATATATTCAGTTACCAGCCTTTTCCCAAAGCACTCTTATTGTCAAATTGTCAACATGAATGTAGAAATGAAATGAGATGACATTGTCCCGTGTTGGGTAAATATGGCCTACCGCACTGAGCTAAGTTACAAACTGGACTTTATAACTTCTATGTGTTTGATTGTTTGAAATAAGTATGGATGAGTGAATCGGCTTAATGTCCGAGAAGGTGACAATGCCATTTGAGTGGGGGCAAGATATAATGTCATCTGAGTAGATGTTGCATAACATATCATCTCAGTGGATGTCGGGTGACATGCCACCTGAGTGGATACCGAATACCACGCCATCTAAGTGGTATGTGGCGGATGGGGCACAAAGTTTGCAGGTTAAACCTGAGGTTGAACATCTAGACTTCAGCATTTCATCACTGACGAGGTTGGTGGTTTGAATTGTGAATGTTATGTTTTTTTCCAGATATTTGGTTCTCGAGATGATCTCATGAACCGGGCCCGTGATGTTGGGAAGAAGTTAGTATTCGTCATTGTCATTTCGAGGTCAGATACTAGTTCACCTGGAAGGAAGACGATGCATATTGGTCTTGGGTTGTGAAAAGAGTGGGATATACACTATAAGAAAACGCAGGCTTACCGACGGCCAAAAGCCGTCGGTAACGCCAAAAAGCTATCGAAAATGTAAACTTACTGACGGATTATCGACGACCACTAGCCCAGTGGCCATTGGTAAAATGGGCGTCGCAAATAATTACCGACCGGTTTTTTCTTTTACCGTCGGTTAAAAACCAGCAGTAATTTCCGACGGACAAGGCTGTCGGTCGCCCGTCGGTAATGTTAATTTTTTTTAATTTAATTAAATAATTACTTAAATTATTTGATTAATTTTTTATATTTAATTTAATTAATTGATTTATTAATTTAATTTTTAAATTAATTAATTTCTTTAATTAATTTAATTAAATATTAATTTAATTTAATTGATTAATTTTAATTATTAATAATTATTAGTTTACTTATTTAATTATTAATTTATTCCATATTAATAAATGTGATAACGTAAACTAAAAAATAAAGTAAAAAAGAAACGTAATAAATAAAAAAAATTATCCGAACAAACATCACTAATTAAAAAACAAAATAAAAAAATATCCGAACAATATCAAAAATATCAAAAAAAAAAGTACAAACATCACTAATAATCCTGGTAGTCCTGATCACGATCGAGATGCTCTAAACCATCCGCGTCATCGACATGATCAGTACCAGGAGGTGGAGGCGGCTGATGATGAGGCTGAGGCTGCTGGCGAGCTAGCATCTGGTACATCTGTTCCTGTCGCTGCAGTACTTGAGCCAAAATGGCCTTCATCCGACGGGTCTCCTCCTCGGAAGCGGCCACTCTCTGCCTCAGAGCAGCTAACTCCTGCTCATCCACGGCAGAGCGACGACTGGAACCACCACTACTCGATGACTCTCCGATGTGGAAGCGGCTAGTCCCTTTCTTATAGTTGCTGGCAAGGTCTCCAGCACCGTATAGGCGACCCTTCTTCTTGCCCCCAACAACATCTGCCCAAACCCTGGGCGGTGCAGATGGATCCTTAGGGCTCTGAGACGGGGAACATGATGATGTCTGAGATCTAATCTGAGACATCCTCGCCTCAAACTCCTCCTATCATGCATAAACAAATAAGTCAATTTTCTTTTGTAAGAAAACAATATAAACATTATTAAAAAACTATTCATTATATTTTATAATTACCTAGGTCTGTCTCGACCTATCATCAACAAAATCATTGGTACTCCTCCTAATATGAGTTGCACGATCGAGCTCGTGCAACTGTACCTCTCTACCCAACCTCTTCGACAGTAATTATTTAATAAAAAACCTTAAATAAATTATAAATGATAACTAACAATTATTATTATTATTATTATAATATAACACGTACAAGTCGAGCTGCGTGCTGCGCCTGACTGACGGAACCTCCGGTGTGCAAGCTCCCACCCTTCTCAGAGGCTCTGTGCTTCCTGGCCTTCTCGCAGATCGATTTGTACTCAGCGGAGCGCCAGTGGTCTCCCAGCTACTGCCAGATATGATCCCCTATCCAGTGTGGCTGTCCCCTGAGGCGGGCATCTCTAAGCATATCAGAGAGGCGGTGGGAGGCCTTCATATGGAAGTTCTTCTGGATCCGCTCCTCATCCTCTTCCTCCCAAGCAACCCTCTCCTGTATCAATATAAGACATTATTAAATATAATTGAAATTTATGAAATAAAAATATAATATACAATAAAATAAAAATTGCAACTTATTCCGAAAGTTTTGAATATATGCTTCCGCTCCTCGTCCTTCAACATCCCCCAGGTGGGCCAAAATGTCTGGTAATTCTCCTCAATTATTGCTGTGATAGCCTTCGGAGCTGGCTTTGAGGGAAGGAACCTGAACAATAAAAAGATGTCAAACAAATTAATATGTATATATATATATATACACATGTAAATTGTTAATAACTAGACAAAAAAATGTAAATACTTACCCTTTACCAGCCGGCCTGATAATAACTTGGCCATCATGCAGCATCTCAAGATCCTCAACGACCTCCTGGTCAACCTCCTGCTGCTCATCCTCGTCCTGCTTAACCCCGGTCTGATCAGGTGTATGGCTCGTACTATACTCATGCTCGGACTGATGAGTATCGGGCACCGTCTCAGGCACAACATGGGAGGAAGAAGTGCCATATGTCTGCTGGAACCCCGGGTTAGGGATCATATAAATGGGAGGCAAATGGGGCATCGGTGCGGAAGGTGCTAGAGGCTGTGTAGGTACCGAATGTGTCGTAGGCTGTGTAGGGGCCGAACGTGTTGGAGGCTGTGTAGGTGTAAATGTACGCGGACGTTGAGTGGATGACAACATCGAAAACCCAGCAGCGTGACGCCTAATAATGTTCTGCCTCCAATGACGGGGGGTCAATGGCGATGACCTTCCCCTTCCATTTACCACCAGTGGGTGGTCTGGGAGGGTCGGATCCTGATCCTGATGCCATATCTGTCTATAGAGCAATTCAACAATAACAATTATGAAATATTATACTTAAACATAATAATATTAAAAATGAATTCCATAAAAAATATACAACAAGTTATGAAAATAACTGACAAATTAAAATATATTGTTAGACATTTCTCTAATTGTAAAAAGCTAAACAATTTCATTCTACCCATTCTGCCCACTCTACTTCGGCATCGTCTTCAGATCTTGATAGTTCTGCCACTTCTTCATTTAATTCCACATCTCCATCTACATCTTCATATGTGGTTGGATTGTCACGTAGTCGACAAATGGATTCCACTTCATTTACTACATTGACATGAGACATTCATCCACTTGATAAATCACTTCTACCTGTGGATCATCTGCTTCAATACGACCCCTTGGTTATGTCTTTATTGCGACACACCAACCTTATTTGTCCCTTCGAGTTGATGGATAAGGGACACTTGTCTTACATGTTGTGCCATGATAAACGGATCAAACATTTGGTATCTTCTGCTCATGCATATCTCTACAGTATTATATTTTCGATCCACTCTTGCGCCTCTACTTGACAGATCAAACCAATTACAATAAGATAGCACTATTCTTTTAGTATAGTCTAAAGTATTGTACGCCAGTTCATATATATGTTGAATCACACCGTAGAAGTCGTCTTCACCTCTATCTGTGGCACCTTTTACATAAACTCCGCTGTTAATTGTTTTTTTTCCTCTTTTTTGACTGGGTTTTAAATTTGTATCTGTTTATGAAAAACGTGTGCCATTCTTTTACACGTGATTTAGGACCATGAGATAACTTTCTCAAGTATTGGATTTTAGGGGATTCTGCCCCACTGTACACCTGCGTATACACCATATGCAAACAAATTATGGTTCCTTTTTTCAAACAATCTTTTGTATTTTCAAACAATAAATAGTTCAAATAGGACTAAAAATACATACCTGGTTCATAAACCACGTTGGGAAATATTCATGAATATAGGCAGAAGAGTCTTGTTCGCTTGTGGGCTTAGTTAACAAGAATGCCCTGATCAAGTCATTATCAAACAAATGATCATGAGTAATTGGGGATAAAAGAAATTAAAAGTGGTCAAAATGATACATACGTAAGATATGGTGATACTTCGGTACAGTTGATCAACAAGTGAACGTGGGCTGACTTGAACTCTTCTCCCATTAACTAGTGAGTCAACTCCTTTCCAGCATGACGATTGGGAAGGCAAAATATTGATAAGGCTAGCAGGTGTCTTTCACTTTCAATTTCTATTTCATTCCTATTATTTGTTAGTGTCAACATGAAGTTCGTAAAATAATTGGAATAGAAATGGATTGTCTCATGGTGTAAGTAAATTGCACAAATAGATCATTCAACCCTGGCCTTCTTTTTCACCGATCGTTTTAAGTCGCCCTTAAATCTATAAAATAATAAGGTTGATGATAAAAATTGATACATTTAAACCTTCAAATGAATATACAATATTAAAGAATATTTTATTATATTACTTTTCGAATGGATACATCCATCTATATTGAACCGGTCTACCAAGCCTAGTTTCATGTGTAAGATGCACTGGGTGATGCTCCATAGAATCAAAGAAACCAGGGGAAAATAATCTCTCCAACTTACAAAGAATGACTAGTATGTTCTGGATTACTTTTCGAATGGATACATCCATCTATATTGAACCGGTCTACCAAGCCTAGTTTCATGTGCAAGATGCACTGGGTGATGCTCCATAGAATCAAAGAAACCAGGGGCAAATAATCTCTCCAACTTACAAAGAATGACAAGTATGTTCTGGTTCATCTTTATAAGATCATCCTCCCTCAATATCGCATAACATAAATCTTTAAAAAATTAGTTGAGTTCAATAAGTGGATTTAAAACATTTGTCGGCAAGGAACTAAATGCGATAGGAAGTAAACACTCCATGAATACATGACAATCATGGCTTTTCATCCCAATCATGGTTCCTTTGTTCACATCGGCACATCTTGCCAAATTAGAAGAATAATCGTCTGGTATCCGAAGTTCTTTTATCTACCGACAGACTGACTTAGCTTCCTCAGCAGTTAAAGAGTAACAGGCTTTGGGTTTTAGGGTTTTTCCATCCGACCGAGTCGTCAAATGCAAGTCCTTTTGCCTGTAGTAAAGTGGTAAGTCTAGTCTGGCCTTATCGTTGTCTGTCGTTTTTCCTCTAACGTTTATCACTATGAGAAAAATATTGTCAAAAAAGTTCTTCTCAATGTGCATAACACCAAGGTTGTGTCTCAATAAATTATCTTTTCAATATGGCAGATCCCAAAAAAATTCTTCTTTTTGTCCAATTATGCCATTGTCCATATCCTTCAAATCGATCCAATTCACAATAATCTGTGATTTTTGGCAGTTCCATAACTCTGGTCCAAATCTGTTCGGATGTCAACCTTGGGGGAGGGCCATCTAATTCAACTTCCCCCTTCTTGAAGGCGTTCTTATTCTGTCTAAATGAATGATCACTTGGTAAAAACCTGCGATGTGAGTCAATCCAAGAACTCTTCCCCCCGAATTTCAAGGTAAAGGCCTTTGTATGCTCCATGCAATGCGGACATGCCATTTTACCATGAGTACCCCAACCAGACAACATGCTATATGTAACACCCTAACTCTAATTAGGGAATTAATTACAATTAAGCCCTAAATACTAGAATTTGGACGTAGAAAAAGTTTCGTAAACCGAATGATACAATGGACGACTCCTGTTTTACAAATATTAACCATGCTTTAATTAATGAAGATCCCTGGATATTGACGCGTTAACAAAATACGCTGTGAAAACCTTAAACATAACTCAGAGTTTCGAAAATGCGAGAGTTACTTAAATCATTACAATTTCTTTTCGGAAGAATAATAAATTATAACAATTACAAATATACTTTATTTTAAAAGAAATACTAGGACACAACATAAGACTTAGGATGCGACTGGTGAGCCGGTGACTCGGGTCTCATAGATAAGCGGGACCGAGCACAATCCAATGCTCTGAACCTTTTCAACAGTCGTACCTGAAAACAACGCCCTAAAGGTGAGTTTATAAAACTCAATAACATAGACTTGAAATCATAAATATTTTTACCGTTGTTTCTAGCCATACGTGGTGTGCAATGTATGGAAAAATCCTCCCTTAAATATATACATATTTGTTTGTTCACTATCCTTAATCAAACCTCAAACATGATAGTGCAACTAAGTTTCCAACTCCCAAACACAAATCAACACATAACCTAAATATAACACGATCACTTTTCACCAACCTCGATTCATCACATATCATAAATGTGGTTAGCTTTGCATGTCAATGCAGTATGGCAAGTTTTGTATACACCTGCAGCCTTAATAGGTCAGCAGTATGACGGGGACTACTTTCCCAACGTCCGAACAAAATAGCCTCTGCTTAGGCTTGCCACTACTTTGGCTGGCCACTACTTTGGCGTGCCTCTACTTAGCCAATGCAGTGTCAACTCGCCTTTTGAAGTCTGTACGACCAATCAAACGCTACGAGTGACATGACAACTCGTCTTTTGAAGTCTTTAAGACCAATCAAATGCTCCGAGTGTCGATGCTCAATGGTTAGTAGGCATCCAAACAAATTCCACAATATGACATGCTCACCGTAGTGAACGCCCGAATGATATCCAACAAAATCTACAATATGGCATGCTCACCGTAGTGAACGCCCGATTGATATCCAACAAAATCTACAATATGGCATGCTCACCACTTGACCCAGCCCAATTGCAAAATGAGTAAAATCCCATATACAAGGATAAAGCCAAAGGCCCAGCTCAAACGCAGAATGGGTAAAATCTTATATATAGAAGGATAAAGTCAAGGGGCCCCTAACGGCAAAAGTGGTAGCTAATCACTTACGATGGGGTTACAGAGCAAATTGCAAACATTCCAAACAATTCCTATCAGATGAATACAAGCGCCTTATATTGTAACAACCCAGCCCCCACCCACATTGGAGTGTTATAAAAGGGTTTTCGAAAGGTATGTTACTCACAGGACTTCACACAATTTCAATCAAGGACATAAGTAAGGAATGTACATCAAAGCCATTCATTACAATACAAATCAGTCCCAAGTCATCACCGATCAAGGTATTGCAGTTCCATTTAGTCAATTCAAGAATCAATGCGACAACTCACATGCATGACCAAGAATCAAATCACACATCCTCACAAACAACACAATGATAATTCAATACAATGAACAACCATCCCATGCTAGATTAACAAAAGTCCTCCCATGCATATAACATAAACTCAAGCATTATATAGCACGAACTCGTAGAAGAGGGCTAGCTCAGCTGTCGAGCCACATCAAAATTGAATTCAATCATAGTAGCAAACATAGCAATCCCATAAATAATCCGGGTAAAGTTCAATGGAACTCACAACAGAACAAACATCAACATCAAACATTGGTTTGGGGGGTTGGGGGCAGTAGCCAACCTTATTTCAGTCAGACCCCATACAAGACCATTTCAGATTAATTCAGAAACTAATTATAAAGCTAAAGAATTTAAATGACAAATCCTAGCACACCCTAAGGGAGGTTTTGGGGGAGGTCTATATTACCTGAATAATCCCAAACTAGGGATTTAAGCTCCAAAAATCCCCTTTCCTCTTCTTCCATCATTCTGAGCCCAGATTCTTCGTCTCCATCAGTTAGAACCAACATGCATGTCCTCTTCTTTGTAGTTCATCCCTAGCCTCCATGGAAGTGAATCTTCAAGCTCCAATTTTCATCCTTGAGGCTTTAATGGAGGTGAGACCTCCATCTTCTTCCTTCCTCTTCCACCAAGTCGAGCTCTTTCTCTCCCTCAACCTCTCTCACTCTTGGCGTCTCTCCTCTCTCTCGGCCTATCCCTCTCTCGGCCCTAAACAAGGCACTCGGTGGTGCGCCGTCGCAGCCACCACCCCTCTCCTCTCCCTCGGCCGATCGCTCCCTTTCTTCCTCTTCTCCTCTTTTCTTTTCTTCCTTCTCCTCTCTTCTTCTT
Source organism: Calophaca sinica (assembly GCA_037113605.1). Classification (NCBI taxonomy): domain Eukaryota; kingdom Viridiplantae; phylum Streptophyta; class Magnoliopsida; order Fabales; family Fabaceae; genus Calophaca; species Calophaca sinica. The sequence goes on along the minus strand of CM073734.1, from coordinate 16,240,118 downwards.
TCTTTATTCCCTTTCTTTTTTCTATTTTTCAGAAATAGATCGTGAGGGGGAAGGAGTATAGGGTTTGTGAGAGGGCTCTAGGGTGAGAGTAAGTGAAACATGGAGTATGGTGGGGTAGCGGTGTGTATTTAATTAGGATTTAGCAAATAAACCCCTTTAAGATGACAAGATTTGCCCTTAGGTCCTTAAACCAAGCTTAGGCAATTTTATTCACTTAAAACCACTCATCACTAATTAGTCCCTTAATTCCTTAATCCTAGAGTGAATTTACCATTTTACCCCTAAGATCCAAATTCGCTGTAAGACACTTAATTAAAGACGGTAAACTTTATTTAATCCTTAGAGATTAAACCTCTTATCCACTTAGGATTTCTAATAATCAGGCTTAGGGAATTCGGGATGTTACATTACTCCCCACCTTTTAGGAATTTTGTCCCCAAAATTCGCATTACTTTCTAACCTTATCCTTATATAGGGATTGTTCTTTGTGCTTCCGCTGCGTACTCTAATTCTACGCCACTACGAATAGGTAAGTTCCTCTCTCAATCGTTCTAAACCATTGGAAATTTAGAAGGAATTAATAACGATAATAGATCAATTACCTGGAGATTTTGGTGATTCGGCTAACCGGTCACAAACTAAGTCTTATTCCCAATAAGGTTCTTATTAAGTTAAGGCGGAGTTTGTAATTGGCCAACAGGGTCACTTCATGCACCGGCGAATGAATCTAGCGTCGACATTAATTTCTTTGAATTCCCACTGACATAGCTATAACTAAGGCTCTTGTAGTCCAAAGACTATGATCTACTACTCTTCCCCAGGCTAGTTATTCCACCAAAGTCACTAGGCCTAGAGAACTTGGGGCTTGACTAACTTCAAGGTTCCCTAATTACAACTGAGGCATTGGAAGTTTGGTTCATCACCATCCCTTTTGATTCTAGAAAGCACTAAAGTATTTCGAACCAAAAGTACTATAGGTTCTTTAGAAGGCTTTGGGGTTACCATTCAATTTAAGATCCATCCATAATAGTTAGGCCCCATAAACCTGATTAATTAACAAGTAGCGATTATGAATGGCCATCCTAAACTGATCCAAACCACCTGCTAAGAATCCTTACTTACCAATTCTAATTGTCGTAGAACCAAGTGGTCACGGCAAAAGGATTAACACAGTGTTGAACCATTCTAGGTACAATATATCCAAAGTGACCTTCTCAAAGTTAATAGTTGAAAATTGGTCATGTTTACTAACACTGTTAACAGTAAGGTCACCATTAGGAGCACTTACCTATTGAGGAATAACTATGGAATCAATTGATCACAAATAAACACATATCATAATCCTCAATCATAATTAATGCAACAAGGTTCAATATTGTTACATATAAATCACATGTTACATACTTCAAGTCATAGTGCAAACAAAGGTTCAATATTGTTTACATAGCGATTCACAAATCACAAACCTCAATAGATGTACCCATTTGGTGCCACTCAATAGTCCAAAGAAAAGAGTGAAAACTGTATTTGGTTCCACCAAGGGGTCCCCGTCAGTGGAAAAGCCCTAAAATGACCAAAGATGGGTTTGCAATACGAATGCAAACATCCTCAAGCACAAACATTCAATCAAGGATATTCATCACAAATGTAATCCAAGTCAATGTTCAGTCAATCATGATTATAAAATGCTTAAAAGAACTCAAAGGTCACGCATATTTAGCCCTTAAAGCATTGCAATCAAGGAGAGAACAAAAAAATAAAAACTGGAGCAGATGCGCGCCGCGCGCGCTTGGAAGCGCGTCACGTGCATCACCTGGGCGGCGCATTGTCTAAGTGCGCGTCGCGCGCATTTTTCAAATTCGATTCTGTTTCTGTGCGCGTCGCGCGCACCCTGGAGGCGCGTCACGCGCACAGGTCTGCAGAATTCTGCAGATTGCCCTTTCTCTAGCATCCAACTTCCCCAATCTCTTATCTTCTCAATCTCAATCAAATCCAAGGAACTAAAGGTAAAAAAAAAAAATCAAGGTGTCAAGCATGACATTTACATCATTAGTTCATATAACAAACTAATCTTAACAACTTCCATGATTCCTAAATCACAATACTAAATCAACATGCACAAGCTCACTTAGACTCCAAACCCAAATCCTACCTCTCTTAACCTCAAACTTAGAATAGTTCAAGATACATGCACAACTTTATAGTTACATGCAAAGCCAAAACAAGTTTCAAATTTCCAAGACTCTACTCAAACCACACCAATAAATCAAGACACAATCAAATCAAGATTCAAACATAAAAGAATGGAGGAAACTTGCATGTGATCCACGAACATCAACATATTTTTCCAATTTCATTTTCATGCTTCTCAATAAATCACATTTAACCCGATTACATGATCAAGTGTACTTATGACATATTCGAATCACCACAAAGCAAGATTACACACATCATAACATACATCAAATGTTCATTTATTCATGGGTTCCAACACCTTTTCATGCATTTACCTAACCCATCTTGAATTAAGCAAACACATAACAACACAAAGGAATCGAAAATCCTAAACTCAATTCAATCCATGACAAATCCACAACAATTAAGGATTCAAAAGCCAGATTTCAAACATGGTGAATTACAAGGAATATTCATCCAATATCACCTCATGGCAATATCATGCTTTAAGCATTTCAACTAATTCATAAACGCATCAAATAGAGCATACTCTCAAGAAATCCAAATAAGGATCAAACATACACATATTAGTAGCATCCAAGTATATTGTATATGAACTACTACCAAATGCATATTTCTCATGTCATCAATGCAATCAAAATATGAACATAACATTTTTGTAAGATTGTCACTCACTTACACTTAAGCTTAACCTCAATGAGCTACACACCATAAAAATTAAGTATCATATCACACATTAAGCAGATGCTTCTAATTTTCCGAGTTCGTAAGCAAGCCTATAATTAGTTCATCGAAGGAATTGAAAACGACCAAATGAAAAATCAAAGTGAATAAAATTCGTTCACGTTACTAAATTATATCTTTCAAATTTTCAAACTTTGTGTTTCCAAAACTTACACATATATATCATGTAAAGAAAAATTCCGATATTCGAATCATGAGTGGTCATCGGATAACCGAACATCATTTACAAGCAAGATCAAAACAAACCAAGCAAACAAGACAAACAAGCCAGAATTTCCTATACGCATCCAATAGACAATTATCCAGCATAAGCCAATCAGAATAACAACAAAGATCTTAACATGTACATAATTTAACATACATTACACAATTAAGATAGTTCTTCATCCAAGGAATTCCAAGAATGTATATACTATCACGTGTAAGTATACACCTACCTTTAGAAATCCTGTAAAAACAAGAAAACACCAAACTATTTCCTGCTCATCTTCTTTCTCCTCATTCTCCAGACGAATCCTTGAGGTGGCCTACCTCAATAATTCGCCGAAAGATCTTAGAGAATTCAGATTCGCAGTCACAACCGACACTTTCCTAAACCGGATCACCTCTAGACACACAACTCACAGTCCGATAGAATCGAACTGCTCTGATACCATAATGTAACACTCTAACTCTAATTAGGGAATTACTTACAATTAAGCCCTAAATACTATAATTTGGACGTAGAAAAAGTTTCGCTAACCGAATGATACAATGGACGACTCCTGTTTTACAAATATTAACCATGCTTTAATTAATGAAGATCCCTGGATATTGACGCGTTAACAAAATACGCTGTGAAAACCTTAAACATAACTCAGAGTTTCGAAAATGCGAGAGTTACTTAAATCATTACAATTTCTTTTCGGAAGAATAATAAATTATAACACTTACAAATATACTTTATTTTAAAAGAAATACTAGGACACAACATAAGACTTAGGACGCGACTGGTGATCCGGTGACTCGGGTCTCGTAGATAAGCGGGACCGAGCACAATCCAATGCTCTGAACCTTTTCAACAGTCGTACCTGAAAACAACGCCCCAAAGGTGAGTTTATAAAACTCAATAACATAGACTTGAAATCGTAAATATTTTTACCGTTGTTTCCAGCCATACGTGGTGTGCGATGTATGGAAAAATCCTCCCTTAAATATATACATATTTATTTGTTCACTATCCTTAATCAAACCTCAAGCATGATAGTGCAACTAAGTTTCCAACTCCCAAACACAAATCAACACATAACCTAAATATAACACGATCACTTTTCACCAACCTCGATTCATCACATATCATAAATGTGGTTAGCTATGCATGTCAATGCAGTATGGCAAGTTGTGTATACACCTGTAGCCTTAATAGGTCAGCAGTATGACGGGGACTACTTTCCCAACGTCCGAACAAAATAGCCTCTGCTTAGGTTTGCCACTACTTTGGCTGGCCACTACTTTGGCGTGCCTCTACTTAGGCAATGCAGTGTCAACTCGCCTTTTGAAGTCTGTACGACCAATCAAACGCTACGAGTGACATGACAACTCGTCTTTTGAAGTCTTTAAGACCAATCAAATGCTCCGAGTGTCGAAGCTCAATGGTTAGTACGCATCCAAATAAATTCCACAATATGACATACTCACCGTAGTGAACGCCCGAATGATATCCAACAAAATCTACAATATGGCATGCTCACCGTAGTGAACGCCCGATTGATATCCAACAAAATCTACAATATGGCATGCTCACCACTTGACCCAGCCCAATTGCAAAATGAGTAAAATCCCATATACAAGGATAAAGCCAAAGGCCCAGCTCAAACGCAGAATGGGTAAAATCTTATATATAGAAGGATAAAGTCAAGGGGCCCCTAACGACAAAAGTGGTAGCTAATCACTTACGATGGGGTTACAGAGCAAATTGCAAACATTCCAAACAATTCCTATCAGATGAATACAAGCGCCTTATATTGTAACAACCCAGCCCCCACCCACATTGGAGTGTTACAAAAGGGTTTCCGAAATGTATGTTACTCACATGACTTCACACAATTTCAATCAAGGACATAAGTAAGGAATGTACATCAAAGCCATTCATTACAATACAAATCAGTCCCAAGTCATCACCGATCAAGGCATTGCAGTTCCAGTTCAGTCAATTCAAGAATCAATGCGACAACTCACATGCATAACCAAGAATCAAATCACACATCCTCACAAACAACACAATGATAATTCAACAAAATGAACAACCATCCCATGCTAGATTAAAAAAAGTCCTTCCATGCATATAACATAAACTCAAGTATTATATAGCCCGAACTCGTAGAAGGGGGCTAGCTCGGGTGTCGAGCCACATCAAAATTGAATTCAATCATAGTAGCAAACATAGCAATCCCATAAATAATCTGAGTGAAGTTCAATGGAACTCACAACAGAACAAACATCAACATCAAACATTGGTTTAGGGGGGTTGGGGGCAGTAGCCAACCCTATTTCAGTCAGACCCCATACAAGACCATTTCAGATTAATTCAGAAACTAATTATAAAGCTAAAGAATTTAAATGACAAATCCTAGCACACCCTAAGGGAGGTTTTGGGGGAGGTCTATGTTACCTGAATAATCCCAAATTAGGGATTTAAGCTCCAAAAATCCCCTTTCCTCTTCTTCCTTCATTCTGAGCCTAGATTCTTCGTCTCCATCAGTTAGAGCCAACATGCATGTCCTCTTCTTTGTAGTTCATCCCTAGCCTCCATGGAAGTGAATCTTCAAGCTCCAATTTTCATCCTTGAGGCTTTAATGGAGGTGAGACCTCCATCTTCTTCCTTCCTCTTCCACCAAGTCGAGCTCTTTCTCTCCCTCAACCTCTCTCACTCTTGGCGTCTCTCCTCTCTCTCGGCCTATCCCTCTTCTCTCTCGGTTCTCTCTCTCTCTCCCCAGCACCTCTCCCTCTCTCGGCCCTGAACAGGGCGCTCGGTGTGCGCCGTCGCGGCCACCACCCCTCTCCTCTCCCTCGGCCGATCGCTCCCTTTCTTCCTCTTCTCCTCTTTTCTTTTCTTCCTTCTCCTCTCTTCTTCTTTCTTTATTCCCTTTCTTTTTTCTGTTTTTCAGAAACAGATCGTGAGGGGGAGGGAGTATAGGGTTTGTGAGAGGGCTCTAGGGTGAGAGTAAGTGAAACATGGAGTATGGTGGGGTAGCGGTGTGTATTTAATTAGGATTTAGCAAATAAACCCCTTTAAGATGACAAGATTTGCCCTTAGGTCCTTAAACCAAGCTTAGGTAATTTTATTCACTTAAAACCACTCATCACTAATTAGTCCCTTAATTCCTTAATCCTAGAGTGAATTTACCATCTTACCCCTAAGATCCAAATTCGCTATAAGACACTTAATTAAAGACGGTAAACTTTATTTAATCCTTAGAGATTAAACCTCTTATCCACTTAGGATTTCTAATAATCAGGCTTAGGGAATTCAGGATGTTACACTATATGCAGAGAAGTTATTAATGGTCCAAATCAGAGCTGCCCTCACTGTAAAATTCTTCTTTCGTGCAATATCATAAGTCAAAACGCCATTCCACAACCTTTTGAGATCGTCAATAGGAGGCTGTAAATAGATGTCAATACCATCTTTCGGATTATCTGGACCCGATGTAATATAATTCAAGAACATATAAGGCTTAGACATGCACATTTCGGGAGGAAGATTGTATGGGGTAACAATAACTGGCCAGCAAGAATAAGGTTTTGCCGTGGATTGAACATATGGCGTAAAACCATCAGAGCATAAGCCAAGTCGTACATTACGTGGATCTACTGCAAAATCGGGATGCACACAATCAAAGTGCTTCCAAGCTTCACCACCAAATGGGTGGTGCAACATACCTGCAGTGCATCTATTCTCATAGTGCCATGTCATTTTGCCTGCAGTCTGTGTTGATGCAAAGATTCTTTATAGCCTTGGAATAATTGGCAAATAAAACATTGCCTTCACTGGAACTGGTTTTTGTCTACTCTTCCCATTATCAGTGTGTGAAATATACCTTGGCTCACCACAAAATTTGCATTCAACCAGCGCGACATTGTTTTTACCGAATTCATTGTCGTAATATAACATACACCTCTCACACAACAATCAATCCTTTTAGATTCCAACATCATTTTCGTTACGAGATCCAAGCACACATCGGTAGCACCACAGTTGGACTTAAGAGCTAAAAGCCTCACACACATTGATAAAATGTTACAGACGTACTCTAAATAATAGCGACGGCCTAAATGTTACTCTAAATGTTACCGACGGCCTCCATCGTCGGTAAGATTTAGAGTACGACGGGTTTGATATATGATGGCTAAAGCCGTCGGAAATGGCAAGTTTTTGGCGACGGGCTATGACCGTCGGTATGCCTGCTTTTTCTTGTAGTGATACTAGAAAATCAAGAAGATGTGATTGCCCCTTTAGATTACGGAGTACGCCTTTGAGCACTAATGAAAGTTGGATCCTAAATGTAGTGAATGAGACACACAACCATCTTGTGGCAGAAACTTTAGTCGGTCACCCATACATAGGTTGACTAAGTAGAGAAGAGAGGACTATTGTTAATGATATTACAGAGAATACGGTAAAGCCCAAAAAATTCTAGTCACATTGAAAAATTGCAATATTGATAATCTTAGTACTATCCGTCATGTTTACAATCGACGTGTTGCATATAAGAGGGATTAGAGAGGTCCTAGAGCAGAAATGCAACATCTCATAAAGTTATTGGTACGTGATAATTGTGTGTTTGATTAAGATTGTTTGATGACTCTAATATTGTCAGAGCCATATTCTGGACACATCCCGATAACATCAAATTGTCGAACACTATTCATATTTCTTGGTTGTTGGTATGACATCTACTGAGACGACATTTTCTACAGCATGGGCTTACTTGGATGCCGACCAGGAAAACAACTCTGTTTAGGATTTAGATAAGGTAAAAGAGTTGCTGAGGGATATTAAAGATATGCCCAAGGTCATTGTGACCGACAAGGACCTTGCATTTTTGTGAATACAGTAGAGGCTGTTTTTTCGAGTTCAAAATTTTTATTGAGTCAATTTCATATTTCCAAAAATGTGTTAGCTAGGTACAAATTGGTGATGACTACATGGAAAGTTTCGTGGATTCTTCATATGAGGATGAATATGAAGAACGTCTACTGATGTTACAAATAATATGCATAGAATCTAAGAAGTTCATTGACTACATGATTAATAAAGTGTTGAATCCAAACAAAGACAAATTTGTGATGACTTGGAAAGATCGTATGATGCCCTTGGGAACATAACTACAAATATGTACTTCTTCATATTTATGCATTCCTTACATTAGTGACTATAATGTTTAGCATTGTAATATTCATTACTTATTGATTAGACAGGGTTAAATCCACACATGGGAGTTTGAAGAAGTTGCTCTAAAATAGCATGGGTGATTTGTGTTGTTATTGGGATGCAATGAATAACATGTTTACACTACAACACAACGAAATATTTGTGTCGTTTCAGAAGAGCATGATTACAATGGAATACAGGTTTAATAATTCCTTATATGCGAAATTATGGGGTTATGTTTCCATAAGTGCGCTTAATGTCATTGCTTCTAAAGTGGACCGAGCAAATAAGTATGTTGCGGTGGACAATAGTGCATGTGGCTGCTCAATTAGAATAACACAGGGAATACTCTGTGCATGACAGGTTGCTAGATTTATGATGAATGGTATCGCCATTCCTTTGGTACAAGTTCACAGTCATTGGAATAAGTTGCAGTTTGAGGTAGTCTCAACCAACGAGAAATTGATACCTGTTTGTTGCCTAGCAGAGTTGGAAGCCATATATCCAAAAGAGACTTTAGACATCTGCTTATGTCGTGCAAATTACTATCAAAAATAAAATGTGTGAAATAGCATGGCTTGATACAACTTCAACGTGTCCATCTCCAAACAAGGTAAAAACCAAAGGTTTACTAAAGAAGAATAACGATAATTTAGACAAGTCAATTAAATGTGATCCATCCTTTTTTAAGCATGTTGATGCAATGCAATCAATGCATGATAACACATCTAGTCGGCCTACCATGCACACGTCAGCATGTCTAAGTACACCACTTTCCCGAGTTCACACATCAATGGATTGACCGTGTTATTGATGTGGAAGTGGATGGTAATTATGGTTACCGTCGGTTGCCACATTACTTGGTAGGCATGAGTGCCAATGGGTCACCATCCGTTATTTGTAGAGAGAGATTATTATCTACCAGAATGACTATATCCAGCTCTATGGCAGAGAGAAGCGACTAAATGATGTCAAGGATGCCTTGTGGTGCCTCGAGATTGGGACTGTACCTCCATCAAAGTAAATGGCCTTTCTGGACATGGGTTTTTTAATTGCTTCTTCATATAACAAGGTCATGGTTTTATTGTCGGCTAAGGATTGATATTTCTTCTTAGAGGTCTCCCGCTAGCCCATCATCGCATGATTTGCGTTGGTCATGTGATGAATTGCCACTTTGTATAGGTAAAAGATGAACTAGTATATTTAAAATTAATTTGTATGTTTAGGTGATATGGTTGATTGAATAATTCATTATGTCTTACCTACTGGTGTACTTGAAGGATGATTGTCTGATATCTTATATGTTTAATTCTTGGCACAAATACTGTAAACATGAAGCTCAAGCATGGGAGTTACCATATGTTACTAGGATGTCTACGTTTAGTTCATATATTCCTAAGCATTCAAATAATGTAAATGAAAAATATGTTGTAGACCTAGGTGAAGACTAATTGTATTTTTATGTCCAAGTTGTATAACTAATATTGTTCTTTTTAAAATGTCAATTGTATTTGGATGATACAAAATATTGAAGATTTTTGTTATTTGGGTGTATAGATAGGTATTTAGTTCTTTTGATGATGTCTGAAAAAAAAACTGTTTTTTTTTTCCAAGTGCAGACTATGTCCGGAAATGTAATTTCGAACAGCTATCAAACATGTTCGAAAATATATATACGGTGACATTCCTGAACACGTCTGTAAATAAATTTATGGAAAGCAATTTACCATATGTCCGTAAATTTGTTTACGGAAGTTCTAAACTGTCCATAAACCATTATACGAAAGCCTTTTTTAGAAACAAATTGGATTCATAATGTCCGTAAATATATTTACGAACAAAGACGTTTTGGGAAAAAAATGAAAAGCTGACAAAGGGGTGTATCATACTAAAAACGAAGAGCGTATTTAATGAAACTCCAGAAAAAATAGTAGTGGTGTTGGAGTATCTTCTCTACTTACATTAGAAAGTTAACAAACGTATTTTTAATTTTTTAATTATGGCATTACATATATATATATATATATATATATATATATATATACACACTACGTACTAAATAAAAAACGACACTCACTTGATTTAGTGATATCCATGTAAATTTCACTAAATAGTAAATAATGCATTGGAAAGATGTTGTTAAAATTATATTTTTAATATTACTCTATATGAGGAATTTTACTCTTACTCTCACTTTTGACATTTAATTTCTATATCTATAAAAGAGAGACAAGAAGGAATGAGAGATAGGAAGAAAAATGAGAGACAAAAAGGATGACGTGATAGAAGAAAGAACAGAAAAATAAAGAATAATAAATAAAATGTAAAAGAGACATATGAAGGATGTGCATGTAAGATCTTATTCTCTCTAATAATACAAGAATTCCTCTTCTATTAGGTATTGTAATTTGATATACGTGATTAGCTTCTTGAATCAAAATTTCACATGTCATCTAAAAAATCGAAAAGTATATACAAACTCTATTTGGCACAAATTAGTCAAGAGTAGATAAATTAGCCAATAGCAGATAAGCTACCTAATAGTAGACGAATGTATATTTTTAAATTTCAAATAACACTTTGTTTGAGTGAACTTTAGATAACGCTTTCTCATTTCCCTAATATACATTTTTTCTGTTTTTCACATTTCCCCGATATACAACAGAAAATTTTTACTACATTCTCACTAAACCTCCTAATTGTTTCTGCAAATAACCCTAATGTAACACAATGGTTCTTATTTTTTTCCTACATAAAGGGGAAAAAAGAAAATATTACGTACTATCACATTGATGAAATGTGATCATTACCTTATTATCTTCCTATCATTTTCTCTGTTGGACCACACGACTTGCATGGAATTATCATGATAAATGAATAATAGTGTTAGTGTTTAAATGTTCAAAACATTTATAAAAAAATTGAATATACTTTGTTTTTCTAATGAGCTCACAATTAAGTCTGCAAGAGTCGCTTCACCTGTGTATATATTCTTCAAGATGCTTTAGTAGCATATCTATATCTAGGTCAAGTCCCACATATTCTTCATTTCAAATAGAATCACAATAGCATCAAAATTATATCCAGATCACTTAAAATTATTAAAAATGTAGTGGTACAACAATGATAGCAAGTGCCACAAAAATGCCACAAGAAGCACAAGCATATTCATATATGCATATCTCTAAAAATTGAACGACTAAGAAGAGAATTGCAAAACATTCAATCCTTGAACGCTAGTCATTATAAATAACATAATGAATTAAAACTATGTGATTAATAGATAAATCAATTACCTTTGAAATTCAAAAAGTGCCATTGTTGCTGATGTTAGATGGAGTTGTCACTTTATAATTAGTAATATGCCTTGACGTAATCGAGGTACTAAATGTTTGATTGATATTCAGTTGAAGTTGATTGCCAAGGTGGAATGCTATAGGAAAAAGAATCTGCATTGGTTGTCCACCACAGAGATGAGGCGAGTTACACGACATAGTTTAAAGTCTACTTTGACGATGTGTGCTACACAATATACGTGAACAAGGAGGGAAAATAAACCATGCGAGTAACCCTTAGTCTGAGGGTTTGTTTTCCCTCCATGGTCATGTACCATGTATCATGTGTCATGGTATTAGGGTTTAAACTTTGTCGTACTCGTCTCATCCTCGTGGAGGACAACGAATGCAGATTCATTCTCCTGTCACATTTCTCTTGAGCACTCACTTCAATTGGGATCTTGACCAAACATTCAATACCTTGGTTAGGTCAACCAAATCACTGATATCGAGTGACAACATCATCCAATATCACCAATAAGGACACCTTTCGAGTAGTGACTTTTCCCTTGGGCTTCCTCTTCGTATGATACTTGATGTCGCAGTCATTCCTTGATCTTTGTCATGTAATTTGCCTCTTCCTGACAATTGATGAACTAATTTTCCACCCAGGCCTATCATGCTATGATAATTACTCTATCGTGTAACTCACCTCATCCCGATAACCCATACCTTACAATACGTATCAAGGGAATACTAGCTCAACTTCTTATGTGTTAGTCGGTTAGATATAGTACTTGTTTAGTTTCAGTTGGTTTGCCTGGAACAACTAGCTCCTTGTAATATAAATACAGGAGTCGATCATTGTATCAGCCAAGATTATTAATCTAATCATGCTTCATCTTTCAATTGTTCTCTTTTCTCTGATTTCTTGATTTTACAGTTACATATGATGAATAAATTTCTTGTTAATTGTCATATGTAGAATTCTATGAATAATTCTTTGCATTGTTTACAAGATGAATCCAAGTCCTACATTCTTAGAGACTGTGTTAGAGTAAGACTAGTTTAGAAGCTGGTTGTGTCACATTGTAAGTAGGATTTTTTTTTTCTAAACCCTTTTAGAGGAGTTTCATTCCTTCATTCTCATATCCTTTATATTAATATGTATTGATCGTGGATTTTTTTCGAGCATGCATGCCTCCTATCACTAAGGTTGAGATACAACCTACGTAACATACAATGTTTGTTCTATGGATTTTCTCACCTGTTGGTTGGTTAGTTAATTGAAGTGTAAAGTTAATGGTTCAATGTTAAATGGCTGGATTCACACTACACGCGGGGTGTGTTTTTAAATATGTTTCAGGTGAGTGAAGATTAGGTTTCATGTGTAACTCAGGCTGTTCTAGTACTCTAATGGTGGAATATTGGGTTATCATCACAACATTGCGACTTGGATGAGATGTTGCTTTAGAAGGATTTGGATTATATGGTTATGGAAATTCTCACCCTTTATTTGATATAGTTCAATGGATCTTATGCTAGATGAATAAGGATTCGATAGCCAAAGTTACTCATACTGTGCGCAAATGAAATAGATTTGTTGATTGCTTAATTAGCCATTCCCACTCTGGGACTATAGGTCTCCATGTATTTTACACACCCCCAAGTATCACTACACCAAATTCTTCAAAAGATGGCGCTACTTTAAATAGCGCTTTAGTATTGAAATGCTATTTAAAATTAGGTTGAAAACTTTTACTAGCGTTTCATTGAAAAAACGTTGCTAAAGGATAAAGGCAAAAACAGCGGCTGGAACAAAAAATGCTACTTTAGGTCTTAAATAGCGTTTCAGTAAGAAAAACACTAGTCTAGGTGATAAATAAATAAACGGTGCTTAGTTTGGGAAGCGCTATTTAAAGTTATACCGAAAGAATAAATAGTGCTTAGTATATAAAGCGCTGCTTTTGGTGTTGATAATAAGCAGCGCTTCATCTTTGAAGTGCTGTTTATTCTCCAAATATTAAATGAAAGTGTTATTCCCTCCTCTGTCACTCGCTCGCGCACAGTCTCTCAGCCACTCTCTTTGTCTTGCAACTCTCTCTCGCAAACGTTCGCCACTCTCTCCGCCACTCCCTCCGCCACTCTCTCCGCAAACACCTCTGCCACTCTCTTCGTCACTCCCTCCGCCATATTTTCAACGGAAACGTTGTTCCTGTACTGTGTCATTTCCTACGTTTTCACTCGGACCTGTACTGTGTTAGTCATTAGGGATTTTGTGAGAGTTAGTTCATACTTTCTCAATCATTCATGGCTGATAACCGCGACAACGTCAACTGCTTATCCTCGTCTCTCCCGCACCCATTATCTTCTTCTTCACTTCCCCTTTCGGTCCCTCCATTCACCGTTTCGTGCTCTGTTGCCTTTGTTGCGGTTGTATTATGTTCGTGTCTCATTTTTGGTTCCATTTTGCTGCGATTGTGCTCTATTCGTGGTTGGATTTTGCTGCGGTTCGTGCTCTTCAAAACCTAATGTACCAACTATCCACTTATTCACTGTTTCTGCTCTGTTCTGTACATTTTTTGACTAATTGGAGTCCATTTTTTTTTTTTTGTATTTGGTGGTTTAGGGTTCAAGCAGTAGTGAAAAGTGATCTTTTCAGTACATGCCTCATTAAAAAATTATTGTCACAGGTTAGCAAATTAGCATTCATCTTTTGCAAAGTTTCAAAATCAAGCACCCATATATGTGAATCGCTGCATTCTTATGAAATAATATCAAAATTTTGTGCTTTTTTGGATAGCAATAGTGTGGAGTTTGGACTCAAGCACCCTCAATAGTTGTTGCTTATCAGTAGTGTTGATTTTCCAAAGACATTTGTACGTTAAGTGGTCCTCTGAAATATTTTTGTTAGCCAATGCTATTATTTTGATTAAACTTTTGGAGCAAATGAGTCGTTTTGATTAAATTTTGGAGTCTTGGATTAATTAAACTTTTGGAGCAACATGATGGGCTTATAGTCCTGATGAGAAAATGGGATGCATGTTATGTAACTTAGATATGATAAGCTGGATGGAATAGAAGAAGGTTGAATGAACAGATTATTTTCAAGTGCTTGTGGTTAGAAATGAAATGTTTATTAACATGTTTATTTGGTAATTAGTGCTGCAGTTTACCATGTGGTCAATGTTTGATCCATTTCCTTTTTGGTTTATTTGGTTTGATTCTTCCACATTGGTTCTATTATGGGACTGGCTTTTATGTGCTTTCATCCACACTTTTTCAATGTTGCATGACAACGATTTCCTTTTTATATTGGCTGGTATTGTATATATTTTATGTTGGCTGGCTGGTATGGTATTTTATGTTGTTACATGTATTGTATATATTTTGGAATGTCCATATTTTAGGGGAGACTCTACCAAAATTTTGTTAGAAATTTGATATAGTCTATGTGTTGATTTTAAGAGCAGTGGTAGTTTTAGTCTTGCTTGATCTAATTGGGCTTTAGTTAATTTCAATTGTGTCTTGCATTAACGAGTTGTTTATGTTGTTGATCTGAATGCTTTAGTGTTGTTTTTGCTCTCAATCCATAGGTAAATATGGATCGAAAGTGGATGTCTGCTAATCGTTTGTCGAAGGAATATAAGGATGGAGTACTAGATTTTATTCGGTTTGTAGTTAGACATACAGAAGACCATAGTAGAATTGTATGTCCTTGTTTAAGTTATTGTTATACAAACAAAGTTAGTGTTAGGGAATTGGAATGGCATTTAGTGAGAAATGGAATTGATCAAAGTTATACCTGTTGGACAAAGCACGGTGAGACAAGAGGTGAATCTTCTAATATGGAGAATAGTGGGAGATATGCGTTAGATGACACCGGTACAAATACATATAATGGCGACCGTTTTGAAGAGATGGCAAATGTGGTTGAAGAAGATCTTCGTGATTGTCCCCAAATGTTTGAGAAGTTGATAAGTGATGCGTAGAAGCCGTTATATGAGGGTTGTACTAAATTCACAAGATTATCGGCAATGTTAAAGTTGTTTAACTTGAAATCGGGCAATGGATGGACTGATAAGAGCTTTACAGGCAATGTTAATGCATTAATTTGTATGCATGTTTTAATTTAAGGTACTTGTATCAAGAGATATTGATCCCATAAGAACAGACTCAAAGGTTTGTGTTTTTGTGCCCACAAAGAATACATATAGAATTATGGAATGCTGGCATGTCTGAATATATAGTACAACACTTGGCATTAGCAAATCCTGAGTCTGAGACTCTGTTTTTGTCACCTTGCAACGTAGTGTAAGACATTTAATTTAGTCATATATATATATCAAGAGCTAAAAGAAAATAGATGAGAAGTAGGAGGCTGTATCGCCCTAAATTCCCTAAACTTAATTTGAGAATAAGTGTGAGAAGTTGTGTGATTGTGTTTAAGCTTAATTTAGATTCAAACTAAGTAAATATGATTACACAAAGCTTTAATGTGTAAGTTATTGATTTTGAGATAAGGAATAAGTTCGATTTGATCCTAAAATGATTGGAAGTATTGATTAGGAGTTAATTGAAGATAGTTTAGGGAGCGAGCCTCAAGATTGGTGTTAAAAATTCAGTTTTTATGATTTTAGTGCAGTGGGAATCGATTCCCACAAGCCATGAATCGATTCAAGCACTTCCAATCCTCTGGGAATCGAATTTGTGCAGTTAGGAATCGATTCACACACTCTTCATGCAAAAACAAGCCTCTAGGAGTCGAATTGGGAGCTGCAGGAATCGATTCATTCACTTAAATTCGAGCTGTCACATTTTTGACTGTGTGAATCGATTCACACTAAGCAGCGAATCGATTCACAGACCTGAATTTGCTTAAAAACACAGCAGAACGAGTAGAACGCAAAGAGAAAGGAAAAAGGGGAAGAAAGGAGCGATTTTGGAGAGAAGAAAAAGGGAGAAATCCCTAGCTTGAATGAGAGCTTAGAGAGTTGAGATTGAGCTTTAATGGACGTTTGGTGGAACCTTAACCAAGAGGAAGAAGAAGAACCGAATTGAAGGAGAAGAAGAGGAAGAAGACCAAGCTTCTTCAAGGTTAGCTCGAGTTCTTGGGCTTGAAGAGGAAGATTGAAGGTTGAAGATCAAGATTTGGGAGAAATTTGAAGAAGCCCTAACTAGGGAAAAGGGGGAAAACGTGAAGAAGATCAAAGAAAGCAAAGTTCAATTATTCTAGCTCAAGACCTTGATGAGTAAAATTGAGTTCTTCAACCCTTAGGTGATGGACAATCATAAGTCCCACAAATGGGAATTTCTTTCCTTAAGCAATATGTGAACCCTAGGTTCAAGTTAGGGTTTGAATACCTATTTTAGATAGAGTCGCTATTATTATGATTGTGATGATTTTATAGTGGGTTTGACTGAAAGAGGTTGGATGGCTGCCCCCAACCCCCCATAAATTGTATGTATGTTTGATGTTTTGCTCCTTGGTTAGCTCCATAGAGCTCCAAGGGGGATGAGTTTGTTGTATGTGTGTCCATTATATTGGTCAGTTTTGTGGCTTGTAAACGAGCCCTAAGTTCATGGCAATGATGCCGAATAAAGGACCCAAGGAAACTATGGGATAGGAAGAATGTTTGAAGTAGTTGTTCATGATTTGGTGTAGTTCATATTATGAATATGTTATGTTTCAAATCTAAGCGAGTAGTTAGTTAGTAATGAATGTTGCTATTGTTAAACTAGATTCATTGAAATGATTGTAAATTTCCTTGAATAGTTAAGTGATAAGGATGGTTGATAATCCTAGCTAGTTAAGTTACATTTTTGTAAACATGCATAAAAGCATAAGCATTGTGATATATATATATATATATATATATAAATCATATATAAATCATATATAAATCACTTAATGGCCAAGCAAGTCTCCTCAATTTATAGGAGAAATTGGTATGGTTAGCCTCGTGGGACGCCACTTGGACGGTTAAGACGTCTAACCACCATATCGAAAGTGACGTTGATCGGGGTCTAGGGACCAAAGCCTTGACAAAACCCAGCAATGAAGATTCCCTGTTGAATAACGATTCAACCGGTGGGAATTGCTAGAACGCGCTTAGTAGCAAAGTAAAGTTGATTGTAAGCTTAACAATGTTAAAGTTTATAATTGTTGATGAATTCCTTGTAAATATCACTGGAATTAGCTTAGTTAGTTAAATGATGTCATGGATTATAAATCCTTAGTTGCTAAATTTCTCTATAGTAATAATGCATAGAAGTAGTAACAGTTGTGATAAGATCACTTAAGGAAGCAAGCAAGCTATGTTGATTGGAGTCAAAGGAATATAGCATAAAGAAAAGTAAAGATGTGCTAAGTACAAAGTAAGGAAGAACTTAAGTTCTTAGTTAAGAGAGTTGCATTTATATTGCATCAAGTTTAGCCGTGCTAAGCATAGGTTAAAGAATGAATGTTCATATGATTGATGTGTGTTGGCTATACATTTTTATGTCTAGATTATTCACAAGCCTTTAAGTGGTATATTGGAATTAGGATTATCCTGCCCTGCAATATACTAAGCCGTAAGTTCAGATTAGCACATTCTAGAGTGTCTTCGCTTAGGATGTCTAATAAGTTTTCAAGCAAGTCCTTATGGTTTATAGGGAGAGTATGTTTAGGAATGGAATGCCTAGGTTAGTCTTTTCAAGCTAGAATGATTCGACGAGAGAATGGTGAGAAGTCCGTGAAGGGCTCACTGAGATTTTAATCTCACATTTCAGATAAACAGGTATCGAAGACTGATGAGGCGAAGCTCCAGGCTGGGGACTCTGATTTAGTTTTATTTTTGAGGTTGTAATCTGTTTATTAGATTAATGACCTAAGATTTAAATTTATGACTTGGATTACTGTAATCAAGTTTGTAAATTATTAGTAATTCATGTGCTTTAATGTAATTTGTCGTACTTTCAATTTATGTTGAGGTGCGGGTGTTACATGCTCAGTTGGTAGTAGCAAGGTGCTCCCGTAGTACTTAAGCCCTCTGGTCCCGGGTTCGGGCCAAGCGAAAGGTAAAAACTCCCTTAGAGGGGGTGTAGTCCTATGAGTAGCACGCTTGGGAATTAAAACCCAGGTTGTTACAATAAAAGGTGCCTTTTATTGTAACACTCTGGGTTTTTATTCCCAAGCATGCTACTCATAGGACTTCTCCCCCCTTTAAGGGAGTTTTTTCCTTTCGCTTGGCTTGAACCGGGACCAGAGGGCTTAAGTACCACGGGAACACCTTGCTACTACCATCTGAGCTACCACGGGAACACCTTCCCGTGGTACTTAAGCCCTCTGGTCCCCGAATAGCTCAGATGGTAGTAGCAAGGTGTTCCCGTGGTACTTATGCCCTCTGGTCCCGGGTTCAAGCCAAGCGAAAGGCAAAAACTCCCTTAGAGGGGGAAGAAGTCCTATGAGTAGCACACTTAGGAATAAAAACCCAGGGTGTTACAGAGGCAGTCGGAATGCTTAGCACCAATGTTTTAAAAATCAGACCGGAGATTGAACCGGGGTGAGTTCGGGTCATGGTTCAATTGGTTCATTCGGTTGAACCATCGATTGAACCGGGTGACTAATAAATAAATAAATAAATAAGTAAAATTTTGAGGAAAAAGTAAATAAAAATAATGAAAAAATAAGTTCAAACGGTTCAACTCGGTTCTGGACGGTTTAACCAGACTGCGGGTCAATTGAGATTGAACCGATCGCTACCGGGTGACGGTCGGACCGATCGGACCATCCGGTCCTGCCCGGTTTTTAAATCATTGCTTAGCACATAAACTTAAGAAATATAAACGCAGAAAATTAAATGCAGAAAATAAAAGAAATAACAGGTAGGAGGCTCAGCCTTCCATAAACTTGAAACAAAACAAGATTGTTATTAAAAACAGAAAATAAATTGAAAACGGATTGGAAAGAAAGAAGAAAGGCTTACGCTAAGAGCATCTCACACTAACTTCTCTCTAAACTGCGTAATGTGAAAGGTGCCTTACAATGAAGCCAGAGACACCCTATTTATAGAATTTAAAAATTACTATTTCAACAGTTCCGGTAAGTTGTTGATACTATTTGCTACAGTAAAATAATTGGAATTTGTAGTCTTCTGACTAATTGATTGAGTGTCGACAGTCTGCTACTCATCAGCGAGATTGACGGGAGAATAGATTCTAAAACAGTCGTCCTTATTTTGGTAAAATGAGTCTTCTATTGTTGATAATTCTGAAGAGGAGGGAAGGACTTGCTTCTTCTTGCTCTTCTTTTTTGATTGCTTAGACGAGGATGAAGGCAGATCTTGCTTTCCTTTTTCCTTGTCTGAAGACTGCTTTTGCAGAAGTTGAACAATGTCTGAAGATTGTGGAGAACATCTTCTTTTGAGGATAAAGCAGCAAGTGCAGCTGCTATATGAGCTTTTTGATTGAGTAGAATGCAAGTGTCTGGATCAGTAACCTGCAATAATTTTAGATAATTCCTGAACCAAATGGTCACATTTTCTGGAGATGCCATTGATTCGTTAAAACGGGACCACCATTTGACAAAAGCTTGCTTCTGAAGAAATGGCAAGGTTTTTGGGTTTGAGCTTTCACTAAACTTATATTGCCATGAGAAAACCCATGATAGTGAAAAGTTGATGAAAAGGTTTAATTCTATTGGACAATTATCAAGATCTCTGTTAAATCTTTTGGAAAAGATTTGAAACCCTTCCTGAACATCAGGGGGGAAGATTTCTGGGATTGGGCCAAAGAAATCCCACCATTGGAGGAACCAATTTGGAAAAGAATATTTGATTCCTTTTTTAAAATAAATTAACCATGAATGTTTGGAAGATTTGTTTTGTAAGCCAAGAATGATGTAATCCTAAGCCTTGGAATAATCCCAATATGTATATCCTATTGGGTCAAAATTGCTAGAAAATTTTTTGGGTTTATTTGAATTTTGTCCCCAGGCTGAAGGTGTTAGAACTTTCAGGATTTGGAGAGCAGAATGGGTAATGATTGAATCATCTCTGGGTCTTTGTAGTGTCTGATAGAGACGGATTCAGTATCTATGAGTATGTATTCATAGAATAATTGAGTTTTGTTTGGAGCTAAAGGTACAAATTGAAATCCGGGAGGGAATATTTTTTATGGAGTTTTGTTTGGATTTTTGTCCCAGTATTCTGGTTCTAATCTCACTATTGGCCAAAATTTAGGTTTTGGGATGTAATGAGATTGGGAAGTCTGGGCAGGACTAAATTGAATTTGTTTTGGATTTGCTTGAACTATTTGTGTTTTTTGGTTTTGGATCATGAGATCTAATGATGGAAGATCTTGGTCACTATTTTCCTCAGCCAAGCTGGCCTAAGTCTTTTTTGGTAGTTTGGTTAGGCCTTGTTCTTGAAAGGCTAAAAGTGTTTGAATTGGAAAGGCATAGTCTGCTTTGGTCTGTTTGGAGGTTTGAATGGAAGATTGGTTTGAGATTTTCTGGGTTGATGACCCAGATGGGATTTGGGTGGATGACCCAATTAATTGGTTTTAGGTAGATGACCCAATTTGATTTTGGGTTGGAGACCCAATTTGATTTTGGGTTGTCCTAGTAGTTAATCCGGCTAAAACAAGTTTTCCTTTACCTTTTCCCCGGGAGGAAGAAGATCTAGTTGACATCTTAATCTTTTCCCTATAAATAGTCACGAGTGAGATAGTCAGGGAGCGCATTTGCTGAGCCTTTAAGATATTCAATTTCAAAATAAAAAATGCTCAAAAATGCTTGCCATTTGGCAAAAATTTATTTTAATGCAAAATTTTTGATAACTTTTTGTAAAATGTCTTTTGCTGATTTACAATCAACACGTACCAAAAATTTTTGATTTAATAAATCAGATTGAAATTTTAAAATTGACAAAACAATTGCTAAAACTTCTTTTTTAACAGTAGAATACTTTTGTTGTGCTAGATTCCAATGCTTGGAAGTAAAGGCTATAACTTGCTCCTTACCAGAAACTATTTGTTTAAGAATGCCACCATAACCTATGTCAGAGAAATCAGTTTCAATAATTTTAAAAGCTTGAGGGTTGGGCAAGTAAAGACATGAAAGATCTTTACTTGAGATTTGATTTGTTTGACAACATTTGTATGAACATCTGTCCAAGAAGGAGGTTCCTTTTTAAGACGATCACGGAGTGGCTTGATAAGATTGCTAAGTTGAGGAAAGAAGTCTGAGACATAATTTAGACAAACTAGAAATCTTTGTAATTCAGTTTTATCAATAATTTGATTTGTAAACTTGTCCGTAAACTCAATAGCACGATTGATAGGAACAATAGTTCCTTGATAAATGTTGATCAATGCATTTTAATGTATCTTTTATAGCATTGCACTTGGTGTTCTTAAATGTGTGATTTGCCCAACAACTACTTTTTAACATGGTTTTGCATCTTTGGGTCTTAATTGGACTTTAGTAAATTTAATTGCTAATTTTTAGATTTTGATTACATCCTGACCCATGCTAATTTTGAGCTATACTTGTCCAATTTTAGTGATCTTTGTGGCGTTGGAAAGCTAAGAAGCAGAGCTATAACTCTTATGTTGGCACTGAAGTCCAATTTTGACTTTTTGAAGGTCGAAAATGCGAATTACTTCTGCAGGCGAGGTTCACTGCGAGTTTTGAATCAATTACTCATGTGATTAGTTGTTATTGGGCTAATTAATCTCTTTTGGGACCTTCTCTTTGGTCATAAACGTTCAGGTTACCTAGGTTAACCTAAGGAGACATTATAAATAGGATTTTTAGAGTCTTAGGATTTACCTTTTGATTACTTTAAATCTTTTGCCGTTTTAGCAATCTTTTCTCCTTCTCCCCTTCTTAATTTCGTTTCTGTTAATCCTTCCATGGAAGGCTAAGACCATAGATTAATTCACTGGTTAGGGAGTTTTTATAAGGATCTTGAGGTTTGGATTTTATTATTAATTTCGATTTCTGATTCTAATTCTTTTTCTTTTTAATCCATTGTCTCCTTTGATCATTGTTAGCAATTACGCTTTATTTGTGTTGATGCTTAATCACCCAAATCTCTTTTTGCCTTCTATTCTTATTATACAATTCGATTTGATCTATTCAAAGCATGTTAAACGCTTGTTTTAATCTGCTGCGAGTAGGGATTAAGAAGAATCTACAACGCTTAGTTATAGGTTTGATTAAATTCGGTTATTAGATTAATTGTGTTCTTGTGACGCTTGTTCCTTGTTCATAATTAGTCGAATTCTGTGATGCTTAATCCAGTAGGAATTCTTATAGAATTAATTGACGCTTGATTGGTTAATTTTATGTTCAAACAAGAATAGAATCATGAAATAGAATAATCATTTGAAACCCGTGATAGATCCAAATATTAATTACCTTGAACCAGTGGATTAGTCGTTTTTATATATTGATATTTACATCTTTTATAACCTGTTTCTTGAATCAAAATCCCCCCAATTTTATTTCTTTGCGTGTTCTTGTTATTGGTTATTGTTAATTAGAGATTCTTGTGAGACGACCAAGGTTAACTGCCTTGTTACTACATTCTTATTTTATTTATTTTGACCCATGCGCGACAGCGGATCAAATTGGCACCGTTGCCGGGGATCTCTGATCAATAGTTGCCAATTCAAGGACCCTACTAACGTCTCTAACAATTAGTTTTGTGTTTTTGGTTGTGTTTCAGGTCTTAACATCGGATTTGGCATTGATTAGTAAAAAAATCGGTTTTCGATCAACTTGCTTGGATTGCTCCGAAATTTGGCCAGAAAATCCGGAAAAAATCAAGGATCCAAAGTCCCATATCAGAAATTGATATAGGGAGTAGAGGCTAAAAATCCGAAATTTCGTCGTTTAGACCACTTTTTTATTTTTTTATTTTTTCGTTTTTTCAAAAAAATCCAAAGAAATTAGCGTAATCTTTATTTGATTTTTAGAGATTTTTGGTGCAGTTTTTAGATTTTTTAGATTTTATTTGATAGGGTTTCTCGATTTCTTTAGTGTTTTAGCTATTAGGACATTGTTGGTATTTTCTGATTTGTTAGTTTATGATGCATGACTAGTAATAACATAGGTAGTGATCATATAGGTGATAGTGATAGTGATAATTATAGCTTATTTAGTCATACTCTCTTTGATTCTAATTTTGATTCTGATTTTGATTCTGATACAATGGCTGCTAGAACATTAAGGGAACTTGCTGCATGCTGGAACACTCTCCATGGAATTTGGGGATAGCATAGTTAAATTTAACATCTTTAATGCTACTATGAAGCATTCCATGGAAGAGCCTTCTCTTTTTCAAATAGAAGTACTTGCTAACTTAGTTGAAGATACTCATTCTGATGTTACAAATTGCATGGTTGTGCCTGTTAATGTTACAAATGATGTTGCTAAACTGCAAGCTTCTGATGTAACTCCATCCACCAAGATGCTTCCCTCCATTGAGCAGAAGAAGGATGTTGTGAAGAAGAAGAAAATCAAACACTTCCATGTGTTCCATTCTCGCATTAAAATCATGGCGAGTAAGCTTCGATCCAAGTAGATTGACCCTTTTGTTGCAACTAGCACTTTTCCTTATGATGCAAAGGGAATAAAAAGTGAAGCCACCAGTAAAGTCTTCAAAGACAATGGACACCGCCTCAAGCTTTTCCATGAGAGCCCCGCACTTGAAGAGGAGACTGTAGAAGAGCTCTACTTGAAAAAGCCACCTTGAAGAGGGAGTTTTCTTTCCTTACTCCTTACTCTTATTTTATACTTGTTGCTTACATTGAGGACAATGTGTGATTTAAGTGTGGGGGGAGATCTTTTAGCATAGTAGTTTTATTTTTGTTTTTGTTTTGAGTTTTTGTTATTAAAAAAAATAATAAAAAATAAAAATATTTTTGTATGCATTTTCATTGGATTTCTTGGTTTGTATGAGTTGGGAGTGATTTTAATATTCTAGGACTATAGATCTTGTGGCATGATATGGATGACTTCCTTGCATTCTTAGTATGATAAGTTGGATTTGAATACTAAATTGTGCATCATTTGTGATAGATCATTGTCCTTGGTGAGATTTGGGCCTTATAATGGATGGAATACATTTTGCCATTCTTATTCTTTCTTGTGTGATTTCACTCATGATTGTTAGTTACTCTAGAACTTGACTTGACTCTTGTTAAAACTCTTGTTTACATGCATGCATTGAAATGATCTAGGCAATTTTTGTTCTTTTTAACCACTAGCCAAATAAGCCTACCTTGCATTTATCCCTTTGTTTAGCCCCTTTGAGCTTATTTATCTCATTCTTTGTTGTATAGCTCATTACAAGCCTAAAAGTGAAAAACCATGATATGACCCAATTTTAGGGGATAAAGGAGCTTTGCTTTGAAAAAAATATGATAATAAATATTGCATAAGTGTGGGGGTGCTAAAAAATGTGGTTGTGTTAGAATATCTAATGTTGTGCTCTATTGGAAATTTGGCAAGTGCAAAAAAAAAAAAAAAACAGAAAAATAATAAAAATAAAATAGTGGGGCACAACATTTGGTTAAAAAAAAAAGGAAAAGAAGAAAAGTGTGAAAGTGGAAAAATGGATTGAAATTTGGTTGAATTGCCCCCATGATTATTTGGCAATTGTTTTTTATTGCTCCTCTATCCTCTTTGATTTTATAGCCTAGTTACCCCTTTCAATTATCTCACCTTGACCTTGGCCCCATTATAACCTTAATAAAGACCTTTTGATCTTTGTGCCTATGGTAATGCTAGCTTTCATGATGTGCTTTGAGTATAAACACTAGCCAAAACACTTGAGAGTTTGAGAGAACTTTATTTATTGTGAGAATTCTATTACTTTTGATGCACTCTTTGGTTATTCTATCATCTTGTTTGCTTTGAAGGTAATAAGATGTTATTCATGATTGCCATGAGTCCTTGAAACCTTGAATGAGCATTTTGCTTGCCACTTTGGATCCTTGGGATTCATTGAAAATGCATATTTGCTTTGTTTTGACCATGAGTTTTGCTCGGAGTGCAAAAGTTTAAGTGTGGGGGAATTTGATCAATGCATTTTAATGCATCTTTTATAGCATTGCAGTTGGTGTTCTTAAATGTGTGATTTGCCCAACAACTACCTTTTAACATGGTTTTGCATCTTTGGGTCTTAATTGGGCTTTAGTTAATTTAATTGCTAATTTTTGGATTTTGATTACATCCTGACTCATGTTCCTTCTGTAGGCCATAACTTGAGCTATACTTGTCCGATTTTAGTGATCTTTATGGCGTTGGAAAGCTAAGAAGCAGAGCTACAACTCTTATGTTGGTACCGAAGTCCAGTTTTGACATTTTGAAGGTCGAACATGCGAATTACTGCTGCAGGTGAGGTTCACTGCGAGTTTTGGATCAATTACTCATGTGATTAGTTGTTATTGGGCTAATTAATCTCTTTTGGGCCCTTCTCTTTGGTCATAAACTTCAGGTTACCTAGGATAACCTAAGGAGACATTATAAATAGGATTTTTAGAGTCTTAGGATTTACCTTTTGATTACTTTAAATCTTTTGCCGTTTTAGCAATCTTTTCTCCTTCTCCCCTTCTTAATTTCGTTTCTGTTAATCCTTCCATGGAAGGCTAAGACCATAGATTAATTCACTGGTTAGGGAGTTTTTATAAGGATCTTGAGGTTTGGATTTTATTATTAATTTCGATTTCTGATTCTAATTCTTTTCTTTTTAATCCATTGTCTCCTTTGATCATTGTTAGCAATTACGCTTTATTTGTGTTGATGCTTAATCACCCAAATCTCGTTTTTGCCTTCTATTCTTATTATACAATTCGATTTGATCTATTCAAAGCATGTTAAACGCTTGTTTTAATCTGCTGCGAGTAGGGATTAAGAAGAATCTACAACGCTTAGTTATAGGTTTGATTAAATTCGGTTATTAGATTAATTGTGTTCTTGTGACGCTTGTTCCTTGTTCATAATTAGTCGAATTCTGTGATGCTTAATCCAGTAGGAATTCTTATAGAATTAATTGACGCTTGATTGGTTAATTTTATGTTCAAACAAGAATAGAATCACGAAATAGAATAATCATTTGAAACCCGTGATAGATCCAAATATTAATTACCTTGAACCAGTGGATTAGTCGTTTTTATATATTGATATTTACATCTTTTATAACCTGTTTCTTGAATCAAAATCCCCCCAATTTTATTTCTTTGCGTGTTCTTGTTATTGGTTATTGTTAATTAGAGATTCTTGTGAGACGACCAAGGTTAACTGCCCTGTTACTACATTCTTATTTTATTTATTTTTGACCCGTGCGCGACAGCGGATCAAATTTGCTCCGTTGCCGGGGATCTCTGATCAATAGTTGCCAATTCAAGGACCCTACTAACGTCTCTAACAATTGGTTTTGTGTTTTTCGTTGTGTTTCAGGTCTTAACATCGGATTTGGCATTGATTAGTAAAAAAATCGGTTTTCGATCAACTTGCTTGGATTGCTCCGAAATTTGGCCAGAAAATCCGGAAAAAATCAAGGATCCAAAGTCCCATATCAGAGATTGATATAGGGAGTAGAGGCTAAAAATCCGAAATTTCATAGTTTAGACCACTTTTTTATTTTTTTATTTTTTTATTTTTTCAAAAAAATCCAAAGAAATTATCGTAATCTTTATTTGATTTTTAGAGATTTTTGATGCTGTTTTTAGATTTTTTAGATTTTATTTGATAGGGTTTCTCGATTTCTTTAGTGTTTTAGCTATTAGGACATTGTTGGTATTTTCTGATTTGTTAGTTTATGATGCATGACTAGTAATAACATAGGTAGTGATCATATAGGTGATAGTGATAGTGGTAATGATAGCTTATTTAGTCATACTCTCTTTGATTCTAATTTTGATTCTGATTTTGATTCTGATACAATGGCTGCTAGAACATTAAGGGAACTTGCTGCACCTGATGTCACTTATAATGATTTATGCATTGAATACCCTGATGTTGAGGTGCCTTTTGAGCTTAAATCTGGCTTAATACATTTGCTTCCTAAGTTTCATGGTCTTACAGGTGAAGATCCCCACAAACATCTTAAGGAGTTCCATATTGTATGCTCCACCATGAAACCTCAAGGTGTCCCAGAAGACCACATCAAGCTGAGGGCTTTCCTATTCTCATTGCAAGACACTGCCAAGGACTGGTTGTACTACCTTCAACCAGGTTCTGTGACAAGCTGGAATGAATTGAAGAAGTTGTTTCTGGAGAAATTCTTCCCTGCCTCTAGAGCTGCTTCGATCTGAAAGGAAATATGTGGCATCAGGCAGATTGCGAATGAATCTTTGCATGAATACTGGGAGCTCATCCAGTATTTTTATGAAGGCTTGCTGCCTATGGACCGAAACATCATGGATTCTGCTAGTGGAGGAGCACTTGTGGATAAAACCCAAGCAGATGCAAGAAGCCTGATTGAGAACATGTCCATTAATTCTCAGCAGTTCACTACCAGAAACAATTCAGTGGTGCTGACAAAAGGAGTCAATGAGATACAGGCTGCTGAACACAAGAACTTAGAGACCTGGCTTGATAAACTTGTTTCATTGGTGGAAAAGTTAGCTGTAACTAAAACTCAGGCAGCGAGAGTTTGTGGTATTTGCACCTCTGCAGAGCACCCTACAGATGCATGTCCTACATTGCAGGAGAGTGACAATGCTAATACTCCTCAGGCCTATGCAGCAAATATATTCAATGACAGGCCCCAGCCCAACTATGATCTGTCTTCCAACAGGTACAACTCCAATTGGAGAAACCATCCAAACCTAAGATGGGGAGATGTCACTACACAGCAGCCCAGGCCGCAACCTACCCCACTGCTAGCCCAGCAGAAATCTGAACCTTCTTTGGAAGACCTTGTTAAACAGATGGCAGTCCTGAATCTCCAATTCCAACAGCGAACTGATTCAACCATTCAGAATTTGGAGGCAAAAATTGGACAGCTAGCAACTTCCATTAATCAGATACATTCCCAGGGGTCGAATAAGCGCACGCCCGGCCCGATGCAAATCCAAATGTCGGTGCAATTACTCTCAGTGCAGCAAAGTGTTGACACTCGAGAACCTCCTCGGCCAGAAAATGCAAGTGGCAGCAGCAGAAAAAATGATAAGCCAATTTCTGCACCTACTTCTCCTCTTGATGAAGATGATGATGCACAACCTATACCACTTCCCTTTCCTCAAAGGGTTGTGATAACTAAGAAGATGGATGAGGCAGATAAGGACAGGAA
This sequence comes from Calophaca sinica, assembly GCA_037113605.1. Lineage (NCBI taxonomy): Eukaryota > Viridiplantae > Streptophyta > Magnoliopsida > Fabales > Fabaceae > Calophaca > Calophaca sinica. The sequence goes on along the minus strand of CM073734.1, from coordinate 16,211,199 downwards.
AATCTTGGACACATTTAGGAAGGTTGAAGTGAATATTCCTCTCCTTGAAGCGATTAAGCAGATTCCAAGATATGATAACTTCCTCAAAGAGCTGTGCACACACAAAAAGAGGAGGAGGCTAAAGGGAAATGAAAAGGTCAACATGAGTCGCAATGTTTCTGCACTCATACAACCCATGATGCCCCAAAAGTGCAAGGATCCAGGAATTTTTACTATTCCATGTACCATAGGCGAGAGTAAATTTGAAAATGCCATGCTGGATTTAGGTGCTTCCATTAATGTGATGCCTACATCTATTTTTAACTCTCTGGCTCTTGGACCTTTGCTGAATACAGGTGTTGTTATTCTGTTGGCGAACAGGAGCAATGCTCACCGTACTGGACTTGTGGAGGACGTACTTGTTAAGGTTAATGACTTGATTTTTCCTGCAGATTTTTACATTCTGGACATGGAGGGAGAGACACAATCCAGCAGGGCACCTATCATCCTAGGCAGACCATTCCTAAGAACAGCAAGAACCAAGATTGATGTCCATGCTGGAACACTCTCCATGGAATTTGGGGATAGCATAGTTAAATTTAACATCTTTAATGCTACTATGAAGCATCCCATGGAAGAGCCTTCTCTTTTTCAAATAGAAGTACTTGCTGACTTAGTTGAAGATACTCATTCTGATGTTACAAATTGCATGGTTGTGCCTGTTAATGTTACAAATGATGTTGCTACACTGCAAGCTTCTGATGTAACTCCATCCACCAAGATGCTTCCCTCCATTGAGCAGAAGAAGGATGTTGTGAAGAAGAAGAAAATCAAACACTTCTATGTGTTCCATTCTCGCATTAAAATCATGGCGGGTAAGCTTCGATCCAAGTAGATTGACCCTTTTGTTGCAACTAGCACTTTTCCTTATGATGCAAAGGGAATAAAAAGTGAAGCCACCAGTAAAGTCTTCAAAGACAATGGACACCGCCTCAAGCTTTTCCATGAGAGCCCCGCACTTGAAGAGGAGGCGTAGAAGAGCTCTACTTGAAAAAGCCACCTTGAAGAGGAGTTTTCTTTCCTTACTCCTTACTCTTATTTTATACTTGTTGCTTACATTGAGGACAATGTGTGATTTAAGTGTGGGGAGATCTTTTAGCATAGTAGTTTTATTTTTGTTTTTGTTTTGAGTTTTTGTTATTAAAAAAAATAATAAAAAATAAAAATATTTTTGTATGCATTTTCATTGGATTTCTTGGTTTGTATGAGTTGGGAGTGATTTTAATATTCTAGGACTATAGATCTTGTGGCATGATATGGATGACTTCCTTGCATTCTTAGTATGATAAGTTGGATTTGAATACTAAATTGTGCATCATTTGTGATAGATCATTGTCCTTGGTGAGATTTGGGCCTTATAATGGATGTAATACATTTTGCCATTCTTATTCTTTCTTGTGTGATTTCACTCATGATTGTTAGTTACTCTAGAACTTGACTTGACTCTTGTTAAAACTCTTGTTCACATGCATGCATTGAAATGATCTAGGCAATTTTTGTTCTTTTTAACCACTAGCCAAATAAGCCTACCTTGCATTTATCCCTTTGTTTAGCCCCTTTGAGCTTATTTATCTCATTCTTTGTTGTATAGCTCATTACAAGCCTAAAAGTGAAAAACCATGATATGACCCAATTTTAGGGGATAAAGGAGCTTTGCTTTGAAAAAAAATATGATAATAAATATTGCATAAGTGTGGGGGTGCTCAAAAATGTGGTTGTGTTAGAATATCTAATGTTGTGCTCTATTGGAAATTTGGCAAGTGCAAAAAAAAAAAACAGAAAAATAATAAAAATAAAATAGTGGGGCACAACATTTGGTTAAAAAAAAAAGGAAAAGAAGAAAAGTGTGAAAGTGGAAAAATGGATTGAAATTTGGTTGAATTGCCCCCATGATTATTTGACAATTGTTTTTCATTGCTCCTCTATCCTCTTTGATTTTATAGCCTAGTTACCCCTTTCAATTATCTCACCTTGACCTTGGCCCCATTATAACCTTAATAAAGACCTTTTGATCTTTGTGCCTATGGTAGTGCTAGCTTTCATGATGTGCTTTGAGTATAAACACTAGCCAAAACACTTGAGAGTTTGAGAGAACTTTATTTATTGTGAGAATTCTATTACTTTTGATGCACTCTTTGGTTATTCTATCCTCTTGTTTGCTTTGAAGGTAATAAGATGTTATTCATGATTGCCATGAGTCCTTGAAACCTTGAATGAGCATTTTGCTTGCCACTTTGGATCCTTTGGATTCATTGAAAATGCATATTTGTTTTGTTTTGACCATGAGTTTTGCTCGGAGTGCAAAAGCTTAAGTGTGGGGGAATTTGATCAATGCATTTTAATGCATCTTTTATAGCATTGCACTTGGTGTTCTTAAATGTGTGATTTTCCCAACAACTACTTTTTAACATGGTTTTGCATCTTTGGTCTTAATTGGGCTTTAGTGAATTTAATTGCTAATTTTTGGATTTTGATTACATCCTGACCCATCTTCCTTATGTAGGCCATAACTTGAGCTATACTTGTCCGATTTTAGTGATCTTTATGGCGTTGGAAAGCTAAGAAGCAGAGCTACAACACTTATGTTGGTACCGAAGTTCAGTTTTGACTTTTTGAAGGTCGAACATGAGAATTACTGCTGCAGGCGAGGTTCACTGCGAGTTTTGGATCAATTACTCATGTGATTAGTTGTTATTGGGCTAATTAATCTCTTTTGGGCCCTTCTCTTTGGTCATAAACTTCAGGTTACCTAGGTTAACCTAAGGAGACATTATAAATAAGATTTTTAGAGTCTTAGGATTTACCTTTTGATTACTTTAAATCTTTTGCCGTTTTAGCAATCTTTTCTCCTTCTCCCCTTCTTAATTTCGTTTCTGTTAATCCTTCCATCGAAGGCTAAGACCATAGATTAATTCACTGGTTAAGGAGTTTTTATAAGGATCTGGAGGTTTGGATTTTATTATTAATTTTGATTTCTGATTCTAATTCTTTTTCTTTTTAATCCATTGTCTCCTTTGATCATTGTTAGCAATTACGCTTTATTTGTGTTGATGCTTAATCACCCAAATCTCTTTTTGCCTTCTATTCTTATTATACAATTCGATTTGATCTATTCAAAGCATGTTAAACGCTTGTTTTAATCTGCTGCGAGTAGGGATTAAGAAGAATCTACAACGCTTAGTTATAGGTTTAGATTAAATTCGGTTATTAGATTAATTGTGTTCTTGTGACGCTTGTTCCTTGTTCATAATTAGTCGAATTATGTGATGCTTAATCCAGTAGGAATTCTTATAGAATTAATTGACGCTTGATTGGTTAATTTTATGTTCAAACAAGAATAGAATCACGAAATAGAATAATCATTTGAAACCCGTGATAGATTCAAATATTAATTACCTTGAACCAGTGGATTAGTCGTTTTTATATATTGATATTTACATCTCTTATAACCTATTTCTTGAATCAAAATCCCCCCAATTTTATTTTTTTACGTGTTCTTGTTATTGGTTATTGTTAATTAGAGATCATTGTGAGACGACCAAGGTTAACTGCCTTGTTACTACATTCTTATTTTATTTATTTTAACCTGTGCGCGACAGCGGATCAAATGTTATGACCAAGAAATCTGATCTTTGTTTGAAACAAATTAATTTTTGTTTTTGAAACAACAAGACCATTTCTTTTTACAATGGAAATAAAAATGTTTAGGTGTTTGTAATGTTGATTAATAGATTGAGAAAATATTAATACATCATCTATGTATACAATGGCAAATTTAGAATAAGGATTGAAAATTTCATTCATTATTCTTTGAAATTCAGAGGGGGCATTTTTTAATCCGAATGGCATAACATTCCATTCATATTGACCAAAAGGGACTGTAAAAGCTGTTTTATATCTATCCTCTTCTTTAATTTGAATTTGCCAAAATCAGATTTTATATCAAATTTTGAAAATATTTTTGCATCATATAATCTATTAAGAAGATCTTTTTTATTAGGGATAGGGTATCTAATCCAGCAAAGTGCTTGATTAAGAGGTTTATAATTGATAACAAGTCTAGGTGTTCCTCTTTCAATTTCAGCTTGTTTGTTAACATAAAAAGCAGAACAAGACCAAGGACTTTTGTTCTAGCGAATTAGACCTTTATCTAATAGGTCTTTGATTTCTTTTTGGCAAAATTGAAAAAGTTCTTCATTCATTTGAATTGGCCTAGCTTTTGTTGGGATTTGTTTTTCTTTAAAATCTTTTTCATAAGGAAGATCAACAATATGTTGTTTCCTTTCCCAAAAAGTATTAGGTAAATCCGAGCAAATGGTAGATTGAATATTAGCTAAAAGATTTTTAATCCTTTGTTGAATGTTTGGTTGTTGTAATTAGTTTTCTATATTTTTAAAAGAAATATCTTCTTTAAGAAAATTGATTTGATTTTCCTTATAAAAAACAGAATTTAAATCTCTGATAACAAGTTTTCTTAGAAATTTAAATGTGATAGATTGGCCTAAGTGTATGGTAGTTATCCTTTCCTCTGTAGTTTGATAAGGGAAGAGTGATCTGATAAAGGGGGTTCCCAAAATCACTTTATTTTTTAAATTTTTAACTAACAAGAAAGATGGTTCAATCTTAAGACTCTGGTTCTCAACTATAGCTTTGGATAATTTATAATTGATTTTTAGCTTAGAACCATTAGCAGCACTAAGTTGTTCTGATGTTTTTTCAAAGTATTTAGTAGGGATTAAACCTTCTAAAATACAGTTTGAGTCAGCTCCGGTGTCAAATAGAGCTATGGTTTCAAGGACAAATTCGCCTATGATAATTTTGATATTTATGTACAATTTTTGGATTTTAACATAATTGATTAATCCTAAAAAATCATCAGATAGGTTGGGGGGTCTTCATCTTTTTTAGAAGTAGTTGCTTCAGAAGATGAATCATCTTCAGACCAACTATTTTTCCAATAATCTAATATCAGTTGTTGATCAAATTGTTTTTGTTTTAATTCTTTGATCTCAATTTTTAAATTATTGATTTCAAATTGAAGATCTTGAATAGTAACTGGCTTGACACTATTTTTCTCTAGTCTTTTGAAGGTTTCTTTGAGATTAAATTTATTAGTAACTAAAGGATTTTTAGGAGGTTTAGTCACTAAGGTGGATTTTAACTTTTCTAAATATTTTCTCTTTTCCTGAGGATCAAGAATAGCATTTATAGCTTCGAAAAGGAGAAAGTTAAAACATTGACCTGGCTAGGAGATTCTGATTCTGATAAATCATCATCCTGAATTTGGTTTAGGTTTTCAGAAGATTGATCAGAAGATTCTGTAGTAGATTCTTCTTCTTGAGAGGATTCAATTAACAAGTTATTAATTTTATCCTCAATATCTTGGTCTAGGTTTAGGGCCTTGATTTTTCCTTTTAACCTACACTATCTACTAATGTGGCCAGGTTTACCACATTTGTAGCAAACCATTTTGTCTTTAGGTTTTTTATGAGAATTTTGCTTCTCATAAGTGTTTTTGGTAGATTGATCTCTGGGTTTTGATTTTGATTTATCAAAACGTTTTTTTCTGTAATATTGAGGTTTGGGTGGACCATAATGATGTTTTGGTTTGGGCTTGGTTCAAGGTTTCTTAGCACAAGGCAAACCAAATTGTTCACAGAAAGTCTCTAAGTCCTTATGGGTTTGGGCTTTTTTTTGGGCAAGTTATTGCTGGATTTTGTCATCTTGACCAATTTTGAGAGCAATTTTTTGGATAATGGCAATTAATTGACCATAGCTTAATTGCTCATAAGGGATTTCTCTATTAGGGTTGTGGCTTCTATGTTTTTCTCTAACTTTGTCGCCAAGAGATTTGGGAAGATCATCTAAGAATTTTTCTTTCCAGAATACTTGTTGGCTGACTTCTCTAGTGTATACTCTAGTTAGGAAGGTATCTTTATACCATCTAAAATCACCTAGAGATTTACACCTAATATTGGATAATAGCTCTACAGATCTATCCTTAATCAAAGAGGGATCTCCAATAAAATGTTGAGCTATTGTAAATATTAAAGTATTGACTGCATCTGGGATGCTTTCTCCATTTTCTAATATTGAAGTGCCATCAGATTCTAGTTTGACAGCAGTGAGAATTAATTGTTTCTCATTTTCAGTGAGATAATTATCCCACCAACCTTTGAGTTAGCCACAGAAACCTGCAACTAAGATTTCAACTGTCATAGTTTCTGGACAATCATTGGATGTTTCATAGGTTGTGGCAACCATGGTCATATTTTGGAGAATTTTGGTTATGCCATATTCATTTTCTCCATCTATGTTCCATTTATAGACATTATTGGCACTAAAACTCTTAAAATTTGATTCTTTTTCTTCTAAAAGAAGATGTGGAGCTGTGGCTCGAGGATAATAGAGTTTCGTTGGATTTTTCCAATTGAGTTTTGGACCAGTTATGACAGGATTAATATTAATCTCCTGATTAATATCAGAATTTATATCTTCTGAGAATATAGAAGATGACTGACCTATCATATTAATGGACTTATTCCTATTAGGGGGTGGAGGTGTTGATGAATCAGGTATAACTACTTTGTAAAGTTTTAATTGTTCATTGATCTTAGCAAGAAGCTCATCATTGGCTTCTTCAACTTCCTTCTTGATCTGTTTCTTTGGATAAGAAAGCTGTAAGGTTTTCTTGAGTTGCATTGAAATCTTATATGGATTAAACAAAGGTTTTTCTATTTGAGTAGAAGATGGTGGAGATTGATCCTTGGATACCTTAGAAGTAATTTTTTCTTTTCCTATATTTTCTCCCAAGGCTCGAAGGTATTTATTGGCATAATTGGTATTTTCACTTCATCAATAATACTAAATTTATTGAAAAGTGTTTACCTGCTTATGATTTTTTTCTCCAACATTTTTACAGGGATCATTGGTTACTGTTAATGATTAACCTGAATCAAAACACTGTGTACTATCCAGATCCATTGCATGTACAAATCAACCTGCACAAAAAAATGAAAGAGACGTACAATCAGTAAGAGCGTGTGTGTGTGTGTGTACATATATATATATATTTGTTTGTATTTTCTTAATATACATATATGCACTTTTATGTATGTATTGGAATGGTTATGGTTATGAATTTGAAATTGGATACTGGTTATGAATGTATTGGAATGGTGAATTTATTATGTTTAAGGAATGTGCTTATGTAAGCCCTTGTGCTGGCTGGTATGGTATTTTATGTTGTTACATGTATTGTATAAATTTTGGAATGTCCAAATTTTGTTAGAAATTTGATATAGTCCGTGTGTTGATGTTAAGAGCAGTGGTTGTGAATGTATTGGAATGGTGTTTTTTGGTTGGTAGAAATGATTATGAATGTGAATGAGTGTTAAATTGGATGCTTGATAGAAATGGTTATGAGTGTAAAATTGGATATTGAATGATTTTGTTAGATTTTGCACTTAGGGCTATCCTAATTCATCGAAGACTAAATGTCAAGTCTCGGTTTTCTAAATCAACAACACCTAAATGGATACCGATAAAGGTATTTATACCAAATTTTTTATGCAGTTATTCAAATTACCAAAATAAAAACAATTAATTTCATATTTTTTGTTTTATAGTGCCCTCGCCAACTGAACTCTGACGATTGTGGCCGGTATGTTTTGAAGTTTCTCAAGGATATTGTCGTTCATAACCAAACACAAATTCCAACAGAGGTATCTATGTAATAATTTCAAAGTTTATATAATTTTTTTTACTTTTACACATACCATTTGAATGCATATGTTCAATTCTAACTTGATTTAATTTTCATTTCGCAGTACTTTCCTGATTGTCAATTTGACACATACTCTAATCATACCGAACTCAAGGAAGAGTGGTGTTGATATTTTGTTACGAATTTTATCATTTATAGACAAGTAAAAGAAGAAGATTAAGGTTTTAATGTTTAGATGATTTTGTTAAATTTGGTTTTTGTGAGTTTAGTGTTGTAAGTAACCACTATAACAGTTTTGGCAATAAACAACGCTTATTTTTTGCCTTAAACAACGCTTAAAGGCGCTGAAAATTAAGCCGCTGCTGAATGTATTTCAAAAAAACGTTTATGAAGTGCTGCTGAAAAATGACATTAAACAGCGCTTCATTTAGGAAGCGCTGCTTATTGCATATGAATAAGAACAATAAACAGCACTTCCTTATTGAAGCGCTGTTTATTGTGCTTATTCATATGCAATAAGCAACGCTTCCTTTAATAAAGCGCTGTTTATTCTCCTTTTTTTTTAATTCCCTCATATTTACATGATATCCAGTGTTGTGATAACACAAAATGCACACCAAAATTGTCATCAATGCTCAATTGTATCAACATCAAACTTTACTAAAACTAAATTTAATGTGGTGATATTTTTCGAGATTACTGGGCGGCTACTCTTGGTTGTTTTGCAGTGAATCTTGGAGTCACTTCCTCTTTACAGGAAGAGATCATTAGCGCCATGTTTGCAATTGAGCAGGCCGTCTTGAGGGGCTGGTCAAATTTTTAGTTAGAATGTGATTCAGAATTGGTAGTTGCCGCTTTCTCCAATCCGGGAATTATTCCTTGGCGGCTGAGAAACAGATGGGAAAATTGCTTACATGCCACTAGGAGTATGGATTTTGCAGTATCTCATATTTTTAGGGAGGGTAACTCTTGTGCTGATAAGTTGGCCTCACATGGCCTTACTATTCAGGGTTTCTTGTGGTGAGACAATATTCCCTCATTTATTAAGGACGGCTTTTTTCGCAATAGGTTAAGTCTTCCTTTCTATAGATTTAGATGATTCTTTCCATGAGTCAGGTTCTTGCACCCATGTCATTTTTGTGATCCTTTTTGGTTTTTTTTTTAATAAATTTTTGACGTGCTGTAGATGATTGGTTGGCTCTAGGGTGCCAACATAGTTGGGATTCTTGAGCTCTACAGTGATGCCATTGCATGTCACTTTTTGCTTAAAAAAAATTACAATATAATTTTTTTCATAGAAACAGTACAGATCCATTGCATTAACATGAATAAATTACAATATAATTCTTAGTCAAATTCACAATTAACAAAATTATCATCGCTAAAACATTAAAATGCATTAACTAAACATTACACATCTCATGCTACAAATAGTACCTAAACACTAATATCTTCTTTTTCTTCTTCTTCTTTCTTCTGCCACTACTAATCAACACACAAACTAAATCAAAATTCTAACAAAATTTTGGCAGAGTCTTCCCCTAAAATATGGATATTTCAAAATATATACAATACATGTAACAACATAAAATATTATACTAGCCAGCCAACATAAAATATATACACAATACCCGCCAACATAAAAAGGAAATCCTTGTCATGCAACATTGAAAAAATGTGGAAGAAAACACATAGGTCAAACATAATAAAATCTAATACAAGTCTACCTAGTATGCTAATCTCCAACAAATGTGCTAAATAGTGCAGAATTTTACTCCCAAATTCATGTGAACCTATTCCAATTCAAGTATGCTAAACTTCAACAAATGTACAGGAATTTTTTAACCACATAAGCATATTACTTACATCAACACCAAACTCACAAAAATCAAATTTAACAAACTCACCTAAACATTAAATATTAATCTTCTTCTTCTACCTACCAATAAATGATAAAATTCGTAACAAAATATCGACACCACTCTTCTTTGAGTTCGATATGATCAGAGTATGTGTCAAATTGACAATCAGGAAAGTACTGTGAAATAAAAATTAAATCAAGTTAGAATTGAACATAAGCATTAAATGGTATGTGTAAAAGTAAAAAAAATTATATAAACTTTGAAATTATTACATACATACCTTTGTTGGAATTTGTGTTTGGTTATGAACGACAATATCCTTGAGAAACATCAAAACATATCGACCACAATCATCAAAGTTCGGTTAGCGAGGACACTATAAAGCAAAAAATATGAAATTAATTGTTTTTATTTTGGTAATTTGAATAATTACATAAAAAATTTGGTATAAATACCTTTATCGGTATCCATTTAGGCAGAATCGATTTAGAAAACCGAGACTTGTTTCTTTGATAAATTAGGATAGCCCTAAGTGCAAAATCAAACAAAATCATTCAATATCCAATTTTACACTCATAATCATTTCTACCAACCAAAAAACACCATTCCAATACATTCATAACCACTGCTCTTAACATCAACACACAGGCTATATTAAATTTCTAACAAAATTTTGGCAGAGTCTCCCCTAAAATATAGACATTCCAAAATTTATAAAATACTTGTAACAACATAAAATATCATACCAGCCAACATAAGAGGCCACATAGGCCAACATAAACAAATAAACACTTCAATATTACAATATCTGTAAACGTTTAAGTTCATAGCATAACCATTCCAATACATTCATAACCAATATCCAATTTCAGATTCATAAACCATAACCATTCCAATACATGCATAAAAGTGCATATATATATATATATATATTTATATATATATATATATAATATATACACACTTACTGATTGTACTTCTCTTTCATTTTTTTGCGCAGGTTGATTTGTACATCCAATGGATCTAGATAGTACACAGTGTTTTGAGTCAGGTTAATCGCTAACAATAACTAATGATCCCTACAAAAATGTTGGAGAAAAAAATCATAAGCAGGTAAACACATTTCAATAAATTTAGTATTATTGATGAAGTGATATATATATATATATATATATATATGATTAAATTAAATGACTTACACTACGTTGCAAGGTGACAAAAACAGAGTCTCAGACTTAGGTTTTGCTATTGCAATTCAGACATGTCAGCATTCCATGATCCCATATGTGTTCGTTGTGGGCACAAAAACACAAACCTTTGAGTCTGTTCTTGTGGGATCAATATCTCTTGATACAAGTACCTTAAATTAAAACATGCATACAAATTAATGCATTAACAATGACATAAATATTTAGTTGAAAGAATAAAAAAAACATTGGATACTTTAAAGTTTAATGCAGTACCTGAGATATACGCTAATAACAGTTTCACTTAGCCATAGGTGGTCATTAAGAATTTCTTGAATTGCACCATTAGCACCAGCTCTTAGTGTGTGCTCATAACCCAAAATTGATTCCACCATTGTACTTTAATGGTATCTTGCCCCTCCATCTTTGTTGCCACATGAACTCTAAGATAAATTGTAAAATCTGTAGCAGGAGCTATAGGAGGCTGAGATACCATGGCCTTCTTCACTAAAGATGTGAATGACCCATTTGTTGGTAGCTTGCCAATATTCTTGCTAGCTTTAGGCAGCTTGCCCTTGCCCTTGTCCTTGGTTTTGGATGTTGGGTGTAACACCCCGAAGTCCTGTTCATGCTTTATTCTAATAATTAGCCTAACTTGCATAATTAACGAGTATAAAAAAAATACGGAGGAATAAAAATCGTAACACGAATAAGACTACGATGCGCTACAGTGAAATAATACTAAGTGTCTAACATGCAGGTATATAAATGAGTATATACTATCAGAGTGCAAAGTGCATAGTGTAGATAGTAATGATACAGTTATCCCAAAAAGAAATAAACCTGTGAGGCTAACCTGCTGCCTAAACTAAACAAAACAGTAAAACATAGACATAGCATAGTATCAAAACTCCTGGCCAACAAATAACCAAACACCTCATCGAGGGGGAAACTGAGAGCTCCCACTCTGAGAACCCGCCCGCCTAGGAAACAAGCGTCGATAGTCATGAGCTGTCGGGTGGCGAGAAGGACTAGATGTCACTCCTCTCCCACGCCTCTGTCGTCCAAGGTGGCTAGACTCGATGTGATGGCTAACAGGTCACACCGGTATCGGCTGAGGAGGCATCGAAGGATAACCTCCGTAACCAAAGCCTGGTGGAAACCCTGGAGCCTGCCACATATGCTGAAATGGTAGTCTATGACATATCCGGAAGTCTCCTGAAAAGCTGGCTATAGGAAAACCTGGAATCCTTAAATAGATGGAGATGGTACCCGTATAGATCACTACCTGACGCACATGGTCAATCTCCCACCCCATGCCGTCGAAATCATGGTACTAAATCCCAAAATTACCCCATACGGGGATCCGTGGGGGAAGGAGCATCGACGGGTGCATCAGTGTAAACTGCTTCATCGGGTGCTGCTGCGGTTGCATCCTCCTCCTCAACAAAGTCTAACATACAATAATCCATATACACACAAGCATACAAAGACAGGGAGGTAAGAATAACACAATCATCAAAAAGCGGGAAATGCATAGGTAGAATGAATGATTGACAAACCAGACAAACAAGCACATATAAACAAATATGACCTAGCTACCCACTTCCACTTACTCCCATGTCTCTTAGTGAATAAATGAGTTGTGCGCTTCGGCATCTTTTCTTTCTATTGTCACTGTACTCCCCATTTTCGTTAGGAATACTTATTGGCGAACCCCCTTTTCCATTAGGTTGCCGTCCCCTATTTCCGTTAGGGACTCCCGTCTCCCTTTTCCTGATAGGAATCCTCCTCCCCCTTTTTCCGTTAGGGACGTCCGTTTCCCGCTTTTCTGATAGGGAATGTAGTGGATCAAACCTACTAGGTGAGGTACCCCCATTTCCGTTAAGGATTCTCTTCACATCACATTCCCGTCAAGAATGGAGTGGTTACTAATGCAATAACATGTGCATGCATCCCAACACCTCATAATCATATGTCTCACATCATATTATGTACACATTCCCAAAAATACCTTTTTTATCATATTAATACATATTAGAAACTATACTCAGGCATATAGCACGCTAAGGCAACGTACAACACAAATTCCACATAATACACATTTAATCATGTTACCCTAAGCATGTTACTACTCATATAGAGCACATATGTCACATCTCACAGTTAAGCATATTATCAGGCAATCACATTTAATAATAAAATAATCCTATGTTACTTGATGGGTCTACCACGCCTATCCTTAGATGTGGCATACCGTAACTCCTATCCTTAGGTGTTACTGACATCAACCCCTAGTAGGGTTTAGGTCACCTACACATGCCAAACAGTCATATCTACAATACAGAACCCAATAAAAATGCATTCTTTCCCCCCACCTGGTAATAGAGGCACTTGGAAGAAAACTGAACACCGGGACGTAACCACGAACTCACCAACAATCACACCAACACTCCCGCACTATGATCCGGTTCAGCCAACAATAAGAAACAAGTTCAGAGTTACCAACAATGTTACCAAACAGTCGAGCAGTCAGCGATTAGCAGGAACACACAAACGCACTCGGATTAGAATTAGGGCAACTAATAAACTAATTAAAACACCAAGAATGACCACGGCCAGGGGCTGGTCTTCCAGTTCCAGAACCATAACTTACCCAAAAATAACTCCAGACAAGCTTCCACAGTCAACCGGTACTCGTACTATCGCCAAAACCCTAAAATACGAAGAACAGGTAATGAGGGACCATTCAAACCAACAAGTCTACCATGAAAACAGAGTTGGGACATGCAGAACAGAGACTCCTATCTCTGTTTCGTGACCCATGGAATCTCCTCTGGGAGTTCCGGCAAAACCCTAGCTCGTTCGGTACCCACACGGTCAAACCGGGGTCCAAAACACAGTCTGATTCGGGTTAAGAACAAGAATCAATCTAAGATTGAGAATTGGCAAACTGAAATAGAGGTGATAAGAGGATGGGATTAGAGTTTACCTCGACAAAACGGCAATCAGAGATAAGCCCTAACAAGCTCGAACGGTAACAGACGAGTTAACACCGCCAGATTGAAGAACGGATGAACAAGATTGCTTTGAATGGATTCACAAAGCTTTGGAATGTTAAAAATGGAAGAAAGCAGGGAAGGTGGGTGCTCTGGTCATAAAAGATGAGCAAGGAGGTGAAAAATTGGATCAGAGGGGTTAATTCCCTTAAATAGGCAAAATTCCTTACACAGGGCGCGCGCCACGCGCAACCCATAGTGTATCGGGCGCGCGCCACGCACATCATTGCAAACAGCTTATGTCTCCATGCGCGTCACGCGGGCTTAAGCGTGCGCCACGCGCACCGCTCTGAGAGAAACTTTGTCTAGAAGTTTGCTACTGCATGTGCGCCACGTGTCACGCTGACTCACCTACTGGTCCACCATACATCAGCGCGCGTCACGCGCGTTCCTAGGCATAGCAGGCGCGCGTCACGCGCCCCTGCACACACTTGTCCGTTTTCGCGCGATTTCTTCGATTCCGACTTCCGTAAGATTCAGAACTCGATACCCTAACCCTTAAACATGATTCCTAACACAAGAGGACATCGAATAGACTTAAGAACAAAGGTTCTAAGCTCATATACTAGTCCGGAAACTCCCACTCGCTCAAAGGTACAAACACGCAAAAAACCCTAATCTCGACTCTGATCGTTCTCAAACTTAACTAGGCTTCCAAGACTCAAACCAAAACCTCATCAAACACTATACCAACCTCAAATAACATATCAAATCTCAAAACATGCTTTCACATAACACAGAAAGCGAGCACACCGCCAAAAGGTCAAACATGCAGTCAAAACACATTAACCCCTACTTAGGGCACACAAATACACTTAGTCACACATAAACACACATTAAGCAAGATTAGAAAAATGAGGATGTTACATTACCACCCCCCTTAAAAGAGATTTCGTCCCCGAAATCACGCACCTGAAAATAAATGAGGATACTGCTGATGGATCTCACTCTCATGCTCCCAAGTCATGTCACCTGTCACCTCATCCCACAGAACCTTAACCAAAGGAATAGTTTTACCACGAAGTTCCTTCATCCTTGATGAGACCATGGCAAGTGTACCGGGTCGTTGCAAGTAATAAATCGGTTAAGACCCGGTTATCGTTCTCAAGGATCGAAGGCCAAATACCAATATACGTTAATGACTACTAAGTGAACACCAAAGGATTTTATATGATTGGCAGTGGTAAGAGAATAACAAAGGCACAATGAAAACGGTAATTTAATTCAATGGAAAAAGTGTTGGAGTCAAGCTTCATTCTACTTCAACTATGGAATACTTTAATATAGCAATTAACACAAAGTGGTTCTCTAATTTGTCTATCAATTTCATTAAACTAGTTAAATCCCAATTCCTTGGCAGATAACCCTTTTTATCTAGCTAGAAAGTCCAATTCCTTGGATGCATTCAACAAGGTAAAAGCATTGAGAACAAGAAATTACAAAGATAGCAAGTTCCCAAAGGCTATTCCTAGCTCAAAAGAAACAAGGGTCACCTTCTTAGGGCGCAAAAGCATATTGAACTTCCATTCAACACACAAATCAAAAGTTCATTCCAAGATTGATCAAGTCTCAAAAAGCATTAAGAAGAAGGAAGGAGATCACCAAACTAAGACAAACCCACATGCATTAATAGAAAACTACATCAAATATCCATAGTGTTCATAGAAATCCACTCAACTCCAACAAAGGGAGATTTAGTTCAACATGATGGTAGTGGAAAATGAAAAGAAAAACAGAGAAAAGAGATAAGAACCCATCCACAAGCCAAGGAGTTGAGCTTCCACTCTTCTCCTCTTGCCTCCTTCAATGGGTGTGCTAGGGTTTGTGCCCCAAAGTTCTCTTTCTGCCTCCAAGTCGTGATCCCCCTTTGTTCTGACCTTAGATGGGTATTTATACCAACTGGGCCTGAAAGAAAGCCCAAAACGCGCAAGAACAAAAGACAGCAGTAGGCGCCCTGCGCCCTGGGCTCACCGAGAGCAGGCACCAGGCGCCCTGCGCCCTGGTTCTTCTGCTTCCAGCAGGCGCCCTACGCCCTGCTTGCCTGGGCACCCTGCGCCCTGTTTTAGCTCCTTTTTCCACTTCAATTTGCTCTCATGATCTTTGGTACATGTCTCAAATCAAACCTTTTCATACCTACAAAAAGGCAAGACCACAATAAGGACATTTTTTCCATCAAAACAACAAAAGAGCTAACATGATTGTCAACTAGAATATCTTCACAACAAGGACTCAAACACCTAAGATTAGAGGCCAAACAAGGAATAAAGTCTAAGTTTGCATGAGACTTCCCTTCAATTAAGTGCATGAAAATGAGCATACTAGGGAAAAATCAAACACTCTAAACTTAAACCTTGCTTGTCCTCAAGCAAGAACTCAACAAAAAACAACTACCCAAAATGTCAATCTTGATCTAACCACTAGACTAAACCACAATTTTTCACCGCTTTCAAATGTTATCAAACAAAATGTACACCAATCACAGATTATTTTACTGGGCTTTGTCATCATCGGAACTAATATGAGACTATCACAAATTAGAAATTGGAGTCACGTAAGCAATGAATTCACCATTATAAACTCAACAAGTAATGGTGAATTCATTGCTTACATGACTCCATGTACAATTGAAACTTTCAATGTGATTGAATGCTTTCTTTTTCTACTCACAGAGATTAGGAAGAATTTTCACTCCAACTCTCAAGTGTTTGGGGTTTGTGTTTCACTCAGTCAACACTATTTGAGCCCGTCCCCCATGGATTTGATTTTCATCTCTTACTCACATGAGTACCACTTGCACAATGCTCCAATCAAAAGGTGTTTTGAGGTTGTAACTTGGCCAAGGTCGGGGTGGATGGATTATACATTTAGGCTATCACCCTTCAAAGATAGATGAGCAGCAACCAACTCTAAAAATTTTCATTACAATTCCCTTTTTTCTTCAATTTTTTTCAAAGATGGCATTTGCCCACAAACCCATTCTTTAAGCAATTTTATCACAAAGTTATCAATCCCCCAGTACACTTTGGTCTCAAAGGGGTACTAATCCACAAATGAGCCACATTTTTTTAAGAGAAACTACAGCTCAAACCACAACCAATGGTAATATTGTTCACTCCCCCCACTCCAAACTTAGTTCTTTGCCAACCTTAGTCAATTCATGCTCATCTACCCTCTTTGGGTGGGTACAAGTTAAAAAAAAAGGTTAAAAGCTATTGTTTTGATGGGTTAGCAAGAACAAAAGGCTTTAGGCTCAACGGGGCTTTGCAAACAAAAGTCATATTATGTTGGGTTGCCTTTTTGGCTAACTGGTTTCCAACAAAATTTGCCTTTTTATATCAAAGCATTGTACAACCAATAACATGCAACAGAGATTCAATCAAAGTTAGGGGAATGTAGACTCAAATGTGTCCTCTCCAAAGAATTATTGATGGAGGCTCTACAAACACCACAGGAGAAACACATATCAATCACAAAGACATTATAACAAACCAAAACAATTGAGCAATGGTTGACTCACTCCAAAAAGTTTCTAGTCTCAAGTTGTAACTCTTCAGCAGCCCACTTAGCATCACACCAAGTGATTGGTGCTTAACACAAAATTCAAATCACAAGTGGGTTCAAATCATAGTTCAGCCAGCAGTTATTTCAATTTGACATCTAGGACTTACAAACTAAAAATAAAGGAACTCCAAACTTAAGCTTTGACAACCATACTAAAATGAAATCAAACAAACTAAATTCTAAAAAATGCAAGAGAAAGGGATAGAAACTCCCTCGCATGGGTTGCCTCCCATGAAGCGCTTCTTTAACGTCACTAGCTTGACGCGTGAAGAGGTTGATCATGGCTCCTTGAATGAACAGAAGAAGATTGAAGCACATCCATCTTTAGGAAGATGCACACCCATGGCAGTGGGTGCTTGCAAAGAAATCACCTCCCTTTTCTTCATCGGTCTTCTTTTTCTCCTCTTGAATTTATAAGGGTGGAAATTGTCATCCCTCACATGTTGAGTGCACTCTTTATAGGAATGAGTAGGTTTTGCTTGTGCATTCTTTGGATTTTTGCAATTTGGGATTTGTTTCCCATCCTTCATATGCATAACACCCTTTCTTTTTGAATTTTTTGATTCTTCCCCACTTCCTTTTCCTTGCACTGGCAATGTTTCAAAGGCCACTTAAGTACATTGCTTGCTAGAGGCACCATCATACATATCATCAACTACATCCATGCAGTAGCATTGTTCTTCATCATTTACAGGATGTGTAGCCTCAAATACGCTAAATGTTACCTTCTCATCTTGCACCCTAAGCATGAGCTGCCCTTGTTATACATCGATAAGAGCTCTACCAGTTGCTAGAAATGGTCTTCCTAGTATTAGAGGGACCTGAGCATCTTCCTCCATGTCAAGGACAACAAAATCAGCTGAAAAAATGAATTTATCCACTTTCACCAGGACATCTTCTATAATACTATAGGGGTATTTGACTGATCGGTCCGCTAACTGGAGTGACATCCTTGTAGGTTTAACATCATCTGTCCCTAATTTCTTCAATATGGACAGTGGCATGAGATTGATGCTAGCCCCCAAGTCACATAGTACCTTCCCAATAGACATATTCCCTATAGTGCAGGGAATTGTGAAACTACCAGGATCTTTCAGCTTTGGAGGAAGCTTTCTTTGTAGGATTGCACTGCACTCTTCAGTCAAGGCAATGATTTCATCTTTCAATTTCCTCTTCTTTGAGAGAATCTCTTTCATGAACTTGGCATAAGTAGGCATTTGCTCAAGAGCTTCGGCAAAGGGAATGTTGATTTGCAATTTCTTGAATACATCTAGAAATTTGCCAAATTTTTTCTCATCCTTCTCCTTACTCAACCTTTGAGGATATGGCAATTTGATGATTGGCTTTGGATAGACCATTTTCCCTTGCACAGTAGGTGGATTAGGTGCTTCATTTGGGTCCTTCTCATCTTTCTCCTTAGGCTCACTTGACTTCTCCACTTCTTTCCTGGGTATAGGCTCATTCACTTTTTCGCTCCGGGTAGTGATGGCACTAACATTCTCATGTCCCTTGGGATTTGGAACTGTATCGCTTGGTAGAGAACCCAGAGGTCTTTCTGTTATTTGTCTAGCCAGCTGACCAACTTGAGTTTCAAGGTTCCTTATGGAGGCCTCTTGATTTTTGAAAGCAGCCCTTGTTTCGATCATGAAAGCTGAAGTTTGCCCAGCTAGTTTTTCAATAGCAATTTCCCAACCGGCTTTCTGCTCAAGGGCTTATGGTTGAGATGAAGAACTTCCTTGCAGTCCATGTGAAGCTTGAGCACCTTGATCCTTCCAAGAGAAATTCGGGTGATTTCTCCAACCCGGATTATAAGTATTTGAATAAGGATTGTTGTGTTGCCTTTGAGAATTGTTGACAAAGTTGACCTGTTCTGAATCTTTGCTAATCTCCACAGGGGTGACACAATCAACGCTAGCATGTTCTCCTCCACAAAAACCACATTTGGGGTTTACAGAACCAACTGAATTTACCTTCATCCCTCCAATTTGCTTGGTTATAGAGGCTAATTGTTGACTCATAGCCTTATTTTGGGCTAGCATAGCATCCAATGCACCCACTTCGAGCATTCCTCCTTTCCTTTATTGCCTATCAAAGGGTGCATTCATGGTGTTTTCCGCCATAGCCTCCATAATCTCAAGGCTTTCAGCTGGAGGTTTTAAATCAAAAGAGCCTCCACATGCAGCATCAATCATCACCTTAGTGTTCGAAATGAGCCCATTATAGAATGTTTGAGCTTGGAGCCAATCAGGTAATGAATGTTGAGGGCACTTTCTAAGCAATTCTTTAAACCTCTCCCATGTGAAGAAGATTTCCTTCTTAAACTTGGCTGGGTTTAGATGATGACAAGATTACTAATCAAAAAGAAGAAAAGCCTCCGTTAGATCAAGTCAAAGAAATCATTCTACAGAGACTTTAATTATGTATTGTCAATTCTCTGTAAGTATGGTTTGTATCTTTGACATATTACAAGCTGTGATTATATAACTTAGATGTGCTCAAACAAATCATTCCTTAAGTTTAAAACTTAATCTAAGTTATTTTCAAAGTTAAGTGTTGAAGCAATCCTTTTGAAATCTCAAGAAAACACTTTTTTCATTGTAGTAATCGATTACCCCAAAGCTGTAATCGATTACCTAAAGTCTCGATAATGTGGATGTAATCGATTGCCTAAAATGTGTAATCGATTACATCAACTAAATTTTTGAATATCTGATTTTCAACGTACACATGTAATCGAATACCACAACGACGGAATCGATTACCCTTTATTTCAAAATCAAATTTTCTGAAACGTTATGATTTCAAATGGTGTGTTTTGGCCCCTGGAAAGTTGTCAAACGATCACCTTGCTTCAGATATGATCTGATGGTTATATATATACCTTTCTTTTACATCAGAACATATAGAACTTTCATTCTTTCAATCATAAGAGTTCAATATCATTTTACAAGTTCTAAACCTTCAAAACTTTTTGCCTAGAACTTAGATACTACTTTCATATCCTGAAAAAGTTCTTGAGCACTAAGTTGTATAGTTACAAAGTGATATTGATCCGATCTGACCATATGCTTTACCATTCTTCACAATTATTAAACTCATCCTTGTGTTGGGTTTTGGTTTGAAAAGATAGTGGGGTGCTATCTTGTTGTATAGAGATTGTTAGGGAGCCTTGGGGTGAGGCTTGCTTGTAACAAGAATTTCTATCATAGTGAATTGCTCTGCAGGTGTCAGAAGAACTGGATGTACCCAAGTGGTTAGGGGAACCAGTATAAATTCTTGTGTCTCAATCTTCTTCCTTATTCTTTTACTTTTGTTTATCAATCAAACTCCATCTATCTATCCATAAAACAAAAGAACGAAAAATCTCTAAAAGTCACTCGAAAATCGTTCAACCTAATTCACCCCCCTCTTAGGTTGTATACCAGACTTACATTTGGTATCAGAGAGGGTTAAGGTAACCTGCTCCTTCGATCCATGGCTTCCGCAAGCAACAATCCTACTTTTAGAGATAGTGACAGTAACAACAAGCCTCCATGTTTCGTTGGAGAACACTATGACTTCTGGAAGATTCGCATGCAATCCTATCTTGAAGCACAAGGAGAAGAAATATGGGATGCTGTAGAGAATGGTCCTTATGTGCCTACAACAGTCATCAACAATGAAGTGCAAGACAAAGTCAAAACATCATTGACGGATGATGACAAGAAGAGAGTACTCTACGACAAAAAGGCCAAGAACATTCTACAGTCAGCATTAGGTATGGATGAATTCTTTCGTATCTCACATTGTAAAGCGCTAAAGAGATTTGGGATACTCTAGAAGTAACCCATGAAGGAACAAGAGAAGTAAAGAGATCTAAAGCTGAATACTTTATCACAAGAGTATGAAATGTTTAGAATGCAGCCGATGAATCAATACTTGATTTGCAAAAGAGATTCTCTCATTTGACAAATCACTTAATGGCTCTTGGAAAGACCTTTACCAATGATGAGTTGAATCTTAAAATTCTTCGATCATTGACTCGGCAATGGCAACCAAAGGTTCTGACAATTCACGAAAAGAAAAGTGCATCAAAAATGACCTGCGGCATTATTTGGAAAACTCCAAGAACATGAATTGGAACATGGAAGATTGGAAGAGACTGAAGTCAAAGAGAAGAAGAACAAAAGCATTGCCTTAAAAGTTGAAACCAGAAAACAACATGATGAAGAAAGCACTGATGAAGATAAGAACATCACCCTCCTGGTAAAAGGTTTGGAAAATTTCTTAAGAAAGACCAAAATATTAAATTTGATAACAAAAGAAATTTTTCAAGAAAAGGGATACATCCACTTCAAATCGAACTTCACATGTTTTGAATGCGGTAAGGAAGGACATATGAAAGCGAATGTCCTAATCGACAAAGAAGAAGTACTTCAAAGGGAAAAAGGAATTCAAATCCAAAAGGCCTACATTGCATGGAATGACAATGAAGTAAGTACATCCTCCGATTCAGATAGTGGAGAATCTGAAGTCAAAGCACTAATGGCATCACATCACTCAGATGATGAACAAGAGGTTAGTTCTTCTATGACTAATGAAAAACCATCTTATATAGAATTACAGAATGCATTTCATGAGTTACATGAAGAATGTTTGATACTTTCTAGAACAATTTCGAAACAAAAGAAATTAATTTTAGAACTAGAAAGAAGTTCTAATGACACATGTGTGGAGTCGAGAAAATGTCAAAAATTACGTATGTAATAAATGTTTAAGATATGAATCTAAGATTGTTGGTCTAAACCAAGTGATCAAAAGATATGAAAAAGGTCAAATTGGTTTAGAAGAAGTGCTTAGTAGACAAAGGTATTCAAACAACAAACATGGTCTTGGTTTTTCAAATTTTCAAACACCAAGTCCTAACAAAACTATATTTGTCAAAGCAAGCACAACTACCAACAACTCAGAATCATCTAAATTGCGTATTGGAAACTCTTCTAAAGCAAACTCTAGAAATGAGGTTAAGAATGGAAATCATTCAATTTCTAGAAATGTAAAAGAGACAAGCCTAGTAGTTCTATCACTAGTCATATTTATAAGAATTGTGATTCTTTGTATGTCAAAAGGCCATACCCCCAATGCTTGCTACATAAGAAACTTTGGAGTTCCTTATGGAGAATTCATATGGGTAAGGAAAGGCATTAACCCATCAGGACCCAAATCACTTTGGGTACCTAACGTACATTAAATCTGTTTTGTAGAAATGCCTGAACAGCACCAGCAACACATGGTATCTTGATAGTGGCTGTTCTAGGCACATGACTGGTGATCGTACAAAGTTTACATCTCTGAAGCTGAAATCTAAAGGATATGTCACATATGGAGATAACAATAGAGGAAAGATTCTTGGGATTGGAAAGATTGGAGCTTCTCCCTTCACAACTATTGATGATGTCCTATATGTTGAAGGTTTGAAGCACAATTTGATTAGCATAAGTCAACTCTGCGATAAAGGATTCAGAGTAAACTTCATCAAGGAAAAATGTATCATTGAAAATGAAGCTTTTCCTGAAGAGAAGTTAGTGGGAAATAGAATCGACAATTCCTATAAGGTATGTCTAGATGATTTATCTTTGAAGATTAAATGTCTAGTGGTAAACAATAATGATGCATGGCTTTGGCACAAAAGAATAGCACATATTCACATGGAACATTTGAATAAGCTTGTCAAACATGATCTTGTTATTGGATTACCCAAAATGAAATTTGTCAAAGATAGATTATGTGACGCATGCCAAAAGGGGAAACAAACAAAATCCTCTTTCAAACCAAAGAATGTGGTATCAACTACAAGACCACTTCAGTTGATTCACATGGATCTTTTTGGTCCCTCAAGAACTAGAAGCTTTGGAGGTAATGTTTATGCTTTAGTTATTGTTGATGATTTCTCTAGATATTCTTGGACTCTATTTTTAGCACAAAAAGGTGATGTGTAACGACCCGTTTCCGGACCGCTACCGAGCTCAACATACCGAGCTCGAGTTACCGAGCTCAACACACCGAGCTCAACTGAATCTGTATGCGATGCGTTTTAAAACGATACTCTTGTGCCTTTTAAAAAATACGGTCTATTTTTTTTTTTTTTTATAAAACCAGCGCGTGCACATCAGAGTATCTACAGCTTTTCGAAAACATGGTGTAACTAAGACACAAGACTTAAATTCTAATAAAACATACATGCATAACATACATATATACCACTCGAAATGATAATGTATACAAAATACAGAGTAATAATGTACACAGAAAATACACCTAAGGTATGACGACTTCAAGAGAGTAATCATACCACGGGGTACTTCCAGCGAACACCCACGCAGGGTTGCTCCAAAGTAAACCGCCTTGATCTACCCGGTAATAACAAAACATAACCGCCCAACCGGGTCACAACCACTATACACAAAAACATAGACAAAGTAAATCACGACAAATAGAGGTCGCCGCTCGATCCTCGTCGAGCTCCTCCTCGCCATCATCTGTCGGAGTTCCTGCACCCTCGACCTCGCCTGGGTGACCATCATGGATTGAAGGCACCACGGGAAAGGGTTAACTTCCCAACAATTCAAGATAAACACGGCATAAAGAAATAAGCAACACAACAATGTATATCAATCACCACACGTGACTCGACCTTCTCACTCTAGACTCGACTCAACTCGCGATCCATTTCTCTCGACTCGACAATTATTCCGGAATGCACACGCGTGCAGTATCTTTGGAAAGTCCAGCCGAAGCCTTGGGATCTTCGCTTTCCCTAGGACAGTCAACTCAGGTCCCATAGCGTGGCGACGTCTAGTCAATCTCCCGTAAACAAAAGGGGACCTAGCACCCTTAGTTATCCGGGTCACGGCTCAAAAACGTCATACGACTCGCCTAGCTCGCTCACTCGATGAACAGCTCTCCGCTTACAATATTCAAAGAGTTATACACAAGATATTCAACCGCATGTCAAATAAAAAGAGCAAGCTCGACATGAAGAAACGCAATTCGACAGTCAATACATAATTCACAACATATATTCAACCACATATTAAATACATGCAAAAACCCAATCATATCTCAACATTACATGCTCGACACAAATCAAGGAATCCATACATAGTAATACAACAATAAAAATCCTAGAATGTTTAGAAGTGCCCTTACGCACAAAACATAAACACGTAGAATATGAAGTGCCCTTACCGAACTCAAAGCTAAAGCTGCTCGACAACGACCTCGACACGGATGTCTTCAAACGAGCTCGACAACGACTTCTCTTACTCGATCTCGACACGTACGCTTCTTAGTCGACCTCGACACGTACAGCTCTCGATCTGGATCCCACTGCTCCCACGTCCTCGGGTTCGCTCTCCCGTACACCTCGATTCGGGAATCACACGATCTCGGGAGTCAGACTTCCTAATACAAGCATAACTTAGTTCGATCTATGGGTTCTAATAACACTAAGCTCTCATTATCCCAATCTTAAGCACAACCCAAGTAAACATTTTCTCTAAAATTTTCTTAAAAACTTCTTTCATACATCTCATCAGACAAAGCCTTTTTTCCTCTAACACAACGTTAGGGTTTTCGATCAAAAGTTCATGAAAAAGGTTATCCGATGCTATAACAGATAAATCGACAACAACAACAACAAGAAGCAACGTACAACGACCTAAGACAAGAAATCAAAACGAACCAAAAAAGGAGGGTTTTGGGCACTGCCTATTGCAGAAAACAGAGAAAGAAATTTGTTTTACAAGCTCCAATAATCGGTTAGAAAGGTCGGTAATATTATGAAGAAGAAAACCTATCAATGTGACATGTTTTGGAAGCATAAAACTGGCTAAAATGGAAGGAAGAAGTGGCGCTAAACAGTAGCATGAAGGAAGAGAAAATCTGTTTTTCCATACCTCAGATGATGGTCGAGATGGTGAGATATGTCGAGAGGATGATGAGGAACAAGATTGATGAAGAAAGTTTATGCAGAAGCTCGATGAAACTCAAGGTTCTTCGATGGAGGTTTGGAGAGGAAGAGGAACTCAGAGAAGAAGGAAGAAGAAAGAAGAAAAGAGAAAGTGAGTGTTTGAGGGAACTGATCGTGATATACAGCTGGTGAGGGAAGGGCATTATCGTAACTACAGTTATGAGATGCTAATCCCATCAATCAATCTACCCATCTAATCTCTCCTCTCTCATGATTACCCTCTACTCTATAGGTCAGAGATCTAGACACAGCGACGAGACTGCAAGCCGACAATATAAATATTACAAACAATAGTCATAACGCTGAATAACGTTCGTAAGAATACGAGTTACCGTCTCGACACGAGGTCGATCTGGGTGCTCGTGCAAGCGCACAAAGCTCTAACACGAGTTCGTGCACGCGGCCTCCTCCGTTCGACATGCGACCTCCTCAGCTCGGTACACGTCCTCATCAGTTAATGCACGCGGTCTCCTCAGCTAGGCATATGACCTCAGCACGAGGTCATTGTACGAGGTCTCGACACGAGATCTCGGCGCGAGGTCTCGATACGACGTCCTAATATGAGGTCGATCTCGTCCTCAGGTGTTACAATCTCTCCCTCTAAAAAAATTTCGTCCTCGAAATTGCAATTAAGATTCTTACCTCGGAAAAGTTCAGGGTACTGAGTCTTCATCTTCTCCTCCAGCTCCCAAGTCGCATCTCCAGTCTTCTGATCCCACACAACTTTGACAAGTTGAATCTCTTTGTTCCGCAACTGTTTGGCTTTCCGATCAACGACCCTTGCTGGTGATGCTTCGAAGGATAAGTCGTCCCTCAGTTGAATCACATCCGGTTCGATGACATGAGAGGGGTCGGAAATATACTTCCGCAATTGTGAGACGTGGAAGACGTCATGAATGTTTGACAAGAAGGGTGGCAAGGCAATCTGATATGCCACTGGACCGATACGACGAAGAATCTGGTAAGGTCCAATAAATTTAGGGGTAAGTTTCTTGGATTTGATCGCTCGACCAACTCGATGGTGGGGGTGACTCTAAGAAATACATGTTCTCCTTCCTCGAACTTCGAGTGGTCGGCGTCGTTGGTCCGCATAACTCTTACGCCGACTTTGAGGCGTTCGCATCCTATCTCGATCAAGCGGATCTTCTCGATGGTCTATTTGGATCATATCTGGTCCCACAACGTAACGCCGCCATCCTGGTACCAACAAAGAGGCGTCGACATTTACGTCCGTCTGATTGCTTCAAAAGGTGCCATTCCAATACTCGCATGGAAACTGTTATTGTAGGTGAACTCCACCAATGGTAAGACGTCGTCCCAACTTCCTCGGTGATCTAAGGTACACGCTCGCAACAAATCTTCAAGCGATTGGATCGTTCTCTCAGTTTGACCGTCAGTTTGGGGATGATATGCCGAGCTAAGCCTGAGCTCGGTTCCCATCGCTGCTTGCAATTCCCTCCAAAAATGAGACGTGAACTTCGGATCTCGGTCCGACACGATTGAAGAGGGTATACCATGAAGTCGCACTATCTCCGCGATGTAGATCTCGGTCAACTTTTCCACGTTGTATGTCGACCTCACTGGCAAGAAATGAGCAGATTTGGTCAATCGGTCGACGATCACCCAAATCGAATCATTCTTCTTCTGCGTCTTCGGCAAACCTACAACGAAATCCATGGAAATACTGTCCCATTTCCATACTGGTACGTCAAGCGATTGTAGCATTCCCGCTGGTCGTTGGTGCTCCACCTTTGCTTTCTGACACGTTAAACACGAAGCTACGTACTCAGCCACTTGCTTCTTCATTCCAGACCACCAAAAATGCTTCTTCAAGTCTTGATACATCTTCGTAACTCCTGGGTGAATACTAAAGTTGCTCTTATGCGCTTCGTCGAGTATTAACTTTCTCAGCTCGGCTACGTTAGGTACACACACTCGGCTATTGCATCTTAAGATGTCGTCCGTTCCGACTTGGAATTATGTCGCCTTCCCTTGCGCTATCAACTGAGCCTTCTCTTGCAGGAGCTCGTCATGAACTTGCTGGTCTCGGATCTCGTCCAACAATCTGTTAGAAATGGTAAGCATACTAAATCTCAGCTTCCCCGGTGAAACTTCGACACTCAACTTTAAGTCTCGGAACTTCTCGAGCATCTCCAACTCCTTGATCATCATTGAGGAAACTAGAACGCTCTTCCTGCTCAATGCATCTGCTACTACGTTAGCCTTACCGGGATGGTATTCCAACGTAAAATCGTAGTCCTTGAGAAATTCTGTCCATCTTCCGGCGCATGTTGAGCTCTTTACGATCGAGCAGTACTTCAAGCTCTTGTGATCGCTGAAAGCGATAAGAGTGCTCCCATAAAGGTAGTGCCTCCATATCTTCGGCGCAAAAACTCTGGCCTGACTCCCAAGTCATGAGTAGGGTAGTTTCTCTCGTGAATCTTAAGCTGTCTTGAAGCATACGCGACCACCTTCCGATGTTGCATCAGCACGCATCCCAATCCCTGGTGTGACGCATCACAATACACCTCCTAAGGCTCTTCGCGTTGGGCCAAAATCAAGACAGTATTTGTCGTCAAAAGCTCCTTCAGTCTTTGAAAACTGGTTTCACACTCCTCGGTCCAGGCAAAAGGTTGATCCTTCCTCGTGAGTCGTGTAAGAGGCGCGACAATCTTCGAGAAACTTTCAATGAATCTTCGATAATAGCCTGCTAAGCCAACAAAACTCCTGATCTCAGAACCGCCCTCATTTGTTCCCACGCTAACACAGCTTCAATCTTAGTTGGATCCACAGCTATCCCTTCTTTGGAAATCACGTAACCAAGAAAATTCACCTCTTCGAGCCAAAATTCACACTTCGACAGGTTGGCATAGAGTTGCTTCTCTCGTGATATCTGCAGTACTCGACGTAAGTGTTCTTCGTGCTCTTCTCGGTTCCTCGAGTAGATCAGAATGTCGTCGATGAACACTACAACAAACTGATCCAAGAACGAATGGAAAATCCTATTCATGTAGTCCATAAACACAGCTGGCGCATTTGTCACTCCAAACGGCATCACCAAGTACTCGTAGTGACCATACCTAGTCCTGAAAGCTGTCTTGGGGACATCTTCCTCCTTCACGCGAATCTGATGGTAGCCCGACTTCAAGTCTATCTTTGAAAACATCGCCGCTCCACGAAGTTGATCCATCAAGTCGTCAATACGGGGTAACGGATACCGGTTCTTCACAGTAACCTTGTTGAGCTCGCGGTAGTCCACGCACAGCCTTGATCGTCCATCCTTCTTCTTAACCAACAACACTGGAGCTCCCCACGGTGACACGCTCGGTCGTATGAATTGCTTTGACTCCAAGTGTTCGATCTGGGACTTCAGTTCTTTCATCTCGGCAGGAGACATCCTGTATGGCGCTTTGGAAATCGGTCCTGTCCCTGGAATCGGTCGATGGAGAACTCGACCTCTCGCCTTTGGTGGTAACCCTGGCACGCGTCTTGAAAACGCCCACAAAGTCACACACCTGGTACATTCTTCACTTCGATCTGTTTGGGAAACTTCCGGAGCTAGCGGATACATGTATTCCCTAGTTCCTTCTTTCAAAGAAACTCCGATCGTTCGTGAGAAAGATAATTGGAGACTCAAGTGCAGGAAAATTACAGCTTTCTGGGCACGATCCAAGAGGACATGGTGGTGTGACAACCAATCCATCCCGAGGATGACATCTAGGCCCTTAAGAGGCAAACAAACCAAATTGACCACAAACTTTCTACTCTGAATAACCACTACACAATTAAGACATGCAGTGTTTGTGACTAAGGTTTTAGCAGCTGGGGTTGTAACTACCAATTTGAACGGCAAGCGATCACGGTCAAGTTCAAATGGTTCACACAATCGAGAAGAAATAAAGGAATGGGTTGCACGAATCAAAGAAGGGCGGATAAGGATTTACCCTCAATCTCACATTCACCTTGAATAAGATCTTCAGCTCGCTCTGCTTCCTCACCGCTCATGCAGAAGACTCTGCCTTTAGCTACCTGACGCTTTCCTTTGGCCTTTGCCGCAAGCATTGCTGGTTCAGCTTTAGGTGTGGGATAATCCCTGGCAAAATGCCCTGGCTTCTTACAGTTGAAACATACCTCCTCCTTCTGAGTACAGTTACTCGCATAATGTCCTGGCTTTCCACAACGATAGCAAGTCACCTCGGCACCGGTCTGACCTCCGCTTCTCGCTCCCTGGGTCATCGGACGATACTGTCCTCTTTTGTTGTTGTTCCCCTGAGGTCGGTCGTAAGGCTTCCTCTGCAGTTGTTTCCCTTTCTGTGTAAACCTCTGCCCCGCACTCTGGGGTCTCACCGGTCCGCCTACAACAGTTTTCTTCTTGTGGCTTCTTACTCCCTCTACCTCGACACAGCGATCTATCAGCTCTTGGAGGTTTCGAATCCTCAATGACACCACCGACTTCTGAATGTCAAATCTTAATCCTCGTTGGAATCTCTCACTTAACCATCTTTGGTCAGCTCGATCACGAAATGGACTGAAATACCTCGCCAGTGACTCAAACTTGGCTGCATACTCGGACACTGTCATACCGCCTTCTTTGCAATTGAAGAAACTCTTGCTCCTTCTCGGCTCGTGCAGTATCTGGGAAGTACTTGTCCAAGAACCTTTCACGGAAAAGCTCCCAGGTCATCTCGCGACGTTCTGCTATAAATGTTTGCTTCACTCCTTTCCACCAATACTCTGCGTCTCCTAGCAGCAAGTAGGTGGCGTAGTCGACCTTCACGTTGTCCGGGCAATGGAGTGCCTCGAAGATCTTCTCGATCTCTTGCATCCAAAGATCGACTTTATCTGGGTTTGGCTCACCGTAGAACCGGTGGGTCATGCTTCCTAAAGTCCGCCAATCCTCTAAGCTTGACATTTCTCTCTGCTCGTTCTTTATTCTTTGCAAGTTTCTTTGAGATAACGCCGCCGTCTGTTGAGCCATCGCGTTAGCTGTTGAGTTCTGGCGGTGATTCTTTGGGCCATGGCTGCCGCCATCTCGGCCATAGCTTGAATTGCTCGTTCCATGTCGGCGTTCTGCATGCAAATTGTCGTATCCCTACGAGGTGGCATTAGATTCCACAAAGTTCAAAACCCTGTCAGAATCTCACAACAAGGATGTGTTAAAACACACTGCTTCAATCAAGAAACAGTTCAAACAATTTCTCAAGCAATAAGTGCTTCACTTAATCAAACAGCAATCAACATATTACAACTAGGTACCCAACATATATATATATATATATATCCCGACACAGTGACCAGTCCAAATTTCCTATGCACAGCTCGGTCAGAACCGAACTGCTCTGATACCAACAATGTAACGACCCGTTTCCGGACCGCTACCGAGCTCAACATACCGAGCTCGAGTTACCGAGCTCAACACACCGAGCTCAAATGAACCTGTATGCGATGCGTTTTAAAACGATACTCTTGTGCCTTTTAAAAAGTACGGTCTATTTTTTTTTTTTTATAAAACCAGCTCGTGCACATCAGAGTATCTACAGCTTTTCGAAAACATGGTGTAACTAAGACACAAGACTTAAATTCTAATAAAACATACATGCATAACATACATATATACCACTCGAAATGATAATGTATACAAAATACAGAGTAATAATGTACACAGAAAATACACCTAAGGTATGACGACTTCAAGAGAGTAATCATACCCTGGGGGTACTTCCGGCAGACACCCACGCAGGGGGCTGCTCCAAAAGTAAACCGCCAGTCTACCCAGTAATAACAAAACATAACCGGCCCAACTGGTCACAACCACTATACACAAAAACATAGACAAAGTAAATCACGACAAATAGAGGTCGTCGCCCTGATCCTCGTCGAGCTCCTCCTCGCCATCATCTGCTGTCGAGTTCCCTGCACCCTCGACCTCGCCTGGGTGACCATCATGGATTGAAGGCACCACGGGAAAGGGTCAACTTCCCAACAATTCAAGATAAACACGGCATAAAGAAATAAGCAACACAATAATGTATATCAATCACCACACGTGACTCGACCTTCTCACTCTAGACTCGACTCAACTCGCGATCCATTTCTCTCGACTCGACAATTATTCCGGAATGCACACGCCGTACCGTATGCTGGAAAGTCCAGCCGAAGCCTTGGGATCTTCGCTCTCCCTAGAATGATCGACTTTCGGGTCCCATAGCGTGGCGACATCTAGTCAATCTCCCGTAAACAAAAGGGGACCTAGCACCCTTAGTTATCCGGGTCACGGCTCAAAAACGTCATACGACTCGCCTAGCTCGCTCACTCGATGAACAGCTCTCCGCTTACAATATTCAAAGAGTTATACACAAGATATTCAACCGCATGTCAACTAAAAATCGCAAGCTCGACATGAAGAAACGCAATTCGACAGTCAATACATAATTCACAACATATATTCAACCACATATTAAATACATGCAAAAACCCAATCATATCTCAACATTACATGCTCGACACAAATCAAGGAATCCATACATAGTAATACAACAATAAAAATCCTAGAATGTTTAGAAGTGCCCTTACGCACAAAACATAAACACGTAGAATATGAAGTGCCCTTACCGAACTCCAAGCTAAAGCTGCTCGACAACGACCTCGACACGGCTGTCTTCAAACGAGCTCGACAACGACTTCTCTTACTCGATCTCGACACGTACGCTTCTTAGTCGACCTCGACACGTACAGCTCTCGATCTGGATCCCACTGCTCCCACGTCCTCGGGTTCGCTCTCCCGTACACCTCGATTCGGGAATCACACGATCTCGGGAGTCAGACTTCCTAATACAAGCATAACTTAGTTCGATCTATGGGTTCTAATAACACTAAGCTCTCATTATCCCAATCTTAAGCACAACCCAAGTAAACATTTTCTCTAAAATTTTCTTAAAAACTTCTTTCATACATCTCATCAGACAAAGCCATTTTTCCTCTAACACAACGTTAGGGTTTTCGATCAAAAGTTCATGAAAAAGGTTATCCGATGCTATAACAGATAAATCGACAACAACAACAACAAGAAGCAACGTACAACGACCTAAGACAAGAAATCAAAACGAACCAAAAAGGGAGGGTTTTGGGCACTGCCTATTGCAGAAAACAGAGAAAGAAATTTGTTTTACAAGCTCCAATAATCGGTTAGAAAGGTCGGTAATATTATGAAGAAGAAAACCTATCAATGTGACATGTTTTGGAAGCATAAAACTGGCTAAAATGGAAGGAAGAAGTGGCGCTAAACAGTAGCATGAAGGAAGAGAAAATCTGTTTTTCCATACCTCAGATGATGGTCGAGATGGTGAGATATGTCGAGAGGATGATGAGGAACAAGATTGATGAAGAAAGTTTATGCAGAAGCTCGATGAAACTCAAGGTTCTTCGATGGAGGTTTGTGGAGGAAGATGAACTCAGAGAAGAAGGAAGAAGAAAGAAGAAAAGAGAAAGTGAGTGTTTGAGGGAACTGATCGTGATATACAGCTGGTGAGGGAAGGGCATTATCGTAACTACAGTTATGAGATGCTAATCCCATCAATCAATCTACCCATCTAATCTCTCCTCTCTCATGATTACCCTCTACTCTATAGGTCAGAGATCTAGACACAGCGACGAGACTGCAAGCCGACAATATAAATATTACAAACAATAGTCATAACGCTGAATAACGTTCGTAAGAATACGAGTTACCGTCTCGACACGAGGTCGATCTGGGTGCTCGTGCAAGCGCACAAAGCTCTAACACGAGTTCGTGCACGCGGCCTCCTCCGTTCGACATGCGACCTCCTCAGCTCGGTCCTCATCAGTTAATGCACGCGGTCTCCTCAGCTCGGCATATGACCTCGGCACGAGGTCATGGTACGAGGTCTCGACACGAGATCTCGGCGCGAGGTCTCGATACGACGTCCTAATACGAGGTCGATCTCGTCCTCAGGTGTTACATGATGCATTTAAGGCATTCAAGAAATATGCGAAACAAGGCAAGGTTGGTTGCTCAAGGCTATAATCAAGAGGAAGGAATTGATTTTGAAGAGACATTCGCTCCTGTTGCTAGGTTAGAAGCTATACGTTTATTACTTGGTTATGCTTGCTCTTTAGATTTTCAATTATTTCAAATGGATGTCAAAAGTGCCTTCTTGAATGGATACATAAATGAGGAAGTTTATGTCAAACAACCTC
This sequence comes from Calophaca sinica, assembly GCA_037113605.1. Taxonomy (NCBI): domain Eukaryota; kingdom Viridiplantae; phylum Streptophyta; class Magnoliopsida; order Fabales; family Fabaceae; genus Calophaca; species Calophaca sinica. The sequence goes on along the minus strand of CM073734.1, from coordinate 16,177,537 downwards.
CTGGGTTTGAAGATTTCAAAAACCCCTCACATGTATTCAAATTGAAGAAAGCTCTTTATGGATTAAAACAAGCCCCTAGGGCTTGGTATGACAGACTTAGTCAATTCTTAAGTGAAAAAGGATTTGAAAAGGGTAAGGTAGATACTACTCTGTTCATCAAGAGAATTAAGGATCACACTCTCTTGGTCCAAATTTATGTTGATGACATCATTTTCGGATCAACCAATAAAGATTTGTGTGAAGAGTTCTCAATGGTAACGCAAGGCGAATTTGAAATGTCCATGATGGGAAAGCTGAATTATTTTCTTGGACTTCAAATCCAGCAAACTAAGAATGGTATCTTCCTAAATCAATCAAAATACTGTAAAGAATTGTTAAAAAGGTTTGACATGGATAACTGCAAAGAGATTGCAACTCCTATGGGATCTGGTACTTATATTGATCAAGATGAGTCAGGTTTATCAGTAGACATCAAGAAATATCGAGATATGATTGGTTCATTATTATACTTAACTGCCAGTCGTCCTGACATTATGTTTAGTGTATGTCTCTGTGCTCGATTTCAAGTCAATCCAAAAGAATCTCATCTTTCTTCGGTAAAGAGGATCATGAAGTATCTAAAAGGGACAACAAATGTTGGCCTATGGTATCCCAAAGGTAGTATCTGTTCTTTAGTTGGCTACTCAGATTATGATTATGCAGGATGCAAAACTGATCGAAAAAGTACTAGTGGCACATGCCATATCCTTGGAAATGCCTTGATATCCTGGTCTTGCAAGAAACAAGCAAGCGTTGCTCTCAGCACCACTGAAGCAGAATATATTGCAGCTGGGAGTTGTTGTGCTCAAAGTCTTTGGCTAAAACAACAACTATGTGATTATGGAATCAATCATGGATGCATTCCTATAAGGTGTGACAATACAAGTGCTATAAATATTTCAAATAATCCTGTTATGCACTCTCGTACCAAGCATATAGACATTCGACATCATTTTCTACGAGATCATGTTCTAAAAGGAGACGTGGAGATTACATTTGTTGATACTCATGCTCAATTAGCAGACATCGTCACAAAACCATTAGCCAAAGAACCCTTCTTCAAAATAAGAAGAGAACTTGGCATTTTGGATGAAAAGGATATATGAGACCAACACATTTGGTGACAGGTTCTTTCATTTAACCTATATGTTTTTATTGTGTCATTCTAGTGTATGTATGTGTTTTTAATCATAAATCTATGTGATATGTATGTTAAACATAGAATAGATACTCATACATTGCATGTTTTATCAATAATTTACCATGTGTAATCGATTCTGATCGTGGTAATCGATTACATGTTCAAAAGTTCGCCAGACCATCGACCGTCGTAATCGGTTACCACTTGGGTGTAATCGATTACATCCGCGAAAACTTGCGAAAACTGACAGTTTTTCTGCATAAAATCAGTTTCTAAAACATTTCTTTCACTCTTGCAATCGGTTACCTCTCATCCTCTTTCAACCACCCACCTTCCAATCCTCATTTCTACCATTGTTGCTCAAATCCTTCACTTCTAATCCCTAATCCTACTCCCATTGGTGGCCCTCTTCTGGTTTTCTACCCAAACTTTCGAACCCTAACTCTCTTTCCACACTATCATCACCATGGAACATTCAAGGAAGTTCAGAAGCAAGAATCCTTCATGTGGATCGATGCAAGGAGAGCGAATCCCAATCCTCCGGACTTATCAAATTTGTTGGCTAACATCGATCAAAGAACTCGCTCCCAACAGTTCATTGGTAGGAAACTCATCACTCCAAAGTATGTGAGTCTTCTTGCCTTTGCTAGATCCAATTTTCCTTCATTGCTTGAAAGTCAGGAAGTGACACCACTTGCTATTGATTTTGGAACCTATTACCCTGATCTTGTTAGAGTGTTCTATTGCAATTTAGAGGCTAAGGGTAGTGGTCTGGTTTCTTGGGTGAAAGGGGTCCCTATTAAATTATCCTTGAAGCAAGTTGGAGAGTTTCTTGATATTCCATTTGAGGGAGAAAGGATTCATACTGATTTCTTATGTGATTGGGAGGAGTATGACAAGAGAGAATTCTATTTATCCATGTATCGATATGATGAGACTGAAATTGCCAACAAAAGACAACGGTCTGGTGCAGCCTCCTCTGCTAGAAATATTCTCTCTGTAGGACACTTGAACGTTGATGATAGACTTCTTCATTATGTTCTCTACTATGTATTAGTACCTAAGGCCTCCAACTACTCTCAAATCAATGATTTTGAAATGCAAATCATGTATGCTATCAAGAATAACAAACCTATCAACTGGGCCTATTTGGTTGTGAATCACATGTTGTCACTGAAGCAGCGAACTACAAGTTTGCCTTATGCTAGACAAATCTCCCGATTGTTGGAGTGCTGCAATGTAGACACCAACAATGAGGTTTCTCTGGAAATGACACCTGCTGAAAATGAAATCCATATGGATATCTTACCAAAGATGGGTATAAACTGGGATGCTGCTGCACGAGTCTACAGGCATCGAAGCGATCTGCTACACCCTCCTGCACAAGAAGATGAAGAACCTCAAGATGGTGAGGTCACAAATCAAATGATTTTGGATGAGCTTAGGAGTGTCCGTGGCTACATGGCTGAGAGGTTTGATCAATTGTCTGCTCGCATGGACCGCCTTGAAGCTTTTAGAAATGACAATGAGGAGGATGAAGAGTAGCCTGATTTGCTTCATCATGCATGCATCATATTATCATTATGTCATACTTGTTTATGTTGGATTTCCAAATCTAGTTATGTATTATTTCTTTAATTTTACTTTCATAAGTAGGACCTTTGCAAAGTTTGTATGGATGTTTAATATTAAGTATTTAGGTTGTGTTTGAATGAGCTTGGTAAATATATGCGCTATATTGTATTTATGCTACTTTTTCTTCTTTTTGATGATGTCAAAAGGGGGAGAAAGGAGATATTATCTGTATATCTTGTATTTTACTAACTTTTCAGGTTTCCCAACTCCAATACAAAGGGGGAGATATACAAGTCAGGGGGAGCTTTTCCGTTCGCAAACCGTTAACAAGATTGGTGTTTGTCATCATCAAAAAGGGGGAGATTGTGAAGAAGATTTCCTTCTTAAACTTGTTTGAGTTTAGATGATGACAAGATTCTTGATCAAAAAGAAGAAAAGCCTCAGATTAGATCAAGTCAAAGAAATCATTCTACAGAGACTTTAATTATGTATTGTCAATTCTCTGTAAGTATGGTTTGTATCTTTGACATATTACAAGCTGTGATTATATAACTTAGATGTGCTCAAACAAATCATTCCTTAAGTTTAAAACTTAATCTAAGTTATTTTCAAAGTTAAGTGTTGAAGCAATCCTTTTGAAATCTCAAGAAAACACTTTTTTCATTGTAGTAATCGATTACCCCAAAGCTGTAATCGATTACCTAAAGTCTCGGTAATGTGGATGTAATCGATTGCCTAAAATGTGTAATCGATTACATCAACTAAATTTTTGAATATCTGATTTTCAACGTACACATGTAATCGATTACCACAACGACGTAATCGATTACCACTGTTTCAAAATCAAATTTTCTGAAACGTTATGATTTCAAATGGTGTGTTTTGGCCCCTGGAAAGTTGCCAAACGATCACCTTGCTTCAGATATGATCTGATGGTTATATATATACCTTTCTTTTACATCAGAACATATAGAACTTTCATTCTTTCAATCATAAGAGTTCAATATCATTTTACAAGTTCTAAACCTTCAAAACTTTTTGCCTAGAACTTAGATACTACTTTCATATCCTGAAAAAGTTCTTGAGCACTAAGTTGTATAGTTACAAAGTGATATTGATCTGATACAGCCATATGCTTTACCATTCTTCACAATTATTAAACTCATCCTTGTGTTGGGTTTTTGGTTTGAAAAGATAGTGGGGTGCTATCTTGTTGTATAGAGATTGTTAGGGAGCCTTGGGGTGAGGCTTGCTTGTAACAAGAATTTCTATCATAGTGAATTGCTCTGCAGGTGTCAGAAGAACTGGATGTACCCAAGTGGTTAGGGGAACCAGTATAAATTCTTGTGTCTCAATCTTCTTCCTTATCTTTTTACTTTTGTTTATCAATCAAACTCCATCTATCTATCCATAAAACAAAAGAACGAAAAATCTCTAAAAGTCACTCGAAAATCGTTCAACCTAATTCACCCCCCCTCTTAGGTTGTATACCAGACTTACATCCCAAGCATCATAGAGTGTCTCCCCCTCCTTTTTGAACAAAGGCAGTGATTTCACTTCTCAGCTTGGCAGATCTAGAAGTTGGGAAGAACTTGCTCACAAACTTGTTGGCCAAATCATCCCATGTGGTGATACTCCCTTCAGGTAGAGAACTAAGCCAGCTTCTAGCTCTATCCTTCAAGGAGAAGGTAAAGAGCCTCAAGTAAATGGCATCATCAGTAACGCCATCAATTTGCACTGTATCACACAACTGGACAAAGACTTCCAAGTGTTGATTCGGATCTTCATGAGGCAAATCGGCAAATTGATTCTGTTGAATAACTTGTAGGAGGCCCGATGGAATAGTGATGCTGTGGCCTTCTACACGGGGCCTGACAATGCTCCCATAATACCCCCTGGGAGTGGCCTTGGAGTAATCACGGAGAGTTCTCCTTTCATTGTTCGCGTCACCCATCACTTCTTCTGGTGTTTCAACAATGGGTTCCAGAATTGTTTGTTGTGCCTCTCTTTGTCTTAGCCTTGCTTCTCTTCTTCTAGCCTTTGCTTCCTTTTGGTTACGTCGGGCTGTTCACTCTATCTCTGGGTCAAATAATAGCTCTTGAGGATCTACTGTTCCACGCATACACTGAAAAGCAAACACCTCAAACAAGTGTCAAAGCAACTGAGAAATAAAAAAAATGTCAAGGAAAATATGAAAAAGAAGTAATTAAACTAATACTAAAACAGAAATTAAAACGGGTTCGAAATAGCAGTCACCTTCGAAATTACTGGTAATGGTAAAATCGATCCCCAGCAACGGCGCCAAGAACTTGATGAGACCACGGCAAGTGTACCGGGTCGTTGCAAGTAATAAATCGGTTAAGTACCGGTTATCGTTCTCAAGGATCGAAGGCCAAATACTAATATACGTTAACGACTACTAAGTGAACACCAAAGGATTTTATATGATTGGTGGTGGTAAGAGAATAACAAAGGCACAATGCAAACAGTAATTTAATTCAATGCAAAAAGTGTTGGAGTCAAGCTTCATTCTACTTCAACTATGGAATACTTTAATATAGCAATTAACACAAAGTGGTTCTCTAATTTGTCTATCAATTTCATTAAACTAGTTAAATCCCAATTCCTTGGCAGATAACCCTTTTTATCTAGCTAGAAAGTCCAATTCCTTGGATGCATTCAACAAGGTAAAAGCATTGAGAACAAGAAATTACAAAGATAGCAAGTTCCCAAAGGCTATTCCTAGCTCAAAAAAACAAGGGTCACCTTCTTAGGGCACAAAAGCATATTGAACTTCCATTCAACACACAAATCAAAAGTTCATTCCAAGATTGATCAAGTCTCAAAAAGCATTAACAAGAAGGAAGGAGATCACCAAACTAAGACAAACCCACATGCATTAATAGAAAACTACATCAAATATCCATAGTGTTCATAGAAATCCACTCAACTCCAATAAAGGGAGATTTAGTTCAACATGATGGTAGTGGAAAATGAAAAGAAAAATAGAGAAAAGAGATAAGAACCCATCCACAAGCCAAGGAGTTGAGCTTCCACTCTTCTCCTCTTGCCTCCTTCAATGGGTGTGCTAGGGTTTATGCCCCAAAGTCCTCTTTCTGCCTCCAAGTCGTGATCCCCCTTTGTTCTGACCTTAGATGGGTATTTATACCAACTGGGCCTGAAAGAAAGCCCAAAACGCGCAAGAACAAAAGACAGCAGCAGGCGCCCTACGCCCTAGTTCTTCTGCTTCCAGCAGGCGCCCTGCACCCTGCTTGCCTGGGCACCCTGCGCCCTGTTTCAGCTCCTTTTTCCACTTCAATTTGCTCTCATGATCTTAGGTACATGTCTCAAATCAAACCTTTTCATACCTACAAAAAGGCAAGACCCCAATAAGGACATTTTTTCCATTAAAACAACAAAAGAGCCAACATGATTGTCAACTAGAATATCTTCACAACAAGGACTCAAATACCTAAGATTAGAGGCCAAACAAGGAATAAAGTCTAAGTTTGCATGAGACTTCCCTTCAATTAAGTGCATGAAAATGAGCATACTAGGGAACAATCAATCCTCCTATCTAAAATCCGTACAGGCAACGCTTCATACTCTAAGTTCTCTTTCAATTGTATTGACTCGGGTTCAAGTATATGTGATGGATCGGAAAAAATATTTGTGAAGTTGTGAAACATGAAAAACATCATGAAGTCTGGAAAGATTAGGCGGTAAGGCTATATGATAAGCTACTGGGCCAATATTACGGAGAATTTGAAAAGTTCCAATGAATCTAGGGGTTAGCTTTCTAGATTTGATGGCTCTGCCAATTCCAGTTCTGGGTGTCACTCTCAGAAAAACATGGTCTCCTTCCTGGAATTCTAAAGGTCTCCTCCTTTTGTCGCTATAACTCTTCTGCCTATCCTGTGATGATTTCATCTTCTCTCTAATCTTCCTAACTTGTTCCGTGGTTTGCTGTACCAACTCTGATCCTAATACTTGTGTATCTCCTATCTCAAACCAACACAAAGGGGTCCTACACGTCCTTCCATACAGTGCCTCAAAAGGTGTCATACCTATACTTGAGTGAAAACTGTTGTTATAGGTAAACTCTACTAACGGCAAGAATTCATCCCAACTTCCTACGTGCTCCAACACACAAGCTCTCAACAAATCTTCTAGGGATTGGATTGTTCGTTCCGACTAACCATCTATTTGAGGATGATAAGCTGAACTCAATCTTAATTTGGTTCCTAAAGTTTGTTGCAACTCATTCCAGAACCTTGAGGTAAATCTAGGATCTCTATCGCTGATGATGCTCGAAGGAACCTCATGCAATCTCACAACCTCCTTAATGTATATCTGAGCCAATCTCTCCAAAGGGTACTTCTCTCCGATCGGAATAAAATGAGCACTCTTGGTCAACCGATCAATAATTACCCAAATTGCATCAAACTTCTTAGGCATTCTTGGCAATCCTACGACAAAATCCATTGCTATTCCGTCCCACTTCCATACGGGAATATCCAATGATTGCAATAATCCTACCGGCATCCTATGTTCAATCTTTGCCTTCTGACACACTAGACAAGACATGACGAAGTTTGCTATGTCTTTCTTCATACCAGGCCACCAAAACATCTTCTTCAAATCCTGATACATCTTGGTAGTGCCCGGATGAAAACTAAGCTTGCTCTTATGGGCTTCTTCTAGAATCGTTCTTCGAAGTTTCGAGTCATGTGGGACACAAACTCGGTCTCCAAACCTCATCACTCCATCTGTCTTGATACTAAACTCTGAAGTCTCACCGTCCTTCATGGAATCCTTAATCGTTACCAGTTGATCATCAAGTTCTTGCTCTTCCTTCAACTCTAGTAGAAACTCATTGGTCACAACTATCTGCCCCAAGCATATCTTGTCCTTATACAGTTGCACTCCCAAATTCAAATCTCTGAATTGTTCCACCAACTCCAACTCCTTCACCATCAAAGCTGACACATGTAGGGATTTCCTACTTAAAGCATCAGCTACAACATTTGCTTTTCCTGGATGATATCGCAGTTCAAACTCATAATCCTTAATAAACTCCATCCACCGTCGTTGCCTCATATTTAGCTCCTTCTGGTCAAACAGGTATTTCAGGCTCTTATGATCACTGAATACCATGAACTTAACTCCGTAAAGGTAATGTCTCCAAATCTTCAATGCAAAACCTATAGGTGCAAGTTCAAGGTCATGGGTAGGGGTAGGGTAGTTCTTCTTGATGCGTAGGCCACTACACTACCTCCTTGCATAAGAACACATCCTAACCCTTGATATTATGCATCACAGTACACTTCGAATTCTCCTGAGGGATCAGGTAAAACCAACACAGATGATGTGGTCAGCCTCTTCTTCAGCTCTTGAAAACTCTTTTCACACTTATCTAACCATACAAAAGAGTTCTCCTTCCTCGTCAACTGGGTCATAGGTAAGGCTATCTTCGAGAATCCCTCTATAAATCCCCTATAATACCCAACCAAACCCAAAAAACTTCTAATCTCACTCACTGACTTAGGTCTTTCCCATTCGGTCACAGCTTCCACCTTCGAGGGATCTACAGCAATTCCATCCCTATTAATCACATGTCCAAGAAATTGCACCTCTTCAAGCCAAAATTCACACTTTGATAGTTTAGCATAAAGTTGTTTATCCTTCAAAATCTGAAGTACAGTTCTCAGATGCTCCACATGCTCTTCTTCCGTTTGCGAATAAATCAGTTTGTCAACAATGAATACGACTACAAATTTATCTAAGAATAGTCTAAAGATCCGATTCATATAATCCATGAACACTGCAGGAGCATTAGTCACACCAAATGGCATAACCAGATACTCATAATGTCGATATCTAGACCTAAAGGCAGTCTTAAGGATATTTTCTTTCTTAACCCTAATCTGATGATAACCAGATCTCAGATCAATTTTGGAAAATATTGTTTCTCCCTTCACTTGATCCATCAAATCGTCTATTCTAGGCAAAGGATACTTGTTCTTAATCGTGACCCGATTAAGTTGCCTATAATCAATACACATCCTTGCAGATCCATCCTTCTTCTTCACAAATAACACTGGTGCTCCCTGCGGTGAAACACTGGGTCTAATTAATCCTTTCTTGATTAAATCATCTAACTGGGATTTCAACTCTGCTAGTTCTGCTGAGGACATTCTGTAGGGTGCTATGGATATAGGTCTAGTTCCAGGGATAAAGTCTATTATGAATTCTATCTCCCTTTCCAGGGGCAATCCTGGAACATCATCATGAAATACTTCTGGGAATTCTTTTACTACCGGCAAAGAGTCCATGCTAGGAGTATCCTTAGCTTCCATTGAAAATAACATCATATACTTCGTAGAGTTACCACTAGCGGCAAATTGACTATCATTGGCAGATACCATACTGGGTTGTTCAGGAAAAGTAAGGGTCTTACGGGAACAGTCTAGTAACACATGGTTGGTCAGAAGCTTGATCCATTCCTAAGATAACATCTAGGTCTTGCATCGGTAGGCAAACAAGGTCTACTAAGAAATTCCTATTCTCTACGGTGACTTGACATTTAAGGCAAACTGATGAAGTAGTCAGGGGATCACTAGTAGGCGTAGAAACTACCAGTTTACGAGGTAAAGAAGAAACAAGCAATTTCAAATGATCCACACATGCAAGTGAAATGAAAGAATGTGTAGCCCCAGAGTCAAACAATACAGAAAAGAGTTTACCAGAGACCAAACACATACCTTGTATCAGATTAGGCGATTGAGAGGATTCAGCTCCCCTCACGGTAAACACTTTCCCTGAAGTTTGAAGTCTGCCTGCACCGGCTCCATCTCCTCGTCCTGCACCACCTCTTCCTATACCATTTCCATTTCCTCTTCCTCCACGTCCTCCTACAACAGGTTTGTTTGCAGCTCTCTGTCCACCCCAACAATCCTTCGCTAAGTGACCCGTCTGTCCGCACTGATAACATTGTTTTGACTCTCATCCACCAGCTGGCACTATACAATCCTTGATAAGATGCGGACCTTCACACCTATAACATCCCTGAGCTCTCCCTATATCTCCAGCACCTTCAGTAGCATCAGGCTGTGCCGGTTTAGAATAGGGTCCGGCTCTGCCCCTCTGAAACTTACCTCCTCCAGGTATACCACCTCCTCTATGCGTATCGCCTCTCGTGCCACCCCCACTCCTGATGGGACCATCACTCCTCTGTTGATCTCTCTCTATATCCATACTTTCTAACTCCATACTCTGTTCTACTAGATCTGGAAACCTCGCCAATTTCAAAGGACTCACCGTTCGTCGTATCTCATACTTCAGTCCATCCTGAAACCTCTAGCACATCCACAGCTCACTATGATGCAAGCAATAGAACTCTGAAACTTCAGTAAGGTTTCAAACTGTGTAGCATAATCACCTATAGTCATATTTCCCTGTTTCAAACTCTCAAACTCCTTATCCTTCTCCTTGCGGTTCAACCTTGGAAAGAACTTATCCAGAAAACTCTCTTTAAATAACTCCCAGTTCACTACACTTCCCTGCTCTTCCAACAACCTTTTCTTACCCCTCCACCATGACTCATCATTGCCAATCAACATAAAAGAAGAAAAGGATACCTTTCTCTCCTCTCGGGTGTTCATAGCCACGAAGATCTTCTCAATCTCCTGAATCCACTTCTCAGCTCTTTCGGGGTTAAACTCCCCGTTAAACTTTGGAGGATTTGCCTTCAGAAAAACTATCATCCCATTGTCATCACTTCTCTCTTCCCTCCTTGTCTGAGCAGCCTGCAGAAACTGGGCATTCTACTGTGCCTGCTGAAGCATGGCAGTGGCCAACCCCCTAACAGATCGCAGGGTCTCATCAGAGGCATGACCTCCTCCAACTCCTGAGGTCTCTCCATTTCTTGCATCGTTCACTCTCTCACGCGTACCTCTGCCACGACGAGCCATGAAGTCCTGGAAAAGAAATCATTAGCTCGAGGTCCATAAAATATAAAGAATCATAGAAATATATGCCGTATATCTTATGAATTGATAACTGGTCACCTTTATTTAAGGCAATAAAGATAATGCAGACACTTTACCCAACTTCTAAAGATAGTCGTATTCGGTGGGAATACGACTAGACTCATCCAGAATTAACATCCTAAATGACCTCACAGTCCGGTTAGGGCCGAACTGCTCTGATACCACAAATATAACACCCCGAAGTCCTATTCATGCTTTATTCTAATAATTAGCCTAACTCGCGTAATTAACGGGTATAAAAAAAATACGGAGGAATAAAAATCGCAACACGAATAAGACTACGACGCGTTACAGAGAAATAATACTAAGTGTCTAACATGCAGGTATATAAATGAGTATATACTATCAGAGTGCAAAGTGCGTAGTGTAGATAGTAATGATACAGTTATCCCAAAAAGAAGTAAACCTGTGAGGCTAACCTGCTGTCTCAACTAAACAAAACAGTAAAACATAGACATAACATAGTATCAAAACACCTGGCCAACAAATAACCAAACACCTCAGCGAGGGGAAAACTGAGAGCTCCCACTCTGAGAACCCGCCCGCCTAGGAAACAAGCGCCGATAGTCATGAGCTATCGGGTGGCGAGAAGAACCAGATGTCGTTCCTCTCCCACGCCTCTGTCGTTCACGGTGGCTAAACTCGCTGTGATGGCTAACAGGTCGCACCGGCATCGGCTAAGGAGGTATCGGAGGATAACCTCCGTAACTAAAGCCTGGTGGAAACCCTGAGGCCTGCCACTCTGCTGAAATGGTAGTCTCTGACATATCCGGAAGTCTCCTGAAAAGCTGGCTATAGGAAAACCTGGAATCCTTAAATAGATGGAGATGGTACTCGTATAGATCACTGCCTGACGCACATGGTCAATCTCCCACCCCATGCCGTCGAAATCATGGTACTGAATCCCAAAATTACCCCATACGGGGATCCGTGGGGGAAGGAGCATCGACGGGTGCATCAGTGTAAACTGCTCCATCGGGTGCTGCTGCGATTGCATCCTCCTCCTCAACAAAGTCTAACATACAATAATACATATACACAAAAGCATACAAAGACAGGGAGGTAAGAATAACACAATCATCAAAAAGAGAAATGCATAGGTAGAATGAATGATTGACAAACCAGACAAACAAGCACATATAAACAAATATGACCTAGCTACCCACTTCCACTTACTCCCATTTCTCTTAATGAATAAATGAGTTGTGTGCTTCGGCATCTTTTCTTTCTATTGTCACTGTACTCCCCAATTCCGTTAGGAATACTTATTGGCGAACCCCTTTCCGTTAGGTTGCCTCCCCTATTTCCGTTAGGGACTCCCGTCTCCCTTTTCTGATAGAGCACGGGGCGACACTAGCCTAGTCCACGAGGTATTCCCCTTTCCCGATAGGAATCCTCATCTCCCTTTTCCGTTAGGGACGTCCATTTCCCCCTTTTTCGATAGGGAATTGAGTGGATCAAACCTACTAGGTGAGATATCCCCCATTTCCGTTAGGGATTCTCTCCACATCACATTCCCATCAAGAATGGAGTGGTTACTAATGCAATAACATGTGTATGCATCCCAACACCTCATAATCATACGTCTCACATCATATTATGCACACATTCCCAAAAATACCTTTTTTATCATATTAATACATATTAGAAACTATACTCAGGCATATAGCATGCTAAGGCAACGTACAACACAAATTCCACATAATACACATTTAATCATGTTACCCTAAGCATGTTACTACTCACATAGAGCACATATGTCACATTTCACAGTTAAGCATATTATCAGGCAATCACATTTAATAATAAAATAATCCTATGTTAGTTGATGGGTCTACCACGCCTATCCTTAGATGTGGCATACCGTAACTCCTATCCTTAGGTGTTACTGACATCAACGCCTAGTAGGGTTTAGGTCACCCTACACATGCCAAACAGTCATATCTACAATACAGAACCCAATAAAAGTGCATTCTTTCCCCCCACCTGGTAATAGAAGCACTTGGAAGAAAACTGAACACCGGGACGTAACCAAGAACTCACCAACAATCACACCAACACTCCCGCACTATGATCCGGTTCAGCCAACAACACGAAACAAGTTCAGAGTTACCATCAATGTTACCAAACAGTCCAGAACAGTTCACAGTTAACCGGAAACACACAAACGCACTCGGATTAGAATTAGGGCAACTAATAAACTAATTAAAACACCAAGAAAGACCACGGGCAGGGGCTGGTCTTCCAGTTCCAGAACCATAACTTGCCCAAAAATAACTCCAAACAAGCTTCCACAGTCAACCAGTACCCGTACTATCGCCAAAACCCTAAAATACGAAGAACAGGTAATGAGGGACCATTCAAACTAACAAGTCTACCACGAAAATAGAGCTAGACATGAAGAACAGAGTCTCCTATCTCTGTTTCGTGACCCATGGAATCTCCTCTGGGAGTTCCGGCAAAACCCTAGCTCGTTCGGTACCCGCACGGTCAAACCGGGGTCCTAAACACAGTTTGATTAGGGTTAAGAACAAGAATCAATCTAAGATTAAGAATTGGCAAACTGAAACAGAGGTGATCAAAGGATGGGATTAGAGTTTACCTCGACGAAACGGCGATCAGAGATAAGCTCTAACAAGCTCGAAAGGTAATAGACGAGTTAACACCGCCGGATTGAAGAACGGATGAACAAGATTGCTTTGAATGGATTCACAAAGCTTTGAAATGTTAAAAATGGAGGAAAACAGGGAAGATGGGTGCTCTGGTCGTAAAAGATGAGGAAGGAGGTGAAAAATTGGATCAGAGGGGTTAATTCCCTTAAATAGGTAAAATTCCTTACACAAGGCGCGTGCCACGCGCAACCCATAGTGTATCGGGCGCGCGCCACGCGCATCGTTGCAAACAGCTTCTGTCTCCAAGCGCGTCACGCGCGCTTGAGAGCGCGCCACGTGCACCGCTCTGAGGGAAACTTCGCCCAGAAGTTTGCTCTGCATGCATGCCACGTGTCACACTGACTCACCTGCTGGTCCACCATACATCAGCGCGTGTCACACGCGTTCCTAGGCATAGCAGGCGCGCGTCACGCACTCCTGCACACACTTGTCCGTTTTCGCGCGATTTCTTCGATTCCGACTTCCGTGTGATCCAGAATTCGATACCCTAACCCTTAAACATGATTCCTGACACAAGAGGACATCAAATGGACTTAAGAACAAAGGTTCTAAGTCTCATATACTCGTCCGAAAACTCTCACTCGCTCAATGGTACGAACACACAAAAAAACCCTAATCTCAACTCCGATCGTTCTCAAACTTAACCAGGCTTCCAAGACTCAAACCAAAACCTCATCAAACACTATACCAACCTCAAATAACATATCAAATCTCAAAACATGCTTTCACACAACACAGAAAGCGAGCACACCGCCAAAAGGTCAAACATGCAGTCATAACACACTAATCCCTACCTAGGGCACACAAATACACTTAGTCACACATAGACACACATTAAGCAAGATTAGAAAAATGAGGATGTTACATTGGGGATACCTACAAATTTTGCATTCCAATATATTGATTAGTTAGTGATCACCGAATTTAATAAATATATGCAGTATATGATAGTGAATCATATTTATTAACAAATACGTACCATATCACTTGTAACTATGAGATGGTTTGGCCATGCCACATAGGTACCTATTGCCTGTTCCACTGTCATCACATCTGTCGCCTCCAGTGGTACAAGAAATGGTGCATCCCCCTCAAATGCAACGTCAACTCTAACCTTTACATGATTGGGAGGTAAGGGTAGGTTGTGTAGTAACACACCTGGTTCGTTATACAACATTCCCTTACCAACCATTCATCGCATTGGACTTGTCAAATATAGGCTGCACTCATGAATGCCCTAAACAATGATAAACAAAATATTAATATGTTAAACCATTGAATATTCAGGTGATAAAGTATAAAAAGAAATCTAACGATTATTACCTCGGGACACGCAATAGTGCAACTATCTCTAACACTATTTGGGTTAGGGATAGGTGACTCATGCTCGTCCCTCTCCACTGATTCCTTATCCTTCTTGCTATCTTCCAATTCCTGAACTTTTCTGTATAGTTGAGCTTCCATTCTCCTCAAGTCTTCTGTTTCACTAGCATCAGCATGGCGTCTTGTCCGCTTCTGTGATCCAAAAATAGTGCCCTAGGAGATACCAAATCCCACGCCCCTTACCCGACCAGGATACTCCTTGATGGGTATGGCTTGGGAAAGGATGTCTTAGCCAGACAAATCTGACATAGAGTTTGACAGTTCATCCTGCGACACACAAATATTATTAACAAAGATTTTTTAATATTATATTTATCACAAATGAAAACATTAATTAATGCTATCATACTTACAATTTTGTTAGCCATTTCTCTAGTGGGAAGATGTTCAATCTCACCCTCCTTCTTACAGCGGGCTTCTATCCACAAACAAGATCGATCAATTGATTGAGATGTCGCATCTTCTCCTAACATCAACAGTTGTACATACGAACAAACAAATTGAAATTCACCATCAATAAGAAAGAAACCAAGAGATGTATTAAAACAAGTTATATTTAAAGATATTGTACATACCATTTCTTCCTTAATGCGGGAATACCCCTTAACCCCTCCTTTGTAAGGGTATGGAGGATTTGACGCTTTTTGCCGATTTTCATTGCTAATTCTCTACATAAAAACATAAGAATATATCAATGCGTGGTTTAATGTCATATATACAAGTTATAAAGATTATTGTACATACCAAAAATTCTTCATCTATGTGTCTTCTTACAAAAGTGCTCCAATCATCATGTTCTATGAACGATGCATATTTTGCTGGAGGCTCATGTCTGATGTTCCCGTTTTCGTCTCTGAACCACTTGTTCGCCAAGGCAGTTCGGAAATTCCGGTGTTATCTTCCAGCTATCTTAAGTGTAATATCCTTTCGGGTCTCATCAACATCAAAATGTTTCTGCAAAAACATTATAAACAAAATGGTAGGCTATAAGTATGTTTAGATTAATTCAGTGGCAATACAATTAACCAATGTTAATTAATTTATGTTTATATACTTGTATCTCACTTCGGATCTCATCTTTTAGCTCCTTCAAAGATGAATCCTTATCCTTCTAATTATTGCAGGTAATTGGGACCGTCTTCCGCACTGTGGTCCCAATGAATTGAATAAAGTCATTAACATTTTCACCAATAGGTTGACCCCTAGCATTCCATTTAACCTGTAAAAAAATAGCATAAGTGTACAAATTTAGATACTCAACCAAAAAAAATAAACAATTAATTAGATTAATTGATAAGTATCTTACCACACATTTTGCAACTCCTTTACTCTTCTCGCGGATGAGTTTCTTCTTAAAAGTCGAACCACAGGACTTCCCCTTTTGGGTGGCCTCGGGAGCACTATCATCACCTTCAGATGCCATTTACCTGCAAAAAAAAAAAAATAGACACATAAGTAATTAAAAAATGGCAGTTCATAATCACATAAGGTTTAAAATATATCATCAAATTTCAATAGCAACTGGTAGTATTTAAGAGCTCAACTGTCCAGCTAAGCCACAACATGAAATCAAGGAGCAGTTGGTGACTTCTTTATGTCAAACTATTTCATGATTGTTAAGGCAGCACATGGTAAGGTACATGGGCTGGAATTTTAAATGTTGCAGAAAACATTTCATGATTTGATAAAGAGTTTTCCAAATAATATAAGGAACACTCATCTACATCAATAGAAATAACAAGTTTGCATAAAGAAGCATTAGCTTTGTGAATTTGTACTAAATTTCAAACACCATAAAGAAGCATAAAGAAGCATTATGCCAAGGATTATTTTGCTTTCAGTTTCAATTTCATAAAAATAAATTAAATACAGTAAAATAAGCAAACTGAAGATGAAGTAATGCAATATGCTTGTGATGCTTAAAGTATGCATAACTAACAAGAAGAGAGCCTAAGTGCACCTCATCATTGTTTAACCAATTTTTTTAGAACAACAACAATGGGGAAGAAATAACAGAACAAGAAAAAAAATTATCACATTAAAGGAACAAACGCGACGGCAACAAACAGAGTCCTTTTGATGCAGCTAACAGAGTCCGAAAGCAAAATATAAACCTGAAGAGAATGACGAGTACTGCGACGGTAACAAACGCGATGGCGAGGGTTTGTTGAGAGAGAGAAATGAAATGCAGCAGCGGCCTACACAGCAACGGCTAAGAGGGGTGGGGAACGACGGCGTGAGAGGAACAACGGTGAAGCAGGAATGAGATGCAGCAGCGGCGGCTCCAGCAACGGTGACTAGGAGTGAGAGGAACAACGATGTGAGGAGGTTGTTTTGCGGCGGGAGTACACTGTGCGAAAGGAGTCGGTCGCGAGAGAGGGAGAAATGGGAGGTGTGAGTACACTGTGCGAGAGAGGGAGAAATGGGAGGAGGTTGTTTTGCAGTGCTTTATGGAATAAGCGTTGTTTATTGTGTTGCCCTAAATCAGCGCTTCTCAATCATAAGCACTGTTTAATGTCTACGTAATACTTTAAACAACGCTTCCCCTTATGAAGCGCTGTTTATTGGTATACAATGTAAATCAGCGTATCACCTAAAACAGCGTTTTTAATAGGAAGCGACGTTTTTGCCTTTGTCCTTTAACAGCACTTCTTTAATAAAACGCTGATAAAGGTTTTCTACCTAATTTTAAATAGCACTTCAATGGTTAAACACTATTTAAAGTGGCGTAATCTTTTAGATAATTTGTTGTAATGAACAATGTCAATGCTGTACAAAATTCTGCACGTGTAAATATTTAGCAATTTTGGGACACATGGATGGGAGTAGTGACTGTATATGTATTTAGCAATAAAATTCTGCATTAGTGATATATGATTAAGGTATGGTTCGGGGTAGATTTTTAAACATGATTAGGTAGTTAAAAATTCTGCACATTTGTTGAAGATTAGTATACTTGAATTGAAATTCGATTACATGCTTATGTGGTTAAAAAATTCCTGCACATTTGTTGAAGTTTAGCATACTTGAATTGGAATAGGTTCATATGAATTTGGAAGTAAAATTCTGCACTATTTAACACATTTGTTGAAGATTACCATACTAGGTAGGCTTGTATTAGATTTTATTTTGTTTGGCCTATGTGTGCCCTTGTGCTAGCTAGTATGGTATTTTATGTTGTTACAGGTATTGAATATATTTTGGAATGTTCATATTTTAGGGGAGACTCTGCCAAAATTTTGTTAGAATTTTGATCTTGTCTGTTTATTGATTTTAAGAGCAGTGGTAGAAGAAGAAGAATAAGAAGTGGTGTCGATAGGCAGGTAGAAGAAGAAGAAGAAGATATTAGTGTAATATTTAGGTACTCTTGTAGTATGATATGTGTAATGTTCAGTTAATGTATTTTAATGTTTTAGCGATGATAATTTTGTTAATTGTGACTTTGGCTAAGAATTATATTGTAATTTATTCGTGTTAATGCAATGGATCTGTACTGTTTCTATCAAAATAAATTATATTGTAATGTTAAATTTGATTTTAATGAGTTTGGTGTTGATACAAATTTGGGTGTTGATGACAATTTTGGCGTGCATTTTGTGTTATCACGTACAATATTATGCATTGGAACAAATAGCAGTATCACGTGAATATGAAGAAAAAAAAAGAGAATAAACAGCGATTCCTAAGGAATAAATAGCGCTTCTTTTAGGAAGCGTTGCTTATTCGCATGGAATAAACAACGCTTTCTTTAGAAAGCGCTGCTTATTCCCATAGAATAAATATCGCTTCCTATGCGAATTAGCAGCGCTTTCTAAAGGAAGCGTTGTTTATTGTCAATTTTCAATAGCGCTACGAAAACACTATTTTTTTAAACACATTCAGCAGCGGCTAAATATGCAACGCCTTTAAGCGCTATTTAAGACAAAAAATAAGCGCTATTTATTGTCTTTATTATTGTAGTGTATGTCTCAATTTTTTTTGGAGTATCCCTCTGACATTGAATTCGTTTGTACTATGTTTTTGTTTTGAGCCATGGCCCCTCCTTCATGCCAAAAAAATGTGATTTAATTCCCATTCATGAATAAAACAGATTTAATTTCTAAAACTTAAACTCATTCCAATTATCTTCAATAAGAAATAACGTGGAAAGTCCCTAAAAATTCAATAACGGAAACTTTGGTGTTTACCATTTAGTTTATGGTATGTTCTTATTGTTTGTTAATATGTTATTATTAATTAGAAATTTCAATTTACTTTTTTAAACATTTATAAAAAGAAATATGAAAACGATTACAAATCTACCATCTTATGTTTCTTCGAAAGAAATGAAAGACTCCGGTCTACTACACGACATTAGTCTCACTTTACGAAAAAATTTATTACAATTCTACATTCTCTTCACAATCTTTTTAAAAATAAAAGAACTTTAAACTAGTGGCTTGTGGGGTGAGTCACATGACAGGTTATAATGAGAAATTTTGGGGTTATTTTCATAATATTTATGTTTTATAAGGTTAGATATTTAAGTTGTAGAATTGCAAAATAGTCCCAACTTTCTTAGACGTTGCTTTATGTCGCCTGTTCTAGAAATCACCATGGTTGCGCTACAGACGAAGCATGAGACGGGGAGCCAGGAACTACACAAAAAAAAATAAGGAAGTCTCAAAGCTGCCCTCATAGTGGCCTTGGGTAGAACCGCGAAACGTGTGATGGGGAGGTAGAAATGGTGCATCCCTGAGGATTCAGGGTTGAAGAGGGAACACAGAGGAGGATTTTTTTTGTGCAAGAAAGCTTAAGGGGCGGGTTCCTAGTTGCTTTCAGGATTTACAGATTCACGGGAAGATTCGTTTTCTGGTGTGACAGAGCATCTCTGGGAAGCAAAAGTCTGGCGGCTCACGGTGGACTCACGCGTGAAGACGACGAAGAACCTCTTAGAATTTGGGTTTGGACCTAACTCAATCCCAAAAACTAGCTCATAGGGTGAGGATTGCCTCCCACTTATAACCACTATTGAGGTCATATCGCTATCCAATGTGAGACTCTAACACACCCCCCTCACGCCCAGGAATAGACATCTGGAGCGTGAAATTTGCAGGACTGAACATCTGCAGGTGGCCCAACGGATCTCGATCGGCTTTGATACCATATTACAAGAAGTAAATGGCAAAAGGTGTTGATTTCATTGATCAATGTTGTATATATACATCTCAATATGAGAACTAAACTAACAACTAACTAACAGCTAATAGAACAAGCTAACAAGCTATAAATTACAAACAAACATAATTTATTTAATCTAATAGAACCAGTTTGGAGACATCGAGTTTCTTGCAGTCAGCCAGTGGTGGTTTGTGAGGCTACTAGTAATAATCATTCACTGATTCGATGGTGGCCATAGGTGTGCCGGCAGATGTGGTGATTGTTGACGTTGCCCTTGACTTCACGGAAATTGTAGCCTTCATTGCTCTGATGTTCTCCGATTTTAGATTCCATTTTTGTTAGGGTTTTCTCTCATTGAGATTATTCCGTTATTAATTATTTTTGTTTTTATTTATTTTGTAATTTTAGGTTCAACTAATTGGAATACAATTGAGAGTGCCAAAATACGGTTGGCTCATGCGTCTTTCACTTTCTCAATTTTTTGGTGAATGGGGGATTTATATCATTCAAATCTTCTTCTCTTATTTTAAATTGTTGAATCTGTTTGGTTTGTATTTGTAAATATTGTGTTGCATTTTTGTTGATTAATGTTAATTTTGTTGTTTGATGTTTTGTTTATTGTTTTCATTGGGATGTGCAAAAATTATTGGACTCATATTGTTATTTAGTGCGTAGACTGTCCAACATATCTTTCTTCACATGCCTAATCTTGCTTTCTTTTAAACATATGCGCTTTTTGATCTTCTTTGGGCTGAGATTTATTATCGGGACGTGAAGGGGGAGTGATAGGGAAGATGAAACCATTCCAAGAAAATTGGACCAATTTGCAATTTCGAAATTACGTTGCATTTACATGTTACCTAACCTAGTTGTGATCCATCTCAACCATTTATTACTTTAATATTAAATATAACGGTCTTTACTAATGGTTCACGGGTGGATCACTTGAATGCTATTTCACTCTAGATGTCACCATACTTTATAACTATATGTTCATGACTATTAAATATATTAAAATTTAAATTATTTATTAAAATAATAGTATTTCTAATGATGGTGAGTAGTGGTCTTCTTATTGACCATAGTCTACCCTATAAGTCTCTCTTTAAACATAATTAATCGCAGTAAGATAGTAAAATATAATTGAATGCATATAAATTTTGTTTACACCATCAATATATAATTATTAAATTTTAAAAAAATACTCCCTCTGGAACCATTTATAAGGAAAAAAGTCATTTCTAGATTCGTTAAAAAATATATGTATCTGGTCCAAAAAATGGACTAGATACATACATTTTTTAACGAATCTGGAAATGACTTTTTTCCTTATAAATGGTTCCAGAGTAGTAAATATTAGAAAACTCTCTAATATATTTTTAACATATTTTTATTATTCAATAAAATTCTTGTCAATCTCATTAAAACATGTGGATTCTACTTTGACCGTGTAAGCTCATAATTATGCTTAATTATATTTTACCATATTATCATATTATACTTTTAATTTTTAAGATTTATTTATCTAGTGATTAAATACTAAAATATAATTAAACCAATATAAAGTTGGCTGAGGTGGTAAGCGGTCTCGACTCCTAGTGAGGAGAACATAGTTCAAATCTTAGGAGTATCCAATTTGGGAAACTAATTAACTAAGGGTTAATTCCTTCGCTTCATTGTCCGAATCGGAAATTAGTCCAATAGTTGGTCCAAAGGATCGAAGCTTGTGGGGATACTTTGGAGTGCAATGGCGAGCAAAAAATCCTTAATTACGGTGGTTTTAAAAAATATAGTTAAAATTCTAAGTACCTATTAAACTTTGAAGATTGCTATTAAGTACGAGGATTGTGCAGTACCAATTGAACGGATACACAGAAGTTTCAGTTTATTTTGTTTTAAAATAAATAAAATTAAACTTAATTGAAATCAAAACCTAATCCTACGATTGACATGCATTGATTATTTTTCGTTCAAACTTTCTTCGTACTAATTAGTGTTTTCCTTAAACTTTTTCCCCATCTCCCCTCCGGGGACGGAGGGACGTGTCCCATTTCAGGGGTTGGGGCCCCTGGTATTTTCTTTTTCAATTTTTTGTAATATATTAACTCCATATAGTACTACATTTAGCCCTTGGTTACAAGTAATATATAATATATAGTATAATACGGTGGCGTGGTTTTTACTTGATGCACATCCATTTAGCAAGTGGATTTCTAATCATTTCTAACTCCTAAAACTTTTCTTATGATTTTGTTTCTAAATGTTAGTAATTCCTAATTCCCACAACACTATCACCTTCAACTCACTCACAGATTTGGATCCTCTCATGCAAACACTTTTTTTTCTGACAAATCTCATACAAACACTCTCTACTGCTTGTGCAGCAATCATATCTCTTTCTAACTCTCTCTTAATTTTTTTTTCTCTCATCATTAACTACTCATTATCTCATCATCTTCTCTCTCATCTTGCACTTGCTTTTAGTGCTGTAGAAGGTGCGGCGCTGTAGAGAATCCAAGTCCCTTACTTAACCATTCCACAAAAAGCAAGGATTGGAAAATGAAATTATGCAGAAAAGTACATGCATACATTTTTAGACATTAAGTCCGTAATGGAAACAAGAAACACATAATTCTATCAGATCCATACAACTAATTTATATTTAAACAACAAATAAATTGTGCAAAAAACAGAAAATAAAGTTAATAATAGTTCAAATCGACACAGAGTGATTAAAGAATGCATCAACAACTAACTATTTTTTTAATTTATTATTACACATTTGATCATGTATTAAGCTTTCGACAACTAACTATAAAAATAGAAAATCAATCACATTATAATTGTTATATATATATATGAGTTAGGATCCGTTGACACCAGGTGTCAAACTTAACATAATTATACATTTAATAACTTTTTGTAGAATGTGAATTTAATCAATCCAACCGTTGAATTATCTTATATTATGTTGATAATTGTGTATACAAATTTTGAAACAATTCGGATATTCACTTGTATGTGATTTGATAGTCGACATTTACATATATTTTAAATAACATATAATATATTAAAATAAAGTCATACGATACGATGAAATATCAAATAGTTTTTGAATTGTGTGAAATTTTATAGACTTAATCTATTTAATGAGAACTTTCAATTCAGCGGTTGGATTGATTAAATTCACATTCTACAAAGAGTTATTGAATATGTAATTATGCTAAGTTTGACACCTGGTGTCAACTGATTTGACTCTATATATATATATTGGCCCTTTGAGAGTAAAATTTCTGCCTCCGTACTTGCTCCTCTCCCTCTAAGGACCAAAAAAAAAAAATCCAAAAGTTTCCTACGAGGATAATAATTGAGTGTGTAAGAAAATGTGATCCAATAGCATATGCTTACAATTCCTTTTTGATTCCTTGATGTCCCGCCATCAAAAACAGAATATCCATTGGTAGAGTCCTTAGCTTGTGTCATAAGACTCGTTTGTTTCCACGCAAAACACACTCAACATGTTTTCCCTATTATTAATCTACCAATTCAAAGGCCGTAACTTTATATTATACTCTTTACAATGAACTCTACCCCTCTCTCTATAAATCCCTCTCTCTCTCCTCCTTTTCTCTCACCTTCCTCCACAACCTTTCATTCTCCCTCTTCCTCCAGCCCTCTTAATTCTGTTAGATTTCGACCGTTTGGAGCAGAACCCATCACACCCTTTTGCGGAAAAGCTCGATTGGGGTGTTTACAAGGATCAGGGGGTGTGAAAAGCAGAAAAAGTTTTGTGCTTGAAGCTACCAACATGACTATTGCAGAGGATAGATTGTTAAATGGGATGGAAGAAGGTGAAGAAGAGGGTCCTCCTGATTCTGTTTTGCTTGACCCTGAGGACAATTCTAGACCTCGTCGAATCGCTCTCTTCGTTGAACCTTCTCCTTTTGCGTGAGTCCCTTCTTCACATTTCATTCAATGTGTGTGGAATTTTTTTAACATTCACAGACACACATATTTTTTTTTTACTTAAAAAAATCAACTTTTGTTCTAAGTTGAAACATGGGGCAACTTTGAGTTTCAGTTTTTATAGCAGTTGACTTGTTTTATTGTTGTGATTCAGTGTTGACTTTGTGGGGTTTGATGAATTTGGTTGTGATGGGGTCAGGTTTTATAGATCAGATTGAAAATTGAAATTGGTCTTCTTTTTTTCTTTTATTTATTTATTTTCTTTGGAGTTCATGCTTTATGATGTAATTGAGCTTGCTTTGTCTTCATGTGTTTTGAAAATTTCTTATTATTAGCTTAATTTTTATTCTGTGGTCTTGCTGTCAGAAGAAGTGCGTCTCAGCTATATTCTGAGGCTTTTCAGGGACTAAGACTAGTGAATGTTTTGGTGTAAAATCAAAGTTTAATTCTTAGAATTTTGATGTGAAATTGAACTCCCATGTTTTCTAATTTTTGTCTGAATTACAATTCCAGTGAGATTGCATCACACCTAGCATTATTCATGTTAATCATCCTTAATGAGAAGACTTATGGTATCAGCTGTGGAAGAAAGATAATCCTGTATCTTCATTTTGAACAGAATGTTAATTTGGTTTGGGTCTATTTTGCAGATATGTCTCGGGATACAAAAATCGTTTTCAGAATTTTATAAAGTACCTCAGAGAAATGGGGGATGAGGTAACATCTTTACAATTCTTTTGTTACTATATGTGAACATGTATATTTGCTTTATATTGGTGCTTATATATGGTATCTAAACCATTCAGAATGGAACTGAGAAGTTCTTCATTATACATATACTGTTTCATCATTTTCTTTTATCAACTAACTTTATTTGTGCATGTTATTTATAGGTGATGGTTGTGACAACACATGAAGGAGTACCCAAGGAATTTTATGGAGCCCAATTAATTGGATCCTGGAGGTTGCTAGCTCTGTTTTTTTTAGCTTCTTGGCTCAATTTTATTCTGAAGTTGTTTTTGAATCTAAACTTTCTATCTTTTAGGCATAAGCAACTTAATTTTTTTCTTCTTAAGTGCAATCATTACTTGTGCTTGTAAAGTCATTCTAGCTTGTCACTTTGCATAACATTTTTTTTGTTTTCGAGTTTTCTATAGCATTGTTTTAGACTTTTTAATATTCTTTTCTAAAAATACACATTTTTCTTGAGAAGAACACAAAAATCCGGGTGCTTATGGCATTCATAAATGTCAACATTTTATACAGTTTGACTTTTTATCATCAATTTAGATTTTAAAATTGTCCAAATTGGATGCTAATATGGTTCTTTAAAGTGATGCTTGCTACCACATCCATTGCTATATGCTAATGATTTTCATTTAAAAAAAAAAATGCAGCTTCCCTTTACCCTGGTATCAGAAGGTACCCCTTTCTTTGGCACTTAGTCCAAGAATCATTTCAGCGGTTGCGCAGTTTAAGCCTGACATAATACATGCATCATCACCAGGCATAATGGTATGTCTCCAATTTCTGTATGGAAAGAACAATATAGTTTTAAATACTTATTTATCTCATCTGAGATTGACTGACTTTCAGGTTTTTGGTGCTCTTATCATTGCAAAGCTTCTGTCTGTTCCTATTGTCATGTCTTATCATACCCATGTACCAGTGTAAGTTACATATTTTACTCAGATTTCAGATTTTCTGAACATATTTCACGTTGTCAAAGCTATGATGTGTGGACTTCTTGAGATTCAATCCACTAGTTCTTATGGTTGATCTTATTTTTCTTCAGATACATTCCAAGATACACATTTAGCTGGCTGGTGCAACCAATGTGGTTGGTTATAAGTATGTATGCTCTCTTGCTTCCTTTATCCAAGTTGGAATCATATTTTTTGTAAGAATAACATAAATTTGTTGTTTTGTATAGAGTTTCTTCATAGAGCAGCTGATCTGACTCTGGTGCCATCAGCTGCCATTGGAAGGGAT
This sequence comes from Calophaca sinica, assembly GCA_037113605.1. NCBI lineage: Eukaryota > Viridiplantae > Streptophyta > Magnoliopsida > Fabales > Fabaceae > Calophaca > Calophaca sinica. The sequence continues at coordinate 16,151,558 of CM073734.1, read as the reverse complement.
CTCGAAGCAGCTAGAGTAACAGCAGGTGAACATAAAACACCCATCATGAATTTTTCTTTCTACTTTTCTCAGTTGATAATGGTAGCTGAACATTAGCATTTCTATATATGCCATTGTCAATGCAGCACTTTTTTATCTGACATGTTTTTCATGTTGATGTCCAGCTAACAAGATTCGTCTTTGGAACAAGGGTGTTGATTCTGAAAGTTTCCATCCTCGATACAAGTCCCATGAAATGCGATTGAGACTGAGGTGCGGACCTTTATTCATTTTCATGTGCACAATTACCATGTATGATATAATGGGGTTTCATCTTATTCATAAACTTGTGTGTCATACAGCAATGGTGAACCTGAGAAGCCCTTGATAGTTCATGTTGGACGGCTTGGAGTTGAGAAGAGTTTAGATTTTCTCAGAAGGTAGATAGCGTCTTGGAAACTTTGAAAATGAACTTAGAATTGCATGCAAGATTTTGTAGTTCGTCATAAAAATAAAATCCTAGTGTTGAAAACTGCTTTGTTGGTTATTGATGTACTGAAGCTGAAAGATGGTTCAAACTTTTGCTAGATATGTTTTCTATCAATTCACTACCTCAGTTCTTCATACCATAGCTTATAATAACATAATTGGCATTTAAACTTGAATACCTGTATCCTGCGTTAACATCTGAAACACTTGATTTTGCAGTCTCATGGATAGGCTTCCGGAAGCACGGATTGCTTTTATTGGCGATGGACCCTACAGGTGAGTTACTCTGATATGTCTTTACTTTCTGTTATTTGCTGTGACTTAACTAATAGCTTTCTATGAATGGAAATACTCTTCTTACCTTTGTAATCATGTAATGGCTACTTACATCATTAAAAGGGTTTTATATTAACATTTTGCCTCCTCTTTTTCTAAATGGTTTAGAGCAAGATTTTCCATTTTCATGTCATACCATATCTCCTTTGTATGCAGTTGAAGCTCAACTCGTATGTCCCGCATATCATACTTTTTACTATTTTAATATTACTTGCCTCTTTAGATAATGCAATGTTAAGTATAAAGAGGAATGTTAGTAAAACACTCTTTTTTCTTTCACAATTTATTATTGGTCAACTATCTAAATCGTCAATTTAATTGTCTCATACATAAAATAAAATAAAATTAAAAAAAAAAAACTTTTTAGTATATTGACTTTTAAGAGAATGAAGTTGAATTCAAGCCTGTTTGGTTTAGATTCCAATCGAAGGAAACGAGAAAAAAAAGCTTCCCAATGCACTTGTTACCGAAGAACATTATGTTAGCTTTGGTCAAATTCACGATTGACACACTCCAAAAGTTAAAACTAATAAGCTAGAAATAATGTAAAGTGTACAGACATTGTTTTGCTAGCATTCCTTTCAATGTAAAATCTTAGGTAACTTTTTTAATATGGGTTCTTAATTCACAGGGAGGATCTGGAGAAGTTGTTTGAAGGCATGCCAGCAGTATTCACAGGAATGTTAGGAGGGGAAGAACTATCTCAAGCATATGCAAGTGGAGATGTGTTTGTTATGCCTTCAGAGTCCGAGACACTTGGCCTTGTTGTCTTGGAGGCCATGTCTTCAGGGATTCCTGTCGTGGGAGCACGTGCTGGCGGAATCCCAGACATAATCCCTGAAGACCAAGATGGCAAAATTGGCTATCTCTACACTCCAAGCGATCTCGAAGACTGCTTGAACAAACTAAAGCCTCTGTTGCATGACAAAGAGTTGAGAGAAACAATGGGAAAAGCTGCGCGTTTAGAGATGGAGAAGTACGATTGGAGGGCAGCCACCAGAACGATTCGCAACGAAAATTACAATGCCGCGATTTGGTTCTGGCGCAGGAAAAGGGCTCAACTTTTGAGACCATTTCAATGGCTAGCTAAACGTATTTTCCCTTCTCCAGAAGTCATATAGGTAATGCAAATATGCAACTTCCAAAGTTTGGGAAGGTTCCTTCTTTGGCTTCAAGGAAAAGCCTTGTATTGGACAAATGTGGTGTTGGTTGATTGAGTGTAATGCATTCATTTTATGTATATATAATGGATCAAGAATTGTGGTAGCTTGTGCCATATTTTGTGCCATTATTAAAGTGGACTAAAGTTCAATGTCAATTCATATTGTGATGTAATGTCAAGATACATTGGGCAATGGGCAACCAGTAGGTGGAGAATGCATTCAGGTTTTGAAACAGAAATATGCAAAAAGCATGATATAAAAGATAAAACTTGGATGATCAAAACTTTGCCCTTAGCAGCATCAGATATATATACAGAATAAAGATTATATAACTATACAAATCATTGTCCGAAGTATGGTTTTCATTTTTGTGATGCATAGCAGTAGTATAAGGAAATTATCTTTTTTTTTTTTTGGGAGAAGAAATTTGTTTTTGTTGATAGAATATAGGGTTACATATATTTTTAATTCCTATTACTATAGAGTTTTTTTAAGTTTAGTCCTTATAAAATTTTTATCCACTTTTAGTTTCCATTTTTTACAAAATTGCACGTCTTTTAGTCCCTCTTTAGGAACTAAAAACATGCAGTTTTGTAAAAAATGAAAACTAAAAAAGTATACAGGAACTAAATTTGAAAAGTTGTAATTTAATAGGGACTAAAAATATATTTAACCCTAAAATAATTTTCAACTTTAGTACACTATATAATGATGGATAACATCACTTTTTCTTGTTGAATAATTAATTTATAATAAAATAATAAAAAATATAACAAAGTTATAATTTTCTGCCAAAGCAAATCGAACCATCTTTAACCTCAATCATATTTAACTTGTTCGGTTATCATGTTATTAGTGCGAAATATCTACTGATTTTGTCAATTACTAATCTACATCGGAAAGCTTGGTTGACCACTATTAGTGGGGTCTGCTCTTCCAACCACATGTTTTCATCTAAGACTCAAACTCGAGACATTACTTAAGGAATTCGAGTTCAGTTCTACTCTGCTAAACGTAATGTTAGTACTTTTTTACATTGAACTATTTTTGTAATAAAGTAACAACAAATGAATGTAATGACAATCAATTACATTCAAACCTAGTCGATGTATATAAAAATTATTCGCAATGAATAGTCTTTTTGTCTGTAAAATGGATTTGAGTCTAGATATAAGTAATTTTTCACAATTTTATTGGAATGGATATACGTATTGTATTATAGTATCTAACCCTATATGTATCTACGTATACTTTATTATGTTTTATAATTAAGATTTAAAAGATTTTAAATAACTTTAAATTAAGTTAAATGGTTTTGTATTCAATTTTATAATGAAGACTAAAATAATCTTTGAATTTTTTTTTAATTGTGTGTGGTATATTTAAACAATACTCTTTTTTTACCACTAATATTAGTAATATAATATTAGTAATATATTAATATGTATTAGTGTATTGACCTGGTGCCTTGCACGAGTTATCATTATTGGTTTTAAACGTATTTAATGTGTAAATATAAGTTTGATAAAAAAAATTAGAAAAGCTGTTAGAACCTATGAGTTTTTCAAAAATTATATATATATATATACACGAGAACGGATTCTCTAACGTTCGCGCGGGAACTATACCATGCCGCTCCCTCATTCTCATCTGTCATTACATCCATGGCTCAATAATACGCCATGTGGCTGTCTATTTTTATTTTCGAAAACAAAAACTTAAAATGGAACATACATACCGCATAATCGTAAATGCAAACAGACCCGCACAATACCTCTCCGCTGCCAACTTTCCTTTGTCGCCTTGACGCCGCCAATGCCATGCTCCACCACCGCCGCTTCGACTGCCATAAAGGTGAAAAGTGAAAACTACTAAAAAGGAAACTAAAGGAAAACCCGAAAATCCTATATATCCATACTGATCCAGCAAAGAAACACCATAGAAGTGTAATTAGGATAGAAGTGCTACAAAGTTCAATTTAGGGTTGAGGATGAACAGATCATACGATTTCAACTTCTTTCTCCTTTCCCCCGACATTATGCGAAGCCAAATGGCTAATGAAGTTGAGAGAAAGAGAGAGGGGAAGGCGCAGTTGTTTGCAGGTGCAGACGTGGGGGAGGATTGGCGGAGGATCGGCGATGGAGAGGTATGTGCACGACTGGTTCAGTATTTGCGTTTCTGCTCTTGTGTTATGTTTCAAGCTTTTCTAAATTTAAAATAGAGGACTACATGGCAGAATCTGGAGCCTCAGATTGATCTGATGAACGAAAATCACAGAAAGGCACGGTACAATTCGCGCGCTAACGTTAGAGAATCTGTTCTCATATTAATACTTTTGAGTTTTATTGATTGTACGCTATGAACATTAATACTATGTAATGCCTCTCTTTTATTTAATGTAACTATTTTAACATAGCTCTTAGAACTTCAAACATATAGGAAAAAACATTAACTTTCAAAATTTCATTTTCAGAAGACAAAATACATTCTGAAAATTTGATTCCAGAATGTATAATTATGTGTTTTGGAAATTAAGTTCCAACACATTAGACACATTCAAATGGCTTTCAAAAATTAATTTCTGGAAAACATAATCATTCATCTCGAAATCAAATTTCTGAAATATAGTCTTTGGAAGTCATTTGAAAATACAAAAGAAAATTATTTCTAAAAATAAGCTTCCAGAAAACAGTATTTTGTGGAAAAAGAATAAAAACACATAGAGATGGGAGTATAAGAAAAACAAAATAAGGGGTGCAAAAAGCTACCCCCGTCTTTGTTCATGTCCTGCAAGAAGGTATATATCAAATCCAACATTCAAAGGCAATCCAGCCCAACAAAAAAGACAGGTTGCGTTTGGCAGTGTTTCTTGCGATATGTCAAAGAATCAAATCTGATCTTATTAATGAAGGAGCAAGAAGAGATAGAGAAGGGCCTAACCATGAATCAAAGAAGTCAGTTGCATTTGTTTTCGTTTTTCTAAATAGAGAAAGGTAGAAGCTTTTATAAATTAAGACAACATAAACAATCAAATGTGAGTAAAATGATCAAAGCCTATGTTCCCAACAGATAACGAATATATCCATGTAATCTTGCCATTGCACCCAATCTTTAGTTAATTTGTCGGTTTTTTTTCCCCCTTCCCCAGATTGTAAAAAAAACATAAAAAGTTAAAAATAAATTTGGCATAAAAATTTTAAACTACCAGATCATAACCGTAGGACGAGCAGTTCTTTCATAAACTGTACCTAATCCAATTCCCTTTCGCATAATAGTAATTAGCCACGAAGCAATCCTTTGTAGGTGAGTAGTTTGGAATTTATAGATTGTAAACATTTTTTTGAGAAAAAAATTTTAAACTGAGTTTATTGATATTTCAGTTAATTATCACCCAAGTACTAGTTTTAAAATAGTACCCTAGACATTATAAAAAAATAATAAAAAATAGTACTCCAGACGATACTGATAAAATATTAAAAAAATGTTAAATATGTTTTTAATCCATATTAAACTACGACTTTTCAAGTTTAGTCATTGTATATTTTTTTAGTTCCTACTTTTTACAAAATTCCATGCTATTAATTCCCGGAGAGAGATTAAAAAGCGCGCAATTTTGTAAAAGGTGATGACTAAAAATGGATAAAATTTGTATAGAGACAAAACTCAAAAAAGTCATAATTTAATAGGGACTAATGACATATTTAATCCTAAAAAAATTTCTAAGAAAATTGAGTATTTGAGCCCAATATATTTTGTTTCCTTTGTTTCTTGGATACGACTACCTGCACCCCTCTTTTTTAACAAGCACTCCCTAAAGTTTCGAAACCTGGTTTCCTAAAAAATATACAACAAAAATTTCTAGAATACTAGGAGGTGCATGTGGAACCAAAGAATGAAGCGAGTAAAACAAGCCTTGTTTGTTTTAGATTTTAAAAATAAAAAAAAAACTTGTTGATGGGACCTGTGCTTAAAAATCGTAGAGAATTTTTCTCTTTATATTCTATATTAAAGATGGAGATATTACTATGTGGATAACTAAAGCTATTGTAGTTAACTTTCTTAAATAGATAATAGATAGGCTAAAGACCAACAGTAGAAAAGAAGAGTCATTATCACTACTGCAACCACATCAACCATCCCCGCTTCCCTCGTTTGCTGCTTCAATCAGCACATAGGCAATCCAGGCTCACATAAGCGCAAACTTGTCTGCTTTACTCTTTTTTCTTTTAATTTTTTTTTTTTGTGGGAAATGTTAAAGACCACTCCTAATTTTAATTTCAGCACCTTCCTTCCCCACCTAAAATGGCTTAAATAGTCCTACTCCCTAAAAAAACTTTAACTAATCCTCTTCCCTCCACCTTAACCATTTCCCACCCCACCACTGCTTTTCCCTCCCACCTTTCCTCACCACCAACTCAGGTGCCCCCTCCAACCACACCCCCACCATCTCCCATCTCCGTCGCCACCATCTCCTCCCACCCCTAACCTTCCCAGCGAACTCATGAGCTATTTTTTCCCTATATTTTCAGGCTATATGAAAACAAGATTCCAGGAAAAGAAAAAAAGGAAAAAAATGGGACCCGCGAGAAGCTCATAACAATTTATACATTAGGAAACAAGATTCCCGAAACATTCAAAAACAATATTATGGAAGAAGAAGGAAAAGCAAAAAAAAAAAGTAGTTTTGATAAGCTAATAGCAATTTGCACGTCCGGAAACAAGATTCTGGAAACTTCCAGAAACAAGATTTTGGACAGACGAAAAACACAAAAAAGAAATAGGTGTCAAGAGTGCGACTAGAAGGTTAGAAGCGGAGGAGAGGACGATGAAGAAGATGGGAGATAGGAGATGGTGGGGGTGGGTTGGGGGCACATGAAGGTGAGAGTTTGGGGAGAGAGTGGTCATGGAATTAGAGATGGTGGTGGTGGTGGTGGTTGAGAAGGGGAAAAGTTGGAGGTAGGGGAGGTAAGGGAGAGCGAATGGAAAGGGATGGGTAATTTTGACTTTTTACAAAAGAAAAAGATGTGGAGAAATTAAATAGAGGAGGTGACTTTAACAAAACCCTTTTTATGTTTAATGTTTTTGTTGTTTTTTGTTTAGTTTGAGTTGGACCATTATTTTTGTGTGTGCAGATACGCTTAGGTCAAGCTCTTATTAGTTTCGGGAGTAGCTACAGACACCCCTAGTTTTCCTAGCATGCATCCACTCTCCAGAAGTTTATTTTCGGAGGTATATTGTTTTGTTTTTAGAAAGTTTATTTTCAGACAAATCCGAACAAATTATGTTGTCCAAAAATAAACTTATGGAGGGGTGGGTGCATGCTAGCGAAAATGGAGGGTGTTTTTATTTATTCCCATTAGTTCCTAAACCGTAAATTGCAATTTACTAAGATAAGGACCTTGCAAAGGCATAAGGCATCGAATCATATTGGCAATTATTATAAGCCCTTTTAAAAATCATTTTCATACACTTATTTGAAGGGGATTATCATGCAAAACTAGACTTTAGGCCTTGGTTGGCCTATTGTCTTAGGAGATTGTGTCTTTGTCAAAGCATATAATTTAGTTATTAATTGTGTGGAAGTCTTGTTAATTTGCCTAAGGAAGTCCCATATTTCGATCATGTTTTGATTTAGACAAGGAAAGGGATTGGTTGGAGGCATGTACCTGAGCACAAGGGAGCATAATGAAGTGGAAAAGAGATAAATACCCTACAAAAGCACCCAAAATCAGAAGACCACAGACGGAGGGCGCCCCCACAGCTTGGCGCCCGGTGCTCTCCCTCTAACTCCCCTCAGTGTAGGGCACCCACAAGCGCAGGGTACCTGCTACAGTTTTCCTCCTCGTCGTGTTCTAGGCACCATGTGATCCGGCCTAGGCACCCCATGTCAAGCTCAATTACTATAAATACCCTCGTTTTGGCTGACCTAGGGATCTATCTCGAAATTGGTGCCACCAAACACTCTGAAGCACTATACCCTAGGTGTGAAACTCATTGGGAAGTGTGAAGTGAAGACATTCATCAACGTTTCTCCATGGATTCTACTTGTCCTTCCATCGTAACTCTTATTTTTGTTTATTAATTTCTCCATGTCTAGCTAAACCCATTGTGTTAGGGATGGGTGGATTTTGGTGGAACACTATTGTATTTGGTTTGGGCTACTCTAATGACATATTCCCTCTTGTTTTTGTGTTCAATCTCTGTTTTTTTAATGATTTTCATGATTTAATCATACATGGAATGATTTGTGGTTCATATGTTAAATGAAAGTTCTATGTGTGAATTCTTGAGAATGAATGCCTACAATTCTTAGTCTAGGAATAGTCTTGGAGTTGTAGTATCTTGTGAACTCTTGATCATAGTGCTTGTTCTTCAACTATATTCTCCTAAGGAATTAGGGTTTCTAGTGGAAGCAAAGATTCAATTACCTAAGGAATTAGGATTTGGTACTTGTCCTTCGATCCTTGAGAACGATAATCAGTTATTTACCGAATTTATTACTTGCAATGACACGATACACTTCCTATCATGTTTTTGGCGCTATTGTTGGGGATCGATTTTACCATTACCAATAATTTCGAAGGCGAATTCTGTTTCGAACCCATTTTAATTTTTGTTTTAGTGTTAGTTTTATTATTTTATACTTCTTTTGCATATTTTCTCTAACATTCTTTATGACTCAGTTGCTTTGACACTTGTTCGGGGTTCTTGCTTTTCAATTTATGCGTGGAACAGTAGATCCTCAAGAGCTATTGTTGGACCCAGAGATAGAAAGAACAACCCGACGTAACCCAAAGGGATCACGGGCTAGAAGAAGGAAAGCAAAGTTAAGACAAGGAGAAGCACAACAAACAATTCTGGAACCCATTATTGAAACATCAGAAGAGGTGATGGGTGACGAAAACAACAAAAGGAGGACTCTCTGAGATTACTCCAGGGCTACTCCTAGGGGGTACTATAGAAGCACTTTCTAGCCCCGTGTTGCAAGTCATAGCATCACTATTTCATTGGGCCTACTACAGGTTATTCAACATAATTTGTTTGCCGGTTTGCCACATAAGGACCCGAATCAACACAGTTCTTTGTCCAATTGTGTGATACAGTACAAATTGATGGTGTTGCTGGCGATGCCATTTACATGAGGCTCTTTACCTTCTCCTTGAGGGATAGAGCTAGAAACTAGCTTAGTGCTCAACTTAAAGGGTGTATCACTACATGGGAGGATTTGGCTAACAAGTTTGTGGGCAAGTTCTTCCCAACTTCTAAATCTTCCAAGTTGAGATGTGAAATCACTGCCTTCGCTCAACAAGAGGGTGAAACACCCTATGATGCTTGGGAGAGGTTCAAAGAATTGCTAAGAAAGTGCCCTCAAAATTCATTACCGGATTGGCTTTAAGCTCAAACATTCTAAAATGGTCTCATTCCTAACACTAAGGTGATGATTGATGCAACATGTGGAGGGTTTTTTGATTTAAAAACTCCTACAGAAAGCCTTGAGATTATGGAAGTAATGGCAGAGAATACCATGAATATGCCCTTTGATAGACAACAAAGAAAAAGAGGAATGCTTGAAGTTGGAACACTAGATGTTATGCTAGCCCCAAACAAGGCTATGGGTCAACAAATAGCCTCTCTAACTAAGCAATTTGGAGGGATGAAAGTGAATTCAGTTGATTATGTAACTCCTTAATGTGATTTTTGTGCCAGAGCGCATGCTTGTGTTGAGTGAAGCTCATGTGGAGATCAGCAAAGGGTTAGAACACGTCAATTTTGTCAACAATTCTCAAAGGCCACACAATAATTCTTATGGGTTGTAGAAATCACCCGAATTTTTCTTGGAAGGATCAAGGTGCTCAAGCTTCACAAAGACCGCAACGAAGTTCTTTGTCTCAACCACAAGCTCCCGAGAAGAAAGCTGATTGGGAAATTGCTATTAAAAAACTGGCTGGGGAAACTTCATCTTTTATGGATGAAACAAGAGTTGTTTTCAAAAGTCAAGAGGTTTCCTTTAAAAATCAAGAGGCATCTATAAGAAACCTTGAGACTCAAGTTGGGAAATTGGCTAGACAAATGATGGAAAGACATCCAGGTTCTCTACCAAATAACACTATCCTAAATCCCAAGTGAAAGGAGAATGTAAGTGCCATAACTACTAAGGGTGGAAAGGTGATTGAGCCTATACCAAGGAAAGAGGTAGAAAAATTAAATGAAACCAAAGAGAAAACATCTAAAGATGAGGAGGACTCAAGTGAAGTACCTATTCCAGAGGAGGTGGTGAAACCAAAGTCAATCATCAAATTGCCATTTCCTCAAAGGTTGAAAAAGGAGCAAGATGAGAAACTATTTGGAAAATTCTTAGATGTGTTCAGAAAATTGCAATGAAACATCCCTTTTACGGAGGCTCTTGAACAAATTCCTACCTATGCAAAATTCATGAAAGAACTTTTATCAAAGAAGAGGAGGATAGGTAATGAGGAGACCATTCTACTTACTGAAGAGTGTAGTGAAATTTTACAAAGGAAGCTTCTACAAAAGCTTAAATATCCTAGGAATTTCTCAATCCCTTGCACTATAGGGGATCAGACTTTTGGGAAAGCCTTGTGTGACCTTAGAGCTAATGTGAGTCTTATGCCTCTCTCTATTTTTCGGAAGTTGGGGTTTGGTCAAGTCAAAAACACTATGGTAACCTTGCAATTGGCGGATAGATCAGTTAAGCATCCATACGGTGTAGTTGAGGATGTTCCTGTGAAGATTGACAAATTCATCTTTCTGGTGGATTTTGTTGTCCTTGATATAGAAGAAGATAATGACATCCCACTCATTTTAGGGAGACCTTTTCTAGCTACTGGTAGAGCTATTATTGATGTGGCGGATGGAACGTAGACATTCAAGGTCCAAGATGAACCCATTAATTACTTTCAATGTTTTTGAAGCAATGAAGCATCCAAGGGGGAAAGAGGATTATTTCCTACTTGAAATGCTAGATCCCATCTTTGATAGGGAATTTCAAGAAAAAGTTCCATCTTTACCTCTTGAGAAAGTTCTTATCATGACTAAAGAGGAGATTGCAGAAGGGGTTGTTTCCAAGGTGAAAGAAGCTCATAATACGCTAGATGCCTCTCCCTCCTACTCCCCATGCCCCACCTAAGTGGGAGGAATTAGAGAAGAAAGATGATGAAACTCAGAAAATAGAGAAAGAATCACCAAAAGTTGAGCTCAAGCAATTGCCATCTCATTTGAAATATGTTTTCCTTGGTGAGGGGAATGTATATCCTGTCATTATTAGCTCTAGCTTGAGTCAACTAGAAGAAGAAAAGTTGTTGAAAATTTTGAAGGAGCACAAGAAAGCTATTGGTTGGACTATTAAAGACTTAAAGAGGATAAGCCTTTCCTTTTGTATGCACAAGATTTTCATGGAGAATGATTGTGACACCCTTAACCCCTAAAATGTAGTTATCATAATTAAAACAATAATAAATGTATTTCGACAAGTAGGAAGGAATGAAAAATGACAGATTTTCAAAAACTTCCATCGCAATGGGCTAAGAGCACCACATTTCACACAAATGTCATCTTACTTGACTGAGATAATGTATCGAAAAGGTTTACATAAAACTTTACAGAAAATTCTCAATTGAAACGAGTTTTTACAAAATCCCCAACAAGTGTCACATAGTATAAAGCTTACATGTCCCAAATTTAAAATGAGTAAAAACAAGACATAACATCAAATAATGAAGCTCCTAAAACAAGGGACTTCAAACAATCAAAATAAGAAGGAAACTTCATACTAGCCACTTGTCTCAACATTTGGAGTACCTGTTATACAATTGGAAACACATAGGAGAAACAAGCAAAAGAAGGGCGAGTGCGTAGTAGCAGTGTTGTTTTCGTATTAAAGAAAATAGGTGAATTCCGAAAAAAACATATAAGTATATACATATTCATCACTACCACAACAGCTCATCAAACATAAACAAATGCCCTTACCAAAGGACTATGCAACACACTACGTCAAAGACTTTATATGCATGTGGATCCATCTACTACTCTGGAAAGTTTGACTAGGAGGACATCTTTGGCTTTTTAAAGGAATACACTGCAATGATGAACATTTCGTTGCCGCACAGCTCAAGGCACGAAACTCAAATAATCGAGGACCACAAATTCGGGCTTCGCACCCCCAAGGCCGAGATATTGCCACGTAGGCTCACTCTTGGTGGCCTCCACCTTTCATTTCAATGGTACTCCCCCCAATACTTAAACAATGTCATTATGACAAACATTATATAGAAGGTTGGGTTTCCACTAAAGTCCACCTAATAAGGGTCATGGATAATCCATCGTAGCTCAATAGGCTAGGATCGTCAAACAAAACAAAGATGAACCCGAGCTCCATGATGGCTACGTATAGCTAGGAGACTCATACATAAGCATTACCACTCCTAGTGGACTTTTCATAAACATAGCCATCATATGGTGGACTTATTATAGGCGACACTAACTAAAAGTCCCTAGGAGACTAGTGAGCTACCTTAGGTACCTTACTCATTTCAATCTAATTTTATTCATGTCTTTTCTTTATAACACAAGTGGTTTCTTTATTATTAGAGCTATATCACAACTTCTATTTTACTAGTTGCTATCAATTAACACATTGATTTTAGGGCCTATATTACACTAAGTACTTTAACCCATTCCCTTAATCATTTATGCCCCTCAAAACATGCTAATGATGCTGCTGCCATTGGACACTTGGGTCAGGCAGAAGCTTCCTCTAATGATACAGTAGCGATCGCTAACTTGGAGTCTCCAAGTCCAGTTTCTGTTCAAGATCTTAGCTCTTTTCCAGGAGTTATTCAGAATGATTTTAATGTTTTATCTGATTTGTGGGAAAATCAAAAGGATGCAAGCACTTCCAAAGAAGAAGAGCAGAATAATGATAATGCTGCTGACGAAGGTTTCATGGTGGTTAAGTCCAAATCTCAGAAAAAGTATCACCTGAGACTGAATAGAAAATTTAATTCTAGGTTTACTTGATTCACGTTTATTTTGCATGGGTTTTGGTTTATGTACCCCTATGATTTTGTTTTCTTTTTTTAATAAAACTATGGTGACTTGTCACCTTGCTTAAAAAACAATTTACCGATTAATTCAATATTAGTCTATATAGTCCTTTTACCAATTTTTAACTAAGTCTCTTAGAGTGATAAACTCTACGACAGTGAAGGCTTGTTCCAATCCCCTTTCCAATTCAATTAATTCTAAGGCAATTAGTCATAAAAAAATATTAAGGAAAATTCCTAGAGATCTCAAGACCATTCCCATGAACACCACACCATAGCGTAAACATGCAAGATACAATTTATCATGCCAAAACAAACTCATTAAACGTATCACCACAATACCAACAATTCCAATCGAATAAACATCCCATTATCAATCTAGGCATTCAAATTCATCATGGCATTAAATCAATAATAACAATACATATATTACTCACAAGCACCAATAAAGTAACAACACACTATGGGGCCTAAGGGAGACCCCTTCACCTATACCATTTATACCCACAACTACAATATCTCCCCCTTATCCGAGTAGAGAAGATCCCAAACCGACAAGGAGTAGAAGGGTAAGGCTTTTGACGACGCTCTTTTGTGAAAAGGTACTCTATGAAAATCAAGGATTCCAACGTTATCGTTAGTTTTCGATTCTAAGGCCAAAGATAAAATTAGGGAAAATGGCTCTAAGGTCATGAAGAGCTTACCAGAGATTTTGGATTGAAGAGAACCCTTTCCTATGGTGATGAGACAAAGAGCCAAGGTGCTTCTTCAATCCAGGGAGTTTTGGGCTCTCAATCTTCAATGGAGATTGAGCTCCTTGAAGAAGATGAAGAAGGAACCTTGGAAACACCCTTTGGAGGCTCTAGAGAAGTCAGGGTTTGTGTTTGGGTGTTTTGGGAGTGTTTTGATCGAGTACCCTAGGTTACATGAGATGATTAGGCGTAAGTGTACTAATTTTGCTTATTCCCACACGTAAAACACACTGCCGTCGCGTTCTAATCGATTAGAGTCATGAGCTAGCCAATTAAAACGTGTTTGGTTTTAGTACTGCACAAATTGAACGACTTCTAATCGATTAAGAAAATGATCTAATCAATTAAGACTTCTCTAAAAATTGTTCTAATCGATTAACCCACCCCTGTGCGCGGCGTCTATGCTGATGACGGAGGGCGAGATGGAGGTACCTGTGAGGCTACCGCGGTGGTTTCCCCCTTTCTCTCTTATTTGCCTTTTTTTTTAATTATTTGCATCTGTTTTTATTTATTCATGTTTTTTTAGTTACAAATCTTTCATTTGATTTTGAAGTTTGATTTTTGTCATTGAGTATTAGGTGCCTTTATATAACTTCTTTTTTGTTTTTGCTTGATTATTGCTTGAATGTCTTTCTGTGACAGCTTTATAGTTATTGACTATTGCTTGAATGTTAGGCTGACAGTTGGACATGTTCGCTTGAATTAAAAGAAGATCATCATGTGGCTTAAGAAGTGGGGAATAAGACTTGGGGAAATGGATGCTATAGGGCATGTATAAATGGTTAACTAAAATCACACCGTGATATACACGTCACAACTCTTGTTTGTATTCTTTTAATTTTTTTCTTGTTCTGGTGTGTCTACAGAGACTGTGAGACACAGTTCGGAGCAGGAAACGAGAAAACCTCTCTCGGTGAAAGGTGTGATCAACCGTATGGTTGAAAGTCAGCATATATCCGATCACCATTTTCTTGAGGTAATAATCAATTATCAGTTATTTATTATTAGCTTTTATGTTGGTTCTAATTGTGTGCCTATTGTTATTGAAGTTGTTAGTTTGCTAAAACTCCCTCATAATTGTATAACAATCAGCCAAATAAATTATACATAATAAGAATGAGAATGGAATAATTGTTGTATTATTGGGGTTTTTGATGTATTGACTGGTTCATTTTTAACTGTGTGTATAATTTTTTAAGATTCTACTGGTTTTACACTTTTACTTTAATTTTTAAGATTCTACTCATTAAAATTGTTTATTATATTGGGTGTTTGCTGCTGCTACTGTTGGTTATTCACTGAGCCTTCTATTCTGTAATTGTGTATCTTATTTTCTATAATTAAGCATCCAGTCAAGGATGAGTGCTTCAGTATTGCAGATTTTTTCCTTCACTGATAAATTGGTAACCAAAGTTCCTTGTATGCCTGTTTGAGAAAGAAAGTTATGTATCATGATAGCAAAATTGCTGTAAATTCAGTGGTTCTGGTAACTATAGACGAAGATGTTGAACTTGCTCCACATAAGAAAATGCCACCTTCTGAGGATGAGAAGAGGTTTATTTATTTTGTGTTTTTCTATTTGTTCTTTGGCTCTAGTGGTACTTTTATGCTGCTGATTGGTGTGTTATTTGTTTCATTTGGAGCATCATATAATTATCTTGGTTGCTGCCTCCTCGGATGATCGGGATCATATGAGTTGGTTGATTTCTCAATTCTACCGGCTTATTTTTTCTAGTTACTGTTTGTATTTGTTGGGAATCACTTTGATGTTTTAGAGAGAGGACAACAATCTTATGTACTCGTAAATCTATATTGAACTAAGGCAAGACATTTTTGCAGTAATGTAAAATTATATTTCATTTTATCCTGTTGGTGAATTGGTACCTATGTATTAACTTTATCCAGTTTTATGCAAAATGTAACCCATAATTTACATTTCTTTGTATCTTGGTTGTTGCCTCCTCGGATGATCATGATGAGTTGGTTGATTTCTCAATAGACACTAGTTAAATAGAAATTTGATATGGTTCTATTACTGATCAGCCACTCAGATGATTTAACTTATTTAATCACTATTAAATGGTCAGCTTTTTTGTGTGGAAAAAGTGAATATTAGTGAGGGAACAAATCCGTCACTAATAGCGAGGCAACGAATCAGTCACTAATAGAGAGGGATTAGATCATTCACTATTAGTGAGGGAACAAATCTGTCACTAATAGCGAGGCAATGAATCCGTCACTAATAGAGAGGGATTAGATCCCTCACTATTAGTGACGAAAAATGCGATTTTTTCTTTGATTTGTGTCTATTCTTTAGTGACAGATGATTATGGAATCATGAGGGAGATTTTTCGTCACAAATTGCGATAGATCCTAATTTCCTTGCTAAAATTTTTGCGACGCCAAATTCAATTACGAATTCGTGTCCGTCACAAAATCCGTCGCTAATGTGGTTTGTGACAGAATTTTTGTATGTTTAGCGAGGGATTTTGTCCTTAATTTTAATTTTTCTAGTAGTGTCGGCCTTGTAGGTAGTTGCCAATAGAGGGTCTTATACAAAGACGATGCACTATTGGGACATCCCATTCATACACTGGATCACTCTGACTAGACTCTGTTTGTGATTCTGGATGTTGAGGGCACTCACATCCGCTTACCTAGAGAGGAAAAGGATCTTGAAGACATCGACAGAGTAGATGATAAGTTCGCATTAGCTGGTTGCCGATGTAGGATCGTTGACTGATTAGCGTTTGTTGTGATTAGGCTGACGATATGTTGTATGTCTCTGATTGTAGTCACAACATGTTTTATTATACCTATGTCGTTCATTTTTTCATATTGAGTATGATTCCACACCCTTATGTGTTTGTGGCTACTTGTACACCCCGTGGACACTGATGAGTAGTCTACACGATGATGCTTAGCGTAGGATTATTTATGATTTATTATTGTTCATTATTCCGATGTAAAGACTAAGGGTGTGTTTGGTTGGGGGGTTTTGGAGGGGAGGGGAGGGGAGGGGATATTTTAAATTATGTTTGTTTGGTTCAATTTTTTTAATGGGAGGGGAGGGGAGGGGAGCAAAATCCCTCATAAGCCAATTTTGGCTCCCCTCCCAAAGTGAGAGGTTTTGGAGGGAGGAGGGAGATTAAATTATTTAAAATAAAATTACTGAAATATCCTTATATATAATATAATATAAAACACTATAAGGATATACCAGTAAATTAATCCCTTCCCTCTATTAAAATCCCTCCCCTTCCCTCCTGAACCAAACAAGCAAAGGCTTCCCTCCTCTCCCCTCCCCTCCTCTCAACCAAACACAAAATCAAAGTAAATCCCTCCCCTCCCTTCCCCTTCCCTCCCCTCCTCTCCATTAAAATCCCTCCCCTTCCCTCCCCTTATTTGAACCAAACAGAATTTCCGAAACAATTTTTATGTTTTTATTATTTTTCCGCAGACATGGTCTTTCCGTATTTGTTGACGTGAACTCATATTCCATTTAAAGATTTTTATAAACTCAGTATTTTATTACTTCATGTATGCTTTATAATGCATTTATCGAACAACGGGGTAGTGGGTGTCACACAACACATCTCTCTCTGAAGTAGGCAGGTGTGAAAGCTTTAGGGTACTCATATGGGTCCTTGAATTAAACCTCATTATGTCCAAAAATTGAAAAATAGAGCATCCCATAGAGGATGCTCCTATCATTCCTTCGGAGACAATGTTTCAGGTACTCCATGATAAGGTACAGAAGGTTTATTAGGGAGTGGGCGAGGAGGTGGTAGATGATTGTCATTTCATCTTTTGAAAGCTTATTCAAACCTCTGATTTCAGCTTTTATTCTAGGAAGAATGAAATGGCGGCAACACTCTAGCAAGAACACAGGCTTGCTGGTCAATAGGTGATATTGTTCTTCACTTTTCGTGCATTGCACCCAAACAGAACTTTATACACGTTTGCCATTTGGAGCCCTTCCCTTTCCACCCAATCCATGCTTCTGAAACTCTCTAAACCAGTGTTTGGAGCATGAGTTACCCTATCAACAAGAGCTTGTGTTACATTGGTTGGTGCTTGGTTTACCTGGCCTGTGACAGACCCATCAACATTGATATTGGCAGTTGACCAGAATTCCCTAATGTCAAACAAAATGCATAGACTTGTACATGTTTAAGAACTTAGTTCATTCTTGGTATTCAATCTCCTTTGCTCCGTCTATTCCTTGCTTCTTCAACTCTTCTAGGTTAATGATCATCATAGTTGCGATGATGTGAGGTTTCATCATTTTGGAAGTGGTAGATGATTGCAGAGAATGATAATGAAAGGTTTGTTACGAGAAAAATGTGAATGTTGTACTTTCTGGCTCTCTTGTTGTTCCTTTTATGGAGAAGTATGCAGGTAGTGGAGGAGATGAGATTTATGTTTGCAATAAATAGAATTGATGGAGAGGGTAAGAAACTGGCAGTGGAGGAAGGCATTCATTAGTAGTGGAGGAAGGCGTTCACATGAGCAATAAGCACGTCGAATCTTAACAAAATACATTTTGAGAAATATGAATCATCTTCACTTCTTATAACGCTTCAGAAGCGTTATCTAAGTTGACGCGCGCATTAGATGATACTCACCCTAATAACGCTTTTACGTGTTATCATAATTAATTTTAAGCGTTATAGAAACCAACATTTTGTGTAATGACACTCTTCATTAACACTACCAAAACTCCGGCCAAAGGATCTATTAATTCTTGCCCCCATATTGATGAGGCAAACATCATAAAAGAAAGGCCACAACCCTTAGTCAGCAAAACACTAGCAGGAGGTTATCTCTCTTATTCTATTCTCGTAAATGGAAAGAAATAATCTTTAAAGATATCCACCATAATTTTTTTTTCTCTACAACTAAATGATAAAAGTAGTAGAATTGTTTTATTTATTTCTCAATCATTTTTTTTATTTAAATTTTCAATATATCTAAAACGAAGAATTAGAATAGACCAGTAGCGATGAGTTTTGAGAAATATTGTTGTTATCATTATATGTTTTATTTTACATTAAAATTTTCCACGTGTTAATCACTGCTCTAAATTTAAGCCTTCATACCACAAGTATTTATAAAAATACAAAAAAAAAATTGACAAATAAAAATAGGAAAATTAAAGCTATACTAAATTTTAACTTCAATTCCTGAGTGCTTTCTTCTAAAGTACAGAGTCCAAAGTATTCAAAGAATGTAAATCAATTAAATTCAAACGAATTAAAAATACACTATAATAGAACGGGGAAAGAAATCAAATTAAAGTGAAAAGAACAAGCAAACAATACAAAAGAAAAAAATCGTTAAAAAGATTACATGAAAATATTCGAAAAATGAGAGAGAAAAAGAACAAAAAATTTGAAAAATCGCCCTTTGACAAGTAAACATCAGATTTTTCAAATAAACAATAGTAGACACTAGGAATTTATAAATATATACATGGAAAAACTGATAATAAATCCAAACACAAGTCCATGTCCATGTACCACAGGATGCACTTTATTCAAGAGTGGCATTCCAAAGAGAAATGGTCAGGTTATAGACGGAATTAGCATCAAGACAAAAGGTATGAAAAGTTGCATATACATGTTTGTTATTTAGTTATAATGAGTTAGTGTGGTAGGGTAGGGGGGGTGTATAGTCCAAAACTTGCATTTTGTTAAATGCATCTGCTTTGCTAGTCCTTTGTTACGGACTGGTAGTTAAAATTAAAACGGGCGCAATTGGATTCATTGGGCTGTTTTGTGTCACACTCATTGGGTCCATTTCACTCGACCGTATCAAGACAGAGGCATTGAATCACCCTTCTATGTCTCCATCACCATACCAACAATTTCCGTCCTACCATTTCAATGATAGTAAAAGAAGAAAAAGTTATGATTAATGTTAATAGTCATGTATTTGCAGTGACAAATCTTCAGACAGTTAGCCAGACGGATTAGCACAAGGGGTTAGGGATTCAAACTTAGGACTTCTACTTTTCCATGGGTGAGGGTCTCAATCCCCCGAAAGATACTAAAATTACTCTTGGTGGGTAAGCCGTAAGCCTCACTGAGGAGATCTCTAGCACTCAGGGGTTAGTTGGATAGATGCAACTAGATGAGACTAATTGCGAGTGCAGTAATCATTTGGGTTAAGCCTCTACTAACAGCCCCGACATGTCATTGATGTCTTGTTTGATAGTTTTGGGAGTGCTTTCCTAGTTGCAAATTTTGATCACCAAAAGCAAAATCTTTATACGATTTGGATTTCTCACACGGTGACTTTTAATTTAGGATTGACTCATGGTTAGATGAGTCCATAATAAACCCATAGAAATGACTTGGTTTTGCATATTTTCCCCAAAAGTTTTCTCTCTAAAATGTTTTAAAAATTTAAAATAGAACATATTACCCCGTTACCTATATCCTCTGCAAGCTTAACTCCACCACCACTTCCCTTGCCGATTTCATCGGTGTTTCAATAACATTCATAACACTACAATAATATTGGTGGAGAGCAAGAATTTAAGTTTTTGTCCTTGTCCCTATTTTGTCCTATCCTTTGACCATTTTTTGAACCAAACATAAAACAAGCATTCTTATGTTGTGCAGGCCCTTGAATTGTGGCAAATCAAACGAACCCTAATTATGTATATATACTTTAATAAAACACTACTAATTATATAGTATACTTTGCAATAACGATATTGTATTATAGTTAACATGAAGAGTCCCATTAAGACACAAAAGGAACAATCATGGTATCATTCAAATTGGTCCTTACCATGCAAGTATTCTTCTTACCACTTCAAAGTTATGTTACCTTTTTTTTTTGCGACTTCTAGCATGGACAAGTGAAACCTGAAGTTTACGTGGACAGGTAATTGAAAAACTACTCAAAACTCAAACGATGACCGACATCGTCCTCAGAAGTAGAAGCTCACCGCCCTCCTCATCATCACGACTGAGACATTGACCTAATCGGTGTCGGTTCGACAAAAATAAGGTAAAACGAATATAAGTTGAGTTTTGAGACACTCATTATAGTTTTCCCTTATATTTTGTGGAATTGGTACTAATCAGGTCACCGTCTCAGTCATGATGATGAAAAGGGTCGTGAGCTTTTACTTATGGAGAGCAGTGTTGGTCGGCATTCAAGTTTCGAATGATTTTTCAAGTATCAGACTATGTGAACCACATGTTTGTCCACGCTAGAATTTGCCTTTTTTGTGAAAAAAAGTTATGTTTCTTATGTTGCATGTTACACATTCTCTATCATGACTCTTGAATTTCTTTAGTTATATCAATGGCTATTTTCATGGATTCATCATGGATCCATCCAGTGTCGGACCCACATGTAATCAGGGTGTGCACATGCACCCCCTACGTTTTTTAAAATCTGACTTAGTTTCTTGTAAATTTTTTATTTTCACCCCTTTGATTTTACAGTTTTACACTCACTACCAACAATTGCACCGTCTCTCTCATTTCACTCGTCCAAATTAGTCTCTAACAAAAACACAAAGACCTATTTAGTCTCTGAGAAATTAAAAATACCAACTTGGTCCTAAAAAATCTCAAATTTTGGTCAAATTAGTCCTTTTATGATATTTTTAGGAACATCTTAGTCCATTTCAAAGACTAATTGGATCAACATTTGAAACTCTTAAGGACTAACTTAATATTTTTTTTTTTCATTTCTCAATGACCAAATAGGTCTCTGTGTATATTGTGAAGTATCACTTTAGGTCTTTATTCCTTTTATTTATAAGCAAGAAAGATAAAACTAATTTAATTGCATATAGTTCTGAAAACCGAACCGGGCCGGCTCTGGGTCTGGTACCTTGGTTCGCTTCCTCCCTTTGTCACAGTGCAGACGAAAAACTCTCTCGCGACAGAGTCCGTTGGTTCGCTTCCTCCCTTTGTCTCTCGCGACCCCACAACAACCAAAACCCATTCTCAGGTTCTTCAGCCAACCGCGAGAGAGTCCGACCAAGATCCCTAGCTTCCCGTTGCGGCAACACCCATGCAAACCTCCTTCATATTTATCTCTAGCATGCAATTTATCCCTTCTTTTACCCCCTTCCATGTCTCTCTTTTGTTGCTGCTAACACCCCCACCTTTCTTTCGATGTTGCATCGTGTGGCATTGTGGAATGAGGGCTTCCACTCTCTGATTGAGCTTGTGAAATACGGTTGTGAAAGACGGTGGTGACGAGCTTCCCGCAAGGCTTGAAGACGGTGGTGATGAGCCTCTTTTAAGCAAGGTATTTGGTCTTTTTCTGATTGTAGTTAATTTCCATTTTTGGTGTGTTTAGGGTTTATTTGTCATTTTTGCTGGTTATGGTTGCTTCTATTTTGGGGGTTTTGGGTCTGTTTTGGGGTTTATTTGGCATGCATTTTTGGGGGTTTTATCTCTGCTTTTGGCTCTAGGTGATGTATGTGTGAATAAGGGGAGTGAAGGCATTTTGAAATGTCTATGTATATTTTGCTCTGTCTATGTGTTTTTGGCTCTTTATTTGCCATGGTAGGTTCCCCATTTTTGCTGGTTCATTGGTGAAATGTTGGTTATAGGTTCATATTAGGTTATCATGTATGCTAATCTGTTACAATTGTATTGAATAGGATAGGTGTTGGTTCCAATAATTTGTTACAATTGTATGAGTTGTCACATTTTAGTGCTAAATGCTAATTCTTATCTATATATTGCTGAGAAAGGGAGAAAGGCTAGGTGTGCGGGTAAGATCGAGAAAATTTCCATTAGTATCAGATTAGTTGGAAAGCTATAGCAGCTGTGGAAAAGGGGCCACAAAGTCTATTAGTTGGAAAGCCATTAGTAATCAGATTAGTTGGAAAGCTATTTCCCTATAAAGGCTATTATGTTCATTCCTTTACAGCAATGTTTCAATTATAATGAGCCTATAAATTATAATTTTTTGCCAACCACATGATTAAGTTTAGAGTTCAGATTCCATATATTTTAATTTGTAGTTGGACCTGGAACATAAAAGTGCTATTAATTATTACAATTGTATTGAATAGTATAGGTGTTGGTTCCAATAATTTGTTATCATGATTTGCTTCATTGCCACTTGATTTGTTGCTAATATAGAATTTTTAGTGGCTTGTTCTTTGGTGTCAGATGTATTGGTGATGCTTTGGGCTCATCTTGAGCCTAAGCTTGTGAAATAAATTCAAATTTTCTTGGCCTTTAAAAAAAGATAATATATCATCGCCCACTCCCACTTTTGTTTTCTCTTTTTAATGTTTTATTTGGTGCACTCTTTTTAATCTCTTATTTGTCATTACTGAATTGCAGCTTTTGTACAATTTGTTGGTTTGGTTGTTGACAACATGTATTTCGTAAATTTGCAGGTGGCCTGGTTCAAGAATGGAAGGAACAAGTAGTTCAAATGAAAAAAATGTAAGGAACATATTAACTATTTGTATTTGCATGAATGCGATCGATTTATTAATGATATGAACTTTATTGATACTTTGCAGATACGTTTGAGGCATGCATGTGCACCGAAATGGTTGCTTGAAGTTAATGAGAACCTGACACGTGAACAGAAAAATCAAATTGACGTCACCCCATTCAAGTGGGTTCTAAACATGCTGGCTAAATTGGAAATTTCTGGTGTGCTATTGTGGCAACTAGTGACTAGATGGGATAAGCGTAGCAGGGGTTTTAGAGTTAAGGGTAGGGTGGTTCCTTTTACGGCAATTGACGTTTGCCTTGCAATAGGACTACCTGTGGTAGGTGAGCGGGTGCCCGTTGATGACGATTTTAACTGTTATACATCATCTTTGTTCGGAGGGTCTAAGGTAACCGTTGATGAAATTTTACCGAGGTTTGCTTTGTTTAAGGAGGATGTGGGTGACTTTTGTAGGATGTACATTCTCCTTGCATTTGGAGAGTTTTACTTTCCAAGATCAGGGAGACTGTTATTTACTGGTTGTATTAAATTGCTAGATGACCTAGAGTCCTTAAATAGCTTCAATTAGGGTCTCACAGTTTATGATTTCTTGGTTGACAGTTTGAACAAAATTGCTCGTGCTATCAAAGAGGGAAAAATCTAAGCCAGATACATATATGTGGATGTGCAGCTATCTTGCAGGTATTTATTTGGTCATGTGTTATATCAAACATCGTAATTCTCTTTACATAAATTTACAGGTATTATGTATATTATTCTTTGTTGCAGATCTGGGCCTTGAACCACCTGTCAATGGGGGAAATACCTAACAATCCTCTTAGGTTTCCTTTCCCACGCTTTTTAAATTGGCAAATTCTGCGTTTGACCAAAAAAGAATAAAGGAAGCATTTGAAAAAAACTTGGTAAGTATCGATCTCTGTTGTTTGTAAAACATGTTGAAATTCAAATACAATGTGTATTTGATGTGCTTCTCATGTTAGCAGGTAACTCTAGAGGTAATAGCAACAAATGAAGAGCTTCAGTTTGAAATGGTCAAGGATGCCTTGCATCAAGCTGAACGTCAGTTTATGGGTATTACCGAGTATCGGCAATTGGTGGTGGAGTTGAGGTAGTACCGAGAGAGGATTGCGAGTCTTGAGGAAGTAGTTAGGGTGCTAAAAGATGCAGAGCTTCAACGCCAATCAACGGCCGAGCCGCATAATACAGATAAGGGAGGTTCCTTTCATGCATCTCCCGTGTGTCCATCTCCTCACACTAATATTTTTGCTAGCGAGGAAGGATGTTCGGATGTTGAAGGAGGCACGTGGTTACTAAACGAGCATTAATTTTCCATTTTTGTTGTTCAAGTGTTTATGGTCGTTGCCTTGATGAAAGCACATTGATAAACTTCTCTATGCAGGTGAATTACTGCTAAGCACTCCTCAGTGTTGAAATCAAGTGGATTTAGAAACAATGACCCTTAATTGTTTTGATGATAACAAATGATTAAGAGAACAATTTATTCTCTGATGTGTTTGTTAGTGTGCAGAAATCACTATTCATCAGAAGAAGATATCTCAGAAGACTTAGTGAAATCTTGAATTTCACACATCTAAGTCTGGCATTGATCCTCTGTTTTGATGCTGACATGATGTGAAAGCCTTGCTCTGAAGTTGGTTAACTCTGTTGGTGGTCAACGCTCTGGTGAGACCATACATGACTTAGTCAACTCTGTTTGACTAGTCAACTCTATTTGACCAGTCAAGTCTATTGGTAAATCAAGCTCTGGCAAGACTAGATCTTGATTTGGTCAACTCTGTTTGGTCAGTTAATGCTCTGGTAGATAACACTCTATTGAGACCACATTCTGTTTGGTCAACACTCTGGTCTTCAATCAACGCATATAACAGGATGGTTAGACCACTCTGTGGAAGCCTTCATGTAATTATACAAGACTCTCTGTTATATGAAAGGCAAATGAATTCTACGCTGAAGAAGTTGCCTCTGCTTCAAGCTCACTCTGATGAACAATGTAGCTCTGATAGGAAACAGACTGAAGCTTATTTAAGGCTACTTCACGTATTTAAGAGACCTCATTGATGAAGCATTTTAATGTACGAGGTATCAGAGGCAAAAGGGAATGTCAACGAATATAATCATCAGGAAACTTGCTCTCGAAGGGTCTAATATTCAAAAAGCTCACAAGAGACAAACACTCTGATTGTGTCTGCTGTGTGTCGGTATGCTTTGGCAGTGGAAAGCAGCGTGACTTGCTAAAGCCACAAAAACGGGATCTGAAGTCTTTTGACCTAGGTGAAAAGAGCTGTTAGATCACAACGGCACTATTCACAACCCTAGCTATATATACCTTACTTCATCCACTGAAGTAGGTTAACACTGTGATACAAAGTGAGCAACCAAGAATCATTCCAAGTATCTGAGATCACATTGAACAAAGCACTTAATCGTTTTTATTCTTTCAGTTTGAAAGTTATTCATTGTGCTTAAGTTTTTCATTGTATATCCTCTCTATGAGAGTTATTAGATATTGCTTCAAAACATTTTTCAACATTGTATTTAGCCCAGTAGTGGCTGCATTCCTTAGAGGCTTGATTGTACTAAGTCGTTCTAAGAAGTTGTGAGTATAGCCAGTTTGGCAGTATTATACTCTCAAGTGTAATCAGGTTGATTATAGTGGAGAAATCATTTAAGTGTGTGAAGGGACTAGACGTAGCTATCAGGTGATAGTGAACTAATATAAATCACTGTGTCACTCTCTTCTCTCTTCTCTTTACTTACGTACTGTCTTATTTTATTAACGAGTTGTTTTGAAAAGGTTTTCATAAACACACAAGCTTTGTGAAAAGTTTTCTAAAACCCAATTCAAACCCCCTTTTCTTGTGTTTTTGCCACGTTCACTCAGGAGTATGCTGGTCATGGTGTTAATGATCCTACGGCAGTTATGGCTGGTGTATTAGAGGAAGTAAGCAATGAAGATGGTGTTGGTAAGTACTGTATGTTAGAGAAAAACCTCTTAATTTGACCCATTTATGTGTCTACAAGTAAAGAGAGCTGGTACATTTTTGACTCGTTTTTTTTTGTTACCCATCATCTCTCAAAACTATCTTTTTCATATGTTTACATTGGATTCTGTTTGAACCTCTCATTTGCTATGGTTGCTGGGTCTTGGTAAATATTTGAATGACAATTTTAATGTAAATTGTGTTCATTTCTATACCTCGTTTTATTTCTTACTGATCCTGCAGTTTTAGAGGCTTAAAATGCTTGCTTAATTTTTACTAGGAACAATGTTGAAATTGGAATTGTCAATGTTATTAAGATTTATGCATATTGCATCTTAAAATCCGTTTAATTAATTTCTAACATTTGGATCACTGTTAACAGGTAAACATAATGTGGATGGTGGTGCTAGGTCTACATCAAACAGCATAACAAGAATTAAGGAAAATCCAAGAAAGCGTGTCCAAAGTGTCTCAATGCGTACTCCATTTAAGGCTACTTATGTGAAAAAAAGAAAAGGGCAATGAGCAGAAGCGTACTCCATTTAAGGCTACGTATATGAGAGAAAGAAAAGGGCAATGAGCAGAAGTCTGTGGATGGGATATGAATATGGGAAGGCTGGTAATGGCCATTTTTTTGGGAGATGTTTAGAACAATTATGTAATATTGTATATGGTAGATATGAATCACAAAGGTCATGTAACTCGTTTAAATCTTTTTGGGCTAATTGTATATGGTAAATATGAACCACAAAGGTCATATGACTCTTGTTTATATCTTTTTGGGTTGTTTCGAATAGTTAATGATATGAATAAATAAAAATATCATCATCATATTTGTGTAAGTTCATTCCATCCAACTTTGGTTAACAGGTTAAAATTTGTGGTAAAAAATGTGTTGTAGATGGTTAATGGCCACACTTGTAATATGAAAGTATCCCATTTGTGGTGATAAAGTGTTGGGAAAATTGTTCCAAGTATCAGGATAAGCCATTAACCAACGAATAAACTATATTAACCAAACTTTTACAAAGCATTAACTAAACTTTTTATGAATTATGAAAAATTTACTTAAAGCATCTGGACATGCCATTAACCAACGAATGAACTATATTAACCAAACTTTTACAAAGCATTAATCAAACTTTTTAGGAGTTGGGAAAAATTTACTTAAGCATCTGGACATGTCATTAACCAACGAATGAACTATATTAACCAAACTTTTACAAAGCATTAACCAAACCTTTTATAAGTTGTGAAAAATTTACTTAAAGCATCTGGACATGCCATTAACCAACGAATAAACTATATTAACCAAACTTTTACAAAGCATTAAACTAAACTTTTTATGAGTTGTGAAAAATTTACTTAAAGCATCTGGACATGTCATTAACTAACGAATGAACTATATTAACCAAACTTTTACAAAGCATTAAACAAACTTTTTATGAGTTGGGAAAAATTTACTTAAGTATCTAGACATGTTATTAACCAACGAATGAACTATATTAACTAAGCTTTTACAAAGCATTAACCAAACTTTTTATGAGTTGTGAAAAATTTACTTAAAGCATCTGGACATGCCATTAACCAACGAATGAACTATATTAACCAAGCTTTTACAAAGTATTAACCAAACTTTTTATGAGTTGTGAAAAATTTACTTAAAGCATCTGGACATGCCATTAACCAACGAATGAACTATATTAACCAAACTTTTACAAAGCATTAACCAAAACTTTTTTTGAGTTGTGAAAAATTTACTGGACATGCCATTAACCAACGAATGAACTATATTAATCAAACTTTTACAAAGCATTAACCAGAGTTTTTAAGAGTTGTGAAAAATTTACTTAAAGCATCTGGACATGCCATTAACCAACGAATGAACTATATTAACTAAACTTTTACAAAACATTAACCAAACTTTTTATGAGTTGTGAAAAATTTACTTAAGTATCTGGACATGCCATTAACCAATGAATGAACTATATTAACCAAACTTTTGCAAAGCATTAACCAGAGTTTTTAAAAGTTGTGAAATTTATCTGGATATGCCATTAACCAAAGAATGAACTATTTTAACCAAACTTTTACAAAGCGTTAACTAGAGTTTTTAAGAGTTGTGAAATTTATCTGGACATGCCATTAACCAAATAATGAACTATATTAACTAAACTTTTACAAAACATTAACCAGAGTTTTTAAGAGTTGTGAAAAAATTATCTGGACACGCGATTAACCAAAAAATGAACTATATTAACCAAACTTTTACAAAGTATTAACTAGCTTTTTTTATGAGTTTGGAAAAATTATCTGGACATGCCATTAACCAACGAATGAACTAAATTAACTAAACTTTTACAAAGCATTAACCAGAGTTTTTAAGAGTTGTGAAAAATTTATCTGGACACGCCATTAACCAAAGAATGAACTATATTGACTAAACTTTTACAAAGCATTAACCAGAGTTTTTATAAGTCTGAAAAATTTATCTGGACACGCCATTGACCAAAGAATGAACTATATTAACCAAATTTTTACAAAGCATTAACCAGAACTTTTAAAAGTTGTGAAATTTATCTGGACCTGCCATTAATCGAAGAATGAACTATATTAATCAAACATTTACAAAGCATTAACCAGAGTTTTTATGAGTTGTGAAAAATTATCTGGACACGCCATTAACCAAAAAATTTATCTGGACACGCCAACTCGTAATCTTCCAACTGGTATAAATATGTGAAAACCATTTACAAAATATATCTATCACTTGTCGATACAAAAAAGGGCAAAAAGTGTGTGATCTTCGAAGGTATCCTCGACGAAGAAATTGTCACAAATTTGTACTGAACTACGAGGATCCCGTGAAGTCTATTTTGGATGTTGTCAAAAGATCCGTGAATGATAGATTACTTCAAACCTGGACAACACCATATAAGAATCTAAAATAAAAGAAAATGAGCTAATAAATGACAGGCCATGAAAGATCCATACCTACGTACGCTGATTAACATCATCATTAAATGCAGCATCTAAACCCATAAATGGAGGCCGTGAAAGAATTGGATTTTGAGGAACCCAATTATTGTCTTAAAAAACGGAAACTGAAGCATCTGAATTCATATAAACACCCCTCGACTGTATAGAAAAAAGGTTAACTACTCAAATAAAGTCTCAGCTTGTCCTCAACAACTAGTTCATAAGTTATCTAAAAACTCTATAACATAACACATAAATCCATAAATACATATAAATTTAGCCCACAACACACCAAACCTAACATTTTATACATTTAGTACAATCTTATAATGGACACGAACTGCGGTACTTGCATCCGACGAATCTCCACCAGCCACAACCTCAACAGATGATTCTACACAGACGTTGGCTTCGATCTGATTACCCAATCTTCCCATATTGCCCTCCTACACATTTGGACAAAAAAATAGGTAAGATGCAATAATTTTGTCAGAAAGGTATACTTGAATTGAACTGAAACTAAAACTAAAACTAAAACTGTGTTATTTGAATTGTAAAAGAATCGACAGTTTCTGAAAGTTTGGTTAACAGGGTTCAAATTGATGGTTAATACTGTGTTGTATATGGTTAATACATAGTTTCTGATAGAAAACGCATACCTTAGTAGTCTCATTGTCATCACTTTGCTTGGTTTGCTTCCTGGCCTTCTTAACAACCTTTTCAACTACAGATATTTTTTCTCTTTAATGGAGCTTTACGTTTGACCCGCAATGGACTGCGAATTTCAGAAGCTTTGTTTGGATTTGAGTCATCATTGGAACTCCTTTTAACATTGTTCGTTGTAGCATCCATGGTGGGCAAATTAGAATTAAATTCATGTAATATTTCGTGGAGTGCCTTAGTTACATCTTCAGAATCTGTAGCTACTTCAGCAACCTCATGGAAATGCTTGCACAATTTGTCAAATATGTCCATCTGTGGGTTCAATTCCATCACACCATAATTGCTCTTAATATATGCATGCTTCCTTTTAATATTTTTCTTCCATCTTGCTAAAACGTACTTCTTTGGCACGTTTTTAAGCCTCTCTTGAGTACACACACATAAGGCATGGCGACACAAAATACATCTAAACTCAAACAACGAGCATTCACAGCTGAGATCATGGTTGTCACGATTAAAGACAACTTTAAAGACACATTCTTTATGTCTTTCTCCAACTAACACCTCCTCCAACACATGATAAATAGCAAGGCAACCCTCTACAGTCTTCAAGGAGTAAGCACAATTCATTTTACCTCTAAATTCAGCTTGAACCTCCTTAAATTTGGCATGAGTGTACTCGCCTTGGAATTGCTTTTCAACTGACGAGTTTGAGCCGCAAGGAATTATTGTATCCATTGATCAAAAATCCGCTTCAAATTCTTTTTTTGCTCTACTTCTGAGAGCTTTATCATATTGCTTTACAAACTGGTTTAGACTTGTTGTTGAATTGATATATCCATTAAAGAAAGCATGTATGCTCTCACTTCGTTGTGTTGTTGACATACCTGCCCAAAAATATTTCTTTAACATGGTTGATGGCCATCTATGACGCTCAGTATACAGCCCACTCAACCAATCATTCTCCCGAAGCTCAAATTTGTCGATGAAAGAACACCATTTCTCTTCAAAATTAGCTGCTGTGATTGTTTCATAAACCCCTTCTTTCATTGCAGACTTAATCCTTTTATATTCACCATATCTGCTGAGCTTTTTCAGGAACTTTTTTTCATTATATGCCATAAGCACCACATATGGCGAGTTGTAGGGAAGACCAACTCAATAGCATTTTGCATGGCCTTACATTGGTCAGTCACAATACCCATAGGGGCCTTTCCTAGCATACAAGGAAGCCATGATTGGAAAAGCCACAAAAATGACTTTGTGTCTTCTGCTGAAAGTAGACCACATCCAAGTAATGTTGATTGACCATGGTGATTCATACCAAAAAAGGGAGCAAAAGACATGTCATATTTATTGGTCAAATATGTTGTGTCAAAAGTTACAACATCTCCAAAATATTTATAAGCAGCTCTACTTCTTGCATCAACCCAAAACACATTTCTGACATGAAAATCATCATCCAAATCTATGTCATAGAAGAAATTTGTATTTTGTTCCCTCATTTGGCAAAATTAACTTATCAAGGCCTTGCCATCACCTTCTTTTCCAATTGCACGCCTTTCCTTGTTAACATAATTCCTCACGTCTCTTTCACAAAATGGTATATTTTCATGCCCTCCTGCGTCTGTAACAAGAGATTGGAAAGTCTTGTTAATCCTCACCCCTGCATCATCATTGATTTGAATTGTTCTCCTTACATGCAGGTTCATTTTCTTGTTAGCCTTGAACAACCTTGCCTTGGTAGGGCTGATCTCGTGAGAATGGTCAAGTTCAAATTTTTTAATGTACCACAGTCCATCTTCTCCCAACTTAATACAAATCTTTGCAGGACAATTTTGCGCCTTAGTCGAAAGTGCCTTCAACGTACATTGAATTTTTGACACATGAGACCCTCCTCTTGAGCATGCTAGAATTAAGTAGCAAAGGTTCCCATCATCTCCTTTTTTTGATGTTCTAATCTTCCACCCAAAACCCTTTCTTGAAGCGTACTCTCCATAAAATGATTTAACCTCATCTATGCAAAAAAAACACATCCCTGTTGCAGATTCCCAACTTGCGTGATCATCATTAAAATTGTCAACTCCAATAGATTCACCATGAACATTACCGCAATCCACGAAATTATTTGAACTATCCATGAATTTTCAATTGTTGGTGCCACACCAAAACTGCACAAAATAGCCCAATTAGATCTATTATAGGTTATATTACAATAATAGGGATTTAGAAGCTTATTGCATCAAACAGGGTTGTAAATTTAAAAATCACAACAAAAATACAACATATAATGGCATGTCCAGATAAATTTCACAACTCTTATAAACTCTGGTTAATGCTTTGTAAAAGTTTGGTTAATATAGTTCATTCTTTGGTTAATGACATGTTCAGATAAATTTCACAACTCTTAAAAACTCTGGTCAACGCTTTGTAAAAGTTTGTTAATATAGTTCATTCTTTGGTTAATGACATGTCCAGATAAATTTCACAACTCTTAAAAACTCAGGTTAATGCTTTCAAGAGGTTTATCTCAGTAACCATATTCTCAGTACGTTATTAAACATATTCTCAATAAACATGCTTGATATTATAAACTCATATTAATACCTAATTACAAATGCTCATACGTGGTTAACAGTTTTCAACTTTCTAGTTAATGGTATATCATGTTTGGTTAATGGTACGCATAGAGTACATTGATAACTCATTAACCACCCAATGCACTTTATTAACCAATGTTTTGCACACCATTAACCACATAATCAGTCACGTGTCACAATAAAAAACTTGCAGAAATTCATACGGTTTTTCAAGGGAAGGAGAACAACCCAAATTTGTGTGAAGAAGATAGACAATATTTACAATGAAAGAACAGGAATGTCGATTAAACCTTTATTTTGATGTAGAAAGAACGAAAGAACAGGAATGGAGAAAGAATGAAAGAACAAAAAAATAAATAAACTTATAAGGAAGAAGATGAAGTGTGTTTCTTCTAATTTAATGAAAGCTTTTATCTCTTATCAGACTGAAAAAGAGAAGTTGTGACAGGATAATGAACAAAATTAACTTACAAAGAAGAAGATGAAGTTGAATTCAAGTAGTGGGTGATGAACTAGGTGATAATGAAAGCTTTTTCAATCATGGAGTTGGAGCTAGATGACAAGCTTGAGTGGGAGAGCTCGACCTCGTATGGAAGATTTGGGTGATGGTAGGAGACAATGAGAGAAGCTTCGTTCCTTACGTGTTCCCAGACCAGGCAGCAAAGTGAAAAGATAAAAAAAAAGAGGAAAAGTGAAAGTGAAAAAAAGAGGGAAAGTGAAAGTAAAAGAAAGAAAGAAAAAAATAAAAAAAGAGGCAAATAGGGTGTCCACCGTATGTTGTCTAAAAATGGTGTCAACCTAACATTTCTATTCATGTAAATGTAGCTATACATTAATTAAGGAGTTGGTTTATAAATTAAACAAACATTTTATCTTTTCTTAATTAATAGGATTTAAAAGTTAAGATCAATAATGAGAGTTGGAGGATTGAGAGGGCTCAAAAGAATGGAAGAGGAAGCTGTTGTCGATTGTAGCACCGTGTTTAATCCGGGTGACAACCGCTTTCAGGTTGAACACATGGAGGTGGTAAAGTTGTCGGAAGAAGAAGATTTTTGCACAGGGGATCAAAGAGTGAGTGGTACTTGGATCCAAAGACAAGGTGGGTAGTAGAGTGCCTATGTATAAACATGAGGTCATGGCGTTAGTAGATATCAGAGAGGAGATTGTCTAGAGCGGTATTTTCAAACTTTTTATGTTCCCTGATGTATGGGAGTTGGGAGGAAAAGGCATGGTTTGAGAGGAAAGAGAAAGGGAAATAGCCTCTCATTTTGTATGGGTTTATTTTTCTTTGAAAAAAATTAAAATTTCTCAATGTTGAGAAAACTAAAAAATGAACTTTATGAGTATTTTTTAGGGTAATTTTTATCTATATTACTAATCGTTACTCCCTCCGTCCCATATCTTTGAATATTTTAACATTTTATTTTTGTCCCATAACTTCGGTTGTTTTAGGATACAATGTATAATTTAGCTTTTCTTTTCCACTTTACCCCTAAATTAATTTAGAAATAAATTAATTATAATTTATATTTACTATGTAGTTACATTTGAATTTGCATTAAAAAAATGCACCTTATTAATTAAGAATATGGAAAGGCTTGAATAGTTGTTGTGAGAGTAGTGTGATTACATAATATAATGGGAATGTGTAAAATATTTAGTGACAAAGAAATGCACTAACTAGAGATAATATAGTCTATATTTTTTTTCTATTAATTGTTTCTTAGTCCATGTGTCACAATCTTAAACACCAAAAGATATGGGACGAAGGGATTAATACATTACTAGTCATAAGTCTTTCTCTCTCTTTCCTCTCCGAAATCTCAAACAAGTTATAAAAAAATAAGAAAAACACGAGAAAAGAAGGTTGAGTGGTGTTTTCAAACTTTTTAAATGAAAAGTCTTTTTCTAATGAAAATTGTTTGCAAAATTTTTATAGATAACAGTTTGGAACGTGTTGTGTGTTGTCAACCTCTATTTTTGCCTTTATAGTGCTTTTTATTTAGGCGGGTTTTTCTTTCTTGTTGATTTTTTGGTTGTTTTTGTTCGTGGGTTTTGGCCTAGTCCCCTCATTTTTATTTGTTTCTCTTTTTTCTTTTTCTTCAATAAAATTTAGGTGGGGGTACTCTTTTTCCTTCTTGATTTTTTTCCATAATGAGGATTTTGCATCAGAAGGTTTTAACGAGACCCCTCTCCTTTTTTTTGCCAAAAAAAAAAGTTTGAAAACTTAAAGTTTTAGTATATGGTTTAAGAACCTGGTTATATATTTATGTTCAAGGGCATCTTAAATCTTTTGTTAATTTGTTAGTTCACAATTGAAAATAACAAGAGATAATGGAATAAGAAGAGCACATCAAACGATTTATGTTGGTTCAGTCCACAATCGCTCACAGCTAAATTCTATCAATGACCTTTTACCGAGATTTGTCACCAACAAACATTCCACCTAGCTAGGGATAGTTGCACCAAGTTTATTTTACTCCTTAATCTTTTCAGGTTTTGCCACAACTATTCTTTTTAATTTGACATTTACCGGATCTACAACGAATTATACAAAAAAATGAATTTTGAGATTTGATCCGACATTACATACCGATCATTGTAAAGTATAGGCCTATTTGCATGGACGGTACCAAGAATGGAAAACCCATACTAGTGACACAAAGATATCATAGTCATCTTACTTACCTTAGGGAGTCGTAGCAGCCCATAGGTGATCAGTTGCGTATTCCAGCAAAAGGGGAAGAGCTCTCTAGTCAACATCTCCAAAGGACACTATTCTCTTAGTCAAAACTTTACCAGTCAGTTTCTCCTTATAAAAAGAAAGAAAACGATACTATAGGTATGCTATATGTTTCATCCTATTTGTTAAGGCTAAAACACATACTTGTTTGAGCGTTGAAGTACCTTTATAGGTACTTGGCCCCGCCATACTAATCAAGGCCAAACCGGAGGGGCCATTTAGCCATTTCTTGATCATCCAAGGGAGGCTCAATTCACCATCAAGTTTGCTGGAGAATTAGGATAGAACACTGACATCGTTTGTGGGAACAAAGTTGTCCCCATCAAGCTCTCGCAAACACTCTAAGCTCATCTAAACAAGTTGCACTTACAACAAAGACCTTCGTCAGAAGAGAGGAGATCAGAATGAGCCAAGCCTAAACGGAGAAGATCAAGGATAAAAGAAAGTTTCCAGAGAACCCGTCTTGGAAGTGGTCCTGCGACGAGTATCAACCACGAACCTCCCCTAAGAAAGATCATCCGGAGAAATCATATATCCGCTGGAAATGCCAGCTCCACTCGAAATCGACTTTCCCTAAGGGAGAGGGACGTTTCATAGGGGAAGAGCCAAACAA
Organism: Calophaca sinica; assembly: GCA_037113605.1. NCBI lineage: Eukaryota > Viridiplantae > Streptophyta > Magnoliopsida > Fabales > Fabaceae > Calophaca > Calophaca sinica. The sequence goes on along the minus strand of CM073734.1, from coordinate 16,115,717 downwards.
ACTCATGGTGAACATGGCCACATTCGGCACAACACGTAAGGTGCGTACTTGTGGACCAAGTGAGCTCGGCAGATGTACTTTTCTATGATGCGTTCAAAAAATGCAGATGAGGCACCACGACCTCACCCCATGCGGGTGGCAAGGTTACACCAAAGGGACATCTACGTGTCGTCGTAACGTTGGAAGACGACGGTGGAAAAAGAACGACCATGGTGACACTCACTGTGGTTGACGTGCTGACCCCATACAACACTATCTTAGGGCGGTCCTTTCTAAAAAAAATAGAGGTGGTACTTGTGGTGGGATTGCTAGAAATGCGATTACGAAATTTTCACGAGATGAATATAACCATTAGAGGCGGCTCAGTGGCGGTCTGAAGGCCTGGCAGTGATGGGCAATATAAAAAGGTTGTGTAAACACCACGGAGACGACTAAAACCCACGATCTGTCACGAATTACTACATAAATGCAATAGATTACTGGCAAGAAAACATGTCTCCAGGCAACGATAGTGATGGTTGTGACATCCTGATTTTTAAAACAATATTAAGTGATAAACGGGAGTCAGAAACGTTAATTAAGGACAAAATGGGTTTAAGCAACGTCTAGAACACTCTAGAAAGGCATGGAACACTTGAGAATCTTCTAGAACACTGAAAATGAGATATTTTCGGTCAGCCTCCATCGCGACGCGATGAGACTAGTGTAAGTTGGGTCGCGACGTGATATAAGTCGGTGGGTAAGTCAGTGAATCAGAAGGTGGGATTACTGACACATGTCCCTCATCGCGACGCGATGACCTTTGTGCCTGGAGACCATCGCGACGCGATGGACCCAAAATGGCTATAAATACCACCCTTCACCCTCCATTCTCCTCACTTCTTCCAAAGGATCCTTTGGGAGGGTGTGGAGGAGCTTGGGAGGCGCGACAGAGATGCGGGGACGGGACGCGAGCGGCAGCAGTCTTTTAAGCCAGGTAAGGGGGAAGATACCTTAATCACTAGGAAAAATAGGTAGTAGAGTAGTACTGTTAGCATGTGTAGGGGACCTTAACCCTACTAGGGGTTGATAACAGCAGCACCTCAGGAGAGGTGTCGTGACCTGTGATAGCTGAGGACAGGTATCAGAGGTCTATTAACTATAGGAATGATCTATGAAATCTATGGATGGATGTTGATTGATGTGATGCTAATTGATAAGAATGTTTTATGATTGTGTGACTGTTGATGTGCTAAATGATAATATGTTGGTAGTAGGTCGCCTGAGCGACACTAGGGTTGATCCTTATATTGATTAAGGATGATGGATAATCTGATTAACATGCTAATATTTATGTACTGGCTCTATATGATATTTGTGAGTTCGATGTATGAGTCAAGGTGACGCCCTCTAGTTGGAGGTTTGCGAATCCCTAGACGGTAATAACAAGTATTATCGTCGAGACTCTGTTTGTGGTGATAGCCGGGTCGGTGTACCCGAGGTTGGTGTATCTGAGGTATCGACGGGATGGTAATGAGATCAATCGGTTGGCCTTAAGGGGTATGGACTCGGCCAAGACCTTAAAGGGTATGGACTTGGTCTTTCCGATGAGGCTCTCCATGTCCGTGGTACCAAAGGTACGGAGCAGTTTGGAGATAGTTGGTGGTCTTGAGGGGTATGGACTCGGTCATCCGGACGAGTCTCCAGGATTTCACGTCTGACGGGTGGACAATCTTGGCCATTTCCAATATGGGGGATGTCGTCCTTGTGTATGGGACGGTACCTTACTCCGGTAATTATGTTAGTGTAAGCCCTAGAGGCCAATATAGTTCCTTTTGAACTTATAATTTGTATCATGTTATTTATCTATTATATGAGGCATTTCAGTTGTTATGTTTGTTTTAATGTAATAAAGTCCTTGAGTAAAAGTTCAATTCTAATAGAACATCGAGTAGACGACTCGGTTGTGAGATACTATAGAACTTACTCTAAATATCTGTAGTCAAGTATTATTATTATTAAGGACAATAATAATACATCAAGACTATTATGCGGGTGGACTGATAACCTCATCTCACAGGTTATAGATATGAGATATCAAGTCACCGCATAGGTACACATTAGGGTAATTGTGTATTGGATTGACCCACCATGAGAATACTACATGGTGTGTTATGTAAGTGTCATATGTCATTCTCATAGTGATAATGGTGTATGCCACCCTTTGACCTGAAACCACTATGGTCTCTACATGAGGAGTTGAGTGTTTTATTATCGTCAAACATTGTCTGTAATAGGACAATTATAAAGTAGGTTAACTGGGCACTTCACGAGTCATGCAGAGGGACATGAGTGACCTAGATGGGATTTGCCCATCCTACATAGCAGGAGTAATATATGTGGGGCCCTTGATAGAGTATGACTGTAAAATGCATGGCCATGCTGAAATAAGTCAATATGAGATATTGATCTTATTTGTTGCTACTTAGTCTACTTGGGTATCAAGGAATATAATGTTGAACTATACAAGGGTGACACACACTATGTCTTGTGTTCAATATAGATATAAGGGCAAAAGGGTAATTATACACATGATCATTATCTTGGAAAGGTTACGTCATAATACTGACATTCTCGTTACTTTGGTAGCAGTGATGTGTTGCTAGACATCGCTCTCTGTTTATAATATTAAATAGTGATTTAATATTACGGGAACCTACAGGGTCACACACATAAGAACAGATTTAATGGGAGATTAAATATAAATGAGTAAGACTTATTTTATTCAGTGGTGCGCTCTTATGACGCACCATCGTAAGTCAAGAGCAACGCAGCACATGGTAAGCTACGGTGCGCCGCTAGGTCAGTCTTAAGTGGTTCTACAAATAGAACACTTAAGCAAAAAGTTCAGACACGGAATTGACCCTAGCCGTACAGAGAGACCTTGTGTGCGTTAAGTGACGGCCGGCCCATTAAATCGGCTAGCACGATGAAGCGAAGGCGCTCCCATTCAAGCTTTGTTCGTGTGGGCTGCGTAGAGGCATTGTCATCGATGCGGCGCTTCGTGCTCGACTCCGATTCTAAATGCGCAGCGATTTGCGCTACAAGAGGTAACTAACGTAATCCCTGAATCATGACCATTTGCAAGGATCCATGGAAGGGAAATTTTAATTTGCCGCTGTGTTTTATCTTTGATTATTGCGTGATTTCCCTACAAATTGGATATAGTAGTATGGGATGCCATAACTAGTAATCGGAGATGGTAGCATATTAGGATATGTTCCCGGGACAACCAACTTAAGTTTTGTTTCTGTGCCCTGAGACTGGTGATCGATCTAGGGAGTGGGGCGTTAATGGCCCGCAATATTCAGTGATGGCCTGGGACAATAAGGCCAGTGATTAGCCTGAATATCTGGTGATCTGGGTTTGTAGGGCCGGTTATCAGCCCGAAGGACCGATGTTATGTGTCAACCCCTGGGACAATAGAGCCGGTGATCAGCTGAATGTCTAGTGGTTTGGGTCTGTAGGGCCGGTGATCAGCCCGAAAGGCCAGTGACACGTGTCAGTCTGTGTGATGTGGTCAGTATAGTTTGATATGTGACCGTGTACTCAGGAGTCTGAGTGTGTGACATCAGTGGTAACAGTCATGATGATGATTGTGATGTCTTGATGTTTATACTGTTATGTGTTGAGCTGAGCATGATAGTAGTCTCTCTCTACTATACTGTTTTCCTGCTTGATGGTGATTGATGAGTGTCTTACCCCTTCATTTTCCGTGTTTTCTATATTATATAATGATTGATAGCAAATGAATAAGAAGTTTAAGTACTTAAAGCCTGGGAAGCAGTGTTGCATCACGGCCAGTGTGTCCTGTTGCGTACTCTGATATTGGATTGAAAATGTGTTATTGCTGAAGTCAGGATAAAGTGACGCCCTATCTTGGCGGGGTGTTACATTAGTGGTATCAAAGCAGTTCGGTTCTAACCGGACTGTGGGGAGGGTTGAGTCACTGGCCGTGTTTAGAGTCTAGTTGTCTCCACATCGAATGACAATTGTGTTGGGATTGGGTAGAGAGTTTTGAACGTGGCAAAAACACAAGAAAGGGGGGGTTTGAATTGGGTTTTAAAAAAAAACTTTTTCGCAAATACAAATGTTTATGAAAAATAACTATTGAATGAACTGTGCAAGGAATAAAGAGTAGAGAGAAGAAAGAGACACAGAGATTTATACTAGTTCACTATCACCTGATAGCTACGTCTAGTCCCTTCACTCACTTGAAGGATTTCTCCACTATAATCAACTGATTACACTTGAGAGTATATTTCTGCCAACTGGCTATACTCACAACTTCTTAGAAACGACTTCGATGCAGTTGAGCCTCTAAGGTATACTGACCCTTCTTGGGCTAAGTACAGATTCAAATAAGAGTTTTGAAACAATATAGAGATAACTCTCTTCAGAGAGGATTTACAATGAAAATACTTTTAGCACAAAATAACTTTCTTAAAAAAAGAATAAAACAGTAAGTGCCTTGTTCGAAGATCTCAGAGACTTGGATGAATTCTTGATTGCTCACTGTCTCTTGATTGGGTAGTGTTTGAGAAGATAGATGTTGATGCTCTCACTACTCAGAAAAATATTCAAGTTGCTAGCTTGCGTACAACTATATTGAAAATCGTTTGTTGTTCTCAATATGTATTACTTCAGTGTATGAGGTAGGATATATAGCTAGGATTGAAAAAGTGCCGATATATAGCTAGGATTGAAAAAGTGCCGTTGTGACACAACGTCTCTTTTTGTCCGAGGTCAAAGCTTCAGATCCTGGAACTTTGGCTTTTGCAGGTTACGTCGCTTTCAAGGCGAGAAAAGCATTCGAGTATTATACGCAATGTCAGTAACTTTGTCCTTAGTGAGCTTTTCAAAATATAGACACTTCAAGCACAAGTTTCCTTGATGATTTTATCCTTTGACATTCTTCTTGTCTAATGATACCTCGTATAACAAGGTACTTCAATTTCACTATCAGAGCTCTTCGTTCAAAGACTTCACTGTTCACCAGAATCAAGTATTCTTCAATACAGAGTGAGAGGGCTATCACATAGCGATTCTTCTTTGAAGCACAATAAGTCTTCATGGAGTGCACTTAGTGGAATCTGTTGTATTGTTGACTTGCACGGAGAGTTGAGCAGCAGATTGTGACTATGCTCTAACAGGCGTTGACCATCACAAGAGCGTTGACCAAACAGATTTGGAGTCTTCGAAGAAGCGAGGTCACCAACAGATTTGACCGAGTCAAATCATGTTTTGCATCATATACAGTGTTGACCAACAGCGAATGTTGACTAACTCCAGGCGTTGACCAAGCAGATTCTATGTGCCAAGAATCGAGCGAGGCGGACTTTGATGAGTGAAGTTCAAGATTTCACTAAGTCTTCAAGCAAATTTCTCTGAGTATAAATACTTTACGCACACTTATAACCATGTTAGAGAATAAATTGTTCTCTTAATCTTTTGTTATCATCAAAACAATTAAGGGTTATTGTTTACGAATCCACTTGATTCCAACAATCTCCCTTTTTGATGATGACAAATACATATATTGATGAACAATTTTTCTTTATATAAAAATATTTATTGAGATGATTTGAGGCTCCCCTGAATTAAGCATATATAAATATTTCTAAGTGTAACAGAGCATAAGATATTACAAAGATATAAGTTTCAGAGCATACAGGAATATATTAATCGAACACATAATGTATGCATGATGACACTTGGTTGATACACTAGGTTCATCAATTGCTTTATACTCTCTATATTCTTCTCCCCTTTTGTCATCGGACAAAAAGGTTAAAACAGAAATAAAGAACATCACAGTCAAAGCAGTATAAAGAAAGATAAAGAGAAAACTTTAAGTGTCATAAATAAATTTCATTAGAAATAAAAGCAGTGAGCAAATAAACAAAAACAAACTCAAAGGAAATCTATCAAAAGGAGAAAACTAAAAGGTAAAAAGCCTAAGGTTTTCTAGGGCTTGTCCATCTTCTCCAAAACTTCTTTGTAGTAAAGTAGTTGACAAGTCAAGCCTCACGATCAATAGTTTCAGAGTGTTGTTGAGAGGCTTCCATAAACCTCGTTGAATTTGTTGCTATCATCCACAAGTTTGTCATACACTTGCCCGGTATCACTCTTGATTGGCTTGTAGAGGCAGAGCGGATGAGGATGGTTGAACAACCATTGCGGTAGGATCGGGAGGAGGTGTTCTGAGGTTCTCTTGGAGGAGTAGGAGGGCGAGGAGGAGGGAGGTTCAGGTTCAGGTTCCCAAACAACATTGACCTCTTCTCTTGGAGGAACTCTCCATTTGAGGCGGCATGCCATCTCCTATTTCTTTCTTCTTGTTCTTGCCTGTGCTTGTCAAACCAAGTGTTCACAGACACCCAGTTCTCATACCGATCTTCTTCAGCAAGATCATTGACTACTTCATCAATTCTGTCTTCTCCAAGGAAACCCCAGAAACGAGATTCCCTGTATCTTGCAGCTTTGAAGTACTCAATGCTATCAATTAAATTTGGAAAAACGTTGGGCACAATTCTTGGTTCCCGAAGACCAGGCTCAGAGGGTCCAGGGGGTGCAGTGAGGAGAAGTGGCAGTGGCTCAATGATCTCTACATCAGTCGGTTCGGAAGAAAGATTACGAGCGCTTCATGGGCCATATCGCCAGAGAGATCAATAGTATCATCCCCACGGGTTCTGCAGCGGTCTGGTTCTCCTTGGAGAGGAGAATTTGGAGGAAAACGATTGAGACATGAAGGGTACCATTATGGGAAGTCCGAAAGAGGAGTCGAGGAGAGGTTGCAAAATGCGAAGAGGTTGAGCTTCACACACAACCATATTGCGGATTCAAGAGATGAAGACTCTTGAACCCTGGACTCAGATTCAGGTTCCTCGAAATGGGCTCGATCTCACAGGGTATGTTGAGGTCTGGTTGTTGGTGAGGGTGAAGCGGGTCTAGGTGGAGAAGCTGGTTTGGGTGGTGATTTAGGTGGTGAAGGTGTTTGGGGTTGTAGAGGAGATGATGGAGGTGTAGTTTCAGTTTGAGGCATAGTGGAAGTTGGGGGGAAAGAGGGTAAAGGTTCAATATAGGGAATTTGAACCTGTGGTTGAGGTCTTTGTCTAGTCCTCAAGGGAGCAACATCATCTTCATCAGATGATTCTGAAAAGTGCTCGAAACCTGTTCTTCATGTCCACGGCCTTGGTCCCTCCAGGCTTCTCATAGATAGTCTCATTTACAACATCCCAGCCACCAGCATCCTTTTCCCAACCAGGGGTTTCAACCGCTCCATCATTAGGGCAATGGGTGACCTCAGCAATTAGGTCCTGAGTGACCACAATGCGCCTGCCTTGAACATGACTCAGAATGGTCTTATCTTTACTCCAAGCATAAGTCCAGAACTCCTTCACCAGATTCTCATAGGCGAGTTGGTCATGTAGAAGAAATCCATTATCCCCATGTCAATGAAGTCCGCTCAAGTCGTATCCTTCATTTGCCATATCCTCAAACCTTACGCCGTGTTCCACCAACACTTTGAGGTCGAGGGTTGAAGATTTTCCAGCGTTACTCTACGCTCTTCTTGAGGAACTTGAACTTACAGATTGTTGTTGTGGAGCGACCATTGTTGAAATCGGAGAAACACAGTGCGAAGATGAAAGGGGTTTAGGGTTGAAATGCTTAGACTTCTCTTTGAGAGATAGAGTGGGTAGTGGGTGATGTGAGTGAGTGAGTGGGTGAGTGGGTTATAAGCGTGTTCGAGAAGTTTAAGCATTATCGCCATTTTGAAATGAATTTTTGAAAATAAATTTGTCTTTTTCAAGCGTGTAGCTGTCAAAATTAAAGAGGCGTGATAAAGCTGTCATTGCTTGTGATAAAAGCAATTATGACTCGGTAAAAGCAAATGTCAATCACTAACGCATCAACCAGTCTCGAGAGAGACACGTGTACTTAAGATTCCCAGAGACGGACTATGTAATGAACATACGAGCAGTTAATGAAAAGAATATAACAAGTTAAGATAATCAATGATTTAACTACGACAGAGCCAACACACTCAAGCAGAGTCAACAAGTCAAACAAGTCAAACAGAATCAATTAGTCAAGCGAGTCAACTATCTTCACGCAGAGTCAACTTGTCAAGCGAGTCATCTATATTCAGATTAAACACCTATTCCTTTATAAGAAGGAAATTCAAGTTCTTTCTTATAAAGTTGAATCTATCTTCAGCAAGGGGTTTTGTAAAGATATCTGCCCATTGATGGTCAGTATCAATAAATTTAATTTCAAGAATCCCTTTCTGAACATAGTCTCTAATAAAATGATGTTTAATTTCAATATGTTTGGCTCGAGAATGCAAAATAGGGTTTTTAGTCAAGCATATAGTAGAAGTATTATCACAGTATATAGGGATTTTACTCTCTTTAATCTGATAGTTCTCAAGTTGATACTTCATCCAAAGTAGTTGTGAGCTACAACTTGCAGCAGATATGTACTCAGCTTCTGCTGTTGATAGTGCAATTGTGCTTTGTCTTTTGCTGGACCAAGAGACAAGATTTGCTCCAAGAAATTGGCAGCCACCACTTGTGCTTTTCCTTTCAATTCTGTCTCCAGCAAAGTCAGCATCACAGAAACCTACTAACTTGTAATCATCTGAGTTCTTATAAAGCAAAGCAAGATTAGTAGTTCCTTTAAGATACCTAAATATCCTTTTAACCTTGATTAAGTGAGATTCTCTAGGATCAGATTGAAATCTTGCACATAAGCACACACTAAACATAATATCAGGCCTTGAGGCTGTAAGATAGAGGAGTGAACCAATCATACCTCTATATACCTTTGGTCTACCTTTTTACTTGATTCATCTTTGCCAAGAGCACATGTTGGATGCATTGGTGTGCTCATAGGTTTGGTTTCCTCTATCTTGAACTTCTTGTGATTCTTTCACATACTTAGTCCGATGGATATAAGTTCCATCTTGACATTGTTTTATTTGAATGCCAAGGAAGAATTTTAGTTCTCCCATCATACTCATCTCAAATTCATTACGCATAAGCTTAGAGAATTCTTTGCAAAGAGACTCATTAGTAGCACCAAAGATAATATCATCTACATAAATTTGAACTACAATGAAATGCTTTTTAGATGATTTTCTAAAGAGGGTTGTATCCACCTGTCCTCTTTCAAAACCATTTGACATTAAAAAGGAACTCAATCTGTCATACCAGGCTCTTGGAGCTTGTTTAAGACCATAAAGTGCCTTTTTAAGTTTGAAAACATGTTCAGGAAACTCAGTATCTTCAAAACCAGGTGGTTGTTTCACAAACACTTCCTCATTTATGAAACCATTTAAAAATACACTTTTTACATCCATTTGGTACAAAGTAATGCCATGATGTGCAGCATAAGAGAGTAATATTCTAATAGCTTCAAGTCTAGCTACAGGAGCAAAGGTTTGATATAATCAATACCTTCCTCTTGTGAGTAACCTTGTGCAATAAGTCTAGCCTTGTTCCTTACCACTTTTCCATCTTCATCAAGTTTGTTTCTGAACACCCACTTGGTTCCAATGGTTAACTTGTCCTCTGGAGGAGGCACAAGCTTCCACACATCGTTCCTTTGAAATTGATTTAGCTCTTCTTGTATAGCAATGATCCAACCATCATCGAAGGGCTTCATCAATTGTTTTTGGCTCTATCTCGAGAGTAAGGCCAGGTCAGTGTTCTCTCGGAGAGGATCTTGTTACGACTTTATCACTAGGTTCACCAATGATTTGGTCCTTTGGGTGATGGGGTTTGAACTTCCAGTCTGATATGATTATTTCCTTATCACGAATCAGCACCAGAGACTTCACGGAGATCACACAGAAACATCACGAGTCGGCACTTGTGATATCAACTCTTGTTTCCTTGTTTAGCTGTAAATCTGCAAAAACTTCAACTAGCTGTGGCGTATCATTGGCACGCTTTTTATGATCAAATCTTAGATGCATAGGTGCCTCAACAACTAAGGTTTCTTTGTTGTATATTACCGTATGCTTTAGAGCGTTCAGAATATCCCAAAAAGATAGCTCTATGTGATTTAGAGTCAAATTTTCCTAGACTGTCCTTTGTATTGAGAACAAAGCAGTCACACCCAAATTGATGAAAATATGAAATGTTGGGTTTTCTTCCTTTCCATAATTCATAAGGAGTCTTATTCAAGATAGGTCTAATATAGATTCTATTTTGAATGTAACATCTGATGTTTACAAACACGCCCAAAAGTACTTAGCAATATTTGTTTCGTGAATCATGGTTCTGGCCATTTCTTGCAAAGATCTATTTTTCCTTTCTACAACACCATTTTGTTGTGGTGTTCTAGGGGATGAAAAGTTATGAAAAATACCATTTTCTTCACAGAAGTTTTGAAAGGATTCATTTTCAAATTCACCACCATGATCACTTCTAATAGTAGTAATACAAAAACCTTTTTCATTTTGCACTTGTTTGCAGACAGAGAGGCAGTTCTGGTTGGTCCAAATAAATCTAAATGTAAAAGCTCAAGGGGCCTTGAGGTGGAAACAATATTTTTGGAATTAAAAGAAGATTTCGTTTGTTTCCCTTTTTGACATGCTTCACAAAGAGCATCAGATTTGTACTTGAGATTTGGTAAGCCTTTAACAAGTCCTTTCTTGTTAAGCTTTGAGATTAACCTCAAGCTAGCATGACCAAGTCTCTTGTGCCAGATCCATTGCTCTTCATCAATTGACAAAAAGCATTTTACATTTTGATCAGCCAACTCAGAAAGTTTGATTTTATAAATATTGTTCTTTCTCTTTGCTCTAAAGAAAATGGATCCATCCTTTTTGCTTTTGGCTATACATTCATTATTGTTAAAGGCAACATCATAACCACTATCGCATAATTGACTTATACTCGATGAAGTTATGGTTGGTAGTCGACCAATAAAACATTATCAATAGAGGGTAGAAATTTCTCACCAATTCTTCCACAACCAATGATTTTACCTTTTGGTTTCCTCCAAAACCAACATTTCCACCTTCTTTAAGTTGAAGATCTTGGAACATACGCCTTTCTCCCGTCATGTGTCGTGAGCACCTTTGTCTAAGAACCAGGGTGGTGTCTTAACTCTGTTGCTAAGCAAATCTGCAACATAGACAATCTTGTCCTTAGGTACCCAAATCTTTTGGGTCCTCTTTGTTAGTTCTAGAAGGAGACTTGTCCTTCTCATTTTTCAGTTCATAACATGCACTTCTAATGTGTCCCTTACGATTGCAGAAAGTACAAAGCAAGCGATCACTATGATTATTAGTATCCTTGGTTTCGGATGTATATTTTGAAAGGTGGGTTCTTACGGTTTGTAACCAAGACCCTTTTTACCATTTTGGCTTACGCCCCAAATCATAGATGCTTGTTTACTACGTGTGACACATTCAGCAAGAAATTTTGAAATCCTCTTCATATTTTGAAGAGTTGCATTCTCTTGATTCCTTCATCTTTGGGCTATTACTCACCAATCGGTGGTTTCGATTTGAGTTTTTCATTCTCCTCGGTGAGTATTTGAAATTGTTTTTGAAGATTTGAAAATCTCTTTTTCAAGGATTTATACTCATTGTTGAGTTTGGAAGACTCGTCTAACGATTCATCAAAAGCTAATTGAATATTAGAAGAAATGTTAGAATCTACCTCTTCTTGTTCTTCTTCTTCACTCGACTCTATATTGGCCATAAGAGCCACGTTGGCCTGTTCTTCATCATCATCATCGGATGATGACTGAAATCATCCCATGTAGCCATGAGACTCTTCTTCTTCTTACCCTTAAAGCCACCTTTCCTTGATTTCTCAAGTTGTGGACATTCGACTTGTAGTGGCGGGTTTCTTGCATTCATAGCAAGTAACTTGGCTTTTGTCCTGAAGTCCTTCTTTTCTTTTGAGTCGTGTTTTTCCCTTGAGTCCTTCTTAGGGAACTTTCTTCTAAACCTTCCTTTGCTTTTCATCATGCGTTGAATCTTCCTTGATATTAAGGAAATTTCATCGTCAGTATCTTCACTACTCTCTTCAGATGAATCTTTGTCAGTGTCAACTTCACTTGAGAGCTTTAGAATAAGATGCTTTGTGTGAGGATTTTAAAGCAATGGTCTTAGTTTTCTTGGGAGGTTCTTCTTCATCAAGCTCAAGCTCGTGAGCTCTTAGTGAACTCAAAAGATCTTCAAGTCGTAATTCATTCAAGTCCTTGGCTTCTTGAATAGCCGTGACTTTGGGTCTCCATCTCTTTGTGAGACTTCTCAAGATTTTCTTAACATGGTCAGTGAGTAGTATAACTTTTCTTGAGAACCTTCAAGCCATGAACTAATGTTTGAAATCTTCCAAACATAGTTTCGATGCTTTCATCCTCTTCCATCTTGAAGAGTTCATATTGTCTAACCAAGATATTAGCCTTGGTTTCTTGTACTTAGGAAGTACCCTCATAGGCTAAAGCAGTGAGTCCCAAATTTCTTTAGCGATCTTTGTTATTACCACATTTCTCAAACTCTTTTCAGAGATAGCACATACAAGAAAGTATCTTGCTTTTTGGTGCAAGGTATATTCATTTTTATGATCATCAGTCCAAGACTCCCTAGGAATAGGATTTCTTTTGGAGTCAATGGTTGCAATGTCTTGTTTTGAACCATATCCCAAAGTTCAAGCTGTTGAGATTGAAAAAGTTTTTCACTTTATCTTTCCAGTAGTCATAGTTAGATCCAGTGAACAAAGGGGGACGGTTAACGTGACCACCGGGTTCGTTGCTTGCCATAGGATAGTATAGGATCTTTTCCTCTCACACTGTTAAGTGCTCAACCAAGAGGCCGAGCTCTGGTACCAATTGAACGTGGCAAAAACACAAGAAAGGGGGGGTTTGAATTGGGTTTTAAAAAAAAACTTTTTCGCAAATACAAATGTTTATGAAAAATAACTATTGAATGAACTGTGCAAGGAATAAAGAGTAGAGAGAAGAAAGAGACACAGAGATTTATACTAGTTCACTATCACCTGATAGCTACGTCTAGTCCCTTCACTCACTTGAAGGATTTCTCCACTATAATCAACTGATTACACTTGAGAGTATATTTCTGCCAACTGGCTATACTCACAACTTCTTAGAAACGACTCGATGCAGTTGAGCCTCTAAGGTATACTGACCCTTCTTGGGCTAAGTCTGATTCAAATAAGAGTTTTGAAACAATATAGAGATAACTCTCTTGAGAGAGGATTTACAATGAAAATACTTTTAGCACAAAATAACTTTCTTAAAGAAAGAATAAAGCGATAAGTGCCTTGTTCAAAGATCTCAGAGACTTGGATGAATTCTTGATTGCTCCTTTGTCTCTTGATTGGGTAGTGTTTGAGAAGATAGATGTTGATGCTCTCACTACTCAGAAAAATATTCAAGTTGCTAGCTTGCGTACAACTATATTGAAAATCGTTTGTTGTTCTCAATATGTATTACTTCAGTGTATGAGGTAGGATATATAGCTAGGATTGAAAAAGTGCCGATATATAGCTAGGATTGAAAAAGTGCCGTTGTGACACAACGTCTCTTTTTGTCCGAGGTCAAAGCTTCAGATCCTGGAACTTTGGCTTTTGCAGGTTACGTCGCTTTCAAGACTGAGAAAAGCATTCTGAGTATTATACGCAATGTCAGTAACTTTGTCCTTAGTGAGCTTTTCAAAATATAGACACTTCAAGCACAAGTTTCCTTGATGATTTTATCCTTTGACATTCTTCTTGTCTAATGATACCTCGTATAACAAGGTACTTCAATTTCACTATCAGAGTTCTTCGTTCAAAGACTTCATTGTTCACCAGAATCAAGTATTCTTCAATATGAGTGAGAGGGCTATCACATAGCGATTCTTCTTTGAAGCACAATAAGTCTTCATGGAGTGCACTTAGTGGAATCTGTTGTATTGTTGACTTGCACCAGAGAGTTGAGCAACCAGATTGTGACTATGCTCTAACAGGCGTTGACCATCACAAAGAGCGTTGACCAAACAGATTTGGAGTCTTGAAAGAGCGGTCACCAACAGATTTGACCGAGTCAAATCATGTTTTGCATCATATACGCAGTGTTGACCAACAGCGAATGTTGACTAACTCAGGCGTTGACCAAACAGATTCTATGTGCCAAGAATCGAGCCAGGCCAGGACTTTGATGAGTGAAGTTCAAGATTTCACTAAGTCTTACAAGCAAATTTCTCTGAGTATAAATACTTTCTGCACACTTATAACCATGTTAGAGAATAAATTGTTCTCTTAATCTTTTGTTATCATCAAAACAATTAAGGGTTATTGTTTCTGAATCCACTTGATTCCAACAAGTTTGACACTAGAAATTCTGTCCTAGAAAACTAACAACTGTTAAATTTTTGGTGACGAAAATTCTTTAAGGGGGTAGTAATGTGACATCCGGATTTTTAAAACAATATTAAGTGATAAACGGGAGTTAGAAACTATAATTAAGGTCAAAATGGGTTTAAGCAAGGTCTAGAACGCTCTTGAAAGGCATGGAACACTTGACAATCTTCTAGAACATTGAAAATGAGATATTTCCGATTAGCCTCCATCGCGACGCGACGAGAGAAGTGTAAGTTGGATCGCGATGCGATATAAGTCGGTGGGTAAGTCGGTGGATCATAACGTGGGATTGCTGACACATGTCCCTCATCGCGACACAATGGCCTTTGTGCCTGGAGACCATCGCGTCGCGATGGACCCAAAATGGCTATAAATACCACCCATCACCCTCCATTCTCCTCACTTCTTCCAAAGGATCCTTTGGGAAGGTATGGACGAGCTTGGGAGGCGCGACATGGACGTGGGGACGGGACACGAGCGGCAGCACTCTTCTAAGCTAATTAAGGGGGAAGATACCTTAATCACTAGGGAAATATAGGTAGTAGAGTAGTACTGTTAGCATGTGTAGGGGACCTTAACCCTACTAGGGGTTGATAACAGCAGCACCTCAGGATAGGGGCTGTGACCTATGATAGCTGAGGACAGTTGTCAGAGGTCTGTTAACCATAGGAATGATCTATTGAAATCTATGGATGGATATTGATTGATGTGATGCTGATTGATATGAATGCTTTATGATTGTGTGACTATTGATGTGCCGATTGATAATATGTCGGTAGTAGGTCGCCCGAGCGACACTTGGGTTGATCCTTATGTTGATTAAGGATGGTTGATAATCTGATTAACATGCTGATATTTATGTACTGGCTGTATATGATATTTGTGAGTTCGATGTATGAGTTAAGGGTGATGCCCTCTAGTTGGAGGTTTGCGAATCCCTAGACAGTAACAACAACTATTATCGTCGATACTCTATTTGTGGTGATAGCCGGGTCAGTGTACCCAAGGTTGATGTACCTGAGGTATCGACGGGATGGTAATGAGATCAGTCAGTGGCCTTGAGGGGTATGGACTCAGCCAAGACTTGAAGGGTATGGACTTGGTCTTTCCGACGAGGCTTTTCATGTCTGTGGTACCAAAGGTGCGGAGTAGTTTGGAGATAGTCGGTGGCCTTGAGGGGTATGGACTCGGTCATCCGGACGAGTCTCCAGGACTCCACGTCTGACGGGTGGACAATCTTGGCCATTCCCTATATGGGGGATGCCGTCCTTGTGCACGAGACAGTACCTTACTCCGGTAATTGGATATAGTAGTATGGGATGCCATAACCGGTAATCGGAGATGGTAGCATATCAGGATATGTTCCCCGGATAACTAACTTAAGTTTCATTTCTGTACCCTGAGACTGGTGATTGGTCTAGGGAGTGGAGCGTTAATGGCCCGAAATATTCAGTGATGGTTTGGGACAATAGGGCCGGTGATCAGCCTGAATGTCTGGTGATCTGGATCTATAGTGTCGGTGATCAGCCCGAAGGACCGGTGTTACGTGTTAGCCTCTGGGACAATAAAGCTGGTGATCAGCTGAATGTCCAGTGGTTTGGGTCTATAGGGCCGGTGATCACCCCGAAAGGCCATTAACACGTGTCAGTCTGTGTGATGTGGTCAGTATGGTTTGATCTGTGATCGTGTACTCAGGAGTCTGAGTGTGTGACATCTGTGGTAATTGTCATGATGATGATTGTGATGTCTTGATGTTTATGTTGTTATGTGTTGAGTTGAGCATGATAGCAGTCTCTCTCTACTTTACTATTTTCCTGCTTGATGGTGATTGATGAGTGTCTTACCCCTTCGTTTTCTGTGTTTTCTATATTATGTAATGATAGATAGCAGATGAATAAGAAGTTTAAGTACTTAAAGCCTGGGAAGCAGTGTTGCATCACAGCCAGTGTGTCCTGTTGCGTACTCTGATATTGGATTGCAAATGTGTTATTGTTGAAGTTAGGATAAAGTGATGCCCTATCTCGGTGGGGTGTTACAGTGGTCTTGTGGAAAGAGGACAGGAGTTTTGGTGGTGGTTCGACTATGGTGGAAAAATGGCTCCAATTGTGAAAGAGTAGAGATAAGGGAAAAGCATTTTGATTTCTTAGAGAAAGTTATTAAAACACAATATTGGGAGAGATGACGGGGGAGGGGTGGCGCGGTCATCTAAGGAAGGAGAGGAGAAAATTAAGTTAGTGCAAAAGGGGGTGCACAAAGTAGAAACAAGGGTTGTAATCAGTAACAGACCAAAAGAAGGTTACAGCGAGCAACACATTGGGGTGTAGACTGTAAAACTTTAAAAAAAAAATTGTTTAATTAAAAAGTGTTTTCATTATAAAATTCATTTCAACACTTTTTTGAAAAAAATATTTTTCCAAAATAAATAATATTCATTCCAAAACCAATATATATTTATTCCAAAACTAATATTTTATAAATATAAAGATAAAAATAATTAATAAGTCACATTAATTACTTAAAAAAAACACATATATAAAATCATCATAGCAATTACTGAGATAAACACATATATAAAATATGTAAATATCGGGATGTTACATATCCCATACTCTAACTCCTGACGTTTAAACTTCTCCTGGTCCACTAAAGTTTCACAACGTTAAGCTCCCTTGAACGGTGGCAATGCGTGCATCTCTATTGGATACCAATTTCTGAACTTTGGTTAATTTTCGGTTAGCCTGGACAAGTTTCGCCCACTTTGAATAAGGGGCGGAAGAATTTCAAGGGCATGCCAAATAGCCCTAGTAGACTTAATACAATCTCGGGCTAAGTGCTGAAATATTGCCTCTAAAGGTTGGTCCTTCAAATATTCAGACGCCAACGATGAAAGCAACTAAGAGTGCAGCTCATTTTCGTGAAACAAAAAGTCTTCGTCCAAAAAACCTAAGCCAAACCCCCATCCGGCATCTTTAGAGACTAACACGCTTGAGGTTATTCGGAGCAATCACTAAAGGTCGGTTCAGAGAGGCAGAGGATCGGAAGAGGAAGCTAAGCAATAAGAAGAACTCATAGGATATGTAGGCTGGCCCGGATATGTAGGCTGGCCCGGAGATGATAAGGAAGGACAGAGCTTGTCTCTTTACTTCTTTACTGTCAGACTCATTTCTCAATCTCAAACGAAATGAAATGGAGGAGGGAAATTTTATTCGCAATTTACGAGTTTGTCCCTGCTTATATACGGTGTCCACCGTATGTTGTCTAAATAAGTTGTCAATATAACATTACTGATGAATTAAGACAAGTTTTAAAGAAACCATTGACCAATATCATCGGTGTTTTAGAAATTGAAATTACTACCAACGAGCTTACAGTTCAATTGACATCAATTACCAATTGCAAGTACCACTCACTCTTTGATCCCCTGTGCAAAAATCATCTTCTTCCGACAACTTTACCACCTCCATATGTTCAACCTGAAAGCGATTGTCACCCCGATTAAACATGGTGCTACAATCGACAACAGCTTCCTCTTCCATTCTTTTGGGCCCTCTCAATCCTCCAACTCTCATTATTGATCTTAACTTTTAAATCCAATTAATTAAGACAAGATAAAATGTTTGTTTAATTTATAAACCAACTCCTTAATTAATGTATAGCTACACTTACATGAATTAAGACAAGTTTTAAAGAAACCATTGACCAATATCATCAGTGTTTTAGAAATTGAAATTACTACCAACGAGCTTACAGTTCAATTGACATAAATTACCAATTGCGAGTAGCTCATGATTCACAAATGCAAATTATAGAAACTGATTTTCTATTGATGTTTCATGAAGATATCCTAAGTCGGTAGCCATTTTAACACCTTAGATGTTGCATACATGTTAGAAATTATCACAACAATTAATTAATACACCATGGGACATGTTTTAATAAAACAGAGCATCGCAAACACTTGGCCACTCTGTGACCCCCTGGCGGTTTAATTTCACATCATGTTCTTATAATAATATATATATATATATATATATATATATATATATATATCCACAAGTTTATCCTCTCAGAGACAGAGTTCCAATCAATTATATCGTTATCTCCACTCATTACTCAAATCTTCAAAAAAGTTGCTCACAAAAAAAAAATTTAAAAAGAAAAACTCCAAAAGCCTAATTTGGCTGGAACATAATTTCGTTTTTTATTGTTCGTTTTCATTTATCAATAATCATTATTACTTTCCCTTCCCATTACCGGTCACCTGGAAAGTAAAACCTGAAAAACTGCCATGAAATCACGTACAGAAAATCATTATATTGGTAGGGTCAACCACCCAAACACGGCCTAAACACTTACCCCACCTCACGAACGAACGTTTGATCGAACAAAACGACGGCCAAATCCAATGTACTATTGTCGCGCACGACCATCCTATTCTATCATCGCCGTCGTTTCGTCCCCAGTTCATAACTTTTTTTTTATTTTGATGTTTTCCTCAATTCATAACTTAACCGTGAGTCTTCTGTCTTCCCGAGTTTTTTTCATTATTAAATTAAACTTAAATTAAACCAGACACACGGCTGGCGTAACGTACTGCATAAAATCCATGTCGTTTTCAAGCCCTGCCATCGTTTCAGGGGCCAAAACCACCTCAAGATCAACGCCGCCGTTTCCTTCTCTTCCAGGAAAAGCAGAGATTTTTCCATCAAACTTATTCGCCTTTCCGCTCCTAATAGCCAAGGGTCGGCCCCACCCAAAATCATTGTCATACATGGGAAAACGCGGAGAACTACCCATAGTGATCATAGCCCCATCAAAGTTCCCAAGTGGGAACAGCCTCGGAGCCTTTTCCCAATCCTCTATGCCACGGCGCACCGTGGCATCGTCGTGTGCGACGACGTTTTGATGAAGCAATTTAGCGCAAAAGCTCAGATCGTGAGATATTATGTCATCTACCGAAGCAACGGTTGGGATGCTCTGAATTGCGTTCCCAAAGTAAAACGGGTCCATCTTTGGTTCCAACCTGTGACGGCAATTCACTGCCATCCGAAACGTCGACGTTTTGGAATGGTCCAATTTCCTGGCACGTGTCACCGAACGCCATAGCTGAGCGCACAAAGACTGAAACGACGAGATCTCGTTCCTCCAGTTACCGTTAACAACAGGGGTTGTCTTTCCGTTACCATTGACGACTCCGTTACCGTTACCGTTACCGTTACCGTTACAGTTAACGATTTTCCAACTGTCGTTCGCGTGTTTTCCCATCAGTTCCGTGGAATCAGGAAATCCGTTACCGTTAACGTTACAGTTGGCTCTCTGTTTGAGTTTCTGAATGGCTTCGCGGGAGAAGTGGAAGACGCGCTCCCGGTGGGGCTCGTCGGCGTCGAACGTGAGGGTCGGGCCGCCGGCGGGGATAGGGAGTACAGCGGCGGAGTTGAAGACGGTTTCTCGGGTGAAGTCTGGCGACTTGAGGATCTTCCGGACGCAGCCGCAGCCCTTGACGGCGGCAGCGAACGTGTTGAAGAAGTGCCAGAAGGAAGCCCCATCGGTGACGGCGTGGTTGACGGTGCAGCCGACGAAGACGCCGTCGGCGAGTTCAGTGATCTGGACGGCAGCGAGGGGGTTGTGGTGGCCGGTGTATGAGATAGTCATGTCGTATGCAAAAAACTCCTTGAAGCAAGGGTGAACATCGATCAGAGAGGATGAAACGACGGCGTTTAGCGTGAGGTGTTTGGCCTTGGAGTGAATAAAGTCGACGCCGGCATCGTTGCAGGTTATGTAAACATAGCCGTCGGAATCAGTGGTGAGGCGGCCAGCAAGGGCGGGAAAGTGGGAGAGCGCAAGTGATAAAGAGTGTTTGAGAGTGAAAATAAGGTCTTCAATTGAGTAAGGGGGTGCAGATAGCAATACACCCTTTTGGATGTAGTGACAAGAAAGCATTGGAAGGTCAGAGACAGAGAGCTTCAAGGGTTTGATTGTTGATTTTTGATCTGGGTAGATCGTGCATTTGGAAACTATGGTTGTGGAAGAGGAAGGCATTTTTTGTGTCTTCAGGTTTTGGTCCGTTGTATTGTGGTTGGAATGCTTGGTTTGGTTGGTTCTCAAGTGAACGGGGTGGAGGGGCTTTTATAGGTGGAGGGGAGTGAAAGTGCTGTGTCTGTGGTGTTTTTATTTAAATAAATGTTTTTTCATTCTGGAGAAAGTTGTGTATATGAATGGACTCAAAAAGATATTGCGGAGAATGGATGACGTGGCTGGAGCTGGTGCTCGGGAAGGACACGCGCAATGAGAGGACCAGGGGTCATTGTACCTCGGAAGAGGACATGTTATTTCCGAACTTCGAGCTTTTTTAATCTCACTTTTACATTATGGTTTTTAGTTATTAACATAATCTGAAGTGAAAAGTAAAAATTCTATCTAAAAAATTTAGTTATATAAAATTCTTCCTCCGTTGGATCTTCCTAACATACCAGGGTCCCCGTTGTCTGATTCAACTCCGCCAAAAGAGCTTCTCAGTTAAAGCTCTATTTAGAAGACCCTCTCAATTTTGATTCCCTTGCTCAAACTTTCAACAAGTAATTTTCCTATTTGCCCCTTTTTGTAATTTTTTTTCTTTTTAAAAATATTATTCATGACAGCAGTAAAGCTTTAAATTGCTTTTGGTTTTAGCCTTTTTGGTGAATTGGGAGAAGGGAAGTAAGCAAATAATCAGTAACAACCCTTTTGCATGTGGAATTACCCGTGCGGATTAAGTGAATTTTTTTGGGATGTGCAGGTCGATTTGTGAGATTACAATGAGGTTATTTTACATTCTGCAAAGTTATCCATTCTGGTGAATGCTAGAGCTGCTAGCTATTTTTCTCGTAAAAGATGGGTAAGGCAAGGTGACCCTTTATCCTCTGTGCTTTTCTGTCTGGTTGAGGAAGTTCTCAGTAGAGATATCACCAAGTTAGTGTAGGATGGTAATCTAACTTTGATGATTGGTCCTAGGCATACAACTGTGCCTTCCCATGTGATGTATGTTGATGATGTTATGTTATTCTGCAAAGGTACGTAGCGCAACCTTAATGCTCTCATGGATTTATTTCATCGGTATGGTTTGATTTCTGGCCAGATAATTAATCCCCAAAAGACTACTTTTTACCCCGGAGCTATTTCTGAGAGGAGGAAGAGTTCTATTGCTTAACTATTGGGTTTCCAAATTGGGACTATTCCTTTCACTTATCTCGGGATTCCTATTTTTAAAGGAAAACCTAAGAAGGTTTATCTTCAACCTATAGCTGACAGGATTAAGTCAAAATCGGCAGCTTGGAAGGCTTCGTTATTATCTATTGCTGGTCGGTCGGGTACAACTTGTTAAAAGTGTTATCCATGGTATGATCATGTTATATAGTTTCTTGGTTTATTCTTGGCCAGTTTCTTTGCTCAATGATGTGGATATGTGGATTAGAAATTTTATTTGGTCAGGTGATGTGAATGCCAAGAAAGTTGTCACTATAGCGTGGCATAAAGTTTGTTCTCCTTGCTGTGAGGGAGGTCTTGGTATTAGATCCCTTAGAGAGGTTAATGATGTGGCTGCTCTAAAGCTCAGTTGGGAGTTCTATAACTCTAATAATCATTGGGCGGTTTTATTGAGGGACAGGGTGCTCCGAAAAAATATTCCTATCTCCTATTACATCTCTTCGTCTATTTGGCCAGGTATTAAAAATAATTTGTCTGTTATTCAGGAAAATGCAAACATGGAAGCTTGGTGATAGTTCTAATATTATGTTTTGGACGGATAATTGGACAAATATCCCTTTAGTGGATTTTTTCCAAATTCCACATTCTCGATGTGGTCTTCTTACTACCAAGGTGAATAGCTTTATTATTGATGGTAGTTGGCGTGTTTCGAATCATTTGATTCAGTTATTTCTGGGCCTTCTAGAGATAATGAAACACACTACTATTCTATCTTTTGAGTCTAGCGATACCAGAGTTTGGATTCCTTCGGTTTCGGGTGAGCTTACTTTTAAAGATGCCTATTTATTCTACCGATCGGCTGGTCAACAGATTCCTTGGGCTAAGAGAATTTGGAGTTCTTCAATCCCTCCCTCCAAAACTTTTATTTTATGGAGATCTCTTCATAATAGACTTCATACTGATGAGAACATTTGGAAAAGGGAATGTACTATTGTTTCCATGTGTAGTCTATGTGAACAGGCAATAGAATCAGCTCTCCTTCTCTTTTGCAAGTACCCTTTTGCGCAATTGCTCTGGACATGGCCGAGTTCTTTAATTGATATTTTAGTTGGTACTAGTTCTATTGTTTCCATCCTGGCAATTTGTAATAGGCATTGGTCTTCGCAATCACTTGATGAGTTACTGGCTACAGTAACAAACATCTTTTGGGTGATTTGGAAGTGCAAGAATACTCTCCGTTTTGATAATAAACGTATCTCTTATCAAGCAGCTATTAATTTAATCTTTGCTAGTGTTTCTCTGACAGGTCGTACTAGCAGTGGATGTGTTTCTCATTCTATGCAAGAATTCATTTTACTAAAATCTTTTTCTGTGGAGGCGAAACTTGCCAAAGCGCCTAAAATTATTGAAGTTCTGTGGGTCCCTCCCCCATGTTACTGGATTAAATGTAATGTTGATGGGGCAGCTAAAGGAGCCCCTGGATATGCCTCTTGTGGGGGGTATTTTTAAAGATAGAAGTGCAGCTACTTTAGGATGTTTCTCTATGAATCTGGGAATCACTTATGCAACATAGGATGAGTTGACGAGTGCTATGATTGCTATTGAGATGGCATATGCTAAGGGTTGACATAATTTTTGGCTAGAATGTGACTCACAATTAATTGTCCTTGCTTTTCAGTCCTCTAAGATTGTGTCTTGGCAACTTCGGAACCATTGGGAGAATTGCTTGCAATTGGTTAAATCGATGTGCTTCAAGGTTACGCATATTTACCGTGAGGGTAATACCTGTGCAGATAAGATTGCTTCTTTAAGTTTTTTATTCCACGACTTTCATTCATGGGATACTATCCCAACATCTATTAGTGATGATTTTTTCCGCAATATGATAGGTCTGCCTAATTTTCATTTTAGATAATTGTTGTTTCAAAGGCTTGTTGTTGTACGCCTTTGCTGTTCTTGTTGGTTTTCATGGGTTTTGGCCTAGTCTCCCCATGTTTGTTTGTATTCTTTTATTTTCTTTATTGAATAAATATAGGAAGGAGTACTCTTTTTCCTTCTAGTTGTTTTTTTCCCCAAAGAGGGTTTTGCATCAGAAGGTTTTAACGAGACTCATTCCCTTTCATTTTGTCTTAAAAAAAAGTATTAATTAAGCTTAATATGGCTGGCAAAAATATGTACATGAGATTCAATTGTTGTTCCACTGGGGATGCCATGGGGATGAACATGGTATCCAAAGGAGTTACTAGATTTCCGCTCATGGAAAAAGAAAGAGAGAGCAGCAGCAGATGGGCAAAGAAAGAGAAGGGGAAAGGTAGAAATGGATGCGAGAAGTGTACCCAAAAAAACAAAATAACAAAAATGTTTTTTTTTACAACTATATTTCTACAACTTTCTTACAATTTTTTTACTGTTTACGTGTGGTTAATATAGTATAAATATTTGATTAATTTAGTTCGTTATGTGGTTAATAAGTTGCAATTTTTTTATGCACAATTAATTTCATATTTTTCACAACTCAATAAAAATTACATGGTTAATGCAGTGTAAATATTTGGTTAATTTTGTTCATTACGTGATTAGTGAATTGCAAATACTTGGTTAATGGTAAATGAGTTACTTTGATACTATATGGTTAATGCAGTGCAAATGTTTGGTTAATTTAGTTCACTACGTGGTTAATGGATTGCAATAACTCATTAACCACGTAATGAACTGAATTAACCAAGAATTTGTACTGCATTAACCATGTAATTTTAGTGAGTGGTTAATAGAAAAATAAAAATATTTTTTTTCCAGAATAGTATTTTTTTTTCCATATATGAACAGTATATTTTCGTACATAAACAGTAGAAATCTGTACGTGAACAGTGATATACGTATACTATACAGTGTGAGTATTGTTGCAAAATGGGTTGTAAAAAAAAAGCACTCAAAAAATAAAGGCTTAAATACTAATTTAGTCCCTTAACTTATTTTTGAGGTTCAATTTAGTCCTTTAATTTTTTTGGGTCAATTTGGTCCCTTAACTTTTTTAAATGGGCCAAATTGGTCCTTTTCGTAATTTTTGTTGGTCAAGATGTGGATGACGTGGCGCCTACATAGAGCCTACGTGGTGCCTATATGGCGCCTACGTGGCGCCTACATGAAGCTGATTTTGACGAAAAGGACCAATTTGGCCCATTAAAAAATTAAGGGACCAAATTGACCCAAAAATATTAAAGGACTAAATTAAACCTCAAAAATAAGTTAAGAGACTAAATTGATATTTAAGCTCAAAATAAAGGGGTGCGAGTATTAAGAAATTGAAATAGTTAAAGGACTAAATTATAATAAAGTATGTCTGTTGTACCACATAGGTTAGACGTGGCCTGCACCTCGACCGCAAGTCTGCAACGTTCCCAACAAAAGAATACACGAAAACAAACTCATGGAAAAATGACTGTAGCTGTGAGCATTTTTATTTTTATTTTTTTATTTTCTATATAGGGTGAGGAAAATGATATATTACTATTCTAATAATATTAATGGTCATATTACAACTGTTTTCGAGGATATTTGAACTATATCCTTTGGAATTACAAGGTCAAATTCCTATCACTGAGTTAGCACCATATAGAGCTGTGTAGCATGATTCGAAGATGAGATTTCTAACAAAATCCCCGCACAAATCATCAATAAAAAGCTCCTAGCACTAACTTTTTAAAAGGCTCCTTTTTATTTAATTTTATTCTTGAAAAATAAGCTACTTATTTTTTGAACAGCTTTCCAAAAAATGTGTTTGACCCAATTTCTACTTTTAAGAAGAAGATAAGTCAATAAAAAACTGAGTCAAACACAACTAAGCCTCCTCAGCTAAACTTGACAAAACTAATTCTCTTAGAGTATGTTTGGATGAGAGATTTTAATGGGGTAATGTAATTTTAGAGGGTATTTCAAATACATCAAACAAAATTACCTTGTTTGGATAAAAAATGTACATAATTTTTAAAATAAAGGGATTTTAGGAGGTAAATTTAGAGAATTTGAAATCCCACCTAAAAGTTGAGAATTTAAAATTCTTTGTTTGTTCTCTCTTCTAATTTTTCTTTTTCCTAAATTTTTTTAAGAAATGTTTTTTCAATTTTTTTTATCCCTCTCTATCTCTCTCCCTTCTCTCCTCTCTCTCCCATTTCTCCCTTTCTCTTCTCCCTTTTCTCTCCTCTCTCTCTCTCTCCCATTTCTCCTCTCTATCCCCCTTTTTCAGTTTTTTGCCAATTGTTTTTTGAAAAATAACTTTTTTTCCCAAAAATATTATTTGTTGTCAAAATTATTTTTTTCGTGAAAATATTTTTTTTGTCAAATTTATTTTTCTCAAAAACTGTTTTTTTTTTGAATTTTTTTTTTCTGAAACTGTTTTTTTGTCAACATTATTTTTTCAAATTATTTTTTTTTGAAATAATACTTTTTTTTCGAAAATATTATTTTTTTGCCAGTTTTAAAAAAAAATTCGAAATAATAATTTTACTTTTTTTTGAAACAATATTTTTTTGCCAAAATATATTGTTTTTGAGAAAAAAATATTTTGGATTTTTTTTGTAATTTTTTTTTGTTGAGAAATATGGTTTTTCAAATTACTAAAACCAAACAAAGAATTTTGAGAATGAACATATTTAATTACTCCATCCAAACAATAAATTTTATAAATAAAATGAATTCAATTGATGCAATTAAATTCCATAGAATCCTAAATTCTCTGGCATTTGACATTACCTCATCAAAACACACCCTTAGCTAAAAACTGTATTTTGCTGATCTTACTTCAACTGATCTTGGTTCAACCGATTTTAGTTCAACTCGTCTGGTTTCAGTTGATATTAATTCAACCCATTGGCGATTACTTGCTCTTCCAACCCACTATTTTTGTGTGTTAACGGTGGTCTATTTTAGTTGATACAACTTCAGCATCTTCTATACCTAACATCACAATTTGTAAGACCCAAAAACTAAAATTTCATAAATTCTGTATAAAATTTGATATCATTAACTGGTCCTTCATCGCTTAAAAGGTAATATTGAGAGTGATATAAACCTAAACAGATACAGTGATATACAAGGATCGTTATTATATATATATATAATTACACGGAGTACTAGAGATACTTCAACCCATAATATATGAGATTCCCAACATGTTGGTGAGGTCCTAAAAGGAACCAAACCCCAAGCAAACAATATCACCCCCAATGGGTTACCCTACACCCACCTAATACATTCCATGAACACTACACACTATTTGTAGTACAAACAATCACCACCCGTAAGTCTATCTAAAAACTATCTTCAGGAGAGTACCTTGATTCTCTCAACAAGACTCGTGATATCCGGTACCATCGCAGAAAAAATGCACTCATTCCGTATATTTAAATTTAAATTTAGTATTTTTTTTTGATAAGCAAAGAAGATGTATTAATAAAAAAATGGAGTACAAGGGGTACTCCGAATCCATATTTACAAATGGTCTAGGGAGGAAGTGCCTCATTAAAACCCCGACGGCCAAAACCCATTGGGAAAAAGACCGAAAGGGGAAAAAGAGTACGACAACCAACCCTAGCAAGGCCAAACAACAGTAGCATCATCAAAGTTTAAGACATTGAATAGGATTCATGCACCAATTAGAAAAAATAAAACTCCTCTTACGGCCTTCCCTAAAGATAAACCACCCCCATGAGCTATATTTGATTTGAGCCAGTAACTTGCTAGCATCCTTACCCTCATCTCTAAAGATGACCGCATTGCGAAGGTTCCAGATATTCCAAACAACAACCAACCAAATCAGATATCTCACTTTGCCAAGTTTCTTACCCCGGACAAAGTTCCCAAACTGTATAAAATGCTCCATACAATTACCTGACAAAGCTCCATCAGCCCCTAACCAATTCAAGACTGCACTCCAAATACCAAGTGAAAAAGTGCAAGAAAAGAACAAGTGATCTCTATCCTCATTATGCATAGAGCACAAAACGCAAATCCCAGCTTGAGTACCAAGATCACAGCCCCTCCGTTGTAATTGATCACAAGTGGGTAACCTATTGAGAAATAACCTCCAAGCCATGAACAAAATTTTAGAAGGCACAGAAGTATGCCATACCTTTTTTAGAATGCTGTCCAACTCAGAGTTGCGTTCTCCAATGAAAGCTACCTGTACACTGTGTTTGGCATAGAAGAGAAAATGAGAAGAGAGAAAAAGGTGAGAAAGAGAGAGGAGAGAGAGAAAGAGGTGAGAAAAAGGGAAGATTTGTGGTATTGTTTGGTTTAAGAGAAAAAAGAGAGAAATAGAAGAGAAAGAAGTATAAAGTTTTCTCTCCCTTTGTTTGGTTGAGAAGAAAACGAGAAGAGAAAAATGGTAATATTTTATCATTGGACAAAAATACTCTTACTAAATTTGAGTCTTTATTTTACTTTTTTTTTTGGGTTACATCTTTATTTTATTTGAATTGTCTTCCATGGCCATAAAAAAATTTGTCACCTTGCAAATTATAAGGTAAAGTGGTAAACTTTTTTTTCCACGTTCTTTCTGTCAAACATTGTTGCAACAATATTTATGTTATGGCAATTTGTGAGTTTTTTTTTATAATGAAAAGGAATATTATTAATGGATAACTGGACCTTAAGCACAAGGGGTGCCAATGTTTTGTTTATTAAAAATGGAGATTCAAATTTCAATTACCCGTTTATTAATAGAAACAACAAAAAGAAACAACAAAAGAGTTTACTGCCTATACACAAAAAAGAACCTGTAAGCACATATTCAATATAGGCAACTACATAATGCCTATACAAAAAATAACTTTCAGGCACCAACATATCAGCCAACTACGTACTGGCTATACAAAAAAAAAAACAACCTGTAGGCACAAGCTGATGAAAATATAACCAACAAAGTACCTATACAAAAAAGATGTTGGCACCAACTGATAATAAAGTCAACTACATAATACTTATACAAAAAATAACTTCCAGACACCAACATATCAGCAAATGCGAAGCAATTATGAGTCACGTTAAAGTCAAGTGGTCGCACTAGTAAATAAGGGGTACATCCGATGGCATTTGGCAGAAGCTGTGGCTTATAATCTGAGAGCAGAGGCTCTTTCTCTCTCTGTGTGTTGCCAGCTCAATAGAGAACTCTAGTTTCATCTCATGGGGAGCTCTACAACAAGAAGCGGCTTCTGTGGTTTCTTTCTTATATGTGCGATCTTGGCCGTCCACGTGGCTCTCTCATCATCAACCGCCATCGATTTCACCGGCGATCTTGACAGCCAACTCGGCACCTTCTTCCTCCCGTTGAAGTCCGACTGCAGCGGATCCATCGCGGATGCAGTGCCATCACCCGATGCAGGCGTTGAAATCCTTCTTCTCATTTTTATATTTGTTTTTTTTATTTTCATTTTTTTATATGTTTTGTAATTGATGATAATCGATCTTGTTATGTATGCTACTACATATATACGAGTAGAGAAAGAGAAGAAGTAGAGTTGAATAAAATTTAATTGCTGCTTGTATTTGTATTGTAATAATTTAATTAAATTTTAGGTACACATTATTATTGATTAGTAGTATTTGGTTGAGAAGTTTTCTATCATCGATATTTTATATTATTATTCTTGTTGATTCTCGGTGGTGTCTGTTTGGCTTGTGGTTCTTCTTAGTTCTCGCCCACCCTATCAACATATCAGAAGGATGAAGGATTGGTGCTTCACATTTTCCGCCGAGGAAGGAATGTCGCGTTGAGGATGAAGGATGAACGAACTCGCGGGAACCCTTTCCCTTTTCTCTTCGCGCGTTCCTCTTCCCACTTCTCCCTGATTTCTCTTCCCTTTTCTTCGCTAAATTGCGAAGAAATGTAAAAGGGATGGGGCCCACCAAATTATTTTATCTCCTCCCTAATTCTCTGCAAACCAAACAGTAAAAAATACCCACTTCTTTTCTTTTTCTCTCTTTCCAAATTCTCTCTCTTCAAAATCACTCAAACCAAACACAGTGGTAGAGTGAATTTCGAGAGTTGGTCCATTTTCTCTACTATAAAATAAATCAAACACGCACTTTCTGTGAAATATATAGGTCTAAGACGACGATTAATTTGAAAACCATGATCCTGAGACAAACCAGAAATGCACGAGGATTAGGGAAGCCCCAAATTATAATCTCGCAACACAAAAATATAAGACACGTGCGCTTTATGCGCTTCTTCGTAGAAAGCTCACCTTTAAGACCAAAAAAAAATAAAAACAAAGTATCTTGCACTTTCAGTTTATTACTATATAAACCGGCCAATTTACTTTGACTCAAGCACATGTTAAACGTGAAAGAAATGTTCCTGATAAGATTAGAAATTCAACTGTAACTTTGTTTTCCGCTGTGATTTAACAACCACATAAGCTTAAACCATTAAACAAACAAACTATTCATATTTCGAATTTGCCTATAGTGCGAGAGTCACTTTCAGCAAGCCTATATAGTTATTACTCCGTAATAATATAGGATATGAAACCACGAAAGTAAAATTTATATAAGCTCGTGGAAACATAAAACCTTCCTTATTGAGCCTTTATTTCTAAGTAATGATACATAGACAATAAAAAATTAGACATTCAATTGACAACCATTTAAGTGGTTAATACAGTACAAATACGTGGTTAATTACGTTCAGTAAATGGTTAATGGATATATCAGGTGTCGAAACACATTAACCATCAACGTAACTTCATTAACCAAGAATTTTAACATGATTAACCACGATTTTCAAATGTTAAACTACATGTAAATTTAAATACTTGAAAATCGTGGTTAATCACATTTAAATTCGTGGTTAATGAAGTTACGTTAATGGTTAATGAGTTTTGACAACTGATATATCTATTAACCATTTACTGAACGTAATTAACCACGTATTTGAACTGTATTAACTAGTTGCCGATTGATTGTCTAACTTTTGGTTGTCTATGTATAATTACTCTTTATTTGTGCATCCTCAAAGAAATACCTCATGGAGTCAATTTGCCACAAGAAATGTATAACAACTGAATTTGAGCTTTTGTTAGAAAAATTACGTTTTAAATTTTGCAGGGCTAGCTTCAAAGTATGTGCTCAATATTTTTTTTTTGGTTGAGAATATGCTAGCTTAACATAGTTACTCCCTCTATAACAAAATATAAGAACAAAATACATGTATTTAGTCTAAATTTGGGCTAAATATATTTATTTTTTTACTTATATTTTGTTACGGACGGAGTATATATAAAATATCCGTGGGAAAAAAAAGTTATATATTTTTTTCCTGGTGATGTTCATAGATAAAATTAACAGGGAATGTTTTTTTTTTCATTTCAAATAAATATTCTTTAAGAAAACATTTTCCATTTATTCAGCCTTATTCGATCTTTTGATATGATTTTACTTACACATAATAAATAATAGGCTTAATTGCACTTTTAGTCCCAATCTTTCTCAATTTGACAATTTTGATCCCCTATTTTATTTTTTACAATTTTGGTCCCCTAACTTTCTGAATTTAGGGATTTTGGTCTCTACGTTTTTTTAATTACACTTTTAGACCCAAAAATCTTAGATTGTGCACTTTTGGTCTCTTATTTTTCCAAAATCCAACATTTTTGGGACTTAAAATGCAAAAAATCAATTATTTTGAGGGACAAAAAATGTAATTAAAAATTATGGTGATCAAAATCGGCAAATTGAGACAATTGGGGGCCAAAATCGCCAAAAATAAAATAAATGAATCAAATTCGTCAAATTGAAATAATTGGGATACTAAAAATACATTTAAACCTAAATAATATAATTTGACTTGCAAGTCTGATAGTCTTATTTTAATGTACTCTTTAACTGCTTCTCATCTATTTTGTCATTATAATATGTTACGTTTATAGCTATAATTTTCCGATAAGATAACTATCCAATGCACTTTTATGATTAAAGTCTGCCTCTTACTTTCTTTTGGTTTCGGTTTTTTTTTTTTGATAACAATTGTTTTCTGTTTTTAAAACATTAGAATTTTAAATACAAAATGCTCTTAAACTGTGTCAAAGCGAATCATATTAAAAATTTATAATTATAAAAAAGTGTGGGATCCTATAATATTAAAAGAATATGATCATATATAAATATATATAGACACACACACACACACAAACTACAAAATTACAGAATAATTTATAATTGTACTTTATGGGTTAGCTTTTAATAGTAACACTTATTTTGTAAAAAAAAAAAGCTTTTAATAGTAACACATGTAAAAATACTTCGTTAAAGATCAAAACAATTAAATCTCATTTGTGGACAAAAAATGATATTTAAAAAACTTATACATGAAAAAATAATGTACTACCAATTGACAGATTAACAATAACTAGCATGAACAAATAATTTAATTAGTTAGCAATCATTTAAGAAAATATGAAGAATGAAATCGTTAGGTGTTGTAACTTCGAAAATAATTTAATATCTTTATTTTAACAATATAGTTTTTTTCCGACAAATTTTAACAATAATGTTACTATTATATTATATCTCTAAATTAAAATATTTGCTGGTAGTGTATAATGTGCATGCATCTACACTAGCATACCCGTTGACAACATCGCTTCAAAACATGAGAGGCCCATGCTTATGATAATTCGATTTTGCACTCACCAATTACTAACGTCATCCTAAATTCCTAATTAAGCACTTGTTATTAAATTATAGCCGCGTTATGACGTTTTCAGACAACAAAGCTAGGTGAATCTATTCATTGTCTCTAGGCGGAAAGAAGAATCTAATCATTCTTAACGAATCAAAGAGTCGTTTAGCAGTCAAAAAAGACAACAGTGTTCCCATAAAAAATATAATGTTTGTATTGGAAAGAACAATATTTAAACTTTTAAGTAATTGAATGCACAACTTTCAATACTCAATTTCTATATTTGATTTCTTAACTAGTGCTCTTAAGATACTTGTTAGTATTTGTCTAAAATAATACTCCCTTTCTTATGGTGATAGTAGTACTAGTAGTTATCATCCATAAAAAAATTGATTAAAAAAGTTTAAGTATTATTTTGTGGTGTTAGCACTAGCAGCATATATATTTTATTAAGTACATTACTTGAAGTTTTGAGCACTGCTTGACGCGTAGCAAGTTCAGTTAATGCAGATAAGCGCAAGCCAAATACAACAATAATTAGATAATTACCTTGTCCTCTTCTACCAAAAAAAAAAAAAAAACCTTGTCCTCCATTTATAGTTGACTCAAGTATAATGTATTCAAAAGTTTAAAATTCGATATATGCCGGTAATGTTTCATTTATGGGTCATCTATAATAATTTTCATTGAGATTTATGACATTTAGATTTTCAAATCAGACAACGATTTCTCCTGGAAATCTTAATTTCTTGTACTGAACATAAAAACAATGCTTAAATATGATTTTGTGGTCATCCAAAATATCTCAATATTTGGTTTTAGTCCCCAAAAAAATTTCATCATTTTTTAGTCCCTCATGTTTGAGAATGTGTTCCAACAGGTCCCTAACTCTAACCCAGTTAACAGAAGTGATGATGTAGTTGATGGACTTCCAGCTCAACTAGGCCACATATACAACTTTTTAGATGACACATGCCACTTGTTCCCCCTTCGGTACCCTAATTCCCCCACCCTCTCCTAATCTGCGCCACCATATCTAAGGTCCACACCATCCTCTCCCCTAATTTGCAGCACTAAGAAAGAGAGAAAAGTGGTGGCGAGAAAGAGAGAGAGAGCGAGGGAGAGGCGTGGCTAGGGGCGGAAGGACGGGGACAAGGTGTTGGTTTCGAATGGTTCATAACGACTCGACATAATTGGAAAAGCTCGGAGCGGTCATTCACTTGTGGGTATGGGTGGTTGATGACGAGAGTAAAGAGATGGAGGTGGACTAAGAAAGAATTGGAGAAAAGGGGGAAACCGGAGTGAGAGAGAGAGAGAGACAAAGATACTCGAGGGGGAGAGGGTGTTGCACTGGTGGCAACTACACCACGGCACAACGGCGGAGGCTCGACCCCCCTTTTTATTTTCGCCCCTTTTCTTTTGGTCTCTTTACTGTTGCTACCGTTTTCTTCTTCCTTGCACACTATTTTTTTTTCTTTTTGCTGAAGCTTTTTTCTCTTTTATCTACAGATTTTATTTGTTGGAAGAATTGCAGTAGAGGGGGACGGTGCTAATGGATTGTTGTATGTGGATTGAAGGATATGTTTGCGTTGAATGCTTTGTTGGAAAAAATGGTAAGTTTGTTTTACTTTGAGACACATCTAAAGGCATGGAAAGACACTATTATCGTTAAACACTTAGGAAAAACGACAAGTTTGTTTTACTTTGAGACATTGTCTAAAGGCATCGATATGGAGACTCGTTGGAGGTATTTACCTAGTTGATATTGGCCACAATTTCTACATGGTCATATTTGATCTTGTAGAAGAACATGCATGATAAAGTCATCAGTGGAGGATAATGGATGATTTTCAACCATTATCTTGTAGTTCGCCTGTGGGTTCCAAACTTCGTATCGTCTGAGATTAAGATTGATCAAACATTGGTTAGGATTTATTTCCTAAGTACTACGATGGGAGCATTCTCCTAGCTTTGGCTGCAACGGTCGGGACACCGGTCAAAGTAGATGTCTAGAAAATTGACGCATCCTAGAGTTTGTATTAATATAAATCTAGCGCAACCTGTTGTGGGTCGAGTATGGTTTCAGAATCATTGGTTTCACACGGTGTATATGAAGGCTTTCCGCTACTATGAAAATATGTGGCCTATATCGACATGTAGTGAGGAATTTCAACAAGAAGGGAGATCTTAGCTCGGATGTGGGAAATGGTGAGAAGCTACATGAACAATGGTAATCCTCGACCCATTCAGAGACTCGGCAAGATAACCCTAACGATGGTTTGGCTGATGGTGGCGAGTCCAAGATTCAGGTAGGGGCAGTGATTGCTAACCCTAATCAGGTTGTTACAAATGATGTTAATTTACCGATCAAAAAGATCATGTTCTCTTTGATGTTTGGCTGGTAGTAAATAAGGGAAATAAATTATCAAGATTACATTAGTTGGATGACAAAGATATGAAGGGATTGAAAGAAGCTGGGAAGGATCCTCTGAGTTATCGCATCTCTTTAAATAAATTTTAAATCCTTAAGGATAATGACACAGCTGAAAAAGGGGGCACATCCATGATCTTAAGAGACAAACATAATCCCAGAGCTGAATCACATGGAACCCCCATGATCTAGCGTAGATATCCTCTCCATTTCTCAAAAGAAATGGAGAGCACCATTACTAAGATTTTGGGTGTATAAGGGCATAATATATGTCATTGGTTTTAAAAATGTGTGGCTTTATACACCCAAAACCATAGTAATAGATTTCTCCAATTCTTTTGAAAAATGGAGAGGATCTTTACTCCATGATCTGGATGCATAATAAAAGGACGTGATAGGATACTCACAAGGCGCCAAAAAATGTTGCACTATTTGAATATTACAATCCCATAAAGAAGTCTTTCCCAAAGTCCTTATCCAACCCAGTATCTAGGATTTGGATCCAACATGCAAGGAGATTTTGGCACCGAATAACCCATAATTAGCAACATCAACTTTCCAATTATGCAGTATAGGGAGATGCATCTTCCGCATGGCATCATGGGAGCAGTGCATGTAGATGCCCTTGCACAAAAGCTTCTGACTTGTCCATTGATGTACGTTATTCATAAGATAGAGTATATGGTGGCTAAAGCCCCACAATGCTGATTTATTAAGAGGATTAATGTCCCCCTCCTTAATTTTTCGTTAATCATGATAGGTTTTAAAGACTTATCGATTGTATCATGGAATGTCAAAGGTTTTGCGAATAGAAGATGTTGCCGACATGAGATGACCCCATCACATTATGTGACCATTAATCCTAAATCGCGTAGTAAGACAAAAACATGAGTAATAAAATCGAAATAAATATATTAGAGTGCAAGCAGAACGTGGAAAATATATAAATAAATATATACATCATGGGTCCCATCAGTTCAACCTCCAAAAGAATAATACAAATATCATCAAAGGCTGGATACAACCATCAAGTATACCGAAAGTATAGCAGACCAAAAGTAACCAAAATCTAAGTAGAGAACCCTCCTCCAAACTAGATAAAGGAAAATCAAAAGTCACTGGCCATCGTCACTGGAAATTAGGGATCACAAGAGGTTGGGGTGGATGTCGGGAGTTGCAACAACAGAATGTCCATGACGACATGGGTCGTATATTCGCAGTGGATGAACACCAGGGATCGCCAGTGGAGACTGCTTTGATGTCTCTCCTAATGTACGTCTAGTATCTCGACTGCCACGACTACTACCATCCACTAAATGAGAAGATATCGTAGATGATTTCATGATACTGTGATACACAAGATAGTATTCATGATAGCGGCGCCTCGACTCCCTCCACATACGCCTAAATGGCAACCTCTGTGCGATCCAAAAGTTGCCTATGAATAAGGCTCACGGTAGACCTAACATATGAAAATACACACTAACTAGTCCAATGTATATGACTACATAGTGGTTGTAATCATTCTCATAACATTCTCTATCCATGTCGTGGTAATAGACTTCAAAGTCACCCAAACCGGGATGCTCGAGTTTGTCCTTATTGAGGGATGGAATTAGTGAGTCATCATGTGCTGCATCTGCACCTGCCCTGGTGGCTATCTCGGTATCCGTAGAGTCTACGTCACAAATTAAGGAAGAACACAGAAAATAACAGGGAGATAAGAACACACTATATACACCATAAATATGGGAAAGCAGGTATCAGAACTCGTGTATAATAGGCAAGCAAATCAATCACATCCATCTCCTAATCCTAAAATAATTATTAAGCCTAGCTACCCCGTCTTTTACACTAATGCATCTAGTATACTACATGCCTACAATGGTGACATGTCCTACATCGGCCCCACTTAGCCACCTAACAGCAACCCCCTAACAATTGGTGAAAGGCGGATAAGTTAGTTGTCCATTCATATATCCCGCTCATCGTACCCCTAAGAGTGCCTCCCTGCTCCCCAATTCCAGTGCTAGGAACAGGTGTCAGGGATGTACTCGGGATCATTATTATGGACAGTGAGACCATAATACTTCGTCAAGATGACCAGGCACTCCGGTTCCTTGACATGATAACATCCACATTACTGGCCACCTATGGAACTTGTCGGACCCAGACTATTCTCAAAGACTACTGTTGTCCTGTACTGACAGTACTCGTACCAACACTCTGGTACCTAACCACGTATGCCAGCTTATGCATACTCTATGATCCTTACCATGCAAGTCCCAGATCATGACCAAGTGATGTGACCATCAGCATAAACTCATGTCCTACACAGCTTTATTCAGCATGACATATCATACCCTATCTCGGTTGCTCACTCACTAAACCATCAATTGTAATCTTCCCCAGGCCATATCCCAGGCCCAGTCCCTAACATGTATCTACTAGTGTCTAGTCAGTCATCATATCAGTGAATGTCTAACATCTTGCATACAGTACCCACATAACATCATCAATCAAATCATGTTTGGTATCAATAGTATCATTGTACACACACGCATCCTCAATCATTCTCAATCGTGTATAGATCAACCCTAACATCGCTATCGGCGATCGTTATCTAGCATGTCATAAAACACACAACAACAATCACACACAACCGATAAGTCATCTACCCTAGAGTTTCATTGCATCATAAGTCATATATCCTAGGGTTATCACACATCCTCGAGTACCAATAGATCAATTCCTATGGTCGGTGGACTTATGACAACTATCCTCAGCCATTGTAGGAACCCCTCTCCTAACTTGTCACCGTTTACCGACCTCTAGTAAGGCTTAGGTCACCCTACACCTATTTATACACTTATTCTAACCCTACAATCTCAGTGGATAAGGTTCAATCGAGCAACTTGGACAAGAAGTGCTATCTGCACCCCCAAGGCTGCTACTCACACCCTCTTCCTGCCCTGACTGCTGGACTGCTCCTTAAGATCACTCATTTTCCTTTCACCCACCCTCAGTGTCGGAATCCCGATGTGGAGACTCACGAGCTTTATAGTTGAGGTTAAGCCCATTCGCGTCGCGATGCAACCCCTTTCGCATTGCGATCCCAGTTTGGATTTTACACGTGCTGGTCGGCAAATAGTGACTGTGTCTAGGTATGTTCGCGTCGTGACGGTCACTGTGTTAGGGTCATTCGCATCATGAGCTGTCCTAAAACAAAAATCTTAGTTTAGCGTTTTGGTTCATTCTAAGGCTGATCCAACCTTAATCTAGGTTCCTAAATACACATATTATATAATCAAACATCCAAACACACATCAACACATAATCACTCAAAGTAATTAGGTTTCTGGAAAGTGGGGTGTTACACAACACATACACAATTTACTTCTGCGTTACAAATCCGACCTAGCCTTCTGGTGTGAAACTAATTCCTTTCTCAAAATCAAAGGTTTTTGGGATAAGGAGGATTTTTCTTCAATTTATATAGTGGATGCTTAAGGACATTAGGGGTTTATGGGCGCTGTCTAAGAAGAGGTTCAATTTAACCTTTCGACAATATGTACAAGGATGTACACAAGCCCCATTCTCGCAATGAGTAAGCATTTTTTTGGAGCACTTGGTAGAACTGACTTAAAGTATCTGAATCACACCCCATGCCAAAAGGACTAGATCCTTCCCCTGATAGGCTCCAAACCCTTCCTCCATTAGGATTCCCACCAATCCTAACAAACCACCACAGGAATATCTCATGGTGACATGCATGTGACACAAGCATGATCAACTCTTATAAATAACTGCATATCATAAAAGTATGAGTTACTGTTACCCTGGTAAAATCGTCAGTTACTTAAGTGTCAAATTATTTCTTGTAGGTACCCCCTTAATGCTTACCAACCCGAAAGTACTCTTCATCACCCTTAGCCTAAACACCAAGCATCTTGAGGGATACAATAGGCTGTCAACCTTAGATTTTTTTGAAAAGGAAAAACAAGGCTTCATTACTAATGAAGAAATTGGGCCCAGGCACAAGATGAGTCAAGACCTCTGAAAATACAACAATTACAAAAGAACATATGTGACCCAATTTAATTAGCAGAAAAACTAAAGCTCGAAATGATTTTATGATTTAGAAATGAGATTTTTCAAAGGATTTGATTTACAAAGAGGAACCTCTTAAAATAAAGAATTCTAGAGGAAGTGTTTTGGAATCTTATTTCTTCAAGCTTTATAATGAGATTTAAGAGATGAAAATCTTTTACGAAATGAGTTTAGGAAAATAGTTTCTAAGGTGGATTTCTTTTTCGTAAGTTTTAAAAAAGAAATCTCTTTCGGAAATGATTTTGGTCAGGGAGCTTTCAACAAGATTTTGAGCAAAGAATTTTTTGCGAGAAATGACTTTTTCAACGAAGAAGGTGTTGAGAAATCAAGTTTACGAGACTACGAAATTTTCAAAATAACAATTTGTTATCCTACAAAGCGATGTGAAGTAAACTAGTATCCCAATTTAATTGTGGGACTAGAATTCACTAAAATACAACAAGATGATGATGCTGATGTTTATGACATGTTGCATTCATTTGCATAAAAAATGATGTGATTTGCCTATTTTAGTTACGGTCCACAATCCTATGCGTGAGGTGTGAATAGTGACAATTGGTCCACCACTAGGCTTCTTGGAGTCGTATGTGTTTTGATATCGCCAATGGCTGACAGATAGCCACCTCGCTTTAGAGAGATCATATACTCGAAATGGATGAACTCAACATGAATACATGACTATGCACGATGGGTGATGCAAATGGGACTAGAATAGTTGGAACGCAGACCTAAATTTGGAGGCTTGTCTCACGAGCCAACTATGTTATGGTCTCAACTATGATACATCAAAACTCAAACGGTGGAAGTAGGAAGTCTTGGAGCAATTGAACTGTGATGCATTATTGAGCATGTTGTGATTATGTGTGTGATAATGTTGTTAGCTTGGCTGTCAGTTAAACTCTATTGTGTGTGGATGACGATATGGTACATGTTTGTGTACTAGTAGTATTGCCTTTTGGTTTGTATGGCAAACATGATAAAACTCGTGTGTGAGTTGTTCACCCTTTTACTATTTCTTTAGTATTTTATTCTCTCTCCTAGGCGCATGCGTTAGATGTTATTACTGACATGCCCGTTATCCCATTCAAAGAACACGAGGCTTAAGTTCGTGGACAGAGATGATAGAGAGCATTTTTGTGGCCCAGACAACTAGATACACCAGATTGATACGAGAATGGACCAGTCCCATTGGGAGTGCAACTACTACTGTTTGATGTCATATGTCAATTAAGTTGCAGTTGCCATATGTTTGGTTGTGGCGGGCGCCACTAGTGGAGGCAATTGAGGGGATTACTGATGTTGCTTCTACTAGGAGACCTAATACTATTGTCAATGATTTCTCGAGAGGCCCCTATGTGAGGCACTTTTGAAGTGACTAAATTTCACAAGAATGGGGGTTAAATTGTGAGCTACTTAAAATTTCTGCCGGATTAGCATTTTATAGAACTTTTTGAAGCATAAGCTTGTAGTTGAGTAGGTTAGTTATAAAGATATCACTGAACCTACTCATGACTATCCTCTTACTAGGTGATGATGATTAGTGTTGATATACTTAGTGATTTGATGATAATCAAATCTGAGCGTTTATATGTGATTTTCTAATTAATAGAAGAAACCCAAATCTAATTATAGGAATATCAAAATCATTTCAACAATGGATATGCAACTTTAAAGATTATTGCAATGACATTTGAGAATGCTTTTGAGTCCAGTTTTTGAGTTTAAATTAAAACAGAATTTGAATAGTTCAGAGGTGATGCAATGTTGTCAATGCAAGTAAGTAAAGCAATAAATAAACACAATGAATTTATAGTGGTTCACCCTAATCTTGAGCTACATCCACTCCTCACCTCCTATGAGTATTTTCCACTATTTCCCAAATAATTACAACGAAAGTATAACCACTCCTTGGTTATCAAATTCTAGTAGTCTTTTTACTCATCCTCTTC
Organism: Calophaca sinica; assembly: GCA_037113605.1. Taxonomy (NCBI): domain Eukaryota; kingdom Viridiplantae; phylum Streptophyta; class Magnoliopsida; order Fabales; family Fabaceae; genus Calophaca; species Calophaca sinica. Next base: position 16,074,944 of record CM073734.1, on the reverse strand, counting down.
AAGCTATTACAGAACCGGAAACATTCTCCTAATTTATGAACTTATATACTTTAGTATTTTCCTCACCAACACTCACCAACCTAGGTAGTTTGATATAACAAAGACTAAGTATAAGGCTTTGATATGGATAAAGGTTATGGGGATATTTGTAGCTTGATTACATACAATAGGGTTTACATTAAAACAGGTTTGAACTAGCTAAATACACTCCATGATGAACCCCATAATTTACTGTGCAGAGTGACTTGAGTGTGTTGAGAGGATGATGGATTCAATTGTTTGATTTTCAATAAAACAATCCAATACACTCTCTCATTTTCTCCCTATGACTTGCCTTGATTAAGTACATATTTTGAACCATTAGAGCTGTTGAGAATGCTGTTAGGACTTGACAGCATAGCCTGAGACATATGTGATTGAAGTCTTATGAAAAGCGCACCTGCTTTTGTACTTGCTGTCAGTGCAGGTCACTTCCATTGCCAAGAAACTTCTCAAGTCAGCGTCCTCTTGATCTTCTATCTTGGCAACACCTAAACTTAGTCACTTGTGTTTCAATGCTAAATGTTCTCTTGTTTCTTCTTTAATGAGGAAAAGATCAATTAAATGTGTGTTCCTCAGCCTTTATGAGAGATTGAAAGGGAAAGGATGATGTGTACCACTTGAGAACGTGCTGCTTCAAACTTACTTGTTAGAACTCGTGAATCGCAGAATCAAGTAGAACACAGAATTAAGCAAACAACAAAGGTAAGTGACTGTATTATTTACTGAGAATGATTGAGCTCAAGAGCTCTACAATGGAAGGTGGAAGATAACCAGAGCCTATGGCTCCTACCCAGAGCAAATGCTCCAACCCAGAGCAAATGCTCCTACCAGAGAGAGAAATCTCTCCTAAAAACCAAAATGGTAATTCCCGAATCCCTCACTCACGCCCTCCTACCCCTTTCTTAATACTCCTTGTTGGAACCTAAACGATTGAGATGTTTAGACCCTCATTAATTTTGATGATAACAAAGTATTCACAAGAGAACAATTTATGTTCTAACATTTCTTGAAGTGTGCAGATACTAATAATACATATATTCTAAGCCACTCAAGCAAGAAGAAAGTAATTCTCAAGAGAAGGATACATTCCATGTGTCAGCATCCGGCTCATCCTTGTGAGCGTCTGGAATTTTCTCTTTATGACACTAGGCTTATCCAATTGCTACAAGCGTCCGAACTTCCGATTCTGAGCGAGCGTCTGAACTTCATTTCAAATCACGTGTTAGTCACGTTGCTGCTCTTCCTCTCAGAAGTTTCTGGAACGAATTTCGAAATTGATTCTGAGCGCTAAAATTGTTGTACGAGGTATCAAAGGTGATACCTTTAGCTAAAAGACAAAAATCGTACAAGCAATTGTGAAAAGCAAGGTAGTACGAAAACGGTAATATGTACTACTGGGATATTCTCTGGAAAGGAAGAAAGAGACAGCTTTTTGAATTTACCTCACTCAATGGAAATGAGCTATTTTTACCGTAACAATAATATCCTTGGAACTCCTATATATACCTCATGGTATCCATTGAAGAGGGTGCCGAGATACTGTGAAAAAGCTTGCTGAAATACTGCTGAAATATTACCTCATTTACTGAAAGCAAGCTCTGTTGCCATACATTACAAAGAGTCAACCTTTGAAGCACTGCTTTTGTGGGCAATCAAGTCTCGTGCTAAGTCTCTGGACTACAAGAACTGAACTCAGCGTCCGATCCTTTCTTTTAGAAAGTTTTTCTATAGTTGAGCTTAATCTTTTATCCTCTCTGTGAGAGTTATTTTTGACTGTATTTCAACTCACTTGTAAAAGTTGTTTTGGCCTAGTTAAGGCTGTATCCTCAAAGGCTCGATCAGATCGAGTCGCTTTGAGAAGTTGAGAGTATTGTCAAGTTGTGATGTAAGAATACTCTTGAGGAAATTGTAATCAGGTTGATTATAGTGGAAAATCCTTCAGGAACGAAGGGACTAGACGTAGCTACCAGTTTGGTAGTGAACTAGTATAAATCTCTGTGTCTTTTGCTTTATAGCTTTCTATTTCTCTTTATCTTGGTGTGTTAAAAATAAGTTTTCACAAACTGCTTTTCCAGCGTCCTATTATTTCCAGCATCCGATATATAAACAGTTTTGAAATTTTTTTGTTCTAAGTGTTTTTAACTTAAAGTTTGCAAAAAGTTTTAAACACAATTTAACCCCCCTTCTTGTGTTCACGTTCAGTTGGTACCAGAGCTCGACCTCTTGGTTGAGCACTTAACAATGTCAAGAGAAAAGATCCTATATTGTGAATATGTCTACTGAAGGTGGTCATATGAACCGTCCTCCTCTATTCAATGGAGAAAAATTTGATTACTGGAAAGATAAGATGAAAGCATTCCTTGAGGCACAAAATCTTGATTTGTGGGATATAGTTGAAAGCGGATACATTTCTCCCGCTAATGTCCTTGGCGTTGCAATACCTAGGGAAAACTGGTCTGATGATCAGAAAAAGAGATATCAAACCAATCAGAAGGCTAGATTTATTCTCATCTGTGCTATGACAGAAAGAGAATATGATAAATGTGGTAAGTTTGATACTGCCAAAGAAATCTGGGATTCTCTTGTGTTGTCTTATGAGGGTTCTGCCCAAGTAAGAGAAACAAAAGCTAGCATGATGGTACGCCAGTATGAGCTATTCAGAATAGAAGATGGAGAGAAGATTGAAACTATGTTTGGAAGGTTCCAAACACTTGTTCATGGGTTGCAGGCCCTTGGAAAAAGTTATACTACACCTGATCATGTGAGAAAGATCTTGAGAAGCTTGACTAAGCAGTGGAGACCCAAAGTCACTGCTATTCAAGAAGCAAAAGATCTAAATGTTCTTCGGCTTGAAGATCTTATGAGTTCTTTGAAAGCTCATGAACTTGAGCTAAATGAAGAAGAACCTACCAAGAAGAGTAAGTCTATTGCTTTAAAAGTTAATCAACATAAACCTAGTACTTCTAAAGCTTTTCAGGCTGAAGAAGAAGAATCAGATGATGAAGCTTTAGAAGGAGATTCTGATGGATCAGACGATGAGCTAGCATTCATATCTAAGAAGATCCAGAGAATGTGGAAGAAAAGAAACTTCAGAAGGAAGTTTCAGAAGAAATATTCAAAGGACAAGAAGGAGAGCAAAGACAAGGACAAAGCCCAAGTCATTTGCTATGAATGTAAGAAGCCTGGACATTTCAAATCCGAGTGTCCTAATCTTAAAGAAAAGTCCACAAGAAGCTCCTTCAAGAAAAAGAAGAAAGGTCTCATGGCAACATGGGAAGATCTTGACTTATCCTCCTCTGAGGAAGATAAAGAAGAAGAAGCTCACATTGCCCTCATGGCGTATTAATCGACATTGACTCAAAAGAAGAAGTTGAAGAGGTAATAGTATATGATTCCTACTCAACTTCAACTTGCTTTTGATGATCTTCTTAAGGACTCGCCACTCTCATCGAGTATAAGAATTTGAAAAAGAAATTTTTAAAACTATCACAAGATTTTCATTCTTTACGTAATGAAAACTCAGTACTCAATGAAGAGAACCAGTGAAAATTGAAAATCAGCGTCTAGTTGATAACTGCGTCTGGAAGCTAACAAGCAACCGAAGTCGAGAGCTCTCAAGCTAAGAGTTACGTAGTTGCAGGCAATCCTAATCGCAAATCAAATGACTATGAACAAGCATTTCAAAAGTTTCTTGCAGAGAGTGTAACTCGTAGCAAGCAAGCTTCAATGATCCGGGGTGTCAAGAAACGACAACTCATGGTCTTGGTTATATATCGATGAACCCCTTTTGGAAAATGATTCAAAGATCCGATAAATCCCATAGTCATAGTAAATGCTTACATTGTACTTAATGCAATAAATCTGGTCATTTGAAAAGTGCATGTAATGTTTTTAAAGCTGTGAAGGATAAGCCTCCTTCAAGAACTAACAAGAAAGGACCCAAAAATATGGGTACCTAAAGATAAAATAGTCTATGTTGCGGACATGCTTAGCAACAAAGTCAACACACCAATCTTGGTACTTAGACAGTGGATGCTCGCGTCACATGACAGAGAAAAGCATATGTTCCAAGAACTAAGACCTAGAGAGTTGGATTCGTTGGTTTCGGAGGAAACCAGAAAGGTAAAATAGTTGGAATTGGTCGCATAGGTAAAGGCTCTCTTCCTTCTATTGATAATGTTTTATATGTTGAAGGACTGAAACATAATCTACTAAGCATAAGTCAATTATGTGACAGTGGTTATAGTGTTGTTTTTACAGAAACTGGATGTTTAGTAAAAAGCAAAAACGATGGATCTATATTCTTTACAGCAAAGAGGAAACAAAATGTTTATAAAGTTGATCTTTCTGAACTTGAAAAACAAGATGTCAAGTGTCTCATGTCTGTTGAAGATGAGCAATGGATTTGGCACAAAAGATTAGGTCATGCCAACTTGAGGTTAATCTCAAAATTAAACAAGCACAATCTTGTTAAAGGCTTACCAAATCTTAAGTACCAATCTGATGCCCTTTGTGAGGCTTGTCAAAAAGGAAAACAAGTTAAAACTTCCTTTCATTTAAAAAATGTTGTTTCAACTTCTAGACCACTTGAACTTTTACATCTTGATCTTTTTGGTCCCACAAGGACAGCCTCTTTAACTGGAAAGAAATATAGTTTAGTCATTGTTGATGATTTTACTAGATGGACATGGGTTAAATTCCTTGCCCACAAGGATGAGTCTTTTAAGGTATTTACTGTTTTCTGCAAATCAGTTCAAAATGAAAAAGGCATCTGTATTTCTTCTATTAGAAGTGATCATGGGGGAGAATTTGAAAACTTTTAAAAATTTTGTGAAGAAAATGGCATCTCCCACAATTTCTCCTCTCCTAGAACACCTCAACAAAATGGTGTTGTAGAAAGGAAAAATAGGTCCCTCCAGGAAATGGCCAGGACCATGATCAATGAAGCTGATATTGCGAAACATTTTTGGGCAGAAGCAGTAAACACAACGTGTTATATTCAAAATAGAATTTATATAAGACCTATTTTGAATAAGACTCCTTATGAATTGTGGAAAGGTAGAAAACCAAACATTTCTTACTTTCATCCTTTTGGTTGTATTTGTTATATCTTGAATACTAAAGATCAGCTTGGTAAGTTTGATTCCAAGGCTGACAAAGGAATCTTTTTGGGATATTCTAAAAGATCTAAAGCTTTTAGAATATACAACAAAGAAACTTTGATTGAAGAGTCCATTCATGTCAAGTTTGATGATAAGAAGCCTGACAATCGCTATGTCGAGCTAGATGAGTTATTTTCGTAATTAAACCTCGACAAGTCGACGGTGAACATGCATCTTCATCATCCGGTGGTGACAAGACGAAGAATTCTACTCAAGCGGAAGCTGAAGCAAGAAAAAGCTGGAAGTACAAAACCAATCATCCAAAAGATCAAATCATAGGAGAACCTGGTGACAAAGTACGAACCAGATCCTCTTTCAAGGAGCATGCTGATTTTGCACTTCTCTCTGAGATGGAACCTAAGACGATTGATCAAGCTTTGGAAGATGAAGGGTGGATTCTAGCAATGCAAGATGAGCTAACCGGCCCAAAGGAATGATGTATGGAAGCTAGTCACTCTACCAGAAGATAAGCAAGCTATTGGTACTAAATGGGTATTTAGAAATAAGCTTGATGAAGATGGTAAAGTTGTGAGAAATAAAGCAAGGTTAGTTGCTCAAGGCTACTCACAAGAAGAAGGTATTGATTTCACTGAAACTTTTGCACCTGTTGCAAGACTAGAAGCTATTCGCATTTTACTTTCATTTCCAGCACATCATGAGATAACACTATATCAAATGGATGTGAAAAGTGCTTTTCTAAATGGTTTTATAACTGAGGAAGTTTATGTTAAACAACCTCCTGGTTTTGAAGATATTGAATTTCCTGAACATGTTTTTAAACTTAAAAAGGCACTATATGGTCTTAAACAAGCTCCCAGAGCATGGTATGATAGACTAAGTTCCTTTTTAATGGAAAATGGATTTACAAGAGGTTTAGTTGACACTACTCTTTTCAGAAAAACCTCAAACAAGCATTTCATACTTGTTCAAATCTATGTTGATGATATCATTTTTGGAGCCACTAATGAAAGCCTTTGCAAAGAATTTTCTAAGCTTATGCAGGCTGAATTTGAGATGAGCATGATGGGAGAATTAAAGTTCTTTCTTGGAATACAAATCAAGCAATGCAGTGATGGTATTTATATTCATCAAAGCAAATATATCAAAGAATTATTGAAGAAATTCAAGATGATGGATTGCAAGCCTATGTGTACACCTATGCATCCTACCTGCACTCTTAGTAAAGATGAAATTGGTAAGAAGGTAGATCAGAAACTGCATGCAGGTATGATTGGATCTCTACTTTATCTTACGGCTTCAAGACTGATATTATGTTCACGCTGCTGTGTGCTAGGTTTCAATCAGATCCTAGAGAATCACACCTAAGTCTTTGTTAAAAGAATATTTAGATATTTGCAAGGAACTACTAATCTTGGTTTGCTTTATAAGAAATCAAAAGATTACAAATTAGTAGGTTTACGTGATCTTGACTTTGCCGGAGATCGAATTGAAAGAAAGAGCACAAGTGGAGGCCGCCAATTCCTTGGAGCTAATCTTGTGTCTTGGTCAAGCAAAAGGCAAAGCACAATTGCACTCTCAACAAGAGGTTTAATACATCTCAAGAAAGAAGTTGCAGTTCTCAACTTCTGTGGATGAAGTATCAACTTGAAGACTACTTGATAAAAGAAAGTAACATTCCTATCTTCTGTGACAATACATCTGCCATATGTCTTACTAAAAATCCTATATTGCATTCTAGAGCAAAGCACATTGAGATTAAGCATCATTTTATAAGAGACTATGTTCAGAAGGGTATTTTAGAAATAAAATATGTAGACACCGATCATCGGTGGGTCGACATATTTACAAAACCCCTTGCTGAAGATAGATTCAATTTTATAAGAAGAAATTTAAACTTTCATCTTATAGAAGAATGATTAATCTCTGCGTCTGATAATAAACTAAATCTCAGCATCTGACATGACATAAGCATGTACGTGCATAAGCATCTTATTTGTCATATGCATCATAACTCATCATCCGGTATGTCGGTTGCGTGCGTCCGAGCACACCCACACGTGTCACACGTGTTAAGGATTCAAGCGTCTCATCATATCTACTGAGTCATGATTATTTACGTTTTCAATAAAATCTTTTACTTTTATTTTGGCGTCTGCATTTAATAAAAAGGCGAATCTTTATTTTCTTTTCTTTTTGATTTATTTTTATAAGAAAATACGAAGCGATATTTTGAAAAAGAACTGTACCATTCTCTATTAACTTTCCCACTACTCCACATTTTTCGCTCCACTCTGTGTTTTCTGCAAAACCGTACTCGCTCTCTCTTTCTCTCTATCTCTGTGTGTGTGTGTTTAAACCCTAAAACCTCCATCACCTTCATCTCAACTGCAATCATGGCTGGTGTAACAACCTCAGAGTATACGGCTATCTACGACACCATGGCTGAAGGAAAAGTTTTGTTGGAAAATCGTGTTGATTTAGAGAACTTCAAACTCTACGACTTCGACTTCTACAGTGGTTTCAAGGCAATAGGCTGGGAACACTATTTCTTCTGGAACCAGGTTGAGGTTCTAGTGACGGCTATCAAAGAATTTTGGGGCAATGCTTGTTTACACAAAGGTGGTATTTTTGAAGGAACCGTGAGAGGCTACAAGTTTGTTTTTACCATCAACAATATCTCTGAAGTCATTGGTTGTCCCTGTGAAGGTCTCGTCTTCTATACAGATTGGGCTGACGCATTTCATGGCCTTGAGAAGGTCAATGACGATCTGTTTGAGAACTATAAGCAGTTGAAAGACTCTGGTGAAACTCCTACTGCAAAGAATCTGAAGAGTCATTACAGAGTTCTTCACAAGATAATCACCAAGAGCGTCTTGTTGAAGGCTGGCTCTAGTGACATAGTCAACTATGAACAGAAGTTCATCATGAGACACTACATGGCTGGTAACAAGGTAAACCTGCCAAAATTGATCTACAACAACCTGATTAATGCACTGGTAAATTCGAGGAAAGGTGTTGCTGACAAGAAAAACACCTACAAGTGCATTCCTTATGGTGTTCTGCTCACTAGAATGATGGTCAAGGGTCTGGTTATAAACAAGCTGACTGCTTTACCAGATCAAGAAAAGGTGAAGTATTTTGGTGCTGATAGCATTGTAATTCCTGACACCTTTGGAGTCAACAGTCTGGTCAGAATGAAACTGATCACTGGGTCCATGATCAAGAAGGTGAAAACAGAGCAACAGGAAGAGGAAGCTGAAAAGAAAACCACCAGAAGCTCAATGACTGGTGTAAAAAGAACTGTTGAGTCTCCTTCACGAGAGACCAGAGAACAAAATAGAAGGTGGCTCCTGCACCTACTGTTGAAGAACCAGAAGATGAGGACCGAGTTCCCATCACCAGGTTACGAGAAAGGAGCAAACCAGGCCGAGAAGCAAGTCTCAAAGATCCGGTTCTGTAAGAAAATTCGGCCCGCCTCAAAGAATCGCTCCTGACGAAGCTCAAAAGATTGGTCAGGCAATCTGAACCTGAATCAAAGGTACTGAATTCTTCTGATGAGTCTCAGATCTGCTTTTGCATCCGATGATACCATTCTGCTTCCACCAATATCATTGCACAACCACCAAACACTCAAACTCGTACGTAAAAACCTCCATAACTCCCAAACACCTTACCCAAACACGGACCAATACACTCACCATCTCATCACCTCAAACCTCCACATATAACTCCTCACTACATACATTTCCAAGCTTCATTCTCATCCCTTTAACCTCCTTTTCAAAATACCTCCCATTAATCCCTTCAAACCCTACTCACCAAAAGCCTACAAAATCACCAAAGCCACTCCCACCTTACTTACCCTTACCCTTAGACCTACAGACGCTGGTGGAAAGAAGAATATCTCATACAAACCACGCTTTGTTAAGTATGAGATATATCATAGCATCTACGATCGCCCATCCATATGGCATTTAAAAACCTTCACCTGGAGTCGCCAGATTGGAAATTGCCGCCCAATAAGTGCAACCTTCAAGGATGGAAAAGACCACTTCCAAATGTCATTTAAAGGAAGGTTGAGACCAAAGATCCTGGAAGCGAGCAATTCCTTCTCTCGTTGATCTTCCTAGATCCCTACCATAGTCCGAACCGCTCACGTTGGAAGAATGTGGAAGGTGGATCACAGATGAAGAAGTCGCCTTCATGGCACCTTGTCTTGGCGAAAAGGCTTGAAGTCATAGGACAATATCGTGACCCATCATCTGCTTACGTTAAGATAGTACCCGGATAGACAAAGGTGGCTACCTTGGTCTATCCTGGGAAACGGAAGGAACTCGCTTCGGCAAGCGACCATTCAAAGAAGATCGGGCTAAAGGAATATGAGAAGGCACCTACAAAGTACAATCTTAAGGAATTCTCGACTTGGGTGCCAAGATCTCTGAGGATCATGCCAGAAGGTATTACCTGACTTCTCTAAAGAAAGATGAATGGAGAACTGGCTCCTCAAACTGCTGCAATGCTAAGAAGGCTACTATTCCAACTGTTGGGACAATCAGCAGAGTTACTGACATCAATCTTAGAACAGTGTACTTCGATGATATGTTCAGATGCTCGAGAATCGACCTCTTGTTGCATGAAGATATATGACCAATGGGCTTTGTGACCAAGCACTTCGACATTGGATTTACTTGGAGTCAATGGTGCGAATCTTGGAAAGACAAAGCCATATTACCATGCATCGACCCCTAGTCTTTGGAAGAAGATTAGGAAAATCGAGAAGAATTTACCTGGCGAAAAATGAAGCACTCTCCTTCACCTATGAAGCGTTGAATGTCTTTATCGAAGTTTATGGGGAGAAGACGCTGGGAATAGGTTTGACTCTTACTTGCTGATGTTGTTCTACAGAGAAACCATCTTCATGAATTTCTTTGTATCCAGGAAGATGTGAAGCATCAATGGAAGATTCGCATGAATCAGAGCTCAGAAGACTTGGAAATTTCATCAAATGGGTTATACCAAATGATGCATTCTTTTTAAGAGCTCAAAGGAAGAAGGATTTGAGACTGAAGATATCCAACTGGGTGCTAGCAGAGCATCAGAAGATGAAGTCTGCACCTGTACCAGAAGCTGGACCTTCTACTTCTACTTCTGCAGTTGAGATGGTCACCATTCCCAAAGCAGAATTTGAAGAAATGAAGGCTACAAACTTGAAGGTCACTTAGCTGGAGACTGCACTGAAGTTACTCTATGAACGTCTCAATATCCCACCTCCACCTCTTCCAAACCCTTGAAATTTTTTTCTTGTGTGTGATATAAAATCCGTTCTATTTGGTTGATACACTTATATATATAACTATTTTTGATCTAATTATTTGCCTTCTATTCAAATTTTTCTAAGTCTTATTTTGACTATGATGTGTTTTTAGACTCTTTTTGTCTGATGACAAAAGGGGGAGTAAAAGAAAGGTATGATGAACACGAAAGAAAGGTATATTGAACACGTGAAAATCTGATAATCCACCATCCGATGTTCACTGTCCGATGGATGCACTGGAACTAAAGTATCATGCATAACATTTCATATATAGCATTTGTCGCGCTAATATTCATTGATCTAGTACTCTTATAATGTTTAATAAATTTTGGTACAATGAAATATATTTGATTAAATCAAATATATTTGGTATATAATCAGCATCCGATCTCACTTTATTAAATATATGCTCTGATACATCTACGGATTTTTCACAATCACTTAAATGAATTTGTTTACCAACAATTGCCTTAATACCGGAATTGTTCATATATATCTAAACTGTTAAATTCAGGGGGAGACCATGTCTTTTTTAAACTAAATTGTTCATCTAGCTTAGAAGTTTGTCATCATCAAAAAGGGGGAGATTGTTGGAACCTAAACGATTGAGATGTTTAGACCCTCATTAATTTTGATGATAACAAAGTATTCACAAGAGAACAATTTATGTTCTAACATTTCTTGAAGTGTGCAGATACTAATAATACATATATTCTAAGCCACTCAAGCAAGAAGAAAGTAATTCTCAAGAGAAGGATACATTCCATGTGTCAGCATCCGGCTCATCCTTGTGAGTGTCTGGAATTTTCTCTTTATGACACTTGGCTTATCCAATTTCTACAAGCGTCCGAACTTCCGATTCTGAGCGAGCGTCTGAACTTCATTTCAAATCACGTGTTAGTCACGTTGCTGCTCTTCCTCTCAGAAGTTTCGGGCAATTTGAAATTGATTCTGGCGCTAAAATTGTTGTCACGAGGTATCAAAGGTGACACCTTTAGCTAAAAGACAAAAATCGTACAAGCAATTGTGAAAAGCAAGGTAGTACGAAACGGTAATATGTACTCTTTGGGATATTCTGCGGAAAGGAAGAAAGAGACAACTTTTTGAATTTACCTCACTCAATGGAAAGGAGCCATTTTTACCATAACGATAATATCCTTGGAACTCCTATATATACCTCATGGTATCCATTGAAGAGTGTCCCGAGATACTGTGAAAAAGCTTGCTGAAATACTGCTGAAATATTACCTCATTTACTGAAAGCAAGCACTGTTGCCATACATTACAAAGAGTCAACCTCTGAAGCACTGCTTCTGTGAGCAATCAAGTCTCGTGCTAAGTCTCTGGACTACAAGAACTGAACTCAGCGTCCGACCCTTTCTTTTAGAAAGTTTTTCTATAGTTGAGCTTAATCTTTTATCCTCTCTGTGAGAGTTATTTTTGACTGTATTTCAACTCACTTGTAAAAGTTGTTTTGGCCTAGTTAAGGCTGTATCCTCAAAGGCTCGACTGTACTGAGTCGTTTTGAGAAGTTGAGAGTATTGTCAAGTTGTGACAGAAGAATACTCTTGAGGAAATTGTAATCAGGTTAATTATAGTGGAAAATCCTTCAGGAACGAAGGGACTAGACGTAGCTACCAGTTTGGTAGTGAACTAGTATAAATCTGTGTCTTTTGCTTTATAGCTTTCTATTTCTCTTTATCTTGGTGTGTTAAAAATAAGTTTTCACAAACTGCTTTTCCAGCGTCCTATTATTTCCAGCATCCAATATATAAACAGTTTTGAAAAACTTTTGTTCTAAGTGTTTTTAACTTAAAGTTTGCGAAAAGTTTTAAACACAATTCAACCCCCCTTCTTATGTTCACGTTCACTCCTCTCATAACAGAATTATGAGTCTCTCTCTGCCACGTCATGTAACTAACTTTCTTTCCCCAAAGCTGCACCTCTCTTCCTTCTTCTAGAATATTCCCTTCAATCCAACCCACATCACTCTTTCTCTCAGCATAAGGACCACGTGTCCTATCACTACTCCCCCTGGAACAACAACCTTGTCCCCAAGGCTGGGGTAAGGTCATTGACTCTTGAATTCCACTTCATCTTCTCCAGCCGTATCCTTCTTGGGTTTGCCCTTCCACTTAACTAGCCACTACTTAATAGTGTTCCCCTTCTCATGAGCTTCTTGGGTAGTCAACAAATCTTCATGTCCATCAGCCCTATTCACTGCTATTGCAGGCTGCCCTTGTAACTCAATCATGTTATCCTGCCATTGGAAATTCATTTTCATTTCTTTCCAATCCATTGTCACCTTCCCAATTGTTCTCAGCCATGCCACGCCCAGAACTATGTCAAGATCTCCTAGCTCCAACACATGAGCATCAATCAGAGAGGAGAAGTCTCCCAAAGACACTTGCAAATTCGAACATTGCCCCATTGTGGACACTTGATGGCCATTCCCCAGACTCACCATGGCTCTGTCCCGGAGCACCGTTAAACCTAGAGTCGTCGCCACCTGTGGCGAGATGAAATTGTGGCTCACGCTGGTGTCAATCATCATTGAGACAGGTGCTCCCATCAATTTTCCTTCTAATTTCAAGTTGGTTGTCCCCTGGTTCCCGGTTCCACACCCAAAGAGACTCATAGACTTGAATTCCAGAGCCTCATCGCCGTCCCTCACTTCCATCGCTATCACCTCCCCTTCGTCATTCACTGTCTCATCGTCACCGAGGATTATCAGTCGCAGTTGCTTCTCAGCGCATTGATGCAAGGGATGGAAGCGTTCTCCGCAATGAAAACATAATCCACGAGCCTTTCGGTCCATTAATTCCGAATACGGCAAGTGTTTGGTGCCTCTGTTGCGATCGCTGCTCGCCTTTCTCGTATCTTCTCCGTTTGTTTTCGTGAAATTAGGGTTAGAAATGGCGCTGGATTGGGTTTGGGTTCCACTGGGCGAACTTGGGCCAAAATTCCCCTTATTTGGGCCCGAGTTAGAATAAGACCCGAACCTACTCCTATTACCCGAGTAATTACCTGATCCAGTTCCACTCTTTCCACTCGATCCATGATTCGCCTCCTTTATTCCCTTCCACTGCTTTGTTCCGCCATTGTTGCAGAAATCAGAGATCCACGAAGCTCCGATTCCACATCTCGCGCCAGCTTCATCGCCTGAACTCGAGTTCGAGGATTGAAGGTTCTCACTCTCAATCGAATCTCAGGCTTGAGTCCACCCATGAAATACCCTAAATACTGCTCCTCAGGAAGACGACTCACCTGAGAAGACACATATTCGAAATCCACGATGTAATTGTCGACACCTCCTCCTTGTTGCAGATCCTTCAATTCCTCAAATGGATTATCACTCTTCCTCCCTCCATACCTCTAAATCAAGGCACGCTTCAGCTTCAGCCATGTCAAATCTTCCTCCGTTTCGCAAAGAAGATTGAACCAGTGAATGGTAGCGCCTTCCATGCTCAGCTTCGCCAACCTCACTTTCACCTCCTCCGACGATCCCTGCACCTCAAAGTAGGTCTCAGCACGGGTGATCCATCCCACAACATCTTCCCCGTCAAACGGTGGCAACTCCACCTTCTTCACTGCCATTTTGAACTCTGATATAGAGTCTACGCTGTGCGATGGTGAAAACTCCTCCTCTTCGTTGCGCACCGTGGCAATCTTGGCGAATTCCGCCATTATGGATTGCCGGAACTCCACCATGGTTTGTCAGAATGAATTCTCTAGTGACGTCATCCTTGCTTCCAACGCGTCGACTCTGTCAGTCATCTTGGGTGGCATGGACGATTGCGTTCCTCGCTAGCTCTCACTCGAATATCCGGCAGGTCGGACTAATGTTAAAACCCGTGAATCGCAGAATCAAGCAGAACACAGAATTAAGCAAACAACAAAGGTAAGTGACTGTATTATTTACTGAGAATGATTAAGCTCAAGAGCTCTACAATGGAAGGTGGAAGATAACCAGAGCCTATGGCTCCTACCCAGAGCAAATGCTCCTACCAGAGAGAGAAATCTCTCCTAACAACCAAAATGGCAATTCCCGAATCCCTCACTCACGCCCTCCTACCCCTCTCTTAATACTCCTCTCATAACAGAATTATGAGTCTCTCTCTGCCACGTCATGTAACTAACTTCCTTTCCCCACAGCTGCACCTCTCTTCCTTCTTCTAGAATATTCCCTTCAATCCAACCCACATCACTCTTTCTCTCAGCATAAGGACCATGTGTCCTATCATTACTCAACTAGAGTAGCTTCAATTTAATTCTTCTCAACCTTTCATAAGACTTCCTGATATGCCAATTGATGATATTCTTTTTGTTGACATGTATTCTGCTTGGTACTACAACCGTAGTTTGTAGGATTAATGGCATTGGCAGTCTTGATGCTTCAATACACCTATTTCTATTTGGCTTGTTTATGCTTTATGTTCTTGTTGAAACTTACTCAAGATAAACTTGTTATAAACACAAGAGTTCAGATATCTTAAACATCCTTCACTGAGTTTGTTTTCATCAAAACTTATAGAAGAGGATTTGTTCTCAACGACTTTCAGGAAGAGAGGACTTTCTTGCCCTACTACTAGTATCACACCTGGCATTGCTACTTCTTCTGCTCATCAAACCCTTAGTGCGCGAGGAAGAACTTGGTCTACCCCTCTCTACGTGGATTGAGGGTCTTCAGTTTTGATCATACCACGCTTAACGATGTCGAGGAGGAGGGATGCACCCCTTTATAGTGGGAGGCTTGCACTCGTTTCTTGGAAAACGAGGATGAGAAGGACCCATACTATAATGTGAATTAGTCTAATGATTCCGGAAATAGGGACTTTGTTGGAGAGCCCTCCAACAAATGTCGTAGAGTATGACTAGCTGGGTACTTTTGTCTTGGATGGTAGTAGCGTAGGAGTTCTTGAGGTTAGATTTTTTTTATATAGGACCTAATCCTTTTATTTTAGTGCAGTTGTACTTTATTTGTCTTATAATGTAGTATCTAACTACTCTAGAGTCTGTATTATGATTTTGTTTACTATCTTTGTTTGTTCACCTTTCAGACATCTTTATTTTTAGTTTAAAAACTTTATAAGCCTTTGGGAAAATCAACTTTTATGTAATTATGAAAGTCCGTAATTACTAATGAAGTTGTGGTGGGACTAAAAAAATCTTACACTACAACAAAAATAGGCAATAAATAGCGCTTATTTTGGCCTTAAACAGCGCTTAAAAGGCGCTGCTTATTTAGCCGCTGCTGATTGTTATTCAAAAAAACAGCGTTTTTGAAGCGCTGCTGAAAATTGACAATAAACAGCGCGTAGCGCTGTTTATTGTCAATTTTTAACATCAATAAGTAGCGCTTCGCTGTTTATTCACCCCCTTTTTTATGATAAACCCTTTTTTAGGAAGCTCTCTTGCATCTCATATCATACGACCAAGCATGAGAAGTAAAACCAAAACTGAAATGCAAGAAATAACTAAAAAATATACTTCATTTCAGAATCAATCCATGGTACATAACCAAACCCAGAACAAGATCGAAATGCAAGAAATTTACAGAAAAAAAAACTGTTCAATTTTATCCGAATTTACAGAAAAGAAAATAGAGAAGAAACTAAAACCCTAAAAGAAAAAAATGTTCAATTTTTCTCTCAATTCTCTCTCCTTTTCACGCCTTGCATCTCAGATCTTCTTTTTCTTAGATCTCAGATCTCCCTCCACGCCACGCCTTGTTGGGAAAATGGTCCTGAAATCAGAGAGAGAGAAGAGAACCAGATCGAACCATAAGAGATAAAAGAAAACCAGATCGAACCAGAGAGGGAATAGAACCAGATCGAACCAGAGAGAGTGAAGAGAACCAGATCCAGCCGAACCAGCAATCAGTACCTCCTCTTCTTCCAGATCGAACTAGCAACCAGCACCTCCACTGCAAACAGAACAAACCCCCAAATCAACCAGATCGAACCCCCAAATTAACATACCAAAGCCCCAAATTAACATCACGACCTAGGTCAGCTGGAATGCGACGGTGAAGGGCGCTGTCAGCAACAGATCGAGTGAGGGTTTGCGAGAGTAAGCAACAGATCGAGTGAGGACAACTCTGATGGCTTCGATCAACAGCGGCGAATACTTATTGCGAGAGAGAAAGAAGTGAGGGTTTGTGAGAGAGAAATTTTTCCAATCTTCTTCGCCTCAGATAGTGTGATGGTTTGCGAGAGAGAAATTGAGGGTTTGTGGGAGGGATAGAGCTTTCTCTTATGAATCACGAGAGAGAAAGAAGTGAGGGTTCTAATGGGTTCGCTGAATCACGAGAGAGAAAGAAATTAATAGGGTTCGCTGAATTTAACTTTCTTGATTTACAATAAGCAGCGCTTCATAAGAGGAAGCGATGTTTATTGTTTTGACAATAAACATCGCTTCCTCTTATGAAGCGCTGTTTATTGTTAGGACCAACATTAAACAGCGCTTCATAATAGGAAACGCTGTTTATTGTTATTGACAATAAGCAGCGCTTCCTCTTATGAAGCGCTGTTTATTGTTAGGACAACATTAAGCAGCGCTTCCTCTTATGAAGCATTGTTTATTGTTAGGACAAAAAATCAGCGTTTTCTCTATTAAGCGCTGTTTATTCTTTTAGTACCACTTTAAACAGCGCTTTCCCACTTAAGCGCTGCTTAAAGTGGCGCTATCTTTTAAACTTAATGTTGTAGTGTTAGTGAAAAAGGAGTTGTGGTGGGACTAAAAAAATCTTAGTGAGAAAGGAGTTATGGTGGGATTAGACGATATTAATTATACTCCCTTCATCACTATTTATAAACCCCTTTAGACAAAAAAACGCATATTAAGAAAATTAGTTAGCATAATTAAATTTGTCTATAATGTGTATGTTTTTATAAATTTATCCTTCAATCATAATTAATACACGTCTTGGATTTTTAAACTCTATGCAATTAATTAGGGGTACTTTTGAAAAAAAAGTAATCAATGTATCTTGTAATTTAAAAAGGGGTTTATAATTAATTACAATTTTTTTCCTTCTAAAAGGTGCTTATTAATAGTGACGGAGGGAGTAATATTTTTGTACCAGCCCGAATTTTCATCCTCCTGGATTAGAATATATTGTATAGGATTAGAATATGTTAAGAGTTGTTTGGAAAGGGTTCCACATGTCATAACATCTCTCCAATCGATTGAGTACCTAGATGCACCTCTATTCCTTTGCCTAGTACAATTCGACCGTCGTATTCTTCTTTTTCGAACCCTCTAACGACTTAATTAGATTTAAGCTCCTTCAAAGAAGTTGTAGACCTATCCGTCGTCTTTCTTCTGAGTCAAGATAATCTTTTCAGAGTCAACGCAGCGCAAGTGTAGCACTTAGGAATATTGGAGTAAACTTCATCTGCATTTTTATCCATGTTAGAGCCCAAATTTAGTTAATACTATTAGAGAGGAAATTGTTGTAAATTCTCTTAGAATTCTGACGCCACTAAGAACGCCTCAATCAGACACCCGTAGCTCTAGATAAATCTAAAACAGTTGCAACATGCTGTTACGCGATTTTTTTGACGTTTCGTGCATTTTGGCACATGTAATCCGACCCGTTTCACCCATTTTTGACCCAAAACGAATACAACCCATGGGGAATGATTAAAAGACCTTAACCTGGGTCTAATTAGTTAGAAACACTATCTAAATTCGTGCTTTAGCTGCTGTGTGGCTCTTAACCGTCGTCGACACTGTTTTTGCTCTATCTCGCTCATTCCTCATCGGAATTCAATGCCGTCTATCGTGCTGCGACTATGGGGAGATTCTCTACCATCTCATATCATTATGTATCTGTTTTGGAGAAGGGGAGTTTGTGGATAATCCCTTTTCTATTCTGTTTTGACTTCTACATGATGTTTTAGGAATCCTAATACCGTTTTTTATTGTTCTCTTTCGTTTATTATCGGAATCCGTTGCCGCTTGAAAGGATGTGACCAGGACACAATTTCCTACCTCCTAATCTTGCAATCTTTCTGTTTAGGAAGAGAATAACTCCTGGGAACTAGCAAAGGAACTTTCATATCATCTTGCTCGCTCGGGAAGTCACGTATTGGAATGAGAAAACAACGAAGGAAGAGGAAAAGCTTGGAGTTCTCTCATCCTATTCTAGGAGCACGAAATTCTTTTAAGGTAAGGGGTAGTTGTTTCTCATCTAGTGAGTTTATGGAATATGAATGAGCAATAGGGGTGTCCCAAGACCCCTACACATCGCGCAGTAACAATAAACGAATGCTATTACCATCGTGATAGGAAAGTACTCGAATCCTTGAATTGTAATCTTCGATTTGCAATACTTACTATAATGTGATGTGGTAAACTTATTAAATCAATGGATTTTGGGTGAAGGTTGAGTCTTTGACTCCCTATATGATTGCTACTCTTGATGACCCCTTATTGTTCATGATATTATGAGTTTTTGGTTGTTGTTGTAAGTTGCTATGTCATGAATCCTACATACCTTGACGAGATTCTATATGATTAGTGTTGTTTATGCCTTGGTACTGGTATTGATCTCATTTGCAAATTATTGAATTGCTTAATTCTACTAGTTGTTGTCGTAGTGACTTAGAAGATAACGCTATGTATTAAAAATAGAATTTTTATGATTGTTAAAGATTAGATTAGAATGGACTATGTGGGGTTAATTTAAATTGTTGTTATCCAGTTTGAATGGCATTTCTATATGTGTAATTTAAATTGATATCATTTGATGGCTCAAATATGATAAATGTGCATGTTATGCTATTACCGCATTTTCCAAAAAATCTGTTTTTTGTTTTAAATTAAACTGTATATTTATGTGATGATTTTTGTGAAAATAAAAACATTCAGGTGTTCCTATATGTGTTGAGATATTGCATATTAAGATTTATTGCATTTTGATAAGTTTAACTATGTGAAAAAATTCTGGAATGCCTGTAGGACAAATAGGGTGTTACTGAAAAATCTTGTGTAAATCAGTCTCAGTGCGTGATTTTTCTTGAATTCTAGGATTCGAATTTTGGAATGGGACCAATTGCACTTTGTTCATATATGAGTTGGCTATCTTCAACAAAAACTTTAGAATTTTCAGAATATGCTTGGTTGCTTATTCAGATTTTTCTCTAACTGCTGTTATTGGAAAATTCTGTGTAAATCAGCCTCAGTGTGTGATTTTTCTTGAATTATAGGATTTGAATTTTGGAATGGAACTAATTGCATTTTTTTCTTGTATGAGTTAGCTATCTTCAATAAAAACTTTAGAATTTTTGTAGTATATTTGGCTACTCGTTCAGATTTTTATCTAACTGCTGTGCTGGAAATCTTGGAAATGATAATTGAAACTGATTTCGTTCTTACCAAATTTGGATGCATTTGAGTGAATATACCTAATGTATTATCCTTATCAATATGTGGGTACGTTGATGATTTTATTTTTATTCTATTCCTTATAAATTACGTTTGAAATAATTGATTAGATGATAAATGCTCGTGGTTGTGTGGTTGATGTACCTGGCTATAATTAATCTAAGTGTTGTATGCTTAAAACTTAATTGGCTAAGTGTGTTGATTGCTTCATTCATTGATTGAAGGCACTCGTTAACGTACTAACTTGTGTCTTGATGTTTTTTTTGTTATTCTATTAAAGATATTGTGATAGAAGCTGTTGTTAGACACCGCATTACTTGTGTTCATGCATCATGGTGTCCATAATGTTGTTACTGTTTATGGGGCATTACGAACATGGTATTCCGAAACGGGCATGGTATCACGATTTTGTTGTCATTGGAGCATTATGGATATGGTATTCCGAAACGGGCATGGTATCTCGGCCTCGTTGAAAATGGATCCACATGCATTTCCTTATGGTCTTAGGATTTCCATTGAAATACATGAGTTGAACATGCATGATGAATAGTTAATTGTCATTCCAATGTGTCGTTGTACTTCAATGATTGTTGTTAGTTAAGTTGAACATGCATGATGATTAGTTGATTGTCATTTTTATGCGTCGTTGTACTTCAATGGTTGTTGTTAGTTGCGATGAACATGTTATGCGCATTGTTTATCCTTGTTCCTCTACTATATGTACTATTTGAGGTTATGATAACTAACCCCTATTGTGGCTATGCATATCCCATTGGGTATGTCTAGATGATGAGACTGCAGGTGTTGAGGATGTGGATGCCGATAAGTGATCGTGATAGCTTGTTGGATTCGAAAGAAGATTCGATTTGTTTGAATTCATTATTTTTATTTTCTGATGTAATGATTAGCGAGAAGCTCTGAATTATTGTGACATCGGGAAACCTTGAGTTATTTGTCATTATTTGTATTTCATACTCGTTTTCTATTTCCGCAAGTTGTGAGCATGATGACTTTACTTCGTTTGAAATGAAAGTTTTTAAATGGACCAAAATTTTATTTCGTGTTCTTTTCTTTTTACATTGCTAAAATGCCATGACGGGGTAAAGGGTGTCATATTTAGTGGTATCTGAGCTCGGCATGATTCTCAGTCCATGGTATGAGTCTATTATGTATTCTCTGTGTACTCTTATATATATGTTAAAATAGATGATGATATGAGGCACTATGACTTCTTCTTTAGAAATGCTCGTTGCTAAATGATTTTTCATCTCAATGCGATAGAAGCTATCGCAAGTGGAAATTGCCACACCTTGATCATCGCTCCAAGACAATGGACCTACACCTTGGAGGAGAATCAAAATCAACTTGAGGAGGTCGTCATGTATCAAGGCTTTGCTAGATTTCTGAAAAGTAACCCGCCTACTTTTGGAGGAGTTTACGACCCCGACAACGCGTAATACAGATCAGTGAACTTGAAGGAATTTTCCAAATCATGGGGTATGTAGATGCACAAAAGGTCGCCTATAACACCTATGCACTCGAAGGTAAAGCTGAACATTGGTGGAGTTAATGTTGTGAGCATATGGAGGCCGAAGGAACGGTTGTCACTTGGAGTGTTTTCGAGACCACACTCTTAGAGAAGCGTGTTCCCACACACCTATGCCACGAAAAGGAGGTAGAATTTCTGAACTTGACACAAGGAGTTATGACTATTAAGGAATACGCTGTAAGATTTGAGGAATCAGAATTAGAGAACCTCATTCAAGGTACATGCCACGTTGAGAGGATTTCCAGTTGCCCAATTGTTTCACACCCCATTCGCTTTGAATGTTTGTTCTGGGGTTGTGTTGGGTAGAAGTGTGGGCTAAACCATAGTTGACAATTAGCACTGAGTAGGAACTAGATTGCTACGTTAGAGGCATTAGATTCCCCATTTTAGATTAGGCGATAGTCCACATGAGTCAGCTTCAGGGAAACACTATGACAGTAGATAGTGGATGGTGGATATAGGTAGTACTGTTAGATACAAGGTAAATTATCAGAGTAGTGCAGCGGAATCGTGTTAATAACAAATAGGGAGGAACTTTAATAGAGCTTGAGTGTAATTGTGAGGTACCAACATTTTTATGCTCAAGCCCCTATCAGAGATCCTTATAGAAGTGATAGTAAATGACATGTCTAATTGTTATTTCTTTGGTTACTTGGCTAGACAAGTAGGAGGGATGGCCACCCAATAACTTATTTCCAGTGACCGAAGCAATGGTAATCGACGTGGATAAACAAGAATAGTGGGATAGACTATCTGATGCGTTCATAACAGCATATAGTTTGTTGTTAGTTTTGCATTGCATAATAGGCATTGTAGTGGTTTTTACCCATAGTTCTCATGCATTTTTGCTTGATTTAGATAATGCACTTGGTTTGAGTTCAATTGTGTAGAAAAGAAGGTTATTGGCCTAGGAAAGCGAAGCTAGATCACTTAGACGGATGTTGCAACCAACTCGGAGGCCAAAATAACAAAATATGGCAAGATCAGAGGAAAACACGGCTGCCTGCGTTCTATGCCACTAGTGCCTTGGTGGATGTGAAGAAACTCAAGATTGTAAACGGTGAATAACACGGCCAGGCCGTGTTATCCAACATGGCCATGCCTCGCTAAGAAACAACACGGCTTGGCGTGTTCTCACCACGCCCGCGTGTCGGCCGCATCTGCTATTACGTGCTTTAAAAGCGACGGCAGGCGTGCCAGCCTCCAGCCGTCGCGACTCGGCGGACTTTTTATTTTTGTGCGTTTTGACTTAATTTTGGGATGTTTTTCAACCCTTTTGGTCCAGAACTATATATAGATAGAGGAAACATTGACCTAGGGAGTTACCTTTGGTTGGCAATCTTGTGAGTTTGAATCAAGAACAAGTGATCCGAGGCAAAGTTGAGGAATCAATGGAGTCTTTTGCTGTTTCTACATCTCAATTGCTTGGTTCCTTCTCTTCCATGAGGAACTAATTCCTTTGTACTAGGGTAAGATGAACTTTGTGGATCCTTTTATGTAATTGAATTCAGATTTTCAATGCAAGTTTGATGTATGTCATTTGATCAATTATCTCTTTTCTTAATGCGATTCTATGCTTGATCACCATGGGGTTGAACTAGGGTTTGACATCAATTGGAAAGTTGAGGTTTTAAACTTGCTTTGGGATATTTTGACATATCTATAGGGTTATAGGGATATAATTCTCTTTGGTATGAGTTTGTATTAATCCATATCCTTTATGCTTGATTTAATTAATTGGAACCTAAGGGATTAGGGCTTATTAGTTGAATTAAAGGGATTAAGAGGAAAGGAATTTTCGTTAATCTAATTTATAGGATTTGAACTTCAAATACGTGATCATTGCTTGCATTGGAATAGGATTCAAGAGCGTAAAGGGTGAGACAAAGGGATTCGAACCCTAGTCACTCTATTCTCCTTAATATCTAAATTATTCGTCTTGTTAGTCATTATCTTATTGTTGAACACGAATTACACAATTCAAACACTACTCGTTTTCGTCTGATAGTTCAAATAGTACATCGTTGGTATAGTTAAGAATTGGTCACAATCCCTGAGGATACGATCTTTTATTACTTAACGACGAAATCATATACTTGCGATTTTGCTCAACAAGTTTTTGGCGCCGTTGCCGGGGATTGTTGAATTAATTTTTAACAAGGCAAACGAGTACCTTTTTGAACTATTTCTTTTATTTATTTTCTGTTAAAAAAAATAAAATATTTATTACATTAACTGTTGCTTTGCTACTGATCTTTCCGTTTAGTCTTGTGCATGCGAGGTAAACAAACAGGTGAACTGTTGTTTGACTCAGAGATTGAAAAGATAGCGAAGGCATTAAGGAAGAAGGCTAAGGAAGCAAAGCAACGACAAAAACAATCCTCTGCATCCACTTCTCAAGTCCCAACTCAAGAAGTGATGGGGGACCAACCACGCAATTTGGGTGATTTTGGGAGACGGAACAACCATGCAAGGGCTGTCAATGCCTACCAACAGGTTGAGGCAAATGCTAATTTTGAGATCAAGCCGGCATTGTTGAACACTCTCAAGCAAATCCAATTCGCGGGGAATGAGATTGATGACCCAAATCAGCACCTGGTGAGTTTTTATGAAATCTGTGACACCTTTGGGCTGGCTGGAGTGACTGAGGGAAGCAAGAAATTGAGGCTTTTCCCTTGGACCCTGCGGGAACGAGCGAGAGATTGGCTTGACACCTTGCCTACAGGAAGCATTGCAACTTGGGACGATTTGGAGGAGAAATTCATGACAAAATTTTTTCCACCCTCCAAATTCATCAAAAGAAGAGGTGAGATTCATGGCTTCCAACAGAACCAAAGTGAGAACTTGTATGAGGCATGGGAGAGATTCAAGCTCCTTCTAAAGAGGTGTCCAGGACATGGATATGATGACTTCAACCAGATGCAAATGTTCTGCAATGGTTTGAGGCCGAACACCAGGATGATGTTGGATGCCTCAGCTGGAGGCACAATCAACAACAAGACAGCTGCAGAAGCAAGAACCTTGGTGGAGCAAATGGCTTCCAATGAGCAGTTATGTCAGAATGATAGAGGGACACTAGGTAAAAGGGGAGTCCTAGAATTGGAAACACAAGATGCGCTCTTGGCTCAAAATAAATTAGTCTCTCAACAATTGGAGGCTATCACAAAAGAGTTGAAAGCACTGAAAGTGGGAACCTCTTCCTCTGCTCAGGTGAACCAAGTAAATCAAAATTTGAGATGTGACTTCTGCCAAGGGCCTCATGAGAATGGAGGGTGTGATACTTTGGGAGACTCCAAGGAGCAAGCTAATTACATGGGTAACTTCCAAAGGCAAGGAGGGAATCCATATTCTAACACCTATAATCCAGGGTGGAAGAATCATCCCAACTTCTCTTGGAAGCAACAGGATAACTCATCATCGAGCAACCCTCCACAACCTCCAAAGCAAGAGAAGCCAAATCAACTGGAGGAAGCTCTTGCCCAATTCATGAAGATGACTCAGTCAAATTTCTAGAACCATGAGTCACATTTCAAAAATCAGGAGGCTTCTATCAAGAATCTGGAAAATCAGATCGGGCAACTCTTAAAGCAACTTGCAGAACAATCTAAAGGTAAGTTTTCTGCTAGCACAGTAGATAACCCCAAAACTGAAAATTGTAGTGTAGTTACTTTGAGAAGTGGAAAACCTTTGTCTGAAGTAGAGAAAAAGAAAAAGAGTGAAAAAGAAAAAGTGATAGAAAAAGAAAGAGTGGAAATAGAAGAAGAGGTTGAAAAAGAAAAGGGAGAAGTTGAAAATGAGAGAAGAGAAAATATTGAGAAAGGAGAGAAAAAAGAGGGTGAGGAAGAAAATGTGGCTACTGACAATTTGCAGGTACAAGAGAAACCAAAAATTATTCAGCCACATATGAAGCTTCCTTATACTCATCTGAGCAAGAAGAACCAGAAGGATGAACAGTTTGCTAAGTTCATGGACATTTTCAAGCGTCTCCAAATCAACATTCCTTTTGCAGAAGCTCTTGAGCAAATGCCCACATATGCAAAATTTATGAAGGAGTTGTTGACCAAAAAGAGAAGGTTCAAGGAGGATGAGACGGTATCCTTGAATGAAGAGTGTAGTGCCATTATCCAAAGGAAGCTTCCTCCAAAGATGAAGGATCCGGGAAGCTTTACAATTCCTTGCACTATTGGGAATTTGCACATTGGAAAGGCTCTCTGTGATTTGGGAGCTAGCATTAATCTGATGCCCCTCTCTATGTTGAAACGGTTGGGAGGAGGTGAAGTCAAGCCTACCAAGATGTCTTTGCAACTGGCAGATAGATCGGTGAAATACCCCTATGGAATACTGGAGGATGTGCTGGTTAGAGTTGACAAGTTCTTGTTCCTAGTGGATTTTGTTATCCTTGATATGGAAGAGGACAAGGAGGTCCCTCTTGTTCTTGGCAGACCTTTCCTAGCTACAGGGAGAGCCTTGATTGATGTGCAACAAGGTAAATTGATATTGAGGTTCCAGGATGAGAAGGTGACATTTAATGTCTTTGAAGCTATGCGACATCCGAATGATATTGAGAGATGCTCTAGAGTTGATGTGATTGACGACTCCGTTTTGGAAATCATCAAGCAAGACCAACCGTCACACCCACTAGAGAATGTGTTAGTGAATTCCATTGAGAAGGTGGATGTGGAGATGGAAGATGAAATTGAAAGATGTCTTGCACAACTTGAAGCTCTACAAGTTGAAGAAGCTGTTATGAAAATGAAGGAGGATTTGCAAGGTGGTGAGTTAGAAAAGAAAGTTAGCCCGGAATTAAAGCAATTACCCCCACACTTGAAGTATGTTTTTCTTGGGGATGATGCTTTTAATCCGGTGATCATTAGTAGCTCTTTGTCAAAGCTGGAGGAGGAGAAGCTAGTGAGAGTACTTAGAGCACATAAAGAGGCAATTGGATGGACCATCTCAGATTTAAAGGGGATCAGTCCAGCCTTTTGCATGCATAAGATCAAGTTAGATCAAGAGTTTAAGCCAGTTATTCAACCACAGAGAAGGCTTAATCCGGTTATGAAAGAAGTGGTGAGGAAGGAGGTATTGAAGCTTTTAGGCGGGGATGATCTATCCTATTTACGACAAAGTGCATGGGTGAGTCCGGTACATGTGGTTCCAAAGAAAGGGGGATAGCGGTTGTAAAAATGAAAAAATGAGTTGATCCCTACTAGAAGCATCACAGGGTGGCGAATGTGCATTGACTATAGGAACCTGACCCAAGCCACTCGGAAGGATCATTTCCCTCTTCCGTTTATGGACCAAATCTTTGGAAAGGTTAGTTGGACAAGCCTACTATTGTTTTTACGGATGGGTACTCAGGTTACAATCGGATATCTGTCACAACCCGTAAGATCAAGAGAAGACAACATTCACCGCCCATTTGGAGTCTTTGCATACTGCATTTAATGCCCTTCGGTCTTTGCAATGCACCCGCAACTTTTCAAAGGTGCATGCTTTCTATTTTTGCTGATATGATTGAAAAATCTATTGAGGTATTTATGGATGACTTCTCTGTTTTTGGAATTTCTTATGATGATTGTCTGGGTAACTTGGAAAATGTTCTCAAAAGGTGTAAGGAAACCAATTTGGTATTGAATTGGGAAAAATGCCACTTCATGGTAAAAGAAGGCATCGTTCTGGGACATAAAATCTCATCTAAGGGGATAGAAGTGGATAAGGCAAAAATTGAGGTGATAGAGAAGTTGCCTCCTCCGTTGAATGTGAAAGGAGTGAGGAGTTTCCTTGGGCATGCTGGATTTTATAGACGGTTCATCAAGGACTTCTCCAAGGTTGCTAAGCCACTTTGCAATCTCCTCATCAAGGATGTCTCATTTAAATTTGACCCAGATTGCTTGAAGGCATTTGAGTTATTGAAAGAGAAACTTATTTCAGCTCCTGTGATAGTTGCACCCGATTGGGATTCACCGTTTGAGTTAATGTGTGATGCTAGCGATTATACGGTGGGGGCTGTTTTGGGGCAAAGAAGAGAGAAGTTCTTTCATGCCATCTATTATGCTAGCAAGGTGTTAAATGAGAACCAAGTTAACTATGCTACCACAGAAAAAGAATTGCTTGCCATAGTGTTTGCTCTAGAAAAATTCCGTTCCTATTTGATTGGTTCCAAGGTTGTGGTGTTTACTGATCATGCGGCAATAAAATATCTTATGACTAAGGTTGAATCCAAGCCAAGACTCATTCGGTGGATTTTGTTGTTGCAAGAATTCGACCTTGAGATCAAAGACAAAAAGGGGAGTGAAAATGTGGTGGCTGATCATTTGTCCAGGTTGGAGAATACTGAGGTTACAGTTAGGGAGTTAGACATTCTAGAGGAGTTCCCAGATGAAAAACTGTTGGCTGTGACTGAGAGGCCTTGGTTTGCAGATATGGCAAATTTTAAAGCTGCTGGTGTTATACCTGAGGAATTAACTTGGCAACAAAAGAAGAAGTTTTTCAAAGATGCCAATTACTTCATTTGGGATGATCCCTATCTCTTCAGATAAGGCCCAGATGGAATTCTGAGAAGGTGTGTTGCGCATGATGAGGCACAGAAAATTTTATGGAATTGTCACAATTCACCATATGGAGGTCATTTCAATGGTGAACGCACAGCTGCAAAAGTGCTTCAATCTGGATTCTACTGGCCTTCAATTTTCAAAGATGCTTATGCTCATGCAAAAAGTTGTGACAAGTGCCAGAGGACGGGAAGCATTTCCAAGAGGAATGAAATGCCCTTAAACTCCATTTTGGAGGTTGAGCTTTTTGATTGTTGGGGCATTGATTTCATGGGACCATTTCCCTCCTCATTCTCTAACCAGTATATTTTGGTAGCTGTGGATTATGTCTCGAAGTGGGTAGAAGCAGTGGCAACTCAAGTAAGTGATTCTCAGACTGTTGTGAAATTCATAAAGAGGAACATCTTTTTGCGGTTTGGGGTCCCTAGAGTTTTAATCAGTGATGGGGGTTTGCATTTTTGTAATTCAAAGTTGGAGGCTGTGCTGAAAAAGTATGATGTGAAGCACAAAGTTGCCACTCCTTACCACCCTCAAAGTAATGGGCAAGCTGAAGTGTCAAACAGGGAGATTAAGAAGATACTTGAGAAGACAGTGAGTGCCTCAAGGAAAGACTGGGCCCATAAGCTGGATGATGCTTTGTGGGCATACGGGACAGCTTATAAATCCCCTATGGGGTTGTCTCCTTACCAGCTGGTCTATGGCAAAGCTTGTCATTTGCCAGTTGAGCTTGAGCATAAGGCGTTTTGGGCCCTGAAATTCTTAAATTTTGATTCAACCTTGGCAGAAAAAAAAAAGAATCTTGCAGCTGCACGGGCTGGATGAAATGCGGTTGCATGCGTATGAGAATGCCTCCATCTACAAACAAAAGGTCAAAGCTTATCATGATAAGCACATTGTACAAAAAACTTTCTCTCCTGGGCAGCAAGTGTTACTTTTCAACTCTCGTTTGAAGTTATTCCCGGGCAAACTAAAGTCCAAGTGGTCGGGACCTTTTGTGGTAAAAGAAGTGATGCCACATGGAGCAGTAGAGGTGGAGGAACCTTCATCTCAAAGATCGTTCAAGGTTAATGGGCAACGTCTGAAGCATTATTTGGGAGGAGAGCTTGACAGGGCAAAGGTTGCTCTAGTCTTGTGAGAGCCTTGAGCATACCATCACACGTCAAGCTAGTGACGTTAAAGAAGCGCTTCTTGGGAGGCAACCCAAGGTGTAGAAGAGAGCATTCAAAAAAAAAAAAGGGAAGAGACAGTGAAGAACACGGCCGTGTTCGAGTTGAAAATTTTGTGTGGGCAAGACAGTGAAGAACACGGGCTAGCCGTGTCCTATGGCACGCCCGTGTTTCCCCCACCCCTTTTTCACTTTCATTTTCCTAAACCTAATCTTTCCTTCCTTCTCTCAAACTCAATCTCCATTCCAGCCGTGCCCCCACTCTACTGTCCAACATCCTCCCTTCCTTCCATCTTCTTCACTTCCAACCCAAACCCATTTTTTATTTTTTTATTTTATTTTATTTTAATTTTATTTTCACATTACCTGTGTGTTTGTGCTTGCTGTGTGGTATGATTACAGGATAAAATGGCATAAAAAAGGCAAAGGGGTGATGCCTCAGGCACAAAAGAGCCAGCATTGGCCAAGGGCAAGGGAAAGGGCAAGAAAAAAGTGACAGAGAATCCGTATGGAATTCAGTTCCGGGACGACGTTCAAGAGGCAAGGTATAATACTCTTGTCGAAAGAATAATTGTCCCCACCCGTTATATGGATGAATCTGCACTGTTAATTCTAGGCCTGCTAGATGATGTCCAATACTTATTTGCTAATGTGGGTTGGACAAAGTTTGTGGGGTTGAAAAGTTTTACTTATGCAAGAATTACTTTGGAATTCCTATCATCCGTTAATGCCAATGTCTCATATGCAGAGGGATGGCCAGAGGACCACCAGGACAATTTGATAACCTTTAGGTTATTCAATACGGAGCATAGCCTGTCATTGAGCCAATTCAATGCAATATTTGGATTGCCATATGGTGGTCACCGAAAAGTCCCCAATGATTTTTCTGCAAGACGATTTTGGAACTTGCTAACTAAGTCCGACACCTATGACTCCTCTTCATCCAAATCATCAAAGTTGCGAAACCCCTGTTTTCGCTATGTTCACAGAGTAATGTCAAACACATTGTTTGGCAGAGGGGATAGTGACGGCGTTGTACGTCAGTCAGAACTGATGTTTTTGTGGAACATGCTGCACCCAGAATTTCAGCTAGATGCAGGTTCTCATTTGATCACCCACATGGTTAAAGTAGGGAAAGCTTCAGCCGGAAAAATTGTTATTGGTGGTTTAATCACCCCTATTGCTGAGGCTCTGGGCTATAGAACCTCCGGCCTCCCAATTGTTCGTGGGAGCACACGCTTGGACATGGAAGCCTGCTTGGCAATGAGAATGATAGTCCGGGAAGGCCAATGTTATTGTTTGGTGCTACCTGATACTGAGGAAACTCATCCTCTACCTGACCAGGAGCACACCACTATCAGAGACCAGAGGAATTGGAATTTTCCCGGAGGCCCCCAACCTGAGCCCCTTCAAGAGGAGAGACCTGAGGCACCCCCACAGAGACCTGAGGCCCCTGGCAGTTCTTCACATTACTATGCTCCACAGCCACCTCCCGGTTCTTATGCCGCTCTTCAGGAGGAGATGGCTGCTCAAAGGGCCTAGTTGACGGATCTTGACAACACCGTCCACGGTATTCAGGACATGGTCTCGGCATTGTATAACTGGCACCTCCATCAGTATCCTGGCCAGTTTCCTCCTTCGCCCCCACAGTGAGTCCTCTCTTGCATCATCCCTATCTCAGTTAAATTGTTTACATTGGGGACAATGTAAATTCTTAAGCTTGGGGTAGGGCGTTTAAATTTTTGCATTTAGTTTTGCAGGTTAGGTTTGCATTTTTAGTTTAATGTTTGCATATTTGTTTTAATTGTTGTTTTGTTCGCATCATTTTATCCCCCAATTGTACGCGATCCTCTTGTGTTTTGGTATGTGTGCTACAATCCTTTTGAAATTTGAGATTGCATGATTTGGAACCCAATTATTTTGTTCTTGTGATGGGCTTCAAGGCAGTATTCTTAATGTACATAGGGATAATCTTTGGATAAGTTGAGAATTAGCATGTGGCACTCTGATTTGATGTTTCTCACTGGTTTTAACTTCTAAATGTGAGACTTGAGCTCAATATTGGGGCTTTCACTTCATCATGCTTATATGCCCCCTTTTCCTTGTATGAGTGTGTCCATCCTGATTGTGCTCTCTAGAACTTGACTTGAAACTGTTTCAAAACTTGAAAATTTTTGTCAACACACTTGAATATGATTTAGGCAATTTAGGCATGTTTCAAGCCTCTGTTTGTTGAATGAAAACTTCCTCTAGCTGCCCCTTTTGAGCCTGAAATGAATTTAATTTTCTTGGTACCCAGGTGATTGCTAAATGTTACAGTACCTTTTAAAGTATGTGTAAGGGAGCAATTAGTTGTGAATCTTGTGTAAATTATGCAGTGCTTGAAATTTGGGACCTCTGCTGTTATTCAATTCCTCCCTAGTAATTGCAAAAATCTCAAATGGGGGAGGAAACAAAAAAAAAGAGAAAAATATATAAAATAAAATAACAGAAGAGGAGCAAAATAAAAAGGTGTTGAAAACAAAAAGGAGAATGAATTGTTCCGCTTATGCTGCTTTAAAAGGGTTGTTTTCTTTGTCTATTATTTTAGCCCTTGTGTTTCCCCTTTCTGGTTTTTATCCAACCGTACAAGAAAAATCCCACGGCCACGTTACAACCTTGCAAAGACCGTTTGACTCTTGTGTGTTTTCATGAATTGTATGCTGAGATTTGGTTAATAGTCAAGCTTATGGTAGAACACTTTCATGGATGGATTTGAGCGATTTGTCATAACCTTTAAACACTTGGAGAGTTGGGAGGAGAGTGCCCTATCAGTGAGAGACGGGATTCCAGAGCGCCTGATTCTCTAATTGGACTTGATTTTGGTTGTCCCTATTGTCTGTTCTAGCCTTTAGCCTATTGCTTGAATGTGCTATTATCTCGGGTTCCTTATTTGTTGCGTCTCTTGTTTCTTTGCTTATCTTTAGCTCTTTGCAATTGCTTGAGGACAAGCAAGATTCTAAGCTTGGGGTAATTTGATGCGTTCATAACAGCATATAGTTTGTTGTTAGTTTTGCATTGCATAATAGGCATTATAGTGGTTTTTACCCATAGTTCTCATGCATTTTTGCTTGATTTAGATAATGCACTTAGTTTGAGTTCAATTGTGCAGAAAAGAAGGTTATTGGCCTAGGAAAGCGGAGCTAGATCACTTAGACGGATGTTGCAACCAACTCGGAGGCCAAAATAACAAAATATTGCAAGATCAGAGGAAAACACGGCCTGCCCGTGCCCTATGCCACGGCCGTGCCTTGGTGGATGTGAAGAAACTCAAGATTCAGAAAACAGTGAATAACACGGCCAGGCCGTGTTATCCAACACGGCCGTGCCTCTGCTTTCAGTAAACAACACGGCTTGGCCGTGTTCTCCACCACGCCCGTGTCGGGCTGCGCATCTGCTATTCTGTGCTTTAAAAGCAGCACGGCCAGGCCGTGCCAGGCTCCACGGCCGTGCTGCGACTCGGCCAGACTTTTATTTTTGTGCGTTTTGACTTAATTTTGGGATGTTTTTCAACCCTTTTGGTCCAGAACTATATATAGATAGAGGAAACATTGACCTAGGGAGTTACCTCTGGTTGGCAATCTTGTGAGTTTGAATCAAGAACAAGTGATCCGAGGCAAAGTTGAGGAATCAATGGAGTCTTTTGCTGTTTCTACATCTCAATTGCTTGGTTCCTTCTCTTCCATGAGGAACTAATTCCTTTGTACTAGGGTAAGATGAACTTTGTGGATCCTTTTATGTAATTGAATTCAGAATTTTCAATGCAAGTTTGATGTATGTCATTTGATCAATTATCTCTTTTCTTAATGCGATTCTATGCTTGATCACCATGGGGTTGAACTAGGGTTTGACATCAATTGGAAAGTTGAGGTTTTAAACTTGCTTTGGGATATTTTGACATATCTATAGGGTTATAGGGATATAATTCTCTTTGGTATGAGTTTGTATTAATCCATATCCTTTATGCTTGATTTAATTAATTGGAACCTAAGGGATTAGGGCTTATTAGTTGAATTAAAGGGATTAAGAGGAAAGGAATTTTCGTTAATCTAATTTAGAGGACTTGAACTTCAAATACGTGATCATTGCTTGCATTGGAATAGGATTCAAGAGCGTAAAGGGTGAGACAAAGGGATTCGAACCCTAGTCACTCTATTCTCCTTAATATCTAAATTATTCGTCTTGTTAGTCATTATCTTATTGTTGAACACGAATTACACAATTCAAACACTACTCATTTTCGTCTGATAGTTCAAATAGTACATCGTTGGTGTAGTTAAGAATTGGTCACAATCCCCGAGGATACGATCTTTTATTACTTAACGACGAAATCGTATACTTGCGATTTTGCTCAACACTATCATAATTAGATGAATATAGTTACTAGTAGGGGTTAGTTACTTGATAACTCTAGAGACGTTCGATAGAACTAATAGGGAAGTTGCCTTAATAACCTTGAGGACCCTAGGATAGGAGATTAAGCCCTAAGATTTGTCGGAATTTCGAGATCAAAATTCTTTTAAGGGGGTAGAATTGTAACAGCCCGGATTTTCATCCTCCTGGATTAGGATATGTTGTATAGGATTAGAATATGTTTAGAGTTGTTTGGAAAGGGTTCCACATGTCTTAACATCTCTCCAATCGATTGAGTACCTAGATGCACCTCTATTCCTATGCCTAGTACAATTCAGTCGTCATATTCCTCTTTTCCGAACCCTCTAACGATTTAACTGGATTTAAGCTCCTTCAAAGAAATTGTAGACCTATCCTTCGTCTTTCTTCTGGCTCTAGTTTGACTCAAATCCAATACCTAGAACTCAAGATAATCTTTTTGGAGTCAACGCAGCGCAAGTGTAGCACTTAGGAATATTGGAGTAAACTTCATCTGCATTTTTATCCATGTTAAAGCCCAAATTTAGTTAATACTATTGGCAAGAAAACTGTAGTAAATTCTCTTAGACTTCCAACACCACCAAGAGTGCCTCAATCAGACATCCGTAGCTCCAGATACAACTAAAACAGTGGCAGCATACTGTTACGCGATTTTCTTGACGTTTCGGTACGTTTTAGCACATGTAATCTGACCTGTTTGACTCATTTTTGACCCAAAATGAATACAACCCATGGGGCATGATTAAAAGACCTTAACCTAAGTCTAATTAGCCAGAAACACCATCTAAATTTGTGCTTTAGCTGCTGTGTGGTTCTCAACCGTCGCCGGCACCGTTTTTGCTCTATCTCGCTCATTCCTCATCGGAATTTAATGTCGTCTGTCATGCTGCAACTATGAGGAGATTCTCTACCATTTCATATCATTTTGCATCTGTTTTGGAGAAGGATAGTTCGTGGTTAAGCCCTTTTATATTCTGTTTTGACTTCTTTGTGATGTTTTCGGAATCCTAATACCGTTTTTGATC
Source organism: Calophaca sinica (assembly GCA_037113605.1). Taxonomy (NCBI): domain Eukaryota; kingdom Viridiplantae; phylum Streptophyta; class Magnoliopsida; order Fabales; family Fabaceae; genus Calophaca; species Calophaca sinica. The sequence continues at coordinate 16,040,351 of CM073734.1, read as the reverse complement.
GTTCTCTTCTGTTTCTTGTCGGAATCCGTTGCCGTTTGAAAGGCTGTCACCAGGACACAATTTCCTAATCTTGATATCTTTCTGTTTAGGAAGAGAATAACTCCTGGAACTTTCGTGTCATCTTGCTCGCTCGAGAAGTCACGTATTGGAATAAGAAAACAACAAAGGGAGAGGAAAAGCTTGGAGTTCTCTCATCCTATACTAGGAGCACAAAATTATTTTAAGGTAAGGGGTAGTTGTTTCTCATCTATTGAGTTCATGGAACATGAATGAGGAATAGGGGCGTCCCAAGACCCCTACGCCTCGAGCGGTAACGATAAACGAATACTATCATCATCGTGATAGGAAAGTACTCGAATCCTTAAATTATAATCTTTGATTTGCAATACTTACTGTAATGTGATGTGGTAAACTTATTAAATCAATGGATTTGGTGTGGAGGTTGAGTCTTTGACTCCTTGTATGATTGCTACTATTGATGACCCCTTATTGTTCACGATTTTATGAGTTTTTGGTTGTTGTTGTAAGTTGCTATGGCCTGAATTCTACATAGCTTGATGAGATGCTATATGATTAGTGTTGTTTATGACTTAGTATTGGTATTGATCTTATGTGCAAATTGTTGAATTGCTTAATTCTACTAGTTGTTGTCGTAGTGACTTAGAAGGTAACACTATGTATTAAAAATAGAATTTTTATGATTGTTAAAGATGGGATTAGAATGGACTATGTAGGGTTAGCTTAAATTTTTTTTATCCAGTTTGAATGGCGTTTCTATATGTGTAATTTAAATTGATATCATTTGATGCCTCAAATATGATAAATGTGCATGTTATGCTATTACCGCGTATTCCCAAAAATATTTTTTTATTTTAAATTAAACTGTATATTTATGTGATAATTTTTCTGAAAATAACAACATTCAGATGTTCCTATATGTGTTGAAATATTTTATATTAAAATTTATTGCATTTTGATAAGTTTAACTATGTGGAAAAATTCTGGAACGCCTGTAGGACAAATAGGGTGTTGCTAGAAAATCCTGTGTAATTCAGTCTTAGTGTGTGATTTTTCTTGAATTCTAGGATTTGAATTTTAGAATGAGACCAATTGCACTTTGTTTATATATGAGTTGGCTATCTTCAAGAAAAACTTTAGAATTTTCAGAATATACTTGGCTGCTCGTTCAGATTTTTCTCTAACTGCTGTTACTGAAAAATCCTGTGTAAATCATACTCAGTGTGTGATTTTTCTTGAATTCTAGGATTCGAATTTTGGAATGGAACCAATTGCATTTTGTTCATGTATGAGTTAGCTTTCTTCAATAAAAACTTTAGAATTTTTATAGTATGTTTGGCTGCTCGTTCAGATTTTTATCTAACTGCTGTGCTGGAAATCTTGGAAATGATAATTGAAACTAATTTCGTTCTTACCAAATTTGGATGCATTTGAGTGAATATTGCTGATGTATTATCCTTATCAATATGTGGCTACTTTAAGGATTTTATTTTCATTCTATTCCTTATGAATTATGTCTGAAATAATTGATTAGATGATAAATGCTCATGGTTGTGTGTGGTTGATGTACTTGGCTATAATTAATCTAGGCGTTGTATGCTTAAAACTTAATTGGCTAAGTGTGTTGATTGCTTCATTGATTGAAGCCATTTGTTGACGTACTAACTTGTGTCTTGATATTGTTGTTGCTATTCTATCAAAGATATTGTGATAGAAGCTGCTGTTAGACACCACATTACTTGTGTTCATGCATCATGGTGTCCATAGTGTTGTTACTGTTTATGGGGCATTACGGACGGGGTATTCTGAAACGGGCATGGTATCCCGACCTCCTCGTTAAGGCATTACGGACATGGTATTCCGAAACGGGCATGGTATTGCGGCCTTGTTGTCATTGTGGCATTACAGATATGGTATTTCGAAACGGGCATGGTATCCCGGCCTCGTTGAAAATGGATCCACATGCATTTCCTCATGGTCTTAGGATTTGCATTGAAATACATGAGTTGAACATGCATGATGAATAGTTTATTGTCATTCCTATGTGTCGTTGTACTTTGATGATTGTTGTTAGTTAAGTTGAACATGCATGATCATTAGTTGATTGTCATTTTTATGCGTCATTGTACTTCGATGGTTATTGTTAGTTACGATGAACATGTTATACGCATTGCTTATCCTTGTTCCTCTACTGTATATACTATTTGAGGTTATGATGACTAACCCCTATTGTGGCTAAGAATATCCCATTGGGTATGTATAGATGATGAGACTGCAGGTGTTGAGGATGTGGATGCCGATGAGTAATCGTGATAGCTTGTTGGATTAGAAAGAAGATTAGATTTGTTTGAATTCATTATTTTTATTTTCCAATGTAATGATTAGCGAGAAGCTCTGAATTATTATGACGTCGGGAAACCTTGGGTTATTTGTATTTCATACTCGTTTTCTATTTTCGCAAGTTGTGAGCGTGATGACTCTAATTCGTTTGAAATGAAAGTTTTTAAATGGATCAAAATTTTATTTCGTGTTCTTTTTTTTTTACATTGCTAAAATGCCATGATGGGGTAGAGGGTGTCACAATTTAAGGTAATGTGTGGTTAAGTGACTTTGAATTATATTGGTTCGGCGTGTTGCATTCAGATTTGTTTGATTTAATGTATTGTACTCCCTCCGGACTTATTTATAAGCAAAATAACCTAACTTTACACAGATTAAGAAAGTTAGTTATGTTCATTTAATACTCTTAATTTCATATAAAAATAAAGTACATTTATTGATATACCCTTAATTTACTAACTTGTTTTCTTGGGAGTGTGCAATACTTTTGAAAAATAAAAGTAGAATTAAATAAGAGTATATTTGGAAAGATGACATTAAATAGGGTTGAGTTAGTTGGAATTTGTTTATATTTGAGTCCAACGAATTTGGGTACTTTTTTGCTTATAATTGAGTCTAAAGGGAGTACATAGTTGTAGGTCCGAAGTTGTGAAAAAGTATTGTTTCTCAACAAATTTGAGGACACTTTTATTTCATGTCGCATAAGTCTTGTGTCAACCATTTTTGTGTTTTATACAATTTTCATGTCGCATAAGACTTGTGTCAACCATTTTTGTGTTTTATACAATATCTACACTTGTGTAGTAATCTATATTATACTAGGCTAGATTTGGCCAAATATAATGTCCAAACAACAATTGTTTGAGGTGATCGCCAATGCTTTTAAATAAATTAAGAACAAAAATACTTAGCTCAACATTTCGATAAATTCTTAGCTTAATATTTCGGTAGTGGTTTTGTGAATGAGCCACTAAAAATGCTATTCACTAGAGAAGGTCAAACAAGAATATATAGCAAATTAAGAGAGTTTGGTTTCACTAATAAGGATAAATGTTCATTTGGTGTCTGGAGACTAGCTATCGGAGAAGAAGATGGAGGTGCAGAAGCGAGCGTCTGGAGGCGAGCTAGAGAATGGGGCATCATTTGCTGTTTATGGCAATCCAGACTGGTTCTCGGTGATTGAGGGATCGTCGGTTTTCCGCACTGGATGGGCATTTATGATAGATGAATGAAGTGTGTATGCTTAAGATAGATGGATGAGGCGTAAGAGAAGGTCCGAGGGTTTGTGGGTTATTAACAGGTGGCTGACGGCTATTTCGTTGTGTGGGCTCTCTGGTAAGGAAACAGAGTTTGGATAGGAAAATAGGGTTTTAGGGGGCAAGAGCACGGAATCACGATAAAAAAAGATCGAGGGAAAATAACTTTTTAATTAGAGGTGGTTTTTAACACATTTAAATCAGACAGAAAATTGTACATGACACGCGATGGAAATACTTATTTTTGATCAAATTGTAAAATTTCATCAAAATAACTCCTCTATTGAGCATTTTTATTTGTATTGTCAATTTATTTTTGAATACCTCAAAAAAAGTTTAATTTTCAATAATGATAACTTTTTATTCCTTCCATTTCAGATTAATAGTCATTTTAGCAAAATAAAAAAAATTCATATTAAGTGTCAATTTATTTTTTCAACCTAAAATTAATTTTTCCCCAATATTGTCCCTAAATAAATATTGTGTGCATGACTCCCTAATCATTGTACTTGACAATACATTTATGACAATGGTTAATGCTTTAATGATTAATAATTATACTTTAGTAAAATTATTCTATTCATTAAGTTTTTTTAAAAGGGGATGGGGATGAGATTTTTATTAATATGGGGAGGAGGAGACACTGACAGTAGGGGTGTAAATGAGCCGAGCTATTCACGAACTATTCGAGCTCGGCTCGTTAAATGCTCGGTCAAGTTTGTTTGTTTAATTAAATAAATAAACTCAAGCTTGAGATTGAGCTCGATTATTTAAATGAGCTAAGCTCAAGCGTTACAGGCTCGACATTAACGGCTTGTGAATAGCTCGTTTGAGTGTATAACTATTTTTTTATTTATATTTTAATTTTCAAATAATTTTTATTATGTAATTCATTGAATTTTGAAAAGATGCTATAGTTGGCTGCTGTATTTAGTTCAGACCCTTTCCCGAACACCGTGTGAAGTGGCGTATTTCGACTTTTGCCAATAGACAATGTACAATGTTTTGTTGACACCATGGCCCAAGGAAATTTTGAATTATATTAATTATATATGTGCTAATCGGGAATGGGGTAAACATTTTCCTTCATCAAATCTTTCCCCTCAATTCTTAAATTTCCCACCTAATTAATCCATTTGTTTCTCAATGTTTTACTCTCTCTCACATAATTCGTAAGTCATCTTCATTTTATTCCTTAAACAAGTGTGATGTTATTATGAAACACGTGTGAAAAACCAAGCTTGCTAGAAGTTTGGAACAATCTGGATTTTGCTCTTGCTGGACATAAATACAAAAATAATTAAGTTATTACCTTAATAAACTAAGCTCAAGCTTTACTTTTTTTTTAGCAAGTCAAACTCAAGTTTTTTGTTAGGCTCGATTAAATAAATGAGCCAAGCCTAAGTTTTATATTTTTTTCCACAAGTCAAGCTCTAGCTTCAAGTACTCGGCTTGGCTTGACTCGTTTACACCCCTAACTGACACCATGCAAACTGTCTCATGGGGTTTTGAGCACAACTCATTGGGATTACAAAACTAGACAATTACCGCTCGATAAGTTATTAATTGTTTTTTTTAATTTTGTGAAAAAAAACTTGTCAACATTGTTAATTTTTTTTTTGATGGAACATTGTTAAATTTTTTATAAACTAATAAGTTTTATTAATGAAGTACGTTGGGAATGTTGTTTGAAGGACTCAGTTTTAATTTTTTATAACAATAATTTTTTAATAGAAATTTTGTATATAATAAATTTCGTTTTATTAATGATAAACCATCTCCGTTCATTTTTAAGTGTTGTTTAAGATTTTTTTTACATGAAGCAAAGAAATCAATAAATATTTTTATGAAATTATTAGTCTTTTTTTTATAATATCATTGGGTGACGTCTACAGTGAACTAGCAATTAAATGTTCATGGTGAACCATAATTAACGTCTATTTGATCGTGCAGTTCTACTGAATCTTAGGATATATCGTTTTCACTGAATAATTTTTTCTTCTCCATTCTTTTCCCTTTCCTTCCATCCCAGGATTGCTAGAGCTGCCACAACGAAGCCACTGCCGTGAGGTCCCCTTCACTATTAAAAAATCATCTGCACACTGGATCCTTCTCTTTACCCATTTTGTGTATCTGTTGCGGATTTGACGACGAGCGATGTAACACCCGCACCTCAACATAATTGAAAGTACGAAAAATTACATTAAAGCACAGGAGTTACTAATAACTTACAGACTTGATTACAGTAATCCAAGTCATAAATTAAACTTAATTCATAAATCTAATGAATAGATTAAAAATTATACATAACTAGGAATATAAAATTCCCACAGCAATAACAAACTAGCCTATGAGTCCTGAACTTGGAGCTTTGACTCATCGTCTTCAGTACCTGCTTATCTGAAAAACAACAAAAGGAAAAGGGTGAGATTATAAAATCTCAGTGAGCCCTTCACGGACTCCTCACCGTTCTCTCCTCGGAATGTTCTAGGCTGAAAAGACTAGCTTAGGCATTTCAAACCTAGACATACTCTCCCTATGTACCATAAGGACTTGACTTGCAACTTCTCGATATCCCTAAGCTAAGACGCTTTAGAAGGCGCTAGCTTGAGTTAAAAACTTAGCATATAATCAAATAGGGTAATCCTAGGGCCAATATGCCACTTATCAACTTGTGATTAAACTAAACACATAAATGTATAGCAACCCACATCAATCCTACAAATGTCCATTCTTTAACCTTTGTTTAGCTCGACTAACCTTAATACAATATAAATTGCAACCTTATTAACTAAGAACGTATTGTTCTTACTTACTCACTTTGTGCTTAACACATCTTTGCTTTTTCTTATGCTATTGGACTTTGCCTTATGTTCTATACCACAAATCCCAATCAACCTAGCTTGCTTATCCTTTAAGTGATCTAATCACAATGCTCATTACTATATAATAATTAAGCGACTAGGGGTGTGCTATCCAAGATTTCATACAACTAACTAAGCTAATTCCGAATACGTATATATAAATACATACAAGGAATTCATTAACATTCATAAACTTAACATCACTTCACATATTATACCATTCATAGGAGATATATAATATGATGCTTTGCATGTAATGCATTTTGTGTTATTGGGTAGTGTCGTAGGCTTCAGTCCCTAGACCCCAATTATACACTTTCGGAATGGTGGTTAGACGTCATAACCCTCCAAGGGCGTCCCACTTGGCTAACCAAACCGATCTACTCCTATAAATAGAGGAGTCTTGCTATGGACTTTAGCTTATGCATATGCTTATGCTTATGATTGTATGCATGTTCATAGAAATACAATCATTCTCATTACTTAACTATTCAAGGAAACTACAATCATTTCAATGAATCAAGCTTACACTAATAGTACCCCTTTTCATCTAATTAATCCAAATCATGGACACTAATTCACACATTCATCCTATCACATCCTTTTCCTAGGGTCCTTTCTTGACCTCTATGACTTAAGCTTATGGCTCTTTGATAAGCCTCACAATTCACCAAATTAATGGACAACATATACATTAACTCATCCCTTGAAACTCTATGGAATTATCAAGAGAAAAACATCAAACATACATTCAACTGTGGGGGGTTGGGGGCAGTCGCCAACCTCTTTTAATCAAGCCCACTATACAATCATAACAATCATAACAATCATGACAATCATAACAATAATAACTAAACCTCTTATAGGTATCTAAAACCTAACTTGAACCTAGGGTTCACATATTACTAAAGGAAGAGAAATTCCTATATGTGGGACTTATGGGTGCCCATCACCTAAGGGTTGAAGAACTTACCTCTATTCTTCAAGACATTGAGTTAGGAAGGTTGAACTTTGGACTCTTTGCTCCTCTTCAAGCTTTTCCCTCTTTGCTCAACTTGGGGCTCCTCCAAATACTTCCCAAATCTTGATCTTCAACCTTCAATCTTCCTTCTCCATCCAAGAACTTGAACCATCCTTGCTGGAGCTTGGTCTTCTCCCCCTTATTCTTCTCCAAATTCGTGCTTCTTCTTCTCCTCTCTAGGGTTCAAACCCAAATCTTCCAAATACTCAAATCTCCACTCTCAAACTCTCCATTTAGGCAAGTGATTGAAGAAATCCAACATGAATCTCTTCAATCCTTCTTAAAGGGTGAAACCCTAGCTCTCCTCTCCTCTTTCTCCTTTCCCTTTCTCTTCTTTTCCTTCCCTCCATCTCTATTTTTGCGTTCTGCTCGCTAAAACAGCGTTTTTATACACCTCTGCAGCTGTGAATCGATTCACAGCATAGTGTGAATCGATTTCCACAGTGTAAAAAGCGCCTGAATTGCAGTTTTAATGAATGAATCGATTCTCGTCATGAGTCCCAAAGGGTTTGTCTTATGTGAATCGATTCCTGGCTTGATGAATCGATTCCCATCGCTAAAATTTGATGCCAATGGATCTTTAATGCTGTGAATCGATTCCCAGGATATATGAATCGATTCACACTGCAGAAAAACCAGGAAAACTTAGTTCTAACACCAAACCTTGAGACTTTCTTCTCAAATTAACTTCCATAATTACAAATCAACACCTTTAACCATCTTAGGATTAAATCCACACTTATTCCTCAACTCAAACCCATTAACTTTCTTATCAAAACTTTGTGTAATTATATCCACTCACCTTGAAATCAAATTAAGCTTGGATACAATCACACAATTCTCCTCATAACTTATTCTCAACTTAGCTTAGAAATTTGGGGTGTTACAAGCGATGGTCATGATAATCTGTGATTGAAGAGGAAACGTGGGGGAGGAGCTCTCCAATGCGGTGAAGCTTCAATGGTTTACCAGAGATGGTGAGACAATGGAGCCTCACGGTGGGTGTTTGCCGCTTACGGTTTCGACACTAGAAAGTTTCAAGTTGTAGTTTTAATGGAGGTTCTTGGTGATGAAGGCACGAAGGGGTGGTTCTGTGTGACGGAGAAGCATCGCCGTGGAGCGAAATGAAACTCCCGTGGTTGCTACGACTATTTCACGGCGATTGCGAGTTTGGGAGCGAGATGTGTGGCGAAGCAATAGTGAAGACGCGGTGGTAAAAGGTGGAGGTTTGACAAAAGGGGCTGTGACAATGAACTATTGGTTATGGAGGACTGAGAGCAGAAAGCGATCATTGTTAGAAAAGGGGAGAGAGACGTGTGTGATAGTGTATACAATCTCTAATAGAATCCATGAACTTGATTAATCTAATGGTTCTTAACTGTGGTTCACACATTGATCATTTGACATGCATCTTCACGGTAGAAGCCACCATATCATTGACTATTTATTATCTCATTGCATCTATTTCTTTCTCTGCAATAAATAGTAAAGGGTATAATTGACAAAAAAAAATAGTTAATGCAACTTTGAACTTTAAAAATATAGATAAATAACAACAAAATTTTTCTAAAAAATAAATACTTAAAAAGAACAAAGGTTCAAACCCAAATACATACATAACCATAATTACAAAATATAAGAATTGCATAAATACTCTAACCTTATTTAGGATAAATTATTTTATCCTCCACCAAATGTTATTTGCATCAAGAAAATTCTACACTAATGTTAGCAATAAACATTATTGAAATCCACCATACGTGGTCTTAGTGGTTTAAATTAATTGTCCATGGTGCATGAATGTAGTCATTCACGAGAAGAGATAGAAATTGCGAATCCAATAGTTGCCATGTTGCTTTCTCTGTTATTCTCATGCTACAATTGAGGTTTAATCATAACCCACTTCATAGTTAATGGTAGACTTAACGGACGAACTTATTTGACCACACCCCGTTTTTGTCGTTACTTTGCTGCTTTTCGACTTGGAGCTGGTGGATGACTTCCGATCTTAATCAAAATTAATGAGCATGTCGTCCTCTTTATACTCCTTCCGTCTCATTATAAATATCATATTTGTGAAAAAAAAGACCTAAAATAAGTTTCATATTAGGTTTTTAATGTAATATTAATTAATTTTTTTCAGTTTTACCCTCAAATTAATAATGATTACATCACTCCCAAGTCATCAGTACTCTACTATACATTTATGACAATTGTTAATACCCAGTGGTTAATAAGGATAATTTTATAAAAATGTTATACTCTTTCATTCATTTATAATTTCTTTTTAATATATGTGAAACTTTTTAACATGACACTTATAATAGGACGGAGAGAATACATTCCTAACTAGCTTTCCAATTTTTCTCCTTGGCTATGAATGTTTTGCATTAGTGAATATATATGTTGCACAAAACTTTCATCCATTTGTTCTAAATATTGCTTTCCCTCAATTTCCACTTGATCTCGGTGGGTGTGTTAGTGTTGTTTTTTTCATTGTCATTGACTTGAGTTCTTTTCTTCAAGTCGGATATAATAAAGCTAGTAATGTGGTCGAATTATCTCGAAGAGAAAGAGAGAATGATGCAAACCTAGAATGATTACCTATGACAAGAAAAACTAAGCCAATTATAGAACAAAGAAGAACCAAAAATTTTTGTTGAAATTTTTATTTTATTTGTTTTTGTTGTATCTTGAGCTTTAGATATCCAATTGAGGGTTTTCTAATGTCTTAGAAAGATGAGAGAATTATATACAAGTTGTATTTCTATCCTTAAGACTAGATTCGGCTTCTATCATGGATAAAAATGGGCTAAAGGTTGGAGACAAAATTCTCGACAAGATTTTTCTTGTATTTCGAGCCTTCTCTGTATTGACTTGGGTTTTTGCACAACATGGGCTCCTTATGCATAAGTAGGCGCTACTTAAGAGAGGGTTAGTGTAACATCTCGTCTTTCGTAACCTTGTTTAAGAGTTCCTAAGCGATAATAGCATGCCCAAGAACCACGAGCCCTAAACATGAAGAAAGAAGAAACGAAGGGTTTAGGGTTAGGACTCCACGCTTGAGCATGGAGTGTTCCAACGCTCAAGTGTGGCCATGCTTTGACGTGGCCTTATGCCACGCTCACAATGCACTTTTCGGACCGAGAAAGAGGAACTGCTTGACGTTGCATATTAGAACTCATTAAAGCTCGAGTGCCACGGTGTATGATCTCTCAATGACATTTGTGCTTGCATGTCAATCACATGTGTCAATTGAAGCACAATTTGGGGCATGTCGAGCTCAACTCTTAAGAGTTGACCTTGATTATAAAAGGCAAGTTTCATCTCATTTTTCATTTTTCACCCCACACAACTTTCTTCTTCCCTCTGTAAAAATTCTCCTTGAAGCTTGTAAGACCATAACCAGGGTTCTTCAAGACTTATTTACTCGTTCCAATCCCCTTAACCCTAATTCGACTCAATATTCGGCTTTCGTCTTGATTCGTGCTTCAATTCTACTAGTCATTTTCATCATTTCATAAAGATACGAATAATAGAAGTATGATACCATTGTTGTTACTTAGCCTTGCTTTATTTCAATTTGGTCCCTAGGTTTTAGTGTCGCTTTAGGTCCCTATATGCCTGTATCATAACCACGCGACCAAGGGATTGACTGAGACGTCATTTTTGCCTCTAGTTCTCACGAGACCAGTGGGTAAAACATCTTAAAAAAATTTGTTTCCCTTTTATTTTAGTTTATCCCTATGTTTTGTTTCGGTCCGTACTAATAATTCTGCATTGTCTTTGTACTGATGGTGAAGTCCAGGACTTGTTAATACACTTGGTGTGATTTCATGACTCTGTGGTAATCCTGTTGAGGAAGACAAAATCTATGACAATGTATTATTGTTTTAATTATTGTTTTATCTACCTTATTTTAGTCTTTGGCTTGTTGGTTTGGTTAGTAACCTTGTTCTGGTAATGTATTAGTGTTTTTGACACATTTCGGGACTCGTACGTGTGTTAGTGCCAAAAAACATAATTGAGAGTGCTGTGAAGGTTGTGGGGCAGTAGCGATACACGTAGAGTTCTTAGGTTCAAAGAGCATTCTATGACCTTTGCACAAGTGAGGGGAGATGACTATCACGTTGGGGAGGCAAGACTAGCATTAGGGTTTATGTGGTGTGAGGGGATCACAACTCTCCATCATGACGAGACTATGATACCTAAGCCAAATTGGGACGTTCCATAGGAAATGTTACCAACTAGGATTAGGCATTGGGAGTATCCATATTATGGTTAATTTCTATGATTGCTTGATAATTAATATGCCTTTGTGGTTGACTGTCTGATAATACATTCTTTGTTTGTTATGATTGATTACCTGATTCCCATGTCTTCAATGATTAGCTTGACATGACTATGCTTGATTTGGTTGATTCACAAGCTCTACAATAGGATTGATGTTATGAATACCATGTTTGTCTGGTCATATGTAAACACGTGATGATTGTTATGTATGAATAAGAATTGATCATGTTAGATGCTTCCATCACTAAAAAGGAATATTGCTTGACAAAGATGAGTATAAGTATTCGACCATTTGATATGATACATGATTAATTGAGACAAAATATAGCCCTATGGGTATCTAGATGAGAAAGTAGTGATTGTAACGTCGGAATACTAGGCTTAAATGTCAGAACTGAGAAACAAGGATGGATGTATTAAAGACGTGGAATGTGCTTATATATTATCTTGGAGATGTTTGTCACCTAGCCCTGTGGGTAAGGTTGAATGATTTGATTGGTCTAGGCCTGTGGTAAGGCCATCTCTTGTGATTAGTTCTGCTTGTAGGGGACAACTTCCTAGGCCTGTGGTAAGGAAATGATCACTAATATGTATATGAATAACAAAGATTTTTTCCAACATGCATTTAGAATTAGTCTCACGTGACAACTTAGGTCTTGATCTTACAATGTACCTTTGAGGATGATTGTTTGGATAATATTGATTGATTAATCTTGTTATGCATTAAACTTCTAATTGCTAATTCTATATATCCCTTTTTAATCATGTATAGTTGTCTTACCCTTGCGTTATTTTGTTTGTGTACCTTTCATTACTAGTATCACGGATCACAACCCTAGTTCGAGAAATGGCAGTGAGCTGGAGTGTCAACTTCCTTTTTCCTAGTTAGATAAACACTACTGTGGGTGTCATCTTCCACTATGACGACAAACGATGTTGGAGCTTTGACTTCTCAACCTTTACTATAGTTTACACAGGTCGGTCACTCGTCATTGCACTAAAATTGACAGGTCTGTGAGGACTCGTTTAGGGACTTGTAGGGTAATACCCATGGTGCCTTTTAAGGCCATGTGGTGAGGAGGGTGTACTTGTCCTAAGCCCTCCTTCCCTACCAGGAGTCGCAATCACTACAAGAAGATTGCAAACAAACCCTAAAACACCCTAAGTTTCATCAAATAAACTTTAGAAACATAGGGTTCCCTCCAAATCCAAATTTTATATATATATATATATATATATATATATTTACAATACCAAAAATCTAATCAATAACAACCACTAGGGCTTCCATGGAACCCCTAAATTCAACAATAATTCATTATAAAGTATAATTTTTGACAATGAGTCAACAATCAGGGCTTCCATTGATCCCCTAAATTCTACACTTTGAAGGAAAACAACATCTTAACTTCATCACCCAAGCATAAATCAGAAACTAATTGGAAAAATTCTAAAAATAAAAAAAAAAATCCTCTTACCTTAGTAAAAGAGCTTCGTATTGTCCATCACAAGCCCCCAACTTTAAAATCGAAACACCATAGGTGGAGGAAAAGGGGGAGAAAACGTGGATTTTGGAATGTGGGGTTGGGAGGAGGATTTCAGAGCAGGAGGAGAAGTGAGGTTGGAGGGGACGAAGGAGATGAGATGGCCGAAAACTCGAAATGAGGGAAATGAAGGCAATGAGGTGAGGGGCCAAAAAGTTGCCATCGAAGATGAGGGAAATCGAGGAAGAGAGAAGAGAGTGAAATGAGGAAGAAGGAAAAGACAAGGAAAATTATTTAGTTGTCGCTCACGTTATCGATGACTAAGCCGCTGATAACTAACATTCAATAACGGTCATTTTTTTGGACCTTACGATCGACTTACCTGTCGATAAATCTTTTTTTTGTGAATACAAATGGTTATCCATCGGTAACCGATGACTTGCAGTGATCAGCAATTACTGAAGGCTAAGCCATCCATAACCCAATAAAAAGGAGTGCTTCGTATCTAGCTTATTACTAACGACTTACCAATGGTTTGGCCAACATAAATTTATATTTTTCTATCGGCTTTTGGGAAAGTCTTAACAGGGGCTAAATTGAGGACCCATGTGGCAAAGGTTGAGGCACTAATGCGTCTTAGTGAGAGGAAGAGACATAGCGCGCATGTGATGCATGTGCATGCAAGAAGAGCTATGCCCTGTGAGGAGGTTGGTTATTCAGGAGAATTCCATTGAGCATCTCTGATTATAGAATGATGGTTGAAGAGACTTTGAGAAATTGGGGACGACCATTATTTGTTAGCTTCTGTTTTGGACTTTATGTGTATGGGATGGGTAGTATTGGGGTGACTAGGATATGTCATGATCTTTTTGTTATATATATATTTGGTTTGTTTATTTAGCCAACCCTATGTATAAACTCTAGTCCTATTATGTAAATAGTACATTGATGTATCTTTGCTTATTACTTTTGTGTGAATATTTCATGAATGTTTTCTTTTCATTAAAGTTTAAATTTTTTTCGAAATTCTCTGTGTCTAATAACACTAAATTACGTGATCAGGCTAGCTAAATAAGGTTTGAGTTATCATGGCACTGAGGGGTGTTATAGTTAGGGTTTGCCATCACCTCCTTAGAAAAACAAGTCTATAAATAAAAATGTAACTCTTATTGTACCCAAAAAAAGATGTAACTCTTATCATTTAGAAGTTTTTAAATAATATTGAAGTGTACTCATTTTGTGTGTAAAGAGTTGTGCCTCTGTGGGTTCTTGAAGTGAACCTCTTAATTCTTATCAAACGTCTCCATACCTTTGTTTGAAATCCTCACTTGACTTGTCACTCTCTAAAGTGTGGTGCCTTCTTTCCCCCTTCCCATTATTCTCAATTTTGTCATTTTAATTCTATTGATACTTATTTTTTTGCGGCATTGATAGTCCTTCTTGAGGTTTGCGCTAAATTCCCCCATCTTCTACCTTGGTTCCTATTGTTATTTCTTCTAAAATTCTTAATTCCAAGATAACCAACTCAAGGAAGATCTGTTAAGCTTTATGACCATAACTTTGTTCATATCATGAGGTATCTAGAGCCCGAACTGTGGCACCCACTACCCCGTTGTAAGAAAAATGCGTAAACCAGCATGTGAATAATATTAAAAATATGGTTTTATAAAAACTTTCAACGAAAATAGTAGTTTCACATCAAACATAAACTCATCTGCAAAATAAAAATAGTTTATGGAAATAAAACTCAATAATCCGATGTCACATGTCTCCGAGCTTAACCCTTAGTTTTACATTGGAAATACAAATGTCATAAAACATAATAAATCATAAACTAAGTAACAGCACAAAGTCTACTCCTCAGCGTCCGAGTCCACTCATCACCTGCAATCTCACCATCTAATCGTACACAGGGGGAGGGGTGTACAAATAGCCACAAACACAGAGGGGTGAGGAATCATGCTCAAATGAAAAGAAAATGACATAGGCAAAATAACATGTTGCGTCATCGGCCAATCAAACGTTTCAATACAGTCAAATAACTCTTGATGATAAATCATCATTCGCTCATCAATCAGTCAACAGTCCTACGTCGGCAACCAGCTAACGCGAACATACAAGTACTACATCGTAACTTTAGGATCCTTTTCCTTTTCTTTTTCTGGGTGAGCGATGATCAGCAGTCGTACGCGGGTCAAAATAATTAAAAGATTTACTTATAGTATTCAAGGCAAGAGACCTTGGTCGTCTCACGAGAACCTCTAACACCAAAATTACCAAATTCAGGAAGTACAAAAATCAACCATAACGAAAAAAGGGGGGGTTTTGTGAAAACAATTTCTGTTGAGAGAATTATCAGATTAGAGAGACAATTGATTCACCGGTTTCCGGGTGCTCGTCTTGGATTTATCACAGGTTCTAAATAACAACAATTCATTCAATTTCAAATTCACAGTTGACATAAACTAACTAAACAAGCGTTAATCAGTTTATACGAATTCACACCGTTTCAAGCAAGCGCCAAAACAGCGGGTTCAATCGGTCACGGGAGCGGACAAGCGCCGTTTAAAAACGCAACCAATATCATAACATAATTCTAATCAACCCTCTATCAATTTCTACTCGAATCAATTAATTTAAGCAGTCAACTAATTCGAAATAATAAAAGTTACGAAACAGATGCATATAATCAAGCGTTCATACACAACTGAATCGCATTTCAAAATGAAGACATAACAATTAACTAAGCAGAAAACGAACTGAATAGATTGCATACATTCAAACCAAATTCGAAATTGATAGAGATGGAATTAAAGAAATTAAAACAAAATTGTATTAAACATTAGGCACCGAACCTCAAAATCTGTAACGACAACCTTTCACCTATGAATCAACTTAGGAGCTTAGGCTTCCATGACGGCTAGGGCACAACAGTTTTGTAAAATAAAACGTTCGATACCATAAAACGGCTGATTAGTCCTCTTTTAAGTCTCAGCTCAAAGAACAACCTAAATCCCTTAACGGGTTATAAGATAAAAGCCCGATAAACGACCAAAATTAGGCCCAAAACCCGTTTTACATTTTACTGCGTCCATAATTCGCAGTTTTGACATTGAAGACAATAGAATTGAGTTTCGAGCCCAACAGAAGAATTGTAGCTATGTTCCTCAGCTTTCCAACGCATGCTCGTACGCCTCAATCGGATAACTGTAGCCAAAGTTATGGCCTGTAGAGTAGACAGGGGTCAATATGCAGTAAACACAAAAGTTAATCAATAAATTACTATACTGCTCAATTAAGACCCAAAGTCTAGAAACGTGCTAAGACTTAGATATTAGGTACAGAACACAATCAAAAACACCAAATGCAAAGCTATAAAGAGTGCATTAAAATGCACTAATCAAATTCCCCCACACTTAAGCTTTTGCACTCCGGGCAAAACACACAAAACAAAGCAAAGATGCATTTCCAATGAATCCCAATGATACAAAGTGGCAAGCAAAATGCTCATTCAAGGTTTCAAGGACTCATGGCAATCATGAACAATATCTAATTACCTTCAAAGCAACCAAAAGGATAGAATAACCAAAGAGTGCATCAAAAGTGATAGAATCCTCACAAGAAAGCATTTCTCTCAAACTCTCAAGTGTCTAGGCTAGTGTTTACACTCAAAGCACATCATGGAAGCTAGCACTACCATAGGCTTGACAAGACTCTAACATCCACACTTGAAACTCATGCACACAAAGATCAAAAGGTCTTTATTAAGGTTATAATGGGGCCAAGGTCAGGTGGGATAATTGAAAGGGTAACTAGGCTATTAAATCAAAGAGGATAGAGGAGCAATGGAAAACAATTGCCAAATAATCATGGGGGCAATTCAACCAAATTTCAATCCATTTTCCACTTTCACACTTTTCTTCTTTTTCTCTTCTGTTTTTTCCAAAAGTTGTGCTCCACTATTTTTTTTATTTTTTTTCTGTTTTTTATTTTTATTTTTATTATTTTTTTTTCACTTGCCAAATTCCCAATGAAGCACAACATTAGATATTCTATCACAACCACATTCTTGAGCCCCCCACACTTATGCAATATTTATTATTAAGATAATTCCAAAACAACAAAGCTCCTTTATTCCCTAAGATTGGGTCATATCATGGTTTTCCACTTTTAGGCTTGAAATGAGCTATATAACAAAGAATGGGATAAATAGGCTCAAAGGGGCTAAACAAAGGGATAATTGCAAGGTAGGCTTATTTGGCTAGTGGCTAAAAAGAACAAAAATTGCCTAGATCATTTCAATGCATGCATGTGAACAAGAGTTTCAACAAGAGTCAAGTCAAGTTCTAGAGTAACCAACAATCATGAGTAACATCACACAAGAAAGAAAGAGAATGGGAAAATGTATTTCATCCATTATAAGGCCCAAACCTCACCAAGGAAAATGATCTATCACAAAAGATGCACAATTTAATATTCCAATCCAACTTATCACACTAAGAATGCACGGAAGTCATCCATATCATGCCACAAGACCTATAGTCCTAGAATAGTGAAATCACTCCCCACTCATACAAACCAAGAAACCCAATGAAAATGCATGCAATTATTTTTTTTTGTTTTTTTTTTAACAAATTACTCAAAACAAAAACAAAAACAAAACTACTAAGCTACTAAAAGACACCTCCCCCCACACTTAAATCATTCATTGTCCTCAATGAAAACAACAAGCATAAAACAAGAGTAAGGAGGAGGGACTCCCTGGTCAAACTGCAGTGTAGGTGGGATGTTCCAATGAGAGTTCTTCTATGGGTGCATCTTCAAATGCGGAACTCTCATGGAATATTTTGAGGCGTTGTCCATTGACTTTGAAAATTTTGTTTGTCGCCTTACTTTTAACTTCAACTGCACCATGAGGAAAAATATTAGTAATAACAAACGGGCCAATCCACTTGGATCTAAGTTTCCCGACCATAATTTTCAGCCGGGAGTTGAACAACAAGACTTTTTGCCCAATGGAGAACTCCTTCCTAGAAATCATCTTGTCATGGAAGTGCTTAGTTTTCTCCTTATAAATTCTGGAATTCTCATAGGCTTCTAGCCTAAGCTCCTCAAGTTGTTGCAATTGAAGCATTCTCTCTTTACCTGCTTTTTCCAGTTCAAGATTACAACCTTTTACCGCCCAATAAGCACGGTGCTCTATCTCCACCGGGAGGTGGCATGCCTTACCAAACACAAGTCTAAAGGGAGACATCCCTATTGGTGTTTTGTAAGCTGTTCTTTGAGCCCAAAGAGCCTCTTCTAGCCTGCGGCTCCAGTCCTTCCTGCTTGGTTGCACCATCTTTTCTAGAATTTGTTTAATTTCTCTGTTTGAAATCTCAGCTTGCCCATTAGTTTGGGGGTGGTAAGGTGTAGAAACCCTATGCACCACCCCATACTTTCGAAGCAAAGCTTCCATGGTGCGATTACAGAAATGAGAACCTTGGTCACTTATGATGGCTCTTGGAATACCAAACCTGCAAAAAATTTGGGACCTGACAAAATCCACAACAACTTTAGAATCATTAGTACGGGTGGCTTTTGCCTCCACCCATTTGGAAACATAATCAACATCAAGCAGGTTATAAGTAAAACCAAAAGAAACAGGAAATGGGCCCATGAAATCAATCCCCTAAACATCAAATACCTCACAAAAAAGCATGGGCTGCTGAGGCATTTCACTCCTGCGAGTGATTGCCGTCCCAGCCCTTTGACACTGTTCACAAGTGCGGAAAGTCTCAAATACATCTTTAAAAATGGTGGGCCAATAGAAACCCGAGTCTAAGACTTTTCTTGCTGTCCGCTGAGGACCAAAGTGTCCACCTACCTGAGAAGCATGACAGAATTGAAGAATGGATGGAACCTCATGGTAAGGTACACATCGCCTAATCACCTGGTCACTACCAAACTTCCATAAATAGGGATCATCCCACACAAAATATTTTGCATCACTTTTGAGTTTATGTACCTGTGCCTTAGATGCATGTGGGGGTAAGGCTCCACCCACAAGATAATTAACTATATCAGCATACCAAGGAGTTACCTCACGCAGCTGCATGAGCTGCTCATCAGGAAAGTCATCATGGAGTGGGAGGGAATCCTCAGCCCTCTCTATCCTGCTTAAGTGGTCAGCCACTAAGTTCTCTACTCCGCTCTTATCTTTAATCTCCAAATCAAATTCTTGGAGGAGCAACATCCACCTTATCAATCTTGGGTTTGCTTCTGGTTTCTTTAAAAGAAATTTCAAAGCTGCATGGTCAGTAAAAACAACCACCTTGGAACTAAGCAAATATGATCGGAACTTATCAAGAGCAAATACAATTGCCAAAAGCTCCTTTTCTGTGGTGATGTAGTTAATTTGTGCAACATCTAAAGTCCTAGAAGCATAATAAATAACATGGGCAGCCTTGTCAACTCTTTGTGCTAGAACCGCCCCCAATGCATAATTAGATGCATCACACATGATTTCAAAGGGGAGGGTCCAATCAGGTGGCTGAATGATGGGAGTAGAAGTCAAGGACTTCTTGATACAATCAAAGGCCTGCTTGCATTTATCATCGAATGTAAAGCTAACATCCTTTTGCAGCAGGTTTGTCAATGGAAGAGCGATCTTGCTGAAATCCTTGATAAAGCGCCTGTAAAAACCTACATGACCAAGAAATGAACAAATCTCGCGAATGCAAGATGGGTAAGGCAAACTAGAAATCACTTCAATCTTGGAAGGATCAACTTGCATTCCTTTTTCAGAGATCACATGTCCTAAAACAATACCCTGTCCTACCATAAAATGGCATTTTTCATAATTCAGAACAAGGTTAGTTTCAATGCATCTCTGCAAAACTATATCCAAACTACTCAAACATGAATCAAATGAAGAACCATAAACAGTAAAATCATCCATAAACACTTCTATGCAATTTTCTATCAAATCAGTAAAAATACTAATCATGCAGCGCTGGAAAGTCCCAGGTGCATTGCATAGGCCAAAAGCCATCCTCCTATAGGCAAAAGTGCCAAAAGGGCAAGTGAATGTGGTGTTTTCTTGGTCCTCTGGTGCAATATGGATCTGAAAGTAACCTGAAAAACCATCAAGAAAACAATAATGTGACTTACCAGCCAACCGTTCAAGCATCTGATCAATGAACGGCAAAGGAAAGTGATCCTTTCTGGTTGCCTGGTTAAGTCTCCTGTAATCAATACACACTCTCCAGCCATTCTGAACCCTTGTGGGGATGAGTTCATTATTTTCATTCCTCACCACTGTGAGACCACTCTTTTTCGGAACCACTTGGACTGGGATTACCCATTGACTATCAGAAATTGGGTATATGATGCCAGCCTGTAGGAGTTTGGTCACCTCCTTTTTCACAACATCTAAGATTAATAGGTTAAGCCGCCTCTGGCGCTACCTAACAGATTTTGCCCCATCCTCAAGTAAAATCCTGTGCATACACATGGATGGGCTAATTCCAGGAATATCAGCTAAGGTCCATCCGATGGCCTTTTTGTATTTTTTCAAAGATCTGCACGCTTTCTCTTCCCGCCGTAATCAAGGTTAGCTGCAATAATAACGGGTAAATCACCACTCCCTCTAAATATGCATATTTTAACTCTTTGGGAGTGGCTTAAGCTCTAGAACCGGTGGTTTTTCAATAGAGGGTAGAATCTTAGTAGCGAAGCTACATTCGCAACAAAGCCTATGTCATTGGGGACATTAGGCAAAGTGTCAACTCAGAAACAAATTTCAACTTCAAAGACAAGTATGAGTGTTAGTGCAACAATCACAAGTAACACTATCAAGAAAATCGACCAATGAAGGAAAATCTGCGAATAACATCGTAATAAACATCATCAACCAAATCAGCGAGCAATTCAATATGAAAAAGGGAATGCTCTTCCATGGGGTGTTTCATAGCATCAAAGATATTAAATTTTACAACGCTATCACCAAATTCCATGGAAAGAGTCCCAGTACCAACATCAATTTTTGCCTTGGCAGTTTTCAAGAATGGCCTGCCCAAAATGATGGGTGACCTGCTGGACTTAGTCTCTGCTTCCATATCCAGAATATAAAAATCTGCAGGGAATAAGGTCATCAACTTTAACAAGAACATCTTCAACCAGTCCAGCAGGCCGAGCACTGCTTCTATTTGCAAGCTGAATGGTAACACCTGTTTCCTGCAAAGGTCCAAGAGCAAAAGAGTTAAAAACAGATGTAGGCATTACATTAATTGAAGCTCCTAGATCTAAGATGGCATCATCAAACTGATTGTTGCCTATGGTGCATGGAATGGCAAAAGTCCCTGGATCCTTGCACTTTTGGGGCATGGATTGGAAGAGGGCTGAAACATTATGCCCCATGTTTATCTTTTCATTCCCTTTCAGCCTCCTCTTATGTGTACACAACTCTTTCAGAAACTTGGCATATCTTGGAATCTGCTTGATTGCCTCAAGAAGGGGAATGTTCACTTCCACCTTCCTAAAAGTATCCAAGATCTCCTTATCCCTCTCTCCCTCATCTTGTTTTTTTGTACTCACTGCTCTATGAGGGAAAGGGAGGGGCACTTCTTGTTCATTAGAAATATGCTCAGGTGCCTTATTATTTTTCAAAACAATGGTTTCAGGCACATTTGGGGTGTCAACAGCTTTCCCAGATCTCAATGTGATGGCACTAACATTGGGGTTTGGTGCATTTGGATTGACCACTGCTTGAGCTGGCAGTTGGTTTGCCCCCCGGGCTTGAATCTGATTAATTGTGGTAGACATCTGTCCCATCTGTGTGTGCAAATTCTGAATTGAGGCATCTGTTCTCTGTTGGAACTGGAGGTTTTGGGCAGCCATCTACTTAACTAGATCCTCTAATTAAGGGTCAGGCCTGACAGCAGCTTGCGGTGGATTATTTTGCTGCCTGGGCTGTTGTTGTGCAGCTTGATTTCCCCATCTAAGGTTAGGATGGTTCCTCCAGTTTGGGTGGTACCTGTTAGAGGACAAATCAACATTGGCTTGAGGGTTAAAGATGTTAGCCGCATATGCTTGAGGGGTGTCAGCATTAGGGTCCTCTTGCAGTGTAGGACATGCATCTGTGGGGTGCTCTGCAGAGGTGCAAATACCGCAAACCCTTGCTGTCTGACCTGTTGCCAATTTTTTTACCAAAGTTGTGAGTTCTTCCAACCTGTTTTCCAAGTTCTTCTCACTAGTAGCCTGTATCTCATTCACTCCCATTGTTAGAACTGAGGTACTGCAGTTTGTGAATTGTTGGGAGTTGATGGACATATTTTCTATTAAAGCTCTTGCATCTGTTGGGGTTTTGTCTACAAGTGCCCCTCCACTAGCAGCATCCATAATATTTCTGTCCATGGGCAATAAACCCTCGTAGAAGTACTGGATGAGTAGCTGCTCAGAGATTTGATGATGAGGGCAGCTTGCACACAACTTCTTAAATCTCTCCCAGTATTCATGTAAAGACTCAGTGGGGTTCTGCCTGATGCCACATATCTCTTTTCTGATTGAAGCAGCCCTGGACGCAGGAAAGAACTTCTCTAGGAACAACTTTTTCAAGGCATTCCAATTTTCAACAGAACCTGGTTGAAGGTAATACAACCAATCCTTGGCTGCATCTTGGAGTGAGAAGGGGAAGGCCCTCAGTTTAATGTGCTCCTCTGGAATTCCTTGGGGCTTCATGGTCGAGCACACAATGTGGAACTCCTTAAGATGTTTGTGTGGATCATCACCTGCAAGACCACTAAACTTTGGCAATAAGTGTATTAAACCAGATTTTAATTCAAAAGGAACAGCCACTTCGGGATAATTAATACACAGTGCATTGTAAGTAACATCAGGTGCAGTAAGTTCCCTAAGTGTTCTATCAGCCATGTTAACAAAATCAGAATCAAAATCAGAATCAGAATCAAATAGATTATGACTAAAGATGTTGTCACTATCACTACCACTAACTTCTATATGATCCCTAAGTCTACGATGCAATGTTCTCTCAATTTCAGGGTCAAAAGGATGCAAGTTAACAGTATTGGACCTGGTCATGCACTGTATGTAGCAAGGAATAGGAAAATGCAACAATTCTAGAAATACCAACTATGTCCCTACGCTAAAATGAATGCAAAAAATAGAAAATGACTAAAATCTAACCTAAAAATTATAAAAATACCACAAAAAATCTAATTAAATCAAAAGAAAGATATGCAAATTTTTTTGGATTTTTTTGGAGATATGAAAAATTAAAAAAATTAATTAAAAATAGAAAACAAGGGAATTTGGGATTTTGAGCCCGTTGTCCCATAAGTAGTCTTTACTATGGGACTATTGATCCTGGATTTTTTTCGGATTTTTCAGCTGTGGTTTCGGAGCAATCTGTCGAGATTGCCCGAAAACTGATTTTTTTATTATTTTCGCCTACAAACCCTAGAATCAGCAGTCTCAGTGCCTACAACCTGTAACAAGACCTGGAAACACAACAAGAACAAAGCAAGAAACGTCAGTAATTAGTGGGTCCTGAGGTTGGTAATCTCTAATTAGAGATCCCCGGCAACGGCGCCAATTTGATCAGCAGTCGTATGGGGGTCAAAATAATTAAAAGATTTACTTATAGTATTCAAGGCAAGAGGCCTTGGTCATCTCACGAGAACCTCTAACACCAAAATTACCAAATTCAGGAAGTACAAAAATCAACCATAACGAAAAAAGGGGGGTTTTGTGAAAACAATTTCTGTTGAGAGAATTATCAGATTAGAGAGACAATTGATTCACCGGTTTCCGAGTGCTCGTCTTGGATTTATCACAGGTTCTAAATAACAACAATTCATTCAATTTCAAATTCACAGTTGACATAAACTAACTAAACAAGCGTTAATCAGTTTATACGAATTCACACCGTTTCAAGCAAGCGCCAAACAATGGGGTTCAATCTGGCCACTGAGCGGCCAAGCGCTGTTTAAAAACGCAACCAATATCATAACATAATTCTAATCAACCCTCTATCAATTTCTACTCGAATCAATTAATTTAAGCAGTCAACTAATTCGAAATAATAAAAGTTACGAAACAGATGCATAAAATCAAGCGTTCATACACAACTGAATCGCATTTCACAATGAAGACAGAACAATTAACTAAGCAGAAAACGAATTGAATAGATTGCATACATTCAAACCAAATTCGAAATTGATAGAGATGGATTTAAAGAAATTAAAACAAAATTGTATTAAACATTAGGCACCGAACCTCAAAATCTGTAACGACAACCTTTCACCTATGAATCAACTTAGGAGCTTAGGCTTCCATGACGGCTAGGGCACAACAGTTTTGTAAAATAAAACGTTCGATACCATAAAACGGCTGATTAGTCCTCTTTTAAGTCTCAGCTCAAAGAACAACCTAAATCCCTTAACGGGTTATAAGATAAAAGCCCGATAAACGACCAAAATTAGGCCCAAAACCCGTTTTACATTTTACTGCGTCCATAATTCGCAGTTTTGACATTGAAGACAATAGAATTGGGTTTCGAGCCCAACAGAAGAATTGTAGCTCTGTTCCTCAGCTTTCCAACGCATGCTCGCACGCCTCAATCGGATAACTGTAGCCAAAGTTATGGCCTGCAGAGTAGACAGGGGTCAATATGCAATAAACACAAAAGTTAATCAATAAATTACTATACTGCTCAATTAAGACCCAAAGTCTAGAAACGTGCTAAGACTTAGATATTAGGTACAGAACATAATCAAAAACACCAAATGCAAAGCTATAAAGAGTGCATTAAAATGCACTAATCAAGCGAATGTGAGCATCCTTAACATTCGTATGCGATGCCATCAAGCCATGGGACCCCCCGCCAATAAAATGTCGACGAGTGTCACCATAGCAGCTCTAAAACAAGCGGCGTTCTAATAAGCCATGCAACCCCCTGCCAGTAAAACATTGACGACTGCCGTCATAGTAACATAATAATGATCGGAGTTCAAACGAGCCATGCGATCTCCCCGTCAGTAAAATGTCGACGAGTGTCGTCATAGTAACCCATTATTCCTTGAACCAATACAAACGAGCCATGCGATCTCCCTGTCAGTGAAACGTCGATGAGTACTATTATAGTAACCCGAGGTCTACACCTAAACAACTAGTGAGCAATTGAATCTAACGAGCCATGCGGTCCCCTCAAGTAGTGCAACGTTGCTGACTGCCGTCATAGTAACCCATCATTCTTCGAATCAATACCAATGAGCCACACAGTCCCCTCCATCAGTGAGACATCGATGAGTTCCCTCCATAGTCGAACTACTATTTGATCTCAGTGGGCGTGTTAATGTCGTTTTCAATGTTGTTGACTTTAGTTTTTTTCTTCATGGAGGATATAATGGAGCTAAATTTATGGTCGAATTATCTCGAAGATGGAGGGAATGATGCAAACCTAGGATGATCTCCTTTGACATGAAGAGAATGAGAGAGTTTTTTTTTAAAATTTTTAATTTTGTTGGTGATGACTGATGACCTCTCTTCCTTCTATTGGTCGTATCTTGAGCTTTGAATATTCTATTGAATTTTTTTAATGTGTTGGAAAGCTAAGAGAATTATCTACAAGCTGTAATGTTAGCCTCAAGACCCGATTCGATTTCTATTATGGAGAAAAATCAGCCAAAAGTTGGAGACAAAGTTATGAATAGAATTTTTCTTGTATTTTGGGTCTTCCTTTTATTGGGCATGAGTTTTTGTGCAACATCAATTGGCGCTACCTAGGAGAGGATTAGGGTTAGTCGTCACCTTCTTAGAATAAAAGTCTATATTAGGAATGTAACTCCTATCATTAGGAAGTTTTTGAATAATATTGAAGTTTGTTCATTGTGAGTGTAAATAGTTGTGCCTCTTTGTAGGTTCTCGAAGTGAACCTCTTGGTTCTTATCAACGGTCTTCATACCTTCGCAGCTAATCCTTAGTTGGCTTATACTCTCTAGAGTGTGGCTCCTTCTTTTTGCCTTTCAATCTATTTCATCGTTTTTATTTTGTTGTTTCAATTCTATTGTTGCTTATGTTTTGGCGCCATTCATAGTCCTTCTTGAAGCTTGCACTATTTTTTTCATCATCTTCTGCCTTGCTTCTTGTGGTTATTCTTCTATAATTCTAAATTCCAAGATAACCAACCAACTCAAGGAAGATCAGTAAAACTATATGACCATAACTTGGTTCATATCAGTGCATATTAGATTTGACTCTTTTGTATCCATGGATATTTTATCGACATTCATTCGAGTGGGCTTTGTAACTCACAAATACTATTAATTTATACAATTGCAATCTTAATGACATATTTACCCTCAATTTTGGCGGGAAATTATTACAAAGCAATCCCAGCATTCCATACTTTTATATATTAAGAGCTCTAATTACAATAATAGAAAATAGTTGAATTACCGACAAAAATTAGAGATAGCAAAAAATATAATACGTCTTTAATTATGTCGCTAGGTTTAAGAAGCGACAATATTGGAGACAAAATTCATTTTTTCGTCTCTAATTATTATCGGTAATTCAACTACTTTCTAACGGTGTAATTAGAACTGGCCTGTTGAATTGAGTGATGTTGTCTTCGGTGGGCTTTGTAAGTCAAAAATTCCATTAATTTATGCAATTGCAACCTTAATGACATATTTACCCACAATTTGGGTGGGAAATTATACCCTAGCATCCCAGTTCACATTATTAGATACTTTTATTTATATTAAGAAGACTAAAATTTAAGAGGCATGAAATTCGTCTTAAATGTTTGAAATTCCAACGTTAATAGTATTAGTGATAAAATTTGTGATCGTTGCTAGTTAGGATGTCCCTAAATCACTAGAGATGAAAAAATTATTCCTTCACAACTTTCTGTCGAAATATGCTTTTTTTTTGGGTAGGTTGTCACAATATATATCTGTTAGGTGCCAAATTTCAGATTTGGAGTTTGTTCGACAGAGCTCAGGGATTCGATGAATGAAGAGGCAAGGAGCTAGAAATTGAAGTAAAGAATTGACTAAGTCTTAATGAAGACGGGATGTTTTAAGCGTCGAAGATGTCAGATGTGGTTGGTTGAGTAAGACTTAGGCATTAATCAAACAAATGTACAACTCGACAGGAAGTGCTACTGTCGAAGTTTTATAGTTTTTAGCGAAATAAACTACCGATCTTGTATCCGTACACGTGTTTGGTCGGATGATAGGTAGTTTTTCATATTTTTTTGTCTATAAATAGTAGTTCGCACAATGTAATCGGGGTTGGATCGATACTTGATCTAAGTTCCTAACATCTCGACAGCAGAGCAGATTAAAGGAAAACGATCACTGTATGTCTTCCAAAACTTTCACATTCAGCAATTCAATTTCAAGTCAATTTTATCAATTATTGCTTTGCCTGTTCATTTAATTTATTTGCAAGTTTACATTCTGTTTATGCATTTAAATTTAACTTTGGCTATTTTACTGTCTTTCGAAACTTACATTTCTCTTCATTACTTTCTGCATGTTACCTGCTTTCAAAGTCAATTTATATACATCATTCATTTCAAATATTGTACTTTACTTCCTGTTATTTATTTCGACAGTCATTTGCATTCCAGCGTTTTTGGCACTTAATTTATTCTGTTTTTCTTGTTATTTACATTTCACGTCTTATACTTTTATGTCAACCACTATTTCACAAATTCTTTCATCCACGTTTATTTCTATAAATGCATGCTTATGTGTTGCATTTTGATGTTTTAACTTTACTTTCTGTTTAAAGTTACTTGATAATCAAGTCATTGGTCAGTCACAGCCAAACTTGGTTAAATTATTATAATTTGTGCCATTTCGACTACAATTCACTTGTTAGTTGAAAATTATCATACTTAAAATTGGCAAAAACACAATGATTAATGGCTTAGTGGCCAAGAACATTGCAAAGTGACTCTCGGTCGAGAATTCGACCGTTTACTCAAAGATAAGACCATTTGTTGAAAAAACGGGATTACTACATAACTCGTTCGATCACGCAATCACTTAAAAAAAACTAATTATTTGTTTGTTTGATGAATTTGGTAGACACAGTTCTATTGAACCAAATTTCCCAGTAAACAATATCACGTCATTGAATTATGCAAATATAATACAAATAAATGATAAAGTAGAACTATAATTTCTATTGTTAACTAGAATCAAAATATTTTTCTCTCTGATTGAAAGAGAAATTACACATACCATCTATAAAGCCTGGATACGTAATACGATATAGATATGATCGATACGGATATGGGGGTATGAGAATTTTTTGAAATTTAGGATATGATACAGTCTGGATACGTTAACAAAACTTTATATAAAAACTTATATATATGCAGAATACTTGTTAGGAAAAAGACATTGGATCAATAGTACTAGACCCAGCACTTGAACCCTCTTCCCAGCTATTTTATAATCTTTTTTTACAAGTAGTACAATACAATAGGTGAGAATAAACAAAACATATAACGTCTGAGCACTAGAACAATATTTTTATAAGAATAAAGAAAAACCTACAACACTGCTTTCATTGGAAAAAGAAAACCAGAGATTGAGAGACCCAAAACCGCCGACAAGATAGAGAGACCAGAGCCGCAGTTGGGATTGAAAGAAACAGATCTATCACCGGATGGGACTTGGGAAGTCTCCACGGAGTATTGGAAATAAATATTTTTTTAAAAATAAAAGATAATATAGATAATTTTGGGATACGTATCGGGAAGTATCTAAAGAGTATTAGTATCTCATATGGATAGGATACGAAAAAGTTTTTTTATTTTGGAGTATATGAGCATAGCATGGTGCATGAATGTAACCATTCACCAAATGGTCAAAGGTGGTAGAAAATGCAACATTGATGGCTGCAATGTCGTTCTACATGATACTAAATTTGAGGTTTATTTTTAAAATACTCCCCTGTCTCAAATTATAAGACCTTTTTAATTTTTTTTATTTGTCCCATTTTATAATGTTTTTTTGAAATTTGTCTGTAGTATGAATTATTTTTTCTCTATTACCCTTATTTAATTTACCTTTATTTTAACCAATAAATTTTTTTTAACACAAAAACAATAAGTTAAATGATGTGTAATCTAATTTATCTTCTCAGTAAATTTAATGGTAATTTATGTAAAATCATAAAAATTATAAATAAATTTATTATTTTTAACTATATTAAATATATTTCTTGATGAGAAAGATTTTGACAAAAAAAAAAAAAAAAAACCTCTTATAATATAATTTGGGAAGAAGGGAGTACAATGCTCTTTCAAGTCTCATCGATGGTGCTTTGTTTGATTACCTTGTTTGACCTCACGCATCTTGTCGTTACTTTGTTTCTTTTGGACTGCAAGAGTGCTACTATTTGCTGGCTCAGTATGTTAATCATAAAATTTAGCAACGTGTCAAACATTCTTTAAAGAATAAATGCCACTTAATTGGTGAGAATCATTATCTAAAAGAATCCATCGTACTACCATTTTTGACACTTCAACTTTTGGGAGAGATTCATTAAAAAAATATATCTGTCAATTGAAAACATAATTAAAATCCAAACGGACAGCAGGGGCGGCTCAAGCACAAAATTACTTCAACTAAAACTTTGTTTTAGGTTCCACGACTTTTTCATGCTTAAATTAAAATATTGTTAATCATAAAAGTCCGAAATAGTAGTTAAAGTTAATATTGATTATTTATTCTCATTTATTTATTTTCATTATTCCTTAACTACAAGTAGTAATTACTACTATTTCTCAAAAGTCTTATATTTTTTGTTTTATATTAACATAAAATGAGCCCCTGCTGACAAAGCATTAGAAAGGATAACTTTCAATCACTTTTATGGTGCTTCTTTTTGTCTTCATTTTTATACCAATAATAACGCATTATTATATGCATTGTTCTTGTATTTGATCCTTAATATAAAAAATTATCTTAAATTTGATTTCAATCAAGGCACTCACACAGGATAATGTTATATGTAGTCTATATCAATAATCGAGTTC
Organism: Calophaca sinica; assembly: GCA_037113605.1. Lineage (NCBI taxonomy): Eukaryota > Viridiplantae > Streptophyta > Magnoliopsida > Fabales > Fabaceae > Calophaca > Calophaca sinica. Next base: position 16,010,010 of record CM073734.1, on the reverse strand, counting down.
TGTTTATAATTTCTCACACTTTGTTTGACATACACTAGTGTAAAAAATGGTTTTAATAACTGAAGTTTACATCGGTTATTTTAGAACCGTTATAAAAAAAAGGCGGTGGCATTTTTGAAATTAAGTTGAAAACTTTTAATATCGGTTTTAAATTTACCCGTTATAGAAAAATTTTAACATCAGTTTTTATAAAAACCGATATAAAAAAAAAGTTATTTTCGAACCCTTTCCAGCGTACGAGCCCTGCTTCTCTCTCAGAATCCCTCCTCTATCGAAAATCACAAAACACTTCTCCTCTCAAAACCCTACTCGCCATCAACCTTCCCTTCGCAGCAACCTCTCCTTCGCCGCAACCTCTTCTCTCGCCGTCAACCTTCGATGACGTCGCAACCGAAGAGGAAGGTGGAAGGTGGAACCGAACATTCAATCAACGACGTCGCAACCGAAGAGGAAGGTGTTCACGAAAGACGAACTAGCCTCGTCGCTCCCGTCCTCCGCGTGCGTCCTCCTCGTCCGTCGCTTGCCGCTAATAATCACTGACAAACCCTAGCTTTGTGCGAGACTTGTGGAGGCTGGATGCGGAGAGGGGTTACCGTTCATGGTGGTGGTCGCGGCTGGGATTAGCGAAGATCAGATTCATACTCATTTCCCTCACACTTTTCAATTGTCACACACTCTCCCTTTCTTTGAAGCTCATTTCTTAGGGTTGATCTTTTTCTCTGAATCGATGAGTTTTCCCCTTCGATCTCTTCTCTTAGACGCGGATTTTCCTTTTGATCTTTGATGATTGCTCTCGATTAAGATTGATTCAGCCTCCGATCTAGAAAATTTGTAAGCATTTCCCTCTTTGATTTGTTCCTTCGTTCCTTCACAAATGTTTCTGTTCATTCTTTTCCCATTGTGCACTATTTCAACTTCAAATGATGCAACTTGCAATTTAGGCTCTGAAACTTAATTAGCTCTTAGGATTTAAATTTCAATTGTCTCACACAATTACACCACACAAATAGAGACTTGGCTTTGAATCAAATTTCCATGTGGTCTTAATCGCCTTCTAATGCTGCCGATGTTCCACCACACTGCCCCTCTCTCTCTCTCTCTCAACTCATACATGTTAATTTTGATTGAGTTTAGCAAACTCCTTTTTCGGTTTGTTCATAGACTTTCAGATGTTCTTTTTTATTAAAGTATAGTTGATTCATATGCTTCTCTGTTAATTATTGTATGATGTTTTTGTACTATTCATATCTTTCTTGGTTGCACATATAATGCTTGATAAAATGCTAAGCTAATATGTATTTTCTGTTAAGTAGAACACATGCCTAATGTTTGAGTCAAATTCCTAGAATAACAGAGAATTTTGACAGTGTGGCATTTGGCGATCAATTTGGCTCATTTCACTATTTCATTACACTGACTTTATGTGATATGAAGATTACCTCTAAAATAAATGGTGGTGGCAATAGGAATGACAAAAGGATAAGAATGCATAATTAGTGATTTTTCTCCTTCTTTTTGTCAAAAAATCATTGCTGTTCATGTAGTTTTTTTCTTTGATTTGACAAACTCTTGAGTGAGGACGAAAACACTTGTGTTTTCTTTTTTGTTTCTTCAATTATGCATTAGTTGCATTATGGACGATTTACAAAAACATTTTTTCTTTTTGAAATTGGTTCAACAAGGATACAAAGATGTTCTCACACTGGAGCTGTACACGACTCATTTGAAGGTGAGGTTGCCTGCCAAGCATTTATAGTTTTAGTCTCATTCTTTAAATTTATATTATTTGCTTATAACAGGTCTGTGTCCTTGCCCTGACAGATAATGAGACTATGTCAAGCATCCTTGAGGTTGTAGAATTGGCTCATAAATATGGCATGAAGATAATCTGATAGGTAGGACTGTTAAGGTCTAATGTTTGTGCATATCACTGTCATGTTTCTACAGCGTCTTTATCTTTTTCATTTTTGTTTTCTGTGGGATAACACTATCATGTTCCTTTGACATGGAAATCAATGCGAGTTAGGCTGGGTTGGAATCATTTATACTGTGTGGCTGGTAACTAGAAAGAGCTTAGGGTTTGCTAAACACTCATTAAGCGCGACTGGCTCTGCAATTGCAAGTTACTCTACTGCTCGGCATGCCAACTACCTATTACAAAAAGATTCGGATTAGGGGATAATCACAAATAGAAGCTTATGTACAAATCTTTAGTTACATTTGCATGTTTTGGAATGATACAAGCTTCCGTTTCCTGGTGAGATGCCCTACATCTAGACCTTTCACAGCTTGGTTCAGTGCCTATCTTTTGTTCCGTACTTATCAAATGACAGATGTTTTCATTAATAGTTTAGGTTATTGTGTGTTGCGTTTGAAATTTTAATATGGGTGGCTTTTTCCTCTTTAGCTTGGTGTTGTACAATATGTAGCAGTATCAAAATAAACTTGTGTGTAAACGATGTAATTTGAACCGAGTTATAGTTGCTGTGCATGCTTTGCTGAACAAAGATGTAATGCGATAGTACGACAGCTACACACATGATCTTAAAGAGAATTAGTTTTTGATCAAAGAGAACCTTTTTTTTTTCTTTTTCTTTTTTCTTTTTAAAGTTTTCGGTGATGGTGGACCTAGTGGTTTTGGTTTTTTCTGGGGATAAGAGGTTCTAATTGTTGCATTTAATGTAGTGCTTACATTTGATATTTCTGTACAGGCTGGTGTTGTAGAAAGCTTGGATGTCTTGGTAAAGGAGTTTGTAGCTGCCAATGACGAAGAGAAGAAGGTCGTTTTTACGTGAATGGAAGAGGAAGTGAGAAGCTTAAGGGTTCTGCTTCGAGGTGACACAACATCATCCTTTTAGAATATTGTCATCGCTAATTGCTTTGAATCATGTCTCTTGGAAATAGCTTAACTAGCATTTTTTTTCTGCATATATTTTATGGTATTTGTTGTATAAAGCAAAAACTAGAGGCGATAATGCAACTTTTTCCCCTTCCCATTAGGTACGGGAAGATTTACTTGAAGGCGGCCAAGAATTATATGGAGAAAGGTTATGATTATCCTAGAGTAATATTCATTTTTTGGTTTCATTTAATGTTGAATGTAATGTTCATTTGATTTGATTTTGCTAGAGAATATTTGTTTTTGGATTACTTCCTCATGCTGTTTATGTTCTTATTTAAGAAAGCTAACCTGATGATAACATGTCAATGCTGACAAGTGTTTTAATTATGACAACTGGGTTATATTGAACTTGATAATATTTGTGCCCAAGTGTGATTTTGCTTGTATTTAAGCATTATTGCCATGCTGTAACTCGAGGTTTGTTCTTTTAATTTAATCTCTTTTTGTTTGATGTAAGTTCCTATTAATTTTCTTTCTTTTTTTTCATTTTGTTTGATGGAGGTACTATTTTTCATTGTGTTTATGTAACTATATTTTTGTAATTTGTAGCTTTAGTGGCTGAACTTTTGACCTTTATTTTTATTCTATTTGTATTAAGATTCTTGCATTATGGCCTTGGTGAGCATGATTATCTTTTTAGAAAAGTAATTGAGAGAGAATATATGAAGATTGGTAGTGTAAAGTAATTTTTTTTTTGGTAAAAAGGGTACTTTTAACATCGGTTATTTAAAAACCGATATGAAAATAGTACTTTTAACATTGGTTGTTTAAAAAAACTGATATTAAAAGAGTACTTTTAACATCGGTTATTTAAAACCTGATGTTAAAAGTTCACTTTTAATGTCAGTTTTGGTGAAAAATCGATATGAAAAAGGTACTTTTAACATCAGTTATTACAGGAACCGATGTAAAAAAAGTTTTTCACATCGGTTCATTTTTCGATGTAAATAGTGTCCACTTTTAATATCGCCTGAATCAATAACGAATTGAAAACCGATGTTAAAAGCTGTTTTTAACCGATGTTAAAAGACCAATCTGTAGCAGTGATATGATTAATTATGCAGTATCATATTTATGATAAGGATAAATGTTAAGAGAATTGAAACATGGCATCAATTGCCATGCTGACAGCTCTTGAGAAGTTGGTGATCCGTGTAAAGTGATTGAGGATGTTGAGAAGCAATTGGAGGGAACACATTTGGATGGAAAGTTAGTTAGTTAGTTTCAATTTGAATTTCTGAAATAATTGTATGAAGGTTTGCTTAGTGTATGATGAGCTGAAATCTACATAAGTAGATGATTGATGTACTGTTCCATTCAGTAAATGATGCATTTCCACTACTGTTGTGACTCTTTCTTTGCTTATAAATTCTTAACATGGCATCAGTAGTTTTCTCAAACCTTTATGTTGCTTTTCTCTAATTCATCATGGTTCGAAATAATTCCACAACCTCCATTACTGGTACTTCCAATGTCAATGGAAGCAACTAGAATCCACTTGATCCTTCTCACATTAGTGTGAAATACACTTAAAAAATAGACTTATAACACCGGTTTTGACAATAACCGATGTAAAAATAGACGCGGTGACATTTTTGAAATTAATGCGAACTTTTTTACGTCAGTTATTTATGAAAACTGGCATCGTATGTTTTAGCCATTTTTTCATTTTTTTTGTCAGAGATTTTACGCCGGTTTTATGAAACACCGACGTGATAAGTTAAGGTTTTCACGCCAGTTATTATAAAAACTGGCGTCGTATGTTGTGACTATTTTAAACTTTTTTTTCAACATGGATGTTACCCCGGTTTCATGAAGAAACCGACGTAGTATGTCAATATAAAAAACAAAACTATAAAAAAATAGTTTATGCCTCAGTTACTTCGTGGTCAGCCTTTTCCTCCCACAGCACAAACTGCTGCTGCTTCGTGGTCTCCCTCCCACCGCCGCTGCGTGATGCTTCGTGGTCTCCCCCCCACCACCGCTGCTCATTCCTTTGTCGTCGGTCTCCAGACGTGAAGGCGTTCACTCCCACCACTGCTTTTTGCTTCGCTGCTTTTTGATTCGTGTCCACCTCTCACTCAATCGTTCTCACTGATTTTAGATTCACCGTGGGGTTGTTCTTCTGCTGATTAGGTATGTGGGTTTTTCCTGTAATCTCTGCTTTGGCTTTTGCTGCTTCGGTTCGTTTTGGGGTTCATTTGTCATCTTAGCTAGTAACCCCTTTCATTTTTCCCATCTCCACTTAAGGTTCCTTCCAGTAGATGGTGTCCCTCCTTGTATTCAAAATTCGAAAGCCTGTTGAAGCCTCGTCTTGAAGACCAAACACACTCGAAAAGGTATGAGTACGACAAATATGTTTTGTGCTTATGCTTCCTCTTGACATTGATTTATTTTGCTCACAGAATTTAGGGGTTCCTCTTCTCATCACTCAGTGCTTGCCTTTAGGTGTTGGACTCACTCACACAAGGGTTGAAGGAAAAGCCTGAAAATTTTGTATGTTGTTCATACTCAAATATTGTTATGCTTCATGTTTCCATTCGATCTATTTATTCTTGTTTGTTGATACTACTTTAACTTCTGTAATCAATTATTTGTTTGTAGATCATGCCATGTTTATTTGTAAATCAGTTTGCCTAAGTAATGTTTTCAATGGAAAGTGATACGAAAACTTGAAAAATTTGTACTTTGCTACTTGTTTGGCAAATTTTGCTGTGTGTAAATTTGTTGTTTGGCACTGCAAAACATGGCTTTAACTGGAAACTGTGGAGAGACCGGTTGTTACCTTTATTTACTTGAATTTTCATAGAGATGGCACGAGATATGGTCAACAATCTGTTCTTGTATATTTTTTTACTTGTTGGATATGCTACTGATGTTTTTATTTGGTCTTAACTCACATGGACAAGTTTAGTATTTATGGATGCTCATCTTTCTCATACTATCAACTCAATGAGGGAGAGAAACTAGAGGTGCTAAAATTACAAGGTCTATGAACTGGTTGGAGCAAGTGGTTCTATATGCTATTATTTGCTATTAAGCCTGATTAGGGTTTTAAGCTTACATGTAATTGCTTGGCCTTCATTTGTTTATCTGATAAGGGGGATGCCACATCTGTTTTGGTTTCTATTTTGTATTCAAATTCAAGCACAGCTTGTGCTATTGTTTCTGCTGTCAAGTTTCTTTAATAAATTTATTTTGCCTTGCAAAAAAAGAGAAAAAATATATTTCAATCATATAACTATGTATTTTACCGTGATACCCTGTGTTCTTGTTTAGTGGACCCTGATACCTTGTGCTCTTGATTGACATATGGAATGTGGATCATCAAGTTCAAAATTGTGTAAAGATTGTTTGATTAGCTAGATTATTCATGTATAAACAATTTGTATTACTGGACTAACCCTAGTTCAAAATTTGTATTACTGGATTAAAAAAAGCACTTTTAATTGCGGTTTTTTTGTAATACCACGATTAAAAGTAACATTTAACGTCGGTTTTACTAAAAATTGCAATTAAAAGATACTTTTAATCGCGTTTTACTAAAAACCGCGATTAAAAGTGTTTTTTTCCTTTTTTCAATTTTTTTTATCTCTTTTCACGCCGGGTTTTAACGCCGATTTTGATAAAAACCGCAATTAAAAGTGACTTTTAACGTCGGTTTATAAACCGACATTAAATATTCATACTTACAACGCCGAAAGAATACACGCCGGTATGAAAACCGCGATTAAAAGTGTATTCTGCACTAGTGTCAAAGTCAAACCAATCCCTATTATGTTCATCTCGGAGATAGTCCCACCTCCGTCATTGTTACACCAGTGCTAACAGATCCAGTTACCATGCCTGGGAAAGAGCGATGAGAAGAGCTCTTGCAGGCAAAATGAAGTCTGATTTCATTAATGGAACCATGACTATACCTACTGATCCCTTCGATTTGAGTTACAAATCTTGGATTCGTTGCAACAATTTTATCCATTCATAGATTATGAATTTGGTCTCTGATTCAACTGCTCAGAGTATCTTTTTCATTGAAAATGTTGTTGATGTATGGAATGAGCTTTTTCTCAGGGAGATCTCATCAGGATCTCTGATTTACAGCAAGAGATTTATGCTCTTCGTCAAGGAAAACTCACAGTTACTGATTATTTTACAGAAGTCAAGGTGCTTTGGGAAGAATTGGAAGCATATTTGCCAATGCCGATTTGTACCTGTCATCACAAGTGCTCAGGTATGCGTAATGTTCATCACTATCATGATCTCAACAGAGCTATACGGTTCTTAACTGGTCTGAATGAGAACTTCTCTAATGTGAGATCTCAGATTTTATTAATGGATCCCTTGCCTAATATAAATCGAAATTTCTCTACGATCATTCAACATAAGAAACAAACATATACTTATAATGATTATTCAAAAGTTGTTGTAAATGCTGCTAGTAAAACATATGGAAAACAAGGAGGATACTCTGGCAATTTCAGTGGCAGAAATGCCAATAGAGTTTGCACTTGTTGTGGTAGATCTGTTGATACGTGCTATAAGAAGCATGGTTTTCCACCAAATTATCAGAAATTTGACAATTCTTCAAGCAATAATGTTGTTGCCCAAGGTACTCATTCAAAGGAGAGTGAATCTCTCTCACTTAGCTTGATTGATGAATCACCTCCTTCTTTGACTAATGAGCAATATGAGAAACTCATGGAGTTAATTCAAGGAATGAAGAAAAATCCACAAGCCTCTTCCTCTGCAAATAAGGACATTGTATGTTCTCAATTTAATATTGGTCCTTATGACAATTTCAAAGCAGGTAATACAAGTATCATGTCCTTCTTTAATTTTTGCTCCTTTGATTCATGGATTGTTGATTCGGAAGCTAGTGATCACATCACTTCCTCCCTTCATCATTTGAAATCCTATACTGAAATTAAACCAATCTTAGTGAAACTTCCAAATGGACATTCCTGTTTTTCCAAATTTTCTAGAAGAGTTCAATTTTCACCAGGTTTTGAAGTCTCCAATGTTCTTTTTGTGCCAGATTTTTCACTCAATCTGTTGTCAGTATCTAAGCTTTATTCTGCCAATAATTGTACAGTTTCATTTACCTCTTCTACTTGTGTGATTCAGGACTAGATACATAGGAGGATGAATGGTTACATTGAGCTTTTGGAAGGCTTGTATCACTTAGTCATTGAAAGAAAGGAATCAGTTGCCTTGAGCTCTCAAGTAGCTGGATGCTGGACTTTACCTTAAGCTGCTCTATGGCATTTTATATTAGGCCATTTATCTCAAACTAGGCTATTACACTTGCAATGTCAATTTCCTTTTATTTCTGTTGATCATGGTTCAGTTTGTGATGTGTGCCATTTGGCAAAACATAAAAGAATACCTTATACTTTGAGTTTAAATAAAGCTTCCAAGCCTTATGAACTTTTTCACTTTGATATTTAGGGAGGGACCACTTTCTATTTCTTCTATCCATGATCATAGATATTTCCTCACAATTTTAGATGACTACAGTAGGTTTACTTGAATACTCTTTTTGAAGTCTAGATCTGAAGTAAGAAGCCAAATGCAGAACTTCATCATGATGATTAAAAAAAAATATGATGCTGTCATTAAAACTGTGAGGAGTGATAATGGACCAGAATTTTTAATGAGTGATTTCTATTCCTCTAGAGGTATTTTGCACCAAACTAGTTGTGTAGAATCACCTTAGCAAAATGGTAGAATTGAGAGGAAACACCAACATATTCTCAATGTTGGTAGAGCCTTATTGTTTCAATCAAATTATCCAAAATCTTTTTGGTCATATGCTATGCTTCATGACACTTTCATCATTAGCAGAGTGTCGAGCCCTATTTTACAAAACAAATCTCCTTTCACTGATTTAAATGGTTGTAAACCTAATTTTCATGATTTAAAGGTGTTTGGTTCTTTATGTTATGCTTCCACTCTCCATTCTCATAGAACCAAATTAGAACCAAAGGCTAAAAGATGTGTCTTCTTAGGATACAAGGTTGGGATGAAGGGGGTCACATTGCTGGATCTTGACGATAGAGAGGTTTTTGTTTCTAGAAATGTTTTCATGAACGTATACTACCGTATAGATCCTCCCTTGTTTCTACATGGAACTATCACTCATCCACGAATGAAATTCCCAAGAATTCTTCACCTTCCGCAAACATTGACACTGAGGCACCTATAAATGAAAATTTTCCAGCATCAAATATTGCCACAAATGTGAATGAAGATGTGCTTGAAGTCAGCAAGGAACTAACTAGAACATCTTTAATAGAGAGGCATAGACCAGTACATTTAAATGACTATATGTGCAACCTTGCAACCAGCTCAGTCAAATCAGAATCCTCAGGTATATCCTTTCCCATTTCACAGTTTCATGCATTTTCTAAATTGTCTAAACCACAAAAGTATTTTGCTTTGGCTATTTGTGATGCTACTGAGAGATGCTATGAAAAAGGAATTGGAAGCATTGGAAAGAAATGGGACTTGGGCTATTGTTGATAAACCAGATCATGTCACACCTATAGGAAGCAACTGGGTTTATAGAATTAAGCAAATAGCAGATGGTTCAATAGAAAGATTTAAAGAAAGATTAGTGGCAAAGGGTTATAATCAAGTGGAAGGTCTAGACTTCTTTGATACTTCCTCACCAGTAGCTAAACTTACAATAGTGAGATTTCTACTTGCCCTGGCTTCATCACTGAATTGGAGTCTACATCAATTAGATGTAGACAATGCCTTTCTGCACGGAGATTTGAAAGAAGATGTGTACATGTCAATTCCTCAAGGTTTTGATCATAACGAGCAGTCAACCTCAGATTATTCCCTTTTTACTCTTAAGGCAGGAACATAATTTACTGCTTTGTTGATCATTGTAGATGATGTTATATTGGCAGGAAATTCTCTGAAATAAATTGACAGGATCAAAGCAGGATTGCATGAAAATTTCAAAATTAAAGACTTGGGAGTTCTTAAATACTTCCTCGGGTTTGAATTAGCACACTCTCAGAAAGGGATCTCAGTGTGCCAAAGAAAGTACTGCTTGGATTTACTTGCAGAATCTTGTTTGTTGGGGTTAAAACCTGCTATGACACCCCAGATCTTTCTGTCAAATTTCATCAAGATGGTGGCAAGCCCTATGAAGACATTAGAGCATATAGAAGCACTAGTACACAAAATGAAAAAGAATTTGGCCTTTTACATTGGTTTCCAATATAACCGGTGTAAAAGGTGACATAGTGGCAATTTTGAAATTAACTCGTCACTTTTTTACACCGGTTATATGAGCAACTGTTGTAAAAGGCTTGTTTTTTTAAAAAAGTAGAGACATTTTACACCGGTTTTTTACATAACCGGTGTAAAATGTATTTTCTTTTGTTTCAAATTTCTTTCTCCTTTTCATTCTTAGTTACACTATCATTTCTTCTGAGAACCCTACTCTTTCTCTTTCTCTCTCGCCACATTTCTTCTATGTGAATCACTCTCATCACTATCTTTTTCTCTCGCCGCAGTTCGAATCCCTCTCCTTCTCATACTTCTCACCGCCGTTCTCTTTCTCGTTCGCAAGAGGAAGACGAAGACAAAGACGAAGGCAGCTTCGTCTATCTTTGCCACCATCTCCTAGCTTCGCTCCATCATCTCCAAGCTTTGCTCCAGCATTAAAACCGGCAAGGTTCCTTTTTTTTCCTATATTTTGTATTTTTCTTTTGGGTTTTTATTTTGATTTTTTATTTTTCTGGTGCGTGTTTGTTCGCTATTATTGTTGATTTTGGTTCTGTGGTTTTATGGGCATCAATTGGTAATAACATGGTGTTATAAGCATTTCTCTAGTTTGTTGTCGTCCGGTCCTTCATGTTTACGATTTGTAGTTGTTCGGTTTCGATTTCAGTTTGTGGTCCTTTGCGAAATTAGTCCCTATTTTGTTTCTGTTTGTGGTCCTGCATGTAAGTGGTCCCTATTTTGTTTCATGTTTAATCTCTTCTTCTTTTTTCCTATTTTATGGTCACTGTTAGTGGTCCCTGTTTCCATAGTTAGTGGTGTTGTTTTCGTAGTTAATGGTCCCTATTTCCATATTTTGTGGTCAATGTCAGTGTTCCCCATTAGCGTTAATCAATGTTCATTTTATTAAAATAAAGTTTTTATAAAGAACAATTTTGCTTCTTTGGTTTAGTTTTGGTTTTGTTTTGGTTCTATTTCTTTGTAATTTGACACACTTGTGTTGTGTTGTGGGAGGAAGGTTAATGGTTAAGCACTGTTGTGCTGTGTTTCATAATTTGTACAACTGATTTTTTTTATGGGTATAATATGTACAATTATGATATCTTGGATACATAGAATAGCATAGCCTACCAAAGTTCCATCCAATGAGAAAATTTTATGGCGAAACAAATATAGAATTGGATTATTTTCTATTTAACTTCTTTTATGAGGCAATGCTTATTTGATGTTTAAGGCACAATGCTTATTTGAAAATTCAAATTAAACTTATTCTAGGAAAACCATGTTGTTGTCATTAAACTTCAATTTGGATGCTTATGGGTGTTGTGCTGTTGACAACAGGCGATGTCTTCAAATGAAAACCATGGTCGTGGGAGGCGTCGTACTCGCATAGCTTTCAGGAGGTCACATCCCTCTATTTGCTGGCAGCTGATGACTGCGAGGGAGTATCGGGCCAGCTTTGTGAGGATTGAGGATCGCGATTTGATGGTTTTCCAGTATGCTGATCCCCGTGTCGGCGCTGATCGTTGGGGCTTGGGCCATAGTATGCGCATGGTTTAGAGTAGACCACCCTCTCCCAAGAGGCCCGTAGCTACGAGGGAGGTTCATCGAGGGCCAGACGTCATTCAGATCCCCAGTCATGACGATGAGATCTCTGAGTATACTCCATCCACCCCGGAGTATTCTCCCATCGTAGAGGATTACACTCCATCGACTCCTTTGGAGGAATCTGCAGCCCGATTTGGTCCTAGGGACCCCTTAAGCAGCCACCACTCGCTTCCATTTTATATTATGTTACCTATTAATGTATTTGACCGTTTTGATATTTTAATTGGATAAATGTATCAGGAGAATATATTAATGCATTTTTCATTGCTTTTTATGAATACTAAGTATTTGGATAATTATGATATATGAAGTATGTTTTTATATTTGAGCTTCCCTATTTAATTTTTGTTAAGCCTTAGTTTCCCGTTTGAGATTCAATAAAATGTTTGCGTGTGTACCGGGAAAGATACTGCTCATTTTATTGAATCTTAAATTGTCCAAGTAGGACAGTTTAGGAAGAAACTTTTTCTTTTATTTAGTTAGTAGTTAGTCTTTAAATCTTTTATCTAATACTTGAAGAAATGTCAGATTTCTACATCTCCTATTGTCTCTGAGTGCATGCTTGATCATGGTGGATGTCACCATGTTTGGGTTGAGTACTTGGCGACCAATGGGAAATGCTGCCGAAATTTCGTCAGGTATAAGATATAAGGATTTAACAACTAACCAAATAAAGAAAAAGTTTCTTCTTGAATGGGATAGGTTCATGTTGTGTAAAATAAGATACAGTTGCGCAAGTATACACAATCGCAACAAGTAGTAAAGAGTAAATTAAGATCGTTCCCACAAGGATTGATTAATTGTTTTCACAAGTTTTAGGCTATGTAAGAAAGCTAGTGAGTAAATAAAAATAAGAACTAAAAATTATCATCATTTGTGGAATCATGCATTGAATAATAACATTGATTTAAACAAGTGATTGGAGAATGAAACAGTCACAGGTTGTATGAGATTAATTGAGTAAAACAGCTAGGAATCATATCCATTGTAACTCCACCAACTTGGCTAGGTGCTGTGAATGAGTACTATGGCACCTGAATGCAGAGTGCTAATGTGTGTGCTTTTCAGTCACTTTCACCAAGGTTAAGTAAAGGGTTCCTTATGTCTAAGCCCCCATTATGTTCCCCTTTGTCTTCTAAGTGTGACTCAGATTAATTCTATGAGTTTGATTGCCTATATCTAGTTTAATCAAGAGTGGTTAATGTGTCCATTACCAATACTGCCCATATTACCTCATGAATTCAGCATATTTAACCCTTTTAGTATCAAATGTACAGGTGCTAAACTTAAGGTGATCAAGCTCAAATTCAACATATAACAGTAATTCACATGAGATAAAAGTGCAAAGCATCATTCGTATAAATTCACCAACAAGGGTTTGTAACAATTTCAAATCATCCTAGCATAAAGTAATTAGCTCATGCTGAGCAAAATTACAAAACAAAAAAAACAGGTGCTAAAAGACATATCCATGGCACTTAAACTTAGCAGTAAAAATGGTTACAAACAGAGGTAATTAGAGCACGTAGGAAGGCTTCCAGATTCTCTGTCAAGAAGAGAAGACCTTCACTGCAGCAATGTCTTGTTGCTGTACTCCTTTGCAGTGCTTGAGATAGTCCAATTAGCTCCAGTAACAGCTTGCTTCACTCAGTGGAAAATGGATGATGGAGGAGGGTGAAAATGGAAAATGGAAATGGAGAAGTACTTTGTTGCTACTTCAGAAATTGAGACAGAAATGACCTAGGGATCAGTGTACCAGCCTGCCTTCCTTTTAGGGTTTATTCCCTTAAATACACACTCCGAATGGGCCCAAAAATCAAGGTACAAGGAAAGGCATTGTCCTTGGCACATCCAATTAGGGACAGTTTGTCCTGTAGCGCAGACAGCACGGGGTCACATGTTGGAGTGTGACCCGATAGTACTTGGAGTGCACGCACACTGCTTTATATCACAGTAAATCAGCTCAAGCTTTGTTTCTTTCAAAATCTGCCAGCTCCTTTGGTGCTATGGCACCCAAATTTAGCATCTGCTCATTCCAAAATAATTATGCACAACTAAACTAAAAGGCATTAAAACTTCAGAAAGGCACTTAAGGTGCCACAAAATTGTTTTGAGCATTAAGCACAGAATATTTACACTTTCTGAACATAAAAGACTCAAATTACTATTGGACTTGCATGATTCAATGCCGAAAGAGCTTAGATAACTCTTATTTCTAAGAGTTATCAACCCCCAAACTTGAACCATTGCTTATCCTCAAGTAATGACACAAATAAAATTCAAACTGAAACAGAGTTCACAAATGCAGAAAGTCCAATCCAGCGTTATTTCCAAACTGATGGTGCATTCCCCTTGCACTTCATGCATCATCAACATGGTTACCAATTTCAAGTGTATGTGTGCAACCCTTAACTCAATTTAGAAACTATTATAACCCTCAAGCTCACCTTAGTTTCCCCCCCAAAGAATTTCCTAAGTCTGTTCCTCCTAATCTAACAAAGAGAAATGGGCTTACAACTTTAGGATCTAGTGGCTTTGTTACATACAAGAATATACATGCAATTAAGAACTAACATAGGGTAAGTACACATTTTATTCAATTTTTATCTTTTTGCCTTTTTCTATGTTTACCTCTTTGTCTTTTGACGCAAATAACAACAATTATAATGAAGTTACCCGGTTACTCAACAAGGAGGCTTATTCTATTTTTTTTTTGGCTTTTTCTATTTACTAATGTGTACTGCCCTTTTCTTTTGAATATTTACACATGAGTTACCCCCAAACTTATATCTTTGCCCATTCCCCTTCATTAAATTTGGAAACAAAGCTTAGACTAATCTGGGGGTTTGACCTTACTTCACTCCCAAGTCACCTATGATTCCTCTTCAAGCTAAGGGTGAGTATTGAAAATTAGCAACCAGTCAATTAGCAATTAGAACAAGGTTCCATAAACACCAAGCATTCATTCCTCATTAAGTTAGCCCATGTGTTAACCATTTTTTATTTTAAGATAACGGAAAGGACAAAGCTACACATGCAAACACAAAATCCTAACTAGTTTCCCCCCAACTTAATTTCATGCAGTGTCCCCACTGCATTCCATTAAATTAAAGAGGTACTTAACACAAAAACAAAACATAAACATCAAACAGAAAATAAAAGCAGCAAAAACAAATCCTAAACTACTGCAGAAATATTGAAATGAACAAAGCCTAGGGAGAGAAAACCCCTGCTCGAAGCCTGTAACTGAACCTTGTTCTCTTTGCCTTCTTCTTTTTCATTGCAGCCAAGGTTTCATCCTCAGATTCCTCATTCACTCCAATCACCTCCTTCTCACCTCTCTTCTTCTTCTTATTTTTCTTTGTTTGCTTGGCAGGAAGTGATTGTTGAGGAGGAGGTGGTGCTGGTGGACTCCAATCATCAGCAACTTTGCCCTCAAAGAGCACCATAGCAAGTGGATTGATGTTTTCCAAAATAGCAGGTGTTATGGTAGCACCTACTAGTGCAGCAGCCACTACAGCTTCCAGATCAACTTCTTCATTATGCTCTTCTTCTTCCTCATGCTCTCTGCCCTGTTGTGGTGATGTTGTAACTGGTGTTGCATCAATGGCATCAAAGAATTCACCACTGCCCTCGAGTATTTTCTCTTGTTCCTTCTCAACAACATTCTCAATGGCACCCTTGGGCACCACATTATCTTATTTCTCTTTATCAGAGGTGCCTCTTTTTATTTCTGGCACTTCATGTGCCTCTTTTTCTACAGTTTCTTCTTCTGCCTCTCCTATCTCTTCAGTCCTTTCTTTATTTATTTCTTCCTCATGCCCTACCTCCTCAACCTCTTCTTCATTCACTTCTTCCCCTTGACCCTCTGTTGGAATCTCTTCTTCTGCCTCACTCACAACTTTTTCCTTCCCCTTCTTTGAAGTCTTCTTAGACTTTTTTTTTCTTTGTCTTGCTTGTTCCAGGGGTGTCCTCAGGAATGGGGTCATCATGGGTGGATTCTTCATGGGTTGGTGGTGTGTCTAGTGGTTCCAAAATCTAGGTAGGAAACACAGGTGCCTTGTACACAAGCTTTCTGGGAAAATTGAGGTGGAATAACCTCTTTTGCCAAATGGATTGCTCCTGAGAGAACTTCCAAAAAGCCTGCTGGTGCTGAATAAATTAGTTCAGCAACTGAGGAGAAGGCCTAGTGTTTTGGTTTGAAATGGTAGTTTTATCAAGGGCCTTGGCCACAGGCTAGGTTTCTTCTCCTTCGTACACAGTCACACCTTCCTGTTTGCAAAGCTCAGTGACCAATAGGGGCAAAATAAACATCCCTTCCCCCTTCTAGCACAATCAATCATCTCCCTCTCAATTAACTTTGCCACCTCAATTGGCTTCCCCTCCAACAATTGATGTAGCAGCACTATCCTTTCTCTATCAATGGTTTGGTTGTGGGTGGTGGGGAGAATACTGTGGGTGACAAAAGAGTACCAGATTTTGGCATGGTTCACCAATTCAGTTCTCCTAATTCTGTAATCATTGCCCTTCTTTTTGGCCCACACGGTTCTAGGAACTGTGACTTTATCCTTGATTGCATCCATTTTTGCCTCAGTCAGGCCTTTCATTACTTTCTCAAATCCCTTCCCAGAATATTGGAGGTTATAAACCTCGCTGATTCGGGCAGCATCAAAGGGTACCCTAACCCCTCAAACCTGAGAGTACCTTGGTTCCTTCTTTTCTTTTTCAACCACAAGAATGCCAGCATAAAATTCTCTAACTACAGAAGTTACAGGGTTCTTAGGGTGGCGACAGAACTTATCCCAACGATGCTGGTCAATAATCACCATGAGTTATGGGAGCATGTTCTTCAGGGAGAAACCTCGCTCAGGAAGAGGTGCCTCTCCTTCATCCAGCCTTCGTATCTAATCCTCGTATCTTCATCAGCAAATCAGGCCTCAGATTCCCATTCAGGGATTTGGGTCTTGCCTTTGCTCGCAACACTTTTCACAGGCATTTTCGCGCAATAAAACAGATTACTCAATGAGAGAAATGGTGTGGGAAGGTAGGGTTTTTATGGATAAGGGTGGTTTCAGTGTTTTGAGAGGTTCGAGTGGGTGCTTGGAAAGTTACAGAGAGAACATGGGTTCGTGGAGAGGGTTTGAAAATGGTTGTGTTTCAGAAAATGATTAGGGGGTGGTTTAAGCGAGGGAGGGGTATTAATTGGTAACCGTTGGGCATTAATGGACAGGCAAGAGAAAGAGAGGGAATTCTTTTAGGCCAGGTGGCATAATGGGATTGTTCTCTCACCGTGGTGCCATGGCACCAACTAATCTTTGTTCCTTTCTGCAAACTGAGCAACACTAACACCGCACAGCATAACCACATTCTTTGATCATGAATTGCCTATTACCTATTAAAATCTAAAACTAAAGAAAATAAAACATGTTAAAATCTGGGCTGCCTCCCAGTAGCGCTTGGTTTAAAGAGTCTTTAGCCTGGCTTTTGTTTCACTTAGATGTTCTTCAAGGTGGTTGTGACCTTCAACCTGGTCACTGGGTCTCCCCAATAAGTCTTCACCTTCTGGCCATTCACTTTGAAGGCGTAGCCAGTGGTTTCATCAAGTAAGTCTGCTGCTCCATGCGGGTACAATTTAACTAATTTGAATGGGCCAAACCACCTTGATTTGAGCTTCCCAGGGAATAATTTCAATCTTGAATTGAACAACAGCACCTGAGTCCTTCTTTCAATTCCTTGGGTTGAATTTTCTTATCATGCCAAGCCTCAGTTTTGGCTTTGTACAGCTCAGCATTCTCATAGGCAAAGAGCCTATGTTCTTTTAGTTCATGGAGTTGCAGTAGCCTTGCTGCACCAGCTCTCTGCAGATCAAAATTAAGCTTCTTTGTAGCCCAAAAAGCTTTGTGTTGCAACTCAATAGGCTAGTGGCATGCCTTACCAAACACCAATCTATAGGGAGAGGTCCCCAATGGTGGCTTATATGCTGTTTTGTAAGCCCACATGGCATCATCAAGATGTAAGGACCAATCTTTCCTAGAAGGGTTGACAACCTTCTCAAAAATCCTCTTAATTTCCCTATTGGATAGCTCAGCTTGGCCACTTGTTTGTGGATGGTATGCAGTGGCTATCTTGTGCTTCACCCCATACTTTAGCAGCAGCTTCACAATCAGTTTGTTGCAGAAATGGGTGCCCTCATCACTTATAATTGCTCTAGGGACACCAAACCTTGTGAAAATGTTCTTTTACATAAACTTGCTCACTGCCTTGGCATCATTGGTAGGCAGAGCCACTGCTTCAATCCACTTGGACACATAGTCCACAGCCACTAAAATGTACAGATTTCCACAAGAAGTAGGAAAAGGGCCCATGAAATCCATGCCCCATACATCAAAGAGTTCAATTTCAATGATGCTATTGAGAGGCATCTCTTGTTTGCTTGAAATATTTCCTACCCTTTGGTATCTATCACAATGTTTAACAAAATCATGAGAATCTTTAAATAGAGAGGGCCAGAAATAACCAGATTGCAGAACTTTGGCAGCAGTTCTGGCTCCTCCAAAGTGTCCTCCACAAGATGCAGAGTGACAATGTTGTAGAATGCTTCCAACTTCTTCTTCTACCACACACCTTCTAAATAATTGATCAGCACCTTTCTTGTATAGAAAAGGTTCATCCCAGTAGTATTGCTTCATTTGCTGGAAGAACCTTCTCTTTTGTTGGGAATCCATCTCAGCTAGAATGATTCTACAGACCAGGAAATTCACTATATCAGTATACCAGGGTGTTGTGGTGGCATCATCTTTGGCACCTTTTACTGCCAGTAATTTCTCATCACGAAACTCTCTTTAATTTCACCTCCCTGTTGTTCAACACTGTCATTTGCAATTCTAGACAGGTGATTAGCTACTTGATTCTCTACTCCTTTCTTATCTCTGATCTATAAATCGAATTCTTGAAGTAACAACACCCATCTTATCAATCTTGGTTTTGCATTCTTGGCAATCAAATACTTGATTGCTGAGTAGTCAGTGTACACTACTACTTTTGTACCAACCAAATAGGCTATGAATTTGTCAAAAACAAAAACCACTGCACGCAACTCTTTCTCAGTGGTGGTGTAGTTCAACTGAGCATCCACCAATGTCTTGCTTCCATAGTAAATTGAATGAAACACTTTGTCATGTCTTTGGCCTAGAATAGCACCTATGGCAAAATCACTTGCATCACACATTAACTCAAATGGCTTGTCCCAGTTGGGGGCAACAATGATAGGTGCTATGATCAAGGCTATCTTCAGTGTCTTGAATGCTGTCATGCAGTGTTCATCAAAATCAAAGGTAGTCTCATGCTGTAAGAGTTGGCAAAGAGGCTTTGAGATTTTTGAAAAATCCTTAATGAACCTTTTATAGAAACCACATGCCCTAAAAAACTTCTTACCCCCTTCACACTAGTTAGTGGAGGTAATTTCTCAATGACCTCAATCTTTGCCTTATCCATTTCAATGCCTTTCTTGAAAATTTTGTGGCCTAAAACAATGCTCTCTTGCACTATGAAGTGGCATTTCTCCCAGTTCAGTACCAAATTAGTCTCCTCACAACTAGATAGCGCTTGTTCCAAATTATCCAGGCAAGCTTGATGAAAATTTCCATGGATTTCTCAATAAAATCTGAGAATATTGCCATCATGCATATTTGGAAAGTTGCTGGTGCATTGCACAACCCAAATGGCAACCTTCTAAAGGCAAATGTGCCATAAGGGCATGTAAAAATGGTCTTGTCTTGATCCTCAGGTGCCATGGAAATTTGATTGTAGCCTAAATATCTATAAAGGAGACAGTAAAACTCCTTCCCTACCAATCTATCAATCATCTGGTCAATGAAAGCCAATGGAAAATGATCTTTCCTTGTTTCCTTGTTAAGCTTTCTGTAATCCATACAAATCCTCCAACCAGTCACATTTCTGGTGGGAATTAATTCATTCTTGTCATTGGCTATGACAGTTACTCCCCTCTTCTTTGGAACACATTGCACTGGACTAACCCATGAACTATCAGAAATTGGGTACACCACTCCTACATCCAGCCACTTAATTATCTCATTCTTTACAACCTCCTTCATGATAGGATTGAGCCTTCTCTGGCTCTCAATGCTATTCTTAGCATTTTCTTCAAGAAAGATTCTATGCATACACAAAGTAGGACTCAGGCCTTTAATATCCGCCATCTGCCATGCTATGGCCTTCTTATGCCTTTTCAGAGCATTCACCATGTCTTGTTCCTGCACAGAGTTCAGTTTTGCAGAAATTATCGCTGGCAGTGTATCTTCATCACCCAAATACACATATTTCAAGCGTGCAGGCTGGGGTTTCAGATCCAGTGCTGGAGGTTTCTGAATTGAAGGCAAATTTGACTTTGCACAGCCCTCACTTAGCTCCAAAGACTTATACTTCTTATGCCATAATTGATTGACATAACTTTTTTCTTCCAAAATCCCCTTATTCTTCATTTTTTCTTCATCAATTCCCTTGGAAAATTCTTTTCCAAGTACATCATGATCTCTCAGGATTTGTTTTTGCACCAATGAATCAATTGTTCTCACAAAAGAACACTCATCTATCCCTTCATCAAGAAATTTCAAAGCTTTCAACACATTGAATTTGATTTCTTGATCATTCACCCTCATAGTGAGCTCTCCTTTTTGCACATCAATCAGAGTTTTTCCTATTGCAAGGAAGGGTCTGACCAAAATAATAGGTACTTCAGAATTGATGCTTGCTCTTAAGTCACACAATGGATCTTCAATTTTTCCTTCATGGTAGGCTATGGATCTGTTTGCTAACTGAAGTGTCAAAGAAGTTATCCTAGCCTTTCTAATACCCAATTGCTCAAAAATGAACTTGGGAATCAAATTGATGCTTGCTCTTAAGTCACACAATGCTCTTCCACAATAGGTATCTCCAATTGTGCAGGGTATGGTAAATTTGCCAGGGTCTTTCGGTTTCTGAGGTATTTTGCTCTGCATAAACATACTGCATTCCTCGGTCATGGCCACTGTTTCGAATTCTCCAAGCCTCCTCTTCTTTGTCAAAACATCTTTCATGAATTTGGTGTAGTTTGGCATCTGTTGAAGTGCTTCCACAAGTGGAATGTTGATATGGAGTTGTTTAAGAATCTCCATAAATTTGTCAAACTGTTTATCTTGATGAGCCTTTTTCAATCTCTAAGGAAATGAAGGTGGTGGCATCTCTAGAACTAGCTTAGGTTGTTGTGTTACTGATGCAGAGTTTTTGATAGGTCCTAAAATAGGTGCTGGGACGGCACATACTTCTGGTTCTGCAGAATTTTCAGCAACAGGTATGCTGCTGTTCTATGAGGTATCGGGGGTGCTTTTGCTAGAACTGTCTTTTTGGTGTATGAAAGGTCCTAATATCTCCTTACCACTCCTCAGGAAAATAACTTTCATTTCTTCCTTCCCATGCTGTTTGGGAGGTTCAGTGGTAGAAGCTAGTGATCCACTTGGCCTAGAACTTATAGTAGTAGCTAATTGACCAAGTTGGTTCTCCAAGTTTTTTTATAGCAGCTCCTTGGCTTTGGTATTGGGATTTGGTTTCATTTATGAAAGCTTCCAGCATAGCTTCCATGGGGTTTTCTACTGCAGGGGCTACAGCTTTTTAGGGTGGTTGGGCAGGAAATCCTAGAGGATGGGTTGGTTTAGCTGGTGCTGCAGTAGGTGCTGCAAGGTTATTATTGCTTCAGGAGAAATTTGGGTGATTCTTCCACCCAGGGTTATAGGTACTGGAGTAGGGATTATTGTTCTTGTTGAAATTCCCTACATAATTGACAGAAACTGGATTGCTAGGGCATTCTTCATACACGTGGCCTCCTCCACAGTAAACATATGCAATGGCATTAGCTTGAGCTGATGTGGATTCTGCAGGGGTAGCAGTCTTTGTGGCGAGTCTTTGTGGTTGCACTCTTTGTGTTCAGATTCTTCAGCATATTTGCAATTGAGGCTACCTGTGCTGCAAGTGCAGTTATTTCACTCACCTCATGGACTCCATCAACTTTTTTTGCTGCACTCATCTTGCAATGGGCCACTGATAGCTGTTGTTAGCTATTATTTCTATTTTTTCATAGGCATCATTGTAAGATTGAGTCAATAAAGCTACACCAGAGAAAGCATCAAGCATGTCTCTGATTCTTGCAGAGAGACCATTGTAGAATGTCTCCATTGGGATGCAAATAGGAATACCATGGTGAGGACATTTTCTGAGCAACTCCTTAAATCTTTCCCAAGCCTCAAATAGTGATTCTTCTTCATTCTGCCCGAAGGAAGTGATCTCATTCCTCATTCTTGTATTCTTGATTGGAGGAAAGTATTTGGGGAGGAATTTTTCTGCCATTCCGTTCCAATCAGTGATAGAGTTAGGCTCCAATGAATTCAGCCATGCCTTAGCTCTATCCTTCAAGGAATATGAAAATAGCCTTAATCTGAATGCATCATCACTAACACCAGGAATTTTGAAGTTGCTGCACACTTCTACAAATTGCTTTAAGTGCAGGTGAGGATCTTCTTGAGGTGTGCCACCGTATTGCTCCACTGTTTGTAACATTTGGAACATCATAGGCTTGAATTCAAAGTGGTTTGCAGTGATGCCAGGCCTGACTATGCCAGTGTGCATAGTTTGAGGGTCAAAGACAGCATAGTCCCTCATTGGCCTGTCCCTATCATTAGCCATGCCTATGATATCAGCATTCAGTACCATTGCTTGGTATAATGGCTATGATGACTGTGCTCAAAATGGACACTTTGCTCATCATCCAAAATTATTTCATCAGTAAAGGGACCAGTGCCTTCCATGATTGCGGCGGCACCTAATGCAGCAAAGCCTTGCCTTTTCCTTAATAATCTTCTGAAAGTTCTATCAATTTCGGGATCGAACTGATATTCAGGTGTTGTATGCCTGTGCATGTGCAGAATTGTGCACTTATTGCTGACAAGAACACCAAAAAGAATTAGACTATCTCAACTAACTAACTTACTTAGCTAAACTTAGAAATTAACAATCTCAATCCCCGGCAACGACGCCAAAAACTTGTTGTGGAAAATAAGGTACAGTTGTACATGTATACACAATCGCAACAAGTAGTAAAGAGTAAATCAATATCGTTCCCACGAGGATTGATTAATTATTTTCACAAGTTTTAGGCTATGTAAGAAAGCTAGTGAGTAAATAAAAATAAGAACTAAAAATTATCATCATTTGTGGAATCATGCAGTGAATAATAACATTGATTGTAAATAAGTGATTGGAGAATGAAATAGTCACAAGTTGTATGAGATTAATTGAGTAAAACAGCTAGGAATCATATCCATTGTAACTCCACCAAGTTGGCCAGGTACTGTGAATGAGTGCTATGTCACCTGAATGCAGAGTGCTAATGTGTGTGCTTTTCAGTCACTTTCACAAGGTTAAGTAAAGGGTTCCTTATGTCTAAGCTTCCATTATGTTCCTTTTTGTCTTCTAAGTGTGACTCAGATCAATTCTATGGGTTTGATTGCCTATGTCTACTTTAATCAAGAGTGGTTAATGTGTACATTACCAATACTGCCCATATTACCTCATGAATTCAGCATATTTAACCCTTTTAGTATCAAATATACAAGTGCTAAACCTAAGGTGATCAAGCTCAAATTCAGCATATAACAATAATTCACATGAGATAAAAGTGCAAATCATCATTCACATAACTTCACCAACGAGGGTTTGTAACAATTTCAAATCATCCTAGCATAAAGTAATTAGCGCACGCTGAGCAAAATTACAAAACAAAAGAAACAGGTGCTAAAAGACATATCCATGTCACGTAAACTTAGCAGTAAAAATGGTTACAAACAGAGGTAATTAGAGCACGTAGGAAGGATTCCAGATTCTCTATCAAGAAGAGAAGACCTTCACTACAGCAACGTCTTGCTGTTGTACTGCTTTGCAGTGCTTGAGATAGTCCAATTAGCTCCAGTAACAGCTTGCTTCTCTCAGTGGAATATGGATGATGGAGGAGGGTGAAAATGGAAAATGGAAATGGAGAAGTACTTTGCGGCTGCTTCAAAAATTGAGACGGAAATGACCTTGGGATCACTGTACCAGCTTGTCTTCCTTTTAGGGTTTATTCCCTTAAATACACAATCCAAATGGGCCCAAAAATCAAGGTACAAGGAAAGACATTGTCCTTGGCCTATCCAATATGGGATAGTTTGTCCTGTAGCGCAGACAGCATGGGGCCACATGTTGGAGTGTACCCGATAGTACTTGGAGTGCACGCACACTACTTTATCTCACTGTAACTCAACTCAAGCTTTGTTTCTTTCAAAATCTACCAGCTCCCTTGGTGCTATGGCACCCAAATTCTGCATCTGCTTATTCCAAAATAATTCTGCACAACTAAACTAAAAGGCATTAAAACTTCACAAAGGCACTCAAGGTGCCACAAAATTGTTTTGAACATTAAGCACAAAATATTTACACTTTCTAAACATAAAAGACTCAAATTACTATTGGACTTGCATGATTCAATGCCAAAAGAGCTTAGATAACTCTTATTTCTAAGAGTTATCAGTTCATACCAAATATACAGAGATCTAGTGGATACTTGTGGTTGAAGGATCCTGAAGTGGTGATTGTGTTCATTAAAAATGGCAATGTGTTTACTTTTTCAGAATGTAGCTATGGACATAGTTGGATGCACCCTGGTCGTGTCTGCACTGCTAGTTTGGGTGTGGGCCTAAAGAAGTACAATGGAGGACCTACATGCCCCACCTCAGAAGCTATCTCTGGTGAGGTACTTCAGGCCATCCTGCAAGAGATCCGGAGAGAGATGCAACAGGAGCTCTGGGAGAAGATGTAAAAGGAACTCCAGGATGAGTTCTCAAAGGAGATCCGGGATGAGATAAGCATAAATATACGGGAGGAGATCCAAAGGGGGGTCTTGGAGGTATGTGTAACTTGACAAAATTAATGAAATGTGTAAAAAATACTAACTTTATGAATATTGATATTTATGTTTACTTAATTTGATACAGACGCTGCAATCTATGGGTGTAAGCAATTATAACGCCCAACCAGATTGTTCTTCTAGAGCTACTATGCATGTCAGCACTAAGGGTAGTAATTGTGCACCGGTCATTGAGGACCAGCCCCCTAAAGGAAATTTTGTTGAAAAGTTAAAGAATCTCATGGGTGACAGCTTTCAAGTAGACTTAGAGCATGATTCCAATGTCCATCCATGGTTCATGGTTGATAGGTGTGACGTGGATGAGATTATTGATGGTACTCTGTGGCTTTCCTGCCACATCTTATCATTATGGTGCACGTAAGTATCTGATTCGCTTTGTATCAATTGTAATTCGCATTATTTCAAAATTTATTAACTATTTCAAAATTTATTTGCTATTTATCAATTGTAATTAACATTTGTTTAAAAATCTTAGGTATCTGCATCACTTCGGTATCACAAAGGGCAACAACGATCTGTTTAGATTCTTTGACCTATTCAAGATTGTTTCCTCTAAACATAGCCTTTCTGCAGAAGCAGTTCAATCTTATATAGAAAATAAGATAGATAGTGAGCCAAAAAAAGTGTTACATAGGACCGTATTTGCATAGGTAAGTAAATATGTTACCAATTGTTCTCCAATTGGTAGCCTAGTTTGCTTTTTTTTTTCCTGTTTATGCTTCTGATAAACCATTATTGTTGTTCATTATTTACAGCGATTATTGGCAGTTGTTTGTCATTTGTCCTAGTGATAATGTTGTTGTTTGGTTGTGTTTGCTGCACTATAAACCAAACGATGTAATAAAGGGCATAATTGATAGTTAAACTTATATTTATCATATATACACATTAATTCTTTGTCTCTAGATCTACAACTTAATTTTGATAAATGTTCTTTTATCAGGGTTGTTGGAAGATATAATAATTTGAAAGGTTTTCGAAATAAGAAACCTAAATGGGTGAAGCCTAAGGTAAATACTTTGTCATCCTGAAATTCATTTACATTTAATAGTACTAGTTAATGTGTATAATTTTTACTCATTATATGCTACTATGGTATTCATTTGTAGGGGCCTCGACAAAATAACGGTTGGGCTTGTGAGTAGTTTGTGATGAAAAATATGTTGACGGATGGGAAAAGGTAATAAAATTTTTAACTCTTGCTATTATATTTGTATAATGAAAAACATAATTACTTTTAGGCCTGTTTAATTTATTATATATATGTTTGAACTTGCAGATATTCAATGACCCATCTGCATATGATCCAACTGAAATTGAGGATGTTAGACAAACTTGGGCAGAAATATTTTTGCAAATGATTAAGGAGAAAGAAAGGAAGATGAAGGAGAATGAACCTAAGGGAGGAGCTCAAGGAACAAAATCAAAAAGACTGAGAAAAGCATCACAATGACTTTGTATATAGCACTTGAGTCATGTACATTGTTTATATATATAACTTAACTTTGTTTATGTGTATATTTGATATGTTTATAGATTAAATTTGATAGCATAAATGGTTTGAATTTTGGGCACATTTGGTGCAAATTCTGCTGCCAATTCTTGGCAAATTTATTACCTGTTTACTGTCATTTTGGAGTGCCTCTTGGCAGGAATGGACAAAAACAAACATAAATTATTAAAAAAAATTGTACTTTTTACACCGGTTATCCATAGTATCATTTCACATCTTTTATCAATCAACATGATTCCTTATGAGTTTTTACCTCATGAATATTCCTATGCTATCTACCTTTCCTATGAGTATGATCTGTGGCCATCTCATCATATGATTCTTAACATGGTATCAGAACGATACCCTAGAGATGAGGATGAAACTTCCGAATGCGACTCTGATTCGGATTCTGAAATAGATGAAGATTTCAGTGATGATGTTCCATAGTGGCTCTTCTTAGAACCTCAGGAGGAAGATGATCTATTGCTTAAGGAAAATTCATCATAGAATGGAGATGGCAAAATCGTCTTTGGATGTTTCGGTCAAGATTCAGATCTTGTTGCAATTCTCGCAGATCCGCTGATAATCGAACCAGAATTTGATGGTTTCACCATCAAAATTGGAGAAATTGATGGTTCCTGCCAACAGATCTGGAAATTTGATTTCCAGGACCTTTAAACAAAGCAACAATGGAGGTTCCTTAATCAATGAGCAACGATTGTTTCCAGAAGTGGAAGACGAAGAAGGAACAATCGATTTGCAATTTGATGCTGCTGATTTACCTGTTTCTGTAGTCAATGAGGAATCGAAGTTCGTCACCAAAGAGAATCAAACAGAACATCATCAAGATCCTCCTTCTACGGTGATTTTGCAGTTCGCAGTTATACCAGATCTGGAACGTTCTTTACATTGTGAGATTGTTCATTCTGTTTTCGATTGCCATCTCGCCGATTTCAACACCTCTTCCTTTGCCAAGATTTGTGCTCCCTCAGAAATCAAGATTCTTGCACTGGATCTGTTATGCTCTTCAGACTGCTTCGAGATCGTTTCGGAAATCGTTGTGCCATCACCGACGAAGACGGTTGAGATCGATGATTCGATCTCTACTACACCTCCACAAGACTCTGTGTTTCTCTTCGATCCAGGAGGATTTTTGACGCACACCTCGTTTGCTGCCGTCTCCACCATCTTTGCAAAGCACCGATCTGATTTTGTTTTTGATCCTGGCGTGGCGACACCTTGGATCTCTTCTCTGGCGTCGGTCTTTGAGATAACCACCATGTTCGTCATCGAAAGCGGTGTTTGGATCTTCGATCTAACCGGTGTATTCATCACCACCTTCGATCCCGGCGGAGCTCCGACAAACATCGTCCTCGCCATTAAAAGCCACATCCAGTTCTTTGATCACACCGACGTATGGATTGCCGGTTTTGATCTGGGTTCGTTGTTGATCTTTGTTGTGTTGATCTTGTTCACCGTTCACTCATTGTTGGGAATTAGTTAGAAGGTCAGTACTAGCTAACCACTATAAATAGGACTACCATTGTATCATTTCACATCTTTTATCAATCAACATGATTCCTTATGAGTTTTTACCTCATGAATATTCCTATGCTCTCTACCTTTCCTATGAGTATGATCTGTGGCCATCTCATCATATGATTCGTGGCCATCTCATCATATGATTCTTAACAACTGTCATTATGTAAGAGAGAAAGTGCAGAAGGGTGTGCTCCGATTACTACCCATTTCATATCTAAGAATAAGCTTGCAGATTTCTTTACTAAAGCTCTTCCAACACCTAGATTTCTACCTTTTATTTCTAAGCTGAATATGATTGATATATATGAGGATTCACCTTACGAGGGGGTGTTAAGATAACTGAAACGTGGCATCAATTGCCAAGCAGCAGCTCTTGCCAAGTTGGTGGTCCGTGTGAAATGATTGAGGAGGCTGAGAAGCAATTGGAGTGAACATATTTGGAGGGCAATTTAGTTAGTTTCAATTTGAATTTCAGAAATAATTGTATGAAGGTTTGCGTAGTGTATGATGAGCTGAAACCTCTTAGTTCTATATAAGTAGATTTTTTTTTTTCGATAATTGGGATCTTTTATATATAATTCTAGTCATAGCATCACTGTGGATTCCCACCCACCTTCTAGGAAGGGTTGAGGGAAGCTAGATGATCGATGTATCGTTCCATTCATTCAGTAAACGATGCATTTCCATTACTATTTCAACTCTTTCTTTGCTTATAGAATTCTTAACAATAAATTATACTCCTCTCCCCATGAAAGAAAATTGGATTACAATTTCTTCGCATTTTATTTCAAAATCTACACTCCTTCGCTGTTATGAATATGCATTTTATTTTGGTTTATTTCAATATAAACAAACATTTTAATAGTAGTGAAGTGAGTGGTAGCCTTTTAGTGAATTTGTTTCTTTCTCTATATTTTTAATGTCACCTATAACTAATTTTAAACACTTTATTATATTCTGTTAAAAAAAGTATTTTATTATTGATTTTTGAACTGTGAAAGATAAAACGGGTTGTAAAATACTCATTTTATCAATTTCAAAACTTTATTCAAAATATTTATTTTGTCTTTTATTATCCCATAATTGATAGTAGCTAGGGGTTCAAAACTATAAGTTGATAGTGTGGAGGATACGAAATAGAGAAAGCATATTCAGAAAAAAAGTGATTATACTAAATTGAACTGAATTATAAGGGTCTCCTAATATAGACTCTCTAAAATGAGGTCCAAATTTGAACCCATTAATTTTACTTACTATAGTTGGTCATTTTTTTTGTATTACTAGTTTCTATTTTTGTATTTATTCTCCCATGTTAATAAAAAAAATGACCGGCTATAACAGGTAAAATTGATGGGTCCACCTGTTAACTTATTTTTAGAGGGCCTATATTAGAGGGACCCGAATTATAATATGAATTTACTTCCCAAAAAGGGAGGATGCAAATATTAAAATAACACAAAGGGAAATGTAATTATATTTAAGTTTTATCAGAGGATGAAATTTTTACTTATAATTAATAATGGATTGCTGTTATCCAACTAGGTAATCAAATTTAAAGCATATTAGATATCTAATTTACGTTTTCTTTCAATGATTCATAAAAAATAAAAAAAACAGATCTTCGAAATTGTTATGAAAATTTTAAAGATAACTCATGCTTAAATTTTAACAAGTAGTAAAAGCTTTAGTCAATAGATGATGATATAGTGATTATAAGTATTATATTATATCATCTTTAAATACACACACTATATGCTCCTCTAGATATTTGAGTCTCAGCTGCACAAACTTTTTTTTTCCTATCAGAAATTCTTGGGAGGAGCAAAGAACCCTAATTGTTACCAACCACCGGAACGAAGATATGTCTCATAGTAAAACCAAAAAACCTAAGCTTGTAGGAATACTCGTGGATTTTCTAAGGGGAGTCAAAGACACTAATTACAATGTATTCCTAAAAAAAAAGTAGGCAAAATTACTCCGAAAATCTTTTATCTTAATTTAAAGTTTCACATTAGTCTTTTATCCTTTTTTCCCCTAAAGTTAGTCCTTTAAGTATTTAAATGTTAACATCATTGGACTTTTTTTGAGTTTCCGTCTAATACCGTTAAAAAATCCTACATGATTGTTACAGTTCTTATGTGTCCATTATGCTGCGTATGTGGACAAATACACTTATTTGGTCATTATTTTTATTTAATTTTTATAAAACACAAAAAAAAAGTCTTGGAAACCCTAAGTTCATCTTCCTCACATCACAGAGATATAGGGATGTGAGGGAACAGGGAAAAAGGCAATGGGGTACACTGTAGAAATAGGATTTTAGAGAAAGGAGAAGCAAGAAATGGGAAGAGCGAATGAGGGTTTCAAAAGATGAAAGACCGGGGAGGACGTGCTCAAGAAAGGAAAACAAAAGGGGGGAGAAAAGTGAGAGCGATATATCTGTTGGGGTGACAGGGGGAGGCCAGAGAGTTGTCTTGGTGGTGCGATGTTCCTACGAGATACGACAGAGAGTTGCAGGTCGCGTGAGCGAGATGGAGGCGCTATTTGGGGTTCGCGCAGAGGAGATGATGTGCACAGATGACCATGACGGCACTGCGACCTTCTTCTTTCTCCTTCTATCCATTCCTTTTTCCCTTTTTTGTTGTTGCTATTTGTTGTTTTTCCTTCCCTCATGATTGCTATTGGTTCTGATTTGGCAAGGATAGTGGTTTTGCGAACTTGAACACTTAGAACATCTTTAATGGGGGCAACTAAATGGATTGTTTAAATTACTTTATATGGGCCCAAATTGTCACATGGGATTTAAGCAACCCAACTAGTTTTTACTCCAATGATGGTTGTATATAAGCAACTCATACATGACCCCCACATTATTATATTTTTTTATTTGCACTTAATTTTGATTCAAATTTCAATATTAATTCAATTATTCTACTTAATACGTGTACAAATTTTAAATATTAAAAAATGTAGAAAATTTATTTTAATTAATTACTTTTTAGCATAATAAATTTAAAACAATAAGAATTACATGATATTATATAATTAAAAAGAATGCGAAATACATAACAATGAGAAGTACATAACATTAAATTTTAACTAAAATACAAAATATTACATAAAATTAATTTTCATTATTCTCATGTCCGAAATGCTCTCAAATATGCTCCACCAAATCTACATGAAGTTGGCGATGGTTTTGTTTTTCATGAACATGTGCTATCATTTGAAACAATGTTGTAAAACCGGGATGAGGACCATTAGATACTTTAGCTGTTGAAATATTATTATCTGCGCGGTTGTAATCAAAACTACCAGCATATGTGTCTCGCTTGTCTTTAACAATCATGTTATGCAATATGATGCATGCTAACATTATATGCTTCATTATATTCACGTGCCAAGAACGCGCCGGACCACGTACAATTGCGAATCGAGATTGGAGCACTCCAAATGCCTGTTCCACATCCTTTCTTGTTGATTCTTGTCGTTGGGCAAATAGTTTTCTCTTTTCTCCTTGCAGCATTGAGATGGTCTTGATAAATATAGCCCACTCGGGATAAATACCATCTGCTAGGTAGTACCCCATATGATATGGGGTTCTATTCATCGCGTATTGCATTGCGGGAGCTTGTCCATTCAAAATGTCGTTAAACACATAAGATGTGTTTAACACATTAATGTTACTGTTAGAACACGCAGTGCCAAAAAATGCATGCCAAATCCATAAGTCTTGTGATGCCACAGCTTCAAGCACGATCGTGGGTTCGACACGGTCACCTCGACAAAATTGGCTTTTCCACGCGACTGGGCAATTATTCCATTCCTAATGCATACAATCAATGGAACTCAACATACCTGAAAAGTCGCGTGCCTCCCCTATTTGTGGTAGGCGTGCAATGTCTTCATTGTTTGGCCTTCTCAGACACTGAGCACCAAATACCGCGCACACACCCATTGGGTGTTGCAGTTGCAGTTGCAGTTGCTTTTCCTTTGATCTTTCTTTTTGCTGCCTTTTGTCCTAATGGGTGGTCCGTTGGGATTGTTGTGACATATATATTTTGAACAATCAATTGGTGTTTCTAGATTTAGACAGCAATAAGTACGCCCTAGAAGCATATGTCTTTGATGTCTTTGAAGAATTGTCTATCAATTCTCCCTTCCGTTTTGGTTCTTCTCTCAACAACCTCCACGCGTGCTCAAATTTGAAACACTCGCTTCCTTTTTAAAAAATAAAGCTTATACGCCTCGTTCATCATCTCATTCTTTGAGTTCCCGCTTTTCTTATCACAACAACTAGTTTGTAGTAGCCGAAAAATTTTTTAACTGCACCATTCAACCGATGCCATCGAGATTTCAGGGGATCTCTCCCTCTCTCTATAAACTGCTCGTGATAGTTATTATAGCTGTCTCAGATTCTTGTCCTAAAGCTATCTGTTTTTTTGGTCAACTCATACCATTGGATCATTTGAAATGATGATTCATGTTTGAATAAGCAATTTGTCTTCTTCATCTGAGAACCCAGTGCGAGATTTTTTCTGAGTATGACATCTTCCTACTTCAGTGAGCGTAATGTTTTCTAGGCCGACTTGAGTGGAGAATTGTGGCACTTGAGACTCAAACATGGACCCGATTGGTGATCTAGTTCATAATTAGGAGACTCCATAATGCCGCTGGTACCCATTGGAGGCCTAAACAACATGGTGGGATTGGTTGGTGTTGGTGGTGGATACATAAAATGTTGGGAATTTTGAGAATTGTCATTAGTGAGGGTTGTTGGTTTTGTAAAAAATTATAGTAAGGTTGATTAAAAAAATTGATTGGGATCCATTTGATAGAAAACAAACAAGATCAGTGTTTGATAACAACAAAAGAATGAAATTGTGAGATGAAATGTTGTGTGCAAATTGGTGTAAATTAGTAGAGCATTATTTGAAGTGATCCTAAAAATTGTATCTGTTGGGTGGCAAACAGTCATAAATGGCCATTTCTATCACTTGTATTCCAATGTTTCAAACTCAAAAGTCAAAATTTATTTTCTCACATTTATTTTTCTCAGACGATCTAGTTTTCTCTTTTATTTCCCTAATCTCTCACACCAGATATTGATCTCCCTCACATTTATTTCCCTCACCTCTCCAGAATCTTCTTCTGTCTCATCTCCCTCATCCCTCACCAAGATATCAACCGGCCACCACCTCTTCTATCTCGTCATCTCCCTCATCTCTCAAGCCACACACTTATCTCTCACACCAACCGGCCACACCATCTCCCTCACCAAGATACCAATCGGCCACCATCTCCTTTACCAAGACACTATCTCCCTCGTCTCTTTCATCTCCCAGAGTTCCCTTGCCTTGCCTCTCTCCCCCTCTCACAACCACCACGACAAGCAAATCCGATCACAGATCTGGTCACAGAAGCCTCTCGTCTCCGTCACAAATCTTGTCGTCTCCATCAGGATCTCACCATCTCTCCAGATCATGGCTATGGGTTCAGATCTGGCGTTCTCTAATTTTTTTGTAGTTTTTTGGAATATTTTATTTTGAATGATTAGATATGTTCATGATTTTGCAATGTAAATTTTTGCAATGTTCAGATATGTTCTTGTTTTGCATTGTAATATTTTACAATATAATTTTTCCAGTTTTTGGTAATTTTTTCTTCTAATTTTGTTTTTTTTTTTTTGTAATATTTGTAATGTTTCTTTTGCAATGGTTTTTGGGATTGGGACTAGATTGGTATATTGTTTCTCCATTACCCTTTTTTCCCTCTACTTTTCCTGATACCAGATCTATTGTTGGAGTGTTGGTCGATGAAAAAATAATATTTAATTCATAAGCAACATACGTACATCATCTCTTGTACACTAGACGACAACTAGTTTTAAGGAACTACATCTGCCACATAGACACGATCCAACGGGAGGAAACAATAAGCAACGTCCCTTATAGTTTCTTTCTCTACTAGTTCATGTCTGATAAAGTTGGTCTTATAGATGCAATGGCGTGATAGAGTATTGGGTGGTGATTTCTGTTCCTCTTTTCATTTTTTTCATTAAACGCTAGCTGTTATATATTTTGGGTGAGGAATGAGTACCGGATTATGTGAAGGGAATTTAGTTCTTGTTGTTTGACAGCGAAGGTGTGTTCATGGTTATGAAGAGGTTTGGCTCAATGGAGTTGCTAGAATTCTTGTGGGTATGTGACACAGGTAGTTGTGTTTGGCCAAGTTGTGTGGATGTTTCTCTTAGATTTATTTTGGCTAAATCCCTCCTTTAGAATCTCAGCATTTCAGTAAGTTTCATCCCCTCTCCTTCCTCTAGTTTCAAGTTTTTGCAGTTTCTAATTGCAAACGAAGAAGATGAGTTTAGGGTTCTACAAGGAATAATTTTTTTTTTCAAATAAAAAAAATAAAAACAATGATTCATATTATGACTCAGCGGCCATATAGACATATTAACAGACATGTAGACATACTAGTAATGGCACGAGAATATTTTTATATTTTGTTCAAATAATATTTGGTTTCAAAAATAAATATAACAAATATTATGATAATAATTATTAATTTTTAGTGATGTTATAAGGAACTTAAGGTACGACATGTAAACAAACTGATATTAATTGAATTGCATACGACACAAACTATCTGATGGTGCATACCACAGAATTGAATTAGATAAAGAATACTTTATTAAATTGATAAAAATAAAAGAATAAAAATATATAATTTATGGGTTAATACTACATTAGATATTCATAAAAAAATTTAAAAGAATTGATAGAATGAAATGGTTCATAATTTATATATATATATATATATATATATTAATGTATTTGGAATATATATTTAAATAAATATTTAATGTATAAACAACAAATGTATATGAAGTATATATTATTGAAAAATAAACAATATTTGATTTTATTATATAGTGTCAGGTAAAAAAAAAACAATAGAACTAAAAAAATATAAGCAAAATATATCTATTTTAGAAAATGTTAAATAAACAACTTAATTATTTATTTAAAATCAAATTTTGTGAAACAAAATCTAAGATCCATTTATTTTTTTGGTTATAAGATGCACCTTTGTTACTTAATGGATGAAGGTTTAAAGTAAATTGGATAAATTTAAATAGATCAAAAATAAAATCAATATATATTTTCTAAGAAAGTAAAATATCTTATTTTATTTAATTTAAAATCAAACAAACTTGTTACGGACCGGTCCCGAGGCGAGTTCCAGTGTGTCTACCAAACCGAGCCGGCCCGGCTCGGTTCCGACCTTCTTCGAGCTCGGCAAGCTACATCCGACCCCGGAGGCGCCAAACCGGCCCTCCGGTACGATCGCCCCAGTGATAACACCGAGCAGGTCAGGGGCGAGCTGACTCATGACCCTCGAACCTTCTAGAAAGGGATACGCCTGGAGACGATGCTTGGAGCCGTTGCCACTCCGAAGATTGAGGATCACGCAGCCAGTACGTGACGGACTTGGCAGGTGCGAGATATCAGGAAGAGATGAGCTGATCCTTGAAGCGTGAGGGAGGAGTTACCGCGCGCAGAATCCGGATCGGTGGTTACCCTCCTTCGACGTGACTCCACTATATAAAGGGGCTTGACCCCCCAGGTTTGCATACTCTCTCTACTTACTCTAAACCCTAATCCACTCTGTTCTCCTTCTCCTCCAAAGCCCTATCTAACTTAGGCATCGAAGTGTCTTTGCAGGTACCACCCCCCTTTTTGGACTCTGGAAGAGGGAGTACTCAGTTCCAAGGAGGAGGAGAGCTCAACCATTCCCAGCATCAACATTGGCGCCCACCGTGGGGCCCGGTAAAACTAGCCCAGGCCTCAAAAACAACCCGAGCTAGATGGTACGCACCAGGAGCACGACGAATCACAGATCGCCACAGCCGAGTCATCACTCGGCCAGTCAGGATGAGCATCCACCACCGGACCCTGTCTTAGAGCTTCTCAGGGCAGAAAACGAAGAGTTGAGGCGCAGGATCGCGGAGGCCCGCGATCGCGAGGAAAGACAGGGCCATGAGACGCCCTCGAGGACCAGAAGAGACAACCGGGACTCGTCCAAATCGGACGGATCCAGCGCTACGGATAACCCCGGACGAGAGGGCCACAACCGGCACACACCGCGGCGTGAGAACCGACCCTTCGAAATCGGACTAACCTTGCTCCCCTTCGACGAGAGGGTTATGGCCGATCCGGTCCCGAAGCGATTCCAAATCCCCAACATGGACGCTTACGAAGGTAAGACCGACCCCGAGGAACACCTTACCTCCTTCAACGCGCGGATGCTACTGATCGACGCATCCGAGGGCCTGAAATGCAGGACCTTTCCCTGCACCCTGAAAGGGCCGGCCATGATGTGGTTCTCTAACCTCCCGCAGCGCTCGATCCACTCATTCAGGCAACTCGCCGAGCAATTCGTGGCCAGGTTCACCACGAGCCGAGCCTTCCGGAGAAACTCCACCTGCCTGGTCGGGCTCAAACAGAGGTCGGACGAGACCCTGAAGTCCTTCATAGAGCGTTTCAACAACGAAACGACCCAAGTCAGAAATCTCAGCACCGATGTGGCGCTCCATGCCATAGTGTCAGCGCTAAAACCTGGTCCCTTCTCGGACTCCCTCGCTCGCCGGCCCCCAGAGAAAACGAAACAAGTCGTAGAAGATCCCGTTCACCCGAGCGCAGGTGCAACCGATCGCCGGCTCGGGGAGGGCGAGAAAGGCGTTCACCCGCCCGTCAACGCAGGAAGGGTCGAGACGAAGGTACCCCCTCACTCAATTTAATTGCAAGTGGTTTTGCAGGTGGAGGCGAATTTAGCAACAGTCGGAGAAGGCACCTGAGGTCCGTCAATAGCTCAACGTCGCTAGCGGCCCCGCCCGCGGCCTTACCGACCATATCCTTCTCGGAGAGGGATTATCAGGGAATAGATCGCCACCAAGACGACCCCATGGTGATCACAGTACACCTCGCTGGATTTAACGTTAGGAGAGTACTCGTCGATCAAGGAAGCTCGGCGGATGTAATCTACAAAGAAGCCTTCGATCTACTCAAGTTACCGAGCTCGATTATCAGACCATACCGAGGTACGTTAGTTGGTTTTTTAGGTGCTAAAGCTCGGGTGACTGGATACTTCGACGTCTTGCTCACCTTCAAGGCGGACGTCGGGGCCAAGACAATTGAAGCCCACATCCTGGTGGTGGAAGCCGAGTCGGCCACGGACACTGCCTACAATATGATAATCGGCAGAACTGTCATCAATGGGATTGGGGCCATAGTCTCTACCCCCCATTTGGCGATGAAGTTTCCCCTATCCGATGGGCAGATTGCTATGATACACGCTGACCAGAAGGAGGCGAGACAGTGTTATGTCAACAGTCTAAGGGATGACAGGAGAAGAGATCGCCCCAAGTCGAACTGCATGATTGAGCTCGACCCGAGGGGCGAGAGTGATTTCCGGCCAGTGCCGGTCGACGGCATCAAGGAGGTCGAAGTAAGAGGATCGGGCAAGAGCATACGAATCGGGACACAATTGCCCCAGCAGAGCGAACAGTCCCTGACGAAGGTCTTGCTCGACAACGCAGATCTGTTCGCGTGGGGCCCGGAGGACATGCCCAGAATAGACCTCAAAGTGGCCTGTCAGAAGCTAGCCATAGAGCACTGCGCTCGCCCCGTTGCTCAGCGCAAAAGAAGACTTGCAGGGGAAAAGAAGCAGGCAGCCCGAGAAGAGACCTCAAAGCTCTTGAAAGCCGGATTTATCAAAGAGATCAAGTACCCAACTTGGCTTTCCAACGTGGTATTGGTCAAGAAGAGCAACGGTAAGTGGAGGATGTGCACTGACTTCACCGACCTAAACAAAGTCTGCCCTAAAGACCCATACCCCCTTCCAAGCATCGATGCTCTGGTAGACGGCACATCAGGGTACCAGGTGCTCAGTTTCATGGATGGGTACTCTGGGTACAATCAGATCAAGATGCACCCACTCAACGCGCTAAAGACGGCTTTCATGACGGAAACCTCCAACTTCTACAACGTCACTATGCCCTTTGGTTTGAAGAACGCAGGGTCGACTTACCAGAGGATGATGGATGAGGTCTTCGTCAAGCAGATCGGGAAGACGATCGAGGTATATATGGACGACATGGTGGTCAAGACCTCCAGCTTCGAGGCACACTACCGAGACCTCCAGGAGGTATTTGACATTATGAGAAAATATAACATCAGGCTTAACCCCGAGAAGTGCTCGTTCGGGGTGCTCGGAGGCAAGTTCTTGGGGTTCATGATCACCCACAGAGGCATTGAGGCCAACCCCGACAAGTGCCGAGCAGTGATGGAGATGCGAAGCCCGAGCTCTATCAAAGAAGTGCAAAGACTCGCTGGTCGCATCGCAGCCCTTTCCAGGTTCGTGATTCGTTCTGCTGACAAATCGTTTCCCTTCTACCAGGTACTCCAGAAACCGGCTCGGTTCGAATGGACCGAGGAGTGTGAAACGGCTTTTCAGAGGCTCAAGGAATTTCTGGCGTCACCACCGGTCCTTACGCGGCCCACCAAAGGAGCTCCTCTCCTCCTCTACCTAGCGGCCACAGACACCTCCATCAGCTCGGCCTTGATAGAGGAGAAAGGGACCGAGTAGTGCCCAGTTTACTTTGTGAGCAAAGTCCTCCATGGGGCGGAGCTGAGATACCAGAAGGTAGAGAAACTGACCCTCCTGATAGTAACCTCCGCGAGGAGATTGAGACCTTACTTTCAAGCGCACACGGTGGTAATCAAAACGGACTACCCGATCAAAAGGATCCTGCAGAAGCCCGAACTCTCAGGGCGAATGGTGGCGTGGTCGGTAGAACTCTCCGAATTCCAGATTAGGTATGAGCCCAGAGGACCCATTAAATCACAAGTTTTGGCTGACTTTATTGCAGAACTAACACCGACCCTCGAGGTCGTAGCATCGACGCCCACGTGGGCGGCTCCTCCAATTCCAAAGCGGCGAGCAGAATCATCGTTGAAAGCCCTGCAGGAATCAGCGTCGAACAGGCACTCAGGTTCCTATTCAAAGCTAGCAACAACCAAGCCGAGTACGAGGCTTTACTACTCGCCTCAAACTTCGCATGGGCTGGCGCCAAACGCCCGAGTCGAGGCGACTCCCAGCTGATGATCAACCAGGTCAAGGGCGAATACCAGTGTCGAGACGACATACTCGCCCAGTATGCTCAAAAAGTCAACGCCATGATTCAGAACTTCCAAGAAGTCCAACTCGAGCACATCCCTCGAGAACAAAATAACAAGGCAGATCTGCTGGCAAAGTTAGCTAGTATGAAGACCGAGGGACAGCTCCATACAGTGGTCGTCCAAACTTTAAAGTCACCAAGCATCGCGACAGCCAGAAACTACGCAGTGATCAGCTCGGATTCTTGGATGAAGGACATCATTGAATACTTGAAGCAGGGAAGACTGCCCGAGGACCCGGCAGAGTCACGCAGGGTCCAAAGGCAGTCCGCACATTACACTCTAATCGGAGACAGACTCTACAGAAGAGGTTTCTCACAGCCACTACTCACCTGCATAGAGAAGTCGGATTCCGAGTATGTTATGAGGGAACTGCATGAGGGTATCTGCGGGAACCATTGTGGAACTCGGACCCTGGCAGCCAAAATCCTA
Organism: Calophaca sinica; assembly: GCA_037113605.1. Lineage (NCBI taxonomy): Eukaryota > Viridiplantae > Streptophyta > Magnoliopsida > Fabales > Fabaceae > Calophaca > Calophaca sinica. The sequence goes on along the minus strand of CM073734.1, from coordinate 15,970,540 downwards.
CGAGCAGGCTACTACTGGCCGACGCTCAGGTCGGATTGCCTGGAATACGTAAGGAAGTGCGACAAGTGCCAAAGGTTCGCCAAACGAGACCACCTTCCACGGAAGTCTGCGAAGTCATCGCCCCTTGGCCTTTCAATACCTGGGGGCTTGACATACTTGGCCCCTTTCCCCTTGCACTAGGCCAACTCAAGTTCATCGTAGTCGCCATAGACTACTTCTCCAAGTGGATAGAGGCGTGTCCGCTGGCGACCATCACTTCCGAGAGGATAAAAAAATTTGTCTGGAAAAGCCAGGTTTGCCGCCATGGCCTACCCCACACCATCATCACGGATAACGGCACACAGTTCACCAGCTCGGTGTTCAAGGACTTCTGCAAAGGTCTAGGAATCCGACTCGTCTACGCCTCCGTCGAGCATCCACAGACCAATGGTCAGGTCGAAGCCGCGAACAGAATTATCCTGAATGGCCTCCGCAAGCGGTTGGAGAGGGCCAAGGGCGACTGGGCGGAAGAACTCTGCGGGGTGCTGTGGGCATACCACACCACCCCCCAGTCGGCAACAAATGAAACACCTTTCCGGCTAACGTATGGAATGGAGGCCATGGTGCCAGTAGAGCTCGGTTCCACCTCAGCAAGAAGAGAGCACGTTCAGGCATTGGCGCAAGAGGAGGCAAGAGTTGAGCTCGATCTCCTAGAAGAAACTCGGGAACTTGCCCGAGTACAAAACTTTGCAACTAAACAGCGCGTCGCCAAGCACTACAACTCCAGAGTCCGACCAATGACGTTCAAAGAAGGGGACCTGGTCCTCCGAAAAGTTGAACTGGCTCGAAAAGACGTAAGGCAGGGCAAGCTAGGGCCGACATGGGAAGGGCCATACCGCATCAGATCGGAGCACCGACACGGCGCATACGGACTAGAAGAACTATCCGGAAAAGCGATACCGAGGACCTGGAATGCCACGCACCTCAAGCCCTACTTTAGTTAAACACTTGTAAACGGATGGCGTACTCTTTCCTTTGCAAACCCTTTTTCCCACTGGGTTTTTGGTTTGGAAAGGTTTTAACGAGGCGCATCCTTCCTTCCCTTTCTTCCCCATTTAATAAAAGTCAACCCCCATTGCATTCAGAATGTTTTAACTGAAAATCACCGAGTCCCGAGCTCGGAAGGTCTTAACCGACCAACAGACCCCCGTGGTCCTAAACCCAAGTCAGCATAAAGGCTTGGTGAGCTCATTCGCAGCTCGACCCCTGTGGTCCTAAACCCAAGTCAGCATAAAGGCTTGGTGAGCTCATTCGCAGCTCGACCCCTGTGGTCCTAAACCCAAGTCAGCATAAAGGCTTGGTGAGCTCATTCGCAGCTCGACCCCTGTGGTCCTAAACCCAAGTCAGCATAAAGGCTTGGTGAGCTCATTCGCAGCTCGACCCCTGTGGTCCTAAACCCAAGTCAGCATAAAGGCTTGGTGAAGCTCATTCGCAACTCGACCCCTGTTGTCCTAAACCCAAGCCAGCATAAAGGCTTGGGGAGCTCGCTCAGGCTCGGAAGGTCTTGCTCGACCTAAACGATCCATTCAATTCCAAACCCAAGTTAGCATAAAAACTTGGTAACCTCGATAGAGGATCCGAATCTCACTATCCGACCTAAAGGTTTCGTAAGAAGACTGGTACTCGGCCTATCTGGTCTTGTGGAGAAAATGTCTCAACTTCAGTTGACACAAGTTTTATTCGGGGGAAGCCACCCGGGGAGTACCCTAGCCGAGTAACAGCTCCCCGAGGACCACCCCATCGGAGCACGATAACCAACAAACTACTAAAGAGAAAAGCAAAGCAGATTTCAACCAACAATGTTTAAACTTAGTCAATTCCATTAACTTAAAACAAAATACAAAAGAGCAGCTCGTAGAAGAGCGAGTACATCATCAAGACAGAACAAAGCAAACTAAAACAAATTATGCAAGGGCATTCCCTTGGTCTTCAGCTCGGTCCCCGACGATCTCCTCGGCCGCAAGACTTTGACTAACAGCCTCCAAGTCAAGACCAACTCCGGCCTCCTCGCCCCAGGTTCCTCCTGATCAGCACAACCTTCTTCCTCGTCCTCCTCTTCCACAATCTTCCCCTCTTTCACCACCTTGGTAAAATAGAGTTCGGAGATGTCCAGGTCGGGGGAGATCACCTTCAACTGCGCAACGGCATTATCAAACATTTCCTTATACTGAAGGGCGCTATACTCACAATACTCCTCGACCCGAGCAGCTTCGGGCGAGGACTTCTCCTTCTCTTCCCGTAGTTGATGCAACAGGAGGTCATTTTGGGCCTGGAGATCCTCCCGCTGCGCCAGCAGAGAGGTGTTGCTCTTGTTCAAGGCATCCCTTGCCTCCGAGAGGCGAGCATAGTCCTCTTCCAACTTGCCCATCTTCTCCTCGAGCTCACCAAGTGCGGTGGCCTTGGTTTGGTACTTTCTCCTCGCCAGCTCGGCTTCAGTGGCCCGTGCCCTTATCCGATCGTAGAAAGCGCGGGCCATAGCAGAAGTGCGGAGCCCATAGAGGCCCAGTGCCTTGCACAAACCCAGCTCGCCCGCCTCGGCCATGCACCTGTCGTCGGACCTACGCATGATCTGATCGATCTGGTCGGAGCGGTCGAAGCCGACATTCCAAAGGGAATCCTCGGCGTTCTCGCTTCGATCGGCAAATTCTCCAAGGTGGAGGAACCACTCGGAGCCATCAGGGATATTCAGAGGAATCCCCCCATGAGGCCCCCTCGGCTCCTTTGCAGGGGGCTGATCGGAACCGGGAGTCGGGGGAGCGCGCGGTCGCTTTTTAGTAGCCTTGGCGGAGGAAGGGGAAGCGGCAGCATCGGAGGGAACCGGCCCAGGAGCTTGGGCGACCTTCTCTCTTTGAGCTCTCTTGAGGAGCTCGGCCATCTCTTTCTTGGTCATCTTCGGAGCCATCGTACCTGAAAATAAAGTGAAAAGTTAGTACCCATGTTCGGGCTGAGAATCACGCTAAAGGATGATAACAAGACTTACTTAAGTAATCCCTCCACTGGGGTGGGTCCTTTAGAGCTCGGGTGAGGAGAGGACCACAATGCAATGTGGGCAAACGAGCGAGAAAGTTCACTATCGTCTGGTCGGTGACCGACAATGAATTGAAATCCACCTCTTTTATGGGGCATGGACTGGAGCTCCAGTAAAAAGGAAACAAAGGCTCGTTTTGAGCAGAAAAGAAAAAGGGATCCCCTCTCCGTACCCGGATCTTGAAGAAATCAGATTTCCAGTTCTTATAAGACTGGTCAAAAAGCTCGAGAATATAAAAGCTAGGTATTTTATTGAGCGAACACCACTTAAGTTGCTTGCCAAGCCTAAGCTGGAAAAAACTGAAGAAAAGAGCAGCAGAGGGGGTAACCCCAAAGTACTCGGACACGAGATTGAAAGCTCAGATAAAAGCCCAGCTGTTGGGGTGTAATTGCGAAAGGGCCGCATCCAGCCATTGGAGGACCTCGCACTCAAACCTACCTAGGGGAAAACGGAGGCCGATTCGCGTAAAGAAAGTTTTGTAGAAGAAACAGAAGTCTGGGGAACTAGACTCGCCCTTGTTAAAGCATACTCTGTCGTCGGGAGAGCAGGGGAGGCAAGTTACCTCCTCGTCTCGATCCCGGTTCGGCGTAAATGACACACTAGACAGAAGGGCAGCCACGCCAGTGTCTGAAAAAATGTTGGAGGCCACCCTGAGTACATCGGGGTGCACCCAGGCATAAGGAAACCTATCATCTACCACTCGGCGCTCGCCCCCCTTATGAAGTGAGTACGAAGGAACAGACGCGATGGGGGGAGAAGCTGAAACCCAGGAGGCGGGAGGAACCACCTGGAGAGGCACTGGGTCACGACCACCGTCGGAGGGGAGCCCCTTGTGGCCAGAGCCTCCGGCGTAGGGTGGCGTAGAAAGGTCAAAAGACGTGCTCGTCGTTTCAGACGACGAGCCGCTCCCAGAACTTAAAGGTATGGGGGAAGGGGGACGACGAGAAGAAGAGGAAGAAGCCATTAATGAAGAACAGTAACAAGACTTACCAGGAAATGCGAAGGAATGGGGATGAAAGCGGCGCTCGGAACACAAATGCGAGGAAGGATGACAGGCAAGCGTTGAGGAGAGAGAGGCGAAGAAAAGAGAAGGAAGGAGAGGGGTGGCTTTATAACCCCGGGGAGAAGTGAAAGGGCGAACCAATCCGAGCCCTCCATTTACAAAACCAGATGTAGATCTAGCGGTCCAGGCCGCATCAGATGATCGACGGTGGGAGGAGGAACGGTTGGGTAGACGTCCCATCTGAGTCCCATCACGTGGCAGAACACCGAGTAAAGGTGCGACACGTAGAGCGCGACACCCCAGACAAACAAGCTTAAAGTGCGCCCGACCTCAATAACTCAACTCGGATACCGACCCAAGAACAATAGGTAGACCCTCTGCCCTTTCGTGCAAAGAGTCTAGGGGGCTTGTGTTACGGACCGGTCCCGAGGCGAGTTCCAGTGTGTCCACCAAACCGAGCCGGCCCGGCTCGGTTCCGACCTTCTTCGAGCTCGGCAAGCTACATCCGACCCCGGAGGCGCCAAACCGGCCCTCCGGTACGATCGCCCCAGTGATAACACCGAGCAGGTCAGGGGCGAGCTGACTCATGACCCTCGAACCTTCTAGAAAGGGATACGCCTGGAGACGATGCTTGGAGCCGTTGCCACTCCGAAGATTGAGGATCACGCAGGCAGTACATGACGGACTTGGCAGGTGCGAGATATCAGGAAGAGATGAGCTGATCCTTGAAGCATGAGGGAGGAGTTACCGCGCGCAGAATCCGGATCGGTGGTTACCCTCCTTCGACGTGACTCCACTATATAAAGGGGCTTGACCCCCTAGGTTTGCATACTCTCTCTACTTACTCTAAACACTAATCCACTCTGTTCTCCTTCTCCTCCAAAGCCCTATCTATCTTAGGCATCGGAGTGTCTTTGCAGGTACCACCCCCCTTTTTGGACTCTAGAAGAGGGAGTACTCAGTTCCAAGGAGGAGGAGAGCTCAACCATTCCCAGCATCAACAAAACTCAAAATTGGAAAGTTGATATTTGGACTATAATCAAATAGATATGATTTGCTACATACATATAAATAGTTAAATTGCTATTTATTTTATTTTTATTAACATATTTATACAAAAATAAATAATATTTGATAAAGTGGATAATAGTTGCTACATACATAAAAACCAAAACGTTGATAATGGCTGCCACATATAAGTAAACTTTTCTATAAAATATGGTAGAAAATCCATTATGAAGTAGTGATGGCTCGTGCACCACACGGTATACAATAAATACATAATAATTATATATTAAAATATTTAAAAATATTTTATGCAGAATAATAACAATAATAATAATAATAGTAAAATTTAAAAATATTATAGAATATTTATAATAGTAGTAATAATCATATTAATAACTTGTTACAAAAAAAATTAATTTTTATGCTATGACAGTTTTATAAAAATAAAGGGTGTAGAACTTGAAAGATGTTATGTTATCATACACTTTTATTGACCGAGTCAACGTCACAACACAAAGATGTTAAGTTTCTATAAATTTGAAGTTTCTATTTAAATATTTATCCCTTCATGTAAAATATTCAATTACTTATAATATATTTTTACTTTGTAATTTAAATATTAATAGTTTTTATCTAGATATTAATATATTATCATGTAAAGCGTTCGTCTCTGTGTGATTAATTTTTACTCTTAGATTATCATGTTTTATTTAGATTTACTTCTATGATTTAGACATTATTGCACCTTTCTAGGAATAATGATTGAAAATGTAAAATAATAGCCAAATTCAATATTTTATATTACACTAAATATTAATAACATCATATTGATGGCCCGTGCTACGCTTGGTGTACAATATTAAATTAACATGTTATTTCTTTTAAAAGGAATTTGATAAAAATATGGCAACGAAATAAAAGGTGTACGCCTTTTTAAGAAATAATAAGTTAGACAGTAATGTTCTTTCATATCAAATGTTCAATCTCCTTATAATATATTTTTACTGTATAATTTAAGTATTAATAGATTTTCCTGGAGATACGGATATGTTTTCATGTAAAATGATCATTGCCCATTTGATATCTTATTACTCTTAGATTTTTTATCTGGATATTAATATGTTCTCATGTAAGATGGTCTATTACAAATTTTTCATATACAATAAATTAGTCAAGTGAAAATATGATAAATAAATAAGTATAATGATTTATCTAAAAATTGACAAGAATATTAAGCACTTTGCATTTATATTAAAATTGTGTATCTAATGCCTTTCCCAAAAACTTTGATGGTTTGTGGTACACACAGTTATATTAAAATAAGTATAAGAATATTTAAAAATTTATAATTTAATTATTTAAAATATCTCCTATCATATCTAATATCACACTTAAAATCTTGTCTCATCTTATCCTCCAAAAAAAAACTAAATCAGTTTCCTCTCCCCCATTGTTTACCCCAGAAACTTTGATGGTCCGTGCCACGCACGGTTTATATTAAAATAAACTATAAGAATATTTAAATATTTAAAAATTTATTTATTTAAAAGATATCCTGCTATATAAAAATATAACTTAATCTTACACTTGAAACTTTTTTCACATTTCATCCTCGAAAAAAAAATCATCGAGTCTCCTCTCCTAATACCTCATCAACAAATTTTAATGGCCCGTGGTACGCATGATTTAAATTAAAATAACTATAAAACTGATATTAAAGGATTCTTATTGTTTTACCTCAAAAAAAAAAAAAAGATTCTTATTGCTGTGTTATTCCTACTAAAATATTCATCCATGATAAGTTAGATAATAGTGATTTTTTTATTATGCCGATAATGATAATTTATATCAAATGTTCAATCTACTTGTTTATATGTATTTTTACCATGTAATTTAGGTATTAATAAATATGTTTTCATGTAAAATATAAAATGTTCATTCTCCGTGTTGTATATTTTGAATTTTCAGAAATTGGTTTAAGAAAGTTTTAATTTGAAGCAAATAATTCCCCAGTTTTAATTTGCAGGCCATATCACGTACTCCCCGGATTTAATTTTATTTCCACGTTTTGAATGTGGCAATAAATTATTGTAAACATGTTATATTAAGTTATGTTTTAATTTAGGAAAGTTATGCTTTATTTCCATATCACTCACGCATTTATTTTTAATTTTGCAACTTATTAATTCCATTTTTGTTTTTCATTGCTATATTTAGGTTGATAATTAAATGTGTTTATTAATTTTGTCGACATTTATTTTGTTTTTATTTATTTATTTTTATATTTTTTAATTTCTGCCTCACGTATTCTACGTCTGCATTTTTAATTAACATGGCGTTTTACTTTTCTTCACGTGATGCTATTTGTTTAATTTCCTTTTTATTCTCTTCATGTTTGTATATAATAGAGATTAACAGACACATATGATTTTTTAACGGATATTTGACGGAAATTCAAAAAAAAAAAAAGTCCAACAATGTTAACGTCTTAATACTTAAAGGATTAACTTGAGAAAAAAAAAATAAAGAACCAATGTGAAACTTTAAATTAAGATAAATGATCTCAGAAATAATTTTACCAAAAACATAGCTCAAAATACTTTTAGCAACTCATTTTTGTTTTTCAGTAAGATTTGTATACAATGATAGTTTCACTCATTTTTTTGGTGTTTAATAAACACACTCTTTTTTAGCAGTAGAGATCCTCTCCATTTCTCAAAAGAAATGGAGGGTCCATTACTATAGTTTTAAGTGTATAAATACACATAAATGTAAAATATATATCACCTATTTTGAAAATGTGTATATTTATTTAACCAAAACTATAGTAATGGAGTTCTCCATTTCTCATTTGAGAAATAGAAAGGATCTCAACTCCTTTTTTTAGATGTTATCTTTTTTATAGCTTGATCACTTTGATGAATAAAACAGCACTAGCCAAATCGTGTTCCAGAAAATCAGGCTTTATAGAGGTGACCATGAGGAGTCATTTTTTTTTTTTTTTTTACAGATGGTGTGGATTGTTGTTCCTAACACAGTAGCACCATTTATATAGCATCTCTAACAGTGAGACCCAAATAGATGGTGCTAGCTGGTTGACGTATGGATAAGAATGTGATGGTTAGGAGTCATAACAGCTTCAAATATGGTCAACGCTTGGCCGGCTATTTAGTGATGTAATAAAAAGTAATTAAAATAATAGTAATACATAATTTAGAATTTTGTGTTAGCTTCATCAAGGAGACCCTTGAGGACATGGGATTGCCCCACGATTTTTTAATCTTGTTTGACATTGCAATTCAACTTCGGGTATGAGGGTGATGTGGAACGAGAAAAGCTTTGGAGGAGTTCAGACCCCATAGAGGTATTAGGCAAGGTCATGGATTCGAGCATGTATGTTCTCAAGAAGCCTATCAGTTTTAATAAATGGCAGCTCGATGGATGAGATTAATATCCAGAGATTTTTTTGCTTGTCCAATGTCTTCCAAGGTGTGGACATATATTTATGGTTGGCTTGGCTTTAAATTGTGCTTCCAAGTTCCTTCTTTGACCATTTTTTGCTGCACAGGGGTTTGGTTTCAGGGAATAAAATGAAGAAAGCGTGGCAACTGTTATGGCATGTGGTTCTTTGGAGTCTTTGGATAGTGAGGAATGGCATTATCTTCAACAGTGCAGTCTTTGATTTTCTACACATTATTGATTTGATTAAGATTAGGTCCTGGTCTTGTATAGTAGCAAATTATAAAGGATCTAATATTCTATTCTTAGATCGGTGTAAGTCCTCTTATGTGCATTAAGAATTGTATCTCTTGTTCTAACTGATTTTATATAAAGGTTGAAGTATCCCTTGTACTCCTTTAATAAATTGATTTGCTTATCAAAAAAAATATCCAGAGAAGTCTCAAACAGGGTGACCCGCTGGCACCATTTTGTTTCTATTGATGGTTGAGGGGTTAGGTGGTCTTATGAGAAATGCAGTCTCACCAGGGAGTTTTAGGGGCTTTACGGTTGGTGATTTTGATATGTTGTCTCTCATTTACAATATGTTGATGACACACTATTTATTGGGGAGGCTTTTGTTGAGAAGTTATAGGTGATGAAGTCTACCATGAGGTGTTTTGAGTTGGTTTCCGTCTTGAAGGTAAACTTCTTTAAGAGCATTCTTTTGGGAGTCATAAGGTGGTTGAGGTGTGTAGCGACCGAAAAATCCGGAGGGATTTTATTCGAGTTTAATGGAGCCGCCACCAATAATTTATTTTCGAAGGAAAAATATTGGAAAAACCTTTTTTTTGAAGAAAATGGTCCTTGAGACCAGATTTGGGTTCGGGAGTCGATTATGTGTAGGGAAGGTATTAGCACCCTACAACATCCTTTCGAAAAATGTTACCTCTAATTAATTGTGCAAATCTTATTAACTTCTAAAAAAATATTTATTTCCCTTTTATTTTAAAAAAAAAAATTAACCAAGATAAAAAAAAGGACTTAATAAAAGTCGTTTATTTTTGCGCTTGACAGGAGTGGGCTCCTGCTCCTACGTATCTCCGGGTGCAGTGGAGAAATCAAAGGCTACGTAGTTCTTGGGTAAAAAAAATGGTTGTGTGTTGGTTGATTTTAATTGTATATTTTTTGATGGAAAAAATGTAGGTTTTGTAGGGACCAAATAAGAAGCAATCAAGAGTGGTCCTCATTAACAACCTATTTCGTTTAGAAAATTAACGGTGTTCGTAATGATCAAACGGGAAGCAATCTCGAGTGATCATTACTAGTAAAAAAACTTAATTTTATTTTTTATGAAGAGGATAGGTTTTCATGGAGACCAAACTAGAAGCAATCAAGAGTGGTCCTCACTAATAACCCATTTTTATTTAGAAAATTAAGATATTTGTAATGACTAAACGAGAAGCAATCTCGAGTAATCATTACTGGTAAATTAATCTTCATGATTTTTATCATGTGATTTTCAAGAAAATAGGGGTTTCAAAACTTGTATATGAAATTTAGTTGAATGAAATTGTACTAGTTTGATTAGTAAAAAAAAATGTTCATGTTTATTAAATAAATGATAAAAAAAAGGGTTTGGCAAATAAACATAAAAAGGAGAGGAGTTAAGTGGGCTAAAGCCTAAAGAGTAAAAAAAAGGGATGGGTTGAACCCACTAAAAAAAACAAAATAAAAGAAACAAATAAAACCCACTAAAAAAAACAAAAGAAACAAATAAAATAAAAAGAAATAAAATAAAAAAGGTGAAAGGATGGGCATGCAGCCCACTTTAAATAACAAAAAAACAAAAAAAGGAAATAAAAGAAGCAATGCATGAAAAGAAAGGGAGAGGATTGGAAAATTAAAAAGAAAGGGGATGCTAAACCTAATAAAGTGAGAACACATACACACATAAAACACACAATCAAAAGTGAGAAGCTTACATTGCCAAGAAAGAAAAAGAGAAACGAGAGAGAGAGAGAGAGAGAGAGAGAAGAAGGTGGGGAGGAGGGTGGTGGTGCGGAGATCGTGGCTGGGGGAGAGAAGGGAACGTGAGAGAGAAAAGAAAGGAGAGGGAGGAAGAAGAGACCTTTTTTTCTTCTGCTTCTTCTTTCTTACATTTGCTCCTTCTGCGTTTTTTTAGTTCTTCTCTTTTTCTCTCAATTTTCTCTCAAATTGTTGTGTATAATTGGTACCAAAAATGAGATATCCAATTCTGAAATTCAGTGCAATTTTTCTTACGTAAATCCCTCCCTTTCCCTATTCTCTCTGCTATTTATAGAAAAAGCAGAGGGCTCAATTTGTCCACTTGCAACTACAAATTGAAATTTGAAATGATGGTTACTTGCTGCAGAGTTTGAAATAGCATTAATGGTTTGCTGCAGAGTTTGAAATAGCATTAATGGTTTGAAAAAATATTGCAGTGGTTTGAAAAAATTGCAATTAGCCGTAATAGCTTTTTGGAAAAAATTGCAGCTAGTTTGAAAAAAATTGTGCAGAAAACAAAGACTTCAGTGGCTGAGCGGTGCTCTTTTCTTCTTTTCTTTTTTTTTTCTTCCCTGCTTCTTTTACGTTTTTTGCTTCTGCTTCCTCTTTTTTTTTTTTTGCTTGGGCCTTTCATTTATTTTTCATTGCAATTGGGTTGAAGTTAGTCCAAATGAACTAACACAAAATACAAGCCCAATAATTATCAAATTTAGCCTGCTTCATTTTTAAAATAAAAACACAATAAAAAATAAAAATAAAAATAAATTAAAAGAGGAGAAAGGACAAAATTTGGGTATAACAGCTGCCCCTCTTTAGTTATATTTTATTAGAAAATACAAACAACAATGGTTGTTATATTTTTGTCATAAAATAGAGCTAAAGATAAATACACTAATTTTGTCTTGAACTTGATGTGAGGAATGACAATGAGGGATCAACGCTTGATGCGTTTAATCAGAAAGTGATAAGGAAGGATTATGGTCAGGTCGGGTACTGACGCAATGATCGAAAAAGCGGTAATGAGTGATTAACGCTTGGCGCGTTTATCAGAAAACTATAAAGAAGGGTCACCGCGGTCAGATCTCGACGGTGATCGGAAAGCAATAATGAGGGATTAACGCTTGGCGCGTTTATCAAAAAACTATAAAGAAGGATCTCTGCCAGGTCGGGTACTGACGCGGTGATCGGAAAGCAATAATGAGGGATTAACGCTTGGCGCGTTTATCAAAAAACTATAAAGAAGGATCTCCGCCAGGTCGGGTACTGACGCGGTGATCGGAAGCGATAAAGAGGTTTGGCGTCAAATAAGGTATTGACGTCGATGGAAAGCAATAAAGAAGGATCGCCGCCAGGTCGGTGCGACACGGTGATCGGAAGGTTCGACGCCAAGTAGGGTATTGACGTCGATGGAAAGCAATAAAGAAGGATCAACCTCAGGTCGGGCCCGATATGTTGGTCAAAAAGCAATAATGAGGACTACCGCGGTCAGATCTTGTAGCGGTAATCTTAAAGCAATAACGAGGGAGCGAAACTTGGCGCATCGCTTAGAAAGCAAAAAGCAATAAAGAGGGATTACCGCCAGGTCGGGTACTGACGCGGTAATCGAAAGCAATAAAGAGGGAGCGATACTTGGCGCGTTGCTTAGAAAGCAAAATAAAGGACCAATGCTAGGCGCATTGTTTGTAAACGAGAATGAAGTATCAAAATTTGGTGTACGGACCAGGTGGAACAAAATGGCTCAAAGGTGATGATATGAAGATGATGCACGAATATATGGTATATGATGCATGTATGCAATGCGATTATTATTTTTACTGATCCCTCGTCCCGTATGATCTCTAGTGCTTAAAGATATGGGACGGACTGAGATTCATCGGATTTAGTCATGCTATGTCTTCGACTGGGAGGGAGCGCGAGTTATCGATGCAGCGCTAATTATTTTTTTTAAGGTAATCCCTTTGCCCTTTTTGAAACTTATTTGTTGAGATTTGGCATTTCCTCATGATTCTTAAGATGTATATAATAACTGTAATGCTTTCCTATATCATCACATGCTTCACAATTCAGTGGCTATTATCATAAAACAACATTTTGAAATACAAGAACGGAGGTGTTTGGTATTCAAAAGAAGAGTTATGTGTACAAGGACTGAAGTTACACAGACTTGAAAATACATCAAGAAAAATGCAGGAAGAAGAAAAAACAAAGAAAGACAATAACTAAGCAGATATTTTATAGCTTGTGTCTTTGTAGGAACAAATACCAGCTTCCCATATCCATAACTTTGATTACTCATTACTCTACTTCTGAAAATATATAGAACTGCCACAGTTGGGTAAGAGCCCCTTGATGCGTCAGCCTTCTTCAATGTCCGATTTCAGACCCTAACTTTTGCTTGGATTGCTCTTTCAAGTTTTCAATCCAACGAGTCGCTCTAATTTTGACTGCATCAGAGTTTACTGGGAGCGGGAGATCTTCACCGTCCATCCTTGTGAGGATTAAGGCTCCTCCAGAAAAAGCTTTTTTCACAACATACGGACCTTCATAATTTGGAGTCCATTTTCCACGAGAATCCTTTTGGATGAGCAAAATCTTCTTGAGTACAAGGTCTCCTTCTTGGAATTCCCGAGGGCGAACTTTCTTTTCGTAAGCCCTCTTCATCCTGTGCTGATATAGTTGCCCATGACATAAGGCCATCACTCTCTTTTCTTCAATGAGATTCAATTGATCCAGCCGAGCCTGAACCCATTCTGCCTCTTCTAGCTTTGTCTCCATCAATACCCTTAACGAAGGGATCTCAACTTCAATGGGGAGCACTGCTTCCATTCCATACACCAGCGAGAAAGGGGTTGCCCCTGTTGAGGTGCGAACCGAAGTTCGATAACCATGCAAGGCAAAAGGGAGCATTTCGTGCCAGTCTCTAAATGTTACCACCATCTTTTGGACAATCTTCTTGATGTTCTTATTTGCGGCTTCAACTGCCCCATTCATCTTTGGGCGGTATGGTGAGGAATTATGATGTTGGATCTTGAAGTCATTACACAGCTCCTTCATCATCTTGTTGTTCAAATTAGTCCCATTATCAGTGATAATCTTATTTGGCAAACCATAGCGACAGATCAAATCTCTCTTGATGAATTTGACACCCACATTTTTTGTCACACTCACATATGAACCCGCTTCAACCCATTTAGTGAAATAGTCGATTGCGACAAGAATGAAACGGTGTCCATTGGATGCCTTAGGTTCAATGGGTCCAATGACATCCAATCCCCACATTGAGAAAGGCCATGGTCTTTGTCAAGATGTTCAAAGAGACTGGTGGCACATGGATATTATCGTCAGAAATCTGACATTTGTGGCATTTCTTCACATAACCGAAACAATCAGTCTCCATAGACAACCAATAATAGCCAGCCTCAAGATTTTTCTTGCCATTGCGTGCCCGTTTGCGTGAGTCCCAAAGGAACCTTCATGAACCTCTCGCATAATCTTTTCTGCCTCGGTCTTATCAACACACCTAAGAAGTACCATGTCATGGTTTCTCTTGTAGAGCACTTCGCCGTTTAGAAAGAATCCCATTGCCAAACGCCTTAATGCTCTTTTATCATTCTTTGAGACATTAGGAGGATATTCTCTATTCGTGATGTATCGTTTGATGTCGTAATACCAGGGTTTGCCATCAGGCTCTCCTTCTATTGCTAGGTAGTGTGCTGGCCGGTCGTGATTCTGTATTTTTATGAGCGGTAGGCTCTCCCTGTTACTGATTTTGAACATTGATGATAGAGTAGCTAATGCGTCAGCGAGCTGATTATCTTCACGTGGAATGTGATGGAAGGTGACTTCATCAAATTGCTCCATCAATTCTTTGATGTGATTGTGGTAAGGGACTAATTTGGAATCCCTCGTTTCCCATTCGCCTTTTAACTGATGGATAACCAAAGCCGAGTCTCCATATACTTCGAGAATCTTGACCTTTGATTCAATGGCCGCCTGAATGCCCATGGCACATGCCTCATACTCTGCCATATTGTTTGTACAATCAAAACACAATCTTGCAAAGAAATGGAATGAAATGATTTTCTGGGAAATCAAAGACACCTCCAATCCCATGTCCCAATGCATTAGAGGCACCACAAACAACAAGATCCATTTTTACCATCGGGTTTCTTTTCCTTCAAATAGAGCCATTATGTCTTCGTCTGGGAAATCACACTGCATTGACTGATAGTCTTCCACAGGTTGATGAGCCAAGTATTCAGCTAAGGTACTGCCTTTAATTGCCTTTTGGGTGACATACACAATATCATACTCAGATAACAACATCTGCCAACGAGCAATTCTTCCTGTGAGAGCAGGCTTTTCAAAAATATACTTGATCGGATCCATTTTGGACACCAAACAGGTTGTATGGGATAGCATATATTGTCTCAAACGATGTGCGGCCCAGGTTAACGCGCAACACGTTCGTTCTAACAATGAATACCTCGTCTCGCAGCTAGTGAATTTCTTGCTCAAGTAGTAAATGGCATGCTCCTTCTTACCAGATTCATCATGTTGTCCTAGCACGCAACCCATTGATTCGTCCAATCTTTGTTAAGTACATGATGAGGGTCTCCTGGCACAGGGGGTACCATAACCGGTGGATCTTGTAAATCTTGTTTGATTTTCTCAAAAGCTTTACGGCAATTGTCGTTCCATTTGGTTTCTGATTCTTACAGCTGACTTGAAAATTGGCTCACAAGTAGCAGTTAGCTGGGATATAAACCTGGCGATGTAGTTCAATCTTCCCAAGAATCCACGAACTTCTTTTTCGGTGCGAGGAGTCGGCATTTCGAGGATCGCGTTTACTTTGGCCGGATCAACTTCTATTCCCTTCTGGCTAACTATAAACCCTAGCGACTTGCACGACCTTACACCAAAACTACACTTAGCTGGGTTTAACCGGAGTTTATACTTCCTCAGTCGCTCAAAAAGTTTTTGTAGGTTAATGGCATGACCTTCCTCTGTTTTGGATTTTACAATCATGTCATCCACATAGATCTCTATCTCTTTGTGCATCATGTCATGGAATAAAGCCACCATTGCTCTTTGGTATGTTGCCCCAGCATTTCTTAATCCAAACAGCATTACTTTGTAACATAAAGTTCCCCATAAAGTGATAAATGTGGTTTTTTCCATATCTTCGGGAGCCATCTTGATTTGATTATAGCCAGAATATCCATCCATGAAAGAGAAGACAGAGTGTTGAGCTGTGCTATCTACCAAGACATCAATATGTGGCAAAGGGAAGTCATCCTTAGGGCTGGCCCTGTTTAGATCTCTATAGTCAACACACATTCGGACCTTTCCGTCTTTCTTTGGGACTGGAACAATATTAGCCACCCATTGAGGGTATTTTGCTACAGCCAGAAAACCGGCGTCGAACTGTTTTTTTACCTCATCTCTAATCTTGAGTGACATCTTCGGCTTCATCCTTCTCAGCTTCTGCTTGACTGGTGGGCACTCGGGTTTTAATGGTAATTTGTGCTCGACTATGCTATTATCTAATCCAGGCATATTTCGGTATGTCCACGCGAAAACATCCGCATATTCAAATAGGAGTTTAACCAATTTTTCTCGCTCACTGCTTTTCATTGTGGTTCCAATCTTAACTTCCTTCTTGTCATTTTCAGTGCCCAGATTGATTGTTTCAGTTTCTTCCTCGTGGGGTTGAATCACTTTAGCTTCTTGTTCCACCAACTTCATTAATTCAGGAGGGGTATCCCAATTGTCCTCATTATCTTCCTCAGTATGATTAATGGGGTATTCAAAATTATAGTATGAGTTACTGGCATCGTTATTTTCAAAGACAATGTTTTTGGATCTGCATTAGTTAAAAATAACGAAATGAAAAAGCGAAAAAAGATGAAGAGAGATGGAAACGATGGAAAAGGAAAGAAAAGAGAAATGATTGGAAAATTCAAAGTGCATTTTATTGATAATGGTACTGAAATGAAACATGTGCGCCCTTTTGACAATAAATTATTCTAAGGCCTTGGGCAGAGCAATAGAATTTGCATTACATAATTACTTTGAATCAAAGATCACGGGAAACTCAACGATCTCCCAATTTCCAAGTTCTTCATTCGGCGAGCAAGGGCGGACAAGGTTGACATTGTCGTTTTCTGTATTGCGATCGTCTTTGATAGCTGCTATTTGATTCGGATCCAATATTCCTGCACTCCGAAAGCTTTGCCTGATGTCACAGATGGGAATACTCTCATCTTTTGGCTCCCTGCCTTCCAGTCTAGCTATCCTCTTTTCTTTTCTTTCTTTGGCAATTCTCTTTTTGTCAAATCTGTAGGTTCAGATCCCAACCCATATCTGTTTCATTATCACGGAAGTTCTACCAAAGATCACGATCCCTTGTTCATATCTTCCCAATCCACATCCGGCCTGATACCCTCCTTTCATCATAACTTTAGCGATCATCATGGAGGTTTCAGACAACTTTGGTTTCTTCATTAGGACTCCTTCTCCCACGATGGTGGCATTCGCAATCTCCAACGTTTGAAAAGACGTCTCAAGAGCTTCTTCTGTAGCCTCAATATAGCGCGTGGAGGATGGCTTGCTTACTAGCATCTCTTCTTCACCAGAGACAGTCACCAACTTATTATCCATTGAAAATTTCAGCTTTTGGTGTAAGGTTGAAGGCACAACTCCTGCTGAATGGATCCATGGTCTTCCAAGGAGGCAACTGTATGCTGGTACGATTTCCATCACCTGAAAACTACCTCGAATGTGCGAGGACCGACTTGTATAGGTAGCTCGATTTCTCCAATAACCTCTCTTCTAGATCCATCAAAGGCTCTTACCACCATGGTACTGGGCTTCATATATGATCCGTCAACAGACAACTTTGCCAAGGTAGATTTTGGCATAACATTTAGAGATGACCCATTATCGACGAGTACCCTAGCAAGGATATAGTCTCCACACTTCACAGAGATGTGCAATGCTTTGTTATGCCCCATTCCTTCAACTGGAATTTCTTCATCAGTGAAGGTAAGGTAATTACTAGCAACAATATTACCCACAATCCCGTCGAATTGGTTCACCGTGATGTCATGGGTGACATGAGCTTCATTTAGCACTTTCATCAACGATTCCCTATGGCGCTCAGAATTCAGCAGCAGCGATAACACGGATATTTTTGCAGGAGTATGATTCAACTGATCCACCACCTTGTATTCACTCTGCTTCATAAATTTCAGGAATTCACAAACCTCTTCTTCAGATACTGCTTTCTTGTTTTCTTCTGCTTTCTTTACCTTATTACCCATATCTTTATCAATGGATTCTTCTTCTTTATCTTTTCCTTTGCGAGCTTTGTCCATGGGTCTGATAGGGGTATAAATTCGTCCACTTCGGGTCATCCCACCGATTCCCGAGATGTTAGTGATAGCAGGATTGCCAGATCCAGATGCCGCCTTTAACTGGTCATCCCCTAAATTGTCCACAAAGACCTTCATACTGTAATCCCATGGCACTGCATTAGCGTTCTTGAAAGGGAAAGGAGTTGGTACATGAATAGTTATCGGTTTAGGCACGCCTCGGACTGGCTTGTTGTAACAAATCTCCAATGGTTTTGGGAAGGTCGTGTTTTTATCTTCACTTGACTGAAGGGTTAATATGTTTTCATCTTTCTTCACACAACCTACCTGTATCAAGTGTCTGTTTAACAATTCTTGGAGAATTTGCCTGAATTCCTCGCATTCCTCTATGCAATGACTGTCATCAGGATGCAAGCTACATAAGTCCCTCTCATCATATTTCATCTCAATTATACCGAACTCGCAGAGTTTGGCATAAATGATCTTCAAGGGAGTACGAACATCCTCCACTTTCATTATCAGGGGCCGATCCCTAAACTCTTCAATAATGGCGTTGACTGCTGAACCTCTATGACCTGGAAGGGGATTATTACCCACATTAGGTCCATCCTCCTTAAAACTCAACCATTTGGCATTGATCAGATCTTGAACCACGTACTTCAAAGCTTTGCAATTTTCAGTTGTGTGACTCCATCGCTTTGCATGAAACTCACACTTGGCATTTGGGTCATATCCTCTTGGGAAGGGAGGTTGGAGTGGTTTCATTGAGCGTGGAGAGATCAAGGAGTTCTTGATTAGGTCTTTGGAACAAATCCGTATAGGTCATGGGAATAGGATCAAATTAATCGCTTTCTTTTCTTGGTCATTTGGTTGTTTACGGTTTTGGTTCGGTTGGGTGGGAGTCGGCATTTGTGCTTGTGTTTGAATGGGAGAAGGTGGTCGAAATGGTATCATTGGTTGGTTTGGCCGGGGGGTAGGATTATGAGAGGCGGCGGCAATGTATGGAGGTGGGAAGTAGGGGTATGGAAAAGGATGTGGGAAATTGGTAAAGAGTGGGGTGGTTTTCCTTGTGCTTGTCCTCCGGGCTCGTCATCATGACATTGGTTTCCTTCTTTCTTCTTTACGAAGTTTGTTGGGGGTCTCTTGATATTACTAGTTCCAAAGAAAACTTTGGGCAATCTTTCCATTTCTCATTCCTCCTTCAACTCTTTCCCTACGATGACCATATCTGAAAAGTTTAAGGATACACTTCGATCATTTTGTCATAGAAGGGTGATTGAAGAGTATCCATGAACATGGCCACCATTTCTTTTTCAATCGAGGCGGTTCCACTTGGGTTGCGATCCTCTCCATCGTTGGGCATATTCCTTGAAGGTCTCATTGTCTCTTTTGCCATGTTTTGCAAATCGCATTCTATCAGGAGCCATATCAATGTTATACTTATACTGCTTCAAGAAGGCATCCGCCAAATCTTTCCAACAGCGAATGTGAGATCGCTCAAGGTGTGTATACCAACTCGACGCTGCCCCGGTTAAACTATCTTGGAAAAAGTGAATCAGAAGTTTATCATCATGTGCATAGGACGCCATCTTCCTACAGTACATGGTCAAGTGGCTTTTTGGGCAAGTTGTCCCTTTATACTTGTCAAAGTCTGGCACCTTGAACTTTGGCGGTACAACCACATCCGGTACGAGACAAAGATCTGAAGCGATACTTGAACCGAGATAACTTACTCCTTCTACAGCTCTTAGTCTATCTTCGAGGAATTGCAACTTCGTATCAGACAACTGATTCCCAACTGGGATGCTTAGATTGGGTCCTCCCATAGCTGGAGACCAGGCAATGCGGTTAGTCTGGGGATTCAATGGATTTCCTTGAATATAATAGGGGTAACCAAATGGTCGGTGATTCACCACGGGGGTCACTACGGGCGTACTGACTCCTTGAGTATTCCTGAGATGGGATGGTGCATAACCAGGTGGAAAGGTGTATGTCATGAAGCCAGGAGTTGAGCTTTGAACTGGTATGGTTTGATCTGGAGCAGATCCTTGAGCTACATCTTGCACAACAAGTGCTTGGGAATCGATTCTGCAGAGTTATTGTTAGCTTTGGCGGTGTGTAATCGGGCGGAGACCAAATAGTGGGAACTATTGTGCCTGTGGGCCTTGGGGTTATGGTTTGCGGTATCATCATTGGCCATAGGTGGCGTGTAACCAAAGTGAGTCCGTAAAGTGGGAGCTGTGGTACTTGATTACGAGGGTTGCTAACAGGTGAGTGTGTAGGACCTGGGTAAATTGCAAAAGGTACCATCATCCCTCGAGTATTGAGACCATATTGCAGCGCATAGGACCAAAGCCGTGGGTGGGAAGGTGTAGCTTGACTTTCATCATTCATTCTTTGGAGAAGCCCCATCTGCAGCCTTGTCTTTGTTTAGGGATTTCAAAAGCTCCAAAACTTTGCTCATCTGTTCCTTCAGCTGGTTGACGTCCTCTTTCACCTCTTGGTCATCCATGATCTTTGATTGAGAGCGAGTTCGATAAGGGTGTCGAGGAATCAGTTTGTTTGATTATTTTCTGAGTGATTAAAAAAATGATATGAGTATGTAAGAAAGAAAGAAAAAAAAAGAGAAAAAAAATGAATGAATGGATGTGGATGTATGAGTCTATTCATTTTGTACCAGGGAACCGTAGGCCTCATTGCTTTGTTGTAATTATCCTTTTTTTTTTAAAGCGTTAAGTAATTTGGAGAATAAAATGGGATCAATAAGCAAAATGACAAATCCTTTGTTGATGAGAAACACAAATAGTACAATTCACTCAAACTAAAGCCTCAGCAATTAGCTGTCCCTTTTTTCTTCTTAATAGGACAACCAGCCTTTTCTCTCATTTCTTCTATCAAACTTTTACAAAATTCAATAAACTTGTAAACATTGACTGGAGTATTTAGTGGGTGCATCGCCGCATCAGCCTCCTCTAGACGCCTTGGGATATCTATGATTGCTTGATTGGCCAAACTTGCCAACTTCGAAAAACAGTCCCTCCAATGCATGCCTTCGTTCCTCAGTTCATTAAAGAGTGCTTGATTTTCTATCTGACTGACCAGTTTTGTAAAACGATTCTCCCAATACGTGCTTTCATTTTTTAGGTCGTCATAGATCTTCTCTTGATATTCAATATAGTCCCGCAACTCATTTGCATCCTCTTGTTCGTTTTTCAGCGCATCTTGATATTTCACAAGCATTTCTTCTATTTCTTCCTTGTATTGCTGCTCCTTTTGGGCTCGGTTCTCATACCCAGCTACTACCTTCTCAAGATGTTGCTTTAAACCTTCAAGCTCCTCTTGCAAGTTCTTTTCGGTAACCGAGGACTTTTTCCACAATCCTTTCCATATATAGGCATTTTCTATAGCCTTGTCCCTTTCTTGATTACGTAGCTCTAGCTCTTCATTTGCTCCTCTCAGACAAAGTTGCACATCATGCTTACTCTTTTCCTCTACTTTTGCCCTTTTGTTGCTTCTCTCAATGAACTTCCCTTTTAGGATATTTTCCGACTGCAAGTACTTGTTCTCTTGAAGTGCCTTTTCTAACCTTGCTTGTAATTCTTCCTTTTCCTCATTAGCTTTTGACAAAGCTATTTTAAGCTCTTCCATCTCTTTACTCGTAATAGGGATAGATTTTGGTACTTCTAGTTCCGGTGGGGGTGTACCATGGAACAGCAATTTGATTTCTCGAACCCTACTTTCGATCCATTGGTGGTAACTATCCGTAGCACCAATGCTTCTTTTTCCGAGAACTTTCCCTTTCCGAGTGACTTGGTCCCAAGCATGTCGAACCTTTCTAAGCATTCCGCTATTTCCTTGATCGAACTCAAATACCACAAAGGGGGTCGTCAGCTGATCTGACGGTGGATTCATCATAGAATAACCAAGTTGTCTTAGTAGCAGAGAAGGATTATAGTTAATACATCCTCTTGTTCCTATAAGTGGAACATTAGGGAAATTCCCGCACTGATAGATCACTTCATGTATATCCAACCACCCTGGGTACCATCGGACCATCTTTTCATCAAGATCTGCCAGAGACACAGCCCACCGATCTCCATCTCTGACCCCTACATCACATGTATTGAAGTCTGCAAAAGGACATGACATTTTCCTATTTTCGAATACATGGGTGACAAGCCACACATAGAGAGTGGATAAGCAGCATGATAGCGTTTTCCCTTTTTTTTCACGACAGTGAGTGAGGGCACAATAAGTATCCGCAAAAATGGCTGACACTGGGCTCTCTTTCCTTTTTTTAAAGGCTAGGAACACATCAATCGAGGCCAAGTCTATATAGCCATCAATGCGTGGAAATAACATAATGCCAAAAATTGTAAGAGCCAACACTTCCATGAAAGACGCCCAATCCTGAACACTAGCCAAATGCCTCATCTTTTCTTCAAAATACTCTAGCGGAACCCCTCGACACCATTTCGGTTTAACTTTCTTTTCTTTAATTCATTCTCCTTGTCTTTTAGAATTATAGCAACCTCTTGTAGGAGATTAAAATCTCGGGTGCGTTGGTAAGGCTTCATGTTTTCGGTTGAGTATCCTAAAATCCGGGCAAATTCTTCCAGTGTGGGAGCCATTTGGAAATTCTTAAAAGTGAAGCACCTCATGGGAGAATCATAGAATTGGATAAGTGCAGAAATGGCATTTACTTGCACATCCACCTCTAGCAACTTGAGAATATTCCCATATTTTCCAATGAAGGTTACACTGAATACTATCGTCATTAAATTGGCACACTTCTTCAGGCTTTCTATTTCAGACTTTTTTATTCTCGGATGTATGTGCTTCTTCAAAGGGACAGTTTCGTCGCTTGATCCCATATTATCTCACAAAATACTTGCAGCCAAACTTTGAGTTCTTATGCTTCCCTGGCGACCTAAAATGAAATGAGAATGAATGACATTTTTTTTTTAAAAAATTCAACATGTTTTTTTTTGGAAGTATGAATGCATGAAGATATAATGTTGAGTGATGATGATGACTATTTATGTAGCATGCACAAAGATATACGATTTAGTAGACCCTTTTTTTTTTTATGCATAGATGTGATATAACAGATTTTGGTGGAAGAATAAAAAAATGATATGATGCCCCTTGTGTCTTAAATGGGTTAAACCTAAAATTAGAGATTTTCTAACCTAAGGGGTCTATAGTCTTGTATTAAGTGATAGATCTCATGGTGGCTCTAATCACATTCTCACCAAAGGCCTCTAGAGCTAAAGTCTCCTCCTGAATATTAACCACAACGATAAATAACTATCCGGTGCGGAATACTCAGAGGGAGCACACTCTAGATGAAGTTCTCGCAATAGCCAGAAGGAAAGCAAATTCCAATTGACCATCACCGAACCTCCACTCAACTTAAGTTTTGCTCTGACCCGGGTATGGGGCCTTACTCACATGTGTGTGCGAACGTGTAGGTGCGGTGTGTGAGAGGGGCAACACCCTAACACTACCCAAGCTGCAAAACAAACAAAGCATACAAATATAGTCGTCTATCCTAATGTTCAATATTCACAACAAATTAAAATTAAACAAATAAACAATAAATAAATATTTACAAAAGAAAATAAATAAATAAAATAAATAAAGAAAAAAATAAAAAGAAGGGGAATAAAAAAAAATAACAAAAAAAAATGAAGTTAATTATTTGGCACAATTAATCATGTTAGGCTTGACTCTCTTAAAAAAGTCCCCAGTGGAGTCGCCAGCTGTAGCGACCGAAAAATCCAGAGGGATTTTATTCGAGTTTAATGGAGCCGCCACCAATAATTTATTTTCGAAGGAAAAATATTGGAAAAACCTTTTTTTTGAAGAAAATGGTCCTTGAGACCAGATTTGGGTTCGGGAGTCGATTATGTGTAGGGAAGGTATTAGCACCCTACAACATCCTTTCGAAAAAGGTTACCTCTAATTAATTGTGCAAATCTTATTAACTTCTAAAAAAAATATTTATTTCCCTTTTATTTTAAAAAAAAAAATTAACCAAGATAAAAAAAAAAGAGGACTTAATAAAAGTCGTTTATTTTTGCGCTTGACAGGAGTGGGCTCCTACTCCTACGTATCTCCGGGTGCAGTGGAGAAATCAAAGGCTACGTAGTTCTTGGGTAAAAAAAATGGTTGTGTGTTGGTTGATTTTAATTGTATATTTTTTGATGGAAAAAATGTAGGTTTTGTAGGGACCAAATAAGAAGCAATCAAGAGTGGTCCTCATTAACAACCTATTTCGTTTAGAAAATTAACGGTGTTCGTAATGATCAAACGGGAAGCAATCTCGAGTGATCATTACTAGTAAAAAAACTTAATTTTATTTTTTATGAAGAGGATAGGTTTTCATGGAGACCAAACAAGAAGCAATCAAGAGTGGTCCTCACTAATAACCCATTTTTATTTAGAAAATTAAGATATTTGTAATGACTAAACGGGAAGCAATCTCGAGTAATCATTACTGGTAAATTAATCTTCATGATTTTTATCATGTGATTTTCAAGAAAATAGGGGTTTCAAAACTTGTATATGAAATTTAGTTGAATAAAATTGTACTAGTTTGATTAGTAAAAAAAAATGTTCATGTTTATTACATAAATGATAAAAAAAAGGGTTTGACAAATAAACATAAAAAGGAGAGGAGTTAAGTGGGCTAAAGCCTAAAGAGTAAAAAAAAGGGATGGGTTGAACCCACTAAAAAAAACAAAATAAAAGAAACAAATAAAACCCACTAAAAAAAACAAAAGAAACAAATAAAATAAAAAAAAGAAATAAAATAAAAAAAAGGTGAAAGGATGGGCTGCAGCCCACTTTAAATAACAAAAAAAAAACAAAAATAAAATAGGAAATAAAAGAAGCAGTCGCATGAAAAGAAAGGGAGAGGATTGGAAAATTAAAAAAAGAAAGGGGGATGCTAAACCTAATAAGCTGAGAACACATACACACATAAAAACACAATCAAAAAGTGAGAAGCAGCGCCGCTGCCAAGAAAGAAAAAGAGAAACGAGAGAGAGAGAGAGAGAGAGAGAAGAAGTTTGGGAGGAGGGTGGTGGTGCGGAGATCGTGGCTGGGGGAGAGAAGGGAACGTGAGAGAGAAAAGAAAGGAGAGGGAGGAAGAAGAGACCTTTTTTTCTTCTGCTTCTTCTTTCTTCTGTTTGCTCCTTCTGCGTTTTTTTTTAGTTCTTCTCTTTTTTTCTCTCAATTTTCTCTCAAATTGTTGTGTTTAATTGGTACCAAAAATGAGATATCCAATTCTGAAATTCAGTGCAATTTTTCTTCCGTAAATCCCTCCCTTTCCCCTATTCTCTACTGCTATTTATAGAAAAAACAGAGGGCTCAATTTGTCCACTTGCAACTACAAATTGGGGCTGAAATGATGGTTACTTGCTGCAGAGTTTGAAATAGCATTAATGGTTTGCTGCAGAGTTTGAAATAGCATTAATGGTTTGAAAAAATATTGCAGTGGTTTGAAAAAATTGCAATTAGCCGTAATAGCTTTTTGGAAAAAATTGCAGCTAGTTTGAAAAAAATTGTGCAGAAAACAAAGACTTCAGTGGCTGAGCGGTGCTCTTTTCTTTTTTTTTTTTTTCTTCCCTGCTTCTTTTACGTTTTTTGCTTCTGCTTCCTCTTTTTTTTTTGTTTTGCTTGGGCCTTTCATTTATTTTTCATTGCAATTGGGTTGAAGTTAGTCCAAATGAACTAACACAAAATACAAGCCCAATAATTATCAAATTTAGCCTGTTTCATTTTTAAAATAAAAACACAATAAAAAATAAAAATAAAAATAAATTAAAAGAGGAGAAAGGACAAAATTTGGGTATAACAAGGAGGTATTGGGGTTGAGACTTAAAGGGTAGAGTATTTCGAGTAATGCTTAATG
This sequence comes from Calophaca sinica, assembly GCA_037113605.1. NCBI lineage: Eukaryota > Viridiplantae > Streptophyta > Magnoliopsida > Fabales > Fabaceae > Calophaca > Calophaca sinica. Next base: position 15,944,699 of record CM073734.1, on the reverse strand, counting down.
TCGCGAAAGAAGGTATCACGAATCCATCGCAAATAATGTGGCGTGGATTGTCTTTTCAACTTTTGCATTTCTTTCTATTTTTTAAATGTCTTTAAATAGTAACTATGTTTCTCGGTTTTCAAATTGGAGAAAATGTTACTAATAGAGATACAGTTAATCTTTACACACCGTGATTTCCGTCAAATGCTAATTTCGAAATTGTTTTCGTGAGCTTTTCTTGACTATGCCTTTCGTGATAAATAACACTATTGTTTATTGGGATATTTGGTTTTATAAGAGTTTCTACCAAATTCATCAGACAAACAAATAATTAGATCGAATCAATTGCGTGATCGATGAGTTACGTGGTAATCTTGTTTTAAACAACGGTTTTCTTAGTGACAACGGTCATATTTTCAACCGAGGATCTAATGGAGCATGTTGATGTTCAATTTCGTTCAAGTGTTTTTTGCCGATTTTAACTTTGTAAAATCTAACCAACTAGCAAACAGGTTGTTGTTGAATTGGCTTTTAGTTCTAACTAACAAAGATGGCCGTCAAAGGCCAATACATAACAGTAGTATTGATAAATTTATAATTTATAGTAAATTATATAACTAATTTACAGACATGCATAGATCAATTCCCAAAGAAAGCAAAATAACAATAAACTTGCAAAATATAGTAAAAGAACTAAAATTGAAGGAAAGAATTGCTAAGAAACTAAAATTAATTGAGAAGTCTAATTGACTAGGAATGAAAGCATTTAACGAACATGAAATTGAAAAAGGATACTTGTGAATGACTGTGAAAGAAAAATTGCTGGAAAGGTAAATGGCAAAAAAAATGTAATGAAAAGAAGAGTAAGAACATGAAATAAATGAATGACTGGGATTCGACAGGAGATTGAAGAATAGTAAATAGAAAACTAAAATTGAAAGAAATGGTTCACAAGACCTTTAAATTGTTAACAAAATGCTCAATGATTACGGAAAAACTAAAAGAAACAAAAAACATAAACAGTTTAACTTCAAAAGATTTGCTATAGACATGAAATAATTAACAAATTGGAGTAAGAATAGACGGGATAACTTAACATGAATGAAAACAAAGCAATTTCATTGAATGAATAATATTAGATTGGATGATATACTTTGATCGCTTCAATCCGTCAATCTGCTTAGCCTGAGAAGTTTAGGATTTCTGGTGACCAAGTTTACAACCTTTACAAATTCGCATGAATTGGTATTTATAGAGGAAAACAGAAAAAAACTACCTATGATCCTGCTTGACACGTGTACGGACACGCAGTCAGCAGTTATGTTTTCTAGGTTACGTCCTAAACTCGATAGTAACACTTTCTGTCAAGTCTTTACAAATTATCCTAGTGAGTCGAAGTCTAATTCAACCATATTCTTGAGATACCAACTTTGAAGCATCCATTGCCTCGTCGAATTTCCTGCAAACTCTTCAATTCCAGAACCTTCATTTCACTCTTTCATTTTTCGTTCTGGAATTGTGCTTCTCAATTGTCAAGCTCCTTGCAATCTGTCGAGAATCCAAATTCTAAATTTGGCACCCAACAGATGTCCCCCAAATTCTGAGTTTTTTACCATAATATGAAAGAGAACCAGAATTTACTTTATCCTCCGCGTGTAGCCGTTACTCGCTGGGTAACTGTTGCGGCTCAGGCAAGTGCACCTGATTGTAACTCGTAATAGTAGTGGAGTATATTTAAGACTTCGAATGTCGAACCCACAGGGAATGTGCGAGTACCAACGTAATAAAGACTCTATGTTATTTAGGCTAACAAATATTGTGATTAAGAATTGCATGAATTAACATTGAAATAGATTAATAATTCAAACGATGCGCAAGAACGAGTTAAGACAAATATGGAAGGCCTAGGGGAACTGGGTTCACCAATACTTAGCTCCTAGATTTACTAATTAATTATTATGAGCTCAAATTCCTGGTTGAAAGCTAATCACTCACTCTAAAATTACTAACACCCAATGATCATGCAATGTTAATAGTCTTCTTCCTAAGAACTACCCAGTTTGATTATGCAAGGCCATTAAAGGATAGAGTATTACGCAACGATAAGTTTGTTAATCTAATAACTGATTAGAAACAAGCAATTATCCTTGATCCGGCATAAAACGTGAGTTCTTTTATTCCAAGAGTTCCGTTAACTAATCGTGGTATGATCACTGCCAATTAAGTTAACTAATTAAAGGTTGATCAGGCCTTATAGGATTAAGCATGCTAGGAATAAAACAATCAACAGAACACTAGAAACTCATAAAACTAATTAAATAAATATCAAAAGCATAGTAAAGGATCCCCCATCACCCCTGGTGATGGATTTAGCTACTCATGACAAATGATAATAACAAAAATTCATATATAAAGCCATAAAAATCCATAATAAAGAGTATAAGTCTAAACCGGGACACCTTTCGGTATGACGACGGTTCTTAAGCATATTCTTTGCGTCCTCACGAGCTCCGGCAGCTAAACATGATTGGCAAGAAGTTCCAAGGATTCAAAACTCAATGAAAATAGCAAGGGATTTATGAGAGACTCTCCAAAAAGTGGGCAGAGAATCAAATTCGGTCAAAAGTTCTATAGAGTCGGCTAAGATTTCCATTTTATAGGCAAAGATGTGAATTAGGTCATTTAGCTTCAAATATGCACATTCTGGGCTGAGATACGGTCGTACTGCATTTATACATGGCCGTATCGGACTTTGCTTGGGATGCTGGCCCGTACTCGTGTACTATGCACTCCCTGAAAACAGTTGTGTACGGCCGTACTGCTTTTGGTATGGCCGTACTGAACTTTTTCATCGGCGCCAGGCTGTACTGACCAAGGGGGTACGCCCATACAGCTTCTCTTGCATAGGTACGGCCGTACTGGCTGGGTGGTAGGCCGTACCTCTTGTTTAAAAACGCTAAAAATATCTAAAACTTGCCAGTTTTTGATTCGTTCCCGCATCTTTTGCTCCGAGTAACGTCTTTATTATATTTCTGCAAAATGAGGCATAAGTAAGCACTTTGATACTTTAAATAGCACAAAATAACATATTTAAGTACTAAAAATGTCCCATAAAAGTAGACAATTTGGTGTGTTAACACATCCCCGCACTTGAGCTTTGCTTGCCCTGAAGCAAATTACTTGGGTAATTATAATATAAACCACTTTCACTGAATAGGGGCAAAAATACAATTATGACAACAAGGTGATTTCATAAGAAATGCCAATAAATGAAATGCCCAATTAGAGGTGTAAGTTCACATATGTCAACAATCTGTGATTTACAAGTCACACCCTCACCATTCTCAGAGTGTTTACAGGTATAGTTATTAATGCTAAGATTTTTCCAATGAAGTAACATTACCATAGGCTTGTACATTGACCAAAACTCTACTATTAAAGTCTATTTATCATGCAAAAGAGGAATGAGGGTCTTTCATTAGTTGTAATGGGGCCAAGGTAATAATGTTAGGCAGAATAGAGAAAGAAAAGGTCATGCAAAAGGGTTAGAAACAAATCAACCAAAGCACGTAACCTTTTTCTTTTTCACTTTTAAAAAGCAGACAAGAATCCCCAAATTTTGATCAATAACATTTTTTTTTTGTATTTCCTGAAGGCACTATCACAATAAAAATTTCTTTTTCAATGCTCTTTCTTTTGTTTTTCTTTCCTTTCCTCCTTTCATGTATTTACGCAACAGATAAACATTTTTAATAACTAGGAGGTGACCGAAACTTCTTTTTATATGCAAATGTAAGGGATTCATAATAATAATCAATAATAAAGAGAAGGGGGTACCAAAGAAATATAACATTAGGCACAAAAGTGGGCAACTAGTGGTAAGATAATTCAAAGTAGAAGTGGCCTGAAGAATTCCTAAAAATTGCCCTTTCCAAATTCACATGAAAATAAACATTTATTTGCTTTATAATGGTCTCAACACAAGTTCTAGAATGCACAATCATGGAAGATTATCACTCAAACAAAGAAAAGAGGCAAAGAGTATGATGTGGCCTCTTATTTCAGGCTCAAATCTCACATTTAATAGCTGACACAGAGAATTGAAACTTACAGAACCTCAATGCTAATTTTCAGCAAACTCTAATACAAGCAATCATTTTATTTCAATCACAAGTTGTCAGAAAAAAAAATTAATAGCCCCTAAATTAGCAAAAACTTAGAGTTCCCTATAATTATAAGCAATTGTAAGTACAGCCAAGTAATAAAATATAAAATCCATCCTCACACTTATTTCTAGCGGTGTCTTCACTGCTGCTAAGATAAATCAAGCACATAAAGGATAAAAGAAATTAAATTTAATTATGCTAAAATAAACGAAGTTAGAAAGAGACTCCCCTCTGAAAAATATCACAAGCAAATTGAATGGGGATATGAAAAAAAATTGATGTTGCCTTTCCCAATATCGATGAAGCTGGTAAGCGGGCGCAAAAATTGTGCATTAAACAAATTAAAACTTTAGAACAAATAAAAAGAAATAAAAGCAAACTAAGATAGCAAAATAAAACTAAAAGTAATAAAATAAAATATATCCTACGAGTATGCCAATATGTACAAATCTCTTTTCAATACAGAAGCAAATGCCTAAGTACTAAAAGAGAAAAGAAAGTGAGGTCCCACATCACTCGGCAGGTGGGTGTGGCTGGAGCCGCTGAAGGTGCTCCAAAATGGCTGCAAGCTGCTGGTCCACATGGGCCCAGTGCTCCTGAAAACTGATGTGCATCTCGTCGAGACGCGTCATAACATCCTGGTAGGAGTGGCCCTACGGTGCTGGCTCCGGCTATGGCAGTGGTGGTGCAGGATGCTCCTCTGCCGGGGGCTCAACCTCTATGTGTTGGTCCTCCTGCTGCTGGGGCTGCGCCAAACGAACTACCTCATAATCTCTGTGCCCCAATCTCCGAAGAACACCGATGTTGCAGAGTGTGAATAGACCAATGTGCTCCATCTCAATGACTGTGGCCCCTGCCCCAGTGCGAACTCCAAGGTGGGCAGCCAGTCTGGAGATGAATGAACCCAACACGATGTGTCCAGTGTTCTGGGTGTGCAGATGAATGCCCAGTTGTGTACATGTGCGCAAAAAGAACATTGCTGCATTGCAGCGGCGACCCTGTTCATGCGTCATGGCCCATAGAAGGAAGAAGTCTGGCAGGGTAACCATACAATCGCTAAGGGCTCTCCTGTTTATGGAACGGGTGATAACTCTTAGAAATAAGAGTTATTTATGCCTTTATAACTATGAATCATGTGAGTTTAAGAGTAATTTAGGTCCTTTAATTATTAGATTTATGTAAATAATGTGGTTTCCCTGATTTGGAGCTGTTTAAAGCACTTTGGTGCTTTTGTGAGCATTTTGATGTTTTTGTCACATTGTGCAGATTTTTATGAGAATTGCTCAGTGCCAAGTCTGGTGCCATGCCACGGCACTGTGTTGCTAGCAGCTCTGGATTTTGAAGCAGCAGCGTGTGATCATTCAGTGAAGCTAAACAAAGGACTCTGTCCTTTTGTGTGCTGCTGCAGCTTGCGTTTTTAGTGTGGTCCCCTCCTTGTCCTAATGCACTTTTCTCTCAGCTCAATACAAGACAAAAGGCTCTCACTTTTGGGCTTAAAAGGAAGTATCTTTTTGGGGATTAGTAGTGGTCAGCCCATTTTGAGGAGAGAGTATAAAAAGGATAATGACCTAATGAAAAGGAGGCTGGTTCTGATACATTCTTTACGCTAGAGGCGTCTATCTCCCTGAAAATAGAAGCGGCCGCATCTCACCTTCCTTCTTCCAAAACACCATTGATTCAAGCTATTAACCTTGTTCATGGAGAGAAGTTACTTGCTCGGTCAGATTAGGCAGACAAAGAAGGCATTCTTGATTAGAGAGAGTGGTTTTCGAGCTCACAAGGTGAGATTCAACTCTGCTTTTCTGTTTCATTCATATACGTAATAGTCTCTATACTCTACTCTAGTGCCATGAACTTTGTTTGCGGCACCGATTTATGTTGTTTTGTTTTTAGGCTCATTATGAGCTAATTTTCTTAGGTTAGGATGAAGTGACTTTGTATTAAAACTTGGTTGGTTAATGTCTATAAGTCCTTGCCTATGCATCTGTCTCATGCGCATTTATTTTTAATATGCTTAACTTGAGCACGATCAACTTAGGTTAGGTGCATGTATGTTAGGTCTTTGAAAGGTGGTGACATCTTGAATTCATGAGGCACTATAAGGATTATCAATTAGAGGACACTTTAATTGAGTTAGATTAAACTAGACATAGGCAATCGACTTATAGGGTGTTCTTGGCCATATTAATTAGACAAGGGGAACATAAAGGGGCTTAGACATAAGGGAACCTTTACTTAACTCCTGGTGAAAGTCTTTGAAAGGCACACACATTAGTGCCACTGCGCCAGGTGCCATATGGCACTGACTTATGGCACTGAAACCAACCTAGTGGAAATATGAATGAACTGAATCCTAACTGCTTTTATCCATTTTATTCTCAAATCACTTGATTAATTCTGTCTTATTCACTCATTAAAATCACAAAAACTTGATGTTTATTTTCTGTTTTTATTACTTACTCACTAACTCATTTACTAATGGAAAAACTTGTGAATTCAATTAATCAATCCTCGTGGGAACGATCTTGATTTAATCTTTACTACTTGTTGCGATTGTGTATACTTGCACAATTGTGTTATTATTTTACACAACAAGTTTTTGGCGCCGTTGCCGGGGATTGAATTGATTAAATTTACAAAGTTTTGAATTTAGTAGGTTTGTTAGTTGAGATATTCTAATTCTTTTGGGTGTTGTGTCAGCTGTTAGTGCTCAACTCTGCACATGCGCAGGCACACGGCACCAGAATATCAGTTGGATCCTGAGATTGACAGAACTTTCAGAAGGTTGTTAAGGGAGAGACAAGCATTTGCTGCATTAGGTCTTCTTTGCAAATATGGCAAAGAATCGGTCCCCATCTGCGAAACAATTCCTGAAGCAGAAGACGAAAGCAGTGTTCAGCAAAGTGTTCACGGTCGATGCAAGCCTTGGTCTTTGCATGTCGATATCATAGGCTTAGCCAATGATAGGGACAGGCCAATGAGGGACTATGCTGTTTTTGATCCTCAGACCATGCACACGGGCATAGTAAGGCCCGACATTACTGCAAATCATTTTGAATTTAAGCCTATGATGTTCCAAATGCCGCAAGCGTGGGACAATTTGGTGGCACACCTCAAGAAGACCTCACTTGCACTGAAACAATTCCTTGAAGTGTGCGGTAACTTCAAAATTCACGGAGTTCTGAGATGATGCCTTCAGACTCAGGCTATTCCCATACTCCTTGAAGGATAGAGCCAAGGCTTGGTTAAATTCCTTGGAACCCAACTCTATCATCGATTGGAATGGTATGGCAGAGAAATTCTTAACCAAGTATTTCCTCCAATCAAGAATGCTAGGATGAGGAATGAAATTACATCTTTCAGGCAAAATGAAGAGGAATCCCGTTTGAAGCTTGGGAGAGATTTAAAGAGCTGCTCAGAAGTGTCCTCACCATGGCATACCTATTTGCATTCAAATGGAAACATTTTATAATGGTCTCGGGAAGAACAAGAGACATGCTTGATGCCTCTTACGGTGGTGCCCTCTTGCGCAGTCTTACAATGATGCATATGAGAAAATTGAGACCATTCCGCAAGCAGTTACCAATGGCTCTTGCTAGGTTGAGTCTTTGCAAAGAAGGTTCTTTGGAGTCCATGAAGTGAGTGAAATGACAGCTCTATCTGCACAGTGGCCGCAATCGCAAACATGTTGAAAGGTCCGAATGTGGTGGAACCAACACAAGACCTGTGAATTTCCGCAGACCAAGGCAGTGCAAAGCTAAAGCTATTTCTTGTGTGTATTGTGGAGGAGGTCATCTATATGAGGAATGCCCTAGCAACCTGTGGTCTCATCAATTACGTAGGGAATTTCAACAAAAACAATAATCCTTACTCCAACACCTCTGACCCTGGGTGGAAGAATCACCCAAATTTTTCGTGGAGTAACAATAATCCTGCGGCACCTCTTCTTTGTGTCCGCAAAGCCTACCCATCCCCTGGTTTCCCCGCCCAACCAGGTTCAAAAAGCTGCTCCTATTGTTGACAACTCAATGGAGGCTATCTTTGAAGGCCTTCATGAATGAAACAAAAGCCCGTACCTAAGTCGAGTGCTGCAATTAAAAACTTGGAGAATCGGTTGGCAGATGGCATGACTATGAACCAAAGACCAAGTGGTTCCTTTGCACGCTCTGGCCCGAGCACGCCAAGCCAGCAGGGGAGAGCAAATAAAAGCCATATACTTGAGGAGTGGTCTTGAATTACCAGGTCCTTCTAGGCACGATGTTACCACTAGACCCTCAAAAGAAAAGAAGTTGAACCTGAAGTGCCAAAAACTACAGGGCAGAATTCTGGTGCCGTCCCGGCACCAATTCTGGCACCTGCACCTGCTGAGAAAGTTACACCAGCAACTGCAAGCAATAGATTAGTTCCTGAATTTCCACCTCCACCATTCCCTCAGAGACTTAAAAAAGCCCATCAAGACAAGCAGTTTGACAAGTTTATTGAGGTACTGAAACAGTTGCACATCAACATTCCATTAGTTGATGCCTTGCAACAGATGCCAAATTACACAAAGTTCATGAAGGATGTTCTAACCAAGAAAAGGAGGTTGGGAGAATTTGAGACAGTTGCTATGACCGAGTGCGATATCTTTGATGCAAAGTAAGATCCCCCAAAATTTAAAAGATCCTGGCTGTTTTACCATCCCTTGCACTATTGGTGACACTTATTGTGGGAGAGCTCTATGTGACTTAGGGGCGAGCATTAATTTAATGCCTAAGTCCATCTTCCAACAGCTTGGAATTGGTAAGGCCAGGCCTACAACTCTGACTCTGCAGCTGGCAGACAGAACTCTAGCTTATCCAGAAGGGAAGATCGAAGATGTGCTTGTCAAAGTTGATAAATTGGTATTTCCTGCTGACTTTATTATCCTTGATTTTGAAGCTGATGCTGAGGTACCTATTATTTTAGGTAGACCATTCCTTGCCACAGGGAAAACACTGATTGATGTGCAAAAGGGTGAACTCACTATGAGAGTCAATGATCAAGAAATCAAATTTAATGTCCTGAATGCTCTCAAGTATCCTGCAGAAAATGTGGAGGAATGCTCCTTTGTTAGAACCATTGATTCGTTGGTTCAACATCAACTCATGAGGGACAAGAATGTCTTTGAAACAGGCCGAATGTCACGATTATGAGCTAGCGCAGGATAAAAACACAGCAGGGAAGGCTTCGGTAAATCAATTATGGCTCAGAAAATATGAGTCATTGGAACTCAGTGATAAAAGCTCCAAATCCAATATTCCATCTGTTGAAAAGCCTCCTGACCTGGAACTGAAAGTGCTACCTCCACACTTGAAGTATGCTTATTTGGGTGAGAACAACCTTCTTCCTGTTATTGTTGCTTCTGATTTGAGTTTGTTGCAGGAAAAGGAATTGCTTACTGTGCTGAAGAAACATAAGAAGGCTATAGGATGGCAGATGGCTGACATAAAAGGCATAAGTCCTATTCTGTGTATGCACAGATCTTTTTGGAGGAGAATGCCAAGAACAGTATTGAAGCACAACGAAGGCTTAACCCAGTGATGAAGGAGGTAGTAAAGAAGGAAATCATTAAATGGCTGGATGCTGGAATCATTTACCCGATCTCAGACAGTTCTTGGGTTAGTCCAGTGCAGTGTGTTCCGAAGAAAGGGGGAGTGACTGTCATAGCTAATGATAAGAATGAATTAATTCCCACCAGAACTGTGACTGGTTGGAGAATTTGTATGGATTACAGAAAGCTCAACAAGGCAACAAGGAAGGATCATTTCCCACTGCCCTTCATTGACCAGATGATTGACAAGTTGGCAGGGAAGGAGTTTTACTGTTTCCTTGATGGGTATTCAGGCTACAATCAGATTGCCATAGCACCTGAGGATCAAGACAAGACTACTTTCACATGCCCTTATGGCACCTTTGCTTTTAGAAGGATGCCATTTGGGTTGTGCAATGCACCAGCAACATTTCAAAGGTGCATGATGGCAATATTCTCAGATTTTATTGAGAAATCCATGGAAATCTTCATGGATGACTTTTCTGTTTTTGGAGAAACATTTCAAGTTTGCTTGGATAATTTAGAACAAGTGCTGTCCAGGTGTGAGGAGACTAATCTAGTACTGAACTGGGAGAAGTGCCACTTCATGGTGCAAGAGGGTATTGTTCTAGGTCACAAAGTCTCTAAGAAAGGAATTGAAGTGGACAGGGGCAAAGATCGAGGTCATTGAGAAATTACCTCCACCAACTAGTGTGAAGGGGTAAGAAGTTTTTGGGGCATCTTTGGTTTCTATAGAAGATTCATCAAGGATTTCTCAAAAATCTCAAAGCCCTTTGCCAACTCCTTCAAAGATGAAGCGTATTTGATTTTGATGAACAGTGCATGCTAGCCTTTCAAACACTGAAGAAAGCCTTAATCACAGCACCTATCATTGTTGCCCCAGACTGGGATAAGCCATTTGAGTTGATGTGCGATGCAAGTGATTTTGCCATAGGAGCTGTTCTGGGTCAAAGACATAACAAGGTGTTTCATTCAATTTACTATGCAAGCAAGACATTGGTGGATGCTCAGTTGAATTATACCACCACTGAGAAAGAACTGCTTGCAGTGGTATTCACTTTTGACAAGTTCAGATCCTACCTGGTTGGCACAAAGGTGGTGGTGTACACTGACCACTCAGCAATCAAGTATTTGATTGCCAAGAAAGATGCAAAACCAAGATTGATAAGATGGGTGTTGTTATTGCAAGAGTTTGACTTAGAAATCAGAGATAAAAAAGGAGTGGAGAATCAAGTAGCTGACCACTTGTCCAGAATTGAAAATGACAGTGTTGAACAACAGGGAGGTGAAATTAAAGAAAATTTTCCTGATGAGCAACTGCTGGTAGTCACAGGTGCCAAGGTTGATGCCCTTACGGCACCTTGGTATGCTGACATAGTGAACTTTCTGGTGTGCAAAATCCTTCCAGTGGAGATGGATTACCAACAAAAGAGAAGATTTCTCCAGCAAGTGAAACAATATTATTGGGATGAACCGTTTCTATATAAGAAGGGTGTGGATCAGTTGTTTAGAAGGTGTGTAGCAGAAGAAGAAGTTGGCAGCATCCTGCAACATTGTCACTCTGCACCTTGTGGAGGACACTTAGGAGGAGCCAGAACAGCAGCCAAAGTCTTGCAAGGTGTTATTTCTGCCTCTTTATTTAAAGATTCTCATGAATTTGTTAAACATTGTGATAGATGCCAAAGGGTAGGAAATATTTCAAGCAAACAAGAAATGCCTCTCAACAGCATTCTTGAAATTGAACTCTTTGATGTATGGGGCATGGATTTTATGGGCCCTTTTCCTCCTTCCTTTGGCAACTGTACATCCTAGTGGCTGTGGATTATGTGTCTAAGTGGATTGAAGCAGTAGCTCTGCCTACCAATGATGCCAAGGCAGTGAGCAAGTTTTTGCATAAGAATATCTTCACAAGGTTTGGTGTCCCTCGAGCCATTATCAGTGATGAGGGCACCCATTTTTGTAACAAACTAATAGAAAAGCTTCTGCTGAAGTATGGGGTGAAGCACAAGATAGGTACTGCATATCATCCACAAACAAGTGGCCAAGTTGAGCTCTCCAACGGGGAAATTAAAAGGATTCTTGAGAAGGTTGTCAATCCTTCTAGGAAAGATTGGTCCTTGCATCTTGACGGCATACGTGGGCTTCAGAGCGACATACAAGACACCATTAGGGACATCTCCTATAGATTGGTGTTTGGTAAGGCTTGCCACTTGCCTATTGAGTTGCAACACAAAGCTTTACGGGCCACAAAGAAGCTGAATTTTGACTTGGAGAGTCTTTGGTGCGGCAAAGTGCTGCAACTTCATGAATTAGAAGAGCATAGGCTCTTTGCCTATGAGAATGCCGAAGCTGTACAAAGCCAAAACTAAAGCTTGGCATGATAAAAGAATTCAACCAGGAATTGAAAGAAGGATCTCAAGTGCTGCTGTTCAATTCAAGATTGAAATTATTCCCTGGGAAGCTCAAATCAAGGTGGTCTGGTCCATTCAAGCTAGTTAAGTTACATCCATATGGGGCAGTGGACTTATTGGATGAGGCCACAGGTGCAACCTTTAAGGTTAATGGCCAGAGAGTAAAGCAGTATTGGGGTGACCCTGATGAAAGAACAAGGGTCACCACGGAACTCAAGGATATCTGAAGTGGAAAATAAGTCTGGCTGAGGACTTTCATAAACCAAGCGCTACTGGGAGGCAGCCCAGATTTATTTTTAACTTAGTTTTATTTTGTTTTGCAGGAATAAATTGAATTTTGGTGCTGGAAGTGCAGTGCAGAGGGGTGAGTGGTTTGTAGTTCTGAATGCTGCACACTTGGTGCCATGGCACCACGGGGGGCACCACTTCAGGTGTTGAATTTTTAAGAAGGAAAGGCTGAAGGGACAGTTGCGCAGTAAAAGGCAAAAGCACCCCTTATGGGCATTAAATGAACTGGCAGCCCAGTTGTGCATTTTTTCCACATGAACCAATGGCAGTATGCCACCTTGCATCCTCATAATCTTGCACTCTGAATTAGAAAATCAGCCTCTCCCTCCTTCATTAAGTCCAACGGGTAGTTCATAAAACTCACCCCATTTCCCAAACACTTACCTTTGCAGAGCCACAATCCACCACGACCCCCATCTTCCCAACTACAAACACCTCTCACCATTCCCACTCGTCTTCCCTTCTACCTAGCGTAAAAGCCATCTTGTTAACCCTAACCCCATCCATTATACTCACCCTTACATTCTCCTTCGTTTCCAAATCTCCCCAAATCTTCAAATCTGTAAAACCTAGTTTTCCCTTTTTGTCCGGAAATCATTGAAGCCGAAGCTGTCGAGCGTTGGAAGCAACTACTGTTAGCCATGAGGACCAAGCATGGAGCACAGAGGAAAAAGTTACGAGTGCCAAATCTGGCACCAGAGAAGAGATTCCATGATGAGGGGGCAAGAAAAAGATATGAGGACTGCATGGAAAAAGGCATTGCATCTGAGAGGGATTCGAATTGCAAATGGCCTCTCGACATAATGAGGTTGATTGAGCAAAGATCAATGGCAAACTTTGCTCTCACCCTAAGAGCCCCATCACGGCTATTGTGAGAGAGTTCTCTGTTGGAATACCCCCTCGGGAAGATGGTCAACCTGAAGCAAACTACTCCAACATCGGAGGAGTCATTGTCCCTTCTCCTCGGTAGGAATCAATGAGTACCTTGCTCGCCAGAGAAAGGTGATGCCTTTGAAAAGAGGATTAAGGCGAATGAGAAGCGGATGAACGAAATAATGCACCACTAACGATGGAAGGCACCAAATGGGAGAAAAGCGGGGGCGACTACGGGATAAGGAGAAATACCCTAATCCCTGCAGCTAAGGTTTGGTACAATTTCATGGGTACTAGCTTGCTCCCCACCACTCACCATCAAACCATTGACATGGAGAGGATGTTGCTACTGCATCACATTACGGAGGAAATTAGTGGATGTTGGAAGGCCGATTCATAGAGAGATTGTTGCTGTGCAAGGAGGACCAAGGGGAGTCTATTTTTCCCATGCACGATCAACGCCTGTGCAAGCTTGAAGGGTGCCCATTCTAAATGATGATAGCACTTGGCCTGTCCCAAAGCCTTGGAATGCCATATCTGGTGCCCCTGGCCCTGCTGTTTCTGCTGCACAAAATGATGAGGGAAGAGAGGAGTTGGCTGAGATGGTGAGCCAATTATTGAAGAAGCAACAAGCTTGCTGGAAGTTTGCCCGTGAGCAATACCTATGGCGAAAAGGCTTTTCAATTTTAACTTCCCAAGAAATTGGGTAATGCTCCTCTGTGTTTCTGATTGGATCTTAGGAGACAATAAGGAGACTACTGGTGAAGAGGAGCTCGCCACCGATGAAGCACCACCGAAGAAGAAGAGGGCTCGAGAAAGGAAAGGAGCTCAAGAATGTCTTTGAAGCTCCCAAGAAGAAAGCGGTGCCAGTCGCACCAATGCTGATGAAGGCTGGCAACCACCACCTCCCCCTGCTGACACATCAAAGAAGACAGCCTCCCCTGCTGAAGGGAAGCAAACAAGAAGGAGAAAAGAGACTGCCAAAGAGGCAGTCATCACCATCACTGGTGATGAGGAGGAGGAGGAGCCAATCTCTAATCTGATGAGGACACCCAAAAGAAGGAGCTCACGGCTTCAAACAGGGATGCCCTAACCTTAATCTCTTACCAATAATGCTTGCTGTAGTAAATAGTTTAGTAGGTTTCTTGCTGAATTCTGTTGTTTCAAAGTTGTTTTGTTAGTCTGTTTCGAGTCAGCCCTTTCTCTAACATAATGTAATTGCAGTGAGGACACTGCAATGAATTGTGTTGGGGGGAGGGATATGTTAGTCACAATTGCAGTAGTGATCTTTTACTGTATAAAAAAAAAAAAAATTTGGTTAACACATGGGCTGACTTAATGAGGAATGATTGCTTGGTGTTTATGGAACCTTGTTCTGATTGCTAGTTATTTGGTGTTAATTTCTAACACTTACCCTTAGTTTAAGAAGGAATCATAGGTGACTTGAGAGCAAGGTGAGGTCAAACCCCTAGTTTAGTCTAAGCTTTGTTTCCAAATTTGAAAAATGGAGGGGAATGGGCAAAGATATAAGTTTGGGGGTAATCCATGTGTGAATATTCAAAAGAAAAAGGGCAGTACACAGTAGCAATTAGAAAAAGCCAAAATATATAAAAAAAAAGAAGCCTCTTTGTTGAGTAACCGGGTAATTTCATTACAATTGTTGTTATTCGCGTCAAAAGACAAAGAGGCAAACATAGAAAAAGGCAAAAGATGAAAATTGAAAAGAGAAGAAAAAAATGTGTCTTTGACCTATGCTAGTTAAATTGTATGCATATCCTTGTATGTAGTAAAGCCCCTGAATCCTAAGTTAAAAGCCCATTTCTCTTTGTTTGATTAGGAGGAACAGACTTAGGAGATTCTTTGGGGGGAGATTAAGGTAAGCTTGAGGGTTATACTAGTTTCTGAATTGAGCTTAAGGGTTGCACACACACACTTAAAATTGGTGACCATGTCAATGATGCATGAAGTACAAGGGGATTGTTTGTTTCTGAGTTTGTCTGAAAGTGAAGCCTTGTGAAAACCACCCAATAAAAAAAAAAAAAGTTTCTGCTCAAAGTGCTGCGGTTGTGATAATTCTTACATTTGCTTTGTTGTTTAAGTGTCATTACTTGAGGACAAGCAATGGTTCAAGTTTGGGGTGTGATAACTCTTAGAAATAAGAGTTATTTATGCCTTTATAACTATGACTCATGTGAGTTTAAGAGTAATTTAGGTCCTTTAATTATTAGATTTATGTAAATAATGTGGTTTCACTGATTTGAGTGTTTAAAGCACTTTGGTGCTTTTGTGAGCATTTTGATGTTTTTGTCACATTGTGCAGATTTTTATGAGAATTGCTCAGTGCCAAGTCTGGTGCCATGCCACGGCACTGTGTTGCTAGCAGCTCTGGATTTTGAAGCAGCAGCGTGTGATCATTCAGTGAAGCTAAATAAAGGACTCTGTCCTTTTGTGTGCTGCTGCAGCTTGCGTTTTTAGTGTGGTCCCCTCCTTGTCCTAATGCACTTTTCTCTCAGCTCAATACAAGACAAAAGGCTCTCACTTTTGGGCTTAAAAGGAAGTATCTTTTTGGGGATTAGTAGTGGTCAGCCCATTTTGAGGAGAGAGTATAAAAAGGATAATGACCTAATGAAAAGGAGGCTGGTTCTGATACATTCTTTACGCTAGTAAGGGCGTCTATCTCCCCACGAAAATAGAAGCGAAGATCTCACCTTCCTTCTTCCAAAACACCATTGATTCAAGCTATTAACCTTGTTCATGGAGAGAAGTTACTTGCTCGGTGCAGATTGAAGCGAGACAAGGCATTCTTGATTAGAGAGAGTGGTTTTCGAGCTCACAAGGTGAGATTCAACTCTGTTTCTGTTTCATTCATATCCGTAATAGTCTCTATACTCTACTCTAGTGCCATGAACTTTGTTTGCGGCACGGTTTATGTTGTTTTGTTTTTAGGCTCATTATGAGCTAATTTTCTTAGGTTAGGATGAAGTGACTTTGTATTAAAACTTGGTTGGTTAATGTCTATAAGTCCTTGCCTATGCATCTGTGTCTCATGCGCATTTATTTTTAATATGCTTAACTTGAACCTGATCAACTTAGGTTAGGTGCATGTATGTTAGGTCTTTGAAAGGTGGTGACATCTTGAATTCATGAGGCACTATAAGGATTATCAATTAGAGGACACTTTAATTGAGTTAGATTAAACTAGACATAGGCAATCGACTTATAGGGTGTTCTTGGCCATATTAATTAGACAAGTGGGGAACATAAAGGGGCTTAGACATAAGGGAACCTTTACTTAACCCTGGTGAAAGTCTTTGAAAGGCACACACATTAGTGCCTGCGCCAGGTGCCATATGGCAATCGACTTATGGCAATCAAAACCAACCTAGTGGAAATATGAATGAACTGAATCCTAACTGCTTTTATCCATTTTATTCTCAAATCACTTGATTAATTCTGTCTTATTCACTCATTAAAATCACAAAAACTTGATGTTTATTTTTTGTTTTTATTACTTACTCACTAACTCATTTACTAATGGAAAAACTTGTGAATTCAATTAATCAATCCTCGTGGGAACGATCTTGATTTAATCTTTACTACTTGTTGCGATTGTGTATACTTGCACAATTGTGTTATTATTTTACACAACAACGGGCTAACCACCTGTGCACTGTACGCATAGCTGGATTTCTGATCTTATTGGCCTTATAGTGCGGCTGGGGATATAATGAGCGTCCCCAGTGAAAGCCCGCCAGCTCTCTGAATCTTGCCACCCTTCTGGTATCTCTAAGAAGGCTCCCAAGTATTCTGGGCTCTGAACTGTATCCTTTATCTCGAGTACCAGCGCGATGTTGAAATCAGCTAGGGTCATCGTGCAGTGGGTCCCACGGAGGTAGAATGTGACAACTAGCTCTTGATCTGGCTCATCGTTCATGTCTGGATGCTCGGGCTCCCTGTCCCTCATGTGGTAGCCATAAGTGGCTAAAAAGTCTAGGACAGCCTCCACATGAGTGGGCTGTCTAACTGAGGCTGCCTGGAGCCATCCAATTCTCTGTAGTAGAGTCTCCACCTCCCGCACAGGCCGACCTGCTCGAGGGCGTCAAAATCCAAGTATCTCTGAGTGTGCGGGTGGAAATCCTGCAGCGCTCTATATCTTTACTTATGCTGCTATGAGATGTATGATGGCATTACTCTAGACGAGCGTGCTGCTGTAGAGGAAGAGGCCTCACCTCTCTGGCGCTTAGACATTTTCCTGCAAAAATAGAAAAATAGAAAAAGTTAGAAAATTTATGCAAGATTCTATGATAGGTACGGTTGTACTTCGTGAGGTGCGGCCGTATTTAGTGTCTTTGTACGCCCTAATTTAAACAGCAAGTACGGCTTGACTGAAACATTATGTATGGTCGTACTCTGCAACAGGTACGCCCGTACCTGTGTCAGATCTTCAACCCTAAGGCCGCCAGTACGACCTCCAATACGGCCTGTTCTTGATAGGTACGGCCGTACGGTGCCACGGTTTTGTGAAAAATCTACCCTATGATCAGATTTTCTCAGTTTTTAGACTAAAATATAAGTCTCTAATCATTCCTAGGGTCTCTAAGCATGCAAAACCTAGCCCAAACTACTCCTAAATTACAAAAATCAAAATTAAACTAAATAAAAAACCTAAAACATCTAAAAACTAAAAATAACCAGTAAAACAAGCATATTTTTACTTCCTCATCTAATGAAAACGGGAAAATCTTTAGTTTTGTTTCATCTGGAGACAAGTTCCAATATTTAGCATTCCTCATCTTTTTACAGAACTGTCTCATGTGCTGAATAGGATCTTGCCCAGTAGTTCCTTTGAATTGTAGGGCTGCCACCTCTGAAATAATGGATGAGTCTATTTCAAAACTAGCAAATTCTTCAGAAGTATCACCCTTCAACTGTTGAAATCCTTAGATATGATCCCTTTTGTCTTTTTCCTTTAATGTGGACTGGAACGCCCTGGCAAACTCTTCTATTAATTCCTCCCTTGATTTAAAGTGATATTGAGGGTAAACTGAGAACCATTGCTTAGCCACTCCTCCGAGGGAGAGAGGGAATAGCTTCAGTCTTATCTCATTTGCGTGGTTCCTTTGTGTATGTCAGAGTTAACAAACTCAAAAAATTTCATTGCATGGAGAACAGGATCCTCTCCAGGCAGTCCTTTGAATTTAGGCAAACAAAGTGCTTCCAATATCAAGGAAGGGGTTATGTCCTTATGTTGCTCAATGCAACTGTTGTCTTGCTCCTTAACATGCTCTTCTTTATCTTTAGCTTGTTTATGTTCAATGTCCTGCAAGAAACAATAAGAAGCACTAAAGGAAGAAGCTTTGTTAGCATTATAAATTTTAAATACCTCCTCTTCATCTTCAATTCTTAGAGTCATAGTTCCCTTCTTTACTTGAATAGTGGCATCTCCTGTTGGCAAAAATGGTCATCCCAATATAATAGGGACATCCCTGTCTTCAACCATGTCCAAAACCACAAAGTCAACTGGGAAAATAAATTTTCCCACATTCATTAGCACATCCTCTATTATCCCTCTTGGGTAAATAAGAGTTCTATCAGCTAGCTGCAAATACATGTTAGAAGGTTGTGGTTCCTGCAAATTCAATTTTCTAAAAATAGATAGGGGCATTAGATTCACACTTGAACCCAAATCACATAGTGCATTGAAAGAATTATTACCGATTGAACAGGGAACAACAAAGGTTCCTTGATCTTTAAGCTTAGGTGGTAATTTATTCATCAGCATTGCAGAAAAATCTTCATTTAAGTTTACTATCTCTGCTTCTTCCAATTTATTTTTATTAAAAATTATTTCTTTTAAAAACTTCACATATTTAGGCACTTCAGAGACAATTTCAGCAAAGGGAATATTGACATGCAATTTTCTAAGCTTTTCTAACAACTTAATTGCTTGCCTATCATTATAAAAAGTTTTCGAACAATGGGGGGAAGAGTTACTTACCTGCTGAGGCTCCATTTTAGCCTTCTTTTCTTCACTTCCCTCCGAAATGTCCTTCGTCGTAATGATTGGTTTCTCCTCTGCGGTGAAGATAGCATTGTACTTCTCATTTGGATTTGGTTCCACTTGACTTAGAAGTGCTCATTTTTCCCTTTGAGTCAATAAATTTACCAAGGTTGAGACTTGATCTTTTATTGAGTTCTGGCCTTCTGTAGTGGTACTTATTAATTTTTCTACATTTTTGAACCTCTCATCCACTTGTCCCATTAAGTTGTTAAAGTCATTCCAACTGGGACCTCTACCACCTTGAGCTCGGTTATGTAAATGTGGTGGCTTGTAGACATTCTGGTTCTGACCATGTGATTTTTGTTGGCCTCCCCATGGGAAATTAGGGTGGTTCCTCCATCCGAGATTATAAGTGTTGGAGTGGAGGTCATTCTGTGCCTTGTTTCCTATAAAGTTCACCTCTTCGGTGGAGTCTTTACAATCATGACCGGTTATTCCACAGAAATTACAGGAAGCTATAGTTGTCTTGGTTTCAATGGCCTTGAGCCTTTCTTCAGTTTTTTCCATGAAACTAGCTAAAACTCCCATATACCGATGTCCGTGTCTTTGCATATATTTTAGCATGGCTTCTTGCATTCCGGCTTTTGGATCAAAATCCCTTTGGCCTACAACATTGACTTCTTCCAATTGGCTCTCAAATGCCATGCATTTCCATTCATCACTAGTTGCTACTACATTTGCCTGAGTCTGCATTGCCATTAGAGTCTCTATCTTCTTAGTCATTGCTTCCAATTTTGTTTCGAGGGCTGTTTTTGTGTCTACCATATAAATTCCTGTCTACTGGGTCTTTCTTCCGGCTTGTCTTTCTCCTGCCGACCACTGAACATTATTCTGAACTATCTCAGTCATTATTTCATAAGCCTCAGTGGATGTCTTCTTTCCGAAAAATCCTCCACAAGCAGTGTCTATAACACCTCTAGTCTGCATTGTGATACTATTTTACAAAATGTGAACCAACTGCCATTTGGTAAAACCATGATGAGGGAAGCTCCTAAGTAGATCTTGAAATCTCTCCCATGCCTCATGCATTGATTCTCCTTCATTTTGAGCGAACCCAGATATGTCAGCTCTCAGCTTTGCAGATTTTGCGAGAGGAAATTATTTATTAAAAAATTTAGTCTTCAGGTCCTCCTAAGTGGAAATAGAATTTGGTGCAAGTGAATCCAACCATAGTTGTGCCTTCCCCTGCAGTGAGAAAGAGAACAACCTTAACTTGATGGCCTCCAGTGTCACACCTTGACACTTGACAGTGTTAGCAATCTTCTGAAATCTCTCAAGATGAGCATTCTGGTCTTTAGAAAGTAAGCCAGAGAATTGCACTGAGGACACCATTAAAATCAGTGCTGGTTTCAGTTCGAAATTAGTGGCATCAATTGCCGGATAGTTGACGCTGTCTGCCACGTCCGTAGTTGGAGTGAAGTACTCGTTCAACATGAGTTCGTTCTCCATTGCTAGTGCTGTCTTCTCAACAAACGGAGTGTTCTTTCAATTTCTGGATCAAATCTCAATTTAGGGCTGAGACCGTGTCTGCATACACCAAAGGAAACTAAATTAGAATGGTTCTTAGAAAAATAAAATAAAATAGAATTAAACTAATAATTATAATAAACTAATTTAAACAAAAATAGATAAATTAAAATCAAAAAATAAAATAAAAAGAAACAGATAAATAAATAAACAAAATAAAATGCCAAAAGTAACTAGAATCTCGTTCAATTAATATTGCTAAACACTCCCTAACAACAGTGCCAAAAACTTGTTACGGCTCAGGTAAGTGTATCTGATCGTAACTCGTAATAATAGTGGAGTATATTTAAGACTTTAACACTCCGAATGTCAAACCCACAGGAAATGCGCGAGTACCAACGTAATAAAGACTCTATGTTATTTAGGCTAAAGAAAATTGTGATTAAGAATTGCACGAATTAACACTGAAATAGAATAGTAATTCAAACGATGCGCAAGAACGAGTTAAGACAATTATGGAAGGCCTAGGGGAACCAGGTTCACTAATAATTAGCTCCTAGATTTACTAATTAATTATTATGAGTTCTAATTCCTAGTTGAAAGCTAATCACTCACTCTAAAATTACTAACACCCAATGATCATGCAATCTTAATAGTCTTCTTCCTAAGAACTACCATGTTTGGTCAGGCAAGACAATTAAAGGAGAGAGCATTAAGCAACGATGAGTTTGTTAATCTAATAACTGATTAAAAACAAGCAATTATCCTTAATTCGGCGTAAAACGCGAGTTCTTTTATTCCAAGAGTTCCGTTAACAAACCGTGGTACGATCGCCGCCAATTAAGTTAATTAATTGAAGGTTGATCAGACCCTATAGGATTAAGCATGCTAGAGATAAAACAATAAACAGAATACTAGAAACTCATAAAACTAATTAAATAAATATCAAAAGCATAATAAAAGACCCCCCATCACCCCTAGTGATAGATTTAGCTACTCATGACAACTGATAATAACATAAATTCATACATAAAGCCACAAAAATCCATCATAAAGAGTATAAGTCTAAACCGGGACACCCTTTCGGTATGACAATGGTCCTTAAGCACGTTCTTTGCGTCCTCACGAGCTCCGGTAGCAAAATAGGATTGGCAAGAAGCTCCAAGCATTCAAAACTCAATGAAAATAGCAAGTGATTTGTAAGAGACTCTCCAAAAAGTGGGCAGAGAATCAAAATTCGGTCAAAATGTCTCTAGAGTAGGCTAAGATTGCCTTTTTATAGGCAAAGATGTAAATTAGGTCATCTGGCTTCAAATCTGCATGTTATGGGCTGTGGTACGGCGTACTACATTTATTCACGGCCGTACCGAACTTTGCTTGTGACGCTGGCCCACACTTGTGCATTATGCACTCTCTAAAACTTGCCAGTTTTTGATCTGTTCTCGCATCTTTTGCTCCGAGTGATGTCTTTATGATATTTCTTCAAAATGGGGCATAAGTAAGCACTTTTATACTTTAAATAGCACAAAAAGACATATTTAAATACTAAAAATACCCTATAAAAGTAGACAAGTTGGTGTGTTAATAGTAATGTCCTGTCAATGCTCGTGTTTCCCACTTCCCTAAAAAATTGACATGATGTAGGCGGTTATACTCCTTGCACACTTGCACTTTAACCTCAGGGAACAGATTTGGAGGCTTGTGTATAAATACTCCTTGACCCCAACACTTCACTACTTTTACTTCAATGCGAGCTTACCAGTCTCCATTGGTGTATGCCTCCAAGTCCAATCCAAGCTCTAATCATCCTACCAGAAAAGGTAATGTACAACCCAACTGTTGACGAATCGGTTGCATGGCATCAAGCTAAGGTAATTTTACCTTACTTGAATGATCTTCCTTTTAATCCAGATCATTCTGCTGCTTACTTAGGACCCGTTTTTTCCTTGTAAAGTTTTCCAGAAAAATTTAAAAATGTCTTTCCAACCTCCTTGAGTTCGACCTCTACTCCCACGGCTAAATTTGTGAAGGTATTTCCTCTTTTAGTCCTTTGATGGTCAGGTCAGTCTTACATGACATGTTACTTATTTATATACTTGTATCTCAGGAAATGAGGACTATCTCTTCAAAGAAAGACATTTCTGAAAAGTGTACTTCTAAGATATCTCCCTCTGTCGAGGATGTCACCATGTCGAGCACTGAGAAGGTGTTCTTTTATTTTGTAATTACTTGAACTTATGTAAGAAAACCTCTTCATTCATATATCTCAACAGGATTTTCCTGACAAACAAGTTGTGGAAGTATCTGACAACCCTTTGTAAATAACTGTCTTTCCTGTTGTTTCTTCACCTACACAGGTATTTATCTTGTATTATAATTTACAAGTATTAAACAACAGTTCATGACTGCTTCTTTTGAATTTAGATTCCTGCAGGATGCACCAGAAACCCATCAAGTACAATCTGTCGAACATTCCTCACCAATGGATGTGAACACAGTGCAACTAAATCCTCAATCAGGGAATCCCCTTTTGACCTTCCCCCAATGGATGATACCGTTCCTGTCGAAGAGCAAATTTCTTCCCCCAGGTCCTTGAGAACGTACCTTCTGTGGTAATTATGGCAGAATGTTTTGATATGGATCAACTATTTGACAACCTGACCAATCCTGTTGCTCAGCCTGCTCCAACGGCTAACCCTATGTCGCAAGACAACAACTTTGAAAAGGGTGATACTAAAGTAGTAGATGAGCTGATTGACTTACTTTCAGGATCCAGCAACAAAAATTCTCCTTTGTCAGCTCGCTCTTCCACTTTGCATGGAGATGACCTCAATGACAGGATCACTAAACTATTCGAAGAATTAAAGGGACTCTTCAAATACTCTTTCGACAACCTCTGCCTCGACGAAGAAATTAGCGGCAAATTGACCCATGTGGTCAGAGAGATCAACAAATATTACAAGCACTTGCCTCCTTTCCATCGAGGAATGTTCAGTGTTGTGCGAGTTTATTGAAGAACTGACTCCCAAATTGTTAAAACTCAACAATGGTATCCTACCATTTCAACAAGCTGAGAAGGAGAAACAGAACCTTTACGACAAGCTGAAAACTATCAAGTCCAACAAAGCAGCATTGGCCAGTAAGGACACACTCAACCAAACCAGTAAGTTTGCATTGGAGCAGACAATCACACGCTTGGAATCAGAAGTAGCAAATGCCAAAATACAGCTGCAAGAAGTCACTGAAGAATCTGCTTCCAATTATGAGCAAATGAAGTCACTCGACCATGAGTTGCGCACCAGTGCTGCAGAGGCCACTTGCATAATGTCGAAACTTGACAGTCTTGAAGTCAATTATGTGAATGTTGTAGCTGTCAAGGAAGAGCTTGTCAACACTTGGGAGGAGATCAAGAAAACTTCGTTCTAGTTTTCTATAGTTTATGTTTATTTTCCTATTTATGTCGAACATTTCCATTTCGACCATCTGCTTGTATATTTTATATGATGAACTGACTTCGATTTGAATGTTATCAATCAATCACTTCACTGTCCCCATCTTGCAAGTTTAACTTGGCGCCTTTAACTTCAGTTTCTTGTAATAAAACCTCAATTAAAGCATTGACCAATTAAATGGACCTGAAAGCCTTATTATTAACACCAAATTTTCTTATAAATAGAGGCAGGCATATTGCTTGCCACTTTCACATTAGAATCTTCACTCCTTGCTTTGCGACAAATCTCTTGAGTTTTCTTTCCTCAACTTTCTAAATCTTCTAAGAAATTTTGCTCCAACCTCTATTAAAACCCAATGAAAGTTTGCTGTCGCAAAGCCAAACCAACTAAAAAGATAATATGGGAAAAATCTTTACTTCCCTTAATCCTCATATCTTTTTTTTCTTTTCCTACTTCATATGGGAACCAGGTGGCCTTATTTTCGGGGCTTTCCCCGAAGATCTTTGTCTACACAGTGAAGTTCTTCTTGAGACTAGACAACTTACGTAATTTTAGCTGTAAGACTAGATAATTCAAGTAATGTGCTTGTTTCAGTGTTACAAGCTAATTCTGAATGAAAAGGGTTCACACATCCTCTCTCTTCCTCCTCTCATCAAAGACCCTTTCTTGGCATATTTTCCAAGTTGCCTATAAGAACGATCTTCAACCTCTGGAGATGAGTCAAGATCACCTAATCTTGAAAAACTGGTGGTGATCGAGCCTTTGAAGTTAAACTCTTTTGAATCAAGCTCCTTCACACATTTTCAACATCATCGTCGCCCAACTTGACCCAACAGATCGAGATTCGATGACAAAATATTATTTTGGGCTTCTCCACTCATTCTATTTCAAACTCCAAGATCAAAGAATATCTTCAACACAGGGCATCCTAGTACTTAGGAACAATTTTTTTTTATGTTCTTGTATCCAGGCAAACAGTCATTTTGACTTTGTAATTGTAATTAAACTTTGCCAAATGGCTCATGAATAATATTCCTTTTCATACCTTGATCTTTACTTCGCACATTGTCGGTTTATATGATTTTAAATATTTGCTATTTATAGATTTTATTCTGAGACCAAAATTCACTTCGACAAGCACATATGCATTGCCTGAAAAGACTTTATCAACTTTAAATGGTCATTCCCATTTAGGAGACCATTTCCCAAATTCTCTACACTTTTTATCCATTGGCAAAATAACTTTCCACACTGAGTCTTAAATCGTTTGTAATTAACTCGACTATCATAGAATTTGGTTATTCTTTTTTTTTGTCGAATTAAATGTTCTAGGGCAATAATCCTCTCATCATGTACTTCATTTAGTTCATTAAACATTAAATTCCTGTATTGGTCAACTGGCAATTCTTCCTTTTTTGAATCCTTAATGAACCAAGGTTTATTTCGACAGGCAAAACAACATTATGTCCATACACTAGCTTGTAAGGTGTTGTGCCTATCGATTTCTTAGGAGAATTTCTGCATGCCCAAAGAACTTGTTCTAAGGTTGTGTGCTAACTCCATGGATACCTACCAATATGTTTCTTTATCAAGCCAATGATTATTCTATTCATGGCCTTGACCTGGCCATTCGCCTGAGCATAATATGGTGTTGAAGTAACCATTTTAGTCCTTCTTGATTCAACATATTCGATATCCCTTCTTCCAACAAACACAGTTCCTTGGTCTGTTGTTATTGTTTGGGGTATGTCAAATCGACAAACAATGTGATTCTCAATAAAATCGACAATGTCTTGTTGCATCACTTCCTTTAAGCTACTGCTTCTACCCACTTGGTAAAATAATCAACACCTACTAAAATGTACTTATGGCCTTTTGATGAAGTAGGGTGTATTTGACCAATGAGATCTAACACCCACCCTCTAAATAGCTAAGGTTTGATGATGGAATGTAACTCACTAGAGGAACATTTTCTATATGGCCATGCTTTTGACATTCTTCACAGGATTTTGCAAACATAATGCAATCATTCACTAATGTTGGCCAATATATACTCTGTCTTCTCAATGTACATTTCATTTTCTCACCTGCTTGGTGAGCACCACAAATTCCTTCATGAACCTCTGCCAAAGCCAAGTACTTTTTCACTTAGGCACATTTCCAAATTCCCGTCGATAGATTTTCTATACAAAGCTGCCATCACAACGAACTTTGTTTTTTTATACTTAATTTTCCTGTCGACACTTAAGTTTGGGTTTTCCAAATATTCTATGATTAGTCTCCTCTAATCATCTCTATTCGACATGCTGGTAACGAAAATATCTGTAACACCCCGATTTCGGAGCGCTACTGTGCAACCCAATCTAATGCTGAAAACATTTAATGCTTGTATGCTTTGGGTTAAAGAGTACTCTTATGTATTTCGCAATGGAAAAACAGAAGTAATTTTTTTTTTCTTTTCATATTCTTTCCTTTGAAACCCTTTTCAAAAATGAGACATAGAGTACTACAGTTTTCTAAATGATGCCAATTCAAACTTTTGCAATTATCAGAGTATAATGCATCACAAATAATACTTCACATAACATAATCATTTCGCACTAAGGCGAGATTTTCTGAAAAGAATAATTACAAAACAACCAATACACAATCCTAAGCTAAGCTGGCTGACAACTATAACTCTTACTGAGAAACAGCTCAGCAAGATCAAACACGAAGTACTCAGAGGAATCTTCCTCCACTGGCTCAATCTTCAATGCTCCTAAAAGATGAAGTCGCAAATACCATCAACTCCATCTGGAAGTGACATCCATAAGGACATCCAATCCAACAACAGTGCAAGGGTAAATCCTTTGTCCACGAGTTTATCATAGGCTATGTCGCATGCAAACAATATATACATATATAATACAACAACACTCTTTTATATACATATACATACTTAATAGACCGCACACAATCAGCATGGTATATCAAGCATTGCATGTAAGCAACCAACACAACCAACAGATCAACAATCAAGTCACTACAATGTCAAACCGTTGCATGTGAGCAGGCAAGTCTATCAACAGATAAGTGATCAAGTCATCACAATATCCAATTCATCAACAATTCCTCACATATCATAAATGCGGTTAGCTATGCATGTCAATGCAGTATGGCTAGTTTGTGTATACACCTGCAGCCTTAAACAAGGTCGGCGAGGCGAGGAACTTTATTTCCCAGCGTCCAAATCAACTCCCTACCAAGGGTATTGCCACAAAGGCTTGCCACACATTAGGCTTTACGCCACACGGGCATGCGGTGACAACTCGTCCTTTTGAAGTCCTGAAGACAATCAAACGCTCCGAGTGTCGATGCTCAATGGTCAGTATACATCCAAACAAATTCAACAACATGGCATGCTCACCGTAGGGAGCGCCCGAGTAATGTTTTAATTAATCAATGCAGATCGACGACACCTCAACTCACTCACTCTACTTAGTGAATTTTCATGCTTCCAATTCTTATATTACCTAGGTGAGGTTGTACCAAAATAAATAACTCATTTAGCTTTGGGTCATTGGAACCCGAGTTTCATCAAATTCTTTATCTAGCATGGTTCCATTTCTACTTATCTATAAGCTTAGGCTAGTCATACTACAACCCTCATGCTTATTTTTAAACCAAAATACCTTTAACAATTACTTAGAGTGCAAACACAGGACACAAAGTCCGGGTGCTCAGTGCGAACAGCTAGTCTTAATCTCGGATCGTAACTCTAGGCACGTGTCTGGAACACTAGGCTCAACTTTTAGGTTAAGGTACTAGGCACGCCATACGGAACACTAGGTCCAATCCTAAACCAAGAAAATGCACGCATAAACAGGACATTAAATCCCAAAGACAGACACATAGTCCATATGCTCAATAGGAACACTAGGTTCCCTATGATTTAATCTTTCAAAAACTCGATCTTTGAACTCTCTTTCTCTATTCTTTTATCACTCCTATGTATCTGAAAATACTCTTTTAGTTCTAGGTCGTTGAAACCCTAGTTGTGTTAAATAACACACTGGAAGAATTCCCAGGAAAGAGAGGTGGTGCGAACACTCTTAATTACCAAGTCTTTCCTAGCCAGAATTTCCCAGCGCATCATTTAACTCAACCGTTTTATAAATCGTACTTTTTATTTCAAATTCTTTTCTTTACTATCATTCCATTGAAATTTCCTTGCAAGCTTTGGCTAGTTATACGAAAACCCTCACGCTTACTTTTAACTCAAAATGCCCTTAACAATTTGCTTACGAAATCGAATTGAACGTGGAATCGCATCAGTTCTCGATGTAAATCGTCAACCAATAACAGTCGATCAACGCATTATTAATTAACCCATTATCCTCAACAATATTATCCAAATTCCAATCAATTCCAAGTTCCAATAAATCCAACATGATTCAAGGAAAACAACATCAATCATAATGCCTCACAGGGCCAAAGACATGCTATAGCATTTCAACAGCATATAACAATTCAATAGGCTACAACATGCTCCACAGTTTCATCAACTTCAAGTCTAATCAAATCACTCAAACAAGATTTAAGTCACGCAATACAATTCAATTTGCCACGCAGGGCCAAAAGCATGCTACAACATTTCCAACAACACATAAAAGTACTACAAGTACTACCACACTATCAAACAATCAAACAAGCAACAAACAAGGCGAAAAGCCCAAACTCATTATATAAGAATTTCCCTTACCTTGGGCGCTTTAACAATGCACGCAAGTTACTTCAAAACCATCGTCAAGTCGCACCTCGCGCGTATCCTAAGCACGAACCTTGACAACGCAAACTTAACACAATTAGAACTAAAACTCAGTCCTAATGCCGCTAGGGCAGCCACGGCTTAGGCATCCTAAAGCCTAGGAATTACTTGACTTAATCCCTAATTGGTGCTATCTAGCCATATGCCAAGGTACATATTCAAACCATGCAAGTTTTGAAACTTTTTCAAAAGCTAAGCACTTAGAAAATATCAAAACCCAAAACTTACCAATTGGAATAGTGTTTTACCAAATGAATAGTGTTTTTCCAAACTTAAACCACTTTTTAAAACATTAAAACATGTTATAAAATTCTAGAAACAATTTCCTTATTGTTGTGAAACAATTCTCAAAACATAACACAATTCTTTTCCCAAAATTAAACCTCTATGAAAGATTTTGCTAAACCAAGTCTCTACCCACTTTTCACAACATATTTTAGGCCTAAACAAATTTAGTATCATGTTCCAAAACACCATAAGGCCCACGGTTTAAAGCTTCAAAAACAACTCCAAAGTTTCAAGCTATTAACTTCTAAGTCATTACAAATTTTGTTCAATCAAAACTTCTTATCAAAACCAACTTATTTACCACTTTAATACAATTAAAAACAAGTTCAAACCCACTCAAATCATGCCTAAAAGTTACTGTTTTGATGGCCCTAAAACAGCCCCAAAAATCCATTTGTTTCAAACAATTTTTCAAAGCTCCACACATAGAAATCTTTATAGCTTTAAAGTTCTAACCAAAACCAACTTCTTAAACACTTTAATCACTTTGAAAACAATTTAAAACATCCCCTAAACCATGCTTAGGAGCCACGGTTCCAGCCCCTACAAAATCCCCAAATTATTTTCACAAAACTTGTTAAACATGCATATTGACTAGTTTCCAAACTAATCAAGTATAACCCATCAAAGAACTAACTTTAAATCAACAAAATCAAACCAAAACAACCTTGAACAGCCCCTAATTTCGTTCATCCCCAAAACCTAGGGTTTCCCCAAATTTCAATTACCAAAAACAAGCTTAATCATTGAAGGAAACAAAGGGCTAAAAGACTAGTCATGCATATCTAGCTAAATCTAACACCTTTAAGCAAAAATGATTCCTAAAACCAACCAAACCCATTCATGGCAGCCAAGAAGAAAAGGAAATTGGTTAGGACTCTTACCAACCAAGATGATGATGATTGATCATGAAGGAAGAAGAAAGGATGGAAGGAATCAAGGATTAAGGACTAAAACTTCAAGTTTCTCCAAGATCTTGAACTTTCTCTCTCCAGAATTTTTTTTTCTGAAACCTTCAACAATGAAAGAATGGATGGATCTGATCTTGAGCAAGGGAGAAGGCCACGAAATTTTTGAGGGCAAGAATGGAAAGGAAAAGTTCATTTAGTTCCAACTTAACCAATTAGTTACTAACTAACTAAGTTAACTACCTACAAATTACTAATTAACCAATCATAATAAAACACATGTCATGGAAGGTTCTAAAAGTCCATATTCAGCTCCCCTAGCACATGTGCAGCTGCCATACATCCCCTTGGCCCACAGGTTTCGTTTAAATCACGTTTTGTGCGTTCTAAGCTCGGCCAAGATTACTGACGTTCTGGCGTATATTAGGAATTTAATACTAAAAACTCCCAAAAATAATTCTAATTATAACCCCACACCCAAAAATCACAAATATTCCTCGTGGCA
Organism: Calophaca sinica; assembly: GCA_037113605.1. NCBI lineage: Eukaryota > Viridiplantae > Streptophyta > Magnoliopsida > Fabales > Fabaceae > Calophaca > Calophaca sinica. The sequence goes on along the minus strand of CM073734.1, from coordinate 15,913,919 downwards.
TAAGAAAAGTATCTATGTATCTCGTTTTCTCGAAATGCGAACGAAACGTCGCAATTAAGCGATCTCGGCCATAGAAAATACGCTAAATATTTTCTGATGCCCAAAAATTCTAGAAATATTACAATAAATCCTAAATATTGGAAAATGATAAGATCTCAAATTTTATAAAATTTGGATCACGTTTGGGCATGTTTCAGTTAGAAACACACACAATAGCCTATCTACTACAGTAATTCAATGTAATTCTCGCAGCGTAATAAAAACTGTAAATTAGTGAGGATCACTAATTTCAATTTCTCTTATCATATAGATATTATTCAATCAATAAAATTATCAAAACAAAATCATTAAAATAATAGTCATATTAAATATGACATAAAACAGACGATTAATACTATAACTAAATAATAAAAATCCAAACTATGACTTCAAAATAACTATTAAGTCCTAAAATTATTTTTCATTCAATAAAATAATTTTCTTTAATCAAACAACAATCTTTCACATTTTTCGATATTAATTCATATTAAAAACAGTATACGTCTACACTGTCTCTTAATCTGAATTAATTGTTAAAACAGTAAATTGTTCACAATAAATCTTTGTTGTTCTTCATACTTTTAACAAACCATTGAGGTCATGACTCTCTATGATTTATTTTCAAGTAGTTGGAACTACAAAATAATTTTCATAAAAATTGGGATGTTACATTACCACCCTCCTTAAAAAAAAATTTCGTCCTCGAAAATTAACTTATAAACCAAAACAAAACCAAAATGATGAAAAGTCATAACTTAATACTAAACATATCATAAATATGAACTTTGAAATTTAATACAACATAATAATTTTTCACTCAATAATCAAACACAAAGCATACATTTTATTCATATATCCTTACTAAAGTAAGGCACTACATCATCAACTTAAAACGTTTACAAAACACAATACTGCACGTCCATGTTGAAGAAGTCCTCGCGTATGACGCTTTATTCCAATCTACGATCACGAACACAATCACAAACACGGTCACGAACACGTACAGTCACGAACACGCACAGTCACGAACATAGCCACGACGACACTGGGTTACGGCTACATGCTCACATCAACGAAACTTTAAAACCTTCCAGGAACCCGCGGTTTGGAATCATGAAGACAGAGAAGGATTGTCACGATTAACAACCACAGAATTACTAACAACATTATTACATTCAGAAATGTGAGAGGATCCATCACAAAAATCATCCTAAGGCTCGCGGTTTGCAGGAGAAACAAGAAGATGAAGGTTTGGTTTTTCTCACACTAAAACTCACCACACTTCAAACTAAGAATGAAAACAAACTCCTCTCCCCTTATATATAAGTGGGGTTGGCCAATGGTCAAAGAAAATAAGATAACTCACAAGAAAAGATAAGGAAGGAATCTTAGATGTCTTACAATATCAACACTAATAATGGACTCACATCCCCCCTTGTTAATGAGACGAAATCGGCAAGAAAGAAAGGAAGGAAAAGTGACCCCTACCCAAAATTCTATTAAGCCCTCAATGTGTTTAAGAACAAAGACAAGGTGGGATAGGATTCTTTAAAATGTCCAATCAATAGTCATCATGCACCATATTCCTTCCCCTAAGTCTCACCTACTCCAAAATGTTCTCTTGACTTAGCCCTCATGGTTTCTGCATCGCACCAATTTACAGTGTCAGGGTAATGTCAGCGTGTCGGTTGCTTGGTTGGTGACCAATCACGTAAAATAAATTATCAAGAGAAATTTAATTCAACGCGCTCTAAAATATTCGCGTATAAGAAATACGCTCACAAAATAATCACATTTAATTATACAATAATCATAGTCACATATATTGTAATACGAAAAGTATATTATAAATTTGAATTTTGTAATCTAATATAATAATAACATACGTCACAGAGTTAAAACGCTTACGTGGTTTATACTTAGAACCATGCACACACAATAATACGTATAATACGATAATTATAGCGTCACCTACGGATAATCTCTCTCGTAAATCTCGGCCTGCTCAGCTCCATTGTGTCACATTTCCTGAGATGAAGTCTTCAGAGGATGAGATCTCTGCTCTACTTGGGGTGTAGACACGTCCCTTAGTGGTTGGTCTTGTAGTTTCAACATTGTCGACAATCGACTCAGCTCGTGGTACTTTGCAGTCTCTGGATAGATATCCCAATTCCTTGCAGTTAAAGCATAATCCTTCCGTGGTTGGATTACTGTTAACGTTGTGCTCCTCATCTTCACCGTTGAAGTAGTGCGTCTTCGGCTATCGATACTTGTGATTCCCTCTTTTGTCTACCATGTAGACATATCCTTCAGTAGTTGGGCACGCAACCTTCGCAGCATCCACATTTGGCAATTGATAGTCCTTAGAAATATGTCCTGGCTACTTGCAGTCACAGCATAGTCGGTCCTTCGATGAGTATTCTTCAGCTAACTGTTTCTTGCTTCCACATTAATGACAGTTCCACTTCAACTCCTGGTCATTCTCAATAGCCTACATATATAATACAACAACACTCTTTTATATACATATACATACTTAATAGACCACACACAATCAGCATGGTATATCAAGCATTGCATGTAAGCAACCAACACAACCAACAGATCAACAATCAAGTCACTACAATGTCAAACCGTTGCATGTGAGCAGGCAAGTCTATCAACAGATAAGTGATCAAGTCATCACAATATCCAATTCATCAACAATTCCTCACATATCATAAATGCGGTTAGCTATGCATGTCAATGCAGTATGGCTAGTTTGTGTATACACCTGCAGCCTTAAACAAGGTCGGCCAGACGAGGAACTTTATTTCCCAACGTCCAAATCAACTCCCCTACCAAGGGTATTGCCACAAAGGCTTGCCACACATTAGGCTTTCTGCCACACGGGCATGCAGTGACAACTCGACCTTTTGAAGTCCTGAAGGCAATCAAACGCCCGAAAGTGTCGATGCTCAAAGGTCAGTATACATCCAAACAAATTCAACAACATGGCATGCTCACCGTAGGGAGCGCTCGAGTAATGTTTTAATTAATCAATGCGGATCGACGACACCTCAACTCACTCACTCTACTTAGTGAATTTTCATGCTTCCAATTCTTATATTACCTAGGTGAGGTTGTACCAAAATAAATAACTCATTTAGCTTTGGGTCATTGGAACCCGAGTTTCATCAAATTCTTTATCTAGCATGGTTCCATTTCTACTTATCTATAAGCTTAGGCTAGTCATACTACAACCCTCATGCTTATTTTTAAACCAAAATACCTTTAACAATTACTTAGAGTGCAAACACAGGACACAAAGTCCGGTGCTCAATTGCGAACGCTAGTCTTAATCTCGGATCGTAACTCTAGGCACGTAATGCGAACACTAGGCTCAACTTTTAGGTTAAGGTACTAGGCACGCCATACGGAACACTAGGTCCAATCCTAAACCAAGAAAATGCACGCATAAACAGGACATTAAATCCCAAAGACAGACACATAGTCCATATGCTCAATAGGAACACTAGGTTCCCTATGATTTAATCTTTCAAAAACTCGATCTTTGAACTCTCTTTCTCTATTCTTATATCACTCCTATGTATCTGAAAATACTCTTTTAGTTCTAGGTCGGTGGAACCCTAGTTGTGTTAAATAACACCTTTGGAAGAATTCCCAGGAAAGAGAGGTGGTGCGAACACTCTTAATTACCAAGCCTTTCCTAGCCAGAATTTCCCAGGCGCATCATTTAACTCAACCGTTTTCGCAAATCGTACTTTTTATTTCAAATTCTTTTCTTTACTATCATTCCATTGAAATTTCCTTGCAAGCTTTGGCTAGTTATACTAAAACCCTCACGCTTACTTTTAACTCAAAATGCCCTTAACAATTTGCTTACGAAATCAGAATTCGGCTTGTGGAATCGCATCAGATTTACCGATGTAAATCGTCAACCAATAACAGTCGATCAACGCATTATTAATTAACCCATTATCCTCAACAATATTATCCAAATTCCAATCAATTCCAAGTTCCAATAAATCCAACATGATTCAAGGAAAACAACATCAATCATAATGCCTCACAGGCCAAAGACATGCTATAGCATTTCAAACAGCATATAACAATTCAATAGGCTACAACATGCTCCACAGTTTCATCAACTTCAAGTCTAATCAAATCACTCAAACAAGATTTAAGTCACGCAATACAATTCAATTTGCCACGCAGGGCCAAAAGCATGCTACAACATTTCCAACAACACATAAAAGTACTACAAGTACTACCACACTATCAAACAATCAAACAAGCAACAAACAAGGCAAAAAGCCCAAACTCATTATATAAGAATTTCCCTTACCTTGGGCGCTTTAACAATCCACGCAAGTTACTTCAAAACCATCGTCAAGTCGCACCTCGCGCGTATCCTAAGCACGAACCTTGACAACGCAAACTTAACACAATTAGAACTAAAACTCAGTCCTAATGCCGCTAGGGCAGCCACGGCTTAGGCATCCTAAAGCCTAGGAATTACTTGACTTAATCCCTAATTGGTGCTATCTAGCCATATGCCAAGGTACATATTCAAACCATGCAAGTTTTGAAACTTTTTCAAAAGCTAAGCACTTAGAAAATATCAAAACCCAAAACTTACCAATTGGAATAGTGTTTTACCAAATGAATAGTGTTTTTCCAAACTTAAACCACTTTTTAAAACATTAAAACATGTTATAAAATTCTAGAAACAATTTCCTTATTGTTGTGAAACAATTCTCAAAACATAACACAATTCTTTTCCCAAAAATTAAACCTCTATGAAAGATTTTGCTAAACCAAGTCTCTACCCACTTTTCACAACATATTTTAGGCCTAAACAAATTTAGTATCATGTTCCAAAACACCATAAGGCCCACGGTTTAAAGCTTCAAAAACAACTCCAAAGTTTCAAGCTATTAACTTCTAAGTCATTACAAATTTTGTTCAATCAAAACTTCTTATCAAAACCAACTTATTTACCACTTTAATACAATTAAAAACATGTTCAAACCCACTCAAATCATGCCTAAAAGTTACTGTTTTGATGGCCCTAAAACAGCCCCAAAAATCCATTTGTTTCAAACAATTTTTCAAAGCTCCACACATAGAAATCTTTATAGCTTTAAAGTTCTAACCAAAACCAACTTCTTAAACACTTTAATCACTTTGAAAACAATTTAAAACATCCCCTAAACCATGCTTAGGAGCCAAGGTTCCAGCCCCTACAAAATCCCCAAATTATTTTCACAAAACTTGTTAAACATGCATATTGACTAGTTTCCAAACTAATCAAGTATAACCCATCAAAGAACTAACTTTAAATCAACAAAATCAAACCAAAACAACCTTGAACAGCCCCTAATTTCGTTCAGCCCCAAAACCTAGGGTTTCCCCAAATTTCAATTACCAAAAACAAGCTTAATCATTGAAGGAAACAAAGGGCTAAAAGACTAGTCATGCATATCTAGCTAAATCTAACACCTTTAAGCAAAAATGATTCCTAAAACCAACCAAACCCATTCATGGCAGCCAAGAAGAAAAGGAAATTGGTTAGGACTCTTACCAACCAAGATGATGATGATTGATCATGAAGGAAGAAGAAAGGATGGAAGGAATCAAGGATTAAGGACTAAAACTTCAAGTTTCTCCAAGATCTTGAACTTTCTCTCTCAGAATTTTTTCTGAAACCTTCCACAATGAAAGAATGGATGGATCTGATCTTGAGCAAGGGAGAAGGCCACGAAATTTTTGAGGGCAAGAATGGAAAGGAAAAGTTCATTTAGTTCCAACTTAACCAATTAGTTACTAACTAACTAAGTTAACTACCTACAAATTACTAATTAACCAATCATAATAAAACACATGTCATGGAAGGTTCTAAAAGTCCATATTCAGCTCCCCTAGCACATGGGCAGCGGCCATACATCCCCCTTGGCCACAGGTATCGTTTAAATCACGTTTCGCGTTCTCGCTCAACCGGGTGCACGACGTTACGCGTATATTAGGAATTTAATACTAAAAACTCCCAAAAATAATTCTAATTATAACCCCACACCCAAAAATCACAAATATTCCTCGTGGCATAAGAAAAGTATCTATGTATCTCGTTTTCTCGAAATGCGAACCGAAACGTCGCAATTAGGCAGTCTCTGGCCATAGAAAATACACTAAATATTTTCTGATGCCCAAAAATTCTAGAAAAATTACAATAAATCCTAAATATTGGAAAATGCTAAGATCTCAAATTTTATAAAATTTGGATCACGTTTGGGCATGTTTCAGTTAGAAACACACACAATAGCCTATCTACGGCAGAATTCAACAGAATTCTCGCAGCGTAATAAAAACTGTAAATTAGTGAGGATCACTAATTTCAATTTCTCTTATCATATAGATATTATTCAATCAATAAAATTATCAAAACAAAATCATTAAAATAATAGTCATATTAAATATGACATAAAACAGACGATTAATACTATAACTAAATAATAAAAATCCAAACTATGACTTAAAAATAACTATTAAGTCCTAAAATTATTTTTCATTCAATAAAATAATTTTCTTTAATCAAACAACAATCTTTCACATTTTTCGATATTAATTCATATTAAAAAGCGATATACGTCTACACTGTCTCTTAATCTGAATTAATTGTTAAAACAGTAAATTGTTCACAATAAATCTTTGTTGTTCTTCATACTTTTAACAAACCATTGAGGTCATGACTCTCTATGATTTATTTTCAAGTAGTTGGAACTACAAAATAATTTTCATAAAAATTGGGATGTTACAATATCACTTTCATCTAATGGATACAATAACTCACGAATCGCTATGAGTTCTGTCAACAGTACTTTTGAAGACAATTTGTATCCTGAGGCTATTTGAGCTAACTCGTTAGCCTCTTGATTTAGTTCTCTAGGGATATGCTCCATTTCCACATTGTCGAACTTCTTCGTCAACTTGCTGGCCACTTAACAACATTTGACAAGATTATGGCTAACGCATTTATATGTTTGAGTCAGTTGTCTAATCACTAATTGAGAATCTCTAAAGATTTTGACAGTACGTGCTTGCATTTCTACCAAAATCTCTAATCCCACTATCAAGGCTTCATATTCACCCTCATTGTTAGAACAAGTATATTTTAACTCGAACATTAGCTTAGTTGTTACCCCTATGCGTGATATTATTATAATACCCACAACAACACCTTTTTTATGCCTTGAACCATCAAAATACAAATGTCAAGGCTTTAAATCGACAAGCCCTGCCAATTCATTTATTTCTGAACATGGATGATCCACTAAAAAGTCAACAATTGCTTGACTTTTAACAGCCTTCATAGGTACATATTGTAATGAGAATTCTGACAGTGCAAGTGTCCACTTTCCAATTTAACCATTAAGAATTGGCTGAGACAACATGTACTTAATTACATTTGTTTTTTACATGACTAAGACATTACAAGGCATCAAGTAAATACTTGAGTTTTGTACAAGAAAAATACAGTGCTAAACATAGTTTCTTTATGGCACTATATCTTGTTTCTGCATCATTAAGAACTCGACTAAGATAGTAAACGACTCTTTTGACGTTATTCTCATCTTCTTAAGCCAACAAACTGCCTATGGTCTCTTCTGATGCAGATATGTACAACTTCAACGGTATATGTGGCTCTGTAGGCATCATGATCAGTGGACTTGCCAAGTACTGCTTAATTTGGTCGAAGGCCTCGTGGTGTTATGCATCCCATACGAAAGCCTCCTCTGCCTTAAGCTTTATCAAAGGAGCAAAGACCCTTGTCCTCCCTGAAAGATTTGATATAAATATTCTGAGGAAATTGACCTTCCCAAAAAACGATTGCAACTCCTTCTTGTTTGTTGGTGGTTTAGCCTCCAACACTGCTTTAGCTTGGTTCTTGTCAATTTCAATGCCCTTTTTATGCACTAGCAAACCCAAGAACTTGGCAGCTGAAACCGCAAAACCACACTTCTCAGGATTCATTTTCAAACTATGCTTTCTCATTTCTTGGAAAGCTTGTCTGAGATAAGACAAGTGCTCCTATTTGCTTTTTGACTTGACAATAACATTGTCGATGTACACTTCCATGAACTTGCCTATCATTTCATAAAAAATGGTGTTCATTGCCCTCTGATAAGTAGCACCAGCATTCTTCAAACCGAAAGACATAACTATCCATTCATAAGTCCCAATTGATCCTGGGCACTTAAAAGCAGTTTTGGGTACATCCTCCTCAACTATGAAGATTTGGTTATAGCCAGCATGTCCATCCATGAATCTCAATAGTTTATGGCCAGAAGCTACATCTACTAACATTTCAGCAATAGGCATTGGGTATTCAACTTTAGGAGTAGCAGCATTGAGATTCCTAAAATCGACGCATACCCTCATCTACGTTTTTTTTATGACAGGCACCACATTCAACAACCATTCCACATATCTTGTTGTCCTGATGAACTTTGCCTTCAACAAACGTTCAATCTCTTCTTTAATTTTTAAAACAACTTTAGGAGCGAATCTCCTGTTAGCTTGCTTGATAGGCCTACAATCTGCTTTTACAGGTAACCTGTGTTCAACAAGTTCCCTGCTCAGGCCTAGCATCTCATGATAGTCCCAAGTAAAACAATCTTTATACTCAGAGACCAAATCCACAATTTGCCTTTTGAAATCTTCTGACAGCAAAGCACTAACATATATTGGCCTTTTCCTTTCAGCATCTCCCAAGTCCACTTCCTCCAAAGGATCTTCTAACTCAAAGCCATTTTTATCCTCGAGACCTTTTTCAAAAGCCAAAGGGCCATCGTCGAATATGCAATAAGCCAATACACCTTCCTAAGCGTTTGGCTGCTTGTCGACCACACAAGCCGACAATTGGCTTCACAAGTCGACAATTGGCTCTGATGATGTTCCGAGCTCATCATCATTGTTAGGCCGAGCATCATCGACCTCATCCAATAACTTGACCCCAAACTGGTCCATCAAACAAGATTTCAAAGTCTCTTTTTCAATCACCCCACCTTGAACAGATATGGGCTTCACCTTTAGGTCATACACTTTAAAGTCAACATGCATTTGTTGTAAATAGCATGACTACTATCGACATCAATTATCTCAATCTCATCATGGGCATTCCAAAGAATCATTTTCTGATGTACCGTCGGTGGAACTGCTTCGACAGCATGGATCCAATCTCTTCCCAATAGACCATTTTAGCTGGACCTAGAAGGAATAACCACAAATAACGTTGATCTCTCTACTGATCCAACTTGTACATCTAGCATCATAACACCATCTGATGGTGAAGATCTACCCCCAAAATCAGTTACCAATATGTTGGTTGGCAAAAGATCTATTTCATCCTTACCAAACTTCTTAAACATAGCTCGTGGGATTAGATTGACAGAAGCCCCACCATAACCAAGATTCTATTAGCAGGTTTCCCTTCAATCATTGATTTGATGTGCAATGGTCGAATATGATTTCTTTCTTCATGTGTAGGTTTTTCTAAATGAGCGAAGTTGTCAAAGATTGTAACCATGTCTTGTTCAACAAACTGCCACTAATCATCTAAGTCTTCCTCATTTGGGACCTCCAATACGAACTCATAATGAGCTTCATATTCTGCAAGCAATACTGAGACTAAATTTACATTAAGTTTGGTAAACTTTTCCTCAGTGGCCTCTTCTTCATACTCTAAATGACTTCCAAGCCTAAAACTCTCTTTATCAATAGAGCAATCATCAGATCCTAGATCTATTTCCTTATCATTCAGACTAATTGGGTCTTTTGGATCATTCAGAGCTTCAATTACCTCTTCCATTGACAAATCAATTTTGACAACATTGTTACCTGCAGGCTCCTCTGGATCATCTAATAAATCAGAGTCATAATGATGATCCTCAATTCCTCCACTGATGTATCACTGGCAGTGTCCTTAGTTTGGGCTACTTGAATTCCCACATTGGCTCGTTCCTTAGCCAATCTTTCAGCTTCTATGAAACCAGCTGGCTAAGGATCTTTTGCTTTTGTTGCCAATGAGGTTCCCTGATCAATGTTCTGATCATAACGACTTTTCGGCACATGATCCTGCACTCTAAAAGATTGACCTTTCTCAAAGGTGTTGTGCTTTTCAGCAACCACCACACTTTTCAGCTTGGGGCCTTGCTCTTTAAGCAGTGGCACCTTCTGTATGCCCACCATGAAGCAGCTTTCACGTTTGGCTTCCTTAAGTTCAACAACCTTCATTTTCTACCGTTGAGCTTGTCTGATTCTCTATCGATGGCATTTTTGGCTTTTCGACAGCGAAACCTTCCTTACCTATTCACCCGCATTATGGTTCAATCTCCCATACCTGTAATCTTCATTCCAAAATGGCATCTCCTTACGGGGGTTACTTCTTCTGGCCCTCACCCTATTTCTTAACTCAGGGCAACGAACCTTAGCTGAGTTTTCCACCCACTTGTTCACTGCAACATTTGCATCTGGCTTCTTACTCTTATTTGCAAATCGACCAGGGAAGACACCTTGGTTACTTCCAGTCGACTTCTTTAAAGATTCAACCAACCATCCGCCAACGGCTTAGTTTGGCCTATGAAATGTTTTAGGCCTTTGTACTTGGCTAGTTGGCACTTGCTTCACGTTTTTGTTCACATAGCCAGCTTGTACATGATGTTGGCAAAATTTTGCCTTGCCATTCCTCTTGGCCTTCTGAGCAGCCTTCTCGTCGAAATATTTGTCACAATGCAGGCACAACTTCAATTGGCCACGATTATTGTTTCTTCTCAAGAAATCTTTTACAGACTCATGAGGCCTAGGATAAATGTCGAAAGGGTCTTCGACCTTCACAACGTATTTTTGTTTGGTGCTAATATTCACCATGCTATAATTCCTTGTTGTCTGGCCTTTGACTGTAGCAATGCCTTGACCAAACGGATCAGCATCTACCTTCATGTTAGGTTTCTACTTGTCAGCAAATTTGAGCCTTCCTTCCTTAATTAAGAGCTTTCTAAATCAAGTCCCTGAAACGAAAACATTCATTAGTAGGACAGCCTAGAACCCCATGGTATTTACAATAATTTTGAACATTGGAGTCTTCAGGCCCTTTCGCTTTATGATCATCTGATAACTTTAGCTACTTATCTTTCAACAAAATATCAAATATTTTATCAGCTTTATTTATATCAAATGTATATGTTTTCTTATTTGCATAGCACATTTTTTCCTTTCCTTTAGAAGGTATTAATGTTTGACAAGCATAAGGTGGTCCTTCTTTTTATTCGCAAGGTTTATTTCTTGCTCAGCAACAACATCATCTTCACTATCAGTTTGATCCTGCTCGACACAATTGGCCTTCTAGTGCCCGATGAACTTCTTATTACCCTTTTGGTTCTTTTTAGCTTTGAATTGCTCAATCTATGAACCTTTTCTCCTAACTGAGCAAGATCAACAATATGTTGATTTACCTGCATTTTCCTATGTAATAGTCCAAACCACTAGCGGCCATTTTAACAATCTCCGCTTTAGGAATAGGCGTGAAATATCTACTCTTCATTTATTTGAACCTAGAGATGTAATCATCTATAGACTCATTGTACACTTGACATTAAACAAGTCTGTCAAGTTAACACGCAAGTCACCCTGAAAAATTAGTCATGGAACAATCCTTCTAATTGTGCCCAAGAATGAACTGAGTTAGCCCTCAACGTTGAGAACCATGAAAATGCATTTTTTGTCAAAAAGCTTGGAAAAAATCTCATTTTCACCGTCTCTATGGTGTATCTAGCAATTATTTGACGATCGATTCTCCACTGTCGCCAGAAAACTTGAACAACTTAGGGATCTTCATTCCTCTAGGCACTTCATCCTGCTGCACCCATTCAGGAAACGGAGATATGAAATATGGTCAATTAGCCTGACCAATGTTGAAGCCAAGCCTATTTAACATTTGCTCGACTGCTTGATTCACGTTTTGTTCTATCTGGCACTACTAGAATGTTGCTCGTTAGCGTAGGCTAAAAGCCGACGCTAATTGAAAAAACCCAACGCTAAATCATGATTAGCGTCGGATTAGCGTCGGTGTCGAGGCCGACACTTTAACTGTCGAAGCTAACCGTTAGCGTCAGCTGTTTCTCATCCAACACTAATTAGCGTCGGCCAAGCCTACTCTAAGTGGACGCTAAATTCAGTGATCTAAAGGACCGACACTAATATTAGCGTCGGCTTGGCCGACGTTAAATCTGTGACATTTCTTGCTTATCCTTTGTGTCAGCTTCGGCCAACGCTAAACCTATGCTATAATTAGCGTCGACTGGGCTTACACTACGTTGTACAGTATTGGCTGCTACTGCCTGTATTTTGGGATCAACTAATTAACAACTAATAATCTTCAACCTGCTATTGAAAACCAACAATCCAATATCAAACTATCAAGTCGACCAACAACGCAATATGAATCAAAACCACAATGAAACTCAGTCAATTACAAAATGTATTATAGTAAAATTATAAATTATAAACAAACTTAAGTACTGAAAATCATCCAAAATGTAGTACAACATAAGATAAAAAACCTAAGACAAACTGAAATACTGCACAAAATAGGATGAAAAATACTGGCAATTAAAAATACTACCAAATACTGATTTTTCATCCAAAATACTGCAAACTACACAAAATAGGATGAAAAATACTACCATATACTGATTTTTCATCCAAAATACTGCCAACTACACAAAATAGGATGAAAAATCTGAAACTAAATCAATCGTCCCCATCTAGCGACGGATCATTCGGATCATCATCGTAGTGAGGATGCGGACTTGAACGACTCGCAGAGCTGGATACACCGGCTGATTGCCGCTCCAGAGCCTGCATGCGCTCCTGGAATTGCGCCAAAATAGTCTGCATATCATTCTCCAGAGTCTTCACGCGCTCTTGAGCCTCTTTAGCAACCTCCATGGCTCTAGCTGCTGCCTCCTCAGCTCTAAGTCTCGCTGCCCTTTCTATCTCGATCGCAGTAGATGTTTGGAACTCATGAGTAAACGACGTTGCCCCACGTCGGAGGTTGGCAGACAAATCCGCTGTGCCGTAAACTCGTCCCCGAGAACGACCCCCGGCGGACTCTTGCCACAACTGGAGCCTTGTCGCCGCATCCACCTCCTGCACCCCATCGCTGCTGATCTCATCAATCTGCGTCTGTATCTGGCTCAAACTTTGATGATAATGTTCCTGATTAATAGGAAAAACACATTAAAATTAATGATAAAAAATTAATGACAAAAAATGTATACAACCAATATCATACATAAGTTGTGCCAGCCCTGTGATCAACCCACTCATCAGTCTTCTTCCTTTTGTGGGTTTTTATGAAGAGATCGTCAGGATGCAAATCTCATCCAAGCTTCCTAGCCTGAAATATAGTGAACAAGTGTTTAAAGATATATACGGCCTATTATGATGAACCAAACAATAAATGTGAAATTAATACTTACGATCTCAAGTGCCATGTCAAGAAGAGCCTTGCGGCCTGAGGTGTGGACTGCTCCGCCTCTAGTCAAAGCCCGGTTGGTCTTGTTTTGGGCGGAGAGGTTTTTGAAGGTTGTACCTCTCCAGTGGGAAACAATACCGGCATAAGCTTCTTCACCCATCCAGCTGGGTCGGGTCCCCTTCTTCCTCACCTTCGTGAGCATATCCGCAAGACGCTTTGCGCCTCTCTGGTTAAACAAGGGACGAATTTGATTCTCGAGATAAGGCTGAAACGACACATTCTTCTGCAAAAAAAAAATGATGATGATGATAATAATAATAATAATAATAATAATAATAATAATAATAATAATAATGATAATAAAAGTAATCTTTCATTGTGTTGATATAAATTAGAAAACAAGTTACTGCCAACACACAAAATATTATACTTGCCAGAAATAATTTCCACCAATGGTCTTTCACCTCCTGAGGTGTCTCACTCCAGCAATAGTAAGCACCTCGAAGCGTATGCGTATTGCTCTCCTAATGGCATCAGCAACCTCCTTGCAAGGAGCTAACCTACAAAATATCAGAAGTACAATTAAAAAAATCAAATGAAGTGTGTAAAGAAAAACCAGCATATAACTAGATAACATAAGAGGAAGAAAAGCAGTATAAATAAAGTAAATTTCAGAAAGTAACAAAATGGAGAACCAATATCTTGACAGATTGCTTGAACAACCTAAAAGTTCTATTTATGAATTACATTTTAATCAGAATTCTCTGCGCATCGTATGAGCACCACATAATGGATGATACATATCCATTTTGCATCATAATCAATCGTTACATCTACATTAATTATAGGACATAGCAATTGAGGTGGAGGAGAGGAAATTAATAGCAATATTCTCAACTTGTAACATGTTTCAATAGAAACTTGAACAACCATGTTACTGGATCTATACTAATACTAAGAACAAAATACAAATAACTTTGCTTGCATTGCAACTGCATTGCTTACCAACACCAAGTGGTGCACAATTGCCCTTCAAGAGATTCATAAAGCATAAAATAAAAAAGCACATAAAACAATTATGGAGTACTTAATCACTTGAAAATAAAAGAAGCTGATTACTAATTGTAATTTACCCTCGACCATGAGGTCTTATGATGATCTTGCCATCAGAGTTTCTCTCTGGCACGTAAGGAGGAGGGTTCCCCTCCCCTTCCCCGTCCTCCTCGTGGTGGTGGTCCTCGTCCCCGTCCACCTCCTGGTGGTGGTGGTCTCTATGGACCTCCTCCTCTGCCTGAACCTCTTCCTCTACCTGAGCCTGTGCACCCATGTGTGGAAGGCCTCTACCTGGAGTTAGAACAAATGTCAAGGCCTCAGGGGTAGAGGTCTGTATGGGTGATGTTATCGGTTGGGAAGGTGGTGGAGACGATCGGTGTGACCTCGGGTTGCTGGTATGGGCTGGTGGTGGGGCCACATGGGTTGGTGGTGTGGGTGCCCGAGCTGGTCGTGTGGGTGCCTGGGCTGGTGGTGTCGGCGCACGAGCCGGTGGTGTGGGCGCACTAATTAGGCGACGCAAGCGATCACGCTCTACTGGAAGCTGGCCTGGTCGTAAAAGTCTCGATCAACCACTATTAGCAAGAGCATTTCCCTTATTGCCACGACCTCTGATATTCTTCTGCTGTCAATATAGCAACATAAATCACAAAATTTAAAACAACTTAAAAGACTAAGTTATAAACAAATGAAGTGTGGTGAGATATGCATTAAATCCTATATCAGATTTATGTTGCTATATTGACAGAAAGAATTACATACCACATAAAGTCTGCAGACATCATCCGAATTGCCAATTTCATTAGATTTAAATCAAATGATCACAATTCACAATGTGTTCCAAAACATGGAAATGAGAACTACATGTGGTTGCATGTCAATAATCACAAAATTGAATATAATCAAGCATTTCAGTAATCACAAAATTGAAAACAACTTATAAGACTAAGTTACAAACAGATGCAGTGCAGCAACAGAACATATATAAACAGAACATAACAGCAAAACAAATGCAGAACAAGTTATAAACAAATTGATTGCATAACAAAATCAACTTATCTTTTCTAGTGCAGCACACAAGAGCAGAAATATATGTAGCACACTATCAGTTTATAAATTGCATGGAATGGAAAAAAGGTTTAAGGCCTATTTAAAAATACATCTTCAAACACCAAAATTCAATCTTAGGACACATACATAAAACACCCACATTAGAAAACCCCCAAAAATATTTTTATAAAATAAGTTATTCGTCGACATTATCCTCATCGTCATCCTCATATGTGTCTTCCTCTTCCTCGTCATCTTCCTCTTTCGCTTCTGCTTCCTCTTCCTCTTCTGATTGACCATCTTCGCACACATCTACTTGTGTGTTGTCAACTAAACCATGTATTAATTCAACTTCCGCAATGGGTAGAACGGGTGACATCTGATCAGACTGATAAGGCATTTCATCCTCCATGTCATCAATCTCCACACGACCCCTTGGTTTTGTGGTAATTGCCGCACACCATCCACGCATGTCTCTATAAGTTTCTAGATAGGGGACATAATACACTTGTCTTGCTTTTTGCGCAAGGATAAATGGATCATAACGAGGATAACGTCTATTCATTTTAATATCCACAATTTTATATTGTGGATGAACCTTTGTGCCTCTATTCAGTGTTGGGTCAAACCATTCGCAATAAAATAATGTTATCTTTTCGCTCAGATCATGGTATTCTAGTTCAAATATATGTTGGATGATGCCGTAAAAATCATCTTCTCCTCCTTCTGTAAGACCCGTCACATGCACCTCGCAATTGACAGATTTTTTACCATTGCTCCAGGCCTCGGTGTGAAACTTGTACCCACTGACAAAATACATGTTCCATGATGTTGCCTTTGATGCAGGACCCCAAGATAGTGCCCTTATGTCTTTGTTTGTCACACCATTCACCTCATCATGCACCTATATAGAAGATAATACACATAAGCTTATAGAGTGTGATTGTAAAAAATACATGATTTGTGGGAACCACACTTACATATGCCTTCAGCCATAGGGGAAATTCTGCATATATACGTCCCGACGCGAGATCTTCATTGATGGAGTGATTTTCCAAGAATATGCTGACATCGATCACACAATCCATAAGTAAATCTATGTTATGACATGCATCAAGATCATGAATGATGTGTTACAACAGATACTTACTCAAGATATGGTTTAATCTCATCGCAATTAATCAAGACATGTACATGAGCAGATTTCCATTCCTGATCCGTTAGCCAATATTCTTCAGGCTTCCCACTTTGTCGACCACAGTTGTGCAAGACAAACAACGTTGGTTGAATGCCCTCATGTACGGAACAAGGACCATTTCCTAAACTTGTGTTTGGAAACAAGCTGAAAGATTTGCAATAGTGAGAACAAAAATAAATTGTCTGCCGGTGTATGTAGTCGGCGCATATGGAACCTTCAACCCTAGCCTTATTTGTCACTGCCCGCTTTGAGCCACCCATTAATCTGCACATTCAATCATCCAACGTCTATGAAGTTATAATAAAACATGTAGTTAGTTAAGATAATCTCCTAGGTTGGTTACCTTTCAAATGGATACATCCACCGATATTGTACTGGACCACCTAGCATTGCTTCATAGGGAAGATGGATTGGAAGATGATCCATTGAGTCAAAGAATCCCGGTGGAAAAATCCTTTCTAGCTTGCATATGATAACGGGTATGTTCTCATTCAACTTAACTATGTCTTCCATCCTCAACGTATTGCAACAAAGATCCTTGAAGAATCGACTTAGCTCCATTAATGGTTTCCAAACAAAATCTGGCAAAGAACGAAATGTAATTGGGAGTAAACATTCCATGAAAACATGGCAGTCATGGCTCTTCATCCCATGCATTGTACTCTTTCGGACATTGGCACACCTAGCTAGGTTTGAAGCATAGCCATCTGGCATTTTCAATTCCTTAATCCATTCACACACCAACTTCGCTTTTGATGATGTCAAAGTGTATCTTGCCTTTGGCTTTCCCATCTTTCCGTTGGGTAAGGCTTGCATCTCCAAGTCCTCACGTGCACAAAACATAGATAAGTCCTTTCTCGCCTTTTCATTATCCTTTGTTTTGTCTTTATCATTCATGACAGTGTTAAATACATTATCGAAGAAATTCTACTCTATGTGCATCACATCGAGGTTATGCCTTAACAAGTTGTCCTTCCAGTAGGGAAGATCCCAAAATATACTTCGTTTAGTCCAATTATGACAAACTCCATACCCCGGTAATTTTTCAACCCAACTAATTTCAGTCACTTTTGGAAGACTACTAACCACCTCCCATACATCCTGCCCTGTGTAAATGTAAGGCGGATTGTCTTTCTCAGCCCTGTTTCTTGTAAAGGCCCTTTTACTTCTTTTGAAAGTGTGATCCGCTGGCAAGAACCGACGATGACAACCAAACCATGAATTCTTCCCACCATATTTCAAAGTGAAAGCTTTTGTGTCTTCCATACAATGAGGCATGCCAATTTACCTTGTGTCCCCCATCCAGACAACATACCATAGGCCGAAAAATCATTAATTGTCCACATCAAACACGCCCTCATAATGAAGTTTTGTTTTTTGGATATATCATACGTCAAAAAGCCATTGGACCACAACAGTTGCAGATCATCAATCAACGGCTGCAAGTAGACATCTATCTTTGCTTTGGGGTTAGAAGATCCGGGGACGAGACAAGTCAAAAACATGTACGGTTTGGTCATGCACATCTCAGGGGGAAGATTGTAGGGGGTAACTATTATCGGCCAACATGAATATGGAGTAGCTGATGATTGGACGTAAGGTGTAAACCCATCGGCACATAGACCCAACCTAACATTTTTGGGCTCGCTAGCAAAGTCTGGATATACCTCAGCGAAGTATTTCCACGCTTTACCATCAGATGGATGGCGAAGAACATTCGAACTCTTTCTATTCTCATGATGCCATCTCATTTCGGCTACTGATTCGATTGATGCATACAGTCTTTGTAATCTAGGAATGATTGGGAAATAGAACATTCTCTTCCTTGGGACATCTTTGAACCTTCCAGTCCCGATCCTACGAGGAATGTACCTAGCAGATCCACAAAATTTGCACTCGGATAAGTTGCTATCATCTTTGTAATATAACATACAGCCCTCCACACAACAATTAATATTTCTAGCCTCCAACCCTAACTTAGACACCAATTGTGTTGCTTGGTAATTGTTCTTGGGAAAGCAGCCCTTAATTGGACATACATCATTAAGCATTCGTGCAACAAAATCTATACCTTTTTGTGGAACATGATAGTTAGACCTAACTGCCAAAACCTCAACTGATATCGATAATCTAGAAACAACAGCTCCCTCGTAGATGGGCTGGTTGGCAGAGATCAACTTGTCATAAAACTGTTGTGCATCTGTGTTGGGCAACTCCTCCTCCGTCAATGTCTCGTTTCCAATGTTAACATTCACATGAGGGACATCTACAAAAGGCCTAAAAGCATCATACACCATCTGATTCATTGCATCAAATTGATCGTCATAATTCATAGACCCGCTACTGTTCGAATAACCCCTTGTATCAATATTTGACTCCACTTCTCCGTGTTCAGTCCAAATCCAGTAGTTTGGTTGAAATCCAAACTTGTACAAGTGCAATCTAACCCTGACTGGAGTCGTTATATTCATGCACTTGCACATTTCACACGGACACCTTATCCCTCTCTCGGATATATAGTCGGGTCGTTTCATAGCCCTCTTCACAAAATTTCGAACACCCCTAATAAACTCGTCTTTCAAGCCAAACTTATCGGCATTTACCCTGTTATACATCCAACTACGTTCCATTTTCTATAAGGAAAACACGTAACATTATCAGCCACTAAATAAGTTATGTAAACACAAATACAAAAACATGCCCGCAACCTTAGTGTATTATAGCATTATCCAAAGTTTAGCTGTAGATGCTACACTTTTCTAAGATAAATATTATGCTATCGTTATTTTGCCACTGACTGATTCAACATACATTTAAATTACAAAAACAACATTCATTCTATTTGATGTAATGTTGCTGAATCAAGAGATATTTTAACAAGTAAACCAATTCTGTCAATTTAGTTTTGATTAAGCAAGAGCACAGTAGCTTTGGCCAAGCAAGTAGTCACAAACAACATAAGCACCTATTTATTTGTTGTTTTTTCCCCACAATTTTTAGATCACATAGGTGACAGAAAATCTGTACCCAAATCATACATAATCACAGAAATTCAACATTTTCTACATATCGCCATTAGTGTGCAAACAAATTCATCTATATTTTATAATGATATTATTTTGACAATTAAATTCTTTAACTCTTAAATTCTTTTGAGTCCACAATAGTGTTTTCACTCTACTAAAGTAGCTCAGATTTCTTTAAATCCAC
This sequence comes from Calophaca sinica, assembly GCA_037113605.1. Taxonomy (NCBI): domain Eukaryota; kingdom Viridiplantae; phylum Streptophyta; class Magnoliopsida; order Fabales; family Fabaceae; genus Calophaca; species Calophaca sinica. Next base: position 15,893,835 of record CM073734.1, on the reverse strand, counting down.
ACAAGTTTTTTCACTTTACTAAAGTTGTTTGACTTAGATAATAATTCTATTCACAAATAAATATACTATTGACCTTGTAGTTACTTTATCGTTGCGAAAAATGGAACACACACAAAATATACGTCATTTAAAGATGTACCTCAGAGAGTGGTTGAACAGTTGCCAAAGGATTTACTTAAAACCGAAAATGCAACTTGCAACAAAATCGAACAAAGCCTTCTTCAAGACGATCACTGGTCTTCTTACAATTCTTTGAAAAGAAGCTTGCTTTTTTTCTGAACAGATAACAGAGTAACAAGATCAAACAACCAATCATAATCTTCCCACTAGGTATGACGAACTTAGCATCAATCACAAATCATAGTAACAGCAAGAAACCCACAAATCAAGATAACACTCACACACGCATGGCCAGCAATGATGGGATACAACCCAAACTCAGTGAAATTTACAAGAACCCGTAAAAAATGGGGTTTCACTTGAATCAGAATAAAGCATGTAAGTTTGGAAGCTCTAAAGCAGTAAGTTTGTTTATGTGTTCTAATTAATTTCTTGTTTTTTATTCCTACTTTTTATGGCTGAGTGTCTCAGGATGCTTTTTAATTCTTTTGATTTGATTATCCTTGTTAATTCTTTTGAATAGATTTTGTCATACATGAACAGAAACGAACTTAAAAAATGTAAAGTATACTGGAGAAAAATACAGACATGAAGTTATTTAGCCTTTGGCATTTGTCCATGTGCGTTGGGTGAATCTTAGGCTAATTAATTAGCAGAAACTTGAGCTACAGTGAAAGCTATGTTGTAAAACTTAAGGGGGTTTCATAAAGAGGAGGAAAATAGAGCAAAATAATAAAAATGGTTAACCAAGAATGCAAAAGGGTCAGAATAAAATAGCTGAGCGCGAGGAACAAACCTGGTGAGAAGAACGCTGTTGTCGTTTCTGACCGCAGGGGTTTCAGACATGAAATCGCCGCTGTTGTCGTTGAGGCATATCCACCATCTTTTTAATCTTTTGCTGTTGTTCATCTACATACAAATCTCCACTTCCCTTTTCAGCTCTTGTTGTCAAATATACAGATTCTTTTATGTCGTATCTGTGAGGGCCAAGAGGTCAAACACAAACAATAAATCAAAAACTCACTAGAAGTATGAACTATGAAGACATCTAATTACTGATATTTAACAATCTCCTGGTCAGAATAAATCAAAACATTCTCTTTTTTTAATTTTTTTCTCCTCCTTATTCAGACTTTCATGGATTATGGGACAAAGCAAAATAAAAAGAAACAGAGGGGTAAGATACTTTTCTTGGGAACAAACACAAAAAATCCATTAAATCCAATGCTGAGTTTCGAGCGAAGGAAAGAGTAGCTGAGATCGATTCGAGCGGACGAACACTGCAGGGAAAAACTAGCGCCTGAGTTTCAGGCGGAGGAAAGAGCGGTGCGGTGGTGCTGATGTTGCAGTGGCAGTGGTGATGTTGCAGAGGTGGTGGCGGTGTTGTCGCAGAGAAAAAGAAGTCGCCTGAGTTTTACAGGTTAGGTTTTTTCAATTGGAGAGATGAATGAGTGCCAAGTTAGATTTTGACAAGTTTTTTCAATTAAAAAAAATTAAATAAAACAAAAAGGAGTTGGAGGGGGAGCGGACACGGGTAACAAAAAAGGGAGGGGGAATGGATAAAAAAAGGGTGAAACGTTTTAGCTTCGACCAACTGACGGTAAAAAAAACTACTCCAAATAGCGTCGGCTAGGCCGACGCTATCCCGACGCAACCTATTATAAAATAATTAAAAATAGAACTGGGCATTTAGCGTCGGAAAAGTCGACGCTACGCTGACGCTATTAGCGTCGGCGTCGTGGCCTACACTACGAGTTCGAAGCTAAAATCCAACATTCTAGTAGTGTGGTTTCCCATGATATTGTGCCTAAAGTTGGCTAAACCTGGATGCATATGGGCCCCTTGGTCTTGGTTTCTTTGTAACAACTGCACTTGGCCATAAGCCAAGTTATTAGCATTCTGACCAGGGTTTTGATTTTGTTGATTTGCTTCATTTTACACCAAACCAGGGTCATTCACATCTTGCTGAATGCCCACATCCCCTGACCTTGAGGCATTCCTCTTGGAATTTGTTGGGCATGTTCCTTTATAGGTGCTGCCAAACCTAATGCCTGGTTTTTCCTTCCATTTGTAAAGTCAATGCATTGCATGCTTGGTTAGTTGTCTCCATGAGAGGCATAATAACAGCTCCCATTTGTTAAGTAAACATATTCACCGTCTCATGTTACTATCATCAACTTATTGTCGAATACTCGCCAATGAGTTATGTGTCAATCCTCTATTGTTTGGGGGAATTTGCCTAGACATATTCCCTGCCCCTAAACCTTGTCGACTCGTCGTAGTAGTAGTTGCTCCTACCATTCCTATCCCTTGAACGTTGGCAGTGCTACCAAACTGTACAAAAGGTGGGTTGGCAAAAGGATTAAACGTAGACGACCCAAGAGCGAGAACTGTAGAATTATTGACAAATCCATTAGGCATCCCATACAAAAGTTGGGTCATGACCTATGCTGGCCTAACACCTGAATTCCTAGTGCTATTAGGCGATGCGTGTACTTCAGATGCAAGTTGAATCACTGGAGAATCAGATGCCAAGGTGCCAGGCATAACTTCATCATGTGATATGTTAGTAATTACCACAACAGCATTTGTGTCAGCGGCAAGGGAATTCATTCTCGGATTAGTAACAATCCCAGCATTAGTACTGCTGGTCGACACGTTAGTATTAGCTATCGACACACATGCATTTGTAACACTTGGAACTGTGGCACCAACATTTGCACTGCCACACAAGTTTCGTTCTCTAGACACGTTAGAAGTAGTAATTTTTCCCCTTCTCAGACGCATAAAACCATTGCAAAATGAGTTACTCTAAACTCGTCCCACTAGGCGTGTCAATTTGTTTATAGGGAAATTTGGTTTGTATAAGAGTTTCTACCAAATTCATCAAACAAACAAATAATTAGATCGAAACAATTGCGTGATCGATGAGTTATGTAGTAATTTCGTTTTAAATAGCAGTTTTCTTAGTGACAACTGTCATATTTTCGACCGAGGATCAAATAGCAGTTTTTTTTGCCAATTTTAACTTAGTAAAATCTAACTAACTAGCAAACTGTCATAGGTTGCTGTTGAATTGGTGTTTAATTCTAACTAACAATGATGGCTGTCGAAGGCCAATACTTCGCAGTACTATTGATAAATTTACAATTTGCAGTAAATTATATAACTAATTTACAGACATGCATAGATCAATTCCCAAAGAAAGCAAAATAACAGTAAACTTGCAAAATAGTAACAGAACTAAAATTGAAAGAAAAATTGCCTAAGAAACTAAAATCAATTCAGAAGTGTAATTGACTAGGAATGAAAGCATTTAACAAACATGAAATTTAAAAAGGAGACTTGTAAATGACTGTGGAAGTAAAATTGTTGGAAAGGTATAAATGGCAAAAAAAATGTAAAGAAAAGAGTAAGAACATGAAATAAATGAATGATTGGGATTCGACAGGAGATTGAAGAACAGTAAATAGAAAACTAAAATTGAAAGAAATGGTTCATAAGACCTTTAAATTTTAACAGAATGCTTAATAATAATGGAAAAACTAAAAGAAACAAAAAACATAAACAATTTAACTTCGAAAGATTTACTATAGACATGAAATAATTAACAAATTGAATTAAGAATAGAAAGGATAACTTAACATTAATGAAAACAAAGCAATTTCATTGAATGAATAATATATATTAGATTGGACGGCATACTTTGATCGCTTCAATCCGTTAATCTGCTTAGCCTGAGGTGTTTAGGATTTCTGGTGACCAAGTTTCTAACCTTTACAAATTCGTATGAACTAGTATTTATAGAGGAAAATAGAAAAAACTACCTATCATCCTGCTTGACACGTGTACGGACACATAGTCAGCAATTACATTTTCTAAGTTACGTCCTAAACTCGACAGTAACACTTCCTGTCAAGTCTTTACAAATTATCCTAGCGAGTCGAAGTCTAATTCGACCATCTGCTTGAGATACCAACTTCGACGCATCAATTGCCTCGTCAAATTTCCTCGTCAAATTTCCTGCAAACTCTTCAATTCCACAACCTTCATTTCTCTCTTTCGTTTTTCGTTCTGGAGTTGTGCTTCTCAATTGTCAAGCTCCTGGCAATCTGTTGAGAATCCAAATTCTAAATTTGGCACCCAACAACTACTCCAAACTTTTACCAACAATACTAACCACTAATATTTTGCCATTAAAAAAAAAACTTTGGGCCTTATCTCAAATATTGCTTAAATTTGGGGAGGACTTTTCAAATAAGAAAAAACTGGTCCTAACTTTTTTGTTCCCGGTTTTGTCAACGGTCCTACCCATGGGACGATTTTCAATCTATCCCAGACTAAAATCCATTGTGTCTGCTTGTCTGTCACTGAAACAATAGAAACACTGAGCTGGACTTGGTCTTTTTTAGTCTTATGAGTTATAACATTGAACCTAACTGGTTGGTGATAGAGTATGGTTGTCATCTCAATCTTAATGCATGCATGTGTACCCGTTGCACATGTGCTCGTAAATGTAGATAATTGTTGTTAATTGTTATCATATTCCATTTATATATAAGATTGATAAGATATTCAGATATAACACATCATTCACAAAAGTTAATTTCTAATAAAAATAATGTAATTTTAAAGGTAACATAAAGAAATAATGAATGAAAATTTGAGATTCGTTCTTACAAAGAGAAAGAGAGTAATATACTAGGACATTATGAGTTATGACATATACCTATGACGAATATTCTCCTCCATTCTAGAGTCTAGATAACAAGTAGCTAGTGGTTTGGTGATATCATATTGAAAAAGAAAAACACGATACTCATGTATGATGAGCATAGCTGGCAACAATTACTAAAGGTGTGATTGGTTCACGAGTAAAATTGTGAAGAGAGAAATTGTGAAGAGAGAGTATGAGAAGAGAGAAAAGGGTGAAAAATATGGTAGATTGGAGTATTGATTGGAATAAGAGAAAAAGAAGAGAAATAGGAAAGATAGAGGTATTGATTATTTTTTAAAAGACATCAATGCCATTGACTAAAAATTTAAATAATTTAAGATAATTAATTTACTTATTAATTTAATTTAAAAAACATTCCATCAAAATTTAATTTAATTTTTTAATTAACTAATTAATTAATTAATTTACATAATTTTTTTTTTAATTTAAATTATTAGACAGAGAGTACAGTGAGTAAATGGGACACTGACGAAACGTGAAGAGATAAAAGAACAGCATGGGGAAAAATAAGTGAACAATGAGTTATCTCCCCTTTCTTCGCACTTATGCGGAGAAACATAAGTTACGTGGGTCCCATTCCGTTTTGTTCTCTCTTCTCAATTTCTCACATGTACCCATCAATAGAAAATGGGTATCTCGTCACTCTTTCTATCGTCATTCACTCTCTCGTCTCTCTTTATTGCATTCGAATCAGACCGTAAATGTTTTCTCAATGAAAATGACAAAAATTCAATGCTTTTTTTTTAATCACTTTTGCTTCAATTATCCTCTTTTTCTGTTATATTGTAAAAGTCAAAAGAAAATATAAAGAATATAGTATAATAATTAACGATATAATAATATCCATAAACAAAATACATAGAGAACAGAAGCTAGCCGCTGTTGCAACTACAATTATATAATACATTACTTTTTTCTAAATGATCATGGACAACTCAAAAGGGCCCCATTGCTCCCTAACCATTTCAAGGACGAAATTATATGTGGCGTAATAATTATTGTATGCATCACTACGTTTTTTTCCTTCTATTTTATGCTAAAACACGTTCAATAAATGTTCCACGTAACATTATCTACTATATCATATAAAAAACTCATACTACGTAACAGCTTCACATTCATTTTTTTTCTTTCCAAAATAAAAAATAATTTATTTTTTATTTTTTAATTCATGATATTTCATTAATTAAGACATGTCAATCAAACCCCAAGGTTAAAACTCCATCTAAAGGAATAGGCTCGGCTAGCACCCGGGTTCGATCCCTAGCGATGGAATAACTTATAGGGTCAAACTTTACTTTTCTCCTGACTGAACTCCGGATTAGTCAGGACCCATTTTCTTTGGACACCGGAGCGGGGTCAAAGATCTATGGATCAAAATAAGACATGTCAATCAATTAATGCTCATATCTAGACTTTTACCATTCAATCAAATTTGAATTAAATCAAATTAAAATTCAAAATGTAAATAAATTAACACACATCAATCAATTAATTCACATATCTAGACATTTGTCATTCAATCAAAATATTATCTAAATCACGTGACAACATAAGAATCATTAATTTTTTTTACATAAATCAATTTAATTGTTTAAGTTATTGTTTTAATTATAGCAATCATTATTACTTCATGTCAAACAATAATTTCACAATGTAAAACCATTAAATGACTTACAGATTTTTATTTATTAATCATATCAATTATCAATCACTATTCATCATTATTTTACTATACTAATTTAGTTATTTTTAATTTTATAACTTTACAAAAATGATTTATTTTTCCATCACAAAAATTAATAAATGATTTATTTTACTTTGCACATCATAAAATTTAGATAACTCGTGCGAGCACGGGTAAATACACTAGTAATTTATAATATGATAGCTTATTGTTATTTATATGACGGGAAAATTTAATTAAAACATCTTTTTTTATTGTACAAGAATACAAATTAACTATAGTAGAAAAGAATCTTTTCAAGACAACAGAAAATATATTTAGTTCATTTGAAGTGAAAAACTTATTAAAAAATTAATTCATATTATTCATATTATATTTATAAAAAATCAATAATTATATATATATATATATATTAAATATATATATATATAACTTAGTTATCATAAAAAATAAGAATATCTAAAAATATCTATTAGATTAAAATTAACGGTCTAATTATTTCGCTAATTAAAAGGCCATGTGAGTCTTCTTTTCACTTCCCTCCCGCCCCATGAGCCTTCTTTACGTGAGAAAAATCTCACCAATGTTGTCCCAAGGTCTTAGGCCTACAAACATGAGTAGAGATTCTCTCCATTTCTTAAAAGAAATAGAGATTTCCGTTACTAAAGTTTTTGGTATATAAATACACATAATTATGTATAATTTATATCACCATTTTAAAAAGCGCATTTTTGCATCCAAAACTTTGGTAATAGAATCTTCATTTCTTTTAAAAGAGGATCTTTACTCTACAAACATACAAGTATTTTTTAGTATCAAAAATATATTTGATAATGAAGAAGTCCGCAAATAATTAAACTAACAACAACAGCTTGGAAAGTGCATCATCATAATGACATGCTCTTATATCAATATTAATCCTCCTCTGGGGTGTGAGCCTCCTTTTTCTAAAGTTGGATTGTTCTTCCCCAAGGGGATGAGTTCATTTCATATTAAGATTTTGGGTATAATTCATCTTTACAAAATCGACTAATAAAGTGAGGGTTGTCATTTGTTTATAAATTCTTTTGAGGTATTACATCTAGTTTATGTGAGACTTGAGTTTTTCCCAATACACCCTTCACGCTCAATACTATTGAGTTTGGTGCGTATATAATGTGGTGGGTGGCCCAGTAGATCTAGGATATGCTTTAATACTATATTATAATTTTAGACCTAACTCATCCTTACAAAATCGGCCTTTCAAGAATATCAGCCTATGCATTCTCATGTATATCTATTATAAGTTAGGCAATTCCTTTTCGTATTAGCATCCTTAGGCATGTCAAACAAACAGGAAGATCTTTATATTGAGCTATTGGTTCTGATACTTACACGTGGGTATGAAGGAAATGTGATTCTACATGACATATAATATCCAAAAAAATATGGACACAATAACTAGAGAGAAAAGCTATAACTGACGCATAAACTAGCATATTAGTCCACTTTCTTGCCTTGCCCCTTTTTTGGAGCTACTATTAGCACCACTTTTTGTTAATACACTCTTTATAGGGTCTTTTCATATTTTATTTTATTTTTGCTAATACACCCCTTTTAAAGTCTTTTTGCTAATACACCCCTTTTTACTAATACACTCTGTATAGAGTCTTTTTCAGATATAAATCTCTAGATGACCTCTCCAAATGTTTATATCTAGAAAGTGTTGAATGACGTCAGGATATATAGTTCTGGAGGTCTTTTGAACTTGAAAAAAAAAGTGTGCAAGCAACTTTGGCAGAGATGATAACTCAATCTTTTTAGCATTTCTAATCATCAATCGTAGAGGGAAATAATAAGTGTATTATGCAAATACTAACAATATTATTTATACAAACTATTCAGCAAGTACAATTCGTCATTAGTTAGGCCTACAAATCCTTTATTTTCCTACACATAATATGAACTAAACAAAGACATCATATTAAAATATGGAAACTCCCATGTACGAGTATCAGGTCTACAGAATGTGCACCACTGCACCACGATAGGAGATACCAGTAACCTATCCTTCAAGAATACATGTAAGTAAGACATAATAAATTAAACAATCAACCATGACACTTAACATTAGGAATTAATTTTAAGTATATTAGATCATATTTTACCTCTTCAAAATGGTAATTCAACACAAACCCGATGCAAATGATGCGACGATGGGATGGTGGATGACCTCAAAGTGGAAAAAACATCATGCATCCGAAAGATGGAAAAACAACCAGGACCAATTATATTTGGAATAAATAAAATAATCCATCTTTGGTAAGGTCATCCATTTTGCTGGAGGTGCATTTCCAAGGATTGTGTACCACAAAACATTCTTGATTTCAGTTACTCGCTGCATACACCCACAGAGTTGGGCATAATCATTGTTGTACTTATTAAACTCTATCATCAGTTATCAAATCATGTGTTGATTACATTGTATAAACATGCTCAAAAAACAATGGATTATGCTTAGATGATTTGTCTAAATTACATGCACGAACCTTCATTGGATCACCTTTTGTTTTGACTTTGTCTGGAAGTGGACACATTGAAGTTGTCCACATCAATATCATTTACTCGGTCGGCTTCAAAAGCATTGAGATTTAGTGCACTTGTCGATACATAACCCTGCAACTTCAAATATAGAAAATGATGTTTCCCTACAATAATGCTTTGGAGGAAGAACACAACAATTTCGTTGTGTTGTAGTGTAATCATGTTGTTAATAGAATCACAATAACTGCACAAATCCCTCATGTTATCTTAGTGAAACTTTTTCAACCTCCCTTGTGCGGAATCAACCCTATACAATGAATAAGTAATGAATATTAGAATACTATAATTTATTGTCACTCGTATAAGTAATGGATAAATATGATCATGTGCCTGTTAGTAGCTATATTCTCAACGTGCATCACACGACGTGTAACTTCCATACATGTGCCTGTTAGTAGCTATATTCTCAACGTGCATCACACGTTGTGTAACTTCCATATATAAACCTCTGGAGAATTATTTGGAGGTTTATATCTAGACACAACTGAGCAAATGGTCCGAAAGTTATCTTTTGGACGTTATAAATTGTTCGGAAGTTAATTACGGGAAGTCATTACCCGCGTGATGAGTGATAAAATACGTTATAAATTGTTCGGAAGTCATTACGGGAAGTCATTAAAATAGGAATCAAAACATACAATCTAGTGATAAAAAACAAGAATGAGTGACTATCTAATACGTGATGTTCTATTTCTCTTTGTATCAACAAGAATACACCTACGATCTTGGGCACTAAAACGGTGATAGTCATTTAGGCACAAAATTTGGAGTCTCAACGAAAAAAAGGTGGGCCTTGTATAAGTGTCTGGTGACAGTTCATTTTTCTCAATCTTTTTGTATGTTTCTTGTTCCATCATTCTACTTATCTCTAATCTATGATCTGTTGATCTCTCTCAATCTCTATGTCACATCCCTCTCTCTTATCTCTCTATGCCACTGAAAATGCGGGTCCTCCATCATCTTTCCCTTCTCGTCGCACACCAGTCACCCACTTCTCAGCCACTGTAAGCCTCCATCATTTTGTTCAAAAACGTCAAATTAATAGGGGAAAAAACACTATGATGAAAATTATTCTAAATGCACACAATCAAACCTTGAGTTTGCTGAGAAGTCTTTTAGGATTCATTATTTTTTAAATTTTGTAGATCAAACAATTGGATCACTTAAAAGAAGATTTGAGCTGTATAGCACATATTAGGAAATTTTTGGATTTTTGTTTAATATTGAAAACTTAGATCATTCTTTGATAATGACTTCAAATTATGTTGCAAACATCTTGAAACTTACCTAAAACTTGATAATTTTTATGATCTTGATGGTGAAAATCTATTTGAAGAATTAAAAGTCATCAAAAAGGTTTTAACGATTGAATCAAAATCAAGCTATATGATGTTGGGTTCTTTGAAGACATTTAATTGTTTTCCTGATGCATGTATGATTTATAGAATAATATTAACTATCTTTATTACTGTTGCATTTTCCTATAGAAGTATTTCTAAATTGAAATTGTTAAAATCTTATTTGTGTTATATTATGTCACAAGATAGATTAAATAGTCTTGTTTTGATTTCTATTAAATTTTTTTTAAAGAACCTAGACTATGAACGAATTATTAATCACTATAAAAAAAAACTCGCTAAATAGCAGCAATTTTTTTTTTCAATTGCGGAGGTTTTCGACCTCCGCTAAATAATTTGAGGGAGTTTCTAAAACTGCCACTATTACGTTCACCGCAATCTATTTGCGGAGGTTTTTGGAAACCGCTGGTAACCGACCACCGCTATTTAATGTTCATTTTGCGGGGGTTTTCAACCTCCCCAATTTGATTTCGTTTTGCAGAGGTTATATTGTGGAGGTTAAAAACCTCCTCTATTGTTCTTTTTTGCCCAAAAAAAAATTTATTTTCACGTTCCTTCTTGTATTCACCATTCAACAATTCAAAACTGACAAAAAAGTGTCATACTTTTTCAAGTCAATCATTTATTATTTAAAATATTATATTTACATCAAAGCAAATAAAATAGACAAACATCACTGAAAAATTATCATAACAACGAATCAATACAACCTAAAGATACATGACAACATACTAGTACATGTGTCACAGAGAATCAATACAACTCCACTATCACCACTAGAACAGATACAAGGATGCGCTGAAGGACTTGAACATTTGTATGGATCCTTGCATTCCACATATATTGTCACAAGTTCTCACCATACCTCCCTCGCCCCAAGAAACTGCACCTAACCCAGTATGCATCTGCTACAAGCACCCTTGATCTCTTCATGCTGCATCTGCTAATTCTCGTGCACCTCCCGCCCTAATAGATTCTGAGGCAAGCGGCAGGGCAATAACATAAGGTGAAGTGGTTATGCATTGATTGACTAAAATATTAACAACTCGTTACCAGTAAAATTGGAACTTCAAAACATTTATCACCTCAAATATACACTCACTATTTTCCATATATATACTAGTGTCTATAATATGATCTGATGTGATAATAAAAGCTAATAGGAGAAAAGGCACCTTCTAACTTCTATACTAATACTATGCCTTATTTGCAGAAAGGAACAAGCTTGAGCCATCTTGTCATTCTTGTTGTCATACCTGTAAAAAGAAGTGTGGATATTCTTCTTCAAAATCCACCAAGGACTTGCAATGCATAAAATACTTGGCTTGACATCACCAACACTGTCAAAAACAGAGAACAAGGAAGAGAAGAATTTGTTGGAGAAGGAGATGATGCAGAACCAAAAAGCTTTTCCAAAATGCAAGAAAACAACACATGAGAATTTGAGTTCACGGCTAGTCATGTCAAACACATCTAACATGAGCAACCGGATCATTCAAATGTCTAGTCATACGTGCAGAGAGCAGGAAGAACAACCATAGATAAAAGAATAATTTGTAAGAATCATGTCATATTTGCTTACACCACCATCTCCTGCCATTCCACATATATGCTTCTTCTTTTGCAACCTCTTGACGATTTCATATTTGTGTTCTGCCATATCATACAAAGAGAGAAGGGATTAAAATGTTAGAACTTCAATGTTTCGGCCAATTTGAAACACAATTACACTGTTGATAAAGATAGCAATTTCAATACTAGAAAAGAAGCCACGAACAATTAAAGGTGTTTGAAATAATTGAAAGAAAAAGGAATGAATGATTGGTCATAATCATTATTATCTTATGAAAATTTAAGTGAAGTAGTAATTCTTTGACAAACTAAATACGATAATCATTCTTCACCCTATAAGGACCTACCAGGAAATACTCCAGCAAATCCATCAGCCTTCTCAATCAACTTGTCAACCGAAAGAGCTGAAATAGAAGCATCCTTGTCCTGGCCAAGCAATGAAGATGATGGATACATGTTTGTTCCCATTCCAAGCCTTCTGCCAGTTTCCTTGCCAATAGCAAGCTGATCCCCTAGAGAACAACAGACCACACTAGTAATTTCAAAGCTACAAAACTTTGAGTAATGGAGTGAGCTATGTGAAAGTGTGATCTAAATTCTTACCAGTAATCATCTTAACATTCACAACAAGGTTAAGAGCTCTTCTAATGGTTTCAGCACTATCCTGCCTGGGAGGATCAAACAGTGGTAGTAGACCAATAAATTGCCATGGTCCACCAGGGCTATCTTTTGTTTTCTCAGGTACTTCCTAATGCACAGACCATACAATACAAGCAACAATAAAGGAAGGGTATTGAATCAAGTAGAAAAATAGACATATTATTGATATCAGCTTTACATATCGGAGCCGGCATTGCCATGAGGGCCTGTCCAAAAACAAAAACAAACATTTAAGCATGTGACATCCACTATCAACTCATGCTTTCTGTTCACAAGTAATAACACAGATTAAAAAAATAAATTAACCTAACCTTAACCTGTAATCTTGGAACTCATTTTCTCAGGCTCAAACTGCAATAACAAAGAAATAAACCATTACTTGTAACCTACTAATCACTTATGAGTTCCATCGAGCAATAATATCAAAACCAATTACAAGATTATAAAATAAAAAACAAATAGAAAAAAATGTAAGAAATAAAGAAAAACATAAAGAAATAGAATAGTTTTCGAGATCTTGAAGAATATCGGGATTATATCGGTTAAAGGCAACAAGCTGCTCCATTGTGTAAGCTGTTTGTGGTTGTTGTGGCTTTGGTGCCTCTCTTTCTCTTCCCATCTCTCTGACAATTTTCGGTTTTTGCTGAGGCCTGAGGCGATGCACAAACCCTACTTAAGGAGAGGGAGAGGGAGAAGGACAGAGATAGGGAGAGGGAGAGGATTACCTTAGGATTTTGTTTCTTGAGAGCTTTCCTTAGGGTTTGAAGTTTGCGTTTAGGAAAGAGAGGACGCGGATGGAGCTCCTTGAGAAAGTGAAACCGCATAACAGAGAGAAACGGGGAGATGAGAACGAAACCGCAGAAGATAGTGGAACGAAACTGCATGGGAGATCGAGACGAAATCGGCCGCAGGGGAGACAGGGATGAAACCAGCCGCAGGGGAGATGGGATGAAACCGCCGCAGGGGAGATCGAGAGAGAAGCGTTTTTGTACGATGCTAGAAATGAAATTTTGCAGGGTTTTGTGCGATGCGAGAAATGAATAGAGGCAGAAGAATGGACGAAAGGGGGAAAAGGGTTTTGGGAGCGTAAATGAAAGGGCTATCAAAAAATTTGGGAAGAGGGAACCTCAATAGGGAAAAGAAAGAGGTAGGAAACTAAATACAATTAGAGGGGGTTTTTAACCCCCTTCAAATTAAATGAAAATCATAGACACACAAGCTATGACCGTGCCTTCTTTTAATTAATTTCAGGGGGTTTGTAAAACCGCCTCAAAAAAACCGCCACTATTTAGCTTTTTTTTGTAGTGAATGATTTTGCAAAAAAATGCAAAAAATATAATACTTAAATAATTACGAGGGTATTATTTTCTTGTTTCGCCAAAGACACCTAAAATCTAAGGACCGGCCCTGCCTATAACAACTCCTTTGTAATGAGTCTTCTGCTGTGAACTTTCTTTACTAGCTCAACATTGTTTTAACTTATTTAGTTTCTTCTCAAATTTGTTCTTTCAAATATCATCAAGCACAACAACTAGTGTATGAATGATCAGAAGACTTAAGCCTTATTTCAGTGGGTTTGGTTATCATTAAAACATCACAAGAGAGAATTTTCCTTAAGACGTTTGACACTAGGTTTTCATGAAGAATGAGAGGAAAAGAGCACAAGTGATAGTGAGGAATAACAGCAAAAGAGAGAGCTCGCAATAAAAAGGAAGGAGCACGGTAGTTGTTCTGCTGTAAAGAAAAGAGATAACTTTCAAGAAAGTTGAGAAACAATGGCAAGGAATCCAGTTAAATAAAGTTTTCACCATTCTTTTGTTTTATTCATATGGAAGTTCTTTTTACTAGTGCCGGTGATTTATGTGGGGGAGTTCTTTAAGAATTTTGACCATATGAAAGCTTCTAATAACTTATTTTCCATGGAGAAATGCTTCCTTGTTTGTCATTACCACTTATTGGATCTTCCTCGCTTAGTCTTTTTGTCATGTTTCTTATTAATCTTTTCAGTTTTTCAAGGGAAAAAAAAGGAAAAAATATTTCCTTTTTAATAAGGGTTTTTACAATTTTAGGGATGAAAAAAACTTAATTTTTTTTATTTGACTCTATTTTTCTAATGTTAGGTAACATTAAAACATCAAAAAGTTTTTATTTATATCATAATTTGAGTTTAATTACTTTAGGATTAGGTAATATTTTGTGATTAGTTGATAACTTTCCTTTCTAAAATTTGAATTTTATTCTTTTGATTTAGTTAAAAACACAATAAAATATTTAATTTTAAATTGCCTTTAATTTCCTTTGAGATAAAGTAATAAAATTTAAAATAATAAAAAATATTTTCTTTATCTTTCTTTGAATCTGGCTTTTTAGGATTAGGTAATAAAAAAAAATTAAAATCACCCAACTCATAAATATTTTTTACAGCAACTACATAATTTTGATTTTCTTATTGCACCGAGGGATATATGGGAGCGAGATCCACCACTTATCAAGCTAATTAATAATCTTTCATAATTTTTCTCCTTCATTTTAATTTAGGTAAATCAATATTATTTTGTCCTTATTATTGTTTTTTACAGGTAAAATAAATATTTTTAAGTTATTATAATTTTACACAATTATTTATAGCCATTTCAAACCGATGGTGTGGGTTCTAATACCTTTCCTATTTGTAAATGGCTCTCAAATCCAATTTTTGGTTAATGACCAATTGTTTCTAGGGTTTTTCATTTTTTCTCAATTTTAAATTAAAATTGGTGGCGACTCCTTTCGCGAGTCGATCCCGTCGTGACAACTAAGCACCTCATGGAGCCTTCTTAGGCAATTGTTAATCATAAGATGGAGGTGGCGTGCTGATGTGTTGGTAAATAAAAATTTGAACCACGACAATAGGATATGTGATAAAAAAACAAAATATAGTGCATATAATAATAGGAAAAATGTAAGATATATATATGATTGAAAATTTCAAAATTTTAGTGTTTTTTAGTATTTTTATATTTTTCTTATAAACCTAAGTGGGTTGGACAAAATTAGATGTTTATAGTAGCCGTAAGAGATGGGTCGGATTGCAAAGAATTGTGGTTGCAAATAAGGGTGGAAAAATGGATTGGACGGATTTGTTGAGTCAAGTCGTTTAATCCACTGTTTTTGGTGGATTGATAGTGGTTCTTAACCTGTTAACCATCAAGATGTGGGGCGAGGTGGGTCAACTCATTGGTCTAGCTTGGCTACCCACTTGTATTTCTTTTTTAAATTTGTACTTTTTTATATTTTTAAATTTTTATAATATCTCATTTAAATATTTCGTTACTATAAAATTGATAAATTTTGATCTTGATCATGAAATTTTTTTATTTACTTTTAGTTTCTACATGGTTTATAGTCTTTGGAGAGGGACTAAATTAAAAATACACAAATTTTGATAACTCTACGATAACTAAAAATAGATATAATTTGTATAGGGATCAAAATCTAAGCAAAAAACATATTTTAACTAATTTCGGTTTTTTTGAATTCTATAATGTTTGAATTATTTTAACACTTTTTATAAATTTTTTTGGATTTTTATTTTATTTTTTGATATGTCAATCCACCACTAAACGAGATGGTTAGAACTTCAACCCATTTTTTAGATTCCTAGCCAGTTTTAGAAGAGTTGATGGTAGGACGAAGTAGACTGACCCATTTTACAACTCTAAATGCAAGGTTGCATTGTTCAAAAGAAAATTGAAAAACAGAAGAAGAAAGGGACTAGAGTTGACTCATTTCTAGGAATGGCTAAAGAAAATATAGCAAGCAGTGATGGTGCGTTGTTCCCTTTCCTTTCAGTTTCTTTTTCTTTATATTTTTATTTGTACTTTATTTTTTGTATTTTATTTATTTTTGTTGTTGCTTTTTACTCCGTAATGTTTAAGAGGTAGGGTGAAACAAAAGAAATTGAAAATGAACTAACATATCAATAAACATATACAATATAAAAGATTTTAAAATTAATTTTGCAGAAAAATAAAAGATCAGAGATCATGTCCTGAAATGGTAAACAAAGCAAATTAACTAAAGTGGGGAACTACCCTAATGTAACAACAACATTCATTTTTGGGCCCATGATTTTGAGGCCTCCTCTTGTTAATTTTATCACCTCCCCTCCCCTTATAACTATTGGATTCTTGTTGATGAGAACGCCTATCAACAAGAATTCGGGACTATTTAGAAAATTTATAACTACCAGATTTTTGTTAATGGATGTTCCCGTCAACAAGTTTCCGGAAAACTTGAAATCGCAAAAAAAAAAAAGTTGCGAAAGTCAAGTGGGAGGGACAAAATTTTCTTTTTAAAAGACAGGGAAGTGTTGAAATTAAATGGGGAGGCTCCAAAATCATGTCCCTCATTTCCACCATTAATCAATAGTAAGGCCCATAAGTCTCTATATGTGTGCTATTTTCCTTTTTGGTCCAATTGTGCTATTCTTTTAATGGATATGGTTTTATTAAAGACCCCCCCCAAAATTTTTGCTAGCTTACACTCCCCTGTCAGACTTTTATTTTTCTCCCAAAATGTCCCTGTCCATAAATATATTTCCTGAAAGCTATGAACCTAGGTCATTGGTAAAATAGTCTTCCTAGAGTCATTTACGAACAAGTTCTACCTTCCATACATATATTTACGAACAAATGAATTTACATTCCTCAAATATATTTACGGGGGCGTTTAGGTATATATCTGTAAGTCTATTTTCGGACACGACTGACAGTATTTCGAAAATATTTCCAGAAGTTATCAAAAACTCTAAAACATTTAGTTTTGCTAATACACCCCTTAATACGTCAGTGCCAGCCTGTGCGTCAGTAAATGAATGGATGACATCGCATCGACACATATATAAATAGAAGTGATCTGATCTAAAACACCCCACCTCAGAGTTCCTTCGTCTTCCTTCCTTTCTTCACTCACTCACCCATCATCATTATAAACAAGAGAACAAGACCAGCTGCTGTGTATTACAATGGTCAAATTACAACAATTGATAAAGGGATCACATTCAAATGTGATGTCCCTAAAATATTTTGGGTAAACGAAGGTATCACACTTGATTCCTTAAAGAAAAAAGTTCATGATAATGTGAGAGCTGAATATACTAAAAGGGTGGCTGACATCTATTATCCATACCCTATATCTGTGGGACATCGATCTGTTGAATATGGGGCTCTCAAACTTGATGATGACAGCGACGTGTAAAAAATGTTCTCTGTCTTCATCGAATATGGTAGCCTCGGGACGATCAAGTTCTACAAAGATCTGGTCATAACCGACGAGGAGATCACCGAATACTTGAGGAAACCAAAGTTCTTTGGTGAAATCATCGCCAGTTTGATTGAACCAGAGCTCTCAGCCACTTCTGATGACCACGCCTCCCCAGCTTGGCACAATCATGATCCGTTTTTTTAAGTTCGTGGGAACTGCTTCCGTACTATTTACCACTTTCCTTTTAACATTTATGAGTTTGCTGTATTTTTTTTATTTTTAATTGAAGAAGTGTCTTATTTCTATCTAATTGATCAATATTTTATGTTGTGAGAATGTCATATATTAAAAAAATTACGAAATTGTAATTAATAAATAGTGCGTATATAAAGCAAAAATAGTAACAAAATATTATGCGTATATAACCAATGTGCGTATGTAAGCAAAAAATAACTACAAAATAGAACGCGTACATAAATAGTGTGCATATGTTGCTCAATTCGACCCTCAAGGGCTAGTGCACCCCATCACAAAAAATAATAAAGTGGAGTATTTAGGACTCCGAATGTCAAACCCACATGGAGCATTAATAATATTCAAACTACTCGAGATCTTTTACTATTTAGACAAATCAAATTATAATGAGAGAATTGGTTTGAGCGCGTTTTGAAAACAGGAACTAAAGTTATCACTAGAAAAACACGGTAGCAAGCAAGGAGAAGATTTAATTATGGAAGCCTAGGGTATCCGGGTTCTTTGACATCCCTAAATTTTAAACAAGGATCTTATAAATTATTAGTCTAAATTAGAATATTAGAAAGATTAATCAGAATTAAGCAATTAAAAATTAAAGTTTAATTGAAAGACCAAATCGCAACGCGAAGCCAACTCCTTCGCAACACAATCCTCATCTCCATGTGTCTAGAAGAGAATACCAAGAGACAGCTCTGTTGCATCGCAACATGAACATGTCGCACCGCGAAATAGTCTGTGACATGTACCTTTGGTCATAAGACACGTAGTAGACACGCATCCAAAGCATGCAATCTCACAACGCTAAATGGGATGTCTCGCAACGTGAAGAGGCCAATCTAGCAAGTATAAATAGGTCCCTCCCCTAGCCATTTTCCATACACCTAATTCTCTTCTCTTTCTACATTATGCTCTTTCTCAATCTGGAAGGTTTAACAACCTTCTAGAATTAGAAATATCTTGATTTGCCTGCGGGAATTCTCTTAGAAGGGGAGTCAGGCTCAGGAAAGCTCTCTAGGAAAATCCACTCATGGAATAATCTCCGTCAATATCAGGTACGGGAGCAAGAATCCTTATACACTGGATTAGTAGGATAAATTAATATGTTATTTAGGTGTAGGGTGACTTGAAACCCTACTAGTGGTTGGTAGTAAAATTTCTCTAGGAGGAGGAATGTGGGATATAGCTATTGTGAACAATGGTCATAGACCCACCAATCAATAGGAAGAATAATTAAGAACTCTAGGGTAGAAGACTTAGTTGTATGTCTATATTGGATATCTATGTGTTTTATTAATATATGATGATAGTGATCGCCTTATGCGATATTAGGATAAGTGTCGAATTATCGTTATTGAATTCCTAGTAATACGATAATAGGATTAGAAGGTATTGAGATAAAACCCTAAAAGCAAAATAATTAAGGAATCAATTAACCCTAGTACTAGTAAACGAAATGGATGAAATGGGGAATACAAAGTAAGGAAATCTATAAGAATGCATATACCACCGCTGTACATAGATGGGTTGGCCATTTTGTATGAGGCCAGAGTACCAGAGCGTATGTACAATATGTGCAATATTTTGGGACTTGCGGTTTCCTCGAGGATTCATTGGGTCTGATTATAGCCTTAATTTGGTAACCAGTGAATTGCTACCATTGTGTTTTGGCTATCGAGTAGCTTAATCATCCTAAAAGAGTTACTGGCATATCACAGTTCATAGTGTGAACTATCTAGAGGCACCCCAATACCTGCCACCGAGGTAGGGATACGCTCTTAGGGGTACGATGAGCCGGATAAGTCGGATTGACGACTGGCTCGTTTATAATCTCTGTTGCTGAGATGGAGATACTTAGGAAGCCTGGTGGGGCTGACAAAGAATAGAGGAATTAAGGAAACAAATGTCCTAATTAAAACTCTAGATCAACCTTAGAATGAATATGCATATAAGTTATTCCTACTCTTCCTTCTTTGTGGTCTATTGAGTGTATTTTTAGCTCCCTTATGCCTTTCTGTTGGTTCTTTTGTTTCCATAGGAAACATTGATTTACAAATCTGTAAAAGTCTGAAGGATACTCAAGGGAGTGTCTCCTTTTCCTTAACTACACATAGCCAGTGAGTTATTAATAATTTAAACTTGTTAGATCTCTTGGTGAAACTCTGATTTTCAATTAATAATAGAATTTTACTTAAAATCTTGGATCACAAAATTTTGGTATCAGAGCAGTTCGGTCCATAACCGAACTGTGGAGTAACTAGGATAGTTTACTGGCCGTGTCTAGTCCAATTCTCATCAGATGTTGTCTGTCCTTAGGAAAATATCTTCCATAAAAGAAAAATTATAACTTCATCTGTTACGCGTGTGTTATTGATTTTTAGAATCAATGACACTTCACACAAAATGGAGACGCGATGTTTGCGGCCGCGAATTTTATCGATTCTCACCTCAAGAAAGACAACGAACTTGGGAACTCTTAAAACGTCGAATTCAAGAGGGAACTTGTTTTAAATGCGGTGGACCACATACGGCTAAATACTGTCTCTCATGCATAAAGTCCTGCCATAATTACGGAGAATCTCATCATGTGACCAATTGTAAATACAATGATGTTCTCTGCTTCAATTGTGATCAAGTAGGTCATGTAGCCGGAACTGTCACCCCCAAGTGAGTGAAGAAGAACTACGTAGATATAACTCCTGCGTGTAATAAAAGAGGGCGATTTTACTCTTCTCAAGAAGAATATAAACTTTTGGAAAAAGCAATCATAGCTTATTTAGAACTCTAAGATAGATCACATACATCCAAAACTTAGCAAATGCATAATATTTTGACTTTTGTCTATACCTGTATGTGGTTACGTTGTACAGTTTCACTAAGAAATAAATGTACCTATGTTAGTTTTTATAAGGTCAAAGATTTATTATAATAGCAAAATAGTAAAAATGTACGTCATACAGACCCAAAACTATAATGGTGTGATTGGTTGAGGAGAAATTTGGAAGAGAGAGTGGGGTGAGAGATGAGAAATTTCTCTTGATTGGTTTAGAGAAAAAATAGGGGAGAGAGAAAAAAATCAGTAGGACCCACCACTTTTTTCAATCTCTCCAAAATAGAGAAGAAAGAGAAGAGAAATGGTTAATTTCTTGCTTAGTTCCATTTATGCTCTTAATTGATAATAATTCAATGCATTAAAAATTTGTACCGTCTCGTAAAACAAAAAAAATTGTACAATGACCAGCAAAGTGAATCATAGGAACGGACCAATGTTAGTTGTCTTGCACACAGTGATATAAAACTAAATTCAAAGCAACATAAATTTCGAATTAATAAATGTAATAAAATGTTGGTTGAAAAAACTAGATTATTTAAAATCAAAATTAAAACTTAAAATCAAAAAAAGTAAATTAATAAAATTATATAAATTAATTAATTGAATTCAAATAAAAAACATATTAATTTTGATAAGAAATTACATTCAAACAAAAAATAAATTAATTTTTAGCACAAGGATATTTTTGTCTTTTCAAAAATTAAACACACTTCTCTCTCTTCTCTTTCTCTTAAACCAATCAATACCTCAAATCTACTCTATTTCTCACTTCTTTCTCTCTTCTCACACTCTTTCTCACCTCTTTCTCTATTCTCAACTTCTTCTCGGAACTAAACATAGCCTAAATGAGTACATAAACACAATCAGTACAATAAAAAAAACAGAAATATGTCTCCATCACAAAAGAAGAGATTACAAAGTCCTCTAAGATGCTCCTCAGTCATACCGCCAATAGCATGAACTTCCAAATCTATATCATACTCATTCAGAGAAGCTCCAAGAGTAGAACTCTAAGTACGTAGCTCTCTGAAACTCCTCTCCATCCTGTCTACTTGGGACTTCATCTCTCTCTGTACTCTTCCAAACTCCTGTTGGTCCCGCCTAACCACAAACTATCCTTGCTCCAACCTAGCCAAGCATCTGGGTGAACAATATTTGTGCAGGATCACCAGGGTCAGCCTATGGCTCCTGAGAGGCAGGTGGATGCTCCTCCTCTCCTTCCTGCTCCATCTCTGTTATGGGAGCTTTGGGCTATTTCTCTTTAATTCTAAGAGTAAGTGGTGACCTAGCCTTCCCTATAGAATCTCTCTCATTTGGCCCCACTCCCTCACTTATGCAAAATGCACAAATAAGAGAAGGATGACCTAAGGAGTTCTTAAACCTATCAGTATAGGTAATATCCCTAACAATCACTGCCCCTAAGTCAATAGGATCACCCTGTAGGATAGAATACACTAACCCCGCCCTAACATAAATTAAGTCAGAAGTGTTGGCACAATGGGCGATGGTGTAAATAATGAAATTAGCCTAAGCCCTGGCTACTTGTTTCATATCTTTGACCCTCAACCTGCTAAGGTCAGCACCATGCCATGTAGCCGCTGGCCTACATAAAGCTTCCAATAAAACATCATAGGGAGTGTGACTCTGAAGCTTATCTAGAAAAACACAGTGCTCAGGAACCAATGTATCCAAGAAAGTGTTCAGCTCCTCTGCCCCATAATATATAACAACCCCTCTCAAATAGTTCTTATAAGTCAAATGACCCTCCTCCGTATATGCCTTAGCATAAAACTCTCTAACCAGTCCCATATGATATTCCCCAATCATATTCAATACCGGCCACCAACCCCTCCTATCAAATTCATTTTGAATCTCTTTAAATTCAGAAGTTTCTAATCTAAAAGACCTTTCCTATAATACTGTAATTTTACTAAAAACCGCATCAAATACCTTTTGGTTGTCCATACATTTGAACTTAAAAACCTCTAAAATCTCTTCCCCGTGATTCAAATCCTCTAGGGGCTGGGAGGATGATGATCCCACCTCTCTCTTGCTTCTTTTCCTCACCATCTTCCTACAAGTTGCAAAACTACCAAATTAATCAATCAAGCTTAACTCAATTATATCAATTCGGTATAAATTTTCCTATTCCAAAGAAAAATATTTGACCCAAGCCAATACCAATCATGAACAAAATGATTCAACATCAAGGAAATTTTTTTGCAAAACTTAAAACAAATTGATATCATCAAAAGAAATAGAGCATAACCTTTTAGCATTCCATGAATAACCATATTCACACAAATCACCTTAATCATGAAATAGAATTACAATAAGTTATCTTATGTGTTTGTTCCTTACTAACAATTCGGACATCATTCTTTATAATCATACTACATTATTCTTTCATCGGGTATTCCTAATGGATCATAGCCAAACTTTAATGGAAAGACACTAGGAGATCCGAACTAAAGAAAAAGTAATCTCTCACCTTACGTTATTCCTATTCCAAGTTACAAAGACATTCCTTAGTCTTATTTCAATAGATACTACCCAAACTTTATTCTAGAAACATGGACCTACTTCTTCTCAACCACTTAGGACTTCCCCATTTAGTTCTTTCCAATTATCTTCCTTGTCTTTGACTATTATCTTACAAAGATTCCAACTATGAAATTTTGACGTAGAAACCAAATTCCTCAACTTAATTTTACTTACATGAAACTTAAACAAGTAGTGCCACTAGACAATTTTGAATCAATACAATTATGTTTAAGGACTTTCCTAAGAAGTTGCCCTTAATAATCATAACTGTTTTGTTCAATCACTAAGTTACGATCTTTGCATTCTCCTAGTACATGACATAAACTATTCTCAAGCCACAAAACCAAGGTCACCCAAAAACTAATTCAAGGAAAAGGGAATCAAAGCCCACTCCTATTCCAAAAGCATAACCTATATACGGACTTCTCAAAGTCCAATCCTTTCAATTTTTTGACTCTAACCCTTATCTTAACCAAGCAAGATAGAATACGAATTTTGAACTAATTGGTTATTAGCTAGGAAACCGGATTCTTAACTTATACCAACTATTTTTCAAAAAGCTTTCAATCCATACCCTATTTATTCCTTCTCTAAGACAATCTTCTATGCGCCATTCTCTTTTCTATTCAAGGAGTTGAATTCTAAATAATTGTGGTTCCAAAAGTCTCTTCACATGTCAAATTCATTACATCAAAATATGAACTAATTTAAGTATATTTCAACATCAAGTGTTTGGTATCATAATATTGACTTAAATTAAAGAATTGTTTACCTTCTATCATTCTTAGCCTCTCCACTTACCTATATAAGTTTCTTTCCATTTTCTTTAGAGATTTGCTTTCGAGCATCTGTTCTTGCTGTTGGGGAGTCCGGGGAGCACCTGAGAGCAACAGCTGGCTAAGGACTAGGACCACTAAGAGACCCAGACACCACATCTCCACCCAAAACCTTAAGGCATTAGATATATGGGTCACCTCTCTTATATATCCTTCACTTAGCCCAATCCTAGCCAATGTGGGACTAACCACTCACACTTGAATTCTAACAATCTCCCCCCAAGTGTGAGTCTCCCACATTTGAAAGAACCGACAGGATCCACTCTCGCTCTGATACCACTTGTTGGGAATTTGACTCTTCAAATTCTCTTCCCCAGAAACTGCACTTGTGGAAAATTGAAAAAACAAAATAGAGAAATAATAACAACACAAAAATTTAACGTGGAAAACTCCCAAACCAGGAGAAAAACCACCAGCACCAGAGAAAAATCCACTATGTAGAAAATTATTACAACTACACAATTTTCTCTCTCAGACTCCAAGACACCCAAAGCTTCCCCACTACCAAAACTTATTCCTCACACCTCTCCTTTTACAAGAAATATTCCTAATAAATTCTTTTACGATGTGGAGGTTCAAATTCAAGCTGCAACCACAGAGCATACTAAGAATTCTATTAAATTCTAAAACAAAGAGAGGAATTTATCTAGAGACAAAAGTTGCTAGACAAGCTTTTGAATGGTGTACATAAAACCAATGCCCAAGCCTCCTTTTATAACAAAGAGGTTCACTCCTCTTTACTATTTTACTCGATGTGGGACTAAAAGTCCCAACACCAACAATCTCCACCTTGTGACTTTGTGGTCCCACAACGCTCCACCTTGATGAAGATTCCCATAGCTTTCGCTATCGCAACGTTGATCATGCTCCACCATAAAAGCATAATCACTCAGAACTAGCCATCCCAAGCATTTAAACTCGGCACATGTCGAAATATAACCTTGCTGAAAAAACTATGGTGCAACTCCCATATTTGACTCTCATGGAAGTTAATCAGCCATCGACATAAATTTCACCACACACCCTGCATCAATGTCAACCAATGCCCGTGTGCAAAATGTGGTCCCGCTAACATTTAATATCCTTTATCATGGCAACTTTGGGACCCATGCCATAAGGATATACATGTCCTTCTTTCAAAAGACATCAAGATCGGAGATAATGTTAGCCTCATTATCAGCATCTCCACTACTTTCAGGAGTAACCCTGCCCTTCAAAGCCTTGTGTAAACCAGACTGAATCAACACATCCTTGACTTGTATTTGCCACAAGCCAAAGCTGATCTTTCCGTCAACTTTCTCTACATCAAATTTGACTGCATTTGAAACCCTGCTTCCCGACATCCTCTTTGGCAGAACCTGTGCTCTTGATACCACTTGTTGGGGAGTCCGGGGAGCACCTGAGAGCAACGGCTAGCTAAGGACTAGGACCACTAAGAGACCTAGACACCACATCTCCACCCAAAACCTAAAGGCATTGGGTATATGGGTCACCTCTCTTATATATCCTTCACTTAGCCCAATCCTAGCCAATGTGGGACTAACCACTCACACTTGAATTCTAACACTTGCTTATCAATACTACATTTCCAATTACAACCAACTCAATAGTTTACCACATCTTTTAAGGGCTAATCCTTGTTGAACCAAATTATACTAAACTCTACCTATCTCCACTGTTTTCTACGCAAATTTCCACTAGTAATTCTTACATAATTTGATTCAAACCAAAACAGTAAAATATTTCATTCAGCAAATTAAAAATCCACTTCAAATCTCTGAAATATTACCTAGTATACATCTAGCGTTATCAAGAAAAGGATAACCACTCATCCAAATTGAACAAAATTATCAAAACAATCATGCAATCTATCCTCTTCTTCCCCAAAACCCATTTTCGAGTTCTCCCCATCCAAACACCCCAAAATTGAAAATCAAACAAAAAGGCAAAGGAAGACATACCTTTGAACACTTAGAAAAGAGGAGATTGAAGTAGAAGGTGTAAAAGATGCTTCCTTGAACGAACCCCACACAGAAACCCACACAGAAATAGAAGCAACAGTTGAATTTGAAACCCTATGTTTCGCTTCTGCGAAGTCTGTTTTATTATTCTGAGATTTTGTCGAATCACGTCGCACAGCAGATAGTTTCGCAATGCAAAATGAATAAAAATTTAAATTAGCTTTTAATCTTATTCTTAAGTTGTTCTTCAACAAGTCTTTCTCACAACTTAATCCTAAGTTAAATAGATTATTATATAAAATTTTAGATGAATAAACATATCACTCAGAGAATTTTTAAGGATCAAAATTTTCTTTAAGGGGTAGTAATGTGACATCCCTAAATTTTAAACAAGGATTTTATAAATTATTAGTCAAAATTAGAATATTAGAAAGATTAATCGGAATTAAGCAATTAAAAATTAAAGTTTATTAGAAATACCAAATCGCAACGTGAAGCCAACTCCTTCGCAACGCGATCCTCATCTCCACGTGTCCAAAAGAGAATACCAAGAGATAACTCTTTCGCATCGTGACATGAACATGTCGCAATGCGAAATAGTCCCTGACACGTACCCTAGGTCATAAGACACGTAGTACACCTGAGTCAAAAGCATGTAATCTCGCAATGCGAAATGGGACGTCTTACAACGCGAAGAGGCCAATCCAGCAAGTATAAATAGGCCCTTCCCCCAAGCCATTTTCCCCATACCCAATTCTCTTCTCTCTCTACATTATTCTCTTTCTCTCTCTAGAAGGTTTAACAAACTTCTTCGGTTAGAAATATCTTGAGGAAACCCTGCCCACAAGAATTCTCTTAGAAGGGGAGTCAGGCTCCATTAGGAAAGCTCTCTAGGAAAATCCACTCTAGGAATATTCTCTGTCAATATCAGGTATGGGAGCAAGAATCCTTATACACTATATTAGTAGGATAGATTAATATGCTATTTAGGTGTAGGGCGACCCGAAACCCTACTAGTGATTGGTAGTAACATTTCTCTAGGAGGAGGAATGTGGGATATGGCTATTAAGGACAATGGCCATATACCCACCAATCAATAAGAATAATAATTAAGAACTCTAGGGTAGAAGACTTAGTTATATGTCTATATTTTATATCGATGTGTTTTATTAACATACGATGATAGTGAGATAAAACCCTAAAAGTATAACAATTAAGGAATCGTTGATCCCTAGTACAAGTAAATGGAATGGATAAAATGGGGAATACAAAGTAAGGATGTTTATAAGAATGCATATACTTCCTCCATATGTAGATGGGTTAACCATTACGTATAAGTCCAGAGTACCAGAGCGTGTGTACGATATGTGCAGTATTTTGGAACTTGTGGTTTCCTCAAGGATTGATTGGGTCCGATTATCGCCTTTGGTAATGTTGACACTCCAATTTATCTATTTTTATGGAGTATTTTTAGTACTAAAACATGTCAATTTGTGCTATTTAGAGCATAAAAGTACTCACTTATGTCCTATTTTGTAGAAATATCACAAAGATAACACTTGGAGCAAAAAATGCGAAAACAGACTAAAAACTGACAAGTTTTGGAGATTTTTGACATTTCTGAACAAGCACTACAGCCTGACATATAGTCAATACAGTTGTACCTATTCAAGCATAGCAGTATGGGCGTACCTCACGGTCAATACAGTCTGGCATCGAAGAAAAAGTCTAGTACGGCCGTACCAAAGGCAGTACGGCCGTACACAGTTGCTGTCAGGTGGTGCTAAATGCATAAGTAGGGCCAGCATTGCAACTCAAGTGTGGTATGGCCGTATATAAACGCAGTATGGCTAGTCCCAGATCGCCTAGATTTGAAGCCAGTTGACCTAATTCGCTGCCTAGCCTATAAATAGGCATTCTTAGCCCTTTTTTTAAGACTTTTAATCCTGGAACCTTAGAGCCTCTGGCCCAGACTTGTTTTGCCACCGGAGCTCGTGAGGAACGCGAAGAACATGCTTAAGGACCATCATCATACCAAAAGGGTGTCCCAGTTTAAATTTAATTCTTTCTATTATGGATTTTTATTGATTTTTAGATGATTGTATGCTATTTACACTTGCCATGAGTAGCTAAATCCATCATTAGGGGTGATGGGGGATCCTTCATTATATTTTTGATATTTATCTAGTTGATTCTATAAGTTTCCTATTATCCTGTTGATTGTATTGTTCTTAGCATGCTTAATTCTATAAGGCTTGATTACCCTTTAATAAGTTAATTTAATTGGAGGCGATTGTACCGCAATTAGTTAACGGAACTCTAGGAATAACTGAACTCGCTAGTTACACCGGATCAAGGATAATTGATTGTTTCTAATAAGTTATTGAATTAACAATTTCATTGTTGCTTAATGCTCTTACTTCTATTTATCTTGCATGAGCATTGGGGGAATTAGTTAGGAAGAAGACAATTAATATTGAATGATCATTGGGTATTAACAATATTAGAGTGGGAGATTAGCTTTCAACCAGGAAATATAGCTCATAGTTGTTAACTAGTAAATTCAGGAACTAAATATTGGTGAACCCGGTTCTCCCGGGCTTCCCATAATTGTCTTATCTCATTCTTGCACACATTTTGATCTTTATTTTGTTTGAGTTAAGTATTGCAATCGTTTAAACCACAACCTTTGTTAGTCTAAATAACAAAGGATCTTTACTCCGTTAGTACTCGCGCATTCCCTGTGGGTTCGACATTCGGAGTCTTAAATATACTCCACTCAATTACGAGTTACGATCAGGGGCACTTGCCTAAGCCGCAACAGGTAACTAGTGAATTGCTACCACTGTGTTTTGGCTATCGGGTGGCTTAATCATCCTGAAAGAGTTACTGGCATATCACAGTCCATAGTGTGAGCTATCCAAAGGCACCCCGATACCTGCCACCGGGGTAGGGATACACTCTTAGGGGTACAATGAGCTGGATATGCCGGGTGGACGACTGGATCGTTTCTAATCTCAGTTGCTGAGATGGAGATACTTAGGAAGCCTGCTGCTGATAAAGAATAGGCAAACTAAGGGAACAAATGTCCAAATTAAAACCCTAGATCAACCTAAGAATGAATATGCATATAAGCTATTCCCACTCTTCCTTCTTCATGCTGCATTGAGTGTATTCTTAGCTCCCTTTTTCCTTTCTGTTAGTTCTATAGAAATCTAAATGATACTCAAGGGAGTGTCTCTTTTTCCTTAAGTACACACAGCTAGTGATTTATTAATGATTTAAACTTGTTAGATCTCTTGGTGGAACTCTGATTTTCGATTGACAGATTTTTACTTCAAATCTAGGATGTCACAAGTTCACTTAACCCAAGTCCTTATTATTAATCAATTACTCAACACATGCATCCTTTTCCTAATTGATTGCCAACCACCTACTCTAATGTTATTAAAACCCAATGGTCATGCAATGTTAATAGTCTTTTTTCCTAATTTTATCCCCAATGGTCATGCAAGATAAAAAGTCAAGAAAATCATTATGCATTAGAGGTTTGTTAATTCAATAACTAGTTGAAAAATGGCAAGTACCCTTGGTCCGGCGTAATTAGCAAATCCAATTATTTCTATGTCCGTTAACTAATTGTGGCATGGTCGCCAATAATTAAATTAACTATCCTAAGGTTGATCAGACCTTATTTAAATAATCACAATAGGAACAATTCAATCATAGGAAAAAGGAAAACATGTATCTCATAGATTGTATGTCCTCGTCCATTGATGAGTTCAATATTCTGAAATATTTTCTTGTAATGGGGCACCCCTTGTATGGCTCCAAGTATTATAGAGGTTATCTGGAGGCCCACTTGCCCGTATATGGTTAATTGTAACTTAGATGGAGCAGCTAAAGGTTGTCCTGGTCAGGCGTCTGTGGGGGAATTTTTAGAGATAGTAATGTCGCTGTTCTAGGATGTTTTTCTACTATTCTCGGTATTAATAATTCTTTATTTGCTGAGTTAACTGAAGCCATGATGTCTATTAAAATTGCTCACAGAAAAGGTGGCACCACTTTTAGTTGGAGTATGACTCTAAATTTGTTGTTGAGGCTTTTAAAAATCATGACATTGTCCCTTGGAAGCTCAAAAACAGGTGGTTTAATTGCTTGGAGTTAGTCAAACAAATGTGCTTTGTCGTCTCTCTCATATATACAGAGAAGAAAATACTTGTACTGACAAGCTTGCATCCCATGAAACTTCAGTTTCAGGATTAGTTTGGTAGAATTTAATTCCAAATTTTATTTCTGAGGACTTTATTAGGAATAGATATAGCTTGCCAAGCTATATGTTCAAATAACGACTGAAGTCTTTTAGACTGTAGTGATTGTCTCTTGTGCTTTCTTTGTATGGGTTTTGGCCTAGTCCCCCATGCCTTCTTTGTATTCTTCTTTTTCATCTATTTTTTTTAATAAATATAGGGGGAGTACTCTTTTTCCTTCTTGATGTTTTTTTCCCTAAGGAAGGTTTTACATTAGAAGGTTTTAACGAGGCTCCTTTCCTTTATTTGCTTTAAAAAAATGTATCTCATAGATTGAAAGCAAATAAAATCGTAGGCAAAAGATCCCCCATCACTACAAGAAAACCCCATATTACCGACAGAATTTTACTGACGGCCCCGACTCTGTTGCTAATATTTCATTACCGACGACTAATGCGCTGGAAAAAGTTGCGTACGAAAATAAATTTTTTCTACTTTACCGAAGGCTAAGACGTCGGTAATTACAGATGGCCCGTCTGTAATTACCGACATCTTAGCCGTCGGTAAATAATTATTTCATTTGTAATTTAGTTTTTAAAATTACTGACGAAAAAACCATCGGTAATTGAATTTTTTTTACCATTGTATTTGGTCATTACTGATGGCTTAGCCTTCGGTAATGGCCTATTAAACTACCGACGGCTAAGCCGTCGGTAAATTGGGCGATTCTATTTTCCCGCATTTAATTTCCTGGACGGTGTTTTGTTAGTGAAGGCTGTACCGACGGCTAAGCCATCGGTAAAATTGATACTGATAGGGTTAATTGGGCATTTATTTTCTCTTTTCATTTTCATCTTCCCTTCCCTTTCACTGCCACCACCCACCCCGCTGACCCTACACACCGCGCCGCTGACCCCCACCCCACTAGCACCACCCACCGTGAAGCCGATGCTGCTGCCACTCGCCATCTCCTCCACATTCTCTGTGTGCGCCGCTGCTTCATCCTCGTGAGTATTCTACGCGCCACAGCTTCATTCTCTCTGCACGCCGCTGCTTCATCCTCGTTCCTCCTTCTAGGCTTTCACTCCCCTGTGTTTCGTTCCCTCACCGTTCCTCCTTCCAGGCTGCACCAATGTTCACCACCGCACGCATCGTCGCTCACAGACCCCAGCTTTGTCTCCAACAGGTTTCATGCGTTCCTTTTTTTCTTCTTTATTTTTTTTCTAATCCGTTAAATGCCCCTAAAATGTGTAGTAGATGAATGCTTTCATTTCATTTTTCTATATTGTCCTATTCCATTTGAATCTGATGACACGTTTAGAATCTGCAACTCAATTTGAAATACGGCTTGGGATATTTTGGGAATTCTATTCTAGGGTTCAATCAAAAGGTAGGGGGAATGATTCGTTTAATTATATAGCTTAGAAAGCAAAGAATAGTGTTTGAAATAGTAAGTATAGTCTCCGTGATTCGTTTAATTATTCAGTAGTGATTCGTCTCTGTGAGTGATTTTTCTTACCTTAATTTCATCTTCCTGTACAATGCATGGGATGGATATTTGTTTTACTGTTGGGTTTGTTATCGCTATTTAACTTGGCTACTTGCAGCATCCTTTGGATGAGAAAAATAAAGCAATAAAAAAATGTGTACCATGTGATATGAACTTTAGTTGGATTGGAGAACGTTCTTAATTATCATAAACTTCAATGATATAGCATTTTTTTCCCAATAGGAAATTTACACTAATACACAGGGCTATTATACGATCTATGTTTTATAAACATCAGCAATATTTGCCTCTATCTTAAAATGGAAAGGCATATCAATGTTTATATTATGGTTAAACTTACTTCTTACTAATTATCTTAAAATTTGCACAATGAAGTTTGTTGAAGTAAACAGGATGTCAGTTAGACTTGTGTAGGAGCTGCTTTTTGAATACTAGTATAGCATATTGTCCTTTCGTATTGGTTAGATATTACTAAACCTATGCATGTACTCTGATGGCATTTAATAGCAATAATTTTGTATCTAGTTTAATGTCAGCTTGTTGTATCTCCTGTTGCAGTGTGTTGAACAGATTCTCCCTCTCTCCCTATTGTTGTTGGTTGTTTTGATCTGCCAAAATTTGCAAGGTATGCTTTTCTTGTTTTGTTTTGTCTATCATGTTAGTTTAGTTTTGCCTTCAAATGCTCCTGCGTAATGGATTGAATTGGATTGGATTGGATTGGATTGTTCTTGAGCTGTAGTATATGCTAGTTTAGATTTCAATGATATCAATATGGCTGGACCTAGTTCATTCTATTGCCCATCAAATAAGAACTGGGTTACACTGAATTGTGTTGGTTGGGACACGCATAATTAGGTGTGGGATCTATTTAGATTTCATTCAATAATTAAAAAATATGTTGAAAAAGTCTTAAACGAGAGTTTTGCTAACCTTTATTGTTGTTGTGGTTTTCGGGGGGAAAAAAAAACTTTAGTGAGTTTGGAAGGAAAGTGTGTATGGCTCTTAGATTTTTGTAGGTTAAGACGTGCTTTGCATTATTTCAATGGGAGTTATGGTTCATACTCGTGTTTTATTGCCAAACTAAAGCATTTTTAATCTGTTTTGAACTTTAGTTCTTGGAAAAATGGGGTAGAAACCAGCCATAACCATTGTCTGAGTATTGAATTTTCCTTCATTTCTCTATCTTTTCAGATTTTTTTTGTTAAAACAGTGCAAATATTCATTCACAAAGATTTCTCTTGATTTTTATTGAATGTTTCACACTGAATCAAATTAAGTCTTTCTTTTTCTTTTGCATTGAGCTGAAAGACAACAATCTTTTGTGATTGCTGAGTTGATGGCTATCTTCTCACTAGTCTAGATCATATATGAAGGACTTGGGACATTAATTAGCCATTTCTCTTGGCGCTTGCTGTGTTTTCTTTTACTAGTTCATCCATTTTGATTTTGTTGGGCACATTGCTAATGTTCATTTCATCGAATGATAACGTGGGTTACACCCGAACAGGGATAAAAGATAGTGAAATTCGTGGTCTAAGTTATTCAAAATCAATGAGTTTAACATAACATTTTGGTTCAAATCAAAACATACAAAAGCAACGTTTTTTTAACAAAAGGCAATAGCAATTTTTAGAATTAGAAAATAAGATGATGATATCACTTGTTATTTATGTTCTAGTTTTTTCTTTTATTTTCATGGTTGGTTTAAAGAAAAGATAATTTCCCTAACATCTTGAAGAATAAATTAGCTTGGAAGATCAATAACAACTTTTGTAAATTTAAAGCACTCCATTGTTTTTTTGTATGTATAAGGGAGTAAGATTAATTAATCAACCCGAAGGAACAGGCTCCTTTAGTGTGCTCAACTACTCACAAAATGGAAAAATACTATGAACAATTGTTAAAGTATAAGGCTGGCTTGTATAAGCTCAAAGGTTGAGGGATTTTTAGTTTGTGGTTTGTAAAATGTGATGATCTGAGGTACCCTAGTCCCTCAAGCGTAGAAGAAATGTTTTCAAGCAAAAATTATTTTTCTAATTAGCTTGGAAGATCAATAACAACTTTTGTAAATTTAAAGCACTCCATTGTTTTTTTGTATGTATAAGGGAGTAAGATTAATTAATCAACCCGAAGGAACAGGCTCCTTTAGTGTCCTCAACTACTCACAAAATGGAAAAATACTATGAACCATTGTTAAAGC
Source organism: Calophaca sinica (assembly GCA_037113605.1). NCBI lineage: Eukaryota > Viridiplantae > Streptophyta > Magnoliopsida > Fabales > Fabaceae > Calophaca > Calophaca sinica. The sequence goes on along the minus strand of CM073734.1, from coordinate 15,859,487 downwards.
ATAAGGCTGGCTTCTATGAGCTCAAAGGTTGAGGGATTTTTAGTTTGTGGTTCGTAAAATTTGATGATCTGAGGTATCCTAGTCCCTCAAGCGTAGAAGAAATGTTTTCAAGCAAAAATTATTTTTCTATTTTGTTTTGGTATTCAACTTTGTGTGGGGTTTGGTTTCTTCATGGTGCTCTTGAATTTGTTAGTTTGCTTTCATATAGCTTGGTTGCCTGTCTTGTTAAATTTTTTTTTAAATATTTTGGTATTAAACAATGATTTCTCTGATAAAGGGGTTGAACATAGGAAAATATTATGTGAAATTATTTTTGAGGACCATGTAGTCTGTATAAGGAGAGGTCTGTTGTTTATTTATTTAATTTGAATTGATGTAGTATAGTGTTGAATTACCTCCCTTGGAAGATGAGTACAAGGAGAGGTCTGCTGTTCATTTATTTAATTTGAATTGATGTAGTATAGTGACACATGTCAGAAATGGATGGTTACCCTCCAGATCGGAGTAGGGTATATGATAGGCTTTATCCTGGTAGAGGAGAGGTGAAACCAAGCTTTGCAAAAGAGGTTAAAGAGTTTATACTGAAGGCTAGAGCCCAACCTGAAGTTGTAAGAAATGGTGGAATCAGATGTCCTTGTGACATTTGCAATGTATGTTGATATTAATAATGAATATTGATCTTATTTGTAATACAATATTGTAGGAGCATGTTTCGTGGGATCGTGAAGACCATAATATGGTTGAGAAGCTCTTCAACACCAAAGGCTCAGAGCGTCTTTATGAGATGCTTATAGAGGTGAGGAAGAAGGGTCAACACCCAACCTGGATAGGTGAGAGGGCTTATGCAGAACTTAATGCCAAGTGGAAGGCTCCGGAATATAAGGAGAAATGCACTAAGGCCAAGCAAAACCATGCTTCTTCTAAGGATGGTTCTGTATATACCAGTGGATCTATATCCATCACTGAGCATGCCATGCACCTGATATGTTTTTTCAACACTTTATTGCTTAAAATTCATCACATAAATTTGTTGTTATATATATGTTCCGAGTAATGAGTTGGTTTTCGGTTGGATGGCTCTGCTAGGGTTTTGCTTCACGTGATCTCCTAGGGTTTGCATGAAACTTTCATGGCCGCCAACAATCCTATTTGCTCGTGGGGTTTCTTGGCCCCATTTTCGCACTCTACTGCCCCTGAGTCTTCGAATGCCACTAAGATGAACCAGCCAAAATCTTTTGCCAAAGCTGTTTCAGGTGAGTTTGATGTACCTCTCAGTCAGTTGCCAAAACCATGCATCAAAGGGAATGCCGTAATGATCAAGATACCACAAGATGAATATTTGGCAGGGTTAGAAGCGTGCAAAAACAATCTTCATGGGCGCTTTATATATTACAAAGGTGATGTACCGCTAAAGTTTACTGAGTTACAAAAGAAATTGATTGATCAATGGAAAGATATTGGAAGGTGGAGTATGGTCTCGTTAAGAAAAGGGTTTTACGAGTTCTCGTTCAGTTCCAAAGAGGATCTCAGGAAGGTTTTTGCTGCAGGCTCCTGAAATCTAAAGTCGGGTGTTCTTCGGTTATCTCTCTGGACTCCAGATTTTAAACCCTCTGAGCAAAAGTAGACGCATGCTCAATGCTGGGTTCGCTTGCTAGGCCTGCTGCAAGAATATTGGAGGCCCAAAATAGTGCTCTCAATCGCAGGTGGCATCGGGGTTCCAATCGCCCTTGATGAAGCTACTAGCAAAAAGACTTTTGGCCACTTTGCAAGAGTCTTGGTTGACCTTGATTTGAGACGTAAATTTATTGACAGGATTTTGGTGGAACATGATGATTATGCTTTCTTTGTGGGTTTGGAATATGAAAATCTTCCAGCATTTTGCAATATTTGTCAACTAATAGGGCATGAAGTGGCTCAATGTAGAAAGAACTCTCAACTTCCCCGAGATGGAAAGAAAGTTGTTGATGCTCATAAGAAGATTGATAACCATGTTAAGAAGCCAGTTATTGATTATGTGCCAAAAAAGAATGAAACAGTGGAGGTTAATGATCCTGAGATCAATGATCTTGAGACTAATGAACCTAAACTACTTTCAAATAAAGGCAAGGAGGTTTGTTTAGAGAGTCACCCTGCTATGAGTGTAGAGGGCATAAGCAGTATTCATGGTGCTGACCCTCTGCCTGATGCTGAGGCCTTGCATGAGGAGCATGATTGTGCAGCTGTGGATATGGTAGTGCAACAAGAGAATGTAAGGACTGTTGAGGTTCAATCTGATACTAATTGGGATGCAGGAAATCATTCTGTAGGTAAATCAAATTCTGGTTTTGAGGAGGACCATAATTCTAATGTTGCTTTGAATGCTACTTTGCCAAACCATGGGACTACAGTAGGGACAGGTAACTCACTTGATCATTTGGTGAGTGGTACCCCTGTCACTCCCATGAATCAACCGACTAATTCGAATGTGCTAATGATATGATGATTGTTGGCAAATTGTGGAGCAACATGGCTAGTGATGATGAAGAGGTGGATGAGGAAATTGTCATGGAGAAAATTGTGGAGCAACATGGCAGTGAGCAGGAAGCCTATCAAGAGAAGTTGCAGCAGGCCGCCTCTCAGGCCTCTGATGGAGGGGAGGTAACTGGCAGTGTTGACCCCGCAACTCAGTTGCAGTTATGGGCCCAATCTGCTGGGGATAGGACTCGGGGATGGCTGTACGGTGTCGGAGGCTTGTCTGGATGTTTTATGCCTGATGTCTCCTCTCTGACCCAGGAGTCTCGTGCATCTGGCACCAGTACCCAGTCCCCGACTCAATACTATGCTGAGGTGGTTACACAGATTGCGGCTTTTGAGGAGCGCACAAGAAAGGCAGAGGAGGAGGCTCGGGAGGCACGGGAGGAAGCACGGGAGGCAAGGACAATTGCCTCGGAGTGGGATCAGCAGTTTGAGCGGTAGTTGAGGGAATTGTCTGCCAGTGTTGCTGCTATCCAGGCCCACAAATCCCGTCATCGCTATCTGAACTATGAGGAGTCTGAGGAGGATTAGTCTTGCCATTAGGCTAGGGTCTTGACTTTTTTTTTATTGACTTGGTTTGACATTATGGATTGTTATTGACTTGCTTATAACTTGTTGTGACTTAGTTTGTTTGCTATGGATTTGTTATTTTAATGATTAAAAATGTATGTTGATGGCCATTGAAGCCTTTGTTGTTGTTGCATTCATATGCCATGCACTGTAAAATTTTGGGGCTGTTTAAAAACAAAAAGTTCCTCAAAAAAATATTTGACGTTACCGATGGCTTAGCCATCTATAAATGTGATGAAAATTTTCAATTTTTTGTTAGCATTACCGACGCCTGAGCCGTCGGTAATTTGATGAAATTTTATGATTTTTTTGTAAAAGTTACTGACGGCTTAGCCGTCTATAACCAACAAACGACTTGGCCGTCAGTAGATTACCGACGGTTAAGCCGTCGCAAAGGTGGTGGAATTTTTTCAAATTTTCTGTGAGTTTTAAGCCGTCGGTAACTCTCACAAAAAATTGTAAAAATTCCAGTAGTTTTGCGATGGCCTTGTATAATTTTCCGACGGCTTAGCCTTCGGTAATATCGACGGCCATAAATAGCCATCGGTAAAATATTTCCCACGAGCTATTAGCCGACGGCCTCGAGGCCATCGGTAGTCCGTCAGTAATCCTGATTTACCGACGGATTTTGCGCTTTACTGATGGAAAATGGTCGTTAGTAACAACGGAAATTCTTGTTGTGCATCACCCTAGTGATGGGCTTAGCTACTCATGTTAAGAACAAAAAGTAAATACGCTAAATTCATATAATTATCCATAAATAAAATGAGAATAAAATAAACCTGGACACCCTTTCGGAATGACGACAGCATTTCGTTCTCCTTATTCCCTTTTGCTCTTAACGGCTCTCAAGGGCTTAGCTACTCATGTTAAGAACATAAAGTAAATACACTAAATTCATATAATTATCCATAAATAAAATGAGAATAAAATAAACCTGGACACCCTTTCGGAATGACGACAACATTTCGTTCTCCTTATTCCCTTTTGCTCTTAACGGCTCTCAAAGTCCCGGTCTGCTCAAAAGCCCTCAAAAATCCCTTTTTTGGAGCCAACCCTCGAGTTTAAATAGAAACACGTTCTGTTTTTCCCTTTCCATCATTATGTATAGTCGTGCTTCATTATGTATGGTCGTGCTTCAGTCAGATCTGCACATCTTCGTGTTTATGTATAGTCGTACTGAAGTGTGTCAGGTCGTACACACCCTAAAATTTGACGCTATACTAAGCTATGCAAGGACGTACTGACGTATGTAGGGGCGTAGAAGTTTCATTTTTTGGTGCTGGAACGTGCTTAAAAGCAACCGGGGTGGGTACAACATGCTTGTAAGGGCGTACATCATGCCCTGAATCTCAAAATTTCGTATTTAAATGCCCAAAGTGCGTCCAAAGTGTCCAGAAGTGCTTCCGAAGTAGTTTTTCTCACTTTTCTACAAAACCAAAGGTAAAAGTAGTGAATTGCGGATAAAAGCACTTCAAAAGGAATATAACTAAGAACCTATAAAAATCACACAACTTTGGGACTTATCAATGTACATAAACCAAAAATATCTGAACTGAAGCTGGAAAAAAATAGAGATAATTGCTTCTGCACTGATCCTGCCCTCCTTCTCCTCTTTGATAAGTGACTAGCATCCCTGCATCGCGTATCAGGTCCTGAAGTGACAATCAGGCAGGGGTCGCTTTCTGCACTGCGCTTCTGTCCAGGATACCCTGCATGTCGTCCTAGATCATCATGAGTCTCGCCTACAAACAATAACTAAACATATTAAATAAACATTGAGAAAAAGTTATGTTGGAACCTAAACGATTGAGAAGTTTAGACCCTCATTAATTTTGTTGATAACAAAGTATTCACAAGAGAACAATTTATGTTCTAACAATTCTTGAAGTGTGCAGATACTAATATTACATATACTTCTAAGCCACTTAAGCAAGAAGGAAGAAGTTCACAAGAGAAGGATACACTCCATGTGTCAGCATCCGGCTCATCCTAGTATACTGTCTTCGTGAGCGTCTGGAATTATCTTTTTGTGACACAAGGCTTATCCATTTGCTACGGGCGTCCGACCTTCCTGATACGGCGGCGAGCGTCTGAACTTCATTTTAAATCACGTGATGGTCACGTAGTTGCTCTTCCTCTCAGAAGCTTCTGGAACGGATTTCGAATTTGATCTTATGCGCTCAAATTGTTGTACGAGGTATCAAAGGTGACACCTTTAGCTAAAGACAAAAATTGTAAAAGCATTTGTGAAAAGCAAGGTAGTACGAAAACGGTAATGTGTACTACTGAGATATTCTCTAGAAAGGAAGAAAGAGACAGTTTTTTTTTTGAAATCACCTCACTCAATGGAAAGGAGCCATTTTTACTGTAACGGTAATATCCTTTAGAACTCCTATAAATACCCCATGGTATCCATTGAAGAAACTGCCGAAACTCTACAAGAGAATATTGCTTCACTTACTGAGAACAAGCACGGTTGCTATACACTACAAGTTTCGTGCCAAGTCTCTGGACTACAAGAACTGAACTCAGCGTCCGACACTTTCTTTTAGAAAGCATTTCTGTATTGAGCTTAATCTTTTATCCTCTCTGTGAGAGTTATTTCTGCTTGTATTCAACTTACTTGTAAAATTGTTTTGGCCTAGTTAAGGCTGTACCCTCAAAGGCTCGAACGTACTGAGTCGTTTTGAGAAGTTGAGAGTATTGTCAAGGTTGTGACAGTAGAATACTCTTAAGTTTTTGTAATCAGTTGATTATAGTGGAAAATCCTTCAGGAACGAAGGGACTAGACGTAGCTACCAGTTTGGTAGTGAACTAGTATAAATCTCTGTGTCTCTTGCTTTACTGCTTTCTATTTATCTTTATCTTGTTCTGTTAAAAACAAGTTTTCACAAACTGCTTTTCCAGCGTCCGGTTTATTTCCAGCGTCCGATACACAAACTGTTTTGAAAAACCTGTGTTCTAAGTGTTTTTAACTTAAAGTTTGCGAAAAGTTTTCAACACAATTCAACCCCCCTTCTTGTGTTCACGTTCAAGTTATTTATTGCACAAAATTATATAACTTAATATTGATTTACCTGATAAAGTAGAGCAAAACTGCCGGAGGCAGAGCTGCACTGTGGTGCCTCTTATGACACCTTAGTTATTTCAAATTATTTCTTACTAAGTGCAACTACCCAATTATCCCGGTTCATTTATAATCTTTTCTTTGATTAATTATATACAATAAAATACTCTGATACTGTTAGAATATGTGCTATAGCAGAATAGTGGAAATTTCTTTATTATAAATATAGTGTACCAGTGTATACCAAGCCTTCCACAGGCATACTATACATCCAGCTTACGTGTGTGCAGTGACAAGCATTACACATAACACATAGACACACGCACACACATACTGAGTCACTGGCCATAACTCACCAACCTATGCTGATGGATAACTCCTTCACAGTACCTGTGCACTGTAAGGTCTTCTCCCAGCTACTAAAGCAATCATCAGTACATACAAACAGAGAAAGATGGGAGATGAGAAGTGATCTAAATACTAATACACGGGAACAGATAGTATATACACTAATATAGAATAGCACACAAAGCATCCATCTCCAAAGGTATTCATATTCTGTATCATAGCCTAGACTAAAGTTCAGGTCCTAAGGTCCCTTCTAAACCAAAATATCGTTGATTCCCTTTTCCCATTCATATCCTAATACTTACTACATGCATGTGACCATTCTCTATTTAGCAAATCCTCCTTATTGGCCCCACTAGGACTACTTATGTTGTCCTTATCTCACCGATCGAGAATAAGAACGAGCTAGTCGTCCATCTGGCATATCCAGCTCATCGTACACCTAAAAGTGGTTCTTTGCCCTAACGACATGTGTTGAGGCTGCATTCTGGATAGCACATCCTACAGACTATGATAGTTCAGTAACACCGTTAGGATTATTGGGCTACCCGACTACCAAGACAAGGAGAAAGGCCAACCCTTCCGTTACCAAAGGCATACATCGGACCCAATACCATCCTTAAGGAAACCACAAATCCTTTTTACTGCGTATATCGTACTCCCACTCTAGTATTTCTGGCCTCATATGCAATGGCCGACCCATGTACGCATGGCAGAGGTAACACACAGACCATGATTCTATTCCAGATTCAAGCCTAAGAGTAACCTCGACGCCTTCTATCCATTAACCGTTTCAATCTTCCTATGGGTCGGGTACTCAGTAAACCATAATATTCACCCAAGCATCTCTCTCTATATAGCTTATCCTAAACCTAATAAACCTTGCCCCGTGCTATCACATCAATCATAGCAAATAATAATACATATAAAAGCCTAGCATTGCATAAGGTGACTACTACAAACACATGCATACAATCACAGAGCATTCAGGTACACCAATTATACAAGTCACACTTCTCCAAGAAAGCGAAATTTCAATGAGGTTTGGTGCGACATACGAACATCACATCAGAGGACCTCTCCTTCTGCTCAACCTCTAGATCAGGCTCATAATCATCGTTAGACTCATATGCATCCATCTGTTGGGCGTATTCAACAGGCAGTACCAAAAAGACCCCACATATCTCTTCGGGTGAGTCGTTGAAACCTGACTCAAAATCTTCAGCCATCAAGTCATCATTATTCTCCAAGCTTAGCTCTCGGGTTTTGGTTGGTTGCTTTTCCTTCCACATCATTCCTTGTGGAGTTCCATTCACCAAATTTGGTAGCACTGGTTTTGAGGGTTTTTAAGCCTTCATCTGCCTAACAGCTTCTTCGGCTTCAGCCACCTCATAAGCAAATCTTTTCATCCTCTGGAGTCTCCTAAGCTGAGTTCGAGTAAGTGGCCATTGTTGCGACTCAGGTAAGTGTACTTGATCGTAACTCGTAATAAAAGTGGAGTATAATTACGACTCTGAATGCCGAATCCACTGGGAATGAGTGGGTACCAATGACTTAATAGGATTCTATTCTATTAGACGAGCAAAAGTTGTAAGTACGCAAGTAATGAAAGTTGTCGGTATCAAAGCAATAAACAAAATGAATGCGAGAACAGTTTGAGTATGTTATGGGAAGCCTAGGGGAACCGGGTTCACCAATACTCTACTCTTGATTTTTCTAAACAATTGATATGAGTTAACTATTATGTAAGAGAACTAATCACCCACTTTAAATTACTAAGGGCTACCTAGCTTGCAATAGCCTTCCGCCTAACTAATTACTCCGTTTGGTCCTAGAAGGTAATTAAAGGAAAGAGCATTAAGTACAGGTGGGTTTGTTAATCTAATAACTGCAATATATAACTTATCCGGTGTATAAAGCGAGTTCTTTTATCCTATGGTTCTGTTTAACTAATCATGATCCTGTTACCACAATTAAGCTAACTAAGTAAAGGTTGATCAGGCCTTTTAGGATTAAGCACAATAGGAATAAAACCACTACAAGAAACTTGACTTTTAGTGACGGCCAATTACCGTAGGTAAAAGTCATTTTACCGTAGGTATAGTACCAAATACCTATACCGACGGTGGTTTTTTTCGTAGTCTTTAAGTTTCTATACCTATGGAAAGTTGTCCGTCACTATATCCTATAGCGACGGAATTTGGCCCGTCGGACCAAACTTTTGGTTTTACCTACGGATATTGACCGTGGGTAAAAATCTTTTTTACCTACGGATATTTACCGTAGGTATAGTACCAAATACCTATACCGACGGTAGTTTTTTTCGTAGTCTTTAAGTTTCTATACCTACGGAAAGTTGTCCGTCACTATATCCTATAGCGACGGAATTTGGCCCGTCGGACCAAACTTTTGGTTTTACCTACGGATATTGACCGTGGGTAAAAATCTTTTTTACCTACGGATATTAACCGTGGGTAAAGAGCTTAGCCAGAAATTACTAATTCTTTTACCTACGGCTCTTTCCGTCACTACACAACATACTGACAAAGAATAATCCGTAGGTATAGATTCTGTAATTTTTTTTTATAAGCCTGTAAAGATGCTATATTATATTTATTTTAAAAATTTAATCAAATTAACAACGAAGCAATTAAATAAATATATTTAAAAATGCAAAATGTAACAAAAGTTCCACATTATATATATATATATATCAAAAATTAACATAAAGTCTTACAAGCTTAAAATTAACAATAGCCAAACCATGTCAATCCTAGAGTACTTTAGAGTATTATACTAATAACAAAAAAGATAGTCTTCTAATCATATAATAGGCATACAAATCTTCAAGTTTCCATCTTTATGTTTCCATCTTCAAGTCTCCATGGTAGCTTCTAATCTTCACCTACAAAAAATAAAAAAGAACAGATGAATAATAACGCAATTCAACATATAATATCACACCTAAAGACAAAGAAAATATTAACAACTTTAATGAGAATTAATTAATACCATTTTCATTATTTTCATTATCGCCTGGACTAGGAGAATTCAAATGGTTAGGAGCACAAGAAGCAGCGGTAACCTATCACAAAAATAGAAATTACACATAAAGATTAGTGTTGAATCAATGAAGGATTGCCCCTCATCTCCATAATGACCAGTTTGCTACTGAAAGAATTTCTATAAAGGTTTTCTTGTCAATAGTTTGCCAGCATTCAATGAATGAGTAATGTACTGTCACTGTCCCTCGTAGCCTTTTTTTTTTCTTCCTGTGTTTTAAGTTTTGACTAGTAGTGGTGCATGGAAACTAAAAAAATCTCTAGGGGCAAGAAATGATGATTAATTTGTATTTTTATATAAAGATTAGTAAATTATAATATACCTGTCTAGCAGCATGTATTATGTCATTCACATCTTCTCCAGAAAACCGATTTTGAATCATGGTCATGACATTTGCCAACATGTCCTCCATATGCTTGACTCTATCACGTAACTCTTCATTTTCAGACACATAAACCTTTGATTTTTTAGATTTAGGGAACTTGCCCATACATCGCACGCGTCCCTTCTTTGCAGGTCCTTGTACTTTAAAAAATACATCATCCTTCCAAGACATAGAATCTTGCATGTTTTGGGCTGATTGAGATGTTCCGGCCTCATTGCTGTATTTTTTTATTTCTTCCTGAAACGTAAAAAATATTTGTAAATTAATTGGTGTAAAACCAGTCCCCACAGAAAAGAAAGAAAGAACAATACAAAACAAAGCAACCAGTGTGAGTGCGAAACAGTCCTTAAAACTAAAAACAGAACAATGTAAAAACTTACAATCAATCTTGCAATCAACTAGTGCAAAACAGAACAATATAAAAATAGTCCTTAAAACTAATCAATACTTACAATCAATCTTGCAGCATTTTCATTGACAATTGACCCATCTTTACGAGTGCGAGTTTCGATGTAAATCTCGTCACGTCTAGAAACAAACCTTTTGAAATACAAATAGAAACAAACCTTTTCATCAATAAGTTTTGGGAGACTTTTTGTACCCATACAATGAACATCTTTAAACTTGGCACGATTTTGCCTATTAGTTTCACTTATTTTCTGCATTTCATATAAAATATTAGTTGAAATAATAAACATTTTAATGTATTACTCATTGCTGCAATAATATGTATGACTTACTTTAGCATCATCAGAGAACCAGTGATCAACCAACTCACGATATTGATCTTCGTCAACCCTATCATCAGGTACTACAGAAGCAACTTCTTCTTTAGTTTTACTTGGGTCATATGCCATTGCCTTTAAATCACCCTTCCATTGTCTCCACTTCTCATTCAGCTCTGATTTTATCATTTCTCGTGTTTTGTCATTTATTGGAGGAACAAACTCAAATTTGCTCTACATAATGAGAGATGTTAAATAAAAAACATAAGTTATATTACAACTTTTGATAAAAAATAATTTAAATGTACAATCATAATACCTCTATTACTTTCAGCATCTCGTTTTTGTGATCATCTGGCATCAATTTCCAAGATTTGATGTTGATGGGAGCATATTGAGACCTTCTAACCACACTACCTATGAATCGAGTCAAAGTTGTCGCCTCCTCACCAATTGGTCGACCATACTTATCCAAATTAACAATTATGAAATCATCTTCCATTTGCCATACATCTAACATTCTTGTCCCACCTCTAGCCCGCTTAGGTTCTACATCCACAAGTAAAACAAAAGACATAAATTATAAAACAGAGCAATGCAAACCCAATATGGTTACTGAAACAGCTCAAAAAAGCAAAACACATATTTACTGAAACACATATTTAATTAGAAGCATTGGGACAAAAAGTCTAATTAACCTGTTACTTATATGATTCTATGTCTTATATGTTCTAACAAGCAACTCAAAAAAATAAAATGGAAAACCTGTATATGGTATGTTACTCCAAATGGAATGTAGCAGAGCATCCAAAGAAATCTAAAATTAGCTACATGCTACTGTATCCTTAATGTACAGAGCTATATATATATAGCTTGTATATATATATAGCTTGTATATATAATTGTATCCTTAATTAGAAGCCCCACTTTTCTACAGTTTTGGAAAATTCTTCCTGGAAAATGGGAAATGGTGAAGAAATTAATTTTTGGAGAGATACTTGGTTGTCCCAACCTGTTACTCATTTGATCAACATTCCTCTCTCACTCATTTGATCAACATTCCTCCCTCGCTGCATTTGCAGCCAAACTTTGGAATTGGCTTGGATCTGAGGCAAATATCTCTTTTGATAGATCTTCTTGTTTGAGCATTTTGGATTCTCGGAACCAGTTGCAATCTTCCCAGGCTGTTCACACACTTACAGCCAGTATCTTAAATGTGGTTTTGGCTATTTGGTGGTACATATATATATATGTACACACACACACACACAGCACCTCCCCTTCTCTATGACAGCAAATTGAAATTAAATCAATATTTACATGAGTTTGTGCTCTAAGATTTCTTCAGCTGATTTCTAAAGCCTCACCGCCACCATCTCACTCAACTATAACAGAACAGGTTGTTCCTTTATATATATATATACACACACACACACACACACACACACACACACACACAACACCTCCCCTTCTCTATGACAGCAAATTGAAATTAAATCAATATTTACATGAGCTTGTGCTCTAAGATTTCTTCAGCTGATTTCTAAAGCCTCACCGCCACCATCTCACTCAACTATAACAGAACAGGTTGTTCCTTTATCTATCATCTCCTCATTCAATTCAATCTTGCACACTATATAATATATATTTTGGAGGAAGTTATTGTACTACAACCTGAGCAATATAACAATAAATGACAGTCTCACATCAAATTCCAGCAACAATCAAAATTTAACAAACAATGTTCAATGACATCAAATTATACCTTTTGCAATCTGTTCTTCTTCAGCTTCTATGTCAGAAGGAATGGAGTGAGATTCTACAGACTCATGTATGACATCTTCTGTATGACTAGGACCAGAACGAGTTTCTGCAACATTACTTCCTTGCATATTGGCTGAGTTTGTATTTGTAGGAATAGGCTGTATTCCTTCATTGTTACTTGCTCGATGCCCAATATTCAATTTTTTTCTTCGAGCCATAGCTGCTCTAACTATAAAAATATTTTTTAAATAATCTCAACTCTATATTAGCACAAAAATTAATATTAGGATGTGCATAAAACACAAAGTGAAAGAGAAGATAAAGCAGAACATAAATGAACATGGGATTAATTCCAAATACAAAAAATTGGACAAGTCTAAGAAGCAACCAGAATTTGAAATAAACAACCAGAATTTGAAATAAACATAACTAAAACATGTCGTCCCCCTCTTCCTCCTCATCTTCATCATCATCCAAATTATCAACATCCACAACTTCAAAGAAACCCTTATCATCCTCAACTTCAAGCCTAACCAAATCATTAACATTATGAGTAGCTTCACTTGTATCATGCATTAGTTGCTCATGAAATTCTTCAATTTCGTTAGGTTCCAAATCACCCATATCATAGATATCTCTGACCTTTGCATCCAGAACAACAGGCCAATCTTTGTTTCTCTCATCATATACATAAAACACCTTTTTAGTTTGTGATGCAAAAACAAATGGGTCATCACAAATATCTTTCCCGGTATGTTTCAAAAATTTGAAATTCACAAGTGTTAACCCAAACCTATCTTTCTTGATACCTTTCTTAATATCAACCCAATCACATTTGAATAACACAGCCTTGTACTTGCCAGAATAATCCAACTCGATTATATCAATTATTGCCCCATAATAATTAACTTCATCTTTTGAGGTCTTAGTCTTTACAACTACTCCACTATTTTGTGTTTTCAAATATCTCTCTCTCTTCTTTGTGTGGAACCTAAAACCATTAATTGCATAACCAGTGTATCTTCTTACAACCTCAAATGGTCCACGAGCTAACCATCTAAGTTCATGAGTAACTTGTGGGCTCCCTTCTTCATCCAAGAGAAGAATCTAAAATAGTTCATGAAAAACAGTAAGTTGAAATATAAAAACAACAGTAAGTTGAAATATAAAAACAGGCACTAAACTTATAATTTCTTCAATTCTTAAAAGCTCATCCTTTGTTTAAACCACTTAGTAAATTGTTGGCCATGTTGTTTGTCAATTTCAAGTTGTGACAATCGCCGCTGCCGACTCTGTCTCTTAAGAAGCGCAATGTGTTCTCTAAAAATCATGATAGTGAAATTATAAAAGTTATAAAAATTATGATGTGTTCTCTATAAAACTGAAATATGTTTTGTGTCTTACTCTATATATGGAGCAACTGCATCACAATTAGAATGCACATATCTATGTGCTTGTGTTAACTCTTTCTTGTCAAGTTTAGTTCCACTCACTCTCTTCCGCTTCCCTAACTGTAACTTTTGTTTCTTCTTCATCCCTAATGGTCTTCCAATAGGATGTAAATAGGTCACATCATCTATCAATGTAGAATCCATTTGGTCATCATTTCTCCTAGGTCGATTCAACCTAGTTTCCACTCCAGATAGATATTGTGAACAAAATGTTAAACATTCATTGGCCAAATAACCTTCTGCAATTGATCCTTCTGGATGTGCTCTATTACGTACAAAGGACTTAAGAGTAAGAAGAAACCTGAAAGTGATTTTATATATCATGCTCTTAGCATCCAAATAACCCGTTTAACAAATTTAATTAAACAAATTGTTAATAATATACGATTTATACCTCTCAATAGGATACATCCATCGATATTGTACCGGTCCAGTAACCTTTGCTTCATATGCCAAATGAATTACCAAATGCATCATAACAGTGAAAAATGAAGGAGGGAAAATTGTTTCCAGCTGACAAAGTGTTACGGCTATTTGAGACTCCAATTGTGCTAGAAATTCCACATTAAGTACCTTGGAACAAATTTGCTTGAAGCAATTGCAAAGATCAACTAAAACTGAAGTGACTTTATCCGGCAATGAACCCCTTAAAGCTACTGGAAGAAGCTCTTGCATCAAAACATGGCAATCATAACTTTTTAAGCCAAATATCTTGCGTTGCTTGACTTGAACACAACGTGGGATGCTTGATGAGCATTCATCTGGACATTTTACATTCTTGAGCATGCTTGGAAAATCATCTTTTTCTTTGTTAGTCATTTGATAGCATGCTCTAGGCAAACGCAATGCGCTACTTTTAGGGCTCGGTTGAGGATGAAGCATACTTCTTATGCCTATGTCTACAAGGTCAGCTTGCGCCTTATAATTATCTTTGGATTTTCCCTCTTGGTTTAACAATGTACCAATGATGTTATCACATACATTTTTTTCAATGTGCATGACATCAAGATTGTGACGCAATACATTATATTGCCAATAAGGCAATGTGAAGAAAATGCTCTTCTTTTTCCAAGGTTGTGCCCCATTCGCTAGACCTTCTTCTCTAGATTCATCTATTTGCCTTAAAATATCATCCCTATCAAGTCTTCTAGGAGGATTCCTTAACTCCCGTGTTCCGTCAAAATCCTTACTATTCAACCTCCACTTATGGTTAGGAGCTAACCAACGACGATGGCACATGTAGCAAAATTTTTTACCATGACGTAACCATCGTGAGGTAGTTTCAATACCACAACATGGACATGCGTATTGACCTTTAGTACTCCATCCAGACAAGTTAGCATATGCTGGAAAGTCATTGATAGTCCACATTATAGCAGCACGAAGTTGAAATGTTTCTCTATTGTAGGCATCAAATGTTTCAATTCCATCATCCCATAAATCTTGCAACTCTTGCACTAATGGTTGCAGATAAATATCAATGTTATTTCCAGGACCTTTAGGACCGGGAATTAGTAGTGATAACATGAAGAATGATTGTTTCATGCACATCCAAGGAGGAAGATTATAAGGCACTAGAATGACAGGCCAAGTGCTATGAGTAATACTCATAGTCTTGAAAGGATTGAACCCATCAGAAGCCAATCCTAATCGAACATTATGATGATCTGACGAAAATGTTGGATATTGAGCGTCAAACTCCTTCCAAGCAAGGGAGTCAGCTGGATGCCTAAGAGAACCATCATTCAATCTACCCTGATGGTGCCATCTCATCGATTCGGCAACTTTGGAGGACATGAACAACCTTTGTAGCCTTGGTTTCAATGGAAACCATCGAAGGATTTTTGCTGGTAACTTCTTTCGCTTTTCAGAAGTCTCCATTCCATTAGCTTGTACATCTTTATTTGTTGTTTTCCACCTTGACGTACCGCACTTTGGACATACTTGATCTTTCACATATCTATCTCGATATAATATGCAATCATTAGGACAAGCATGGATCTTCTCATACCCCAAACCTAACCCTGAAATCATCTTCTTGGTTTCATAGTATGACTTCGGCAAAACATTTTCCTCTGGTAAAGCATCTCTTAGTAAGTCTAGCAACATAGAGAATGACTTGTCACTCCATCCATGAAGACACTTTAAATGATACAAATGTACCATAAATGATAGCTTGCTATACTTCTTACAGTTTGGATAGAGCATTTCCTCATTCTCCTTCACCAATTGGTAAAACTTGGTGCTTTCTCCGACTTCTGGATTTCTTTCACCTTCACCAAAATCTGGCTCTCCCGTCGAATGAACGCCAAAAACATCCTGAATTAATGCATCCATGTCATGCTCCATTTCTACATGTTCAGTTGTGCTACTTGAAGTTGTAGGCTTCTCACCATGAAATATCCATTACCTATAACCTATAAGAAATCCACGTCGTGGATCACTTAAGTGTTCCCGAACACTTGTGCGAGACTATAACTGACAGTTGGCACAATTTGTACAAGGGCACAATATTCTTCCTTTGGTTTTTGAATTTCGAAAAGCAAATTCAAGAAATTCATTAACCCCTTGAATATATTCTTTACTTCGCTTTGATGGATCGCGCAGCCACTCTCTACGCGCCATTTGATAAAATTAACTGAAAATTTTTTAAGGCCTCTAATTTAGTAAATCATAAATACATGTAAGCATCACTACTATGCAAATAGAAGGAAAATTGAGAAAATGAGTACAAGAATGAATACAAATCTGCTTCAGCGTAAAAACACAACGTAATGTTCACAAAGAGACCCAAAACATACAACAAATACCCATTCCCACTCTACTATACAAGCCCATTGTACTATCACTACTATGTACGGCATCACTACTTTCTTGAAATACATTAAAGCCACAATTATACTTTATTTTCATCAATCAACCAAAACATAACTCATATATTATACACTAACCAAGCCATTAAAAATACTTTTTAAACTATTTTTAAAAGTTTAGAGTACCAGTTATTGTCGATCTTGGCGATGCGGATATGACGGCGATGTCGCAGACCTCAAAGGCGTGCACCAAAAGCGACAAATAGAAGGAAAGCGAGAAAAAGCAAGGAATGAGTACAAGAATGAATACAAAGCGCTATAGCGGAAAAAAACACAATGAGCAGTCCTGACTTGAAATTCACAATATTGAGTAAATTTAGTATCCAACAACCAGTACCATAATCAAGCTAAATCACAGAGGAATTTCCACACATATCAAGCTAAATCAAATTTCAATATTCAGGTAAATTTAGTATCCAACAACCAGTACTAAAGCAAGCAAAAAAGGAAGCAGTGTTCATGTTTAATCGCTGTAATTCAAGATGCAAGGTTTGTCTAATCGCTGTAATTCAGTGTTCATGTTTTTATAAAATACTATCCTCATTTTGTAATGTATCTCTTAAATCAAATGCTCTGGATAGATATCTGTTCCAATAATCCCAATATCCTTGGTCTATCTAACCACATCCAAATCAGTAAGCAATGCCTAGATTAGACAATACACACCCATAATGTTTTTTTTTTGCTCAAATAAAATAACTATAAAATGAAACTGCAAAGTACCAAAGAACAATTTGTAATTTCATGATAGCCATGGAAAGCACATCAAATGCATCTTATTCTATTTCTTCTAGTTTCTATCTGCTACTATTAGCTCAATCCGTGGATCAAGTGTAATCAGAAGAATGCCAAAAAAACACATAACTGTGGTTTATGCTTTGTGGTTCCACAAATATAATAGTAATGTTCAGCAAATATAACATCAACTGTAATGTTCAGGCTTCAAGACACCAATGTAAGGCAAATTTCTATACAGTTCAGCGAAATCCATTCCATAACCAACTACAAAATAGTCTGGACACTCAAAAAACATGAAGGAGCTGGATGCGCCCATAGTGTTTGTTTTGCTGCTGGATTAAAAAAATTACACATCAGGCAAGTTTATTAGAGAAATCTAAGAACTATAAATTAGTCATCATAGTTTCACGTATTTTTCAATTTATAAGTTGCATTTCTACACGGCTCCACTTTCTTCTCAACTTACTCAAATCAATTGCAATAAACATGAAACTGTTTTAGGATAACAGAGGACTACACTACGAATTCAATGAATAGGGAATCAACTGGGGAAAAAAGGGTATGAATAAATAACAATAAATGCAAAAAATACCTGAAGGGGTTTGTTTTCGTACGACAGAGGCTTGCACGGCGGCGGCACTGTTCACACGGTGAAGGAGCTGGATGCGCCGATCTCCCTCCAGCCGCAATTGTCTTCAGCGTCTCTGTCTCGAGCGATTTCTGGATCGAAAAGGAAGTACTCGTACTTGTCAGTGACAGTGTCAAAATGAGAAACACAGTTGAAGGCGTGAGAAATGAATGCCGGTGTGAGATGGCTTGACGGCGCAGAGGAAGGAGAGACGAAGGCTGAGGTCGCGGAGGAAGGAGGGACGAAGGCTTGACGGCGCAGAGGAAGGAGTTTACTGAGTTAGGCTTGTTTTTTTAGATTATGTGGGAGAATTTTTATTTATTTTTTTGCTTAAAAAATTGTGGGGGGAAATTTTCAGCGCTCAAAATTTTTCCCTGCACTAATTTTTAATAAATATGAAGTCTATAGCTACAGCCAAGTCTGTCTGTGGGTATATGTCATCTATACCTACGGTTTATTGGGCTGTCACTAGAAACCTCCGTTGGTATATGTCAGTTTTCTTGTAGTGAACACTCAAACATTCAATAGAAACTCATATAATTAAATAGACAAAGCAACAAGAATATTGTAAAGCTTCCCCCATCACCCCTAGTGATGGATTTAGCTACTCATTGTCAATGATAATAACATAAACTTAGATATAAAATCAGAATAATCCATAACAAGAGAATAAATCTAAACCAGGACACCCTTTCGGTATGACGACGGTCCTTAAGTACGTTCTTCGCATCCTCACGAGCACCGGTAGTGATTCGGGATGGCACCAAGCTCCAAGGAAACACACAAATCAATGAAATGAGGCAGCGAATTGATCTGAACTCTCAATTGGGGGCTCTTGACTTGGGAATTTGTCAAAAAGGTCTTTAGAAAAGGTTAAGAGCCCTGTTTATAGATTAGGCTGTGAATTAGGTCATCTGGCTTCAAATTTGCACTTTTTTGAGACGGGGTACAGCCGTACCGCTTACATACATGGCTGTACCGAGCTTTGTTGATGACGCTGGACCGTACTCATGCGTGTTGCAGCCCTGACATCACTTGTGTACGACTGTACTGCTTTTGGCACAGCCGTACTGGACTATTTTATCGGTGCCAGGTGGTACAGACTGAGGGGGTACGCCCTTACTGAAGTTCTGCTCTAGGTACGGCCGTATCGGATGTAGGTCAGGCCGTACCGCTTGTCCAGTAGTGCTAAAACTCTCCAAAACTAGCCAGTTTTTTGTCCTTTTTCGCATCTTTTGCTCCGAGTGGTGTCTTCATGATATTTCTGCATAATAAGACATAAATGAGTACCTTTATGCTTTATTCAGTGCAAAATGGTATAATTAGATACTAAAAATACCCTATAAAAGTAGACAAATTGGTGTGTTAACGCATCCCCACACTTGAGCTTTGCTTGCCCTCAAGCAAACTACTTAGGTAATTATAGTAAGAAAAACTATTTTCACTGAATAGGGGCAAAAATATAAGTTTGACAACAACATGAAATCACAAAATATGTCAATAAATAGAATGCCCAATTAGAGGTGTAAGTTCAAGTAAGCCAACAGCATGTGATTTTCAAGTCACACTCTTACCAATCTCAAAGTGTTTGTAGGTATAGTCATTATCACTCAGATTTTTCAAATGAAGCGACATTACCATAGACTTGTACATTGACCAAAAACTCTTCTATTAGAATCTATATATCATGCAAAAGAGGAATGAGGGTCTTCAATTGGTTGTAATGGGGCCAAGATAATAATGTTTGGTATGATAAAAGAAAGAAAAAGTCATGCAAAGGGTCATAAATAAATCAACCAAAACAAGCAACCTAATTCTTTTTCACTTTAAAGAGCAGGCAAGAATTCCCACTTTTTCAATTAATAATTTTTTTTTTCCAATTCATGAAGGCATGAACCTGATGACTAATTTTTCTTTTCTTTTCAATGCTCTTTCTTTTCTTTTCCTTTCCTCCCTTCATGCATTTATACAACAATCAATCATTTTTGAAGAACTAGGAGGGGAAATAATTTTCTAAGCCTTCTTTTTGTAAACATATAGGAGGGATTCAAAACATTATTCTTTTGATTTTGTCGCTAATTGCTCTCATATAAATATATTTTCTAAGGTTGCCTTAACAGAATATAATCAATAGTAACAAGAAGGGTACCAAATAAATTAAATAAAATACTTTTAGGCACAAAAGTGGGCAACTAGTGGTATAATGTATTCAAACTGGTAGTGGCCTGATGAATTCCTAAAAATTGCCCTTTCCAAATTCACATGAAAATAAATTCATATTCGCTTCGTAATGGTCTCACCACAAGTTCTAGAATGCACATTCATAGAAAAATATCACTCAACAAAGAAAAGAGGCAAAAGCATGATGAGGCCTCTTATTTCAGGCTCAAAACTCACATTTAATAACTTACACAGAAAGACAGAACTCATAGAACTTCAATGCTAATTTTCAGCAAATTCCAATTACTAGCAACAATTTGATTCAATCATATGTTGTCCTAAAGAAAAAAAAATTGTAGCCCCTAAATTAGCAAAAAATTAAAGTTCTTCTATAATTGTAAGCAGTTATAAGCATAACCAAGTAATAAGCATAATAAAATTCCCTCCCCACACTTATTTCTAGCAGTGTCCCCACTGTGACTAAGTTAAAGCAAGCACAAAAAGATAAAATAAAAGAAAATAAGTGCTATAAAAGAATGTGGAAAGAGACTCCTCTTAGAAAAATATCACGAGCAAGTTGAATGGGGATATTGGCAAAATATGTTGTTTCCTTGTCGCAATACCGATGCAGCTGGTAAGCGGCGGAAGAATTGTGCAACACAAAACTCAAAAATTTGGAAACAAAAATAAAAAGAAATAACAGTAAAATATAATAACAAAATAGAAATGTAAAAGTAATAAAATAAAATGTATCCTGCGAGTGTGGCCAGAAATATGTACATCTCTTTTTAATACAAAAGCAAAGCCAAAGTACTAAAAGAGAAGAATAAGAAGCAGTCTCGCATCACTCTGCAGGAGGGAAAGGCCAAAATAAGTGCCAGCTACTGGTCCACATGGGTCCTATGCTCCACAAAGCTGGACTGCAGCTCGTTGAGACGCATCATGACATCCTCATAGGAGTGGCCTTGTGCTGCTGGCTGAGGCTGTGGCGGTGGTGGTGGATGCTCCTCTGCTAGTGGGACAAAATCTGCAGCGTCGTCCTGCTGCTGGTCCTGCTGCTCCTCCGGTCTGATGACCTCATAGTCCCCGTGCCCCAATCTCCGCAGAACACCAATGTTAGTGAGGGTCTGAAGTCCAATGGGCTCCATCTCAATGGTCATGGCTCCGGCTCCAGTTACGAACTCCAAGATGGGCTGCCAGATGAGAGATGAAAGAACATAAGACAATGTGCCCGGTGTTCTGAATCTGAAGATGAACGCCCAACTGGGTGCACGTCTGCAAGAAAAACATCCCGGCGTCGCAGCGGCGTCCCTGTGTCATAGTCCACAGCAGAAAAAGGTCTAGTCTCGTGACCGTTCCATCACTCAAGGCTCTCCCATTTATGGAACGGGCAATCCATCTGTGCACTGTCCGCACAGCTGGGTCTCTAATCTTGCTGGCCTTGGCGCGACTAAGAATGTAGTGGCCATCCCCAGTGAGAGCTCTCCAACTCTCATAATCCTTCCATCCTTCTGGGATCTCCAGAAGGGCCTCCATATACTCCGCGTCTGAACTGACTGCGTCGTCTCAAATCCTAGCCCGATGTTAAACTTGTGAAGAAGATTTCCTTCTTAAACTTGGCTGGGTTTAGATGATGACAAGATTACTGATCAAAAAGAAGAAAAGCCTCCGTTAGATCAAGTCAAAGAAATCATTCTACAGAGACTTTAATTATGTATTGTCAATTCTCTGTAAGTATGGTTTGTATCTTTGACATATTACAAGCTGTGATTATATAACTTAGATGTGCTCAAACAAATCATTCCTTAAGTTTAAAACTTAATCTAAGTTATTTTCAAAGTTAAGTGTTGAAGCAATCCTTTTGAAATCTCAAGAAAACACTTTTTTCATTGCGATGTCGATTACCCCAAAGCTGTAATCGACTACCTAAAGTCTCGGTGATGTGGATGTAATCGATTGCCTAAAATGTGTAATCGATTACATCAACTAAATTTTTGAATATCTGATTTTCACCGTACACATGTAATCGATTACCACAACGACGTAATCGATTATCAACTGCTTTCAAAATCAAATTTTCTGAAACGTTATGATTTCAAATGGTGTGTTTTGGCCCTGGAAAGTTGCCAAACGATCACCTTGCTTGAGATATGATCCGATGGTTATATATATACCTTTCTTTTACATCGAATATATAGAACTTTCATTCTTTCAATCATAAGAGTTCAATATCATTTTACAAGTTCTAAACCTTCAAAACTTTTTGCCTAGAACTTAGATACTACTTTCATATCTGAAAAAGTTCTTGAGCACTAAGTTGTATAGTTACAAAGTGATATTGATCCGATCTGACCATATGCTTTACCATTCTTCACAATTATTAAACTCATCCTTGTGTTGGGTTTTGGTTTGAAAAAGATAGTGGGGTGCTATCTTGTTGTATAGAGATTGTTAGGGAGCCTTGGGGTGAGGCTTGCTTGTAACAAGAATTTCTATCATAGTGAATTGCTCTGCAGTGTCGGAAGAAGCTGGATGTACCCAAGTGGTTAGGGAACCAGTATAAATTCTTGTGTCTCAATCTTCTTCGTTATCTTTTTACTTTTGTTTATCAATGAAACTCCATCTATCTATCCATAAAACAAAAGAACGAAAAATCTCTAAAAGTCACTGAAAATCGCTCAACCTAATTCACCCCCTCTTAGGTTGTATACCGGACTTACATTTGGTATCGAGCGAGTTAAGGTAACTGCTCCTTCGATCCATGGCTTTAGTAAGCAACAATCCTACTTTTAGAGATGGTGGCGGTAACAACAAGCCTCCATGTTTCGTTGGAGAACACTATGACTTACGGAAGATTCGCATGCAATCCTATCTTGAAGCACAAGGAGAAGAAATATGGGATCTTTGTAGAGAATGGTCCTTATGTGCCTACGCAGTCATCAACAATGAAGTGCAAGACAAAGTCAAAACATCATGGACGGATGATGACAAGAAGAGAGTACTCTACGACAAAAAGGCCAAGAACATTCTACAGTCAGCATTAGGTATGGATGAATTCTTTTGTATCTCACATTGTAAAACTGCTAAAGAGATTTGGGATACTCTAGAAGTAACCCATGAAGGAACAGTAGAAGTAAAGAGATCTAAACTGAATACTTTATCACAAGAGTATGAAATGTTTAGAATGCAGCCCGGTGAATCAATACTTGATTTGCAAAAGAGATTCTCTCATTTGACAAATCACTTAATGGCTCTTGGAAAGACCTTTACCAATGATGAGTTGAATCTTAAAATTCTTTGATCATTGACTCGGCAATGGCAACCAAAGGTTCTGACAATTTACGAAAAGAAAAGTCTGTCAAAAATGACTTCAAGGCATTATTTGGAAAACTCCAAGAACATGAATTGGAACTTGGAAGATTGGAAGAGATCAAGTCAAAGAGAAGAAGAACAAAAGCATTGCCTTAAAGGTTGAAACCAGAAAACAACATGAAGAAGAAAGCACTGATGAAGATGAGAACATCACCCTCCTGGTAAAGGTTTGGAAAATTTCTTAAGAAAGACCAAAATATTAAATTTGATAACAAAAAGAAATTTTTCAAGAAAAGGGATACATCCACTTCAAATCAGAACTTCACATGTTTGTAATGGGGTAAGGAAGGACATATGGAAGCAGAATGTCGTAATCTGACAAACAAGAAGTACTTCAAAGGGAAAAAGGAATTCAAATCCCAAAGGCCTACATTGCATGGAATGACAATGAAGTAAGTACATCCTCCGATTCAGATAGTGGAGAATCTGAAGTCAAAGCACTAATGGCATCACATCACTCAGATGATGAACAAGAGGTTAGTTCTTCTATGTCTAATGAAAAACCATCTTATATAGAATTACAGAATGCATTTCATGAGTTACATGAAGAATGTTTGATACTTTCTAGAACAATTTCGAAACAAAAGAAATTAATTTTAGAACTAGAAAGAAGTTCTAATGACACATGTGTGGAGTCGAAAATGTCAAAAATTACGTATGTAATAAATGTTTAAGATATGAATCTAAGATTGTTGGTCTAAACCAAGTGATCAAAAGATATGAAAAAGGTCAAATTGGTTTAGAAGAAGTGCTTAGTAGACAAAGGTATTCAAACAACAAACATGGTCTTGGTTTTTCAAATTTTCAAACACCAAGTCCTAACAAAACTATATTTGTCAAAGCAAGCACAACTACCAACAACTCAGAATCATCTAAATTGCGTATTGGAAACTCTTCTAAAGCAAACTCTAGAAATGAGGTTAAGAATGGAAATCATTCAATTTCTAGAAATGTAAAGAGACAAGCCTAGTAGTTCTATCACTAGTCATATTTATAAGAATTGTGATTACTGTATGTCAAAAGGCCATACCCCCAATGCTTGCTACATAAGAAACTTTGGAGTTCCTTATGGAGAATTCATATGGGTAAGGAAAGGCATTAACCCATCAGGACCCAAATCACTTTGGGTACCTAACGTACATTAAATCTGTTTTGTAGAAATGCTCTAACAAAGACCAAAGAACACATGGTATCTTGATAGTGGCTGTTCTAGGCACATGACTGGTGATCGTACAAAGTTTACATCTCTGAAGCTGAAATCTAAAGGATATGTCACATATGGAGATAATGTAACGACCCTCATTTTTATTATAATTTTTGTGGCAGTTATTTTAATTGATTTCATTATATGTTTGTGCATGAAAAGAGACTTTTAATTTAATTAAATGATTTTTTTTGAGAGTTGTTAATAAAAAGAAAGGGGAGGGCGTATAATGCCTTGGGCTAGCATCTTATATGCATAGTTATTTTCCTTTCCACCTACCTAATGGGCCAACACCCATGGACTCTCTCCAACCCAACCCAAATAATAGAACCTAGGGCGTATGAAGGCATGTGACGCCTCAAGCCAAGCCTTAGCGCCTCCAAGCCTCTCTCTCTCAAGTTGATTCACTTGTTCCTTCTCCTTTCTAGCTCCAAACCCTAGCGCCACACAAGCTTGAAGGAGGCATTCCACGTTTTTCTTCTCTTGCATGATTCGATCACCAAGGTTAGGAGCAACTCCATCTTTGTTCTTCATCTGAAATTGGGTAAGTCATGACTCTTCTCCTTCCTATGTTGCGCCTCCTAGAAAATTGTGAGTCTTGAGGATTTCCAACGTTTCTTATAGTTTTCTTTTCTGTTCGTAGCAAACTCACCGTAGGATTGATTCGGAGTCATCATCATCCCTCTTTCTCTAAGGATTTTCGCAAGGACCAAAGGTAAGGGGGGGAGATTATTGAAATTGAGGATATTTGAGGGAATAGGTGAAGGGGTTGTCCTTGAACCCCGTTGTGTGTTAATTAATTGAAAAAAATTCTATTTTTCATGTATATACACGCTATGATTATTGTTTGAATAAATGATGTGGCTGCCATAGTTGTTCATAGATGTTTTAAGTGCTAGAAAAAAATTATGTTTTGATGCCTAGGATGTGGTTGAATTATTAGAGCACCAAATTAATATGTTCATTAATTTTGGTGATGAATTCCAATGTTGAATTGCGCTTGAGACTATATAAATGATTAAAATAGATGCTATTCTATGGATATTGTTAATTGAAAATTTTGTAATAATTTAACTTGTTTCGTTCGTATTTTAATACGCATTATTTCTTTGTAAAAATGTTACCGTAACTATTTTGGAATTAGAGAACCGGGTTAGAGCCTTAAGAATTACTCCTAAATATTAATCAAGATTTTTCCCTAAGTGTTAGTCTTAATTGTGATGTTCCTAAATATTTAGAATCGAAGAAAAATAGGTCAAGGCGTTTTTAAAACAACAACGTAGCGTTGCTGTCCAGTTTTCGTTGCTGTTTGTTGTTTCTGTTTTGCTGCAGATTTTTAATTTGCTGTTTCTGTACAGTTTCTGCTTGCTGTATTCTGTGCAGTTTCTGTTTCTGCTGTTCCTGTTTCTGTTTCTGCGAAAATTGTGTTTCTGCTGTTTCTGTTTCTGCTTCTGTGAAAATTCTGTTCCTGCTGTGCTGTTTCTGTTTCTGTTTTCTGTGCGTAATCTAATTACATGACTAATTACATGTTGCTGTTTTGCCTCTGTTTTCTGCAGATTTGAATTATATGATTTAAAGATAAATATTTCTATGACAATTCATCGATTCCCTGTAATTATATTCTATAATCCATTTGTTATTTTGTGACAATAATTGTGAAAAGTCCACACTTGTGGCAATGACCTTGAAAGGATAAATGACCTTTTGTGCAAGTCACCTAGCTATTAGTAGCCATAATGGGACTTGAGTCATTCCTTGTGAGATGATCCTAGCCATATGGGCCATGATGGATTGTCGATGAAAAATTGAACTATGACGTTCGGAGGAAACCCGACCTTGTGTGTTTGTTTGTCATACAACCCTTGTAGCAGGATGGGGAAGCACCATTGAAATGAAAGGTGGAGGCCATTATGAGTGAGCTGCGTGGCAATACCTCGGCCTAGAGGGTGAGAAGTCGAGTTTGTGATCCCTAATAGTTTGAGTGTCGCGCTTGGGTGGGACCACTTATCAGACTTAGCTACCCTGACCGTCACCGGACATTATCATCCCTAGTTGAGAGTATGCGGTAATAGAGTAAAACACCCGCGAGGTGACCTCTAATAAACCAAATATGTACTCCTAGGAGACTTCCCAGAGTAGTAGATGGTACCACATGCATAAGAAGTAGTGATGTTAGCATCTGCATTATTTTCTTTTGATAATTATGTGGCTATGAGAAATGATGAAATTTGTCTGCGTGCATTTGTAGATGATACGAGATGTGGTTACTACTTTATGTGAATAATGTTGTTACTACTTTATGTGAATTGATTATTATAGTGTGGTGTGTGTATATATATATATATATAAATATATTATTTATTTATTCACCTTTTTCTCTCCAAATATCACTTTAACTCGATTTCAACGTACTCACCCCTCTATGGTTGTTTGTCTCTTGTCCTCCTATTTTCAATTGCAGACACTACTAATACCAGGACACGTAGCTAGTGGTGAAGGCCTCTTTTGCAGAATTATTTTATAGTTTTAATTCGAACATTTTCTGATTGAGACGTTGAGTCATTTATGTATTTTGTTACTGTAGTGTAAGTTGGGCTAAGTCAAGCTCTGAGGCTGTGTGACACAGGTTTTTCTTTTATTTGGGGGTTCGTATATCGCTTGGTTTTGTTTTTATTTCACAAGTTCAAATAAGATTTTGAAAGAGAAGTACTTACTATGCTTGTTGTTACTAAATATTTGCAAACTGAATGATGTCTGAAATTGAATTACTCATCGAGTTATCCGTTGATCCTTTTTATATTTTATTTAAATTATTTATCGTTACTTCTTTTATGAAAATAGATAATTTATTTTAATTCCGCAACGACTATTATATTTTTTTTTTGTTCAGTTTACTGAATCAAGATCAATTTGATGTATTTATTTATTTATTTATTTTCTTTTTTATTTTTATTTAACGATTTTCGAAACGGGGATTAGAGTGTCACATTTAGTGGTATCAGAGCAGTTCGGTCTTACCGGACTGTGTATGTGTCTATTATGTTTCTCTGTGTGAACTCTGTGTTTTGTGCGTCAATGTTTGATTTATTTACTTATTTATTTATTGATTTAGTTATGGGTTGACGTTGCTTGTTGCATCCAATTTGGTTACGATTGGTGCGAGGAGTAATGGCGGGTAGGAACGATAGAGCTTTAGCGGACGTACTCGTTGCCATGGCTCAGCCGTACAAGGAATTGAATAGGAATGCTAATGCCGAGTCAGCTGAATTTAGAGGATTGGAGCCTGTGTGTTTTCTAAGATAGACCTTAGGTCAGGTTATCACCAAATCCGAGTGAAGTCCGAGGACATCCCAAATCGCATCGAGAACCCGTTATGGGCACTACGAGTACCTAGTTATGCCATTCGGTGTAACCAATGCTCCTGCCGTGTTCATGGACTACATGAACCGAGTCTTCCACCCATACCTTGATAAGTTTGTAGTGGTCTTCATAGATGATATCTTAGTGTACTCTAAGAGTAGGGAAGAACATGTGGAACACTTGAGGATAGTATTACAGACCCTTAGGGAGAAGCGACTTTATGCCAAGCTTTCTAAATGTGAGTTTTGGTTGGAGGAAGTGAGTTTCCTAGGACATGTGATCTCAAAAGGGGGAATAGCGATGGGCAGTCTAAGGTAGAAAGCAGTCTTTGAAGTGGGAATCACCTAAATCAGTGACTGAGATTAGGAGTTTCTTAGGCCTGGCAGGATACTACCGTAGATTCATAGAGGGATTCTCTAAGTTAGCCTTGCCTTTGACAATGTTGACCAGGAAAGGAAAAGCTTTTGTGTGTGATGCTCAGTGTGAAAATGGATGTCAAGAGTTAAAGAGGAGAGTGACTTACGCTTTGCTTTTAGTACTACCTAATCCAAGTGAACCTTTTGAAGTGTATTGTGATGCATCTAAGTTAGGACTCGGAGGTGTGCTTATGCAGAATAGACAGGTAGTGGCCTATGCCTCTAGGCAGTTGAAAACCCATGAAAGGAATTACCCCACTCATGATTTAGAGTTAGCCGCTGTGGTGTTTGTGTTGAAAATATGGAGACATTACTTGTATGGTTCTAGGTTTGAAGTGTTTAGTGACCATAAGAGCCTTAAGTATCTTTTTGACCAGAAAGAATTGAATATGAGACAGCGAAGGTGGATAGAGTTTCTTAAGGATTATGATTTTGGGCTTAACTATCACCCCGGCAAAGCCAATGTAGTGGCTGATGCTTTGAGTAGGACACCCCTACATCTTTCCGCTATGATGGTTAGAGAGATGAGTTTGATCGAAGAGTTTAGGGATCTGAGCTTAGTTTGTGAGGTCACTTCTAAGAGTGTGCGACTAGGAATGTTGAAAGTCACTAGTGGATTACTGGAGCGGATTAGGGAAGGTCAAGACCGATCAACATCTTCGGACTGGAAGGAGCTTATCGCTCAAGGTAGGGATATAGGTTTTAGTGAAGGGAATGATGGGATTTTGAGGTTTCGAGGTAGGGTTTGTGTACCTAATGTTCCTGAGCTTAAGAGAATGATTTTAGAGGAAGGGCACAAGAGTAGTCTAAGTGTTCACCCCGGAGCAACTAAGATGTACCAAGACCTTAAGAAAATTTTCTGGTGGCCTGGAATGAAAAAGGAGGTAGCAGAATTTGTCTCACTTTGCTGACTTGTCAGAAGGCCAAGATAGAGCACCAAAAACCATCTGGATTCTTACAACCCTTGAGTATTCCTGTATGGAAATGGGACAGTATAGCGATGGACTTCGTATCAGGACTCCCTAGGACTCCTGCAGGAGTAGATGCCATCTGGGTTGTTGTGGACAGATTGACAAAGTCTGCACATTTCATCCCTGTGAATATGGAATACCCTTTAGAGAAGCTGACCAGGTTGTACATTAGGGAGATAGTGAGGTTGCACGGCGTACCTTCTAGTATTGTGTCTGACAGAGACCCCAGGTTTACCTCTAGATTTTGGGGAAGCTTACATGAGGCTTTAGGAACCAAGCTCAAGATGAGCTCTGCTTATCACCCTCAGACTGATGGTCAGTCTGAGCGAACCATCCAATCATTAGAGGACTTGTTAAGAGCTTGTGTCTTAGAACAAACCGGTAGTTGGGATACCTTCTTACCTCTTGTTGAGTTTACCTACAACAATAGCTATCATTCCAGTATTGGGATGGTACCCTATGAAGCCTTGTATGGCAGGAAGTGTAGGACTCCCTTGTGTTGGTATGAGACCGGTGAGAACCTTGTGTTGGGCCCTGAAATAGTTCAGCAAACCACTGAAAAGGTCAAAATGATTCAGGACAAGATGAGGGCCACTCAGAGTAGGCAGAAAAGCTATCATGACAAACGAAGAAAGGATTTGAGATTTGAAGAGGGCGATCATGTATTCTTAAGAGTCACTCCCAAGACTGGGGTTGGCCGGGTAATGAAGTCGAAGAAACTTACTCCTCGTTTTATTGGCCCCTACCAAATTTTGAATAGGGTTGGGGAAGTTGCCTAGCAGTTTGCCTTACCACCTTTCCTTTCATACCTTCATAATGTCTTCCATGTGTCGCAACTCCGTAAATATGTCCATGATCCTACTCATATAATTGAACTTGATGAAGTACCATTGAAAGGGAGTCTTCCCTATGAGGTACTACCAACGAGGATTGAGGACAGACAGTGTCAAGCGATTGAGAGGGAAGGAGGTTAGTTGGTCGAGGTTATTTGGGGAGGAGGCAATGAGGAGAGTGCTACTTGGGAACTCGAAAGTCCGATGCAAGCCTCTTATCCACACTTGTTTGACCACGGTAAGTTTAGGGACGAAACTTTTTGTAAGGAGGGAGGATGTAACGACCCTCATTTTTATTATAATTTTTGTGGCGATTATTTTAATTGATTTCATTATATGTTTGTGCATGAAAAGAGACTTTTAATTTAATTAAATGATTTTTTGAGAGTTGTTAATAAAAAGAAAGGGGAGGCGTATAATGCCTTGGGCTAGCATCTTATATGCATAGTTATTTTCCTTTCCACCTACCTAATGGGCCAACACCCATGGACTCTCTCCAACCCAACCCAAATAATAGAACCTAGGGCGTATGAAGGCATGTGACGCCTCAAGCCAAGCCCTAGCGCCTCCAAGCCTCTCTCTCTCAAGTTGATTCACTTGTTCCTTCTCCTTTCTAGCTCCAAACCCTAGCGCCACACAAGCTTGAAGGAGGCATTCCACGTTCTTCTTCTCTTGCATGATTCGATCACCAAGGTTAGGAGCAACTCCATCTTTGTTCTTCATCTGAAATTGGGTAAGTCATGACTCTTCTCCTTCCTATGTTGCGCCTCCTAGAAAATTGTGAGTCTTGAGGATTTCCAACGTTTCTTATAGTTTTCTTTTCTGTCAGTAGCAAACTCACCGTAGGATTGATTGAGTCATCATCATCCCTCTTTCTCTAAGGATTTTCGCAAGGACCAAAGGTAAGGGGGAGATTATTGAAATTGGGGATATTTGAGGGAATAGGTGAAGGGGTTGTCCTTGAACCCCGTTGTGTGTTAATTAATTGAAAAAAATTCTATTTTTCATGTATATACACGCTATGATTATTGTTTGAATAAATGATGTGGCTGCCATAGTTGTTCATAGATGTTTTAAGTGCTAGAAAAAAATTCTGTTTTGATGCCTAGGAAGTGGTTGAATTATTAGAGCACCAAATTAATATGTTCGTTAATTTTGGTGATGAATTCCAATGTTGAATTGCGCTTGAGACTATATAAATGATTAAAATAGATGCTATTCTATGGATATTGTTAATTGAAAATTTTGTAATAATTTAACTTGTTTCGTTCGTATTTTAATACGCATTATTTCTTTGTAAAAATGTTACCGTAACTATTTTGGAATTAGAGAACCGGGTTAGAGCCTTAAGAATTACTTCTAAATATTAATCAAGATTTTTCCCTAAGTGTTAGTCTTAATTGTGATGTTCCTAAATATTTAGAATCGAAGAAAAATAGGTGAAAACGTTTTTAAAACAACAACGTAGCGTTGCTGTCCAGTTTTCGTTGCTGTTTGTTGTTTCTGTTTTGCTGCAGATTTTTAATTTGCTGTTTCTGTACAGTTTCTGCTTGCTGTATTCTGTGCAGTTTCTGTTTCTGCTGTTCCTGTTTCTGTTTCTGCGAAAATTGTGTTTCTGCTGTTTCTGTTTCTGCTTCTGCGAAAATTCTGTTCCTGCTGTGCTGTTTCTGTTTCTGTTTTCTGTGCGTAATCTAATTACATGACTAATTACATGTTGCTGTTTTGCCTCTGTTTTCTGCAGATTTGAATTATATGATTTAAAGATAAATATTTCTATGATAATTCATCGATTCCCTGTAATTATATTCTATAATCCATTTGTTATTTTGTGACAATAATTGTGAAAAGTCCACACTTGTGGCAATGACCTTGAAAGGATAAATGACCTTTTGTGCAAGTCACCTAGCTATTAGTAGCCATAATGGGACTTGAGTCATTCCTTGTGAGATGATCCTAGCCATATGGGCCATGATGGATTGTCGATGAAAAATTGAACTATGACGTTCGGAGGAAACCCGACCTTGTGTGTTTGTTTGTCATACAACCCTTGTAACAGGATGGGGGGAAGCACCATTGAAATGAAAGGTGGAGGCCATTATGAGTGAGCCTGCGTGGCAATACCTCGGCCTAGAGGGTGAGAAGTCGAGTTTGTGATCCCTAATAGTTTGAGTGTCGCGCCTTGGACTGGGGACCACTTATCAGACTTAGCTACCCTGACCGTCACCGGACATTATCATCCCTAGTTGAGAGTATGCGGTAATAGAGTAAAACACCCGCGAGGTGACCTCTAATAAACCAAATATGTACTCCTAGGAGACTTCCCAGAGTAGTAGATGGTACCACATGCATAAGAAGTAGTGATGTTAGCATCTGCATTATTTTCTTTTGATAATTATGTGGCTATGAGAAATGATGAAATTTGTCTGCGTGCATTTGTAGATGATACGAGATGTGGTTACTACTTTATGTGAATAATGTTGTTACTACTTTATGTGAATTGATTATTATAGTGTGGTGTGTGTATATATATATATATATATAAATATATTATTTATTTATTCACCTTTTTCTCTCCAAATATCACTTTAACTCGATTTCAACGTACTCACCCCTCTATGGTTGTTTGTCTCTTGTCCTCCTATTTTCAATTGCAGACACTACTAATACCAGGACACGTAGCTAGTGGTGAAGGCCTCTTCTGCAGAATTATTTTATAGTTTTAATTCGAACATTTTCTGATTGAGACGTTGAGTCATTTATGTATTTTGTTACTGTAGTGTAAGTTGGGCTAAGTCAAGCTCTGAAATTTGTGTGACACGAGGTTTTCTTTTATTTGGGGTTCGTATATCGCTTGGTTTTATTTTTATTTCACAAGTTCAAATAAGATTTTGAAAGAGAAGTACTTACTATGCTTGTTGTTACTAAATATTTGCAAACTGAATGATGTCTGAAATTGAATTACTCATCGAGTTATCCGTTGATCCTTTTTATATTTTATTTAAATTATTTATCGTTACTTCTTTTATGAAAATAGATAATTTATTTTAATTCATAGCGACTATTATATATATTTTTGTTAGGTTTACGAATCAAGATCAATTTGATGTATTTATTTATTTATTTATTTTCTTATTTATTTTTATTTAACGATTTTGAAAGCGGGATTAGAGTGTCACATTTAGTGGTATCGAGGCTGATTCGGTCTTCTGGAATTTGTGTGTGTGTCTATTATGTTTCTCTGTGTGAACTCTGTGTTTTGTGCGTCAATGTTTGATTTATTTACTTATTTATTTATTGATTTAGTTATGGGTTGACGTTGCTTGTTGCATCCAATTTGGTTCTGATTGGTGCAGGGAGTAATGGCGGGTAGGAACGATAGAGCTTTAGCGGACGTACTCGTTGCCATGGCTCAGGCTGTACAAGGAATTCAGAATAGGAATGCTAATGCCGGAGCCGCTGAATTTAGAGGATTGGAGCCTGTGTGTTTTCTAAGATAGACCTTAGGTCAGGTTATCACCAAATCCGAGTGAAGTCTGAGGACATCCCAAAGACTGCATTCAGAACCCGTTATGGGCACTACGAGTACCTAGTTATGCCATTCGGTGTAACCAATGCTCCTGCCGTGTTCATGGACTACATGAACCGAGTCTTCCACCCATACCTTGATAAGTTTGTAGTGGTCTTCATAGATGATATCTTAGTGTACTCTAAGAGTAGGGAAGAACATGTGGAACACTTGAGGATAGTATTACAGACCCTTAGGGAGAAGCGACTTTATGCCAAGCTTTCTAAATGTGAGTTTTGGTTGGAGGAAGTGAGTTTCCTAGGACATGTGATCTCAAAAGGGGAATAGCGATGGGCAGTCTAAGGTAGAAAGCAGTCTTTGAAGTGGGAATCACCTAAACGTGATCGAGATTAGGAGTTTCTTAGGCCTGGCAGGATACTACAGTAGATTCATAGAGGATTCTCTAAGTTAGCCTTGCCTTTGACAATGTTGACCAGAAAGGAAAAGCTTTTGTGTGTGATGCTCGGTGTGAAAATGGATTTCAAGAGTTAAAGAGAGATTGACTTACGCCCCGCTTTTAGTACTACCTAATCCAAGTGAACCTTTTGAAGTGTATTGTGATGCATCTAAGTTAGGACTCGGAGGTGTGCTTATGCGAGAATAGGCAGGTAGTGGCCTATGCCTCTAGGCGATTGAAAACCCATGAAAGGAATTACCCCACTCATGATTTAGAGTTAGCCATTTGTGGTGTTTGTGTTGAAAATATGGAGACATTACTTGTATGGTTCTAGGTTTGAAGTGTTTAGTGACCATAAGAGCCTTAAGTATCTTTTTGACCAGAAAGAATTGAATATGAGACAATGAAGGTGGATAGAGTTTCTTAAGGATTATGATTTTGGGCTTAACTATCACCCCAAGAAAGCCAATGTAGTGGTGATGCTTTGAGTAGGACACCCTACATCTTTCCGCTATGATGGTTAGAGAGATGAGTTTGATCGAAGAGTTTAGGGATCTGAGCTTAGTTTGTGAGGTCACTTCTAAGAGTGTGCGACTAGGAATGTTGAAAGTCACTAGTGGATTACTGGAGCGGATTAGGGAAGGTCAGAAGACCGATCAACATCTTTCGGACCAGAAGGAGCTTATCGCTCAAGGTAGGGATATAGGTTTTAGTGAAGGGAATGATGGGATTTTGAGGTTTCGAGGTAGGGTTTGTGTACCTAATGTTCCTGAGCTTAAGAGAATGATTTTAGAGGAAGGGCACAAGAGTAGTCTAAGTGTTCACCCCGGAGCAACTAAGATGTACCAAGACCTTAAGAAAATTTTCTGGTGGCCTGGAATGAAAAAGGAGGTAGCAGAATTTGTCTACGCCTGCCTGACTTGTCAGAAGGCCAAGATAGAGCACCAAAAACCATCTGGATTCTTACAACCCTTGAGTATTCCTGTATGGAAATGGGACAGTATAGCGATGGACTTCGTATCAGGACTCCCTAGGACTCCTGCAGGAGTAGATGCCATCTGGGTTGTTGTGGACAGATTGACAAAGTCTGCACATTTCATCCCTGTGAATATGGAATACCCTTTAGAGAAGCTGACCAGGTTGTACATTAGGGAGATAGTGAGGTTGCACGGCGTACCTTCTAGTATTGTGTCTGACAGAGACCCTGTGTTTACCTCTAGATGTTGGGGAAGATTACATGAGGCTTTAGGAAACAAGCTCAAGATGGGCTCTGCTTATCACCCTCGGTGATGGTCGATCTGAGCGAACCATCCAATCATTAGAGGACTTGTTAAGAGCTTGTGTCTTAGAACAAACCGGTAGTTGGGATACCTTCTTACCTCTTGTTGAGTTTACCTACAACAATAGCTATCATTCCAGATTGGGATGGTACCCTATGAAGCCTTGTATGGCGGTGAAGTGTAGGACTCCCTTGTGTTGGTATGAGACCAGGTGAGAACCTTGTGTTGGGCCCTGAAATAGTTCAAAGAAACCACCGAAAAGGTCAAAATGATTCAGGACAAGATGAGGCCACTCAGAGTAAGCGAAAAGCTATCATGACAAGCGAAGAAAGGATTTGAGATTTGAAGAGGCGATCATGTATTCTTAAGAGTCACTCCCAAGACTGGGTTGGTAGGGTAATGAAGTCGAAGAAACTTACTCCTCGCTTTATTGGCCCCTACCAAATTTTGAAAAAGGTTGGGGAAGTTGCCTACAGATTGCCTTACCACCTTTCCTTTCAAACCTTCATAATGTCTTCCATGTGTCGCAACTCCGTAAATATGTCCATGATCCTACTCATATAATTGAACTTGATGAAGTACCATTGAAAGAGAATCTTACCTATGAGGTACTACCAAGGAGGATTGAGGGCCAACAGTCAAGCAGTTGAGAGGAAGGAGGTTAGTTGGTCGAGGTTATTTGGGGAGGAGGCAATGAGGAGAGTGCTACTTGGGAACTCGAAAGTCTGATGCAAGCCTCTTATCCACACTTGTTTGACCACGGTAAGTTTCGGGGACGAAACTTTTTGTAAGGAGGGGAGGATGTAACGACCCTCATTTTTATTATAATTTTTGTGGCGATTATTTTAATTGATTTCATTATATGTTTGTGCAT
Source organism: Calophaca sinica (assembly GCA_037113605.1). NCBI lineage: Eukaryota > Viridiplantae > Streptophyta > Magnoliopsida > Fabales > Fabaceae > Calophaca > Calophaca sinica. The sequence continues at coordinate 15,822,926 of CM073734.1, read as the reverse complement.
GAAAAGAGACTTTTAATTTAATTAAATGATTTTTTTGAGAGTTGTTAATAAAAAGAAAGGGGAGGGCGTATAATGCCTTGGGCTAGCATCTTATATGCATAGTTATTTTCCTTTCCACCTACCTAATGGGCCAACACCCATGGACTCTCTCCAACCCAACCCAAATAATAGAACCTAGAGGCGTATGAAGGCATGTGACGCCTCAAGCCAAGCCCTAGCGCCTCAAGCCTCTCTCTCAAGCTGATTCCCTTGTTCCTTCTCCTTTCTAGCTCCAAACCCTAGCGCCACACAAGCTTGAAGGAGGCATTCCACGTTTTTCTTCTCTTGCATGATTCGATCACCAAGGTTAGGAGCAACTCCATCTTTGTTCTTCATCTGAAATTGGGTAAGTCATGACTCTTCTCCTTCCTATGTTGCCCGTCCTAGAAAAGTGTGGGTCTGGAGGAGTTCCAACGTTTCTTATAGTGTTTTTTTCTGGTAGCAAACTCACCGTAGGATTGATTCGGAGTCATCATCATCCCTCTTTCTCTAAGGATTTTCGCAAGGACCAAAGGTAAGGGGGGGAGATTATTGAAATTGGGGATATTTGAGGGAATAGGTGAAGGGGTTGTCCTTGAACCCCGTTGTGTGTTAATTAATTGAAAAAAATTCTATTTTTCATGTATATACACGCTATGATTATTGTTTGAATAAATGATGTGGCTGCCATAGTTGTTCATAGATGTTTTAAGTGCTAGAAAAAAATTCTGTTTTGATGCCTAGGATGTGGTTGAATTATTAGAGCACCAAATTAATATGTTCGTTAATTTTGGTGATGAATTCCAATGTTGAATTGCGCTTGAGACTATATAAATGATTAAAATAGATGCTATTCTATGGATATTGTTAATTGAAAATTTTGTAATAATTTAACTTGTTTCGTTCGTATTTTAATACGCATTATTTCTTTGTAAAAATGTTACCGTAACTATTTTGGAATTAGAGAACCGGGTTAGAGCCTTAAGAATTACTCCTAAATATTAATCAAGATTTTTCCCTAAGTGTTAGTCTTAATTGTGATGTTCCTAAATATTTAGAATCGAAGAAAAATAGGTGAAAACGTTTTTAAAACAACAACGTAGCGTTGCTGTCCAGTTTTCGTTGCTGTTTGTTGTTTCTGTTTTGCTGCAGATTTTTAATTTGCTGTTTCTGTACAGTTTCTGCTTGCTGTATTCTGTGCAGTTTCTGTTTCTGCTGTTCCTGTTTCTGTTTCTGCGAAAATTGTGTTTCTGCTGTTTCTGTTTCTGCTTCTGCGAAAATTCTGTTCCTGCTGTGCTGTTTCTGTTTCTGTTTTCTGTGCGTAATCTAATTACATGACTAATTACATGTTGCTGTTTTGCCTCTGTTTTCTGCAGATTTGAATTATATGATTTAAAGATAAATATTTCTATGACAATTCATCGATTCCCTGTAATTATATTCTATAATCCATTTGTTATTTTGTGACAATAATTGTGAAAAGTCCACACTTGTGGCAATGACATTGAAAGGATAAATGACCTTTTGTGCAAGTCACCTAGCTATTAGTAGCCATAATGGGACTTGAGTCATTCCTTGTGAGATGATCCTAGCCATATGGGCCATGATGGATTGTCGATGAAAAATTGAACTATGACGTTCGGAGGAAACCCGACCTTGTGTGTTTGTTTGTCATACAACCCTTGTAACAGGATGGGGGGAAGCACCATTGAAATGAAAGGTGGAGGCCATTATGAGTGAGCCTGCGTGGCAATACCTCGGCCTAGAGGGTGAGAAGTCGAGTTTGTGATCCCTAATAGTTTGAGTGTCGCGCCTTGACCGGGACCACTTATCGACTTAGCTACCCTGACCGTCACCGGACATTATCATCCCTAGTTGAGAGTATGCGGTAATAGAGTAAAACACCCGCGAGGTGACCTCTAATAAACCAAATATGTACTCCTAGGAGACTTCCCAGAGTAGTAGATGGTACCACATGCATAAGAAGTAGTGATGTTAGCATCTGCATTATTTTCTTTTGATAATTATGTGGCTATGAGAAATGATGAAATTTGTCTGCGTGCATTTGTAGATGATACGAGATGTGGTTACTACTTTATGTGAATAATGTTGTTACTACTTTATGTGAATTGATTATTATAGTGTGGTGTGTGTATATATATATATATATATAAATATATTATTTATTTATTCACCTTTTTCTCTCCAAATATCACTTTAACTCGATTTCAACGTACTCACCCCTCTATGGTTGTTTGTCTCTTGTCCTCCTATTTTCAATTGCAGACACTACTAATACCAGGACACGTAGCTAGTGGTGAAGGCCTCTTCTGCATAATTATTTTATAGTTTTAATTCGAACATTTTCTGATTGAGACGTTGAGTCATTTATGTATTTTGTTACTGTAGTGTAAGTTGGGCTAAGTCAAGCTCTGAGGCTGTGTGACACAGGTTTTTCTTTTATTTGGGGGTTCGTATATCGCTTGGTTTTGTTTTTATTTCACAAGTTCAAATAAGATTTTGAAAGAGAAGTACTTACTATGCTTGTTGTTACTAAATATTTGCAAACTGAATGATGTCTGAAATTGAATTATTCATCGAGTTATCCGTTGATCCTTTTTATATTTTATTTAAATTATTTATCGTTACTTCTTTTATGAAAATAGATAATTTATTTTAATTCCGCAACGACTATTATATTTTTTTGTTCAGTTTACGAATCAAGATCAATTTGATGTATTTATTTATTTATTTATTTTCTTATTTATTTTTATTTAACGATTTTCAAAGCGGGATTAGAGTGTCACATTTAGTGGTATCGTGAGCGATTCGGTCTTCTGACCGTGTGTGTGTCTATTATGTTTCTCTGTGTGAACTCTGTGTTTTGTGCGTCAATGTTTGATTTATTTACTTATTTATTTATTGATTTAGTTATGGGTTGACGTTGCTTGTTGCATCCAATTTGGTTACGATTGGTGCGAGGAGTAATGGCGGGTAGGAACGATAGAGCTTTAGCGGACGTGCTCGTTGCCATGGCTCAGCCGCATACAAGGAATTGAATAGGAATGCTAATCTGAGTCACTGAATTTAGAGGATTGGAGCCTGTGTTTTCTAAGATAGACCTTAGGTCGTTATCACCAAATCCGAGTGAAGTCCGAGGACATCCCAAAGGCGCATTGAGAACCCGATTATGGGCACTACGAGTACCTAGTTATGCCATTCGGTGTAACCAATGCTCTGCCAGTGTTCATGGACTACATGAACCGAGTCTTCCAACCATACCTTGATAAGTTTGTAGTGGTCTTCATAGATGATATCTTAGTGTACTCTAAGAGTAGGGAAGAACATGTGGAACACTTGAGGATAGTATTACTGCACTTAGGGAGAAGCGACTTTATGCCAAGCTTTCTAAATGTGAGTTTTGGTTGGAGGAAGTGAGTTTCCTAGGACATGTGATCTCAAAGGGGAATAGCGATGGGCAGTCTAAGGTAGAAACGGTGCTGAAGTGGGAATCACCTAAATCAGTGACTGAGATTAGGAGTTTCTTAGGCCTGGCAGGATACTACCGTAGATTCATAGAGGGATTCTCTAAGTTAGCCTTGCCTTTGACAATGTTGACCAGGAAAGGAAAAGCTTTTGTGTGTGATGCTCAGTGTGAAAATGGATTTCAAGAGTTAAAGAGGAGATTGACTTCTGCCCCAGTTTTAGTACTACCTAATCCAAGTGAACCTTTTGAAGTGTATTGTGATGCATCTAAGTTAGGACTCGGAGGTGTGCTTATGCAGAATAGACAGGTAGTGGCCTATGCCTCTAGGCAGTTGAAAACCCATGAAAGGAATTACCCCACTCATGATTTAGAGTTAGCCGCTGTGGTGTTTGTGTTGAAAATATGGAGACATTACTTGTATGGTTCTAGGTTTGAAGTGTTTAGTGACCATAAGAGCCTTAAGTATCTTTTTGACCGTAAAGAATTGAATATGAGACAGTGAAGGTGGATAGAGTTTCTTAAGGATTATGATTTTGGGCTTAACTATCACCCCACAAAGCCAATGTAGTGGTGATGCTTTGAGTAGGACACCCCTACATCTTTCCGCTATGATGGTTAGAGATGAGTTTGATCGAAGAGTTTAGGGATCCGAGCTTAGTTTGTGAGGTCACTTCTAAGAGTGTGCGACTAGGAATGTTGAAAGTCACTAGTGGATTCTCGAGCGGATTAGGGAAGGTCAAGACCGATCAACATCTTCGGACTGCATGAGCTTATCGCTCAAGGTAGGGATATAGGTTTTAGTGAAGCGGAATGATGGGATTTTGAGGTTTCGAGGTAGGGTTTGTGTACCTAATGTTCTGAGCTTAAGAGAATGATTTTAGAGGAAGGGCACAAGAGTAGTCTAAGTGTTCACCTGAGCAACTAAGATGTACCAAGACCTTAAGAAAATTTTCTGGTGGCCTGGAATGAAAAAGGAGGTAGCAGAATTTGTCTACGCCTGCCTGACTTGTCAGAAGGCCAAGATAGAGCACCAAAAACCATCTGGATTCTTACAACCCTTGAGTATTCCTGTATGGAAATGGGACAGTATAGCGATGGACTTCGTATCGTGACTCCCTAGGACTCCTGCAGAGTAGAGGCCATCTGGGTTGTCGTGGACAGATTGACAACGTCCGCCCATTTCATCCCTGTGAATATGGAATACCCTTTAGAGAAGCTGACCAGGTTGTACATTAGGGAGATAGTGAGGTTGCACGGCGTACCTTCTAGTATTGTGTCCGACAGAGACCCTGTGTTTACCTCTAGATTTTGGGAAGCTTACATGAGGCTTTAGGAACCAAGCTCAAGATGAGCTCGCTTATCACCCTCGTGACCGATGGTCACCTGAGCGAACCATCCAATCATTAGAGGACTTGTTAAGAGCTTGTGTCTTAGAACAAACCGGTAGTTGGGATACCTTCTTACCTCTTGTTGAGTTTACCTACAACAATAGCTATCATTCCAAGATTGGGATGGTACCCTATGAAGCCTTGTATGGCAGAAGTGTAGGACTCCCTTGTGTTGGTATGAGGCAGGGTGAGAACCTTGTGTTGGGCCCTGAAATAGTTCAAAGAAACCATCCGAAAAGGTCAAAATGATTCAGGACAAGATGAGGGCCACTCAGAGTAGGCAGAAAAGCTATCATGACAAACGAAGAAAGGATTTGAGATTTGAAGAGGGCGATCATGTATTCTTAAGAGTCACTCCCAAGACTGGGGTTGGCCGGGTAATGAAGTCGAAGAAACTTACTCCTCGTTTTATTGGCCCCTACCAAATTTTGAAAAAGGTTGGGGAAGTTGCCTACCAGATTGCCTTACCACCTTTCCTTTCAAACCTTCATAATGTCTTCCATGTGTCGCAACTCCGTAAATATGTCCATGATCCTACTCATATAATTGAACTTGATGAAGTACCATTGAAAGAGAATCTTACCTATGAGGTACTACCAAGGAGGATTGAGGACCGACAGGTCAAGCAGTTGAGAGGGAAGGAGGTTCCGTTGGTCGAGGTTATTTGGGGAGGAGGCAATGAGGAGAGTGCTACTTGGGAACTCGAAAGTCTGATGCAAGCCTCTTATCCACACTTGTTTGACCACGGTAAGTTTCGGGGACGAAACTTTTTGTAAGGAGGGGAGGATGTAACGACCCTCATTTTTATTATAATTTTTGTGGCAGTTATTTTAATTGATTTCATTATATGTTTGTGCATGAAAAGAGACTTTTAATTTAATTAAATGATTTTTTTGAGAGTTGTTAATAAAAAGAAAGGGGAGGGCGTATAATGCCTTGGGCTAGCATCTTATATGCATAGTTATTTTCCTTTCCACCTACCTAATGGGCCAACACCCATGGACTCTCTCCAACCCAACCCAAATAATAGAACCTAGGGCGTATGAAGGCATGTGACGCCTCAAGCCAAGCCCTAGCGCCTCCAAGCCTCTCTCTCTCAAGTTGATTCACTTGTTCCTTCTCCTTTCTAGCTCCAAACCCTAGCGCCACACAAGCTTGAAGGAGGCATTCCACGTTTTTCTTCTCTTGCATGATTCGATCACCAAGGTTAGGAGCAACTCCATCTTTGTTCTTCATCTGAAATTGGGTAAGTCATGACTCTTCTCCTTCCTATGTTGCGCCTCCTAGAAAATTGTGAGTCTTGAGGATTTCCAACGTTTCTTATAGTTTTCTTTTCTGTTCGTAGCAAACTCACCGTAGGATTGATTCGGAGTCATCATCATCCCTCTTTCTCTAAGGATTTTCGCAAGGACCAAAGGTAAGGGGGGGAGATTATTGAAATTGGGGATATTTGAGGGAATAGGTGAAGGGGTTGTCCTTGAACCCCGTTGTGTGTTAATTAATTGAAAAAAATTCTATTTTTCATGTATATACACGCTATGATTATTGTTTGAATAAATGATGTGGCTGCCATAGTTGTTCATAGATGTTTTAAGTGCTAGAAAAAAATTCTGTTTTGATGCCTAGGATGTGGTTGAATTATTAGAGCACCAAATTAATATGTTCGTTAATTTTGGTGATGAATTCCAATGTTGAATTGCGCTTGAGACTATATAAATGATTAAAATAGATGCTATTCTATGGATATTGTTAATTGAAAATTTTGTAATAATTTAACTTGTTTCGTTCGTATTTTAATACGCATTATTTCTTTGTAAAAATGTTACCGTAACTATTTTGGAATTAGAGAACCGGGTTAGAGCCTTAAGAATTACTTCTAAATATTAATCAAGATTTTTCCTAAGTGTTAGTCTTAATTGTGATGTTCCTAAATATTTAGAATCGAAGAAAAATAGGTGAAAACGTTTTAAAACAACAACGTAGCGTTGCTGTCCAGTTTTCGTTGCTGTTTGTTGTTTCTGTTTTGCTGCAGATTTTTAATTTGCTGTTTCTGTACAGTTTCTGCTTGCTGTATTCTGTGCAGTTTCTGTTTCTGCTGTTCCTGTTTCTGTTTCTGCGAAAATTGTGTTTCTGCTGTTTCTGTTTCTGCTTCTGCGAAAATTCTGTTCCTGCTGTGCTGTTTCTGTTTCTGTTTTCTGCGTAATCTAATTACATGACTAATTACATGTTGCTGTTTTGCCTCTGTTTTCTGCAGATTTGAATTATATGATTTAAAGATAAATATTTCTATGATAATTCATCGATTCCCTGTAATTATATTCTATAATCCATTTGTTATTTTGTGACAATAATTGTGAAAAGTCCACACTTGTGGCAATGACCTTGAAAGGATAAATGACCTTTTGTGCAAGTCACCTAGCTATTAGTAGCCATAATGGGACTTGAGTCATTCCTTGTGAGATGATCCTAGCCATATGGGCCATGATGGATTGTCGATGAAAAATTGAACTATGACGTTCGGAGGAAACCCGACCTTGTGTGTTTGTTTGTCATACAACCCTTGTAACAGGATGGGGGGAAGCACCATTGAAATGAAAGGTGGAGGCCATTATGAGTGAGCCTGCGTGGCAATACCTCGGCCTAGAGGGTGAGAAGTCGAGTTTGTGATCCCTAATAGTTTGAGTGTCGCGCTTGACCGGGACCACTTATCAGACTTAGCTACCCTGACCGTCACCGGACATTATCATCCCTAGTTGAGAGTATGCGGTAATAGAGTAAAACACCCGCGAGGTGACCTCTAATAAACCAAATATGTACTCCTAGGAGACTTCCCAGAGTAGTAGATGGTACCACATGCATAAGAAGTAGTGATGTTAGCATCTGCATTATTTTCTTTTGATAATTATGTGGCTATGAGAAATGATGAAATTTGTCTGCGTGCATTTGTAGATGATACGAGATGTGGTTACTACTTTATGTGAATAATGTTGTTACTACTTTATGTGAATTGATTATTATAGTGTGGTGTGTGTATATATATATATATATATAAATAAATTATTTATTTATTCACCTTTTTCTCTCCAAATATCACTTTAACTCGATTTCAACGTACTCACCCCTCTATGGTTGTTTGTCTCTTGTCCTCCTATTTTCAATTGCAGACACTACTAATACCAGGACACGTAGCTAGTGGTGAAGGCCTCTTTTGCAGAATTATTTTATAGTTTTAATTCGAACATTTTCTGATTGAGACGTTGAGTCATTTATGTATTTTGTTACTGTAGTGTAAGTTGGGCTAAGTCAAGCTCTGAGGCTGTGTGACACAGGTTTTTCTTTTATTTGGGGGTTCGTATATCGCTTGGTTTTGTTTTTATTTCACAAGTTCAAATAAGATTTTGAAAGAGAAGTACTTACTATGCTTGTTGTTACTAAATATTTGCAAACTGAATGATGTCTGAAATTGAATTACTCATCGAGTTATCCGTTGATCCTTTTTATATTTTATTTAAATTATTTATCGTTACTTCTTTTATGAAAATAGATAATTTATTTTAATTCCGCAACGACTATTATATTTTTTTTTTGTTCAGTTTACCGAATCAAGATCAATTTGATGTATTTATTTATTTATTTATTTTCTTATTTATTTTTATTTAACGATTTTCGAAACGGGGATTAGAGTGTCACATTTAGTGGTATCAGAGCAGTTCGGTCTTACCGGACTGTGTGTGTGTCTATTATGTTTCTCTGTGTGAACTCTGTGTTTTGTGCGTCAATGTTTGATTTATTTACTTATTTATTTATTGATTTAGTTATGGGTTGACGTTGCTTGTTGCATCCAATTTGGTTCTGATTGGTGCAGGGAGTAATGGCGGGTAGGAACGATAGAGCTTTAGCGGACGTACTCGTTGCCATGGCTCAGGCTGTACAAGGAATTCAGAATAGGAATGCTAATGCCGGAGCCGCTGAATTTAGAGGATTGGAGCCTGTGTGTTTTCTAAGATAGACCTTAGGTCAGGTTATCACCAAATCCGAGTGAAGTCTGAGGACATCCCAAAGACTGCATTCAGAACCCGTTATGGGCACTACGAGTACCTAGTTATGCCATTCGGTGTAACCAATGCTCTGTAGTGTTCATGGACTCCATGACCCGAGTCTTCCACCCATACCTTGATAAGTTTGTAGTGGTCTTCATAGATGATATCTTAGTGTACTCTAAGAGTAGGGAAGAACATGTGGAACACTTGAGGATAGTATTACAGACCCTTAGGGAGAAGCGACTTTATGCCAAGCTTTCTAAATGTGAGTTTTGGTGGGAGGAAGTGAGTTTCCTAGGACATGGGATCTCAAAAGGGGAATAGCAAGAGACCAGTCTAAGGTAGAAACGGTCTTTGAAGTGGGAATCACCTAAATGCTGGTGAGATTAGGAGTTTCTTAGGCCTGGCAGATACTACCGTAGATTCATAGAGGATTCTCTAAGTTAGCCTTGCCTTTGACAATGTTGACCAGAAAGGAAAAGCTTTTGTGTGTGATGCTCAGTGTGAAAATGGATTTCAAGAGTTAAAGAGGAGATTGACTTCTGCCCCAGTTTTAGTACTACCTAATCCAAGTGAACCTTTTGAAGTGTATTGTGATGCATCTAAGTTAGGACTCGGAGGTGTGCTTATGCAGAATAGACAGGTAGTGGCCTATGCCTCTAGGCAGTTGAAAACCCATGAAAGGAATTACCCCACTCATGATTTAGAGTTAGCCGCTGTGGTGTTTGTGTTGAAAATATGGAGACATTACTTGTATGGTTCTAGGTTTGAAGTGTTTAGTGACCATAAGAGCCTTAAGTATCTTTTTGACCAGAAAGAATTGAATATGAGACAATGAAGGTGGATAGAGTTTCTTAAGGATTATGATTTTGGGCTTAACTATCACCCCAAGAAAGCCAATGTAGTGGTGATGCTTTGAGTAGGACACCCCTACATCTTTCCGCTATGATGGTTAGAGAGATGAGTTTGATCGAAGAGTTTAGGGATCCGAGCTTAGTTTGTGAGGTCACTTCTAAGAGTGTGCGACTAGGAATGTTGAAAGTCACTAGTGGATTACCGAGCGGATTAGGGAAGGTCAAGACCGATCAACATCTTTCGGACTGGAAGGAGCTTATCGCTCAAGGTAGGGATATAGGTTTTAGTGAAGTGGAATGATGGGATTTTGAGGTTTCGAGGTAGGGTTTGTGTACCTAATGTTCCCGAGCTTAAGAGAATGATTTTAGAGGAAGGGCACAAGAGTAGTCTAAGTGTTCACCCGAGCAACTAAGATGTACCAAGACCTTAAGAAAATTTTCTCGTGGCCTGGAATGAAAAAGGAGGTAGCAGAATTTGTCTACGCACCGACTTGTCGTAAGGCCAAGATAGAGCACCAAAACCATCCGGATTCTTACAACCCTTGAGTATTCTGTATGGAAATGGGACAAGATAGCGATGGACTTCAGATCGACTCCCTAGGACTCCTCGCAGGAGTAGATGCCATCTGGGTTGTTGTGACAGATTGACAAAGTCCGCACATTTCATCCCTGTGAATATGGAATACCCTTTAGAGAAGTCGACCAGGTTGTACATTAGGGAGATAGTGAGGTTGCAGCGTGCACCTTCTAGTATTGTGTCCGACAGAGACCCTGTGTTTACCTCTAGATTTTGGGGAAGCTTACATGAGGCTTTAGGAACCAAGCTCAAGATGAGCTCGCTTATCACCCTCAGATCGATGGTCACCTGAGCGAACCATCCAATCATTAGAGGACTTGTTAAGAGCTTGTGTCTTAGAACAAACCGGTAGTTGGGATACCTTCTTACCTCTTGTTGAGTTTACCTACAACAATAGCTATCATTCCAAAGATTGGGATGGTACCCTATGAAGCCTTGTATGGCAGAAGTGTAGGACTCCCTTGTGTTGGTATGAGACCGGTGAGAACCTTGTGTTGGGCCCTCAAATAGTTCAAAGAAACCACTGAAAGGGTCAAAATGAGTCAGGACAAGATGAGGGCCACTCAGAGAAGGCAGAAAAGCTATCATGACAAACGAAGAAAGGAGGTGAGAGTTGAAGGGGGCGATCATGTATTCTTAAGTGTCACTCCCAAGGCTGGGTCAGGGTAATGAAGTCGAAGAAACTTACTCCTCGTTTTATTGGCCCCTACCAAATTTTGAAAAAGGTTGGGGAAGTTGCCTACCAGATTGCCTTACCACCTTTCCTTTCAAACCTTCATAATGTCTTCCATGTGTCGCAACTCCGTAAATATGTCCATGATCCTACTCATATAATTGAACTTGATGAAGTACCATTGAAAGAGAATCTTACCTATGAGGTACTACCAAGGAGGATTGAGGACCGACAGTCAAGCAATGAGAGGGAAGGAGGTTCCGTTGGTCGAGGTTATTTGGGGAGGAGGCAATGAGGAGAGTGCTACTTGGGAACTCGAAAGTCTGATGCAAGCCTCTTATCCACACTTGTTTGACCACGGTAAGTTTCGGGACTAAACTTTTTGTAAGTTGGGAGGATGTAACGACCCTCATTTTTATTATAATTTTGTGGCGCTTATTTTAATTGATTTCATTATATGTTTGTGCATGAAAAGAGACTTTTAATTTAATTAAATGATTTTTTTGAGAGTTGTTAATAAAAAGAAAGGGGAGGGCGTATAATGCCTTGGGCTAGCATCTTATATGCATAGTTATTTTCCTTTCCACCTACCTAATGGTCCAACACCCATGGACTCTCTCCAACCCAACCCAAATAATAGAACCTAGGGCGTATGAAGGCATGTGACGCCTCAAGCCAAGCCCTAGCGCCTCCAAGCCTCTCTCTCTCAAGTTGATTCACTTGTTCCTTCTCCTTTCTAGCTCCAAACCCTAGCGCCACACAAGCTTGAAGGAGGCATTCCACGTTTTTCTTCTCTTGCATGATTCGATCACCAAGGTTAGGAGCAACTCCATCTTTGTTCTTCATCTGAAATTGGGTAAGTCATGACTCTTCTCCTTCCTATGTTGCGCCTCCTAGAAAATTGTGAGTCTTGAGGATTTCCAACGTTTCTTATAGTTTTCTTTTCTGTTCGTAGCAAACTCACCGTAGGATTGATTCGGAGTCATCATCATCCCTCTTTCTCTAAGGATTTTCGCAAGGACCAAAGGTAAGGGGGGAGATTATTGAAATTGGGGATATTTGAGGGAATAGGTGAAGGGGTTGTCCTTGAACCCCGTTGTGTGTTAATTAATTGAAAAAAATTCTATTTTTCATGTATATACACGCTATGATTATTGTTTGAATAAATGATGTGGCTGCCATAGTTGTTCATAGATGTTTTAAGTGTTAGAAAAAAATTCTGTTTTGATGCCTAGGATGTGGTTGAATTATTAGAGCACCAAATTAATATGTTCGTTAATTTTGGTGATGAATTCCAATGTTGAATTGCGCTTGAGACTATATAAATGATTAAAATAGATGCTATTCTATGGATATTGTTAATTGAAAATTTTGTAATAATTTAACTTGTTTCGTTCGTATTTTAATACGCGTTATTTCTTTGTAAAAATGTTACCGTGAACTATTTTGGAATTAGAGAACCGGTTAGAGCCTTAAGAATTACTTCTAAATATTAATCAAGATTTTTCCCTAAGTGTTAGTCTTAATTGTGATGTTCCTAAATATTTAGAATCGAAGAAAAATAGGTGAAAACGGTTTTAAAACAACAACGTAGCGTTGCTGTCCAGTTTTCGTTGCTGTTTGTTGTTTCTGTTTTGCTGCAGATTTTTAATTTGCTGTTTCTGTACAGTTTCTGCTTGCTGTATTCTGTGCAGTTTCTGTTTCTGCTGTTCCTGTTTCTGTTTCTGCGAAAATTGTGTTTCTGCTGTTTCTGTTTCTGCTTCTGCGAAAATTCTGTTCCTGCTGTGCTGTTTCTGTTTCTGTTTTCTGTGCGTAATCTAATTACATGACTAATTACATGTTGCTGTTTTGCCTCTGTTTTCTGCAGATTTGAATTATATGATTTAAAGATAAATATTTCTATGATAATTCATCGATTCCCTGTAATTATATTCTATAATCCATTTGTTATTTTGTGACAATAATTGTGAAAAGTCCACACTTGTGGCAATGACCTTGAAAGGAGGCAAGTCACCTAGCTATTAGTAGCCATAATGGGACTTGAGTCATTCCTTGTGAGATGATCCTAGCCATATGGGCCATGATGGATTGTCGATGAAAAATTGAACTATGACGTTCGGAGGAAACCCGACCTTGTGTGTTTGTTTGTCATACAACCCTTGTAACAGGATGGGGGGAAGCACCATTGAAATGAAAGGTGGAGGCCATTATGAGTGAGCTTGTGTGGCAATACCTCTGCCTAGAGGGTGAGAAGTCGAGTTTGTGATCCCTAATAGTTTGAGTGTCGCGCCTTGACCTGGGACCACTTATCGACTTAGCTACCCCGACCGTCACGGACATTATCATCCCTAGTTGAGAGTATGCGGTAATAGAGTAAAACACCCGCGAGGTGACCTCTAATAAACCAAATATGTACTCCTAGGAGACTTCCCAGAGTAGTAGATGGTACCACATGCATAAGAAGTAGTGATGTTAGCATCTGCATTATTTTCTTTTGATAATTATGTGGCTATGAGAAATGATGAAATTTGTCTGCGTGCATTTGTAGATGATACGAGATGTGGTTACTACTTTATGTGAATAATGTTGTTACTACTTTTTGTGAATTGATTATTATAGTGTGGTGTGTGTATATATATATATATATAAATATTATTTATTTATTCACCTTTTTCTCTCCAAATATCACTTTAACTCGATTTCAACGTACTCACCCCTCTATGGTTGTTTGTCTCTTGTCCTCCTATTTTCAATTGCAGACACTACTAATACCAGGACACGTAGCTAGTGGTGAAGGCCTCTTTGCGTAATTATTTTATAGTTTTAATTCAACATTTTCTCGATTGAGACGTTGAGTCATTTATGTATTTTGTTACTTGTAGTGTAAGTTGGGCTAAGTCAAGCTCGAGGTGTGACACAGGTTTTTCTTTTATTTGGGGGTTCAGATATCGCTTGGTTTTGTTTTTTTTTCACAAGTTCAAATAAGATTTTGAAAGAGAAGTACTTACTATGCTTGTTGTTACTAAATATTTGCAAACTGAATGATGTCTGAAATTGAATTACTCATCGAGTTATCCGTTGATCCTTTTTATATTTTATTTAAATTATTTATCGTTACTTCTTTTATGAAAATAGATAATTTATTTTAATTCCGCAACGACTATTATATTTTTTTTTGTTCAGTTTACCGAATCAAGATCAATTTGATGTATTTATTTATTTATTTATTTTCTTATTTATTTTTATTTAACGATTTTCGAAACGGGGATTAGAGTGTCACATTTAGTGGTATCAGAGCAGTTCGGTCTTACCGGACTGTGTATGTGTCTATTATGTTTCTCTGTGTGAACTCTGTGTTTTGTGCGTCAATGTTTGATTTATTTACTTATTTATTTATTGATTTAGTTATGGGTTGACGTTGCTTGTTGCATCCAATTTGGTTCTGATTGGTGCAGGGAGTAATGGCGGGTAGGAACGATAGAGCTTTAGCGGACGTACTCGTTGCCATGGCTCAGCCGCATAAGGAATTGAATAGGAATGCTAATGCCGAGCCGCTGAATTTAGAGGATTGGAGCCTGTGGTGTTTTCTAAGATAGACCTTAGGTCGTTATCACCAAATCCGAGTGAAGTCCGAGGACATCCCAAAGATCGCATTCAGAACCCGTTATGGGCACTACGAGTACCTAGTTATGCCATTCGGTGTAACCAATGCTCCTGCCGTGTTCATGGACTACATGAACCGAGTCTTCCACCCATACCTTGATAAGTTTGTAGTGGTCTTCATAGATGATATCTTAGTGTACTCTAAGAGTAGGGAAGAACATGTGGAACACTTGAGGATAGTATTACAGACCCTTAGGGAGAAGCGACTTTATGCCAAGCTTTCTAAATGTGAGTTTTGGTTGGAGGAAGTGAGTTTCCTAGGACATGTGATCTCAAAAGGGGGAATAGCAGTAGACCCGTCTAAGGTAGAAACGGTGCTGAAGTGGGAATCACCTAAATCAGTGACTGAGATTAGGAGTTTCTTAGGCCTGGCAGGATACTACCGTAGATTCATAGAGGGATTCTCTAAGTTAGCCTTGCCTTTGACAATGTTGACCAGGAAAGGAAAAGCTTTTGTGTGTGATGCTCAGTGTGAAAATGGATTTCAAGAGTTAAAGAGGAGATTGACTTCTGCCCCAGTTTTAGTACTACCTAATCCAAGTGAACCTTTTGAAGTGTATTGTGATGCATCTAAGTTAGGACTCCTGAGGTGTGCTTATGCAGAATAGACAGGTAGTGGCCTATGCCTCTAGGCAGTTGAAAACCCATGAAAGGAATTACCCCACTCATGATTTAGAGTTAGCCGCTGTGGTGTTTGTGTTGAAAATATGGAGACATTACTTGTATGGTTCTAGGTTTGAAGTGTTTAGTGACCATAAGAGCCTTAAGTATCTTTTGACCGTAAAGAATTGAATATGAGACAATGAAGGTGGATAGAGTTTCTTAAGGATTATGATTTTGGGCTTAACTATCACCCCAAGAAAGCCAATGTAGTGGCCGATGCTTTGAGTAGGACACCCTACATCTTTCCGCTATGATGGTTAGAGAGATGAGTTTGATCAAGAGTTTAGGGATCTGAGCTTAGTTTGTGAGGTCACTTCTAAGAGTGTGCGACTAGGAATGTTGAAAGTCACTAGTGGATTATCGAGCGGATTAGGGAAGGTCAAGACCGATCAACATCTTTCGGACTGGAAGGAGCTTATCGCTCAAGGTAGGGATATAGGTTTTAGTGAAGTGGAATGATGGGATTTTGAGGTTTCGAGGTAGGGTTTGTGTACCTAATGTTCCCGAGCTTAAGAGAATGATTTTAGAGGAAGGGCACAAGAGTAGTCTAAGTGTTCACCTGAGCAACTAAGATGTACCAAGACCTTAAGAAAATTTTCTCGTGGCCTGGAATGAAAAAGGAGGTAGCAGAATTTGTCTACGCCGCTCGACTTGTCGGAAGGCCAAGATAGAGCACCAAAACCATCTGGATTCTTACAACCCTTGAGTATTCCTGTATGGAAATGGGACAAAGATAGCGATGGACTTCAGATCAGACTCCTAGGACTCCTGCAGGAGTAGATGCCATCCGGGTTGTTGTGACAGATTGACAAAGTCCGCACATTTCATCCCTGTGAATATGGAATACCCTTTAGAGAAGCCGACCAGGTTGTACATTAGGGAGATAGTGAGGTTGCACGCTGTACCTTCTAGTATTGTGTCCGACAGAGACCCTGTGTTTACCTCTAGATTTTGGGGAAGCTTACATGAGGCTTTAGGAACCAAGCTCAAGATGAGCTCGCTTATCACCCTCGCATCGATGGTCGACCTGAGCGAACCATCCAATCATTAGAGGACTTGTTAAGAGCTTGTGTCTTAGAACAAACCGGTAGTTGGGATACCTTCTTACCTCTTGTTGAGTTTACCTACAACAATAGCTATCATTCCAAAGATTGGGATGGTACCCTATGAAGCCTTGTATGGCAGAAGTGTAGGACTCCTTGTGTTGGTATGAGACAGGTGAGAACCTTGTGTTGGGCCCTCAAATAGTTCAAAGAAACCAATGAAAAGGTCAAAATGATTCAGACAAGATGAGGCCACTCAGAGTAAGCGTAAAAGCTATCATGACAAACGAAGAAAGGATTTGAGATTTGAAGAGGCGATCATGTATTCTTAAGAGTCACTCCCAAGACTGGGTTGGTCGTAATGAAGTCGAAGAAACTTACTCCTCGCTTTATTGGCCCCTACCAAATTTTGAAAAAGGTTGGGGAAGTTGCCTACCAGATTGCCTTACCACCTTTCCTTTCAAACCTTCATAATGTCTTCCATGTGTCGCAACTCCGTAAATATGTCCATGATCCTACTCATATAATTGAACTTGATGAAGTACCATTGAAAGAGAATCTTACCTATGAGGTACTACCAAGGAGGATTGAGGACCGACAGGTCAAGCAGTTGAGAGGGAAGGAGGTTCCGTTGGTCGAGGTTATTTGGGGAGGAGGCAATGAGGAGAGTGCTACTTGGGAACTCGAAAGTCTGATGCAAGCCTCTTATCCACACTTGTTTGACCACGGTAAGTTTCGGGGACGAAACTTTTTGTAAGGAGGGGAGGATGTAACGACCCTCATTTTTATTATAATTTTTGTGGCAGTTATTTTAATTGATTTCATTATATGTTTGTGCATGAAAAGAGACTTTTAATTTAATTAAATGATTTTTTTGAGAGTTGTTAATAAAAAGAAAGGGGAGGGCGTATAATGCCTTGGGCTAGCATCTTATATGCATAGTTATTTTCCTTTCCACCTACCTAATGGGCCAACACCCATGGACTCTCTCCAACCCAACCCAAATAATAGAACCTAGGGCGTATGAAGGCATGTGACGCCTCAAGCCAAGCCCTCGCCCCCCCAAGCCTCTCTCTCTCAAGTTGATTCACTTGTTCCTTCTCCTTTCTAGCTCCAAACCCTAGCGCCACACAAGCTTGAAGGAGGCATTCCACGTTTTTCTTCTCTTGCATGATTCGATCACCAAGGTTAGGAGCAACTCCATCTTTGTTCTTCATCTGAAATTGGGTAAGTCATGACTCTTCTCCTTCCTATGTTGCCTCCTAGAAAATTGTGAGTCTTGAGGATTTCCAACGTTTCTTATAGTTTTCTTTTCTGTTCGTAGCAAACTCACCGTAGGATTGATTCGGAGTCATCATCATCCCTCTTTCTCTAAGGATTTTCGCAAGGACCAAAGGTAAGGGGGGGAGATTATTGAAATTGGGGATATTTGAGGGAATAGGTGAAGGGGTTGTCCTTGAACCCCGTTGTGTGTTAATTAATTGAAAAAATTCTATTTTTCATGTATATACACGCTATGATTATTGTTTGAATAAATGATGTGACTGCCATAGTTGTTCATAGATGTTTTAAGTGCTAGAAAAAATTCTGTTTTGATGCCTAGGATGTGGTTGAATTATTAGAGCACCAAATTAATATGTTCGTTAATTTTGGTGATGAATTCCAATGTTGAATTGCGCTTGAGACTATATAAATGATTAAAATAGATGCTATTCTATGGATATTGTTAATTGAAAATTTTGTAATAATTTAACTTGTTTCGTTCGTATTTTAATACGCATTATTTCTTTGTAAAAATGTTACCGTAACTATTTTGGAATTAGAGAACCGGGTTAGAGCCATAAGAATTACTCCTAAATATTAATCAAGATTTTTCCCTAAGTGTTAGTCTTAATTGTGATGTTCCTAAATATTTAGAATCGAAGAAAAATAGGTGAAAACGTTTTTAAAACAACAACGTAGCGTTGCTGTCCAGTTTTCGTTGCTGTTTGTTGTTTCTGTTTTGCTGCAGATTTTTAATTTGCTGTTTCTGTACAGTTTCTGCTTGCTGTATTCTGTGCAGTTTCTGTTTCTGCTGTTCCTGTTTCTGTTTCTGCGAAAATTGTGTTTCTGCTGTTTCTGTTTCTGCTTCTGCGAAAATTCTGTTCCTGCTGTGCTGTTTCTGTTTCTGTTTTCTGTGCGTAATCTAATTACATGACTAATTACATGTTGCTGTTTTGCCTCTGTTTTCTGCAGATTTGAATTATATGATTTAAAGATAAATATTTCTATGACAATTCATCGATTCCTTGTAATTCTCTTCTATAATCCATTTGTTATTTTGTGACAATAATTGTGAAAAGTCCACACTTGTGGCAATGACCTTGAAAGGATAAATGACCTTTTGTGCAAGTCACCTAGCTATTAGTAGCCATAATGGGACTTGAGTCATTCCTTGTGAGATGATCCTAGCCATATGGGCCATGATGGATTGTCGATGAAAAATTGAACTATGACGCTCGGAGGAAACCCGACCTTGTGTGTTTGTTTGTCATACAACCCTTGTAACAGGATGGGGAAGCACCATTGAAATGAAAGGTGGAGGCCATTATGAGTGAGCTCAAGCGTGGCAATACCTCGGCCTAGAGGGTGAGAAGTCGAGTTTGTGATCCCTAATAGTTTGAGTGTCGCGCTTGACTGGGACCACTTATCGACTTAGCTACCCCGACCACACCGACATTATCATCCCTAGTTGAGAGTATGCGGTCATAGAGTAAAACACCCGCGAGGTGACCTCTAATAAACCAAATATGTACTCCTAGGAGACTTCCCAGAGTAGTAGATGGTACCACATGCATAAGAAGTAGTGATGTTAGCATCTGCATTATTTTCTTTTGATAATTATGTGGCTATGAGAAATGATGAAATTTGTCTCAAGGCATTTGTAGATGATATGAGATGTGGTTACTTCTTTATGTGAATAATGTTGTTTCTACTTTATGTGAATTGATTATTATAGTGTGGTGTGTGTATATATATATATATATATATATATATATAAATATATTATTTATTTATTCACCTTTTTCTCTCCAAATATCACTTTAACTCGATTTCAACGTACTCACCCTCTATGGTTGTTTGTCTCTTGTCCTCCTATTTTCAATTGCGCACACTACTAATACCAGGACACGTAGCTAGTGGTGAAGGCCTCTTCGCAGAATTATTTTATAGTTTTAATTCAACATTTTCTGATTGAGACGTTGAGTCATTTATGTATTTTGTTACTTGTAGTGTAAGTTGGGCTAAGTCAAGCTCTGAGGTCGTGTGACACAGTGTTTTTCTTTATTTGGGGGTTCGTATATCGCTTGGTTTTGTTTTTATTTCACAAGTTCAAATAAGATTTTGAAAGAGAAGTACTTACTATGCTTGTTGTTACTAAATATTTGCAAACCGAATGATGTCTCAAATTGAATTACTCATCGAGTTATCCGTTGATCCTTTTTATATTTTATTTAAATTATTTATCGTTACTTCTTTTATGAAAATAGATAATTTATTTTAATTCCGCAACGACTATTATATTTTTTTGTTCAGTTTAATCGAATCAAGATCAATTTGATGTATTTATTTATTTATTTATTTTCTTATTTATTTTTATTTAACGATTTTCAAACGGGATTAGAGTGTCACATTTAGTGGTATCGAGCAGCTTCGGTCTTACCTGACCGTGTGTGTGTCTATTATGTTTCTCTGCGGTGAACTCGTGTTTTGTGCGCCAATGTTTGATTTATTTACTTATTTATTTATTGATTTAGTTATGGGTTGACGTTGCTTGTTGCATCCAATTTGGTTACGATTGGTGCAGGAGTAATGGCGGGTAGGAACGATAGAGCTTTAGCGGACGTACTCGTTGCCATGGCTCAGCCGCATAAGGAATTGAATAGGAATGCTAATGCCGAGCCGCTGAATTTAGAGGATTGGAGCCTGTGTGTTTTCTAAGATAGACCTTAGGTCGTTATCACCAACCGAGTGAAGTCCGAGGACATCCCAAAGATCGCATTCAGAACTCCAAGTTATGGGCACTACGAGTACCTAGTTATGCCATTCGGTGTAACCAATGCTCCTGCCGTGTTCATGGACTACATGAACCGAGTCTTCCAACCATACCTTGATAAGTTTGTAGTGGTCTTCATAGATGATATCTTAGTGTACTCTAAGAGTAGGGAAGAACATGGGGAACACTTGAGGATAGTATTACTGCACTTAGGGAGAAGCGACTTTATGCCAAGCTTTCTAAATGTGAGTTTTGGTTGGAGGAAGTGAGTTTCCTAGGACATGTGATCTCAAAAGGGGAATAGCAGTAGACCCGTCTAAGGTAGAAACGGTGCTGAAGTGGGAATCACCTAAATCAGTGACTAAGATTAGGAGTTTCTTAGGCCTGGCAGGATACTACCGTAGATTCATAGAGGGATTCTCTAAGTTAGCCTTGCCTTTGACAATGTTGACCAGAAAGGAAAAGCTTTTGTGTGTGATGCTCGGTGTGAAAATGGATTTCAAGAGTTAAAGAGGAGATTGACTTACGCCGCTTTAGTACTACCTAATCCAAGTGAACCTTTTGAAGTGTATTGTGATGCATCTAAGTTAGGACTCCTGAGGTGTGCTTATGCACAGAATAGACAAAGTGGCCTATGCCTCTAGGCGCTTGAAAACCCATGAAAGGAATTACCCCACTCATGATTTAGAGTTAGCCATTGTGGTGTTTGTGTTGAAAATATGGAGACATTACTTGTATGGTTCTAGGTTTGAAGTGTTTAGTGACCATAAGAGCCTTAAGTATCTTTTGACCGTAAAGAATTGAATATGAGACAATGAAGGTGGATAGAGTTTCTTAAGGATTATGATTTTGGGCTTAACTATCACCCCAAGAAAGCCAATGTAGTGGCCGATGCTTTGAGTAGGACACCCCTACATCTTTCCGCTATGATGGTTAGAGAGATGAGTTTGATCGAAGAGTTTAGGGATCCGAGCTTAGTTTGTGAGGTCACTTCTAAGAGTGTGCGACTAGGAATGTTGAAAGTCACTAGTGGATTCTTGGAGCGGATTAGGGAAGGTCAAGACCGATCAACATCTTTCGGACTGTATGAGCTTATCGCTCAAGGTAGGGATATAGGTTTTAGTGAAGGGAATGATGGGATTTTGAGGTTTCGAGGTAGGGTTTGTGTACCTAATGTTCCCGAGCTTAAGAGAATGATTTTAGAGGAAGGGCACAAGAGTAGTCTAAGTGTTCACCCCGAGCAACTAAGATGTACCAAGACCTTAAGAAAATTTTCTCGTGGCCTGGAATGAAAAAGGAGGTAGCAGAATTTGTCTACGCCGCCGACTTGTCGAAGGCCAAGATAGAGCACCAAAACCATCTGGATTCTTACAACCCTTGAGTATTCCTGTATGGAAATGGGACAAGATAGCGATGGACTTCAGATCGTGACTCTAGGACTCCTGCAGGAGTAGATGCCATCCGGGTTGTTGTGACAGATTGACAAAGTCCGCACATTTCATCCTGTGAATATGGAATACCCTTTAGAGAAGTTTGACCAGGTTGTACATTAGGGAGATAGTGAGGTTGCACGGCGCACCTTCTAGTATTGTGTCCGACAGAGACCCTGTGTTTACCTCTAGATTTTGGGGAAGCTTACATGAGGCTTTAGGAACCAAGCTCAAGATGAGCTCACATCACCCTCAGATCGATGGTCACCTGAGCGAACCATCCAATCATTAGAGGACTTGTTAAGAGCTTGTGTCTTAGAACAAACCGTAGTTGGGATACCTTCTTACCTCTTGTTGAGTTTACCTACAACAATAGCTATCATTCCAAGATTGGGATGGTACCCTATGAAGCCTTGTATGGCAGAAGTGTAGGACTCCCTTGTGTTGGTATGAGACCGGTGAGAACCTTGTGTTGGGCCCCAAATAGTTTAGCAAACCAATCAAAAGGTCAAAATGATTCAGGACAAGATGAGGCCACTCAGTAGGCGTAAAAGCTATCATGACAAACGAAGAAAGGATTTGAGATTTGAAGAGGCGATCATGTATTCTTAAGAGTCACTCCCAAGACTGGGTTGGTAGGGTAATGAAGTCGAAGAAACTTACTCCTCGCTTTATTGGCCCCTACCAAATTTTGAAAAAGGTTGGGAAGTTGCCTACCAGATTGCCTTACCACCTTTCCTTTCAAACCTTCATAATGTCTTCCATGTGTCGCAACTCCGTAAATATGTCCATGATCCTACTCATATAATTGAACTTGATGAAGTACCATTGAAAGAGAATCTTACCTATGAGGTACTACCAAGGAGGATTGAGGACCGACAGGTCAAGCAGTTGAGAGGAAGGAGGTTCCGTTGGTCGAGGTTATTTGGGGAGGAGGCAATGAGGAGAGTGCTACTGGGAACTCGAAAGTCCGATGCAAGCCTCTTATCCACACTTGTTTGACCACGGTAAGTTTCGGGACGAAACTTTTTGTAAGGAGGGAGGATGTAACGACCCTCATTTTTATTATAATTTTTGTGGCGATTATTTTAATTGATTTCATTATATGTTTGTGCATGAAAAGAGACTTTTAATTTAATTAAATAATTTTTTTGAGAGTTGTTAATAAAAAGAAAGGGGAGTATGATAATGCCTTGGGCTAGCATCTTATATGCATAGTTATTTTCCTTTCCACCTACCTAATGGGCCAACACCCATGGACTCTCTCCAACCTAACCCAAATAATAGAACCTAGGGCGTATGAAGGCATGTGACGCCTCAAGCCAAGCCCTAGCGCCCAAGCCTCTCTCTCAAGTTGATTCACTTGTTCCTTCTCCTTTCTAGCTCCAAACCCTAGCGCCACACAAGCTTGAAGGAGGCATTCCACGTTTTTCTTCTCTTGCATGATTCGATCACCAAGGTTAGGAGCAACTCCATCTTTGTTCTTCATCTGAAATTGGGTAAGTCATGACTCTTCTCCTTCCTATGTTGCGCCTCCTAGAAAATTGTGAGTCTTGAGGATTTCCAACGTTTCTTATAGTTTTCTTTTCTGTTCGTAGCAAACTCACTGTAGGATTGATTCGGAGTCATCATCATCCCTCTTTCTCTAAGGATTTTCGCAAGGACCAAAGGTAAGGGGGGGAGATTATTGAAATTGGGGATATTTGAGGGAATAGGTGAAGGGGTTGTCCTTGAACCCCGTTGTGTGTTAATTAATTGAAAAAAATTCTATTTTTCATATATATACACGCTATGATTATTGTTTGAATAAATGATGTGGCTGCCATAGTTGTTCATAGATGTTTTAAGTGTTAGAAAAAAATTCTGTTTTGATGCCTAGGATGTGGTTGAATTATTAGAGCACCAAATTAATATGTTCGTTAATTTTGGTGATGAATTCCAATGTTGAATTGCGCTTGAGACTATATAAATGATTAAAATAGATGCTATTCTATGGATATTGTTAATTGAAAATTTTGTAATAATTTAACTTGTTTCGTTCGTATTTTAATACGCATTATTTCTTTGTAAAAATGTTACCGTAACTATTTTGGAATTAGAGAACCGGGTTAGAGCCTTAAGAATTACTCCTAAATATTAATCAAGATTTTTCCCTAAGTGTTAGTCTTAATTGTGATGTTCCTAAATATTTAGAATCGAAGAAAAATAGGTGAAAACGTTTTTAAAACAACAACGTAGCGTTGCTGTCCAGTTTTCTTTGCTGTTTGTTGTTTCTGTTTTGCTGCAGATTTTTAATTTGCTGTTTCTGTACAGTTTCTGCTTGCTGTATTCTGTGCAGTTTCTGTTTCTGCTGTTCCTGTTTCTGTTTCTGCGAAAATTATGTTTCTGCTGTTTCTGCTTCTGCTTCTGCGAAAATTCTGTTCCTGCTGTGCTGTTTCTGTTTCTGTTTTCTGTGCGTAATCTAATTACATGACTAATTACATGTTGCTGTTTGCCTCTGTTTTCTGCAGATTTGAATTATATGATTTAAAGATAAATATTTCTATGACAATTCATCGATTCCCTGTAATTATATTCTATAATCCATTTGTTATTTTGTGACAATAAATGTGAAAAGTCCACACTTGTGGCAATGACCTTGAAAGGATAAATGACCTTTTGTGCAAGTCACCTAGCTATTAGTAGCCATAATGGGACTTGAGTCATTCCTTGTGAGATGATCCTAGCCATATGGGCCATGATGGATTGTCGATGAAAAATTGAACTATGACGTTCGGAGGAAACCCGACCTTGTGTGTTTGTTTGTCATACAACCCTTGTAACAGGATGGGGAAGCACCATTGAAATGAAAGGTGGAGGCCATTATGAGTGAGCTCAGCGTGGCAATACCTCGGCCTAGAGGGTGAGAAGCCGAGTTTGTGATCCCTAATAGTTTGAGTGTCGCGCTTGACTGGGACCACTTATCGACTTAGCTACCCCGACTGGCCACCGGACATTATCATCCCTAGTTGAGAGTATGCGGTAATAGAGTAAAACACCCGCGAGGTGACCTCTAATAAACCAAATATGTACTCCTAGGAGACTTCCCAGAGTAGTAGATGGTACCACATGCATAAGAAGTAGTGATGTTAGCATCTGCATTATTTTCTTTTGATAATTATGTGGCTATGAGAAATGATGAAATTTGTCTGCGTGCATTTGTAGATGATACGAGATGTGGTTACTACTTTATGTGAATAATGTTGTTACTACTTTATGTGAATAATGTTGTTACTACTTTATGTGAATTGATTATTATAGTGTGGTGTGTGTGTATATATATATATATATATAAATATATTATTTATTTATTCACCTTTTTCTCTCCAAATATCACTTTAACTCGATTTCAACGTACTCACCCCTCTATGGTTGTTTGTCTCTTGTCCTCCTATTTTCAATTGCAGACACTACTAATACCAGGACACGTAGCTAGTGGTGAAGGCCTCTTCTGCAGAATTATTTTATAGTTTTAATTCAACATTTTACGATTGAGACGTTGAGTCATTTATGTATTTTGTTCTTGTAGTGTAAGTTGGGCTAAGTCAAGCTCGAAATTTGTGTGACACAGGTTTTTCTTTTATTTGGGGGTTCGTATATCTTTTGGTTTTATTTTTATTTCACAAGTTCAAATAAGATTTTGAAAGAGAAGTACTTACTATGCTTGTTGTTACTAAATATTTACAAACTGAATGATGTCTGAAATTGAATTACTCATCGAGTTATCCGTTGATCCTTTTTATATTTTATTTAAATTATTTATCGTTACTTCTTTTATGAAAATAGATAATTTATTTTAATTCCGCAACGACTATTATATATTTTTTTTGTTCAGTTTACCGAATCAAGATCAATTTGATGTATTTATTTATTTATTTATTTTCCTATTTATTTTTATTTAACGATTTTCGAAACGGGGATTAGAGTGTCACAGATAACAATAGAGGAAAGATTCTTGGGATTGGAAAGATTGGAGCTTCTCCCTTCACAACTATTGATGATGTCCTATATGTTGAAGGTTTGAAGCACAATTTGATTAGCATAAGTCAACTCTGCGATAAAGGATTCAGAGTAAACTTCATCAAGGAAAAATGTATCATTGAAAATGAAGCTTCTCCTGAAGAGAAGTTAGTGGGAAATAGAATCGACAATTCCTATAAGGTGTGACAATACAAGTGCTTTAAATATTTCAAAGAATCCTGTTATGCACTCTTGTACCAAGCATATAGACATTCGACATCATTTTCTACGAGATCATGTTCTAAAAGGAGACGTGGAGATTACATTTGTTGATACTCATGCTCAATTAGCAGACTTCTTCACAAAACCATTAGCCAAAGAACCCTTCTTCAAAATAAGAAGAGAACTTGGCATTTTCGATGAAAAGGATATATGAGACCAACACATTTGGTGACAGGTTCCTTCATTTAACCTATATGTTTTTATTGTGCCATTCTAGTGTATGTATGTGTTTTTAATCATAAATCTATGTGATATGTATGTTAAACATAGAATAGATACTCATATATTGCATGTTTTATCAATAATTTACCATGTGTAATCGATTCTGATGATCGTAATCGATTACATGTTCAAAAAGTTCGGCCAGACCATCGACCGTCGTAATCGGTTACCACTTGGGTGTAATCGATTACATCCGCGAAAACTTGCGAAAACTGACAGTTTTTCTGCATAAAATCAGTTTCTAAAACATTTCTTTAACTCTTGCAATCGGTTACCTCTCATCCTCTTTCAACCACCCACCTTCCAATCCTCATTTCTACCATTGTTGCTCAAATCCTTCACTTCTAATCCCTAATCCTATTCCCATTGGTGGCCCTCTTCTGGTTTTCTCCCCAAAATTTTGAACCCTAACTCTCTTTCCACACTATCATCACCATGGAACATTCAAGGAAGTTCAGAAGCAAGAATCCTTCGTGGATCGATGCAAGGAGAGCGAATCCCAATCCTCCTGGACTTATCAAGTTTGTTGGCTAACACTGATCAAAGAACTCGCTTCCAACAGTTCATTGGTAGGAAACTCATCACTCCAAAGTATGTGAGTCTTCTTGCCTTTGCTAGATTCAATTTTCCTTCATTGCTTGAAAGTCAGGAAGTGACACCACTTGCTATTGATTTTGGAACCTATTACCCTGATCTTGTTAGAGTGTTCTATTGCAATTTAGAGGCTAAGGGTAGTGGTCTGGTTTCTTGGGTGAAAGGGGTCCCTATTAAATTATCCTTGAAGCAAGTTGGAGAGTTTCTTGATATTCCATTTGAGGGAGAAAGGATTCATACTGATTTCTTATGTGATTGGGAGGAGTATGACAAGAGAGAATTCTATTTATCCATGTGTCGATATGATGAGACTGAAATTGCCAACAAAAGACAACGGTCTGGTGCAGCCTCCTCTGCTAGAAATATTCTCTCAGAGGACACTTGAACGTTGATGATAGACTTCTTCATTATGTTCTCTGCTATGTCTTAGTACCTAAGGCCTCCAACTACTCTCAAATCAATGATTTTGAAATGCAAATCATGTATGCTATCAAGAATAATAAACCTATCAACTGGGCCTCTTTGGTTGTGAATCACATGTTGTCACTGAAGCAGCGAACTACAAGTTTGCCTTATGCTAGACAAATCTCCCGATTGTTGGAGTGCTGCAATGTAGACACCAACAATGAGGTTTCTCTGGAAATGACACCTGCTGAAAATGAAATACATATGGATATCTTACCAAAGATGGGTATAAACTGGGATGCTGCTGCACGAGTCTACTGTGCATCGGCGATCCGCTACACCTCCTCGCACAAGAAGATGAAGAACCTCAAGATGGTGAGGTCACAAATCAAATGATTTTGGATGAGCTTAGGAGTGTCCGTGGCTACATGGCCGAGAGAGGTTTGATCAATTGTCTCGCCGCATGGACCACCTTGAAGCTTTTAGAAATGACAATGAGGAGGATGAAGAGTAGCCTGATTTGCTTCATCATGCATGCATCATATTATCATTATGTCATACTTGTTTATGTTGGATTTCCAAATCTAGTTATGTATTATTTCTTTAATTTTACTTTGATTTTTTTTATTTGGACTTTACTAAGTAGGACCTTTGCAAAGTTTGTATGGATGTTTAATATTAAGTATTTAGGTTGTGTTTGAATGAGCTTGGTAAATATATGCGCTATATTGTATTTATGCTACTTTTTCTTCTTTTTGATGATGTCAAAAGGGGGAGAAAGGAGATATTAACTGTATATCTTGTATTTTACTAACTTTTCAGGTTTCCTAACTCCAATACAAACGGGGAGATATACAAGTCAGGGGGAGCTTTTCCGTTCGCAAACCGTTAACAAGATTGGTGTTTGTCATCATCAAAAAGGGGGAGATTGTGAAGAAGATTTCCTTCTTAAACTTGGCTGGGTTTAGATGATGACAAGATTACTGATCAAAAAGAAGAAAAGCCTCCGTTAGATCAAGTCATAGAAATCATTCTACAGAGACTTTAATTATGTATTGTCAATTCTCTGTAAGTATGGTTTGTATCTTTGACATATTACAAGCTGTGATTATATAACTTAGATGTGCTCAAACAAATCATTCCTTAAGTTTAAAACTTAATCTAAGTTATTTTCAAAGTTAAGTATTGAAGCAATCCTTTTGAAATCTCAAGAAAACACTTTTTTCATTGCAGTAATCGATTACCCCAAAGCTGTAATCGATTACCTAAAGTCTCGGTGATGTGGATGTAATCGATTGCCTAAAATGTGTAATCGATTACATCAACTAAATTTTTGAATATCTGATTTTAAATGTACACATGTAATCGATTACCACTGTTTCAAAATCAAATTTTCTGAAACGTTATGATTTCAAATGGTGTGTTTTGGCCCCTGGAAAGTTGCCAAACGATCACCTTGCTTTAGATATGATCTGATGGTTATATATATACCTTTCTTTTACATCAGAATATATAGAACTTTCATTCTTTCAATCATAAGAGTTCAATATCATTTTACAAGTTCTAAACCTTCAAAACTTTTTTGCCTAGAACTTAGATACTACTTTCATATCCTGAAAAAGTTCTTGAGCACTAAGTTGTATAGTTACAAAGTGATATTGATCTGATACAGCCATATGCTTTACCATTCTTCACAATTATTAAACTCACCCTTGTGTTGGGTTTTGGTTTGAAAAGATAGTGGGGTGCTATCTTGTTGTATAGAGATTGTTAGGGAGCCTTGGGGTGAGGCTTGCTTGTAACAAGAATTTCTATCATAGTGAATTGCTCTGCAGGTGTCAGAAGAACTGGATGTACCCAAGTGGTTAGGGGAACCAGTATAAATTCTTGTGTCTCAATCTTCTTCCTTATCTTTTTACTTTTGTTTATCAATCAAACTCCATCTATCTATCCATAAAACAAAAGAACGAAAAATCTCTAAAAGTCACTCGAAAATCGTTCAACCTAATTCACCCCCCTCTTAGGTTGTATACCAGACTTACAAAACTCAGCCAGGGTGATCTCGTGGTGGTTCCCACGGATCCGAAAAGTAACTACCATCTCCTACTCCGGCTCATCCTCCAAGTCTGGGTGCTGGGGCACTCTGTCTCTCATGTGATAGCCACAAGTGGCCAAGAAATCCAAAACTGCCTCCATGTAGAAAGGCTATTTGACAGAGGCTGCCTGGATCCAAAACTGCCTTGGTTTCTATAGCCTTTAGTCTTTCTTCTGTTTACTCCATGAAATCGGCTAGAACTCCCATACACGGATATCTGTATCTTTGCATATATTTCAACATAGCCTCTTGCATCCCTATTTTTGGATCAAAATCTTTCTAGCTGTGTTGGCTTCCACTTTATAAATCCCAGCCTGCTGGTTCTATCTTCCGATTTGTCTATCGCTAGCTGACCACTGAGCATTGTTGTGAGCCATCTCAGTCATAATTTCAAAAGTCTCAGTGGGTGTCTTCTTTCTGAAAGATCCTCCACAAGCAGCGTCAATAGCTCCTCTAGTTTGCATGGTGAAACCATTGTACAAAATCTGAACTAATTGCCATTTGGTGAAACCATGATGAGGGCAGCTTCTAATTAAATCTTGGAATCTTTCGCAAGCCTCATGCATTGATTCTCCTTCATTCTGGGTGAATGCAGACATGTTAGCTCTCAGCTTTGCAGATTTTGCGGGTGGAAAGTACTTATTTAAGAACTTAGTCTTTAGGTCCTCCCATGTAGTAATAGAATTAGGTGGAAGTGAATCCAACCATAATTGTGCTTTCCCTTGCAGTGAGAAAGAAAACAGTCTTAATTTGATGGCCTCCGGTGTCACACCTTGACACTTAACAGTATTAGCAACTTTTTGAAACCTCTTAAGATGGGCATTTGGGTCTTCAGATGATAAGCAAGAGAATTGTACTACAAATTCCATAGAGATCAGTGCTGGCTTTAATTCAAAGTTAGTGGCCTCAGCTGCCGAATAGTTGACACTGTCCGCCACATCCATAGTTAGAGTGAAATACTCGTTCAACGTCAGTTCGTCAGCCATTGCTAGGTGTTTTCTTCTCAACAATCTAAGTGTTCTTTCAATTTCAGGATCAAAAATCAGTTCAGGATGTGGAGACCTTGTCTGCATACACCAAAGGAAACCAAATTAGAACTCTTAGTACTAAATAAAATAATAGAAAATAAATACTAAATAAAATTATGCCTAATGCAAATAAAACCTCTAATTCAATTAATATCGCAATCACTCCCAGGTAATGGCGCCAAAAACTTGTTGCGGATCAAGCAAGTGCACCTGATCGTAATTCGTAATAAAAGTGGAATATAATTAGGACTCCGAATGTCGAACCCACAGGGAATGAGCGAGTAACAATGACTTAATAGGATTATATTGTATTAGACGAGCAAAGGTTGTAAGTACGCAAGTAATGAAAGTTGTCGGTATCAAAGCAATAAATAAAATGAATGCGAGAATGGTTTGACTATGTTTTGGGAAGCCTAAGGGAACCGGGTTCACCAATACTCTACTCTTGAGTTTTCTAAACAATTGATATGAGTTAACTATTATGTAAGAGAACTAATCACCCACTCTAAATTACTAAGGGCTACCTAGCTTGCAATAGCCTTCCTCCTAACTAATTACTCCGTTTGGTCTTAGAAGGTAATTAAAGGAAAGAGCATTAAGTACAGGTGGGTTGTTAATCTAATAACTGATTAGAAACAAGCTATAACCTATTTGGCGTATAAAGCGAATTCTTTTATCCTATGGTTTCGTTTAACTAATCATGATCCTGTTACCACAATTTAGCCAACTAAGTAAAGGTTGATCAGGCCTTATATGATTAAGCACAATAGGAATAAAACACTCAAACATTCAATAGAAACTCATATAATTAAATAGACAAAGCATCAAGAACATTGTAAAGGATACCCCATCTCCCCTAGTGATTGATTTAGCTACTCATTGTCAATGATAATAACATAAAGAATAATCCATAACAAGAGAATAAATATAAACCAGGACACCCTTTCGGTATGATGACAGTCCTTAAGCACGTTCTTCGCGTCCTCACGAGCTTCGGTAGCGATTCGGGATGGCACCAAGCTCCAAGGAAACACACAAATCAACGAAAAGAGGCAGGGAATTGACATGAACTCTCAATCAGGGGCTCTTGACTTGGGAATTCGTCAAAAAGATCTTTCGAAAAGGTTAAGAGCCCTTATTTCTAGATTAGGGTGAGAACTAGGTCATCTGGCTTCAAACTTGCACTTTTCTGAGATGGGGTACGACCGTACCGCATATATACACGGTCGTACCGAGCTTTGTTGATGATGCTGGACAGTTCTCATGCGTGCTGCAGCCCTGACATCACTTATGTGCAGCCGTACTGCCTTTGGCACGGCCGTACTTGTGACACCCTCTACCCCATCATGTCATTATAACAACGTGAAAAGAAAAGAACACAAAATAAAATTTTGATCCAAGTAAAAGCTTTTCATTTCAAATCAGGTAAGGCTGTCACTCTCAACTTGCGAAAAACAACTTAGTAAGGGAGGGGAATCATCAAAAGGAAGTAAAACCAAGGTTCCCGATGTCACACTAATTCAGAGCTCTTCCCCTAACTATTACACCAAAGAAAATACAAAGACTTAACAAGTAAACACAAGTCTTCTATCTATCCCAACGAGCTATCGTGATTACTCGCCGGCATCCACATCCTCAACACCTGCAGTCTCAACATCTACACATACTCGGTGGGATATGCATAGCCACAAGAGGGGTTAGTCATCATAACCTCAAATAGTGCATACAGTGTAGGAAATTAATGAACAATGTGCAATACACAACAATTCCAATGAAGACATCTAATCACCAGTACTACAACATCAACCACGACATAAAGATGTTACCACAACAATTAAATATCACATGCCACAACATCAACCACAACATTAAAGTACACCACCCAAAAACTAAACAACCAGGCATGTTATCATGTAAAATGATGTATTTCTAGGACCATAACTATATGCATGTGGATCCAATTATAACGAGGCCGGGATACCTTGCCCGTTTCGGAATACCATGTCCGTAATGGCCCAATAACAACAGGACCGGGATACCACGCTCGTCACGGGATATCTTATCCGATTCTCCCCATTAACCATAGGACCGGGAAACCTCGCCCGTCACGGGATACCTTGCCCGATACGCCCTGCTAACAACAATAACAATGCCGACACCAGGATGCACGAACATGACCAAATGCGGTGTCTAACATAATATCCTCTATCGCAATATCTTCGATAGGGCAACAACAACAACAACAACAGCAGAACACAATTTCGTAAGTTAGTCAGTGTATTCAACCTATAACATAACCATTCAATGTTCTTAGCAACTTCGATTAAGCTCACAACATCCAAGTGAAGCTTTGGGATAAGAAAATTAGTTCTCTCAAGTTATCACACTAATATATCCTTTAGACATCATAAATGAACTTCAGACATCCTAACTAGGCTTTACAATATCAACCTAAATGCGGGAACCCGAGGGAACACGACGAAACAACAAGAGTACCAATCGTCATCAAGGGCGCTGGCGCAATGGGCGCTGGCGCTCGCCACCGCCACCCAATTCGAAAACAGAGGGTTTATACCCGTTCGGGGATCTAATTCCCCACTATTACATCCCTCAGAACTTAGTTGGACATGGTCTAGAGTTCTTTGATCCATACCTAGTGGCTACACATTCATAGGGTCTAAAGCTTACCATTTAGCTATTTAAATTCCTTACATTATCGTTTGGTAGCAAACAAATTCTGCACAACTTAACTTATCCTTACCGTTGACCCTCGATTCTCTTGTTAAAACTTCAAAGTCTCTATCAAGGCATGGTTTATTCATGTGTTAATTATTCTAAATAATTAATCCTAACTTGATTCACCTTTTATTCCATTTTAACCTCTCCAGCATACTGTTTTTAAAACATCATCACCGCTAATTCTTGCAACAACATTAGAGGTTTAGGCAATTCAACACTTTTAAATACTAACCATATCAGTACCTAGGCACACAACACGAATAATATATCATGTCATCAAGTATTGTAGGAGTTCATACAATGGCAATTTAAAGTCGGCAACAACCAAGATTTTCACCTCTCAGAGCAATAAAAGAATAGTCAAGAGTAATAAGCATGTAAACAATCAAGACTCAATCACCACATCAAATTCATCAATCCAATGAAATTATCACCAGTCAAGAATAATAATTGAAGAGTTCGAATGTCTCCCTATCATGGTGGTGATAGTGCTCGTTTTTCATTACCGCGCGAGGCATAGGGGTCTTGGGACACCCCTATTGTTCACACATGTTCCATACACTCACCAGAAGAGAACAACTACCCCTTACCTCAAGTGAATTTCGTGCTCCTAGGATGGGATGAGGTAACACCAAGCTTTTCCTTTCCTAGTGAAGCTTTCTTCAGCAAAAACACAAGAGCAAGGGTTTAGGAATGGAAAAATCATGGTTTAGAACCCTAACATTGATCTTAAAGACAAAGCTTATCATTAGAAAACTTACCACCTCCTATTCCTCCCAATGAGGTCAGACGAGTTACAATAACGATGCTCCCCGGTCAAGTCCCGTAGCGTAGTCTTGAGTTAGAGCCCTTGACAACACAAAATTGGAAGAAGGGAAGGAAGAGCTTTTCTCTATTTGGTTGATCCTATGAGCAGCTCCTAATCATGTTTAGGGCCTTAGAACTGATGCTTAGTGGCTAGGTTAAGTCTAGGGGTCGTGGTTGCTCTTTCAGGTCGAGAATGGGTCACACTGGGTCACAGAACCGGCCCAAAACGAGTTAAAACGCGAAACAGCGCACAGTCACTTATCAGCTGTGGGCGCCTGGTGCCAGCACTCCCTGGGTGCCCTGCGCCTGCTCTTTGTGAGGCCTGGGCGCCCGAGCTTCAGTCTGGGCGCCCTGCGCCTGAGTCTGGGCGCTCTATGCCACTGTTTTGGTCGTATCTGGAGTTATAGATGTCCGATTGAGACGTTCTTGGTGTCGTTGGAAAGCTAAGAGAATTTTCTACAATTTTCTCTCTAATAGGCTTACCCAAATTCGGACTCTAACGGGATCAAACATGCAGTTGAAAAAAATACTATAATATTCCTAGGTGTTACGCTTGCGTTGTGTTGACTCCAGAGAGTATATCTAGAGTTGTAGGTATCTAAATCGAGTCGAACTAAAGCCAACTAAAAGATAAGAGATAACGCTACAACTTTACTGAAGGGATGGTAAAACATATGAAACCCATCCCAAGCAACTATAAGCATCTTCTAATACCCTAAGACATATCCTAATCTTGAAGGATGAAAAATTTGGGCTGTTACAGTACTGGACTATTTTACGGCGCCAGGTCGTACGGACTGAGGGTTTGCACCCTTACTGAAGTTCTGCTCTAGGTACGACTGTACCGGATATAGATCAGGTCGTACCGCTTATCCAGTAGTGCTAAAACTCCAAAACTAGCCAATTTTTGGTCATTTTTCGAATCTTTTGCTCCGAATGGTGTCTTCATGATATTTCTGCATAATAAGACATAAATGAGTACCTTTGTGCTTTAATCAGTGCAAAATGGTATAATTAGATACTAAAAATACCCTATAAAAGTAGACAAATTTGTGTGTTAACAGCCACCTATCATGAAAATCATCAATATGGCTCATCCTTGAGGGAGCTTCTTTCCTCTTCCAACTCTAATGGCCATCGCCATGGCCTTTGCCCTTAGTCTTATTGTAGTGTGCTACTTTATTCAACCCTCGAACCAATTGATTTGGTGGAACATGTTTTAGAGGCACAAAGCTTTTGGGCTTAGCAGGTTGGGATACTAAAGAGCCTCTTTCTAGAACCAGGATCATTTCGTTCTCTTTTCCTAGTTTTTGGCCCTTGGCTATTTGCTCTTAAAAAAAATTTCTTTATTTCTGACTCCTCAAATACTTTGGTAGCAACTTTATCGAATATTGCACTGCATCGCGGGCAAAGCATCGCCTCTTGGTCAACTTCTTGTTTTCATTACAGGAATCCTGCGAGGCCTTCTCCTACTGTTGGAAAGTTGTTTGTGATCTCCTTCTCGAAGTCTTCGATCACCACATCTATGGTCTCTTTCTCATCAATTGGAAAAATATCAGTAATGCAAATATTGGCTGGTTCACAATAATTAACCCCTCCATCGAAAGGTTCAGTATCAACCTTTATGGTAGCTTTGGCCTTTTCTTCGAACACCAGTCGTCCGTCTTTGACAGTTTTCTGAATCAAGTCCCTGAAGTGAACACAAGTATTAGTATAATGATTCCAACTATCGTGATACTTATAATACTGTCGACCCTTAATTTGGTCATTAGTAGGGAATTTATGTCCTTCAGCTAATTCAAGTTGTTAATCTTTTAGAAGGATATAAAAATTTTGATCACCTTTGTTTATATCAAAGCTATAAGTCCTTTTTCAGAATTTGGACTTGTCCTTCGAAGAAAAGGGTTTATGTGAAGCATACACATAAGGAGGTCCTAAATTTAATTCTGCCATGTCTATCTCCTATTCGGGTTTCCCAGTGCTTTCATCGTCATTGGAGTCTTGATCGACTAACCCCACATAGACACTTATTCCAGGCTTTTCTACCTTCTTCAAATTTTCTTTATTAGCCTCTAGCTATTCGATCTGCCTTACCATATCAGCTAGCTGTTGGAATCAAGTGGATTCAGAAACAATGACTCTTAATTGTTTTGATGATAACAAATAGTTAATAGAACAATTTATCCTCTGATGTGGTTGTTAATGTGTAGTAAATCACTATTCATCAGAAGAAATTGTCTTAGAAGACTTAGTGAAATTGTGAATTTCACACTTAGATCCTTAAATCTAAGTTTGGCATTGATCCTCTGATATTACGCTGACATCATTGTCTGAAAGCCTTGCTTTGAAATGGTCAACTCTGTTGGCGGTCAACGCTCTGGTAGACATTGCTCTAATGAGACCACACTCTGTTTCTGGTCAACGCTCTGGTATTCAGTCAACGCATAAACAGACTTTGGTTAGACTACTCTATGGAAGCCTTCGTCTAATTCTTCATGACTCTCTTATGTGAAAGGCCAACAAATTTTGTGCTGAAGAACTCACCTTTGTTTCAAGCTCACTCTGGTGAACAGTGTGGCTTTGATAGGAAAACAATATGAAGTTTATTTAAGGCTACTTCATGTATTTAAGAGACTCATTGATGAACCATTTTAATGTACGAGGTATCAAAGGCTAAAGGGAATGTCAACGAATATAATCTTCAGGAAACTTGCTCTCGAAGGGTCTAATATTCAAAAATCTCACAAGAGATAAACATTCTGATTTTATCTGCTGTGTCAGTATGCTTTGAGCAAAGTGAAAAACGACGGGACTTGCTAAAGCCACAAAAATGGGATTTGAAGTTTTTAACCTTGGGTGAAAAGAGCTGTTAGGTTATAATGGTACTATTCATAACCCTAGCTATATATACCTTACTTTACTCACTGAAGTAGGTTAACGCTGTAATACGAAGTGAGCAACCAAGAATCATTCCAAGTATCTG
This sequence comes from Calophaca sinica, assembly GCA_037113605.1. Classification (NCBI taxonomy): domain Eukaryota; kingdom Viridiplantae; phylum Streptophyta; class Magnoliopsida; order Fabales; family Fabaceae; genus Calophaca; species Calophaca sinica. Next base: position 15,785,900 of record CM073734.1, on the reverse strand, counting down.
AGATTACATTGAATAAAGAACTTAAATGTTTTATCCCTTCAGTTTGAAAGTTGTTTATTGTGCTTAAGTCTTTCATTGTATATCCTCTCTGTGAGAGTTAGTTTGATATTATTTCAAACCATTTTTTAACATTGTATTTAGCCCAGTAGTGGCTGTATTCCTTAGAGGCTTGACTATACTAAGTCGTTCTAAGAAGTTGTGAGCATAGCCAGTTTGGTAGTATTATACTCTCAAGTGTAATCAGGTTGATTACAGTGGAAAAATCCTTCAAGTGTGTGAAGGGACTAGACGTAGCTATCAGGTGATAGTGAACTAGTATAAATCACTGTGTATAAATCACTGTGTCTCTTCTCTCTTCTCTCTTCTCTTTTCTCTTTACTTACGCACTACCTTATTTTATTAAAGAGTTGTTTTGAAAAGGTTTTCATAAACACACAAGTTTAAGAAAAGATTTCTAAAACCCAATTCAAACCCCCCCTTCTTATGTTTTTGCCACGTTCAATTGGTATCAGAGCTCGGCCTCTTAGTTGTGCACATAACAGTGTAAGAGAAAAAGATCCTATTCTATTTACATGGCATGCAACGAAGCCGGTGGTCACGTTAATCGTCCTCTTTTGTTCAAAGGAACATACTTCGACTACTGGAAAGATAGTGTTAAATCCTTCTTCGAGTCTCAACAACTCGAACTCTGGGATATGGTTCAAAAACAATACTTTGAACCAGTTGATTCCAAAGAAAATCCCATTTCTAGGGATAAATGGACTGAGGATCAAAAGAAAGCTTATCAACTACATCAGAAAGCAAGATATTTTCTTATATGTGCTATCTCTGAAAAGGAGTATGAGAAATATGGAAAGAATGATACTGCTAAAGAGATTTGGGAGTCATTGGATTTGGCCTATGAGGGTACTTCCCAAGTACAAGAAACTAAGGCTAACATCTTGGTTAGACAATATGAACTCTTGAAAATGGAAGAGGATGAAAGCATTGAAACTATGTTTGGAATATTCCAAACACTAATTCATGGTCTGAAGGTTCTAAAGAAAAGCTATACCACTGCTGATCACGTAAAGAAAATCTTAAGAAGCTTGCCAAAGAAGTGGAGACCTAAGGTCACGGCTATTCAAGAAGCCAAGGACCTGAATGCCTTGCGACTTGAAGATCTTTTGAGTTCCTTGAGAGCTCATGAGCTGAAGCTAAATGAAGAAGAACCTCCTAAGAAATCAAAGTCCATTGCTTTGAAATCTACAAACAAAGCATCTTCCTCTAAAGCTCTTCAAGCTAAACTTGAAGCAGATGATGGATCATCTGATGAGAGTGGTGGAGACACAGATGAAGAAATTTCCTTAATATCAAGGAAGATTCAAGTATGTTGAAAAACAAAGGAAGGTTCAGGAAGCAGTTCCACAAGAAGGACTCAAGAGAAAGGAAAGACTCAAGGGATAAGAAGGATTACAAGGACAAAAGCCAAGTTACTTACTACGAATGTAAGAAGCCAGGACATTTCAAGTCTGAATGTCCACAACCCGAGAAAGAGAAACCAAGGAAAGGTGGTTTCAAAGGCAAGAAGAAGAAAGGTCTCATGGCAATATGGGATGACTTTGATTCATCATCTGATGATGATGATGAGGAACAAGCAAACACGACTCTAATGGCTATCATAGGGTCAGTCAGTGAAGAAGATGATGAAGAGGTTGATTCTAACCCACCTTCTAATATTGAAATAGCTTTTGATGAACTATTAGATGAGTCTTCTAAACTCAACAATGGGTATAAATCTTTGAAATTTTTTTTTTCAAATCTTTCAAGAGAATTTCAAATACTCAATGAGGAGAATGAGAAGCTCAAAGCTGAAAATCACCATTTGGTGAGTGACAGCTCTAAGAGTGAGGAAAAGGTTGAATGTAACTCTTTAAAATATGAAGAGGGATTTCAAAGATTCCTTACTAAGTGTGTTACATGAAGTAAACATGCATCTATGATTTGGGGCGTAAGCTAAAATTGTAAAAAGGGTCTTGGTTACAATCCAGAGGAACCCACTTTTCAAAACACATATTTGAAAACCAAAGATACTAATAATCATAGTGATTTTTTGCTTTGTACCTTCTGTAATAACAAAGGACGCATTAGAAGTACTTGTTATGAACTGAAAAATAAGAAGGACAAGTTTCCTTCTGGAACTAACAAAAGAGGACCCAAAAAGATTTGGGTACCTAAGGACAAAATTGTATATGTTGCAAATCTACTTAGCAATAGAGTTGAGACACCAGTCCTGGTACTTGGATAGTGGCTGCTCACGTCACATGACGGGAGAAAGGCGTATGTTCCAAGAACTCCAACTTAGAAAGAGTGGTATTGTAGGTTTCAGAGGAAACCAAAAAGGTAAAATCATTGGAAGTGAAAAAGTTAGTGAGAAATTCCTACCTTCTATTGATAATGTCTTATTAGTTGATGGCTTGAAACATAACCTACTAAGTGTAAGTCAATTATGCGACAGTGGTTATGATGTTGGCTTTAGTGATAATGCCTGTATAGTCAAAAGCAAAAAGGATGGATCCATTTTCTTTAGCGCAAAGAGAAAGAACAATATTTATAAAATAAAACTTTCTGAGTTGGTAAATCAAAATGTAAAATGATTTTTATCAGTTGATGAAGTGCAATGGACTTGGCACAAAAGATTGGGTCATGCCAACTTGAGGTTAATCTCAAAGCTTAACAAGAAAGAACTTGCTAGAGGAATACCAAATCTTAGGTATCAATTTGATGCTCTTTGTGAAGCATATCAAAAAGGGAAACAAACAAAATCTTCTTTTGAATCCAAAAATAATGTTTCCACCTCAAGGCCACTTGAGATTTTGCATGTAGATTTATTTCGACCAACTAGAATTGTATCTCTGTCTGGAAAGAAATATGGTCTTGTTATTGTTGATGACTATACTAGATGGACATAGGTAAAATTCCTAGCTCACAAGGATGAGTCATTTGCAATATTTTCTGTGTTTTGTAAACAAGTGCAAAATGAAAAAGGTTTTTGTATTACAACTATTAGAAATGATCATGGTGGAGAATTTGAAAATGAATAATTTCAAAACTTTTGTGAAGAGCATGGCATCTCTCACAATTTTTCATCCCGTAGAACACCACAACAAAATGGTGTTGTAGAAAGAAAAAATAGATCTTTACAAGAAATGGCCAGAACCATGATTCACGAAACTAATATTGCAAAGCACTTTTGGGCAGAAGCAGTAAACACTTCATGTTATAATCAAAATAGAATCTATATTAGACCTATCTTGAATAAGACTCCTTATGAATTGTGGAAAGGAAGAAAACCCAACATTTCATACTTTCACCAATTTGGGTGTGACTGCTTTGTTCTTAACACAAAGGATAGTCTTGGAAAATTTTATTCAAAATCACACAAGGCTATCTTTTTGGGATATTCTGAACGCTCTAACGCTTACAGAGTATACAACAAAGAAACATTAATTGTTGATGAATCTATGCATGTGAGATTTGATGACAATGAAACGTCAGAGCTAGATGAAGTCTTTGCAGATTTACAGATAAGCAAAGAAACAGATGAAGGTGTCACAGGTGCTGACTTTGATTCTGTGTCTGGTTCTCCGTCTAGTGATAAGACCCAAGAAGAGTCAACAACAGATTGGAAGTTCAAACCTTATCACCCAAAGGACCAGATTATTGGTGAACTAAATGATAGAGTTAGAACAAAATCATCTCTCAGGGAACACTCTGACTTTGCATTGTTGCCAGAAATAGAGCCCAAAACTATTGATGAAGCACTAACAGACGATGGATGGATACTTGCTATGCAAGAAGAGCTCAATCAATTTCATACACTAGTGCAAAAACCACCTTTAATCGCGGTTTTTTTGTACTTTTAACTAACTACAAATATTGTAAGGTATCAAAAAGATCAATTATCAAGTTATGAAATATTTTATTACCAAATCCCATCCAGAGGTAATCCTCATCATGACAATGGACAACATGGTCTTCATGACATAGTAACCATATGCCCATGAGTTGTCTTGGTAAGGCCCCTACAAATGACAATATAAATTAGTACAAATTATATATACACATAACTAATACGGCTTTCAATATGTAAATATCATATAAAGACAAACTACTTACCACAAGTATGTTCTAATTAGGCTTCTTTCCTTTTCTCAGGCCTTTCTTACTATTATAGTCCATCATAGCTCTGATAAAATAATATAAGTTATAGATATAAGATAAATACATATATGACATCACAAGTGTGACAAATAAATTAAAAGTTTACCCCTCAAGTACACGCTTAATTTGTAGGTTTGGCCTTTGATGAAGTGAGCATATCCAGACTATGAGATTATGCTTAGGACAAATGACAATCAACTGCCAATGATTACTAGGTAACAACAATAAAGGTATATTAGAAACACAGAGAGAAAAACATATGCTATGAATAAAAATGTACTCACCTGTGCCAGTACGGTCCTAAGAAAACATCTTTGTCTTGCTGAATTAGCTTATCCAGTATGTAAGTTTGAACAGATTCATTAGACTCTTTTGGGTTGGGCTTGACAACCATCAACGTTGGATCCAAGAATCCATATACATCGCTGTTGTTGTTCTGAATACAGATACGATGCAGATACCTAGGAGTTGAAACAAAATAATGTTAATTACATATAATTGATACAAAGGAGATAAAAATATACAAATATGTTAATTAATACTTACGTGCACCATAATTGCAAGTGTTGATTGGCAAGCCAGAACTCATCACCAAGCGACAGGACCGTTAAGTCCTTCATGAAAATGTAAAAAATTGGAATATCATCGTGCTCCAAGGTAATCCCAACTTGTCCGTCGGGAAGATCAAAAGCCATGTGACCAATGCATTTTAAAATGTTGTCTTTAGGATCCTCCTCATTTTCTAGTGAACAACTATCCTTGGTGCTGACATGCGCAGTGGCTTTAGGAGAGGACACTATCTGCTAACTTAGTTGGGCTTCCACATCTGACTTGAACTGAGATTTGTAAGCTTCAAACCTAGCTTCAAACATTTGACTAACCTCCTGCATGATCTGACGTCTCATGGCATCCATGTCCATTTGCTTTGACTGGCTGCGTGAAGTTCCTCCGAAGTATTTCTTAAAGCCCACACCTCGACCAACAGTGCGAACACGACCATAGTGTTCGGGTGTTCCAAGGGCAGTAGTCAAGATATCTTGACGTCCAGTTGGAATAAAAGTACCCTGAGATTCCTCTTCAACCAATGACTCCTACAACCAAATTCAATCACAGAGGTCTTTGATCAGTCGACCTAAATTGGTTACAAATCACATAATATTAAATAAGGCAGATACACTGACAATTTTAGAAGCAATTGAGGCCACAACATTAGATGTATAAGATCCTGATGGTTTTGTTCGAGTCATAGTCCATAGCTCATATCGGTTTGGTTTTGGAGGGGATTCCAAGGTTTCATCTCCAGCCTCTTCCTACAAGGCTTTCCTTCTGTGTGCCATTACATTCTTCTCAAGTTTATCATAACCCCCATGAGACAATAAGTGGGGGTAGATATTCTTTGCAGCATTTGTCCTTCCCTTTTCTCTTTTTTTTCTGTTACAAATAACGTAACACACCACAAATTAAAATAAGTAAAAAATTATATTAGCACGACTAAGGACAAATTATATTAGCAAAAAATTATATTCTTTACAGCATTTGTCCTTCCCTTTTCTCTTCTTCCATGCGGCTTTTAGAAAACTCATTCCATATGTCCTCTGAAAGGAAATTATACTTCTGACAAGGATTTGTGCAACCATTTTTGTCTCCTTTCCCAAATACATATGTCTTAGAGAGTTTAGATTTAAAGTTCTTCCTACGCTCACCTGCATAGGACAACCATCGATTCTTAAACTTTTTATCAGGGGGAACATCAAACAAATCCTACCATATACAACAAAATGGTGATGTTAGTAAATACATACACACAAAGATCGATAAATTTAAATACAAATATGCATACAACTAGAGATAAAGGTCAATACTACGACATCTTACCATATCAAATCTTTGGTTTTATCAGGGATATTTCTCCATTTAGGTATCTGAATGGAGACCTTGCTTTGTGCAAGGTACGCCAAATAAGTGTTGAAGCTGGCTGCATTATCACCATGAGATCGCCCAGTATCTGGATTAAATTCAATAGAGAACTTCTGACCAGGAAGAAGTCTATTTTTCAATTGTGATATAGTGGTAACACCTCTAGTCCTTTTTTTGGAGGACTCTAATGTGGATGGATCAGCCATATGCATGTTTAAACAAACAAACGTGAGAAACAATGTGAGATAATCTAACAAACATGTATCAATATATATAAAGTATAATGGATAACTTTACAAACAGATATTAATTATGGATAATCTAACAAACATGTATTCACCTATAAAATTATTTGGTAGTTAAGCTTGAATGTCCTCCAATATCCCTTCTTGATGATCATTACGAGTGGCATATACATCGTCTACTTCATTTTCATCAACGAAGATGGGTCTTTGAGTTGAGAAAGAAGGGGTGTCATTAATATCTAGTATTGAATCTTGATTTTCATCACTCTCATGCATACTTCTTTTTTGGAGAACCATAGACCACATTTTGTTAGAAGGATCCTTGACATAAAACACTTGTTTTGCGTGGATTGCCATGATGAAAGGCTCATCCTTATAACCTACCTTGTCAAGGTCCACCATTGTAAATCCTAATTCATTGGTTTGTACACGATCGTTACTGTTAACCCACTTACATTTAAAAACAGGCATTTTGAATTTATTATGATCGATCTCTAAAATCTCTTCAATGACCCCAAAGTAAGCTATGGATGCCAGAACAAGGTTTTTATCCTTTGAACTAGAGAAATGCATAGAAGAAGTCATAACCATAACCTGTACGGTGCTCTTGTCATCCTGTGACTTTGTATAAAAAGAAAATTTGTTGATACCATATCCTCTCCACGTCAAGACATTAAATTTAGGATCATGTGCTAGCCATGTTAATGTCTCAGAAGCAGTATCATCACTCAATTTTTTTTTTAAACCAATTTATGAATGTCTTGTTATGCTCCTTTAACACCCAATTTTTATTCATTCGAGGGTTTTTGGTGTTGACATGATTTTTGTGAGTAAACAAGTAAGGTTCAACCACATCAATATTATTCAATATACACAAATGTGCTTGCAACACTTCTGGTCGACCCATGCTCTTAGTTTTTAGACCTAGTGTATCCTTACCTTCACATCTTCCCTCGTGACGAGACTTGGGAAGCCCTACAGGTGCCGCTTCTGATAAATAATCTGAGCAAAACTCAATGGCTTCTTCTATTACGTACTTTTCAACAATAGATGCTTTGGGACGATATAGATTCTTCACATACCCTTTCAATATTTTCATGTATCGCTCAATAGGGTACATCCACCTTAAATAAACCGGGCTACACACTCTAATCACTCTGACTAGATGAACAATTAAATGAACCATGATGTCAAAAAATGAGCGAGGAAAGAACATCTCTAACTGACACAAGATGATAGCAGCCTCATTTTCCAACTTGTCCAATTTCTGAGGGTCAATAGCTTTGCTACATACTGCATTGAAGAATAAACACAATCTAATTATGTCATGTCGAACATTTTTTGGCAAGATGCCACAAATAGCCACCGGTAGTAATTGTTGCATCAAGACGTGTCAGCCATGAGATTTGAAGCCAACTAATTTGAGATCTGTCGTCGATACAAGACTCTTTACATTTGAAGAGTAACCCTGTGGCACTTTCACACCCGGTAGACACTCGCAAAAGCTTTTTTTCTCTTCTTTTGACAATGTATGACAAGCTGGTGGAAAAGATGTCTTGTTACCTCTTGGCAAAGGAGCTAACTCCTCTCTTATACCCATGGCAACACAGTCTAGACGAGTGTTCACTCCATTCTTTGTCTTGCCCTGAATATTGAGAAGCATACCGATTACACTATCACACACATTTTCTCCACATGCATCACATCAATACAGTGTCTTACATCAAGACTTGACCAGTATGGAAGATCAAAGAACATATTTCTCCTTTTTATAATATTTTTAATATATAACTCCAATTTTTTAAAAAACCGGTGCCAAAGCTTTTAACCGCGGTTGTTTTAAAAAACTGGTGCCGTAGGTTAAACATTTAACCGTGGTTTTTTAAAAAAACCGGCGTCGTAACGTGATTCTCCTTTAGGATATTAATCTTTTCACTTATAACGCCGGTTTTTTAAAAATCAGCGTTAAAAGTTACACTTTAATTTCAAAAATGCCACCGCATTATATTTTATGCCGGTTATCTCTAAAACCGGCATTATAAGTCTATTTTTTAGGTGTATTTCGCACTAGTGAGAAGAATGATGTTTGGAAGCTTGTGCCTCCTCCAGAGAATAAGCAAGCCATTGGAACTAAGTGGGTTTTCAGAAACAAACTTGATGAAGATGGCAAGATGGTATGAAACAAGGGAAGACTTGTTGCTCAAGGGTATTCACAAGAGGAAAGTATTGATTATACTGAAACCTTCGCTCCTATAGCTAGACTTGAAGCAATTAGAATCTTATTATTATTTGCTGCACATCATGGCATTACTTTATATCAAATGGATGTAAAGAGTGCATTTTTAAATGGTTTTATAAGTGAGGAAGTGTTTGTAAAACAATCACCTGGATTTGAAGATATTGCTTATCTAGAACATGTCTTCAAACTTAAAAAGGCTCTTTATGGTCTTAAACAAGCTCCAAGAGCTTGGTATGACAGATTAGTTCCTTTTTAATGTCAAATGGTTTTGAAAGAGGACAGGTGGACACTACACTCTTTAGAAAATCATCTAAAAAGCATTTTATTATAGTTCAAATATATGTTGATGATATTATCTTTGGTGCTACTAATGAATCTATTTGTGAGGAATTCTCTAAGCTTATGCAGAATGAGTTTGAAATGAGTATGATGGGAGAATTAAAACTCTTCCTTGGTATTCAAATCAATCAATGTCAAGATGGAACCTATATCCATCAGACTAAATATGTGAAAGAACTCTTAAAGAAGTACAAGCTTGAGGAAACTAAACCTATGAGCACACCAATGCATCCAACATGTGCTCTTGGCAAAGATGAATCTAGTAAAGAAGTAGACCAAAAGATATACAGAGATAAGATTAGTTCACTCCTTTATCTTACTGCCTCAAGGCCTGATATTATGTTTAGTGTTTGCTTATGTGCAAGATTCCAATCTGATCCTAGAGAATCTCACTTAACTGCTGTTAAGAGAATCTTTAGGTATCTCAAAGGCACTACTAACCTTGGTCTACTTTATAAGAACTCAGAAAATTACAAGTTAGTAGGTTTCTGTGATGCTGACTTTGCTGGATATAGAATTGAAAGAAAGGGCACAAGTGGTGGCTGCCAATTTCTTGGAGCAAACCTTATCTCTTGGTCCAAAAAAAGGCAAAGCACAATTGCACTATCAACTACAAAAGCTGAGTATATATCTGCTGCAAGCAGTAGCTCACAACTACTATGGATGAAGTATCAGCTTGAGGACTACCAGATTAAAGAGAGTAACATTCCTATATACTGTAATAATACCTCTGCAATATGTTTAATTAAAAATCTTATTTTGCATTCACGTGCTAAATATATTGAAATTAAACATCACTTCATTAGATGAATGAGAACACAAGAAAGGGGTTGAATTCTGTTGAAAACTTTTCGTAAACTTTAAGTTAAAAACACTTTTAAACTCTTGATTTTAAATTTGTACGTTATCGGATGCTGGAGTATGACCAGACGTTGGAAATGAAGTTTAAGAAAACTTGTTTTTCTTTGCAAGATAAGAATAAATGTAAAGCAGTAAAGCAAAAGACATAGAGATTTATACTAGTCCACCATCAAACTTGTAGCTACGTCTAGTCCCTTTGCTCCTGAAGGATTTCCACTATAATCAACTGATTACAAATTTCCTTAAGAATATTCTACTGTCACAAACTTGACAATACACTTAACTTCTCAAAACGACTCAGTACGTTCGAGCCTTTGAGGAACCAAGTCTTAACTAGGCAGAACAACTTTTACAAAGTAATATTCTTTTGAATACAATCAAATAACTCTCACAGAGAGGATGAAAAGATTCAGCGCAAAAACATATAGCTTTCTAAAAGAAAGAATATCAGACAATGAGGTTCAGTTCTTGGTGTCCAGAAACTTGGCACGAAACTTGATTGCTCACTTGAGTAATAACTCTTTCAGAATATAGTTTCTAGCAGTTTTTGGCAACCTTCTTCAATGAATACCTTGGGATATTTATAGGAGTCCCTAAGGGGTATTACTGTTGCATTCATATCATTGAGTGAGGTAATTTGAAATGTTGTCCTTTTCTTCCTTTCCAGAGAATATCATAATAGTACACATTACCGTTTTTGTACTATCTGCTTTTCATAATTGCCTTGTACGAATTTTGTCTTATACTAAAGGTGTCACCTTTGATACCTCGTATATCAAAATGAGCACACAAAATCAAATTCAAATTTCATTCCAAATAGCCGAGGTAGGAAAGCATAAACGTGACCATCACGTGCTTCATTAAAAGACCAAATGCTCGCTTAGATTAATGGACGGACGCCTGCAGCAATTGAGTAACCCACGTGTCAAAAAATAACACTACCGGACGCTTGCTATACATAAGACGCTGGAGTGAACCAGATGCTGACACACATAGAATGTATTCAATTTCTTATGAATTTCTTCTTCTTGCTTGAGTGACTTATAAAGTGTAAACAATTTTAATACCTGCACACTTCAAGACTTATTTGAAGATAATTTTTTTTACTTGCAAGTACTTTGTTATCATCAAAATTAATGAGGGTCTAAACTTCTCAATCGTTTAGGTTCCAACAATCTCCCCCTTTTTGATGATGATAAATGTCCAAGGTTGATAAACAATTTAATTTCAAAAAATAGTTTTAAGGGTCTCCCCCTGAGTTCAACAACTCAAATAAAATTAAATATATCAGGTATCAGAGCAATTTATAATAATCAGAGCATTTGTGTGATCGCAAAATACATAGAAGTATCAGAGCATATATTCAATTAAACATTGAGAACGGATGCTGAGATCATTGAACCAATACCGAATATACTCAAACAATTTTCAAGGATCAGATGCTGAAATTCATTGTACTAATTATAATAAAATTGTGCTAGCAAATTATTAATGATTTATGAACGACATCTGTGATACTTCAGCGTGTTCATCAGACTTTCAACGTGTTCATCAGACCTTTCTTTTATTCCCCCTTTTGTCATCAGACAAAAAGAGTGTAAAACACATCATAGTCAAATATATTTGTACCAAAAAAATAGATAATTGTACAAATAAAAACAAAGTGTTTTTAGGGGTTTGGTGGAGGAGGCAGAATTTGATTAAGGCGTTCCATAAGGAGGTTCACAGTGTTTTCCAGCGGGTTCACCTTCTGATTTATAGCCATGATAGCTTCAAATTCAGCTCTAGGTAATATGACAACATCATTTGCAGCAGGAGGAGCAAGAGCAGCTTTTGGAGCAGGTTCAACAATAACAACTCGTTGGGATTCCAGCTTCTGGTGCTCTGCCAGCACTGCCTGTGACTGACTCAGTTTCAAATTCTTTCTTTCCTTGACCCTCTGAAAGACACCATCATTTGGTAAGCTCCATTTGATGATTTTTCCTAGCTTCTGTTTCTCAATTTCCATAGTCCATTCCCATCTTTGCACAATCTCTTTAGGATAAAGCATACGCAGAAAGATAGTTTCCCTGTGCTTAAGCAGATCTTCAACATATGCATCAAATTTTGCAAAAGCATCTTCTTCAAAATTGCTTCTTAAAAAAACTCCCATTCCATAAAAAATGAAGATAAGTCCTTCATTTTCAGCTAGGTACAATCTATGCAAATTCTCCCTATCATCTTCTTCAATATTGAGAGGCCTAAAGTGAGGTAGAATGGCTTTGTCTTTCCAAGACATAGTCATTTTACTCCAACTGAATCCAATATCAAAGTGTTTGCAAATAACAGCCCATTGGTCTTCAATTTCATAACACTTAGAGGCCTAATAACAGAACACATAAACATGTCATCAAAATGAACAAAAGCGAGGTTTGTGTCTGTTACCCTGCTGATAGAGCCAACAATAGAGATGGTTGCCTTTTCTACGTTACAACAGCGAGAAGAACCAGTTCTCCAATCATCTCTTTTGAGGAGGTTCAGATACGCACGTCGAGCATGGTCTTCAGAGACATTCTTAACCGAAAGCTCAGAGAATGCTTTGACATCGTATTTCCTAGCTGCTTCTTCATACTCCTTGAGACCAATAGATATTGGAAGTTTACCAGGAGCTGTTTCCTTCTTTTTATCAGGGATAGACCGGGGTAGTCACCTTTGCCTATCAAGCACAATCTTTACAGATGCTGAGGAGGGATCTTTGTTCAGATAAACCAATTCCATTTTCTTCATTTCAAGGCAGTAAGCCATGAATGACTTTTCATCATCTGTGATCCATCTTCCGCATTCCTCCAGAGTGAGAGGTTCGTGTTATGGCAAAACATGAGAAAGATCAACAGAGAAAAGAATAATTCCTCTGTTTGAAAGAGGTCTTAACCTTCCACCAAATGACCTTTCCACTTTCTCACCATCTTCAGAGACAGTGAGGCATAAACAAGGGGCAATCTCCAGTCTTGCAACCCCAGAGGTGAATGTCTTCAAGGGCCACAGAGAAGGGTGATCATAGATGGAATGATACACTTCTTCTCTTACAAACCGTGGTTTTTTTAAGGATGACACAAATTTCTTGGCACCATGGTAGTTAGTAGGTTTGAGAGTGAGAGAAAGTGGGAGAGGGGAAGTCACCTTGACTTCGTATGTTTTGGGTTAGTCTGGAGGGATTTTGAAGACTAGGTTGAAAGGGTGAGAGTGGAGTGATGAAATGTATGTAGTGAGGGTTGTGGTGAGGGAAATGTAAGAGTTCTGGATTTTGTGGTTAATTGGGAGGTTTGTGGTTCGGTTGATAGATGTTGTTGAGTGATAAGGGCACTGGTTTGAGATTTGCTTTTTGTGGTTTTCTTGGTTAGTGTTTTGGAGGGTGATGGTTGTGTGGAGTGTGTTTGTGGTTATGAAACAGAGAGTGGTGGTGCAGGAATAGTGTCATCAGAACCAAAGGTAGTAATGGAATCATCAATGGTAAAATCCAGTACCTTTGCGTTATGCTCAGAGTGCCTAACTAATATCTTTCTTTTTCCTTGTGGGGCAGCAGCAGGAGGAGGAGGTGGAGGAACTTGCTTCTTAGGGCCAGACGCTGAAACAGGCTTTTCAGCTTTTGCCTTTCTCTTTTTCTCCATAATGCATCTGATGGGGACTCAGTCCTCATCATCTTCTGGATCATCTCTCCCTTTAGGCGTAGGAGGCACTTTTGCTTCTTGCTTCTTGTCTCCCTTGCTGAAGACTCACCAGTTCTCTTCACACCAGATACTGAGCTTCTGGTGGGTTTCGTTTTATCTACTTTACTAACTTTAGTTTATGTTCCTTCTCCTTGTTCCTTTTTCACCTTCTTGATCATATCAGCATTGATCAATTTCATTCTCACCAAGCTATTGACTCCAAAAATATCAGGACGAACAATAACACCAATTCCAAAATACTTATCTATTTCTCCTTTGTTTATCAAGGTACTAAGCCTTCTCGCAATTCCATTCTTAACCATCATTGTAGTAAGAAGTACTACGTAAGGAATAACCTTGATAATGTTCTTCTTGTCAGCAGAACCCTTTCTTGAACCAACAAAGGCATTGACAATATTGTTGAAAATCAACCTAGGCAAGTTGATTTTGTGACCAGCCATATAATTTCTCATAATAAACTTCTGCTCATAGTTCACAATGTCACTTGACCTTGTCTTCAGAATAACGCTCTTAGTAATAATTTTGTGTAGAACTCTGTAATGACTTTTCAGATCCTTGGCAAAGGGAGTTACATCATTTTCCTTAAACTGGCGATAGTTCTCGAACAGAGCCTCATTGACGTTTTCCATTCCTCTAAAAGCGTCTTCCCAACCAGCATAGTAACTAATGCCTTCACAGGGGCACTTAATGTGAACGTGAACACAAGAAGGGGGGTTGAATTGTGTTAAAAACTATTCGCAAACTACGTAAAAACTTCAACACAAGTTGTTCAAAACAGTTTTGTTTATCGGATGCAGAGACTTAATCAGGACCGGATGCAGAAATTTAAACAGTTTATAAAAACTTGTTTTACTGAGCAAGGTAAAGATAAATAATGTAAAACAGTAAAGAATGAGACTCAGAGATTTATACTAGTTCACCACCAACTGGTAGCTACGTCTAGTCCCTTCGTGCCTGAAGGATTTTCCACTATAATCAACTGATTACAATTTCTTCAAGAGTATTCTTCTGTCACAAACTTGACAATACTCTCAACTTCTCAAAACGACTCAGTACAGGCGAGCCTTTGAGGAACAAAGCCTTAACTAGGCTAAATACAGTTTACAAAAGAGATTATGATTTTGATAACAATCAAAATAACTCTCACAGAGAGGATGAAAAGATTAAGCTCAAAACAGAATATCTTTCTAAAAGAAAGTATAAGATCCGAGTTGATTCAATGTAGACCGAAACTTGTACGAAGCTTGATTGCACACTTGAGTAATATTGCTTTCACAATGAAGTTTCTTCACGTTTCTCTAACTCTTCTTCAATGAATACCTTGGGGTATTTATAGGAGTCTTCAAGGGTATTACCGTTGCAGTAAAAATATCTCCTTGCTATTGAGTGAGGTAATTTGAAATGTAGTCCTTTTCATCCTTTCCAGAGAATATCAGAATAGTACACATTACCGTTTTCGTACTATCTGCAATTTGCAATTGCCTTGTACGATTTTTGTCTTATGCTAAAGGTGTCACCTTTGCTTCCTCGTACATCAAAATGAGCGCACAAAATCAAATTCGAATTCCGTTCCAGAACAGTCTGAGGCTAAGAGCAAAAACGTGATCACCACGTGCTTCATTAAAGAGATCAGACGCTCGCTCAGAACAGAGGACGGACGCTCGTAGCAATTGAGTGTTCCACGTGTCAAGAAGTCACACTGCTGGACGCTTGCTGTTAACAAGACGCTGAAGTGGGTTCGGATGCTGACACTAGTGGATTGTATTCAATTCTTTTGTATATTTCTTCTTCTTTCTTGAGTGATTTGTACATATATAAATGAAGCTTTTGATACCTGTACACTCAAAGAAATGTTAGAAGATAAATTGTTCTCTTGAGAAATATTTTGTTATCATCAAAATTAATGAGGGTCTAAACTTCTCAATCGTTTAGGTTCCAACAATCTCCCCCTTTTTGATGATGACAAATATCTAAGGTTGATGAACAATTTAATTTCAAAATATCATTAAAGGTCTCCCCCTAACTTTAACACTTTTAATGTATAAGACAATTCTAGTATTAAGGCGATTGTAGATAAACAAATTCATTTAAATGATTGCAAAAATTACATAGATGAATCAGAGCATATTTTTCACAAGGTGAGATCGGATGCTGATTTTATCAAAAAGATTTTCATATTACCAACTTTATTGATCATTATTAGATTATTGAGTCAATGAATATCAATGCAGTTAATAGATATTAGAGCAATGAATAACCATACACATGCTATGTATGAAATGATATGCATGATAACTTCAGTTTTAGTGTATTCATCGGACGGTGAATTTGTTAATTAGACTCTCACGTGTTCATCAGACCTTTCTTTTACTCCGCCTTTTGTCGTCAGACAAAAAGAGTGTAAAGCACATCATAGTCAAAAAGATGGCTTAGAAAAATTTGAATGTATATAAACAAATAATCAGATAAAGGCATGAATAGTCAAATAATCAGAAAAGCATTGAAAAAAAAATAAGAGAGTACCATAAATTTATATCACATAAACGAAAAAAAGAAAGTTAAGGGTTTGGTGGTGGAGGAGGAATGTTAAGACGTTCATATAGAAGTTTCAGTGCATTCTCCAGCTGAGTGACTTTCAGATTAGTAGCCTTCATTTCTTTAAACTCTACTTTGGGAATGGTGACCATTTCAACTGCAGGAGTAGAAGTAGAAGGTCCAGCTTCTGGTGCAGATTTCATCTTCTGATGCTCTGCTAGCACCCAGTTGGAAAGCTTCAGTCTCAAGTCCTTCTTTTGTTGAGCCTTTTGAAAGAATGCATCATTTGGTATAAACCATTTGATGAGACTTCCAAGTTTTCTCTGCTCAGATTCTGACTGAATTCTTCTCCTTTTTTCCACCTCTTCTGGATACAGCAAATCCATGAAGACCGTTTCCCTATGCAAAAGCACATCGCAGTGAAAGCCTCAAACTTATTCCCAGCTTCTTCTCCCCATATCCTTCTGATGAATTCACTCAATGCTTTAGAAGCAAAAGAGATTCCTTCATTTTTTGCCAGGTACAATCCTCTCAGATTTTCCCTGTCATCTTCTGTAAGCACCAGGGGGATGAGGCATGGTAACAAGGCTTTGTCTTTCCATGTTTTTGACCATTGAATCCAAGTGAATCCAATGTCAAAGTGCTTTCTCACTGCAGCCCATTGGACATAAGTCTTCATGCAGTCGTATGGTCTGATTACTGAGCATCTGAACATATCATCGAAGTAAACTGTTCCCAGATTGATGTCGATGGTCTGCTGATTGTGCCAACTGTTGGAATAGTGGCCTTCTCGGCATTGCAGCAGTTTGAGGAGCCAGTTCTCCATTCATCTTCCTTCAGAGAATTCAGGTAAAACCTTCTGGCATGATCCTCAGAGATCTTGGCAATCGGAAGCTTAGAGAATTCCTTAAGATTGTACTTCTTGGGAGCCTTCTCATACTCCGTGAGCCCGATCTTGCTGAATGGCTGCTTGCCAGGAGCAAGTTCTTTCCTTTTCCCAGGGATAGACCAAGGTAGCCAACTTTGTGCATGCGGTACAATCTTTACAGCATGCATTTAAGGATCCCCCGAGCCGCCTGACATTTCAATCTTTTTCATCTCAAGACAGTGTGCCATGAAGGCAGCTTTTTCATCTGTGATCCACCTTCCACATTCTTCCAATGTGAGCGATTCGATTTGTGGTAGGGATCTAGGAAGGTCAACAGAGAAGTGGAATTGCTCGCTACTGATCTTTGGTCTCAAGCTTCCTTTAAATGACATCTGAAAGTGGTCTTCTCCATCCTTGAAGGTAGCACTCATTGGAGAGGCAATCTCCAGTCTGGCAGCTCTAGAGGTGAAGGTTTTCAAATGCCATGTGGAGGGACGATTGTAGATGCTATGATATATCTCATACTTAACAAACTGTGGTTTGTTAATACATGAGACATTCTTCCTTCCACCAGTGTCTGTAGGTTTATGGGTAATGGTGAGTAAGGTGGGAGTGGTTTTGGTGATTTTATAGGTTTTAGGTGTGTAGGGCTTGAAGGGATTAACGGGAGGTACTTTGAATAATAGATTAAAGGGATGAGAGTGAAGTTTGGAAATATATGTGGTAAGTGAAGTATTTGAAGAATTTTGTGGTAGGTCAAGGTTGAGAGTAGAAGATGATGGTTGGGTAGGTTTAGGGAGGTTAGAGGTTTGTCGGAGGCTCATTTTGGTTTTCTTGGTTTGTGGTTGTGTTTGTGGTTGTGAAACTGACAATGGGGGTGCAGGAATAACATCATGAGCATCAAAGACAGATACTGATTCATCAGTAGTAAAATCAAGTACCTTTGGGTTAACCTCTGAAGACTTAACCAGCCTTATTTTCGATCCTCTCGTGACAACAACAGCAGGAGGAGGAGGAGGAGGGATTTGCTTCCCTTGACCGGACGATGAAGCATCCTTTTCAGCTGCCTGTCTAAACTGTTTCTCCAAGACCTTTCTGATGGGAATTCTATCCTTATCTTCTGGTTCTTCAACAGTAGGTACAGGGGCCACCTTCAGTTTTGTTCTTCTTGTCTCCCTTGAAGGAGACTCAGCAGGTCTTGTCACACCAGTCATTGAGCTTCTGGTGGTTTACTTTTCAGCTTCTCCTTCCTGTTGCTCTATTTTTACTTTCTTGATCATAGAGCCAGTAATTAGCTGCATCCTGACCAAACTGTTGACTCCAAAAACTTCTGGACGAACAACAGCACCAACACCAAAGTATTTTTCTCTTTCCTCTGTGTTGATGGAGTCAGTCAGCTTCCTTACAATGCCATCTTTGATCATCATAATGGAGAGAAGGACTCTATAAGGGATTATCTTGACGATATTCTACTTATCAACACTCTTCCTTGAGAAGACAAGGGCGTTTATCAGATTGTTGATAATCAACCTTGGCAGATTGATTTTCTTCCCATCCATGTAGTTCCTCATAATGAACTTTTGCTCGTAGTTCACTATGTCGCTTGAACCAGCCTTCAGAATCACGCTCTTGGCGATGATTTTGTGCAGTACTCGGTAGTGGCTTTTTAAGTCTTTGGCCGTGGGAGTGATGTTCTTCTTCTTCTTCAGTTCACGGTAGTTCTCAAACAGAGCTTTGTTGACGTTTTCAAGTCCTCTGTAAGCATCAGCCCGTTTGAATGGTAACTGATTCCTTCACACGGACACTTGATTGTCTGAGCAATAGAGTTGATGGTGAAGCGTAGTTTGAAGCCTCTGATGTGACCTTCTATGATTTCCCCGGAAGTAAGTATGCATTCCCCCAGAACTCCTTAATAGCATAGCTCAGTACGTCAACTGGTTCCCAGATGAAGTAGTTTTTCCAGCCCAGTTTCGCAAGACCTTCTTCAAAATCAAACCCGTATAGCTTGAAGTTCTCAAAATCAACCCGGTTCTCATTCAGAAGTTTTGCCTCAGAGAAGACGTCGAAGGCAGCAGTGTATTGTCCAACCTTTCTATCGGCCATTGTAGCAGTTGAAGAGAAGGTGATGGAGGTTTTAGGGTTCGAAAACACACACACACACAGAGAGAGAAACAAAGAGAAAGAGAACGGTTTTGCAGAAAACGCAGAGTGAAGTGATGGAGCGAAAAATGTGGAGTAGTGGGAAAGTTGATAGAAAATGGTACAGTTCTTTTTCAAAAAATCGCTTCGTATTTTCACATAAAAATTAAATCAAAAAGAAAAGAAAATAAAGATTCGCCTTTTCATTAAATGCAGACGCCAAAAGAAAAGTAAGATCAAGAAAAAGATTTTATCGAAAGACATAAATAATTATGACTCAGTAGATGTCATGAGACGCTTAAGTCCTTAACACGTGTGACACGTGTGGGTGTGCTCGGACGCACGCAACCGATTCACCAGACGATGAGTTATGATGGGTATGACAAATAAGATGCTTATTCATATACATGCTTATGTCATACCAGATGCTAAGATTTTGTATATTATCAGAAGTTGAGATTAGTCATTCTTCTACAAGATGAAAATTTAAATTTCTTCTTATAAAATTGAATCTATCTTCAGCAAGGGGTTTTGTAAATATGTCAGCCCACTGATGGTCAGTGTCTACAAATTTTATTTCTAGAATACCCTTCTGAACATAGTCTCTTATGAAGTGATGCTTAATCTCAATGTGCTTGGCTCGTGAAAGCAATATGGGATTTTTAGTAAGATAGATTGCAGACTTATTGTCACAAAAGATAGGAATGTTACTCTCTTTTATCAGATAGTCTTCAAGTTGATATTTCATCCACAGAAGTTGAGAGCTGCAACTTGCTGCTGAAATATACTCAGCTTCTGCTGTTGAGAGTGCAATCGTGCTTTGTCTTTTGCTTGACCAAGATACAAGATTTGCTCCAAGGAATTGGCAGCTTCCACTTGTGCTTTTTCTTTCAATTCGGTCTCCAAAGAAAGTCGGCATCACGAAACCTACTAACTTGTAATCTTTTGATTTCTTATAAAGCAAACCAAGATTAGTAGATCCTTGCAAATATCTAAAGATTCTTTTAACAAAGAATCAAGTGTGATTCTCTAAGATCCGATTGAAACCTAGCACACAGACAGGCCGAACATAATATCAGTCTTGAAGTCGTAAGATAAAGTAGAGATCCAATCATACCTCTGTACATCTTCGATCTACCTTTTACCAGTTTCATCTTTACCAAGAATACATGTGGGATGCATAGGAGTACACATAGGTTTGCAATCCACCATTTTGAATTTCTTTAGCAATTCCTTGATATATTTACTTTGATGTATATATATACCATCATTGCATTGTTTGATTTGAATTCCAAGGAAAAACTTCAGTTCACCCATCATGCTCATCTCGAATTCAGCCTGCATTAGCTTAGAAAATTCTTTGCAAAGGCTTTCATTAGTAGCTCCAAAAATAATGTCATCAACATATATTTGAACAATTATAAAATGCTTGTTTGATGTTTTTCTAAAAAGAGTAGTGTCTACTAGACCTCTGGAAAATCCATTTTTCATCAAAAATGTACTAAGTCTGTCATACCAAGCTCTGGGAGCTTGCTTAAGACCATAAAGGGCCTTTTTAAGTTTGAAGACATGTTCTGGAAATTCAATGTCTTCGAATCCAGGAGGTTGTTTTACAAAGACTTCCTCAGTTATAAAACCATTCAAGAAAGCACTTTTTACATCCATTTGATAAAGAATTATATCATGATGTGCAGCAAAAGAAAGCAAAATGCGTATAGCTTCCAACCCTGCAACAGGTGCAAATGTTTCTGTAAAATCAATACCTTCTTCCTGTGAGTACCCTTGAGCAACTAATCTTGCCTTGTTTCTCACAACCTTTCCATCTTCATCAAGCTTGTTTCTAAATACCCATTTAGTGCCAATAGCTTGCTTATCTTCTCGTAAGGTAACCAGCTTCCATACATCGTTTCTTTGGAACTGATTCAACTCTTCTTGCATGGCCAGAATCCAGCCTTCATGTTTCAATGCTTGATCAATCGTTTTAGGTTCCATTTCTAAGAGTAGTGCCATATCTGCATGCTCTTTAAAAGAGGATCTGGTTCTTACTTTATCTCTAGGTTTTCCTATGATCTGATCTTTAGGATGATTGGCTTTGTATTTCCAGCTCTTTCTGAATTTAGCTTCTGAAGATTCTTGTGTCTGGTCACCACCGGACGATGAAGATGTAGGTTCACTATTTGTAGTATTACCTATATTTAATTCTGAAAATAATTCATCTAGCTTTGACATGGCTGTGTCAGGCTTCTTGTCATCAAATTTGACATGAATGAATTCTTCCACTGTCATAGTTTCTTTATTGTATATTCAAAAAGCTTTAGATCTTTCAGAATATCCCAAAAAGATTCCTTTGTCATTTGAATCAAACTTACCAAGCTGATCCTTAGTATTTAAAATGTAACACGTGCAACCAAATGAATGAAAATATGATATGTTTGGTTTCCTTTCTTTCCACAGTTCATATGGAGTCTTCTTCAAAATAGGTCTAATAGAAATTCTATTTTGAATGTAACAAGCTGTGTTTACTGCTTCTGCCCAAAAATGTTTTGCAATATTAGCCTCATTGATCATGGTCCTGGCCATTTCTTGGAGGGACCTATTTTTCCTTTCTACAACACCATTTTGTTGAGTTGTTCTAGGAGAGGAGAAATTGTGGGAGATGCCGTTATCATTGCCAAAATTTTGAAAGCTTTGATTTTCAAATTCTCCCCCATGATCACTTCTAATAGAAGATATGCAAATTCCTTTTTCATTTTGAACTGTTTTGCAGAATACAGTAAATACCTTGAATGACTCATCTTTGTGAGCAAGGAATCTAACCCATGTCCATCTAGTGAAATCATCAACAATGACTAACCCATATTTCTTTCCAGTTAAAGAGGCTGTCCTTGTTGGACCAAAAAGATCAAGATGCAAAAGCTCAAGTGGTCTAGAGGTTGAAACAACATTTTTTGAATGAAAAGAAGTTTTAACTTGTTTTCCTCTTTGACATGCCTCACAGAGAGCATCGGATTGATACTTGAGATTTGGTAAGCCTCTGACAAGACTGTGCTTGTTTAGTTTTGAGATTAATCTCAAATTGGCATGACCCAATCTCTTGTGCCAAATCCATTGTTCTTCGTCAACAGACATGAGACACTTGACATCTTGTTTTGCAAGTTCAGAGTTATCAATTTTGTAAATATTTTGTTTCCTCTTAGCAGTAAAGAAAGCAGAGCCGTCTTTCTTGCTTTTTACTAGACATCCAGTTTCTGTAAAGATGACTTCATAACCATTGTCACATAATTGACTTATGCTCAATAAGTTATGTTTAAGTCCTTCAACATATAGTACATTATCAATAGAGGGAAGAGAGCCTTTACCAATGCGACCAATTTCAACTATTTTAGCTTTCTGGTTTCCTCCGAAACTAACAAATCCAGCTTCTTTACGCCTTAGTTCTTGGAACATATGCTTTTCTCCCGTCATGTGACGCGAGCATCCACTGTCTAAGTACCAAGATAGGTGTGTTGACTTTGTTGCTAAGCATGTCTGCAACATAGACTATTTTATCTTTAGGTACCCATATCTTTTTGGGTCCTTTCTTGTTAGTTCTTGAAGGAGGCTTATCCTTCACAGTTTTAAAAACAATACATGCACTTTTCAAATGACCAGGTTTATTGCAGTAAGTACAGTGCAAGCATTTACTATGATTATTGGATTTATCAGATGCTGAATTATTTTTTAAAAGAGGTTCATCTGATATATAACCAAGACCATGAGTTGTCGTTTTACTGACACCCCAAATCGTTGAAGCTTGCTTACTACGAGTTACACTTTCTGCAAGAAACTTTTGAAAAGCATATTCATAATCATTTGATTTGTATTTAGGATTGCCTGTAACTTTAGAGCTTTCAGCTTGAGAGCTCTCAAACAGTTGCTTATTAGCGATCGACTGGTTATCCATCGACGCTAATTTTAGGTTTCCACGATTTTCTTTGTTGAGTACAGATTTTTCTTTGTTTAAAGTTTGAAAATCTTGTGATAATTTTGAAAATTTCTTTTTCAAATTCTTATACTCAACAGAGAGTGGCAGAGTCCTTAAGCAGATCATCAAATGCAAGTTGAAGTTCAGAGTAGGAATCATATACTATTACCTCTTCAACTTCTTCTTCTGAATCAAGGTCAGTGTCTGCCATGAGAGCGAGATTTGCTTCTACTTCATTATCTTCCTCAGATAAGGATGAATCTAGATCTTCCCATGTAGCCATGAGGCTCTTCTTCTTTTTCTTGAAAGAACTTCTTGTGGACTTCTCCTTAAGATTAGGACATTCGAACTTGAAATGTCCAGGCTTTTTACATTCATAGCAAATGACTTGAGCCTTGTCCTTGCTCTCTTTCTTGTCCTTAGTATCTTTCTTCTGAAACTTCCTTCTGAAGTTTCTTTTCTTCCACATTCTTTGTATCTTTCTGGATATAAACGCGAGCTCATCTTCTGATGTGTCAGCATCTCCTTCTGAAGCTTCATCTTCTGATTCCTCTTCTTCAGCCTGAAGGGCTTTGGAAGAACTGACTTTATGTTGAGAGACTTTTAAGGCAATAGACTTGCCCTTTTTGACCGGTTCTTCTTTATTTAGCTCAAGTTCATGAGCTTTCAACGAACTCATAAGATCTTCAAGTCGTAAGACATTTAGATCTTTTGCTTCCTGAATAGCAGTGACCTTGGGTCTCCACTGCTTAGTCAAGCTTCTTAAGATCTTTCTAATATGGTCAGGTGTAGTGTAACTTTTTCCAAGGGCCTGTAACCCATGAACAAGTGTTTGAAATCTTCCAAACATAGTTTCAATGTTTTTACCATCTTCCATTTTGAATAACTCATATTGGCGAACCAACATGCTAGCTTTGGTTTCTCTTACTTGGGCAGAGCCTTCGTAAGATAAAACAAGTGAGTCCCAGATTTCTTTGGCAGTATCAAATTTGCCACATTTATCATATTCTTTTTCTGTCATAGCACAGATAAGAATGAATCTAGCCTTTTGATTGATTTGATATCTCTTTTTCTGTTCATCATTCCAATCTTCTCTGGCTATCGCAACACCACGAGGGTTAGTAGGAGGAATGTAACCACTTTGAACTATATCCCACAACTCAAGTTGTTGTGTCTCAAAGAAAGCTTTTATCTTATTTTTCCAGTAATCAAATTTTTCTCCATCGAATAGAGGAGGACTCTGTAATGACTTTTCAGATCCTTGGTAAAGGGAGTTACATCATTTTCCTTCAACTGGCGATAGTTCTCGAACAGAGCCTCATTGACGTTTTCCATTCCTCTAAAAGCGTCTTCCCAACCAGCATAGTAACTAATGCCTTTACAGGGGCACTTAATGTGAACGTGAACACAAGAAGGGGGGTTGAATTGTGTTAAAAACTTTTCACAAACTACGTAAAAACTTCAACACAAGTTGTTCAAAACAGTTTTGTTTATCGGATGCAGAGAATTAATCAGGACCGGATGCAGAAATTTAAACAGTTTATAAAAACTTGTTTTTCTGAGCAAGGTAAAGATAAATAATGTAAAGCAGTAAAGAATGAGACTCAGAGATTTATACTAGTTCACCACCAACTGGTAGCTACGTCTAGTCCCTTCGTTACTGAAGGATTTTCCACTATAATCAACTGATTACAATTTCCTCAAGAGTATTCTTCTATCACAAACTTGACAATACTCTCAACTTCTCAAAACGACTCAGTACAGTCGAGCCTTTGAGGAACAGAGCCTTAACTAGGCCAAATACAGTTTACAAAAGAGATTATGATTTTGATAACAATCAAAATAACTCTCACAGAGAGGATGAAAAGATTAAGCTCAAAACAGAATATCTTTCTAAAAGAAAGTATAAGACGCTGAGTTCAGTTCAATGTAGACCAGAAACTTGGCACGAAGCTTGATTGCACACTTGAGTAATATTGCTTTCACAATGAAGTTTCTTCACGTTTCTCTAACTCTTCTTCAATGAATACCTTGGGGTATTTATAGGAGTCTTCAAGGGTATTACCGTTGCAGTAAAAATATCTCCTTGCTATTGAGTGAGGTAATTTGAAATGTAGTCCTTTTCATCCTTTCCAGAGAATATCAGAATAGTACACATTACCGTTTTCGTACTATCTACAATTTGCAATTGCCTTGTACGATTTTTGTCTTATGCTAAAGGTGTCACCTTTGCTTCCTCGTACATCAAAATGAGCGCACAAATTCAAATTCGAATTCCGTTCCAGAACAGTCTGAGGCTAAGAGCAAAAACGTGATCACCACGTGCTTCATTAAAGAGA
The DNA here is from genome assembly GCA_037113605.1 of Calophaca sinica. NCBI lineage: Eukaryota > Viridiplantae > Streptophyta > Magnoliopsida > Fabales > Fabaceae > Calophaca > Calophaca sinica. The sequence goes on along the minus strand of CM073734.1, from coordinate 15,760,544 downwards.
TCAGACGCTCGCTCAGAACAGAGGACGGACGCTCGTAGCAATTGAGTGTTCCACGTGTCAAGAAGTCACACTGCTGGACGCTTGCTGTTAACAAGACGCTGAAGTGGGTTCGGATGCTGACACTAGTGGATTGTATTCAATTCTTTTGTATATTTCTTCTTCTTTCTTGAGTGATTTGTACATATATAAATGAAGCTTTGATACCTGTACACTCAAAGAAATGTTAGAAGATAAATTGTTCTCTTGAGAAATATTTTGTTATCATCAAAATTAATGAGGGTCTAACTGTAACGACCCGTTTCCGGACCGCTACCGAGCTCAATATACCGAGCTCGAGTTACCGAGCTCAACACACCGAGCTCAACTAAACCTGTATGCGACGCGTTTTAAAAACGGTACTCTTGTGCCTTTTAAAAAGTACGGTCTAATATTTTTATAAAACCAACTCGTGCACATCAGAGTAATTACAGCTTTTCGAAACATGGTGCAACTAAGACACAAGACTTAAATTCTAATAAAAATACATGCATAACATACATATATATATCACTCGAAATAATAATGTGTACAAAATACAGAGTAGCAAATGTGCAAAGAAAATACACCTAAGGTACGACGACTTCAAAAGAGCAATCATACCCTGGGGGTACTTCCGGCAGACTCCCACGCAGGGGGCTGCTCCAAAAGTAAGACCACCAGTCTACCCTGTAACGACAAAACATAACTGGCCCAAACTGGTCACGACCTGCGAACACAAAGAAAACGGCGAAATACAGTCATCGTAAAAACAAACATCCAACAACATAATCAATCACGACAAATAGAGGTCGCCACTCGGGTCCTCGTCGAGCTCCTCCTCGGCATCATTTGTCGCCGAGTTCCCTGCACCCTCGACATCGCCTGGGTAACCGTCATGGATTGAAGGCACCACGGAAAGGTCAACTTCTCAACAATACAAGATAAGCACGGCATAAAGAAATAAGCAACACAATAATGTATCTCAATCACCACACGTGACTCGACCATCTCACTCTAGACTCGACTCGACTCTTATTAGGAATATCGCCGGAAGGTCCATCCCCAACCGACGTAATAGGTAAACGGCAGTCCATCCCCAAACCGAATTCCATACATTAATCGCCAGGTCCATCCCCAAACCGATAATGCTACAACGCCTAGCCAATCCACCATAAACAAAGGGGACCTAGCACCCTCGATTATCCGGGTCCGGCTCAAAAACGTCATACGACTCCTAGCTCTCTCACTCGATGATTAGCTCGCCGCATGTCAAAGAGTAACACAACTTACTTGATCACATATCAAATAAAGAGAGCATGCTTAACATGAAGAAAACGCATTCGACATTTAAGCAATAAAACATTCTCGCATGAAGAAACGCAATTCAACAAAGAATTCACAATTCACAACATTTCAAGCTCGACACCAATCAAGGAATCCATACACAATAACCTATAAAATAAAGTCTTAATAATGTCTAAAAGTTGCCCTTACGCTAGCATACCATGAAAGTATTAATGTGAAGCGCCCTTACGCACAAAACATAAACAAGTCGAATATGAAGTGCCCTTACCGAACTCCAAGCTAAAGCTGCTCGACAACGACCTCGACACGGCTGTCTTCAAACGAGCTCGACAACAACTTCTCTTACTCGATCTCGACACGGCTGTCTTCAACGAGCTCGACAACGACTTCGACACGTACAGTTCTTGATCTGGATTCCGCTGCTTCCACGTCCTCGGGTTCGCTCTCCCGATAAAAAATCGGAAATCACACGATCTCGGGAATCAGACTTCCTAAAACAAGCACAACTCAGTTCGATCTATGGGTTCTAATACACTTAGCTCTCATCCCAAACTTAACCACAACCCAGAAAATATAAAAACTCAAGAACTTAAATATATTTTTCCTCTAACACAAAGTTAGGGTTTTCGATCAAAAGTTCATGAAAAAGGCTATCTGATGCTACAACAGATAGATCGACAACAACAACAACCAGAAGCAACAAACGACAACTAAAACAAGAAATCGAAACAAATCAAAAGGAAGGGTTTTTGGCGCTTTGGGTGCAGAAAAACAGAGGAAGAAACTTGTTTTTCAAGCTCAAATAATCGGTTAGAAAGATAGGTAATATCGTGAAGAAGAAAACCCATCAATTTGACATGATTTGGAAGCATAAAACTAGCTAAAAATGGAAAGAAGAAATGGCGCTAAACAGTAGTATGAAGGAAGAGAAAATATGTTCTTCATACCTCAGATGGTGGTCGAGATGGTGATTTATATGTCAAGGAGATGATGAGGAACAAGATTGATGAAGAAAGCTTATGCAGAATCTCGATGGAACTCAAGGTTCTTCGATGGAAATTTTGGAGAAAAACAAGGAACTCAGAGCAGAAGGAAGGAAGAAGAAAGAAGAAAAGAGAAAGTGAATGTTTGAGGGAACCGATCGTGGTATACAGCTGGTGAGGGAAGGGTGTTATCGTAACTCCAGTTATGAGATGCCAATCCCATCAATCATTCTACCCATCTAATCGCTCCTCTCTCATAATTACCCTCTACTCTATCGGTCAAAGATCTAGACACAGCGACGAGAACGGCAAGCCGACAATATAATTATTACAAACAATATAATAATAACGCTGAATAACGTTCGAAAGAATACGAGTTATCATCTCGACACGATGTCGACCAAGGGTGCTCGTGCAAGCTCACAAGGCTCTAACACGAGTTCGTGCACGCGGCCTCCTCAGTTCGACATGCGACCTCCTCAGCTCGGTACGCGACTTCATCAACTCGACACCCGACCTCCTCAGCTCAGCAGCTAGTGCACGCGGTCTCCTCAGCTCGGCAAATGACCTCGGCAAACGATCTTGGCACGGGATCTCGACAAAAGGTCTTGGTACGAGGTCTCGAAACGAGATCTCGACACGAGGTCTCGATCCGACGTCCTAATACGAGGTCGATCTCGTCCTCCGGTGTTACAATCTCTCCCTCTAAAAAAATTTCGTCCTCGAAATTGCAAATAAGATTCTTACCTCTGAAAAGTTCAGGGTACTGAGTCTTCATCTTCTCCTCCAGCTCCCAAGTCGCATCTCCCGTCTTCTGATCCCACACAACTTTGACAAGTTGAATTTCTTTGTTCCGCAACTGTTTGGCTTTCCGATCAACGATCCTTGCTGGTGATGCTTCGAAAGATAAGTCGTCCCTTAGTTGTATCACATCCGGTTCGATGACATGAGAGGGGTTGGAAACATACTTCCGCAATTGTGAGACGTGGAAGACGTCGTGAATGTTCGACAAGAAGGGTGGCAGGGCAATCTGATATGCCACCGACCGATCTGACGAAGAATGCGGTAAGGTCCAATAAATTTAGGGTAAGTTTCTTGGATTTGATCGCCGACCAACTCCATGGTGGGGGTGACTCTAAGAAATACATGTTCTCCTTCCTCGAACTCGAGCGGTCGACGTCGTTGGTCCGCATAACTCTTACGCCGACTTTGAGACGTTCGCATCCTATCTCGATCAAACGGATCTTCTCGGTAGTCCGTTGGATCATATCCGGTCCTCTGACGAGTAACGCTCGCCGTCCTGGTACCAACAAAGAGGCGTCTGACATTTCCGTCCGTACAGTGCTTCAAAAGGTGCCATTCCAATACTCGCATGGAAACTGTTATTGTAGGTGAACTCCACCAATGGTAAGACGTCGTCCCAACTTCCTCGGTGAAACTTCGACACTCAACTTCAAGTCTCGAAACTTCTCGAGCATCTCCAACTCCTTGATCATCATTGCTGAGGTTAAAACGCTCTTCCTACTCAACGCATCTGCTACCACGTTAGCCTTACCGGGATGGTATTCCAACGTAAAGTCGTAGTCCTTGAGAAATTCTGTCCATCTACGCTGACGCATGTTGAGCTCTTTCTGGTCGAACAGGTACTTCAAGCTCTTGTGATCGCTGAAAACAGTAAGAGTGCTCCCATAAAGGTAGTGCCTCCATATCTTCAACACAAAACCATCGCCACTCCAAGTCGTGAGTAGGGTAGTTCCTCTCGTGAATCTTAAGCTGTCTTGAAGCATACGCGACCACCTTCCGATGTTGCATCAGCACGCATCCCAATCCCTGGTGTGACGCATCACAATACACCTCGTAAGGCTCTTCGGGTTGGGGCAAAATCAACACGGGCGCTGTCGTCAAAAGCTCCTTCAGTCTTTGAAAACTGGCTTCGCACTCCTGGCCCCGGCAAACGGTTGATCCTTCCTCGTCAGTCGTGTAAGAGGCGCGACAATCTTCGAGAAACCTTCAATGAATCTTCGGTAATAGCCTGCTAAGCCGACAAAACTTCTGACCTCGGTAACCGTCTTCGGTTGTTCCCACGCTAGTACAGCTTCAATCTTAGTTGGATCCACAGCTATCCCTTCTTTGGAAATCACGTGACCAAGAAAATTCACCTCTTCAAGCCAAAATTCACACTTCGACAGGTTGGCATAGAGTTGCTTATCTCGTAATATCTGCAGTACTCGACATAAGTGTTCTGCGTGCTCTTCTCGGTTCCTCGAGTAGATCAAGATGTCGTCGATGAACACTACAACAAACTGATCCAAAAACGAATGGAAAATCCTATTCATGTAGTCCATAAACACACCGGGCGATTCGCTACTCCAAACGGCATCACCAAGTACTCGTAGTGACCATACCTAGTCCTCGAAGTCGCTTTTGGCAACATCTTCCTCCTTCACGCGAATCGATGGTAGCCCGACTTCAAGTCTATCTTCGAAAAGATCGCCGCTCCACGAAGTTGATCCATCAAGTCGCCAATACGTGGTAACGGATAACGGCTTCTTCACGAGTAACCTTGTTGAGCTCGCGATAGTCCACGCACGCCTTGATCGTCCATCCTTCTTCTTAACCAACAACACCGAGCTCCCCACGGTGACACGCTCGGTCGTATGAATTGCTTTGACTCCAAGTGTTCGATCCGGGACTTCGCTTCTTTCATCTCGGCAGGAGACATCACGTATGGCGCTTTGGAAATCGGCCCTGTCCCTGGAATCAGTCGATGGAGAACTCGACCTGCATCTTGGTGGTAACCTGGCACGCCTTCAGGAAAACGTCTTCAAAGTCACACACCACCGTACATTCTTCACGCCGACCGCTGGAAAACTTCCGAACTAGCGGATACATGTATTCCCTAGTTCCTTCTTTCAAAGAAACTCCGATACGCTCGGTAGAAAGATAATTGGAGACTCCAAGGTCCGGAAAAATTACGCTTTACTGGCACACCAAGAGGACATGGTGGTGTGACAACCAATCCATCCCGAGGATGACATCTAAGCCCTTAAGAGGCAAACAAACCAAATTGACCACAAACTTTCTACTCAATAACCACTACACAATTAAGACATGCAAAGTGTTTGTGACTAAGGTTTTAGCAAATTGGGGTTGTAACTACCAATTTGAACGGTAAAGCGATCAAATCAAGTTCAAATGGTTCACACAATCGAAGAAATAAAGGAATGGGTTGCACCGAATCAAAAAGAACGGATAAGGATTTACCCTCGATCTCACATTCACCTTGGATAAGATCTTCACTCGACCGCTTCCTCGCCACTCATGCAGAAAACTCGCCTTTAGCTACCGACGCTTCCCTTTGGCCTTTGCCGCAAGCATTGTCGGTTGACTTTGGGTATGGGACAATCCTTGGCAAAATGCCCTGGCTTCTACTGATTGAAACACACCTCCTCCTTCGAGTGCGATTACTCGCATAATGTCCGGCTTTCCACAACGATAGCAAGTCACCTCGACATCGGTCCGTCCTCCGCTTCTGCACTGGGTCATCGGACGATATCGTCCCTGTTGTCGTTCCCCGAGGTGGTCGTAAGGCTTCCTCTGCAGCTTGTTTCCTTCGTGCAAATCTCGCCCGCACTGGGGTCTCATTGGTCCGCCTACACGGATTTTCTTCTTGTGGATTCTTACTCCTTCTACCTCGACACATCGATCAATCACTCTTGGAGGTTTCAATCCTCAACGACACCATCGACTTCAATGTCGAATCTCAATCCCCGTTGGAATCTCTCACTCAACCATCTTTGGTCAGCTCGATCACGAAATGGACTGAAATACCTCGCCAACGACTCGAACTTGGCCGCATACTCGGACACTGTCGAGTTGCCTTGCTGCAATTGAAGAAATTCTTGCTCCTTCTCGGCTCGTGCAGTATCTGGGAAGTACTTGTCCAAGAACCTTTCACGGAAAAGCTCCCAGGTCATCTCGCGACGTTCCGCTATAAACGTTTGCTTCACTCCTTTCCACCAATACTCTGCGTCTCCTAGCAGTAAGTAGGTGGCATAGTCGACCTTCACGTTCTCCGGGCAATGGAGTGCCTCGAAGATCTTCTCGATCTCTTGCATCCAAAGATCAGCTTTATCTGGGTTTGGCTCACCGTAAAACTTCGGTGGATCATGCTTCCTAAAGTCTGCCAATCCTCTCGCTTCAGCATTTCGCTCTGCTCGTTGCTGTTGCTGTAAGTTCTGCTGAGTTAACGCTGCCGTCTGTTGAGCCATCGCGTTAGCCTGTTGAGTTGCAGCAGCTGATTGTTGAGCCATGGCTGCCGCCATCTCGGTCATAGCTTGAATTGCTCGTTCCATGTCGACGTTCTCGGTTGCAGCTGTCGTATCTCTACGAGGTGGCATTAGATTCCACAAAGTTCAAAACCCTGTCAGAATCTCACAACAAGGATGTGTTAAAACACACTGCTTCAATCAAGAAACAGTTCAAACAATTTCTCAAGCAATAAGTGCTTCACTTAATCAAACAAAGAATCAACATAATACAATTAGGTACCCAACACACATAACCCGACCACAAAGGTGACTAAATCCCAAATTTTCCTATGCATTACTCGGCCGAACCGAATCAAGCTCGATACCAACAATGTAACGACTGCTTCGACCGCTACCGAGCTCAATATACCGAGCTCGAGTTACCGAGCTCAACACACCGAGCTCAACTAAACCTGTATGCGACGCGTTTTAAAAATGGTACTCTTGTGCCTTTTAAAAAGTACGGTCTAATATTTTTATAAAACCAACTCGTGCACATCAGAGTAATTACAGCTTTTCGAAACATGGTGCAACTAAGACACAAGACTTAAATTCTAATAAAACATACATGCATAACATACATATATATATCACTCGAAATAAAAATGTGTACAAAATCCAGAGTAGCAAATGTGCAAAGAAAATACACCTAAGGTACGCCGACTTCAAAAGAGCAATCATACCCTGGGGGTACTTCCAGACTCCCACGCAGGGCTGCTCCAAAAGTAAGACCACCGTCTACCTCAGAACGACAAAACATAATCGCCCAAACTGGTCACGACCTCACGAACACAAAGAAAACGGCACGCCATCGTAAAAACAAACATCCAACAACAAAATCAATCACGACAACAGAGGTCGCCACTCGGGTCCTCGCCGAGCTCCTCCTCGGCATCATCTGCCGCCGAAGTTCCTCGCACTCGACATCGCCTGGGTAACCGTCATGGATTGAAGGCACCACGGGAAAGGGTCAACTTCTCAACAATACAAGATAAGCACGACATAAAGAAATAAGCAACACAATAATGTATCTTAATCACCACACGTGACTCGACCATCTCACTCTAGACTCGACTCGACTCTTATTCCGGAATATCGTCAGAAGGTCCATCCCCAAACTGACGTAATAGGTAAACGGCAGGTCCATCCCCAAACTGAATTCCATACATTAATCAGCAGGTCCATCCCCAAACTGATAATGCTACAACGCCTAGCCAATCCACCATAAACAAAAGGGGACCTAGCACCCTCAGTTATCTGGGTCCGGCTCAAAAACGTCATACGACTCCCTAGCTCTCTCACTCGATGATTAGCTCGCCGCATGTCAAAGAGTAACACAACTTACTTGATCACATATCAAATAAAGAGAGCATGCTTAACATGAAGAAAACGCAATTCGACATTTAAGCAATAAAACATTCTGCATGAAGAAACGCAATTCAACAGCAATTCACAATTCACAACATTTCAAGCTCGACACCAATCAAGCAATCCATACACAATAACCTATAAAATAAAGTCTTAATAATGTCTAAAAGTTGCCCTTACGCTAGCATACCATGAAAGTATTAATGTGAAGCGCCCTTACGCACAAAACATAAACAAGTCGAATATGAAGTGCCCTTACCGAACTCCAAGCTAAAGCTGCTCGACAACGACCTCGACACGGCTGTCTTCAAACGAGCTCGACAACGACTTCTCTTACTCGATCTCGACACTACTGTCTTCAACGAGCTCGACAACGACTTCGACACGCATACAATTCTCGATCCGGATTCCGCCGCTTCCACGCCCTCGGTTCGCTTCTCCGCACACCTCGATTCGAAATCACACGATCTCGAATCGACTTCCTAAAACAAGCACAACTTCGGCCGATCTATGGGTTCTAATACACTTAGCTCTCATCCCAAACTTAACCACAACCCGTAAAAATATAAAAACTCAAGAACTTAAATATATTTTTCCTCTAACACAAAGTTAGGGTTTTCGATCAAAAGTTCATGAAAAAGGCTATCTGATGCTACAACAGATAGATCGACAACAACAACAACCAGAAGCAACAAACGACAACTAAAACAAGAAATCGAAACAAATCAAAAGGAAGGGTTTTTGGGCACTGCCGATTGCAGAAAAACAGAGGAAGAAATTTGTTTTTCAAGCTCAAATAATCGGTTAGAAAGATAGGTAATATCGTGAAGAAGAAAACCCATCAATTTGACATGATTTGGAAGCATAAAACTAGCTAAAAATGGAAAGAAGAAATGGCGCTAAACAGTAGTACGAAGGAAGAGAAAAATCTGTTCTTCCATACCTCAGATGGTGGTCGAGATGGTGAGATATAGGTCGAGAAGATGATGAGGAACAAGATTGATGAAGAAAATTTGTGCAGAGTCTCGATGGAACTCAAGGTTTCTTCGATGGAAATTTTGGAGAAAAACAAGGAACTCAGAGCAGAAGGAAGGAAGAAGAAAGAAGAAAAGAGAAAGTGAGTGTTTGAGGGAACTGGTCGTGGTATACAGCTGGTGAGAGAAGGGGTATTATCGTAACTCCAGCTATAAGATGCCAATCCCATCAATCATTCTACCCATCTAATCGTTCCTCTCTCATAATTACCCTCTACTCTATCGGTCAAAGATCTGAACACACAGCGGCGAACGGCAAGCCGACAATATAATTATTACAAACAATATAATAACAACGCTGAATAACGTTCGAAAGAATACGAGTTATCATCTCGACACGATGTCGACCAAGGGTGCTCGTGCAAGCTCACAAGGCTCTAACACGAGTTCGTGCACGCGGCCTCCTCAGTTCGACATGCGACCTCCTCAGCTCGGTACGCGACTTCATCAACTCGACACCCGACCTCCTCAGCTCAGCAGCTAGTGCACGCGGTCTCCTCAGCTCGGCAAATGACCTCGGCAAACGATCTTGGCACGGGATCTCGACAAAAGGTCTTGGTACGAGGTCTCGAAACGAGATCTCGACACGAGGTCTCGATCCGACGTCCTAATACGAGGTCGATCTCGTCCTCCGGTGTTACACTAAACTTCTCAATCGTTTAGGTTCCAACATAATGGTATCAGCGATGGTGTTTATCGTGAACACCAACTTGAAACCTCTGACATGACCTTCAACTATTCCACCCAGAAGCATATGAACGTTTCCCCAGACTTCCTTGATAGCATTAACCATAACATCAGTAGGTTCCCAAAAGAAGTAGTTTTTTCCAGCCCTGATTCGTCAAACCTTCATCTAAATCAAACCCATAAAGCTTGAAACTTTTCAAGTCGATTATATTCTTAGTCAAGACTTTTGCTTCTATCATGGTGTCGAAGATAGCATTGTATTGTCCGACCTTAACATCAGTCATGGTTGCAGTTGGAGATTAGGTGATGGAGGTTTAGAGTTTCAGAGAAATCACACAGAGAGAGGGAGAGGGAGAAAGCAGTTTTCGCAGACAAAATACAGAGTGAGTGTGGAGCGAAAGAGGTGGAGTAGTGGGAAAGTTTAGATAAAATAGTACAGTTACTTTTTCAAAAACCTCTTCACATTTCCTCTGAATAAAAAAATAAATCAAAAAGAAAATAAAGTAAAGATTTCCTTTTTCATTAAATGCAGATCAAGAAAAATATTTTATTGAAAACCTAAATAATCATGATTCAGAGTAGGTGTGATGAGACGCTTAAGTCCCACACGTGCATGACACGTGTGTGCTCGGACGCACGCAAACGAATTCACCGGACGCTGAGTTATGTGATGTGAATGACATATCATATGTTTACACGTGTGAATGCTTATGTCATACCAGATGCTGAATGAAGCATATCATAAGATGCTAAGATTAATCATTCTTCTATAAGATGAAAATTTAAGTTTCTTCTTATAAAATTGAATCTATCTTCAGCAATAGGTTTTGTAAAGATGTCAGCCCACTGATGATCAGTGTCTACAAATTTTATTTCAAGAATATCCTTATGAATATAGTCTCTTATGAAGTGATGTTTAATTTTAATGTGCTTTGCTCTAGAATGCAATATTGGATTCTTAGTAAGACAAATTGCAGATGTATTATCACAAAATATAGGAATGTTACTCTCTTTTATCAAGTAGTCTTCAAGTTAATATTTCATCTACAGAAGTTGAGAGCTGCAACTTGCTGCTGAGATGTATTCAGCTTTTGCTGTTAAGAGTGCAATTGTGCTTTGTCTTTTGCTTGACTAGGACTCAAGATTTGCTCCAAGGAATTGGCAGCCTCCACTTGTGCTCTTTCTTTCAATTTGGTCTCCAGCAAAGTCAGCAGCACAGAAACCTACTAACTTGTAATCTTTTGATTTCTTATAAAGCAAACCAAGATTAGTAGATGCTTCCAAATATCTAAATATTCTTTTAACAGCACTCAAGTGTGATTCTCTAGGATCAGATTGAAATCTAGCACACAGGCAGACGCTAACATAATATCAGGTCTTGAAGCAGTAAGATAAAGTAGAGATCCAATCATACCTCTGTACATTTTTTGATCTACCTTCTTACCAGTTTCATCATTACTAAGAGTACATGTAGGATGCATAGGTGTGCTCATTGGCTTGCAATCCACCATCTTGAATTTCTTTAGCAACTCCTTGATGTATTTGCTTTAATGTATATAAATACCATCATTGCATTGCTTAATTTAAATTCCAATGAAAAACTTTAATTCTCCCATCATGCTCATTTCAAATTCAACCTGCATTAGCTTTGAAAATTCTTTGCAAAAGCTTTCATTAGTTGCTCCAAATATAATATCATCAACATAAATTTGAACAAGTATAAAATGCTTGTTTGATGTTTTTCTAAATAGGAACTCAGTCTATCATACCAAGCTCGAGGAGCTTGCTTAAGACCATACAGAGCCTTTTTAAGCTTAAAAATACGTTCTGGAAATTCAATGTCTTCAAAACCAGGAGGTTGTTTCACATAGATTTCCTCAGTTATAAAATCATTTAAGAAAGCACTTTTCACATCCATTTGATAAAGAATTATCTCATGGTGTGCAGTAAATGAAAGTAAAATGCGAATAGCTTCTAACCTTGCAACAGATGCAAAAGTTTCTATAAAATCAATACTTTCTTCCTGTGAGTAACCTTGAGCAACTAATCTTGCTTTGTTTCTCATTACCTTACCATCTTCATCAATCTTGTTTCTAAATACTCATTTGGTACTAATAGCTTGCTTATCTTCTGGTAGAGTAACTAACTTCCACACATCATTTCTTTGGAACTGATTTAACTCTTCTTGCTTAGCCAGAATCCAACCTTCATCTTCCAATGCTTGATCAATCGTCTTAGGTTCCATTTCAGAGAGAAGTGCAATATATGCATGCTCTTTGAAAGAGGACCTAGTTCTTACTCTATCTCCAGGTTCTCCTATGATTTGATCCTTAGGATGATTGGTTTTGTATCTCCAACACTTTATTGTTTCAGCTTCCGCTTGAGTAAAATCCTGTGTCTGGATACCACCAGATGCTGAAGATGTAGGTACATTATTTATTGTACCACCAATATTTAACTCTGAAAATAATTCATCTAGCTCTGACATGGCAGTTTCAGGCTTCTTGTCATGAAACTTGACATGAATGGATTCTTCCACTATCAAAGTTTCTTTATTGTATATTCTAAAAGCTTTAGATCTTCCAGAGTATCCCAAAAAGATACATTTGTCAGCTTTGGAATCAAACTTACCAAGTTGATCCTTTGTATTCAGAATATAACATATACAATTAAAGGGATGAAAATAAGATATGTTTGGTTTTCTACCTTTCCGCAGTTCATATGGAGTCTTCTTCAAAATAGGTCTAATAAGAATTCTATTTTGAATATAGCAAGTTGTGTTTACTGCTTCTACCCAAAAATATTTTACAATATCAGCTTCATTGATCATGGTCCTAACCATTTCTTGGAGGGACCTATTTTTCCTTTCTACAACACCATTTTGTTGTGGTGTTCTAGGAGAGGAGAAATTGTGGGAGATGCCATTTTCTTCACAAAATTTTTGAAAGCTTTCATTTTCCAATTCTTCCCCATGATCACTTCTAATTGAAGAAATACAAATTCCTTTTTCATTTTGAACTGATATGCAGAAAACAGTAAATACTTTGAATGACTCATCCTTGTGGGCAAGGAATCTAACCCATGTCCATCTAGTAAAATCATCAACAATGACTAACCCATATTTCTTTCCAGTTAAAGAGGTTGTCCTTGTTGGACCAAAAAGATCAAGATACAAAAGCTCAAGCAGTCTAGAGGTTGAAACAACATTTTTCAAATGAAAAGAATTTTTAACTTGTTTTCCACTTTGACATGCCTCACAGAGAGCATCAGATTGAAATTTAAGATTTGGTAAGCCTCTAACAAGATTGTGCTTGTTTAGTTTTGAGATTAATCTCAAACTGGCATGACCCAATCTTTTATGCCAAATCCATTGTTCATCTTCAACAAACATGAGACACTTGACATCTTGTTTTGCAAGTTCAGAAAGATCAATTTTATAAATATTTTGTTTCCACTTTATTGTAAAGAAAATAGAGCCATCTTTCTTGCTTTTTAATGAACATCCAGTTTCTGTAAAAATAACATCATAACCATTGTCACATAATTTACTTATGCTTAATAAATTAAGCTTTAGTCCTTCAGCATAAAGTACATTATCAATAGAAGGAAGAGAGCCTTTACCAATGCGGCCAATTCCAACTATTTTACCTTTCTGGTTTCCTCCAAAACCAACAAATCCTTCTTCTCTAGGCCTTAGCTCTTGGAACGTATGCTTTTCTCCTGTTATGTGACGCGAGCATCCATTGTCTAAGTACCAAGATAGGTGTGTTGACTTTGTTGCTAAGCATGTCTGCACCATAAACTATTTTATCTTTAGGTACCCATATCTTTTTGGGTCCTTTCTTGTTAGTTCTTGAAGGATACTTGTCCTTCTTAGTCTTAAAAGCAGTACATGCACTTTACAAATGACCAGGTTTATTGCAGTAAATACAATGCAAACATTCACTGTGATCATTGGATTTATCAGATGCACGATTTTTATTTTCTAAAGAGGGTTCATTTGATATGTAGCCAAGACCTTGAGTGGTCGTTTTACTGACACCCCAGATCATTGAAGCTTGCTTGCTTCGAGTTACACTCTCTGCAAGAAAATTTTGAAAGACATATTCATAATCATTTGATTTACACTTAGGATTGCCTTTAGCTTCAGAGCTTTCAGTTTGAGAGCTCTCAGGTTCTTGTTACTGACATGTCACCAGATGCTGACTATCCACCAGATGCTGATTTTCAGTTTTCAGCTTCTGGTTCTCTTCACTGAGCTTTGAATTTTCATTTTTCAAAACTTGAAATTCTTGTGTTAATTTTGATTTCAAAGCTTTGTACTCAGTGGAGAGAGTGGCAGAGTCCTTAAGAAGATCATCAAATGCAAGTTGAAGTTCAGAATAAGAATCATATATTATTACCTTCAACTTCTTCTTCAGAGTCTAAGTCAGTATTTGCCATGAGGGCAAGATTGGCTTCTTCTTCATTATCTTCCTTAGAGGAGGATAAATCCAGATCTTCCCATGTGGCCATGAGACTCTTTTTCTTTCACTTGAAGGAACTTCTTGTGGGCTTCTTCTTAAGATTAGGACATTTAGATTTGAAGTGTCCAGGCATTTTACATTCATAGCAAACAACTTGGATTTTGTCTTTGCTTTCCTTCTTGTCCTCGACATCTTTCTTGTGGAATTTCTTCTTGAAGTTTCTTTTCTTTCACATTCTTTGGATCTTCCTGGATATGAACGTGAGGTCATCATCCGACCCATCGACGTCTCCTTCTGAAACTTCATCTTCTGATTCTTCTTCAGCCTAAAGGGCTTTCGAAGTACTGGCTTTATGTTTGTTGACTTTCAAAGCAATAGACTTGTTTTTCTTCACAGGTCTTTCTTCATTCAGTTCAAGTTCATGAGCTTTCAAAGAACTCAAGAGATCTTCAAGTCATAAGACATTTAAATCTTTTGCTTCTTGAATAGCAGTGACTTTGGGTCTCCATTGCTTGGTCAAACTTCTCAGGATCTTTCTCACATGGTCAGGTGTGGTATAACTTTTTCCAAGGGCCTTTAATCCATGAACAAGTGTTTGGAACCTTCAAAACATAGATTCAATGTTTTCACCCTCTTCCATTTTGAACAACTCATATTGGCGAACCAACATGCTAGCTTTAGTATCTCTTACTTGGGCAGAGCCCTTATAAGACAAAACAAGAGAATCCCAAATTTCTTTGGCAGTATCAAATTTGCCACATTTTCATATTCCTTTTCTGACATAGCACAGATAAGAATGAATCTAGCTTTTTGATTGATTTCATATCTCTTTTTCTGCTCATCATTCCAATTTTCTCTGGCTATTGCAACACCAGCAGCATTAGTGGGAAGAGTGTAACCACTTTCAACAATATCCCACAACTCAAGTTGTTGTGTCTCAAAGAAAGCTTTTATCTTATCTTTCCAGTAGTCAAATTTTTCTCCAGTAAATAGCGAAAGACGGTTCATGTGACCACCTTCTACAGACATGTTCACAGTATAGGATCTTTTCTCTTAACACTGTTAAGTGCTCAACCAAAAGGCCGAGCTCTGATACCAACTGAATGTGAACACAAGAAGGGGGTTGAATTGTGTTGAAAACTTTTCGTAAACTTTATGTTAAAATCACTTTTGAACTCTTGATTTTAAATCTGTAAGTTATCGGAAGCTGGAGTATGACCAGACGCTGGAAATGAAGTTTAAGAAAACTTGTTTTTCTTTGCAAGATAAGAATAAATGCAAAGCAGTAAAGCAAGAGACACAGAGATTTATACCAGTTCACCATCAAACTGGTAGCAATGTCTAGTTCCTTCGTTCCTGAAGAATTTCCACTATAATCAACTGATTACAAATTTCCTTAAGAGTATTCTACTGTCACAAACTTGACAATACTCTTAACGTCTCATAACGACTCAGTACGTTTGAGCCTTTGAGGAACCAAGCCTTAAATAGGCAAAATAACTTTTACAAAGTAATATTCTTTTGAATACAATCAAATAACTCTCACAGAGAGGATGAAAAGATTAAGCTCAAAAAAAAATAACTTTCTAAAAGAAAGAATATCAGACGATGAGGTTCAGTTCTTGGTGTCCAGAAACTTGGCATGAAACTTGATTGCTCACTTGAGTAATAGCTCTTTTAGAATATAGTTTCTAGCAGTTTTTGGCAACTTTCTTCAATGAATACCTTGGGGTATTTATAGGTGTCTCTGAGGGGTATTACCGTTGCAGTAAATTTCAGCTCCATATCATTGAGTGAGGTAATTTGAAATGATGTCCTTTTCTTCCTTTCCAGAGAATATCAGAATAGTACACATTACCGTTTTTGTACTATCTGCTTTTTACAATTGCCTTGTACGAATTTTGTCTTATACTAAAGGTGTCACCTTTGATACCTCATACATCAAAATGAGCGCACAAAATCAAATTCGAATTCCATTCCAAATAGCTGAGGTAGGAGAGCATAAATGTGACCAGATGCTGACACACATGGAATGTATTCAATTTCTTGTGAATTTCTCCTTCTTGCTTGAGTGACTTATAAAGCGTAAACAATTTTAATTCCTACACACTTCAAGACTTATTAGAAGATAATTTGTTCACTTGCAAGTACTTTGTTATCATCAAAATTAATGAGGGTCTAAACTTCTCAATCGTTTAGGTTCCAACATTAGAGACTATATTCAGAAAGGGATACTTGAAATTAAATTTATTGATACTGACCATAAATGGGTAGATATCTTTACAAAACCCCTTACTGAAGATAGATTCAACTTTATAAGAAAGAATTTGAATTTTCAACTTATAAAGGAATAAGTGTTTAGTTTAGATATAGTCGCCTCTGAAATGCCTGCTTCTGACTGCTTATATGCCTCTGTTTTGATGTTGCCTCTGTTGTTGAACACGTGCCTCTGTTTGTCACACATGTGCCTCTATTTGCACATGTGAGTCTGTTTGATATGTTCGTCTGTTTATATGTTGGCTCTGATTATTATGTAATTATTAATTAATTGTTCATATTATTTATTATTTTATTAATTATTGTTTAATATTTGTATCATCTGTTTTGGTGACTGTTCATATAAGTCTGTTGCATTTATTACAAAAGTGCCTCTGAGAATCTTTGTGTACACGTGTCTCTATGAGACTGGTTGATGCGTTAGTGGCTGAGAGTTACTCTGACTGAGTCATTATTTCTTTTACTGCCTGAGGACAATTTTACTACGCCTCTTTAATACTGTGCAGGACAATTTATTTCATTTATTTTGAAAACTGAAAAACGCGGTTTGCCTTCTTCAACACGTTTTATTACCCACTCACTCACTCACTACACCCACTATTCACACTATCTCTCTGAGAAGCCACAAGTTCTGAACCCTAAACCCCTTTATTTTTTACCTGCTCTCTGCAACTTCTTGTTTCTCTGCAATGGCTGCCTCACAATAAGTTGTTTACGGTCCGAATGAAGAACCTAAACCTACCGTGGTGAACGATGAGCAACACCAACTGAAGGTAATGGTGTAACACCAAGTGAACTTCGAAGACTTAGCTGATAAAGGGTACGCCTTCAGAACTGATTTCATTGATATGGGTATAATGGATTTCTTCTGCATAGAAAACTACCCTGTGTATGAGGAACTGGTAAAGGAATTTTGGATGTATGCTTGGTGCAAGAACAATACCATTCACAGCTACGTTCAAAAGAGGAATATTCTTATTACTCTGGATATTATTGCTGATGTTATCAAATGCTCTAACTCTGGAGCTGTTATTGAAGAGGGTTGGGAAAAGGATTTTGGTGGCTAGGGAACAATCAATGACTCCATCTATGAGAAGCCTGGTGGTTCTAAGGCTGTGGACATGAAGAACAAGTTCAGAGTGCTCTTCAAGAACATAATGCACTGCATGTAACACCCCGAATTTCTTGTTATTATTATTATTATTATTATTACTACTACGTCTTGTATTAATATGTGATTTTATTTATATAGATATGTGATTAATTATATTAATATGTGAGTATGAGTTCTAGAATGCTAATATAAAATAATGTGCATGATGATACATGATTATATTTAAATAGGATTTTGATATGTTAATGCGTGATTTGTTTATTTAAATATGTGTTCGTTTCATTAATTGTTATGATTTATAGATTTAGTGATTTTGATCCCTTAAGTGTGTTTGAATTATTGACAAGTGTTTACTTGGTATTTATATGTATTCTTAATAAATATTAGTGATATATTATTCATTTATTTTATTTTTATAAAATATTGGTACTTGAAATATTAGTATTTTTGGGATTTTACTTTGTATAAAAGAGGTATTAAAATGAGTTTGTGGAGTTGAAATGTTTAAGTTTATATAAATATGACTTTTATGCTGATTGCTACGCTGCATTCTCCTTTCTTCTTTTGCGACCTTACAACTTCTACTTCCTACACCACCTAGAACTGGCCAGACGCACCCTGTGCCCAGCCCAAATCCCTTTCTTCTTCTTCCTCAGATACTCACCGTGGCGCTGTTGAAGCATAAAACCCTAACCTCTCCAATCTCTCCTCCAATCTCTCTCAGCTTCTCTCTCCTCCTCCCATGGCAAATTACCAGCGCCACCCTGAACCACCATGACGCGGCTGCACCACGCCAAGGCAGCCTCTCTTCTTCTCCCTCGTTTCGGATCTCTCTCTCTATACACACATCGCCACCACCACCGCAAACGTGATTCGGCAGCCTTTCAGCGCCGCTTTTCCAATGATCAACCACCCCAACTCACCGCATAGAACGCATGCCAGGAACCACCGCGCGATGCATCCTTCTCTCACGTGCTCTCTCTCTAAAACCTCCATGGCTGAAACTTTGACCTCGAAGTTCGATCTCCACGCGGCAAGCCGCAAAACCAACACCATAGCCGAGTCCTCGCCGCTTGGGCTACACGAAGCACCCTTGTTTCACGAAACGGTCCGAGCGAAAACTCCGTCATGAGGACTGCCACCTTTGAAGTTCGACTCCGGCCACCACGAGCGTCGTCGGAGAAAACGGAGACCATATCTGCGATCCTCGTCATGAGAGCTTTCTGGTTTGGTATATAGTTCGTTGTTACGAAAAGGTTGACAAAGTACTTGTTTTTCCTAGAGCTGCCACTTCGGGTCTCAATTCTGGACACTCCGGTGATCGTACCAACGAACCGAGACTTGTTTTGGATTCATCGCCATGTTTCCTTCCACCCTGTCTAGTCAGAATCACAAACAGAAACACTTCAAAAATTGACCCCTGTTTTGTGTACGTATTTGGGTGAGCAAATTACCTTCGAACCGAGCTCAATTCTGTTACATTGCGATTTCATTATTTAAATTGATTTGAAAGTACATTTTAATTTATTTTTAACTTGTTGTATGTTCGATTTTGGTTGCCTGCAATGTTTGGATGCTCGGTGAGCACTTGACGGTGATTTCTGACAAGAACAAAGAGTAGAGATCGTTTCACGGGAGCTGTGTAGCAGTTATTGGCTTACTTGGAGTCATGATCGAGGAAAAGAATGATTGAAATAATTCCGGATCTATAAAGGTGAGTGTTTCCCTTGTTTGGGGTACCGGTGACCCTAAACGCCTTTATGTGGTTTCAGGTCGCTACCATTGTATGAGCAATGGTATGATTATGTGTTGTGACGTGATTCATGGTGTGTTTTTCATTGTAGGAGCAATGAAAATAAATGTATGAAGTGATTTGCGTAATTACGTGTAAATTAACATGCCAAATTTATTATAATTTTAGCTCGCTTCAATATAATGAAATGATAATCGTGTTCTTGATAATGTACATTACGTGAACAAACTATTGGTTACGAGATGCTTGTTTGCTTGATTAAATTAATGAGATAAATTATTGGTTAATACTCATTGAATTCTTAGGTGATTGGTTGTGTAAGTATGCCTTGACATTGAGATGGTACCTTGTGCATATATGACTTGTTGTGATCATGAAATTGAAGACCTTGAATGGTTATGGGAATGAATTGATAAGCTAGAGAGGACTGTTAGTAATTTCCAAAGCTTTAGGATTTGTGTCGTGGTTGTTTCTGGGGGGGTTCATTGAATTAGAAAAGGATTTAGCGTAAGTATTCACGGTCAGAAAATACGTCACCTAGGATGCTTAAGTTAAAGGATCAAAGATGGTATTTTATATATTCCTGGTGGGTTTGAGTAATATAGACTAATAGGTCTTTCGTTTGAGTCATTTAGAATTTAATTAGACTTGAGACTATCTTATGACTACTTTGTGACCTTGTGATTACTTTGCGGCAAGTCCACTTATGAGTGGCAATGACTTCGTGACAATCCTAGCCATATGGGCCATCATGGATTGATTTGAACCATTTTCTCCTAGCTATAAGTAGCCATCATGGAGTACGGGTCATTATGAACTTTGTGACAAGTCCACTCGCGTGTGGCCATGACAAGTCCACCGACGAGTGGCAATTACCTTGTGACAATCCTAGCCATATGGGCCATCATGGATTGATTCACACCGGTGGAGTTCGGAGGATAAGTAGATAGTATCGCATTCATACGAGTAGAGTACTAGGATTTGCATAGTCCTACATTGATGATGAATCTATGTACCGTCGACCATACGCATGGGGTAGAGTATTATAAGTACCGCATAGTCATGCTTTGAGTATGAGCTCAGACATCGAGATTGATTGACTTTGTACTTGTGTTTAAGTGTTCTCGAAATGAATTGACCTTCTTGACCTCGTGCTTGTATAAATGGAAACTTTATGCTATTGGATTTAATGTGGTTTGGTTTATGTGCTAAATGACTCAAGTTGTTTTATAGTTTCATTATGCTTTCGCTTGAATACTTGCCTCTTTTGCATGCGTTGCTTGTTAATCGTCGGGTGCGTGTGTGTGGGAACACTCACGAGATTTTTATCTCATTCCATTCCATTCATTTTTTTCGCTTATTTGGCTCGAGAACTCAAGATGGCTTTAAATTGAATTTGGATGTTTAAAAGAGTATTTGTAATAAAGAATTCTTTGTATCAAGTTTATAAATATATTTTAGATTAAGTTGCAACATTTGTGTAATAATCGTATGAGTTTTGGATCGACGTGAAATCATTTTCAATGTGTACGATCTAGAAAATGTTTTATGAGACCAGATTCCCTAATCGATAATGGTTTTTACGTTTAAGGTTTGGACTTAGATAAATGAATAGAGTTTAGTAATTTCGGATTTTATCACAAAAATGATTCTCGCACGTGTCACGTTATTTATGAAATGATTTATGAACCTAGTTATTTTATTGAAACAAGTATTTTAATCTTTACTCCTAAAATACTTAGTTTAAAAAAAAAAAAAAGAAACCCGATTATTTTTACAGAGTACTTTGAAATCCTATTAGTTTATAATAGAATAAGCAATAGTTAATTAGGGTGTCACATTAAGTGGTATCAGAGCAGTTCGGTTCTAACTGGACTGTGCATATGGTCTATCGTGTTTCTACTGTGTGAACTCTGTCCTTGTATGATCTGTGTACCAATATGGCTTATGTGCCTGGTGATCCGAGTCCGCTCGACCGTGATTTTTTTTTTTTTTTTGAAACGTTAAATGCATAAATCATGTATCTGTATATATAGTATTGTGACGTGTTGGTTCTGTGTTATTGCTATTTTAATTAGTCATTTACTTATTTACCTTGTAATTGATTTAGTCTGTTTGTCACTTTCACAAGCTGAGATCATTTTCGAAATGGATTGGTTATCCCTCGATCCAGCCTTGCTAAACTGTTTTGATAGAATCCTGTGCTTGAAAATTTTGTTATGTCTCAATTTTTCCTTAAGAAAGAGTCTAAATGCACATGATGATTTGTGCCATGACTAAAGCAGAATAACCATGTGATATGCTCTTGTTAAAATTTTATGTTGTATAATAAATGCCAAGAGCATAATGTGTGATTACTTGAGAGTGGAATTAATACTTGCGTGACGCTTTGTTTTGAATCTCGTGCTTGTTTGTTTTGTAACCTATGTCTTTTGAATCTCTCAATGTGTATTAGTCAGGTTTGTTATTCGCTACCTATAAATACTATTGTAAAAGAATCTAATGCAACTCAAAATATAATGGAACCGAGATTGTTTGAAATTGATCTGCTTTCTATGTCTTTCACTCTTTTTGATGTGGTCTTTCTTCGCGGATTATAGTTCCCACTATCCTCAAGATGCAGTGCCTCTGCGGTCCCCTAAAGATTGCACCATCTTTTGTTGTGAACTGCAAAGAATATGAAGTACATTTACTAGATTACATATTTGGGCTTTTCTGCATGTGACTCTGTTTGTGTATGGTAAAAACTAGAAAACTATGGACTTGCTATAAGTTTATGGGTTGTCTTTATTAATGAATTTAGGTGGCTTGGTAGACGTTATTTGTGATATATAAAGAGTTACATTAGGTGGTCCCTCATTTCATTGATGGGGTTTCAAGGATAGTAGATGATATTGAAGTTGCGATTTTAGAGCTTCCTAATTAAACTATGTTTTGAATATCATATTGCTTGCTAACCTTATGATTGTTTTGTTTGTTTTTGTTTATGGTCCTCTAGGAAAATGGTATTAGTTACTGAGTTTATTAATTACCGAGTTTATTAATGTCTTTGGTGACCTTCCAATTATGCATTTCATTTTGTGTGGTATGTGTAATAGTATGATCTCTACTATTCTATGCACTCGTAGTTGTGCATTTTTGTGTTGGAGTAAATTGTGCAATTAACTTGTGAGACATATTTGTTAGAAAAAGATAGTCAGTCTAAGGTCTCGTAGATTTTGTACTTCTTTTGCTTAAAGATCGTTATTGTCCCAGTTTCATCACACTAAGCCACAAATTGTACTCGAGTTTCTGACTCCTTGCACATGAGAATTTCTCTCTCGTACCTCGTTACTCGTGAGTGTTTTAGAAAATTGAGTTGACCAAATCATTTATTAAATGGTACTCTAATAGTTCTTCACTTCAAAATTTGTCATGAATATTTGCTTGAGTTGTAGTGATTATGGAAATTTACGTGGAGGAAGAAACTTCGGTAGAGTCCTATTTGTAAGCATGTGTTAGGCCAGCACATCTTTACACTTAGGAATATATTGAAGATTATTTTTACACGTTGGATATTCATTATCTTCTACTCAAAAAAATTCATTTTATCTTCTTATTAAGGTGAGGTTCTGTAACCTGACCTTTCTAATAGGAAAATTCATTTTTGCTTCTTCCCTTACAACGGTCGTTGTCAGTTCTATTCATATATTGTGAGAGTCTAGTCACCCTTATGTGTTTAAGACCTATTCAGAGTATGTCGAGCGGACATTAGATAAAAGATACCTCTCTTATTTTGTCTCTGACATTTTCACAAATTTCGAGGACGAAATTTCTTTTTAGGGGGGTAGAATTGTAACACCCCGAATTTCTTGTTATTATTATTATTATTATTATTATTATTACTACTACGTCTTGTATTAATATGTGATTTTATTTATATAGATATGTGATTAATTATATTAATATGTGAGTATGAGTTCTAGAATGCTAATATAAAATAATGTGCATGATGATACATGATTATATTTAAATAGGATTTTGATATGTTAATGCGTGATTTGTTTATTTAAATATGTGTTCGTTTTATTAATTGTTATGATTTATAGATTTAGTGATTTTGATCCCTTAAGTGTGTTTGAATTATTGACAAGTGTTTACTTGGTATTTATGTGTATTCTTAATAAATATTAGTGATATATTATTCATTTATTTTATTTTTATAAAATATTGGTACTTGAAATATTAGTATTTTTGGGATTTTACTTTGTATAAAAGAGGTATTAAAATGAGTTTGTGGAGTTGAAATGTTTAAGTTTATATAAATATGACTTTCATGCTGAGTGCTATGCTGCATTCCTCCTTTCTTCTATTGCAGCCTACAACTTCTACTTCCTACACCACCTAGAACTGCCAGACGCACCCCCTGTGCCCAAATTTCAAATCCCTTTCTTCTTCTTCCTCGCAGATACTCACTGGCGCTGCTGAAGCATAAAACCCTAACCTCTCCAATCTCTCCTCCAATCTCTCTCGCAGTTCTCTCTCCCTCCTCCCATGGCAGCCTACCAGGCGCCACCCCTGGACCACCATGACGCGGCCAGACCACGGCCGCGCAGCCTCTCTTCTTCTCCCTCGTTTTCGGATCTCTCTCTCTCTATACACACATCGCCACCACCACCTGCAAACGTGATTCCGGCAGCCTTTCAGGCGCTGTTTTCCAACGATCAACCACCCCAACTCACCAAGAACGCATGCCAGGAACCACCGCGCGATGCATCCTTCTCTCACGTGCCCTCTCTCTCTAAACCCTCCATGGCTGAAACTTTGACCTCGAGTTCTGATCTCCACGTGCCGCTTTCGCAAAACCAACACCATAGCCGGAGTCCTCGTCGCTTGGGCTACACGAAGCACCCCTTGTTTCACGAAAACGGTGTCCGAGCGAAAACTCCGTCATGAGGATCGCCACCTTTGAAGTTCGACCGCCACCACGAGCGCCGTCGAGAAAACAGAGACCATATCTGCGATCCTCGTCATGAGAGCTTTACGGTTTGGTATATAGTTCGTTGTTACTGAAAAAGGTTGACAAAGTACTTGTTTTGCCTAGAGTCGCCACTTCGGTCTCACTCGACACTCGGTGATCGTACCAACGAACCGAGACTTGTTTTGGATTCATCGCCATGTTTCCTTCCACCTGTCTAGTCGAATCACAAGCGAAACACTTCAAAAATTGACCGCTTTTGTGTACGATTGGGTGAGCAAATTACCTTCGAACCGAGCTCAATCTCGTTACATTGCGATTTCATTATTTAAATTTATTTTTAACTTGTTGTATGTTCGATTTTGGTTGCCTGCAATGTTTGGATGCTCGGTGAGCACTGGCGGTGATTTCCGACAAGAACAAAGAGTAGAGATCGTTTCAGGAGCCGTGTAGCAGCTTATTGGCTTACTTGGAGTCATGATCGAGGAAAAGAATGATTGAAATAATTCTTTGGATCTATAAAGGTGAGTGTTTCCCTTGTTTGGGGTACCGGTGACCCTAAACGCCTTTTTGTGGTTTGTGTCGTTACCATTGTATGAGCAATGGTATGATTATGTGTTGTGACGTGATTCATGGTGTGTTTTTCATTGTAGGAGCAATGAAAATAATTGTATGAAGTGATTTGCGTAATTACGTTTAAATTAACATGCCAAATTTATTATAATTTTAGCTCTGCTTCAATATAATGAAATGATAACTGTGTTCTTGATAATGTACATTACGTGAACAAACTATTGGTTACGAGATGCTTGTTTGCTTGATTAAATTAATGAGATAAATTATTGGTTAATACTCATTGAATTCTTAGGTGATTGGTTGTGTAAGTATGCCTTGACATTGAGATGGTACCTTGTGCATATATGTCTTGTTGTGATCATGAAATTGAAGACCTTGAATGGTTATGGGAATGAATTGATAAGCTAGAGAGGATCATTAGTAATTTCCAAAGCTTTAGGATTTGTGTCGTGGTTGTTTCGGGGGTTCATTGAATTAGAAAAGGATTTAGCGTAAGAATTCACCGTCAGAAAATATGTCACCTAGGATGCTTAAGTTAAAGGATCAAAGATGGTATTTTATATATTCCTGGTGGGTTTGAGTAATATAGACTAATAGGTCTTTCGTTTGAGTCATTTAGAATTTAATTAGACTTGAGACTATCTTATGACTACTTTGTGACCTTGTGATTACTTTGCGGCAAGTCCACTTATGAGTGGCAATGACTTCGTGACAATCCTAGCCATATGGGCCATCATGGATTGATTTGAACCATTTTCTCCTAGCTATAAGTAGCCATCATGGAGTACGGGTCATTATGAACTTTGTGACAAGTCCACTCGCGTGTGGCCATGACAAGTCCAGCGACGAGTGGCAATTACCTTGTGACAATCCTAGCCATATGGGCCATCATGGATTGATTCACACCGGTGGAGTTCTGAGGATAAGTAGATAGATCGCATTCATACGGAGTAGAGTACTAGGATTTGCATAGTCCTACATTGATGATGAATCTATGTACCGTCGACCATACGCATGGGGTAGAGTATTATGAGTCTTGCATAGTCATGCTTTGAGTATGAGCTTACGTATTCATCGAGATTGATTGACTTTGTACTTGTGTTTAAGTGTTCTCGAAATGAATTGACCTTCTTGACCTCGTGCTTGTATAAATGGAAACTTTATGCTATTGGATTTAATGTGGTTTGGTTTATGTGCTAAATGACTCAAGTTGTTTTATAGTTTCATTATGCTTGCTGCTTGAATACTTGCCTCTTTTGCATGCGTTGCTTGTTAACTGTCGGGTGCGTGTGTGTGGGAACACTCGCTGAGATTTTTATCTCATTCCATTCCATTCATTTTTTTTCAGTTATTTGGCTTGGAGAACTGAAGATGGCTTTTAAATTGAATTTGGATGTTTAAAAGAGTATTTGTAATAAAGAATTCTTTGTATCAAGTTTATAAATATATTTTAGATTAAGTTGCAACATTTGTGTAATAATCGTATGAGTTTTGGATCGACGTGAAATCATTTTCAATGTGTACGATCTAGAAAATGTTTTATGAGACCAGATTCCCTAATCGATAATGGTTTTAACGTTTAAGGTTTGGACTTAGATAAATGAATAGAGTTTAGTAATTTCGGATTTTATCACAAAAATGATTCTCGCACGTGTCACGTTATTTATGAAATGATTTATGAACCTAGTTATTTTATTGAAAGAAGTATTTTAATCTTTACTCCTAAAATACTTAGTTTAAAAAAAAAAAAAAAGAAACCCGATTATTTTTACAGAGTACTTTGAAATCCTATTAGTTTATAATAGAATAAGCAATAGTTAATTAGGGTGTCACACTGCATGGTTCCCAAGTTTAGGTCTGTGGACACTGTGAGCAGTGACCACAAGTTCATTATGTGGAATTATGAGACCAAGGCCAAACTCAACATGCCAAGTCTCATTTTTGATCTTCCCTTATGGAAGGTTGCTCTCTGCTATCATGGACAATCAAGGCTTGATTCGACATCTGCAAGAGCTTAACACTGAAGAAGCTAGAGTTGCACTCAAAACCATGAGTGTACCAACTCTCTCCAGTGAGAACTTGAGGAGAATGAAGGTTTTATCTGAAGAAGTGATTACTGAGATACAAAAGGAAGAATAAGGTGGGAGAAAACTTGTAAGGAGGGGAAAGAGGAAGATGAGTGAAGTTACTATTGAGCCTACCAGAAGGGTAACTAGGAGCACTGACATCCACATTGCTGAGCCTACTCACTTGGTTCAAC
This sequence comes from Calophaca sinica, assembly GCA_037113605.1. Taxonomy (NCBI): domain Eukaryota; kingdom Viridiplantae; phylum Streptophyta; class Magnoliopsida; order Fabales; family Fabaceae; genus Calophaca; species Calophaca sinica. The sequence continues at coordinate 15,733,436 of CM073734.1, read as the reverse complement.
CAGTGAGACCTACATTCATGCCCTCAGTGATGCTAGAAGAAATTGAGGAGAAGAAAGTTAAGGTTAATGAGATGATAGCCAAGTGTAAAAAAGATAGCTATCAACATTACATACACCTCAAAGAAGAAAGGCTAAAGGGATAAGCCTTTGTTACTGCTACTGCTCCTCCTGTTGTTTCCTCCAACACTACTGCTACTGCAACAACCACTTTTGCTTCTGCAACCACCACCACCACTGTGTTCCTACTACTACTGTTGCTCCTGCCTCTTCAAAGTTGAAAAGGATAGTCAAATGGGTTGATCTCCCTACTGCCAAGAAAACCAAGGTACTAGATGATGTTGTACGCTTGTATGATTATGTTTATAATACTAGTAGTGCTACACCTGGTTCTTCTGAAACTCAACCTTCACAATCCTCAGAACCTATACCTTGAAACCCTATTCCTCCTCCCCAAATTCCTAAGTCTATTCCACAACCTTCTAAACCTATTCCCTCACCAAAACCTTCTCAATCCAAACCTTCTAAAAAACCCTCACCTTCTAAGAAACCCTCACCTCCTAAAATGCTTATACCTCCATCAAGCTCTAATTCTTCTTCATCTAATGACAATGAAGATGATCATATCCCACTAAGACCTAGGCAGATACCTCAACCCCAAGTTCAATTTTCTTATATTGAACCCATTTCAGTTGTTCACCCTACAACCTCCACTTCACCACCACCACCACCACCACCACAAACAACCAAAACACCTTCACCCAAATCTAAACCTACCACTTCTCCACCTCAATCCAAATCACCACCTAAATCAAAATCACCACCAAGACCTCCTTCACCTCCATTAACTCAACCTGACCTCAACATACCTTCACAACCCGAACCTTTCACTGAAACAGAACCTGAGTCTACTATCCAGGAACCCTTATCTCCTTCACCTGGCTCTAATACTATTTGTGAAGCACAACTCCTCTTTATCCTTCAACCTGTACCTGACTCCACTTTTCAACTTGCAATTCTTGTACCTTTTTCACCACAATTCCCTTCCCCACCCCATTCACCAATTTTGGCTGAACCAGAATCTACTGCAAAACCAATGGAAGAGGATGACCTAGTCATTACAGCTGCAATTGCCTCTGAGGTAGTTCAAGATCTTGATTCTAATGATGATGATGATTGCATAATTGACCCTCCAACCCTGCTTCTTCCTATAACCCCTGGCCCCATTGTTCAGATTGGTTGTGAGCCTCCTCCCAACCATCGGGAAGCAAGAATTGTGCCTGAACGCTATCCACACCTGATTGCTGGTTTTAAGTGTCTTAAGACTGAGAGATACCGTTAGTATCAAGACTGGAAAATCATTGAAAAAGAAAGAATAGATAAAGTTCTGTCTGCACAGGCTCAAGAGGACCTTCTTGCCAATTGGCAATTTTTTCATAACTGGTTTGAACAGCACAAAAAGGATCAACTTGAAAGGAATAGAAGATTAGTTGCTGCTTCTACTTGGAATGTGCCTCAAAGGAGAAGCACCCCTGCAGTTTAGGAACCTGAACCTGCTCCCATACTCCTACCTGCTCCACCTGCATCTATTCCTCCACCTCCACCTCCACCTGCTACAGAACCTGTTACTCCTCCTCCTGCTTCAACTGCTATGATTACTCGGCCATCTACCTCTACTTCTGGGTTTGCCTCTACATCAGCAAGTCGTTCTGTAGTTATTTCTCAGGAAGTCTTGGATCAGCTTGTTGAAGATAATAAGCTCTTCAAGAAGTATATGGAAACTACAAAGAAGCATTTAGAAGCTTCAGATAGGAAGCATGATGTTGTTACTGATATGCTACAGGCCATTCTAGGGGGTTGCCTAAGCCTTAGACAACCTTTAGGATTTTTACCATCTTGTTTTTAGCCTGTTATTTATCTTTCTTCAGTTAAATTTTTGTAATTTGGTACTTTTGATTAATGAAATCAATTTTTGGTTCTTACTGATTTAACTCTATCTTTCTCAAATACTATTTTGACTATGATGTTCTTTATTTATTCTTAACCTTTTTGTCTGATGACAAAAGGGGGAGATGAAAATATAGATATAGAGTAATTGATAAACCTGATGTATCAACCAAGTGTCATCATACATTGCATTTGTGCATTATTTACTCTGATACATTAACGTGGAATGAAGTATATGGTCTGAAAGATCTATCTGTTTATTTAGGCTCTGATACTTTATTTAAAATGCTCTAAAATGATACATTTATTTGATGTGATTTTACACTTAGAAAATATTTATATGTGCTTAATTCAGGGGGAGCCTCTGAAATTATTTTAAATAAATATTTTTCTAAAAGAAAATTGTTCATCAATATATGTATTTGTCATCATCAAAAAGGGGAAGATTGTTGGAATCAAGTGGATTAAAAAACAATGACCCTTAATTGTTTTGATGATAACAAATAGTTAATAGAACAATTTTTCCTCTGATGTGGTTGTTAGTGTGCAGTAAATCACTGTGTCATTTTCTTTTCTCTTCTCTTTACTTACATACTGCCTTATTTTATTAAAGAGTTGTTTTGAAAATGTTTTCATAAACACACAAGTTTAAGAAAAGATTTCTAAAACCCAATTCAAACCCCCATTTTGTTGTGATTTTGTCACGTTCATTAGCTGGTCTATATCCCTTAATTACTTATTGATCAACTTCTTTCGAATGGAATATTCAAGCCCTACCGTTGTCATTTGGACAAGCTTATGCACTGGAACGTTAGTAAGGTACCTAGCTTTCATTTGGAAGAATCTATTCAAGTAGTCATCAGTAGACTCATTTGTGAGTCTCTTGATACATGCCAGATCCATCAAGTTTATTCTAGCTTCACCTCTAAAGAATTGCTGGTGAAAAGCTGCTTCTAATTGATCCCAACAGTAAATCAAGTTAGGAGGAAGTGTAGTGAACTAGGTGAATGCGTTTTTGGTTAAGGAACTCGGAAAGTGTTTCATTTTCAACTCCTCACTATTGGATAAATCCCCACACTCTATGATGTATCTAGCCACTTGTTCAATAGTGAATTCTCCAGTATCCCTTGCGAACTTAATTAGTTTTGGCACTTTCTAACTGCTAAGAAATTCCGTCTGGAGCATATGCTCAGGAAATGCTAACACAAAATGAGGGCGATTCACATATCCCATGTCAAAGCCATGCCTGTTTAAGGCCTGCTCAACGAGAGCTTCAAATGGTGCCCCCCATTATAGTGCCTAATGCTCTACAAGATGGTCTGCATTTTGGTTTCTCTACAACATTATGGGGTTCCTATCAAGGGCGTGATGCAAAGGGACGCCACCCCCAGGTTGTGCTCGTGGATTAATGCACAATTAAGGCTTTGCACCACTCGAACCGATGGTTCTGCATTACCACCTGATGCACTATGGGGTCATCTGGTACCCCAAAAGCGTAGGCAATCCTGCTTATCTGTCGAGCCAGTGTTTGATAATTCTGATTAGTATTCTCTAGCACCGGATTAAAAATCATAGAGTGTTGTTGAGTAATCATATGAACTATTTTGTGGTTACTATTATCCACCTGCTGTCTCACCAATTGTAAGGCATTATTGATGACGGAGATAACAGGAGCATGATCCTAATTATCAACCTGGCCAAACATAGGCAGTGGAACTTTCTGTCCACTCCACTAAGTTGGACCATAACTATGAACTCCATGATTTCCTACTAACGGTATCGTAGTCGACACTGTCGAAAATACTGGATTATTGTAGTCCACGTGCGACCCACCTCCTCCATGAGGCATGAAATGAAGCACACTTTGGCCTGGGAATAATCCCAATGGCATGCCATATAGTCGTGCGAAGGGATCAGGCAATAAGGCCCTGGGTTCACATTTGGTGGTGGCATGACTTGACTAACTACCGGACCACTTGCTGGCACCGAATTGAGGGACTGGTCATGAGAGCAGAACGATGCAGGTTGGCTATCATTGTCACTGCTAGTCTTGCTCACAGTTTGGCCATCCCTCGGTGGAGGTCGCGACGAATCTGGTGAGTTAACCACCTCTTTGTTCTTTTCGGAATTGGCCATACTTTTAGTTTACCCAGTACGCAATTGCGTGTGTGTTTTTTGGAATAAACTTAGCACCAACTAACTTTATCTGGGTCCCATCGGTCATGCTAATTTGTTTAGAACAAATTTTGATTCGAAGAACACAGGTGAGCGTTGAACCAAATTTTTTAAATGGTCAGGTCCCAACTGACAGGCTTACGGGCCCAAGTTCGATTCCGTATCGAAAACTAAGAAAAACAAGTATGAGTCGAATGTATAAGAAAGAAAAATGTAACTTTGAATACAAATAAATTATAACAGTAAATGGAAACAAACAAGTTTATACAAAAAGAGGGGAAATAAATTGCGAACAGCTCTTGTAACAATGCAACGTGCTCGATTGTGAAATTAGAAAAGGAAACTAAAGCTAAATACTGAAATTAAATCTAACTAGTGGCAGAGGCGATAATTTTGTTCATTACTTTCTGTGTAGCCATGACCTTGTGTGAGCGGATGTGTTAGGCATTTTTAGGAATTTGTGTGATGTTTGCACTGTTCTGTCCGTTTCTTCTCTGATATTCAAGACTCCTATTTTATAGCCAATCACCTATCCCCAAGCCACTTGCTCTAGTAACCACTCCGTTATGCGTCTCCCACTACCATGATGCCATCGTGGCTTCTAAAACCACCCACTACTCTGATTGCTGCCTTGGTTAACTGCCTTTGTAACACCCGATTTTCGTCTTATTATTATTATTATTATTATTATTATTATTATTATTATTATTAATCATACCTCATATATGGATATGTGATTAATTATATTAATATGTGAGTATGAGTTCTTGTATGCTACTATAGAATATTGTGCGTGATAATATTTGATTATGTTTGAATATGTGTTTAATATGTTAGTGTATGATTTGTTCATTTAAAAATATGTTGCTTTAGTAAGTAGTATATTAGTATGAAATATTATTATTTTATTATTTTAATTTTTATCAAATATTAGTCTTGAATTTATTATAAATATTTTAGAATAATTGTTTTATTTTATAAGAGTGTGGAAATGTTTTTTTTAGAGTTAAAAAGGTTTTAATTTATAAATAGAAGAAAAATTGGGCTTGGATTGAACAAGGCCTTGTGACCACGTTTCTCTCCAGTGTCAAGCCCTTGTTCCGCTTCTTAAACTACTGTTCATCGTCCCTGCGAGAAAGGAATTCATGCACAGTCTAAAAATGCAAAACCCTTATTCCTTTTCTTTTCTCTTCGATTTCTCTCACATTAAGCCATTAAAATTACCAAACTTCATATTTGTATACAAAATTATCCTCCGGTTTCATTTATTGTCTTATCTCGGCTATTTGAGCTGAAACCGTGCCGTATTTTCACATGGGACGGACTGTATTTTTGCGATTCCAGCCACCATAGTCGTTGTTTGGAAAAATAGACGTCATTTTTAGATTCCTCGCGTCAAAACCTTCGAAAACCACTACTCTTTTTCTCGTTTTGGTGAAGTTGACGTCAGACCCCTTATAACCTCGTTTTCTCGGTAAGGCTTTTTTGGTCACTCTTTTTGCTTCTTTTTTATTTTGTTTCAGCCTTAAAAATTCCAAAAAAATATATTACGCTAATTAGTATATTTTTCCAGCCGCATTTCACTCAGGTAAATATTACTCCGTGCTCGTTGGTGCCCAAATTGTTGTTGCAGGCAAATTTTCTTTGCCTTTGTTAATACTGCAAACTTCTTCATTGAGGTAAGGGGGTAGATGTATACAAGATTAGTGGGCTTATGGATATAATTAGACAATAGGGACGTCCCATGGTCCCTAGACTTGGCGCAATTGTGCAAGATAAGTACCATTGCCATTGTGATAGGAAAACTTGATATTAATCTCTGTCATAATGCTTATGTTAATTGAGTTTGTCTTGAAATGTGCTGTTTGAGTTAATGTGATGATGATATGTCAAGTATGCAAAGTGTGATGTTGACTGCCTTTATTCGTAGGTGTTAATTTGTGGTCGGTATGTTGTCTTATGACTTGTGTTAAGTGTTGTTTAGCATTGATAGCTTGATATGTGTAGAAGTTTTATGATGTATGAATGGTCTCACTTGGGTTAATAAGTGTAGGAAGTGATTTTGTAGAAATTGTGAATGATAGGCTAAGAATGAATTATGCAGAATTTTGATAAGGAAAGACTAGTATTTTTAATGGTTACGTTATGATCAATAGAGTCTTAGAATTTAAGAATGATGATGATCTTTATGTGGTAGAAGTTTGAGTGGTTAGGAGCATGGTTGAGCATAGTTGACAACTTAATAGTTATGCAGAAAAATTATGCAGAAAAATAACTAAGTCTGGAATTGTTTTAGCAAAGTCTCACTAATTGAAATTGTAAATTCAAGATATAATAAGTATTGACCCAAACTCTTTTGGATAGTGTCCTATAATTTTAGGGGAGTAGTTCGGTACGTCCGGTCAAATTAAGTAAGTTGAAACACTTGAGTTAAGAGTTGGAAATTAAGTTAAGCTAGCTTAAACTTAGTGTTGTGAGGTAGGTTGATAACTTGGACTTGTTCCAAGATTGGGAGAAACTTGTCTGTTTATTGACGTGTAGTACCTTGTTAACGTTGTTGTGGTCGGTCACTTGATGAGATGGTCGGTGAGTTGATAAGTTGTAGCCGACCGCTTGATGAGATAGTTGGTGAGTTGTTAAGTTGTTGTTGTTGTTGTTAGACACTTGTTTGGTTTATATTCATGCATCATATGTGTCTCGTTAAGTTAACGTTATTGGGGGTGAGCAACGATGATGCGATATAGTATCGGCCATGATGGGCAAGGTACCCGGCTTTGGGGGTCATCGGGTAGGAGTGTCTTATATAAAGACGGTGGATTGCTACCACAGCTGGGGCTTGACCAATAAATATACCAGTTACCCTGACTAGACACTATTCGTACTCAAGAGTGATGGTGTTTCCTCAATCGCTCATCTGAGTTGTTATGGATCCACACGTTCGGTGAAGTAGCCGTTATCTAGGATTGCATAGGTACTCTTTTTTTTTTTAATGAAGGAAAGGAGCCTCGTTAAAACCTTCTGATGCAAAACCCTCCTTAAGAAAAAAACATCTAGAAGGAAAAAGAGTACTCCCCGCTGTTTTTATTAAAAAAGGGAAAAAAAATAACAAAAGGTGCTTAGGGGGACTAGGCCAAAACCCAAGACCGGAGCGAAAATGCAAACAATACAATCCAGAAGGACATCATTGAATCTAGGGAACGACAACATAGCCCAAAAGAGACTAGGAGAATCTATAATAAGGTAAGCTATTTCTATTTCTAAAAAAGTCATCTGAGATAAAGGTCAATATAGTATTCCACAAAACAGTACCGTTGACATGAGTTCCATGAGAGGAAAGCTTGTCAGCATAAGAGTTTCCTTCTCTGTATATGTAGGAGAAAATGAAAGTCATATGTCTAGTAAGAGCAATACAGTTGGACCACCTGTTTTTGAGCTTCCAAGGCACAATAGAACTGTTTCTAAAGGCAACAATAACTAACTGGGAGTTACACTCTAACCATAAACGACACCAACTGTAACGCGCGTTTTTTTTATGCGTTAATTAGCGTTATCTATTATATTTTGTCGTATTTATGCTATAATAAAGCAGCTTCTTGTTCTTTAAGGAAGTGTATGAATTAAATCAAGATCAAATTAAATTTGAGAGTTAATATTTTATATTAATCCACGATTGGAAAATCGTCGAAAAATTCTAACAAAGTTTCGACGCGTTTCGAATCGCCGGGCGGTTTCGCCGCAGATAAAATTCTAAATGAACTCCGATTTCGATGAAAATCGAATCGTAACTTCTTGTGACTATTCTTGAGTGATTATTGTGATTTTTATTATTTATAATTAAATATTTTCACGCGATGAATTAATTTCTCGTTAAATTAATTTTTGCGAGTTTATCGGTAACGCGGTATTTCGTCGCCGTGTTTTAAACAACCCCTAGACTCTAGAATTAGTGGGTAACCATGAGAGATGTGAAATTAGGTGGGTAAGACTAGAGGTTATGGTTAGGTGATAGGTGTCATATTATGTGTGATTATTTCAAAAAAAATTAAAGTTACTTTTTACCTAATGTGAATTATTATTATTATTATTATTATTGATGACTCATTTATTTAAGTGTATATAAGGTAAACCACCCCCATTTTTTTCAGCACCCTTCACGCCTCCCCCACCTTCCCCCTTCATCTTCATCTTTTTTTTTTTTCTTCTTCAAGAGTTCCATGGGTTCCAAGCTTCCATAGCTCCTAGCTTCCAATTCCTTGAGTTTTTGAGTTAACTTCCTTCATCAAAGTTCTTTCAAATCATCTCCTCTACTTAGACCTCCATTTTGATCATCATCCAAGTAAGAAAACTAAATTTTTTCTTCTGTTTTGGCTGCTGAAAATCGTGATGTTCACCCCCCATTTTCTACTTTGATTTTGCTTCCAAATCTTGCCATATTGCTAGGTTATGTTCTCTACTATATTACCTATATTTCTAACCATGCAAATGAGCTTGAAATCAGAATTTTTTCAACCCTTTTGAGCCCTAAAATCAGCGCCAACAGCCCCATTATTAAGTTGATCTAGTTGTGGTTTTTAATGATAATTAATTGATGATTGTGTGGTTGTTTGATGTTATTGATGATGAATATGAGGAGATGAACACATTTAATCTCTCTTTGGTACATAAGGGTGAAAACCCTAGGTATAAGGAAGAGGGTTATATTGTGATCCTTTTCAAATCTTGTAATTAATGGTTTATAGGTGTTATTGGTTTGGGTGTGTTAATGTTTTAAGTTGTAGTTTAAATTAAATAGTTGTAACATGGTAGTTTAGTTATATTTTTAATTCTAAAACCATGTTAATTTGTAGCTATGATGCTTGGTTATGTAATGGATGGTTTATCAAGGGTTTAGAAGTATTTTTAAGGTTGTTAGAAATTATTTGCATGAATTAGTATGAAAACTTGGGTTATGGAGGACTAGACATGGTTATTGATTTTGATGAAATGACTTTTATATTGATAAAAAAATGAGTTAGCCTTGAGTCTTTAAATTTTTGGAAAAGAAATTTTAGAAAAAAAACCTTTGTTTTGATTAGCTTTTAGTTCATGACTTAACTATGTAAGATTTTGGGTGATTGCCTAGTTGTTTTGAAAATGCTTTGAAAACTAATTATGGAAACTTAGTTAACTTGGAGTTGTGATTTGTGATTGATGGGTTGTAGTAGAAATTCTAGGAGTATGAATGTTTGTAACATGTTTAAGGTAATTTTAAAGTTGTTGAAATAGATATGCATGGATTAGGTCAAGAGTTAGTTTATGTTTTGAGAAAAAATTGGTTTCTTAAGGACTAGAATAACATGTAGGAATGGATCATTTGATTCTTGTAATTATTGACACGATGATGTCATGGTTTAATTGTTAAAGGATTTTTAGAATTTGACAAATTGATTGAATTCTTGTTTTTGGAACTAATTTTTGTAAGTGGCCTATAAAGCTTTATGAACTAGTTTTGAAAATAAATTGTTTTAAAAGAAAGGCTAAGGAAATGGTATTTCATTGTTGTAGTAGTTGTTTTAGAAACAAGCTTTGAAAGAGCATGAGTATGTTTTAAATATGGGTTGTCGTCTTAATATTTGTAACATGTTGAAGTGAATAATTGATTATGTGTTATGTTTAGAAACTTTAAGAAAAAGGTTTCTTTAAAGAGTTAACATTCTTTTCAGTAAAAGTGTTACGTAGTAGTTGATTTTTCAAGAAAAGTGGTTTTTGATTCAAATTTCTTAATTGTTTACTAGTAGTTAGAAATAAATTGTTGTGGATGCTTGGTTAGAAAAAGGGTTAAGTTTGAGTGCCTTAGATTGTAGAACTAAGTTTTTAGAATCTCGCTAAGTTGTTCTATGTGTTAGGCTCGAGTAACCCGAGACAGTGCGGTGCGGAGATCGAGAAGCACGTGGACACGTAGCCTGGAGTTCGGTAAGGGTGCTTCATATTTATAATTATTGTTATACGTCCTTGTGTAAGGGACAAATTTTGACGTGAATTTAATTTCAAGCATTTACGCGAAGAAGTCTGAGAACCTAAGGGTTCGAAGTGAGGGTCTTGTACCCCTTCGCTTATTTATTTTTATATGCTGATTATTTTAGTGGGCTTGTCTGCAAGTGGTTGGTAGCTGTCCCCAACCCCCCACACTTGTTTGTTCCTCTCTGTGAACTCCATAGAGTTGCAGAGGGATGAATTCTATGAGTTGGTTGTTGTCGGTCGTTATTGAGCTGTGAATTGTTTGTGCTGTTTGTATCGTTGAATTGCGTTTCTTTATGCAAACTGCTTTTATTGCTTGAATGGTTGAATTGCGTTTCTTCATATTAAGCATGCTCTTATTATTTGATATGCGGTCGAATAATCTTGCGTATAGCTCTTGAATTATCGTGTGCGGTGAATTGTTCGTTGAAGTGTGAGAGCTTAGTCGTGTCGTTGGGAGTTGTCGCGTTTTGTGGTAACTCTGATCTGGATAGTGTCGGAATGGGGATTCAGTATCGTTGTTAGCCTGTAGTGGGACGATCCCGGACCTGAATACTGTCGGAATGGAGATTCAGTGTCATCAGAGTTTTAGACCTGAATAGTGCCGGAATGGAGATTCAGTGTCGTCTGAGTGTCCTCGATCTGAATAGTGCCGGAATGGAGATTCAGTGTCGTCGGGACGATTCTCGATCTGAATAGTGCCGGAATGGAGATTCAGCATCGTTGATAAACCGAAAGTTGTGGAGTTTCGTGGCGTCAGGAAACCTGAGCTGAATGTCCTAGGGTGAGCGGAGAGCCCAAAGCTACGGCTGGCGTTCAGTGGATGGATCGGCGTTATTTCTGGAATTGTCGAGAGTGTCTTGCGGGTGTGTTTGAGTTGCGTTTTGAGAGATTGTGCATCTTGTGGTTTGCTTTATGAATTGCTATTTTTATGATTAATTGAGAAGTTGACCCTTTCCCGTGGTGCCTTCAACCAAAGATGGTTACCCAGGCAATGGAGTGGACACGAGGGACCCGATGGTGGACAATGATGGGGAGGACTTCTTCGAGGATCCGGGTGATGTCTTTTATTTGTCATGATGGACCGATGCGCGTTTATGATTATCTGACAGTGTATGTTACTTTTGGATGACTGTAGCTTATGTCTTTTGTGTACAGTGAGTTGGTGACCAGTTGGGCCGGGTGATGTTTTGTTGTCACAGGGTAGACTGGTGGTTTCACTTTTGGAGCAGCCCCCTGCGTGGGTGTCTGCCGGGAGTACCCCCAGGGTATGGTTTCTCTCTCGAGAGTCTTCATACCATAGGTGTATTTCTTTGCACATTTTCTACTCTGTTATTTTGCGCATACTGTATATATATGACTTATGTATTGATGCATGTATGCTTTATCAGCATTTGAGTCTTGTGTCCTAGTTACACCATGTTTCGAAACGTTGTAAGTACTCTGTGTGTGCTTTACGGACACTATTGTTTAAAAAAAAAGAAGATAATACCGCATTTTTCTAAAGGTCACAAGAGTACCGTTTTTAAAAACACGTCACATATAGGCTTCTTTTGGTTTCGTAGCGATCTGGAAACGGGTCGTTACACCAACCCCTTTTAAAGGCAATCTCAATAGCAATCATTACACCAAAATGTTCTGCCTGAGAGCATTACAAATACCAAGGTTAGCAGAAAAGCAGCCAAGAACAGCAGCATTAGACCCTCTGAAAATACCCCCACAGGAGGTCGGGCCTAGACAACCCTTAGCTGCCCCATCCGTGTTGCATTTAATCATATGATAGCTGGGAGGTTTCCAGATAACTTCTTTGATATTCTGACCACTATCAGAACGACCCTCCACTTTAAAAGCCTTCAAAATTGTAAACTCCGAGATAGAAGAAGACATTTTCCCTGGCTAGAATTCCCAGCAAGAGAGACATTACTCAAGATCAAATTAATGGCCGATTGAGGGGGAATGAGCTTATTTTCAAACCGCAGTTTATTTCTACAATGTCAAATGGTCCAGTAAATATTGATAATAGAAGCAATAACAACATCCAAAACTTGAGACATCCAACCTTTATTAAGAACCGAACTAAGCCAATTCCAGAGGTAAGAAGCAAAAGGGCAATCCAAAAACAAGTGGCGGGAAGTTTCAACAGAAGTCCCACAAAGAAAGCAAGCAGAAACCACAATTATACCTCTATTCTCCAGGTGGTCATCAGTAGGGATTTTATCATGAAGAAGTCTCCAAAGAACAAAGGATTTAGAGGGGGGAACACAATTTCTCCAAATTTATTTAGCCCAAGGAGCATGTTGACCTAGAGGCTTATGAAACAAGAAAGCATCCTTAGAAGTTAAAATACCAGAGTCATTAGCACCCCAAAGTAAGGCATCCAACCCATGATTAGTAGGAATAACAATCCCCTTGATCTGGGCCAAGATATTAGGAAAGTGAGAATAGATATCAGCAGGGATGCACCAGGAGCCATTATGAATGAAGTCACTAACCTTAGCCTTGAACCTATGATGCAGTGAAGGATGAATTCCCATAATATCAACTATGGGTCTAGATAACCAAGTATTCGTCCAAAAGTTGATGTTAGAACCATCTCCAAGATGCCAGATAGCATTATCAACAATAACGGGCAGGTTAGATTTGATACCATACCAAATAGAGGAGGAGACATGGTACATAACTGGGGAGTTATTCTTGATAACTTGGGCTCTCAGGAAGTTGACCCATTGTAAGTCAGAGGTCCTGAACTCCCAGTACAGCTTAAGCAAACCCGCTTGGTTAATAGAGCTTATAGGACGGACCCCCAAACCTCCTTCAAGAGTAGGAGTGCAAACTTTCTTCCAAGCAACAGTGACATATTTCCAAGAAGAAACATCCCTAAACTAAATAAAATTCCTAATCCACTGATCCAAAGAGGTGAGGATATTTTTAAGCCAAGCATAAATATGAAAGCTTAAACCAGCATGCCAAGAATGATTGACTTCACTAATTGAACCCTTCCCATAGTAGACAGCAGAGAGCCTTTCCAAGAAGATAATTTGTCCTTAATACGATCAGCAATAGGAAGCAGATGAGCATGCTTTGGAGAGCCCTGAAAGAGAGGAACACCTAGATAGGTGAAGGGGAGAGAGCCAGCAGAGAACCCCAACAAACTAAAAATAAGCCTCAGGTGAGGCTGAGAGATGCTGCAAGAATAGAATTTAGATTTATCTGAACTAATAACCTGCCCAAAAATGGCCTCATAATCCTAAAAAAGATTCAACAAATTAATAATATTCCTTTTGGTGGCCCGGCAAAAAATCATAACATCATCAGCATAGAGCACATGACTAGGCACCCTGTAGTTCCTAGGGCCAGATATTAACTGTAAATTATCATTTTCAATAAGCTTGGAAATGCCCCTACTAAGCATATCCTCAGCAATACAAAATAGAAGAGGAGATAAAGGATCGCCCTGACGAACACCCCTTTTGCAACTAAAGAAACCAGCAGGATGACCATTAATAGAAATAGATAGCTTGGCCGAATGCAGAATTAAGTTAATCCAACCACAGAATTTGTCACTGAAACCAAAAGCACGGAGAACCTGGATCAAGAATTTCCAATCAATAGTATCAAAGGCTTTTTTGATGTCAATCTTCAAAGCAATTTGACCACAAAAGGATCTATTCTTAAGAAGATTAATAGCTTCGGAGGCAGTGCAAATACAATCAGAGATATTCCTTTCCTTTATGAAACCACGCTGATTCTGAGAAATAATTTTAGTTGCCACTACCGCAAGCCTGTCTGCAATAACTTTAGTGATGATTTTAAATTGAAAGTTAGCTAAAACGATAGGCCAAAACTGATCTAACCGCTCCGCCACAGCCACCTTAGGAATCAGAACAACAAGATTAGAGTTCAAATTGGAAAGCAACCAACCCTGCCTAAAAAACTGGAGAACAGTAGAATAAACACCATTAGAAACAATATCCCAATAAGTGTGATAAAAATGACCATCATACCCATCAGGACCAGGAGCATTGTCCCCCACTTAGAGAGAAAACAACCTGCTTCACTTCCTCAAAGGAAGGCACTCTAGTGAGCATGTCATTATCATCATCAGTCACAGAATTAGGAATAACACTATCAATTAAGCCACTGGACTGACAAGAATTCTCAGTAGCAAAAAGATTACTGTAGTAATTAACAATGTGCGCTTCAATGTCAGAACGGTCTGTGGGGAGAGCATCACCAGTTTTAATAACTGAGATTTGATTGGTGACACTTTTAATTTTGGCTATTCTATAGAAGAATGTCGTATTTCTATCACCATGCAAATGCCAATTTAAACGAGGTTTTTCCCGCCAAAAATCTTCTTCATAATTCAAAGCCTCCTGCAATTTAAATTGAGCAGCCTTCTCTTGAAAAAATAAATCATCAGAACCACCTGAGTTGCTAATATTGGCTTGCAACACATCTAACTCAGCCATAGCATTGGAAACATTTAAATGAACATTGCCAAACTCATCTTTATTCTAGGCCTTAAGTTTAGATTTCAAAATTTTCAATTTCTGAGATAGGACAAACATGGGACAGCCAGTCACCTCAGTTTTCCAAGCATCTTTAATGACATTAATACAATTCTGATGTCTAGACCACATTTGCATAAATTTGAAAGAAGAAGCAAAGTTTCTATCCGACTTCTTCACACTAAGAAGGATAGGGAAGTGATCAGATTAATCCCTAGTAAGAGTGCAACAATCAATGCTACTCCTAGCATCCACCCAAGCATTATTACAAAAAGCTCTATCAAGTCTCTTAGCAACATAAGAACTACCCAACCTACCGTTAGACCAAGTAAATTGAGATCCTCGAGTAGGCAAATGAACTAAGTGATCTAAGTCAGTCCAAGCTCTAAATTCATCACAAGTTATTTGAGAAGACATAACTTGTATTAAAACATGATACTCATGAGATCCCAAAACAGTATTAAAATCCCCAAGCAAACACCAAGGACCAGTGTGAGCAATCTGAACATCATGCAGCTCAGCCCAAAGCTATCTTCTCAGGACATAAGACGTAGAGGCATAAACAGCAACAACATTTAAAATCATACCAGCATGGTTGAGAGAGAAACAGACATGTTGCCTAGCCTTTACGACAGGAGAGTAATTATTCAAACAAAAGCACCATAAATTAGAGACTAAATTACCTCTACCATTTTCAGCAAAAAACTTCATGTTAATGGAGCGGAAAAAACCAGTTGGAACCTAATGGAAAGAGATCCAGGGTTCAGCAATAATCAAAATATCTGGCTTGTGCATATTACACAAGTTTTTAGAGCCAATCTAGTGTATGGGTTTCCAATACCCCTGACGTTCCAGTTTATCAACTTTAACATTTAGAAGAATGATTGAGACCACCCTTTGAATGGGTTCTATAACCGACAATATGCTAAATCTGAAGCTATTTCTTTCGCATCTTTTTTTTCTGAGATTTGAACAGCACCTCAGTGAAAGTTGCTGCAGCATCACTTGCAGCATCAGCAGCCTGTTGAGTTGCACTCGATTCAGCCAAATATTTGGAAGCATCAGGTTCAGACACATTAGAGTAGCTTTCTACAATAAAATCAGGCTCACTATCAGAGGAATCCTCAACCGAATCATCCCAAAGACGACTTGCAATCTTTATATCATGGACCACAACTGTATTGCAATGATCTAGAGGGGCTGCAATGACATTCTCAGCCATGGTATCCTCGATGGATTAGAAGGAATCTGTAACGATAGAGCCAAGCTCAACTGAGACCAAATGGGAAGCACTAGGAGAGTGTAAATTCGTTGTTTCACATAAACTGTCATTACTGGCAGCTGTGAAATTGGACGGAAGCTGTTGCATATGATCTTTAGATTTTTCCTGCGTCACCTGACCTGCAACAGGAGCATTAAAGTTATTTAAATTGGAATCATTCCTTACCTGATCATGAACCATTCCATTCTCATCAATGTAACATATGAGAGGGTTGATAATTTGAGCATACCATGGTATGTTGTTGACCCCTTTGAATGCATGAGGATTCTCCACGAGTTGAATAGAGGCCTCCTGAGGAATTCCAGTCGAGGTGCCTGGTGCAAAATCATTGTTTGCAAGATGCTCTTGAGTCGGCAATGCTGTTTCCTTGCCCTTAGCAGACATGTGAGCATCCTCATGCTCGGGAGCAACCTCAGCATCATGCTTTGGAGCGAATTGGACAATGTTCTTCTTATGAGGCATCTTTTGTTCTCTAGTTTTCTTTGGCATCACCAAGTGTTTGCAATTATCCAATGTGTGGTTGATCACTTGGCAAGAGGTGCAGAAAGGAGGGAGTCTCTCATACTCCACCTGCACATAAAATGCATAACCATCACGCTCCACCATTAGCCATTCCTGTAGAGAAGAATTTAGATCCACATCAATGAGGACCCGAGCAAAGTGTCCCATAGTGCGCCGCCTGGTAGCTTCATCAGTAGCCAAAGGAACACCAACAGCACCAGCTATCTCAAAGAGGATCTTGGGTCTCCAATATTTCCTTGAGAGGCCAGAAATACGTATCCAAGTTTGAACACTGGTTTAGCGAATCAATTTAGGATTCAAATTAGGTTTCCAGGCAAAATTCCGCAACACACCAGGTTGTAGATTCCATGACCCAATTGATCAAACAGTTCGCAAATCATCCAAAGAAGTAAACTCGAATTCGTAATAACCTTTCCCTAGAGAGATCATCAACCAAGCAGCACTTGTTCTCCAAAATCTTCATGATATATGATCGCAGATCTTCTAGGCGAGTAGGAATCGAACCCCCAAGAATCACGTTCTTGTAACTCCCCAAACCTGCAGCATACTTTTCTTGCGAAATCTTGATGTCAAGGTCATACCCTTTCCAACATGATTTTGGCAGGAGGCTAGGAGGGATAGCACACGAGTTATTGAGCGCTTGAGTGAAAGACTTCATCGTCGGAGAGAGTGACACCACGGAGACGCCATTTGCATTGCCTGGTTCGACGTTGGCCAGAAGAGGCTGAGTAGGAGGGGGGCAGAAACAAGCCCATATGCAAATTGGCTTGGAAGCCATTAAAGCCATGCAAGCCGAAGAGATCAACGCTATGCAGGGTGCAACGTCTCTCTTGTACTGACGGCGGAGATGGGTGTGCCGGACTGCCGAGAGGGTGCGTCATAGTCGGAGGAGATGAGGGTGGTCGGAGACAACGTCGCACTTACGCCGGAAGGCCGCCGACCATGATGATCAGGGAGGTAAATGGCGACAACATATGCAAACCCTAGCAGAGGCTAAGGTCAACGAGGGTCAATGAGTTTCTTCTTCCCCTAATAAAACTAATAATATCAATATTATTTCAAAAATTGCGAGTCAGAATCTCGTAAAGACGCAGAACCATCTGATCAGTGCATTTTAATGCACTCTTTATAGCTTTGCATTTAGTGTTTTTGATTGTGTTCTGTACCTAATATCTAAGTCTTAGCACATTTCTAGACTTTGGGTCTTAATTGAGCAGTATAGTAAATTATTGATTAACTTTTGTGTTTACTGCATATTGACCCCTGTCCACTCTGCAGGCCATAACTTTGGCTACAGTTATCGGATTGAGGCGTCCGAGCATGCGTTGGAAAGCTAAGGAACAGAGCTACAATTCTTCTGTTGGGGTCGAAACCCAACTCTATTGTCTTTAATGCCAAAACTGCGAATTACGGACGCAGTAAAATGTAAAACCGGTTTTGGGCCTAATTTTGGTCGTTTATCGGGCTTTTATCTTATAACCCGTTAAGGGATTTAGGTTGTTCTTTGAGCTGAGACTTTAAAAGGACTAATCAGCCGTTTTATCCTATCTTACGTTTTATTTTTACAAAACTGTTGTGCCCTAGCCGTCATGGAAGCCTAAGCTCCTAAGTTGATTCATCGGTGAAAGGTTGTCGTTACAGATTTTGAGGTTCGGTGCCTAATGTTTAATACAATTTCGTTTTAATTTCTTTAATTCCATCTCTATCAATTTTGAATTTGGTTTGAATGTATGCAATTTATTCAGTTCATTTGCTGCTTAGTTAATTGTTCTGCCTTCATTGTGGAATGCGATTCAGTTGTGTATGAACGCTTGATTATATGCATCTGTTTCGTAACTTTTATTATTTCGAATTAGTTGACTGCTTAAATTAATTGATTCAAGTAGAAATTGATAAAGGGTTGATTAGAATTCTGTTATGATATTGGTTGCATTTTAAGACGGCGCTTGTCCGCTCCCGTGACCGATTGAACCTGCTGTTTTGGCGCTTGCTTGAAACGGTGTGAATTCGTATAAACTGATTAACGCTTGTTTAGTTAGCTTATGTCAACTGTGAATTTGAAATTGAATGAATTGTTGTTATTTAGAACCTGTGATAAATCCAAGACGAGCACCCGGAAACCGGTGAATCAATTGTCTCTCTAATCTGATAATTCTCTCAACAGAAACTGTTTTCACAAAACCCCCCTTTTCGTTATTGTTGATTTTTATACCTCCTGAATTTGGTAATTTTGGTGTTAGAGGTTCTCGTGAGACGACCAAGGTCTCTTGCCTTGAATACTATAAGTAAATCTTTTAATTATTTTGACCCGTGTACGACCGCTGATCACCATCCAAGGTATTAAAGTAGACACGAAGAAGATCAACTTCGTGATACTCCGAAATAGCTAGCAAAAGCAAAGACACCAATAAAGATCGCACACAACGATGATATCAAAATAACAAGACTCACTGAATGATCCTCCGTTCAGGAACAAGACATGTGTCCCAATTCATTTAATAGTAATCCACCATCATTAGAGCTCCAACATAGGTACTCGTCAAGTCGTGCATTCATGTTATATGTCGATTAAGTTAACGTGTTGTATGTGCATTGCTTAAGCTATATCCTCTGTCATTTCATGCTATGATTGTATATGATATCTAACCCTTTTTTTGTTGTGGCTACTCATACACTATTGTGTATGTTTAGACGATAAGATTGTAGGTGAGGATGACGACGTGGCTGAGAAGTGATCCATGTACGCGGTCACCGTAGACAAGGATTTCCGTTGTTTTAGTTATTGTTGTTGTTATTTCTGATGTATATGCTTAGGGTCAGCTCTGAGACGTTGTGACATCAGGGTGTTTTTATCATTTGAATTTTTACTTGTAATTGTTGTTTGATTATTTTCGCAAGTTTGTAAGAGCGTGATGACTCTACCTTTATTTATGAAAATTTTATTTGATTGTATTTTCCAGCAATTGCATTTCTTTTTGTTTATTTCTTTAATTATAGCATGCGGGGTAGAGGGTGTCACAGCCTTCATCATTATCCTTTCCTTGCTCAGCAATCTTTTGGCGCCTTCTAGAAACCTCATTCTCAACCATCCGATCTCAATCCGTGTCTTCGACTTGTATCCTTTTGATTACACATCTTCAATCACTCTACGTCATTTGGTTTACTTCGATTGGTCACAACGTCTATCCGCGAATCTTCCTGCTCTCAAAAATTCGAATTTTGGCCTCAACACCACCACAAACCGAATTTTGTTTTGGATAGAGTATTTAGAATTTCCTACCTAGTCTCCTTTCCTCTGTATCTGTTTTTTTTTTTAATAGTCCTCTATATCTTTGTTGAGCCAAGTAACCTACTTGGAGATGAATGCTTTTATGTGAAATTTTCACATAAACAAATCATAAGAAAATTTTGTATCTATATATTTTACAAGCATTTATAAATATAGTCTTATCTATTTATTGTCTAAAAGGAGAAAATTAGACACAATAATATTTACATGGTGGATCCCCTCTCAACCCATTCCCCCTTATGCTGCATCCAGTGGGCCGTTCAACATAAGAGTCAGAATCTAGTTAAACAAGTCAAATGCAATTCATACCCTAATTTATTAGTTTAATTACACTTTTCACCCTCATTTATAAAATTAAGTATTTTACACTCTAATTTAATATTAATTATAGTAATTAACACTTTAATGTGATTTTATGGTTAAAGTTAACATAAAAAGTAATTCAATACAAATGAAATGACAAAGTTATTCTTACTATTAAGAGAAAACAAAAAAGAAAATTACATTTATTTTTAATTGTTTACGGTCACTTAAACGGTAATATTTCATCTATTTAGATTATTAAATCCCGTGGCAGGTGAATTATTTTATCACGTCCAAATACCTTGATAGAACACAGGATAAAATAGAAGTAACAGTTAGCATCATCCTCAAATCCTTGTCAAAAAGAAAAATCATCCTCAAATCAATTTCGCCAAAGAGCTTTTCTCCTGAGTGTGAAAACAATATAGTGCATGTTTGTAACAGATTTGCGGTTAAAAAAATTGATTCTCCTAGAAGCATGCATGAGGAAGCTTCCAAAATAAATGTATGGGGAAGCGCAATTTCAATACTATTTGGCACTGTGTTCACACTGTGGCGGTGAAATGAATCGTATCCAAACAAACACATAGTTCACTACAACGATTTGGGCAAACTACGGCGGTTCTGAGGGCACATACCCCTGTCGGTGGTTCGGCAATCATCGCAGTTAACAGTGTCGGGACGTCATTTCGTGGCGGTTATAACCAACTGCTGGTATAACCGCCGGCTGAGTAACTTGCGGCAGTTGTCGCGGCGGTTCGTATTAGCGGTGGTTCGAAACCTCCGCAAAATACCCATGTGCTTTTATTACTGTTTTGTGTTTAGAGACGGTTTCGAACCACCGCAAGTTGAACCGCCGCAAGTTACCAAAAAAAAAATACATATATATATTTTAATGGCGGTTTTGAACCGCCGCAAGTTGCCAAAAAATTAAAATATATATATATATATATTTTAATCCACAATAAGCCAAAAATTAATTTTATTTTAATAAAATTTTGTTCACTTGCTAATTCTATTTTATAGAATACCTTATATTAAATTACCATAACGTCTAAAAACATAAAAAATAATAATAAAATCAGGCTCATCCATTACTTTCAAAATGAAATTGTACACAAAGAATCTTTTCAAATGTAAATTTATAATAAGTATAAATGTATTATTTATATGCAAAATTTAGACTGTGAGTCAATATAAATCCTAACTAAAAAACTAAACTGAAGATAACGATTCGTGATCTTGGAGTTTGTGATTTGTAGAGAAAGTGTTGGAACCTAAACGATTGAGAAGTTTAGCCCTTATTAATTTTGATGATAACAAAATATTCACAAGAGAACAATTTATGTTCTAACAATTCATGAAGTGTGCAGATACTATTATTACATATATTTCTAAGCCACTTAAACAAGAAGGAAGAAGCTCTCAAGAGAAGGATACACTCCATGTGTCAGCATCCGGCTCATCCTAGTATTCTGTCTTCGTGAGCGTCTGGAATTAACCTTTTGTGACACTAGTCTTATCCAATTGCTATGAGCGTCCGATCTTCCATTCTGAGCGAGCGTCTGAACTTCATTTTATATCACGTGATGGTCACGTTGTTGCTCCTCTTCTCAGAAGCCTCTGGAACGGATTTCGAATTTGATCTTATGCGCCAAAATTGTTGTACGAGGTATCAAAGGTGACACCTTTAGCTAAAAGACAAAAATCGTACAAGCAATTGTGAAAAGCAAGGTAGTACGAAAACGGTAATATGTACTACTGAGATATTCTCTGGAAAGGAAGAAAGAGACAGCTTTTTGAAATCACCTCACTCAATGGAAGGAGCCATTTTTTACTGTAACGGTAATATCCTTTAGAACTCCTATAAATACCCCAAGGTATCCATTGAAGAAACTGCCGAAACTATTGAAACTGCTGAAACTCTACAAAAGTATATTGCTTCATTTACTAAGAATAAGCACTGTTGCTATACACTACAAAGAGTCAATACTCTGAAAGCGCTTACGTGAGCAATCAAGTTTCGAGCCAAGTCTACGGACTACAAGGCCGAACTCAACGTCTGACCCTTTCTTTTAGAAAGCATTTCTATTGAGCTTAATTTTTATCCTCTCTGTGAGAGTTATTCATACTTGTATTTAACTTATTTGTAAAAGTTGTTTTGGCCTAGTTAAGGCTGTTCCCTCAAAGGCTCGACTGTACTGAGTCGTTTTGAGAAGTTGAGAGTATTGTCAAGGTTGTGACAGAAGAATACTCTTGAGGAAATTGTAATCAGATTGATTATAGTGGAAAATCCTTCAGGAACGAAGGGACTAGACGTAGCTGCCAGTTTGATAGTGAACTAGTATAAATCTCTGTGTCTTTTGCTTTACTACTTTCTATTTATCTTTATCCTGCTGTGTTAAAAACAAGTTTTCACAAACTGCTTTTCCAGTGTCCGGTTTATTTCCAGCATCCGTTTAACAAACTGTTTTGAAAAACCTGTGTTCTAAGTGTTTTAAACTTAAAGTTTGTGAAAAGTTTTCAACACAATTCAACCCCCTTCTTGTGTTCACGTTCAGTTGGTACCAGAGCTCGGCCTCTTGGTTGAGCACTTAACAGTGTTAAGAGTAAAGATCCTACTGTGAACATGTCTGCTGAAGGTGGTCATATGAACCGTCCTCCTTTATTCAATGGAAAAAAATTTGATTACTGGAAAGATAAGATGAAAGCATTCCTTGAGGCACAAAATCTTGATTTATGGGATATAGTTGAAAGTGGATACATTTCTCCCACTAATGCTCTTGGTGTTGCAATACCTAGGGAAAACTGGACTGATGATCAGAAAAAGAGATATCAAACCAATCAGAAGGCTAGATTTATTCTCATATGTGTTATGACAGAAAGAGAATATGATAAATGAGGTAAGTTTGATGCTGCCAAAGAAATCTGGGATTCTCTTGTTTTGTCTTATGAGGGTTCTGCCCAAGTAAGAGAAACAAAGGCTAGCATGATGGTACGCCAGTATGAGCTATTCAAAATGGAAGATGGAGAAAACATTGAAACTATGTTTGGAAGGTTCCAAACACTTGTTCATGGGTTGCAGGCCCTTGGAAAAAGTTACACTACACCTGACCATGTGAGAAAGATCTTGAGAAGTTTGACTAAGCAGTGGAGACCCAAAGTCACTGCTATTCAAGAAGCAAAAGATCTAAATGTCCTTCGGCTTGAAGATCTTATGAGTTCTTTGAAAGCTCATGAACTTGAGCTAAATGAAGAAGAACCTACCAAGAAGAGTAAGTCTATTGCTTTAAGAGTTAATCAACATAAACCTAGTTCTTCTAAAGCTTTTCAGGCTGAAGAAGAAGAATCAGATGATGAAGCTTCAGAAGGAGATTATGATGGATCAGATGATGAGCTAGCTTTCATATCCAAGAAGATCCAGGGAATGTGGAAAAAGAGAAACTTCAGAAGGAGGTTTTAGAAGAAAGATACAAAGGACAAGAAGGAAAGCAAAGACAAGGACAAAGCCCAAGTCATTTGCTATGAATGTAAGAAGCCTGGACATTTCAAGTCCGAGTGTCCTAATCTTAAGGAAAAGCCCACAAGAAGCTTCTTCAAGAAAAAAAAGAAAGGTATCATGGCAACATGGGAAGATCTTGACTTATCCTCCTCTGAGGAAGATAAAGAAGAAAAAGCTCACATTGCCCTTATGGCAGACACTGATCTTGATTCAGAAGAAGAAGTTGAAGAGGTAATAATATATGACTCTTATTCTGAACTTCAACTTGCATTTGATGATCTGTTAAAGGACTCTGCCACTCTCTCTATTGAGTATAAGAATTTGAAAAAGAAATTTAAAAAACGATCACAAGATTTTCATTCTTTACACAATGAAAACTCTGTACTCAATGAAGAGAACCGTGTCGAAAGCGAAAATCAGCATCTGGTGGATAACCAGCGTCTGGAAGCCAACAAGCAACCAGAAGCTGAGAGCTCTCAAGTTAAAAGCTCTATAGTTACAGGCAATCCTAACTGCAAATCAAATGACTATGAACATGCATTTCAAAAGTTTCTTGCAGAGAGTGTAACTGGAAGCAAGCAAGCTTCTATGATTTGGGGTATCAGTAAAACGACAACTCATGGTATTGGTTATATATCAGATGAACCTATTTTGGAAAATGATTCAGCATCTGATAAATCCAATAATCATAGTAAATGCTTGCATTGTACTTACTGCAATAAATCTGGTCATTTGAAAAGTGCATGTACTGTGTTTACAACTAAGAAGGACAAGTATCCTTCAAGAATTAACAAGAAAGGACCCAAAAAGATATGGGTACCAAAAGATAAAATAGTCTATGTTGCAGACTTGCTTAGCAACAAAGTCAACACACAAATCTTGGTACTTAGACAGTGGATGCTCGCGTCACATGATGGGAGAAAAGCATATGTTCCAAGAACTAAGACCTAGAGAAGCTAGATTCGTTGGTTTCGGAGGAAACCAGAAAGGTAAAATAGTTGGAATTGGTCGCATAGGTAAAGGCTCTCTTCCTTCTATTGATAATGTTTTATATGTTGAAGGACTGAAACATAATCTGCTGACATAAGTCAATTATGTGACAGTGGTTATAATGTTGTCTTTACAGAAAATGGATGTTCGGTAAAAAGCAAAAATGATGGATCTATATTCTTTACAGCAAAGAGGAAACAAAACATTTATAAAGTTGATCTTTCTGAACTTGCAAAACAAGATGTCAAGTGTCTTATGTCTGTTGAAGATGAGCAATGGATTTGGCACAAAAGATTGGGTCATGCCAATTTGAGGTTAATCTCAAAATTAAACAAGCAAAATCTTGTTAAAGGCTTACCAAATCTTAAGTTCCAATCTGATGCCCTGTGTGGGGCTTGTCAAAGAGGAAAACAAGTTAAAACTTCCTTTCATTTAAAAAATGTTGTTTCAACCTCTAGACCACTTGAACTTTTACATCTTGATCTTTTTGGTCCCACAAGGACAGCCTCTTTAGCTGGAAAGAAATATGGATTAGTCATTGTTGATGATTTTACTAGATGGACATGAGTTAAATTCCTTGCCAACAAGGATGAGTCTTTTAAGGTATTTACTGTTTTCTGCAAATCAGTTCAAAATGAAAAAGGCATCCGTATTTCTTCTATTAGAAGTGATCATGGGGGAGAATTTGAAAATGAGAACTTTCAAAAATTTTGTGAAGAAAATGGCATCTCCCACAATTTATCCTCTCCTAGAACACCTCAACAAAATGGTGTTGTAGAAAGGAAAAATAGGTCCCTCCAGGAAATGGCCAGGACCATGATCAATGAAGCTGATATTGCGAAACATTTTTGGGCAGAAGCAGAAAACACAGCTTGTTATATTCAAAATAGAATTTTTATAAGACCTATTTTGAATAAGACTCCTTATGAATTGTGGAAAGGTAGAAAACCAAACATTTCTTACTTTCATCCTTTTGGTTGTATTTGTTATATCTTGGATACTAAAGATCAGCTTGGTAAGTTTGATTCCAAGGCTGACAAAGGAATCTTTGGGATATTGCGAAAGATCTAAAGCTTTTAGAATATACAACAAAGAAACTTTGGCGATTCTGAGTCCATTCATGTCAAGTTTGATGATAAGAAGCCTGACACTGCTATGTCAGAGCTAGATGAGTTATTTTCAGAATTAAACCTCGGTGACAAGTCAGACGGTGAACATGCATCTTCATCATCCGGTGGTGATAAGACGAAGAATTCTACTCAAGCGGAAGCTGAAGCAAGAAAAAGCTAGAAGTACAAAACTAATCATCCAAAAGATCAAATCATAGGAGAACCTGGTGATAAAGTACGAACCAGATCCTCTTTCAAGGAGCATGCTGATTTTGCACTTCTTTCTGAAATGAAACCTAAGACGATTGATCAAGCTTTGGAAGATGAAGGGTGGATTCTAGCAATGCAAGATGAGCTAAATCAGTTCCAAAGAAATGATGTATGGAAGCTAGTCACTCTACCAGAAGATAAGCAAGCTATTGGTACTAAATGGGTATTTAGAAATAAGCTTGATGAAGATGGTAAAGTTGTGAGAAATAAAGCAAGGTTAGTTGCTCAAGGTTACTCACAAGAAGAAGGTATTGATTTCACTGAAACTTTTGCACCTGTTGCAAGACTAGAAGCTATTCGCATTTTACTTTCATTTGCAGCACATCATGGGATAACATTATATCAAATGGATGTGAAAAGTGCTTTTCTAAATGGTTTTATAACTGAGGAAGTTTATGTTAAACAACCTCCTGGTTTTGAAGATATTGAATTTCCAGAACATGTTTTTAAACTTAAAAAGGCTCTATATGGTCTTAAGCAAGCTCCCAGAGCATGGTATGATAGACTAAGTTCCTTTTTAATGGAAAATGGATTTACAAGAGGTTTAGTTGACACTACTCTTTTCAGAAAATCTTCTAACAAGCATTTCATACTTGTTCAAATCTATGTTGATGATATCATTTTTGGAGCCACTAATGAAAGCCTTTGCAAAGAATTTTCTAAGCTTATGCAGGCTGAATTTGAGATGAGCATGATGGGAGAATTAAAGTTTTTCCTTGGAATACAAATCAAGCAATGCAGTGATGGTATTTACATACATCAAAGCAAATATATCAAAGAATTATTAAAGAAATTCAAGATGCTAGAATACAAGCCTATGTGTACACCTATGCATCCTACTTGCACTCTTAATAAAGATGAAATTGGTAAGAAGGTAGATCAGAAAATGTACTGAGGTATGATTGGATCTCTACTTTATCTTACGGCTTCAAGACCTGACATTATGTTCAGCGTCTGCCTGTGTGCTAGATTTCAATCAGATCCTAGAGAATCACACCTAAGTGCTGTCAAAAGAATATTTAGATATTTGCAAGGAACTACTAATCTTGGTTTTCTTTATAAGAAATCAAAAGATTACAAATTAGTAGGTTTCTGTGATTCAGACTTTGCTGGAGACCGAATTGAAAGAAAAAGCACAAGTAGTAGCTGCCAATTCCTTGGAGCAAATCTTGTATCTTGGTCAAGCAAAAGGCAAAACACAATTGCACTCTCAACGGCAGAAGCTAAGTATATTTCAGCAGCAAGTTGCAGTTCTCAACTTCTGTGGATGAAGTATCAACTTGAAGACTACTTGATAAAAGAGAGTAACATTCCTATCTTCTGTGATAATACATCTGCCATATGTCTTACTAAAAATCCTATATTGCATTCTAGAGCAAAGCACATTGAGATTAAACATCATTTTATAAGAGACTATGTTCAGAAGGGTATTCTAGAAATAAAATTTGTAGACACTGATCATCAGTGGGCTGACATATTTACAAAACCCCTTGCTGAAGATAGATTCAATTTTATAAGAAGAAATTTAAACTTTTATCTTATAGAAGAATGATTAATCTCAGCGTCTGAAGATAAACAAAATCTCAGCATCTGATATGACATAAGCATATATGTGTATAAGCATCTTATTTGTCATATGCATCATAACTTATCGTCTGGTGAATCGGTTGCGTGCGTCCGAGCACATCTACACGTGTCACACGTGTTAAGGACTCAAGCGTCTCATCATATCTACTGAGTCTTGATTATTTACGTTTTCAATAAAATCTTTTACTTTTAATTTGACATCTGCATTTAATGAAAAGGCGAATCTTTATTTTTTTTTCTTTTTGATTTAATTTTTATGTGGAAATACGAAGCGATATTTTGAAAAGTAACTGTACCAATTACAAAACCTTCCCACTACTCCTTCTTTTTCGCTCCAGAATCACTCTCTCTGTTTTCAGTCTGAAAAACAGTTTTCCTTCTCTTCTCTTCGTGATTGTCCTAAAACCCTAAACCTCCATTTCTCTATCTCTCAACTGCAATCATGTCTAGTGTAACAACCTTTGAGTATACTGCCATTTACGACACCATGGCTGAAGGAAAAGTTTTGCTGGAAAATCGGGTTGATTTAGAAAACTTCAAACTCTATGGCTTCGACTTCTATAGTGGTTTCAAGGCAATGGGTTGGGAACACTACTTCTTTTGGAAACAGGTTGAGGTTCTGGTTACTGCTATTAAGGAATTTTGGGGTAACGCTCGTTTACACCAAGGTGGTATTTTTGAAGGAACTGTGAGAGGTTACAAGTTCATTTTTACCGTTACCAACATCTCTGAAGTCACTGGTTGTCCCTGTGAAGGTATCGTTTACTACACAGATTGGGCTGATGCATTTCATGGCCTTGAGAAAGTCAATGAGGATTTGTTTGAGAACTATAAACAGTAGAAAGAATCTGGTGAAACTCCTACTGCAAAGAATTTGAAGAGTCATTACAGAGTTCTTCACAAGATAATCACCAAGAGTGTCTGGTTGAAGGCTGGCTCTAGTGACATAGTCAACTATGAACAGAAGTTCATTATGAGGCACTACATGGCTGGTAACAAGGTAAACCTGCCAAGATTGATTTACAACAACTTTGATTAATGCCTTTGGTTAATTCGAGGAAAGGAGTTGCTAACAAGAAAAACACCTACAAGTGCATTCCTTATGGTGTTCTGCTCACTAAGATGATGACCAAGAATCTGGTTGTAAACAAGCTGAATGCTTTGCCAGATCAAGAAAAGGTGAAGTATTTTGGCACTGAAAGTGTTGTGATTCCTGACACCTTCGGAGTTAACAGCTTGGTCAGAATGAAATTGATCACTGGTGAACAAATGAAGAAGGTGAAAAAGGAACAGGGAATAGAATTTGGTCCC
Organism: Calophaca sinica; assembly: GCA_037113605.1. Classification (NCBI taxonomy): domain Eukaryota; kingdom Viridiplantae; phylum Streptophyta; class Magnoliopsida; order Fabales; family Fabaceae; genus Calophaca; species Calophaca sinica. The sequence continues at coordinate 15,704,644 of CM073734.1, read as the reverse complement.
TCTCTTAGCAAGAAGTCTACTTTTGACAAAACCACCAGAAGTTCAGTAACTGGTGTGAAAAGGACTTCTGATTCTCTAGAAGAGGAGACAAGAAGCAAGAAGCAGAAGGTGGCTTCTGCACCTAAAAGAAAGACTGAATCAGAAGATGAGGACCGCGTTCCCATCAGTCAGATTCTGATGAAAAGAAGCAAGCCAGAAGCTGAGAAACAAGTTTCAGCGTCCGGTTCACAAAAGAAGGCAATTCATCGTCCGCCTCCTGCTGCCCTAGACAGGCCTTGAAGAGATTGGTCGAGCGATCGAGCTTGAACCAAAGGTCTTGAATTCTCATCGATGATTACGTATCTGTTTTTGAAACTGATAATACCATTCCTGCTCCACCCATATCTGTTGCACAACCATCAACCATTCAAACCCGTGCACAGAAAACCAGAAACACAACCACTTCTATAGCCCTCAAACAACCTACCCAAAGTGTATCTTGTAACGACCCGTTTCCGGACCGCTACCGAGCTTAATACGCCGAGCTCAACTAAACCTGTATGCGACGCGTTTTAAAAACGGTACTCTTGTGCCTTTTAAAAAGTACGGTCTAATATTTTTATAAAACCAACTCGTGCACATCAGAGTAATTACAGCTTTTCGAAACATGGTGCAACTAAGACACAAGACTTAAATTCTAATAAAACATACATGCATAACATACATATATATATCACTTGAAATAATAATGTGTACAAAATACAGAGTAGCAAATGTGCAAAGAAAATACACCTAAGGTACGACGACTTCAAAAGAGCAATCATACCCTGGGGGTACTTCAAAAGAGCAATCATACCAGTGGGTCGCTCCAAAAGTAAGACCACCGCCTACCCTCAGAACGACAAAACATAATCGCCCAAACTGGTCACGACCTCACGAACACAAAGAAAAAGCGAAATGCAGTCATCGGAAAAACAAACATCCAACAACATAATCAATCACGACAAATAGAGGTCGTCACTCGGGTCCTCGTCGAGCTCCTCCTCGGCATCATCTGGCGCCGAGTTCCTGCACCCTCGACATCGCCTGGGTAACCGTCATGGATTGAAGGCACCACGGGAAAAGGTCAACTTCTCAACAATACAAGATAAGCACGGCATAAAGAAATAAGCAACACAATAATGTATCTCAATCACCACACGTGACTCGACCATCTCACTCTAGACTCGACTCGACTCTTATTAGGAATATCGTCGAAGGTCCATCCCCAAACCGACGTAATAGGTAAACGGCAGTCCATCCCCAAACCGAATTTCATACATTAATCAGCGAGTCCATCCCCAAGCGATAATGCTACAACGCCTAGCCATTCCACCATAAACAAAGGGGACCTAGCACCCTCGATTATCTGGGTCGGCTCAAACCGTCATACGACTCCCTAGCTCTCACTCGATGATTAGCTCGCCGCATGTCAAAGAGTAACACAACTTACTTGATCACATATCAAATAAAGAGAGCATGCTTAACATGAAGAAAACGCAATTCGACATTTAAGCAATAAAACATTCTGCATGAAGAAACGCAATTCAACAGCAATTCACAATTCACAACATTTCAAGCTCGACACCAATCAAGGAATCCATACACAATAACCTATAAAATAAAGTCTTAATAATGTCTAAAAGTTGCCCTTACGCTAGCATACCATGAAAGTATTAATGTGAAGCGCCCTTACGCACAAAACATAAACAAGTCGAATATGAAGTGCCCTTACCGAACTCCAAGCTAAAGCTGCTCGACAACGACCTCGACACGGCTGTCTTCAAACGAGCTCGACAACGACTTCTCTTACTCGATCTCGACACGGCTGTCTTCAACGAGCTCGACAACGACTTCGACACGTACAATTCTCGATCTGGATTCCGCTGCTTCCACGTCCTCGGGTTCGCTCTCCCGTACACCTCGATTCGGAAATCACACGATCTCGGGAATCAGACTTCCTAAAACAAGCACAACTCAGTTCGATCTATGGGTTCTAATACACTTAGCTCTCATCCCAAACTTAACCACAACCCAGAAAATATAAAAACTCAAGAACTTAAATATATTTTTCCTCTAACACAAAGTTAGGGTTTTCGATCAAAAGTTCATGAAAAAGGCTATCTGATGCTACAACAGATAGATCGACAACAACAACAACCAGAAGCAACAAACGACAACTAAAACAAGAAATCGAAACAAATCAAAAGGAAGGGTTTTGGAGCGCGCCGATTGCGAGAAAAACAGAGGAAGAAATTTGTTTTTCAAGCTCAAATAATCGGTTAGAAAGATAGGTAATATCGTGAAGAAGAAAACCCATCAATTTGACATGATTTGGAAGCATAAAACTAGCTAAAAATGGAAAGAAGAAATGGCGCTAAGCGATGAAATGCGAAGGAAGAGAAAAATCTGTTCTTCCATACCTCGGATGGTGGTCGAGATGGTGAGATATAGGTCGAGAAGATGATGAGGAACAAGATTGATGAAGAAAATTTGTCCGAGTCTCGATGGAACTCAAGGTTTCTTCGATGGAAATTTTGGAGAAAAACAAGGAACTCGAGAGCGAGAAGGAAGGAAGAAGAAAGAAGAAAAGAAAGTGAGTGTTTGAGGAACCGGTCGTGGTATACTGTTGGTGAGAGAAGGGTATTATCGTAACTCCAGCTATAAGATGCCAATCCCATCAATCATTCTACCCATCTAATCGTTCCTCTCTCATAATTACCTCTACTCTATCGGTCAAAGATCTAGACACGGCGAGCGGCAAGCCGACAATATAATTATTACAAACAATATAATAATAACGCTGAATAATGTTCGAAAGAATACGAGTTATCATCTCGACACGATGTCGACCAAGGGTGCTCGTGCAAGCTCACAAGGCTCTAACACGAGTTCGTGCACGCGGCCTCCTCAGCTCGGTACGCGACTTCATCAACTCGACACCCCACCTCCTCATTTCCAAGACTAGTGCACGCGGTCTCCTCAGCTCGGCAAATGACCTCGGCAAACGATCTTGGCACGGGATCTCGACAAAAGGTCTTGGTACGAGGTCTCGAAACGAGATCTCGACACGAGGTCTCGATCCGACGTCCTAATACGAGGTCGATCTCGTCCTCCGGTGTTACAATCTCTCCCTCTAAAAAAAATTTCGTCCTCGAAATTGCAAATAAGATTCTTACCTCGGAAAAGTTCAGGGTACTGAGTCTTCATCTTCTCCTCCAGCTCCCAAGTCGCATCTCCCGTCTTCTGATCCCACACAACTTTGACAAGTTGAATTTCTTTGTTCGCGAATCGCTTTGGCTTTCCGATCAACGATCCTTGCTGGTGATGCTTCGAAAGATAAGTCGTCCCTTAGTTGTATCACATCCGGTTCGATGACATGAGAGGGGTCGGAAACATACTTCCGCAATTGTGAGACGTGGAAGACGTCGTGAATGTTCGACAAGAAGGGTGGCAGGGCAATCTGATATGCCACTGGACCGATACGACGAAGAATCTGGTAAGGTCCAATAAATTTAGGGGTAAGTTTCTTGGATTTGATCGCTCGACCAACTCCAGTAGTGGGGGTGACTCTAAGAAATACATGTTCTCCTTCCTCGAACTCGAGCGGTCGACGTCGTTGGTCTGCATAACTCTTCTGTCGACTTTGAGACGTTCGCATCCTATCTCTGATCAAACGGATCTTCTCGGTAGTCTGCTGGATCATATCTGGTCCTCTGACGTAACGCCGCCGTCCTGGTACCAACAAAGAGGCGTCGACATTTCGTCCGTCTGATTGCTTCAAAAGGTGCCATTCCAATACTCGCATGGAAACTGTTATTGTAGGTGAACTCCACCAATGGTAAGACGTCGTCCCAACTTCCTCGGTGATCTAACGTACAAGCTCGCAATAAATCTTCAAGCGATTGGATCGTTCTCTCAGTCTGACCGTCAGTCTGAGGATGATATGCCGAGCTAAGCCTGAGCTCGGTTCCCATCGCTCCTTGCAATTCCCTCCAAAAGTGAGATGTGAACTTCGGATCTCGGTCCGACACGATCGAAGAGGGTATACCATGAAGTCGTACTATCTCCGCGATGTAGATCTCGGTCAGCTTTTCCACGTTGTATGTCGACCTCCGGCAAGAAATGAGCGATTTGGTCAATCGGTCGACGATCACCCAAATCGAATCATTCTTCTTCTCGCGTCTTCGGCAAACCTACAACGAAATCCATGGAAATACTATCCCATTTCCATCTTTGATGCGTCAGCGATTGTAGCATTCCCGCGGTCGTTGGTGTTCCACGCCGGCTTCGACACGTTAAACACGAAGCTACGTACTCGGCCACTTGCTCTTCATTCTGGACCACCAAAAATGCTTCTTCAAGTCTTGATACATCTTCGTAACTCCTGGATGAATACTAAAGTTGCTCTTATGCGCTTCGTCGAGTATCAACTTTCTCAGCTCGGATACGTTAGGTACGCATACTCGGCCATTGCATCTCAAGATGTCGTCCGTTCCGACTTGGAATTCTGTCACCTTCCCTTGCGCTATCAACTGAACCTTCTCTTGCAGAAGCTCGTCATGAACTTGCTGGTCTCGGATCTCGTCCAACAATCTGTTAGAAATGGTAAGCATACCAAATCTCAGCTTCCCCGGTGAAACTTCGACACTCAACTTCAAGTCTCGGAACTTCTCGAGCATCTCCAACTCCTTGATCATCATTGCCGAGGTTAAAACGCTCTTCCTACTCAACGCATCTGCTACCACGTTAGCCTTACCGGGATGGTATTCCAACGTAAAGTCGTAGTCCTTGAGAAATTCTGTCCATCTACGCTGACGCATGTTGAGCTCTTTTTGGTCGAACAGGTGCTTCAAGCTCTTGTGATCGCTGAAAACAGTAAGAGTGCTCCCATAAAGGTAGTGCCTCCATATCTTGACGCAAAAACTCTGCCGCCACTCAAGTCATGAGTAGGGTAGTTCCTCGTGAATCTTAAGGTGTCTTGAAGCATACGCGACCACCTTCCGATGTTGCATCAAAGACGCATCCCAATCCCCTGGTGTGACGCATCACAATACACCTCGTAAGGCTCTTCGGTTGGGGCAAAATCAACACGGTCTTTGTCGTCAAAAGCTCCTTGATCTTTGAAAACCGGCCGCACTCCTCGGTCCAGGCAAAGGTTGATCCTTCCTCGTCGATCGTGTAAGAGGCGCGACAATCTTCGAAACCTTCAATGAATCTTCGGTAATAGCCTGCTAAGCCGACAAAACTTCTGACCTCGGTAACCGTCTTCGGTTGTTCCCACGCTAGTACAGCTTCAATCTTAGTTGGATCCACAGCTATCCCTTCTTTGGAAATCACGTGACCAAGAAAATTCACCTCTTCAAGCCAAAATTCACACTTCGACAGGTTGGCATAGAGTTGCTTATCTCGTAATATCTGCAGTACTCGACATAAGTGTTCTGCGTGCTCTTCTCGGTTCCTCGAGTAGATCAATATGTCGTCGATGAACACTACAACAAACTGATCCAAGAACGAATGGAAAATCCTGTTCATGTAGTCCATAAACACAGCTGGCGCATTCGTCACTCCAAACGGCATCACCAAGTACTCGTAGTGACCATACCTAGTCCTGAAAGCTGTTTTGGCAACATCTTCCTCCTTCACGCGAATCTGATGGTAGCCCGACTTCAAGTCTATCTTGGAAAAGATCGCCGCTCCACGAAGTTGATCCATCAAGTCGTCAATACGTGGTAACGGATAACGGTTCTTCACAGTAACCTTGTTGAGCTCGCGATAGTCCACGCACAGCCTTGATCGTCCATCCTTCTTCTTAACCAACAACACTGGAGCTCCCCACGGTGACACGCTCGGTCGTATGAATTGCTTTGACTCCAAGTGTTCGATCTGGGACTTCAGTTCTTTCATCTCGGCAGGAGACATCCTGTATGGCGCTTTGGAAATCGGTCCTGTCCCTGGAATCAGGTCGATGGAGAACTCGACCTCTCGTACTGGTGGTAACCCTGGCACGTCTTCGGGAAAAACGTCTTCAAAGTCACACACCACTGGTACATTCTTCACGTCGATCTGCTGGAAAACTTCCGAACTAGCCAGATACATGTATTCCCTAGTTCCTTCTTTCAAAGAAACTCTGATACGCTCGGTAGAAAGATAATTGGAGACTCCAAGGTCTGGAAAAATTACAGTTTTACGGGCACAGTCCAAGAGGACATGGTGGTGTGACAACCAATCCATCCCGAGGATGACATCTAAGCCCTTAAGAGGCAAACAAACCAAATTGACCACAAACTTTCTACTCTAAATAACCACTACACAATTAAGACATGCAGTGTTTGTGACTAAGGTTTTAGCAGCTGGGGTTGTAACTACCAATTTGAACGGTAAAGCAGTCACAGTCAAGTTCAAATGGTTCACACAATCAGAAGAAATAAAGGAATGGGTTGCACCCGAATCAAAAAGAACGGATAAGGATTTACCCTCGATCTCACATTCACCTTGGATAAGATCTTCACCGACCGCTTCCTCGCCACTCATGCAGAAAACTACGCCTTTAGCTACCTGACGCTTCCCTTTGGCCTTTGCATAAGCATTGTCGGTTCACTTTGGGTATGGGACAATCCTTGGCAAAATGCCCTGGCTTCTACAGTTGAAACACACCTCCTCCTTACGAGTGCGATTATCGCATAATGTCCGGGCTTTCCACAACGATAGCAAGTCACCTCGACACTGGTCTGTCCTCCGCTTCTCGGTACCTGGGTCATCGGACGATACTGTCCCCTGTTGTCGTTCCCCTGAGGTCGGTCGTAAGGCTTCCTCTGCGGCTTGTTTCCTTCGTGCAAATCTCGCCCGCACCCTGGGGTCTCATTGGTCCGCCTCCAACAGTTTTCTTCTTGTGGATTCTTACTCCTTCTACCTCGACACATCGATCAATCAGCTCTTGGAGGTTTCGAATCCTCAACGACACCACTGACTTCTGAATGTCGAATCTCAATCCCCATTGGAATCTCTCACTCAACCATCTTTGGTCAGTTCGATCACGAAATGGACTGAAATACCTCGCCAACAACTCGAACTTGGCGCATACTCGGACACTCGCCGAGTTGCCTTCTGCAATTGAAGAAATTCTTGCTCCTTCTCGGCTCGTGCAAGATCTGGGAAGTACTTGTCCAAGAACCTTTCACGGAAAAGCTCCCAGGTCATCTCGCTGACGTTCGCTTATAAACGTTTGCTTCACTCCTTTCCACCAATACTCTGCGTCTCCTAGCGGTAAGTAGGTGGCATAGTCGACCTTCACGTTCTCAAGACGTGGAGTGCCTCGAAGATCTTCTCGATCTCTTGCATCCAAAGATCGGCTTTATCGGGTTTGGCTCACCGTAAAACCGGTGGATCATGCTTCCTAAAGTCCGCCAATCCTCTCGCTTGACATTTCGCTCGCTCGTTGTTGTTCTTTGTAAGTTCTTTGAGTTAACTGCCGTCTGTTGAGCCATCGCGTTAACTGTTGAGTTCTGGCGGTGATTGTTGAGCCATGGCTGCCGCCATCTCGGTCATAGCTTGAATTGCTCGTTCCATGTCGACGTTCTCGGTTCTGCGGTATCGTATCTCTACGAGGTGGCATTAGATTCCACAAAGTTCAAAACCCCGTCGAGAATCTCACAACAAGGATGTGTTAAAACACACGCTTCAATCAAGAAACAGTTCAAACAATTTCTCAAGCAATAAGTGCTTCACTTAATCAAACAAAGAATCAACATAATACAATTAGGTACCCAACACACATAACCCGACCACGGTGACCGGTCAAATTTCCTATGCACGGCTCGGTCGAGCGAAGCGCTCGATACCAACAATGTAACGACCCGTTTCCGGACCGCTACCGAGCTCAATACACCGAGCTCAACTAAACCTGTATGCGACGCGTTTTAAAAACGGTACTCTTGTGCCTTTTAAAAAGTACGGTCTAATATTTTTATAAAACCAACTCGTGCACATCAGAGTAATTACAGCTTTTCGAAACATGGTGCAACTAAGACACAAGACTTAAATTCTAATAAAACATACATGCATAACATACATATATATATCACTCGAAATAATAATGTGTACAAAATACAGAGTAGCAAATGTGCAAAGAAAATACACCTAAGGTACGACGACTTCAAAAGAGCAATCATACCCTGGGGGTACTTCCGGCAGACTCCCACGCAGGGCTGCCCAAAAGTAAGACCACCAGTCTACCTCAGAACGACAAAACATAATCGCCCAAACTGGTCACGACCTCTGAACACAAAGAAAAACGAAGTACAGTCATCAGAAAAACAAACATCCAACAACATAATCAATCACGACAAATAGAGGTCGTCACTCGGGTCCTCGTCGAGCTCCTCCTCGGCATCATCTGCTGTCGAGTTCCCTGCACCCTCGACATCGCCTGGGTAACCGTCATGGATTGAAGGCACCACGGGAAAGGGTCAACTTCTCAACAATACAAGATAAGCACGGCATAAAGAAATAAGCAACACAATAATGTATCTCAATCACCACACGTGACTCGACTATCTCACTCTAGACTCGACTCGACTCTTATTCCGGAATATCGTCAGAAGGTCCATCCCCAAACTGACGTAATAGGTAAACGGCAGGTCCATCCCCAAACCGAATTCCATACATTAATCAGTAGGTCCATCCCCAAACCGATAATGCTACAACGCCTAGCCAATCCACCATAAACAAAAGGGGACCTAGCACCCTCGATTATCCGGGTCCTGGCCAAACCGTCATACGACTCCCTAGCTCTCTCACTCGATGATTAGCTCGCCGCATGTCAAAGAGTAACACAACTTACTTGATCACATATCAAATAAAGAGAGCATGCTTAACATGAAGAAAACGCAATTCGACATTTAAGCAATAAAACATTCTGCATGAAGAAACGCAATTCAACAGCAATTCACAATTCACAACATTTCAAGCTCGACACCAATCAAGGAATCCATACACAATAACCTATAAAATAAAGTCTTAATAATGTCTAAAAGTTGCCCTTACGCTAGCATACCATGAAAGTATTAATGTGAAGCGCCCTTACGCACAAAACATAAACAAGTCGAATATGAAGTGCCCTTACCGAACTCCAAGCTAAAGCTGCTCGACAACGACCTCGACACGGCTGTCTTCAAACGAGCTCGACAACGACTTCTCTTACTCGATCTCGACACGGCTGTCTTCAACGAGCTCGACAACGACTTCGACACGTACAGTTCTCGATCTGGATTCCGCTGCTTCCACGTCCTCGGGTTCGCTCTCCCGTACACCTCGATTCGGAAATCACACGATCTCGGGAATCAGTCTTCCTAAAACAAGCACAACTCAGTTCGATCTATGGGTTCTAATACACTTAGCTCTCATCCCAAACTTAACCACAACCCAGAAAATATAAAAACTCAAGAACTTAAATATATTTTTCCTCTAGCACAAAGTTAGGGTTTTCGATCAAAAGTTCATGAAAAAGCCTATCTGATGCTACAACAGATAGATCGACAACAACAACAACCAGAAGCAACAAACGATAACTAAAACAAGAAATCGAAACAAATCAAAAGGAAGGGTTTTCGGGCACTGCCGATTGCAGAAAAACAGAGGAAGAAATTTGTTTTTCAAGCTCAAATAATCGGTTAGAAAGATAGGTAATATCGTGAAGAAGAAAACCCATCAATTTGACATGATTTGGAAGCATAAAACTAGCTAAAAATGGAAAGAAGAAATGGCGCTAAACAGTAGTACGAAGGAAGAGAAAAATCTGTTCTTCCATACCTCAGATGGTGGTCAAGATGGTGAGATATAGGTCGAGAAGATGATGAGGAACAAGATTGATGAAGAAAATTTGTGCAGAGTCTCGATGGAACTCAAGGTTTCTTCGATGGAAATTTTGGAGAAAAACAAGGAACTCCGAGCAGAAGGAAGGAAGAAGAAAGAAGAAAAGAGAAAGTGAGTGTTTGAGGGAACTGGTCGTGGTATACAGCTGGTGAGAGAAGGGGTATTATCGTAACTCCAGCTATAAGATGCCAATCCCATCAATCATTCTACCCATCTAATCGTTCCTCTCTCATAATTACCCTCTACTCTATCGGTCAAAGATCTAGACACAGCGACGAGAACGGCAAGCCGACAATATAATTATTACAAACAATATAATAATAACGCTGAATAACGTTCGAAAGAATACGAGTTATCATCTCGACACGATGTCGACCAAGGGTGCTCGTGCAAGCTCACAAGGCTCTAACATGAGTTCGTGCACGCGGCCTCCTCAGTTCGACATACGACCTCCTCAGCTCGGTACGCGACTTCATCAACTCGACACCCGACCTCCTCAGCTCAGCAGCTAGTGCACGCGGTCTCCTCAGCTCGGCAAATGACCTCGGCAAACGATCTTGGCACGGGATCTCGACAAAAGGTCTTGGTACGAGGTCTCGAAACGAGATCTCGACACGAGGTCTCGATCCGACGTCCTAATACGAGGTCGATCTCGTCCTCCGGTGTTACAATCTCTCCCTCTAAAAAAATTTCGTCCTCGAAATTGCAAATAAGATTCTTTCCTCTGAAAAGTTCAGGGTACTGAGTCTTCATCTTCTCCTCCAGCTCCCAAGTCGCATCTCCCGTCTTCTGATCCCACACAACTTTGACAAGTTGAATTTCTTTGTTCCGCAACTGTTTGGCTTTCCGATCAACGATCCTTGCTGGTGATGCTTCGAAAGATAAGTCGTCCCTTAGTTGTATCACATCCGGTTCGATGACATGAGAGGGGTCGGAAACATACTTCCGCAATTGTGAGACGTGGAAGACGTCGTGAATGTTCGACAAGAATGGTGGCAAGGCAATCTGATATGCCACTGGACCAATACGACGAAGAATCTGATAAGGTCCAATAAATTTAGGGGTAAGTTTCTTGGATTTGATCGCTCGACCAACTCCAGTAGTGGGGGTGACTCTAAGAAATACATGTTCTCCTTCCTCGAACTCGAGCGGTCGACGTCGTTGGTCTGCATAACTCTTCTGTCGACTTTGAGACGTTCGCATCCTATCTCTGATCAAACGGATCTTCTCGGTAGTCTGCTGGATCATATCTGGTCCTCTGACGTAACGCCGCCGCCCTGGTACCAACAAAGAGGCGTCGACATTTCCGTCCGCATGATGCTTCAAAGGTGCCATTCCAATACTCGCATGGAAATCGTTATTGTAGGTGAACTCCACCAATGGTAAGACGTCGTCCCAACTTCCTCGGTGATCTAACGCATAAGCTCGCAATAAATCTTCAAGCGATTGGATCGTTCTCTCGGCCCGACCGTCCCCGAGGATGATATGCCGAGCTAAGCACGAGCTTCGGTTCCCATCGCTCCTTGCAATTCCCTCCAAAAGTGAGATGTGAACTCGGATCTCGGTCCGACACGATCGAAGAGGGTATACCATGAAGTCGTACTATCTCGCGATGTAGATCTCGGTCGACTTTTCCACGTTGTATGTCGACCTACCGGCAAGAAATGAGCAGATTTGGTCAATCGGTCGACGATCACCCAAATCGAATCATTCTTCTTCTGCGTCTTCGCAAACCTACAACGAAATCCATGGAAATACTATCCCATTTCCATACCGTCACGCCGTTTATCAGAGCATTCCCGCGGTCGTTGGTGTTCCACCTTCGCTTCGACACGTTAAACACGGTTACGATTTCGCCACTTGCTTCTTCATTCTGGACCACCAAAAATGCTTCTTCAAGTCTTGATACATCTTCGTAACTCCTGGATGAATACTAAAGTTGCTCTTATGCGCTTCGTCGAGTATCAACTTTCTCAGCTCGGATACGTTAGGTACGCATACTCGGCCATTGCATCTCAAGATGTCGTCCGTTCCGACTTGGAATTCTGTCACCTTCCCTTGCGCTATCAACTGAACCTTCTCTTGCAGAAGCTCGTCATGAACTTGCTGGTCTCGGATCTCGTCCAACAATCTGTTAGAAATGGTAAGCATACCAAATCTCAGCTTCCCCGGTGAAACTTCGACACTCAACTTCAAGTCTCGGAACTTCTCGAGCATCTCCAACTCCTTGATCATCATTGCCGAGGTTAAGCGCTCTTCCTACTCAACGCATCCGCTACCACGTTAGCCTTACCGGGATGGTATTCCAACGTAAAGTCGTAGTCCTTGAGAAATTACGTCCATCTACGCGCATGTTGAGCTCTTTCTGGTCGAACAGTACTTCAAGCTCTTGTGATCGCCGAAAGCGAAGAGTGCTCCCATAAAGGTAGTGCCTCCATATCTTCGGGCCAAGAAAAACCATCGCCGCCACTCCAAGTCGTGAGTAGGGTAGTTCCTCTCGTGAATCTTAAGTTGTCTTGAAGCATACGCGACCACCTTCCGATGTTGCATCAGCACGCATCCCAATCCCTGGTGTGACGCATCACAATACACCTCGTAAGGCTCTTCTGGTTGGGGAAAAATCAACACGGCGCCGTCTGCCAAAAGCTCCTTCGCCTTTGAAAACCGGCTTCGCACTCCTCGGCCCAGGCAAAGGTTGATCCTTCCTCGTCGATCGTAAAGAGGCGCGACAATCTTCGAGAAACCTTCAATGAATCTTCGGTAATAGCCTGCTAAGCCGACAAAACTTCTGACCTCGGTAACCGTCTTCGGTTGTTCCCACGCTAGTACAGCTTCAATCTTAGTTGGATCCACAGCTATCCCTTCTTTGGAAATCACGTGACCAAGAAAATTCACCTCTTCAAGCCAAAATTCACACTTCGACAGGTTGGCATAGAGTTGCTTATCTCGTAATATCTGCAGTACTCGACATAAGTGTTCTGCGTGCTCTTCTCGGTTCCTCGAGTAGATCAGTATGTCGTCGATGAACACTACAACAAACTGATCCAAGAACGAATGGAAAATCCTGTTCATGTAGTCCATAAACACAGCTGGCGCATTCGTCACTCCAAACGGCATCACCAAGTACTCGTAGTGACCATACCTAGTCCTGAAAGCTGTTTTGGCAACATCTTCCTCCTTCACGCGAATCTGATGGTAGCCCGACTTCAAGTCTATCTTGGAAAAGATCGCCGCTCCACGAAGTTGATCCATCAAGTCGTCAATACGTGGTAACGGATAACGGTTCTTCACAGTAACCTTGTTGAGCTCGCGATAGTCCACGACACCTTGATCGTCCATCCTTCTTCTTAACCAACAACACCGGAGCTCCCCACGGTGACACGCTCGGTCGTATGAATTGCTTTGACTCCAAGTGTTCGATCCGGGACTTCGCTTCTTTCATCTCGGCGGGAGACATCCTGTATGGCGCTTTGGAAATCGGTCCCGCCCTGGAATCAGGTCAATGGAGAACTTCGACCTCTCGTCTTGGTGGTAACCTGGCACGTCTTGAAAACGTCTTCAAAGTCACACACCACCGGTACATTCTTCACGCCGATCTGGCTGGAAAACTTCCGAACTAGCGGATACATGTATTCCCTAGTTCCTTCTTTCAAAGAAACTACGATACGCTCGGTAGAAAGATAATTGGAGACTCCAAGGTGCGGAAAAATTACAGTTTTACGGGCCGCAGTCAAGAGGACATGGTGGTGTGACAACCAATCCATCCCGAGGATGACATCTAAGCCCTTAAGAGGCAAACAAACCAAATTGACCACAAACTTTCTACTCGAATAACCACTACACAATTAAGACATGCGGTGTTTGTGACTAAGGTTTTAGCGGTGGGGTTGTAACTACCAATTTGAGCGGTGCGATCACAGTCCAAGTTCAAATGGTTCACACAATCGAAGAAATAAAGGAATGGGTTGCACGAATCAAAAAGAACGGATAAGGATTTACCCTCGATCTCACATTCACCTTGGATAAGATCTTCACTCGACCGCTTCCTCGCCACTCATGCGTAAAACTACGCCTTTAGCTACTGACGCCTTTGGCCTTTGCCGCAAGCATTGTCGGTTCGGCTTTGGGTATGGGACAATCCTTGGCAAAATGCCCTGGCTTCTACAGTTGAAACACACCTCCTCCTTCCGAGTGCGATTACTCGCATAATGTCCGGCTTTCCACAACGATAGCAAGTCACCTCGACATCGGGTCTGCCCTCCGCTTCTGCACTGGGTCATCGGACGACATCGCCCCTGTTGTCGTTCCCCGAGGTCGGTCGTAAGGCTTCCTCTGCAGCTTGTTTCTTCGTGCAAATCTCGCCCGCACTCGGGGTCTCATTGGTCCGCCTACGATTTTCTTCTTGTGGCTTCTTACTCCTTCTACCTCGACACATCGATCAATCGGCTCTTGGAGGTTTCGAATCCTCAACGACACCATCGACTTGAATGTCGAATCTCAATCCTCGTTGGAATCTCTCACTCAACCATCTTTGGTCATTCGATCACGAAATGGACTGAAATACCTCGCCAACGACTCGAACTTGGCGCATACTCGGACATTGTCGAGTTGCCTTGCTGCAATTGAAGAAATTCTTGCTCCTTCTCGTCTCGTGCAGTATCTGGGAAGTACTTGTCCAGGAACCTTTCACGGAAAAGCTCCCAGGTCATCTCGCTGACGTTCGCTTATAAGCGTTTGCTTCACTCCTTTCCACCAATACTCTGCGTCTCTAGCGATGAAGTAGGTGGCATAGTCGACCTTCACGTTCTTCGGGCAATGGAGTGCCTCAAGATCTTCTCGATCTCTTGCATCCAAAGAACGACTTTATCCGGGTTTGGCTCACCGTAAAACGGTGGATCATGCTTCCTAAAGTGCGCCAATCCTCTCGCTTGACATTTCGCTCTGCTCGTTCTTTGTTCTTTGTAAGTTCTGGCGAGTTAACATTTGCCGTCTGTTGAGCCATCGCGTTAGCTGTTGAGTTGGGCGGTGATTGTTGAGCCATGGCTGCCGCCATCTCGGTCATAGCTTGAATTGCTCGTTCCATGTCGACGTTCTCGGTTGCAGCTGTCGTATCTCTACGAGGTGGCATTAGATTCCACAAAGTTCAAAACCCTGTCAGAATCTCACAACAAGGATGTGTTAAAACACACTGCTTCAATCAAGAAACAGTTCAAACAATTTCTCAAGCAATAAGTGCTTCACTTAATCAAACAGCAATCAACATAATACAATTAGGTACCCAACACACATAACCCGACACAGTGACCAGTCCAAATTTCCTATGCACAGCTCGGTCAGAACCGAACTGCTCTGATACCAACAATGTAACGACCCGTTTCCGGACCGCTACCGAGCTCAATACACCGAGCTCAACTAAACCTGTATGCGACGCATTTTAAAAACGGTACTCTTGTGCCTTTTAAAAAGTGCGGTCTAATATTTTTATAAAACCAACTCGTGCACATCAGAGTAATTACAACTTTTCAAAACATGGTGCAACTAAGACACAAGACTTAAATTCTAATAAAACATACATGCATAACATACATATATATATCACTCGAAATAATAATGTGTACAAAATACAGAGTAGCAAATGTGCAAAGAAAATACACCTAAGGTACGACGGCTTCAAAAGAGCAATCATACCCTGGGGGTACTTCCGGCAGACTCCCACGCAGGGGGCTGCTCCAAAAGTAAGACCACCAGTCTACCCTGTAACGACAAAACATAACTGGCCCAAACTGGTCACGACCTATGAACACAAAGAAAAACGAAGTACAGTCATCAGAAAAACAAACATCCAACAACATAATCAATCACGACAAATAGAGGTCGTCACTCGGGTCCTCGCCGAGCTCCTCCTCGGCATCATCTGCTGTCGAGTTCCCTGCACCCTCGACATCGCCTGGGTAACCGTCATGGATTGAAGGCACCACGGGAAAGGGTCAACTTCTCAACAATACAAGATAAGCACGGCATAAAGAAATAAGCAACACAATAATGTATCTCAATCACCACACGTGACTCGACTATCTCACTCTAGACTCGACTCGACTCTTATTCCGGAATATCGTCAGAAGGTCCATCCCCAAACTGACGTAATAGGTAAACGGCAGGTCCATCCCCAAACCGAATTCCATACATTAATCAGTAGGTCCATCCCCAAACTGATAATGCTACAACGCCTAGCCAATCCACCATAAACAAAAGGGGACCTAGCACCCTCAGTTATCTGGGTCCGGCTCAAAACCGTCATACGACTCCCTAGCTCTCTCACTCGATGATTAGCTCGCCGCATGTCAAAGAGTAACACAACTTACTTGATCACATATCAAATAAAGAGAGCATGCTTAACATGAAGAAAACGCAATTCGACATTTAAGCAATAAAACATTCTGCATGAAGAAACGCAATTCAACTGCAATTCACAATTCACAACATTTCAAGCTCGACACCAATCAAGGAATCCATACACAATAACCTATAAAATAAAGTTTTAATAATGTCTAAAAGTTACCCTTACGCTAGCATACCATGAAAGTATTAATGTGAAGCACCCTTACGCACAAAACATAAACAAGTCGAATATGAAGTGCCCTTACCGAACTCCAAGCTAAAGCTGCTCGACAACGACCTCGACACGGCTGTCTTCAAACGAGCTCGACAACGACTTCTCTTACTCGATCTCGACACGGCTATCTTCAACGAGCTCGACAACGACTTCGACACGTACAGTTCTCGATCTGGATTCCGCTGCTTCCACATCCTCGGGTTCGCTCTCCCGTACACCTCGATTCGAAAATCACACGATCTCGGGAATCAGACTTCCTAAAACAAGCACAACTCAGTTCGATCTATGGGTTCTAATACACTTAGCTCTCATCCCAAAATTAACCACAACCCAGAAAATATAAAAACTCAAGAACTTAAATATATTTTTCCTCTAGCACAAAGTTAGGGTTTTCGATCAAAAGTTCATGAAAAAGGCTATCTGATGCTACAACAGATAGATCGACAACAACAACAACCAGAAGCAACAAACGATAACTAAAACAAGAAATCGAAACAAATCAAAAGGAAGGGTTTTTGGGCACTGCCGATTGCAGAAAAACAGAGGAAGAAATTTGTTTTTCAAGCTCAAATAATCGGTTAGAAAGATAGGTAATATCGTGAAGAAGAAAACCCATCAATTTGACATGATTTGGAAGCATAAAACTAGCTAAAAATGGAAAGAAGAAATGGCGCTAAACAGTAGTACGAAGGAAGAGAAAAATCTGTTCTTCCATACCTCAGATGGTGGTCGAGATGGTGAGATATAGGTCGAGAAGATGATGAGGAACAAGATTGATGAAGAAAATTTGTGCAGAGTCTCGATGGAACTCAAGGTTTCTTCGATGGAAATTTTGGAGAAAAACAAGGAACTCCGAGCAGAAGGAAGGAAGAAGAAAGAAGAAAAGAGAAAGTGAGTGTTTGAGGGAACTGGTCGTGGTATACAGTTGGTGAGAGAAGGGGTATTATCGTAACTCCAGCTATAAGATGCCAATCCCATCAATCATTCTACCCATCTAATCGTTCCTCTCTCATAATTACCCTCTACTCTATCGGTCAAAGATCTAGACACAGCGACGAGAACGGCAAGCCGACAATATAATTATTACAAACAATATAATAATAACGCTGAATAACGTTCGAAAGAATACGAGTTATCATCTCGACACGATGTCGACCAAGGGTGCTCGTGCAAGCTCACAAGGCTCTAACAAGAGTTCGTGCACGCGGCCTCCTCAGTTCGACATGCGACCTCCTCAGCTCGGTACGCGACTTCATCAACTCGACACCCGACCTCCTCATTTCGGCTAGTGCCGCGCGGTCTCCTCAGCTCGGCAAATGACCTCGGCAAACGATCTTGGCACGGGATCTCGACAAAAGGTCTTGGTACGAGGTCTCGAAACGAGATCTCGACACGAGGTCTCGATCCGACGTCCTAATACGAGGTCGATCTCGTCCTCCGGTGTTACATATCTCCTCACCTCAAACTTCCACATATACCTCCCTCACTTCATGTATTTCCAAACTTCACTCTCATCCCTTTAATCTATTGTTCAAAATACCTCCCATTAATCCCTTCAAACCTTACACACCTAAAACCTACAAAATCACCAAAACCACTCCCACCTTACTCACCATTACCCATAAACCTACAGACGTTGGTGGAAGGAAGAATGTCTCATACAAACCACAGTTTGTTAAGTATGAGATATATAATAGCATCTACAATCGTCCCTCCACATGGCATTTGAAAACCTTCACCTCTGGAGCTGCCAGATTGGAGATTGCATCTCCGATAAGTGCTACCTTCAAGGATGGAGAAGACCATTTCCAGATGTCATTTAAAGGAAGATTGAGACCAGCATCTGGTAGTAGAGCAATTCCATTCTCTGTTGATCTTCCTAGATCCCTACCACAAACTGAACCACTCACATTAGAAGAATGCAGAAGGTGGATCACAGATGAAGAAGCTGCCTTCATGGCACACTGTCTTGAGATGAAAAGGATTGAAGTAATCAGATAGTACAGGGATCCTTCTTCGTACAAGAAAGATTGTACCAGATAGACAAAGGTGGCTACCTTGGTCTATCCCCTGGGAAAAAGGAAAGAACTCGCTCAAGACAGCGACCATTGGCAAGATCGGGCTCAAGGAATATGAGAAGGCTCATAAAAAGTACAACCTTAAGGAATTCTCTAAGCTTCCGATTGCCAAGATCTCTGAGGATCATGCCAGAAGGTTTTACCTGAATTCTCTGAAGGAAGATGAATGGAGAACTGGCTCCTCAAACTGCTGCAATGCCGAGAAGGCCACTATTCCAACTGTTGGCACAATCAGCAGAATTACTGACATCAATCTTAGAACAGTCTACTTCGATGATATGTTCAGATGCTCAGTAATCAGGCCTTTTGACTGCATGAAGATATATGTCCAATGGGCTGCTGTGACCAAGCACTTTGACATTGGATTTACTTGGAGTCAATGGTCTGAGTCTTGGAAAGACAAAGCCATATTACCATGCCTCGTCCCCCTAGTGCTAGAAGAAGATGACAGGGAAAATCTGCGAAGAATATACCTGGCAGAAAATGAAGCACTCTCTTTTACTTGTGAAGCATTAAGTGTTTTTATCAGAAGTATATGGGGAGAAGAAGCTGGAAATAGGTTTGATGTGTTCACTGCTGATGTATTTCTACACAGAGAAATCATCTTCATGAATATGCTGTATCCAGAAGATATGAAGTATCAATGGGAAATTCAAACAGCATCTGAGCTCAGAAAACTTGGAAATTTCTTCAAATGGTCTATACCAAATGACGCATTCTTTCCAAGAGCTCAAAGGAAGAAGAAATTGAGACTTAAGCTATCTAACTGGGTGCTAGCAGAGCATCAGAAGATGAAACCTGCACCCGTACCAGAAGTTGGATCTTTTACTTCTGCAGTTGAGATGGTCACTATTCCCGAAGCAGAATTTG
This sequence comes from Calophaca sinica, assembly GCA_037113605.1. Classification (NCBI taxonomy): domain Eukaryota; kingdom Viridiplantae; phylum Streptophyta; class Magnoliopsida; order Fabales; family Fabaceae; genus Calophaca; species Calophaca sinica. The sequence goes on along the minus strand of CM073734.1, from coordinate 15,685,192 downwards.
AAGAGATGAAGGCCACCAACATGAAAGTCACTCGGTGAGGCGCTCTGAAATTACTTTATGAACGTCTCAACATCCCTCCACCACCTCTACCAAACCCTTAAACTTTGTTTTTGCTTTAATTTTTTTTTGGTACTAAGTGATATTTCTTATTTTTGTTGATACACTTATATATATACACTATTTTTGCTCTAATTATCTGACTTATATTCAAATTTTTCTAAGTCTTATTATGACTATGATGTGTTTTTACACTCTTTTTGTCTGATGACAAAAGGGAGAGTAAAAGAAAGGTATAATGAACACGTGAAAATCTGACTAACTCACCGTCCGATGTTCACATTCCGATGAATATGCCGGAACTGAAGTATCATGCATAGCATTTCACACATAGCATTTGTGTGGTTATTTATTAATGCGCTAATATTCATTGTCAAATTAATTTGGTACTAGTGCTCTTTAATGATAAATAAATTTGGTACAAATTGATTAAATCAATATTTTTGATCAGCATCCGATCTTACTCTGATACATCTACGTATTTTGTTTTGCGATCACTTAATTGAATTTGTTTATCAACAATCGCCTTAATACTAGAATTATCTTATATATCAAAATTGTTAAATTCAGGGGGAGACCCTTGATGTCATTTTGAAACTAAATTGTTCATCAACCTTAGATATTTGTCATCATCAAAAAGGGGGAGATTGTTGGAACCTAAACGATTGAGAAGTTTAGACCCTCATTAATTTTGATGATAACAAAATATTCACAAGAGAACAATTTATGTTCTAACAATTCTTGAAGTGTGCAGATACTATTATTACATATATTTCTAAGCCACTTAAACAAGAAGGAAGAAGCTCTCAAGAGAAGGATACACTTCATGTGTCAGCATCCGGCTCATCCTAGTATTCTGTCTTCGTGAGCATCTGGAATTAACCTTTTGTGACACTAGTCTTATCCAATAGCTATGAGCGTCCGATCTTCCATTCTGAGCGAGCGTTTGAAATTCATTTTATATCACGTGATGGTCACGTTGTTGTTCCTCTTCTCAAAAGCCTCTGGAACGTATTTCGAATTTGATCTTATGCGCCAAAATTGTTGTACGAGGTATCAAAGGTGACACCTTTAGCTAAAAGACAAAAATTGTACAAGCAATTGTGAAAAGCAAGGTAGTACGAAAACGATAATATGTACTACTGAGATATTCTCTGGAAAGGAAGAAAGAGACAGCTTTTTGAAATCACCTCACTCAATGGAAGGAGCCATTTTTTACTGTAACAGTAATATCCTTTAGAACTCCTATAAATACCCCAAGGTATCCATTGAAGAAACTGCCGAAACTATTGAAACTGTTGAAACTCTACAAAAGTATATTGCTTCATTTACTAAGAATAAGCACTGTTGCTATACACTACAAAGAGTCAATACTCTGAAAGCGCTGCTTCTGTGAGCAATCAAGTTTCGAGCAAAGTCTCTGGACTACAAGAACTGAACTCAACGTCCGACCCTTTCTTTTAGAAAGCATTTCTATATTGAGCTTAATTTTTATCCTCTCTGTGAGAGTTATTCATACTTGTATTCAACTTATTTGTAAAAGTTGTTTTGGCCTAGTTAAGGCTGTTCCCTCAAAGGCTCGATTGTACTGAGTCGTTTTGAGAAGTTGAGAGTATTGTCAAGGTTGTGACAGAAGAATACTCTTGAGGAAATTATGTCAGTTGATTATAGTGGAAAATCCTTGAGAGCAGAAGGGACTAGACGTAGCTACCAGTTTGGTAGTGAACTAGTATAAATCTCTGTGTCTTTTGCTTTACTGCTTTCTATTTATCTTTATCCTGCTGTGTTAAATACAAGTTTTCACAAACTGCTTTTCCAGTGTCCAGTTTATTTCCAGCATCCGTTTAACAAAGTGTTTTGAAAAACCTGTGTTCTAAGTGTTTTAAACTTAAAGTTTGTGAAAAGTTTTCAACACAATTCAACCCTCCCTTCTTGTGTTCACGTTCAGGAAGAACATCTCATTGCTAGTGAGCCAAAATATGTGACCTAAAAATGCACAACAAAAAAATTTAAAAAAATATATATCTTTTAAGCATGATACATAAGTAATAACCATTAGGAATGTTGAGTCGCCTTTAATATGTATCAAATTTTAGTCAAGCATTGTATGCATGCAAATAGAAGCAACAATCGCTTAAAGAACCTAAAAGTTGGAATAAGCACAAAAAATGCTCACTTAATAATAATTAATAGAATAGATCACTTAATATATCATGATCATGGCATCTCATCATTAACACTGTTGCCGATAGAAAGGAGTGTCACAAACATCTACACATCAATAAACAAAATAGGATGAGCCAGGAGCCCAGGCACCCATCACGAACTCAGATAAAAAAAATTAGAAAAACCAAACTGAGATGAAATTGGGGAAAAACCAAACTGAGATGAAATTCAATGCCAGCCGCAATAACCATTGGCTCCACCGTCAAACAAAACCCATCACATTTTTTTTAATGTTCACTACTGATTTCAATATACTTGTATTCTAGACTGCTCCAGTTGCTCCATTAGATAACCTTATATTAGATAACCTTATCCTAGGACTTTTGTTTGGGGAGGGGGGACAAAAGAAAGACGAACAAAAAAGTAGGAATAGGAAAAGAATAAGATAAAATGTGAAGGACAATCCCTCATTAAGTTGCTGCTCTAGATGTTGCGATTCCTTTAAGTTCAATCAGTTAGGTCCTTTTCCAACAATCGTCTATAGTCACAAATGAAAATAATCATAAGAGGTAATACTTGTTGTGAATTAAAAGAGATAATGCAAATGAAAATAACATAAGCAGAAATGTAACAAGACGAAAGAACACATACAACTGCTTTCTTTCTAGCTTTGCAATTTCATCTTTAACAATCTCTATCTTCTTAGAATCTTCTTTCTGAATAAAAAAAACTTGTCATTAGACATAACAATCCAACAATGAACCTACAAATAAATCACAAATAAGTATCTAATGAAGAAATGTTAGAGCACTACATCATTTTTGACTTTAGCCCACGCTGAACTTGCCCACGGCTAAAAAACTGCGGTCTAAAACGGAATAGGCAACGGTTTTCTAACCGTTGGTGAGAATCTACAAATTTCATTCATATTTTTCAATTTGTAGCTAATAACCGTTGCCTATTCTTATCCAACAACATTTAAAAAAACGTGAGCATGTATAGGCAACGGTTACAAAAATGTTGTCGTGTTAGGCCATACGTATGCAACCGTGGCCTATAAGGTTACACTAAAAAAAATGCTAAATAAAGACAATTTTTTTGTGGGGTTTTTAAAACACTTCCTCAAATTAATTAAAAAAAACACTTCCTCTGCCACGGTTCCGATGATTCCCTCCTCTAATTCCTCTAATTGAACGTCACGCGACCCTTTTCCCTCAAAACCCTATCCCACAGAACATCGTTCGTCTTTTGCTTTGTGAAGAACCAAAGCTCCCTCTCCCACAGCGCCGTCCTGCCACTCATTTCTCTCTCTCTCTCCACCCTCTTCCCTGGAAGTGCAAGCAAGAACCACCGCCCTTAAACCGATTCATGGACTCTCGATGTGACTGTCGTTCTCCGCCGGAAGAAGAAAGTAAGTTCCTTTTGATCAGCTTCTCTATTCTTCCTCGATGCATGCAAATCTATGTACAGCTTCAAGTTGGAGCTCCGTTTGGGTGGGGTAGAGATCCGATTGGTTGACGTTGTTGAGGGCGAGTTGGAGATTTGTGGTGAATGAGTGGACTCAGGCTGAATCCTAGGCGAGTCAGGCCAAGACGAGGTTTTTGTAGTCGTGGTGATGTTTGTTTAGGAGGTTTTTCTAATGTATAGTTCTTCTACCGTTTCATTTTAATTTGAAGATATTGGAAACCTAGTGAGCAGTCCCTTTTGCTTGGTGTTTCAATGTCCTGTTGTTCTGCATCGCTATAATTAAATATATTATTTTCTTTTTTACCCGTTTCAGGGCCAGACTCCATTGTTTCCCCGTATATTTGGTCATGAAGCTGGAGGGTATGTTTCTTTTATGAATATTATCTGCAGAATCACATATTTTGATGTATTGTTTCATTTTTCTCTAGTATATGTATGTACTGTGTGAATGCATGTGATAATCATTGATAATGTTGGCAAGATGTTATTCATGATCAGGAAAGCGAGGCGTAGGCCGTGGACTCATCTGAAACCAGGGGATCATGCCCTCCCTGTATTCTCAGTTCTGGAATTTGCACAGGTTTGAAACATCTCTACCTTGGGATATTAAGGAATATATAACAACTAGGCCATTCTATGTTCTTTTGATTCATTTTTATTGATGCTTGTAGGTCTTGGTGCTACCATCAATGTTGCCAAACCAAAACCTGGTCCTTCTGTTTCCATCTTTGGACTTGGAGCTATTGGCCTTGTTGTATGTTACCTTACCTTTATGCCTTTGTCTCTGTATGTGTGTGACAGTTTTTGTAGCAACTGAAAATAGCCAATATTAACTCCTGCTCTTCTATTTAATCCAAATTTTAGGCTGCTGAAGGGGCAAGGATTTCTGATGCATCAAGAATCATTGGGGTTGATTTAGTTTCCAGCCGATTTGAACAAGGTAGTAGAATGCTTTCTTATTCCACCTAATCCTCTAAGATTCTGTTCCACATAAATTAAATGACTATTCACTTGTTGATGGTATTTCCGATTTTATTCTTGTTGGCAACTAAGTAGTTTGGGGTTAATGAGTTTGTGAACCCAAAAGATCATGACAAACCTGTACAGCTGAGATAATAGTCTTTGAAGTCAGCTTTGGTACTTTTTCTTTCTTAGTTTCTTGTTTACAGCTAAGATAAGTAGTCATAGAAGATTACACTTTGAATTTGTCCTATCTTCATAATATTCTTGTTTGTATCCCCCATGTAAGTTACTTGGTTGGATTTTTGAACATTAATTAATTGATAATTGTATGCCAAGGGCCATAATATCAAAGATGCCTAATTGTTTGAATTAGATACAGGAATTAAATTCCTCATGTAAATTTGACTGTTATGAAAGCCATGTTGCTTCCCAGTGTCTTAATGTTACGTTTGGAAGTTTTTGAGTGAAGAGGAAGGGAGGGGATGGGGAGGGAGTTACTTTCCTTGTTTGAATGAGAACTCACTTTTTTCTTGTATGGGAGTAAAAAGTAGTAGCAAAGGAAATGAGAGTTGCTTCCTGTTAACTAAATTAAAGTAAACCATTTCCCACTGCTTAGAACTCAGGCCCTTGAGAGGAACACATCTTTCTCCTTACCTCTTATGCAGCTTAAGCCTATTGTCAACAAATCACTATGAAATTGAAAGTAGTATTTGGAACCAATTCATGAAAGCAATAGGGTCATGATAATACTCCATTGTCCACTCTAAAGATACCTTCAATTACCTGAGTTTCAATCATATTCAAATTGAATTTTCTTTTCCATCCTTTTTTTCTGGATTTAAGGGCATAAGTTTCTTTTAGTCTTTCTCTCTTTTTGTTAGGACATAACAGGTTTACATAAATGTAATTACTTTTTCCAATGCATTTCTTTAATATATTTTTTTTTATAAAAAAAGAAAATATTGAGAGATTGGAAATCCAATGTGATGGAGAATAGGATAAGAATTAGGAAGACTTGGAAATGTATTAGGTATGACGGGGTTACAAGAAAGTTAAATTATATTGCAGAGAAACTATTATAAAATGGATTTTTCAGTGCTTCTTTATTTTGTAACGTATTAGATATTTTGAAATTTTGGGTTATTTGGGGACTTTTGCTAATTTAAGATTCCTAGATTGTCAAGTTGGGTTAATTTATTTTAAGGACTACTTTGTATTTTGATGTGTAGCTTAAAATTTAATGTTGAGATTACATAAGTTCTGTTACCTACTTACCTACCCTTTTTCTCTATTCTCTCATCTATTTTTCTCTCCCTCTAAATCCTTTTCCGTTTCTCCTATTGTTCAGTTTGTCCAACATCACACAGAAGGATTGGATATCGTCCCAAAAACAAAGATAAACCAGCAAAAGGATAAGAAACAAAAAAATGAAAAACATCGGCCCAAAAGGGGCTCTCCTGTCATTGCCACAGGCGATAAAGGAACTTCCCTTAGTTCTTGTTTATATTTTTAGACCACAAGAGCCATGGTAACTAGGCAATTAAGAATTTAGTTCACATGGTTCGCTTGAATGCTTTCTAAGTACTTACAGTTCAATTTAAACTTTGATTGCCTTCATCCTTATTACGAGCGGTTTGTGTCTTTTCATTAATGCAACAATATGTAAACAGCAGGTGTTTCTATACACCCCTGTCATGCAATATGAACAATCATTGTTTGTACTTGTATGTTTTTGTGTCTCTTGAGGAAATGTTTACATTTAAATCTGTAAATAATTGTTGACTATAGATTTTTTTTCCTGGTTCAGTTCTCTAGTTATTGGATTAAAATAGATAGCAAAAGAAGGAAAAAAAAATGCTAAACATGGCAAATGTATTTCACTGTATACAAAATAATAAAGAGGCATCTTTATGATCGCTATGTGTGCATAGGATTGAAATTGAACACAAGTCTCTGTCTCTCTTTTACTAAGAATTGTATTTACTGGATTTGCATAGGATTGTTGCCTCCATTTGCAGTGGTATCTATCTCCATATATTTGCACTCCATCTATACATGTTGAGCCTCTCTATTTGCTAGTGAAAGCTACTGATCTGACTTTTTGAGTGATCCATTCATATTAACTTGTTTTTATATGTGCAGTCTATACACGAAGATCATCCTGATGAAGATCATCCTGAAGATGAATGAAGTTAATTCGTGGAAGATTTAGATGTTTTTAGACTTATCATGACAACATGTAATTATGTACTGGTGTTTTATGGTTGCGTAGTAGTATTATAATATTTTGATATACTTAGACAAAGTTTTTAACCTTTGCTACTTGTATTAAGACTTGGTTATATTAAACTCTTGTTTATTATTAAATAGCTATAAAAAATTTAATGGTTAGTTGTTTTAAATGATAGTAATTAATTATCTATATGGTTTATTCACGTTTATAATTTACCGTATTTATTTAATTATGCGTTGAAATTATTTTATTGAAAATGAGTCGTGGCTAAAAAAGTATAACTGTGGCTTAAAATATAGGCAATGCTAGTATAATCGTGGCTTAAAGTATAGGCAACGTTTATGTCACCGTGGCCTAAAACAAGATCAGAAAACCGTGGCCTGAAACAGGTCTAGAAAACCGTGGCCTATTCTTGAAGTTGGCAACGTTTGCATATGTGTGGCCTAAAGGTATAGGCCACGGTTAAAATTTTGTTGCCTAAAAGACGAGACAACGGTAGTATAACCGTGGCTTAAAGTATAGGCAACGGTTATGTCACCATGGTCTAAAGCAAGACCAGAAAACCATGGCCTGAAACAGGTCCAGAAAACCGTGGCCTGTTTGTGTGTTATAGGCAAAGGTTTTCTGTGTAGCGTGGGCGAAAACAAAAAACCGTGGCGTAAAGGAATAGGCAACGGCCGCATACTCCACGGCTACAAAACCGTGGCCAAACCGTTGGCTAAAGTTTAGGCCGCGGTTTTTTCATTTCTGGCCACGGTTTTTTGTTGTTGCCTAAACTGATTTTTGCTGTAGTGGAGCAACAGTTATGCAGGCAAGGTAAGCAATTTGTAACTAGCATCAAACAACATTGTTTAATTAATCAATGATAAAAATGAAAATCCTTTGCTGAATTTTCAGTGATATACTTCATTGATTTGGAAGATGGTTCTGAATTTAAGAAAATAACAATCTTTATAGAAGGAAACCAGTATCAATAGAAAGAAAAATAAAACGACGAACTTGGCTTGTATTTATTAACCATACATGGAAATGCTTGTAGGAATCATCGACTACAATATAACACATTATATGGCAAATAAAAATCGAATAACAGCTTTACCTAAGATATTGTTTCTTGTTCTACAGAAGGATTTCTCTTTAATGCTAGTTGAGCTGCATCTTTAAGCTGCAAGATTCTTGTGAAGTCAAGCAAACATAACAGAACAAGAGAAATTACAGAATACACACCGAAAAACACATGAAATCAAACCTGGAAGGATTTTACACGAGTCCAAAGAGGAGGTAAATCAGTAAATAATTTCTGGACAGAAAGCTCCGGAGGCTTAGCTTGTTTGAAGAAGGAGTTTTTTAGTAACTTCTCCATGGAAGCCTCTTTGTTTGATCTTTTACTAGGCACATAGCAACCATTTCCATAAAAAACTGATCACAACTGAAAATACTTTAATTAGACTACTACTACGATTAATTCCCAGTAATTATTAAAGAAACACATTATAATTTTCAATATAGAAACTAATAAGTTTTAAAAAAAAGTTTTGTGACCGTGATTGTGGCCGCAATATCAAGGTTTTTGGCACATAACCACATTTGTCCGCAATATCAAAGATAGCGACATAACCGCAACCACAATTTAAAACCAAACTATATTCAAATCCCTCTTCACTCTGATTGCTTAATAGCCACTATTAGTGAACAAAATAAACCACAAACATATATATATATATAAGGAAAAAGTATATTTGGTAACAATGTAGCGTGTAGGCAGAAAGAAAAGCCACACCTTGGAGAACTTTCTATCACGGTCATAATCAAGTCTAGGAGGCGCATTCTGAATGGTCATCAGTAGAACCTATAGATAACATAAAACAGTAGTAGGAAATAAGTCACAACCTAACCTGACCCCTCATATTCTATGAATTATCTGATGATGAGAAGAAGTTGAATTGAACAACAAGCACATTTTCTCCTTCATGCAGATACATAAGTAGAGAGATACCTTCATTAGAGAATATTTGGAAAAGGCACATGACCATGAGCCACCTCCAGTGCGGTAATTCCAAAAGACCAAATATCAGCCTTGAAGTTATAACCAATTCCAGGTTGCTGCACCTCCTGTGCCATCCTTCAAAAAACAAAAAAGAACATCGAAATCAATAATTAACAAATCAATTAGAGAAAGATAAGAGGATAAGGAAGGAAACGAAGTAGGTAACAACCAGCAAGGAGCTCCGATGAAAGTATTTCTAGAACGCAGTCGATCTCCGACATTAAACATAGAAGCGAAAACACCAAATTCAGCGAGTTTGATTTTGCCGTTAGAATTGAGCAAGATATTTCCATCCTTAACATCACGATGAATATGACCGTGTCTATGGAAAAAATCCAAGGCTTTAAGAGTTTCCTTTAGAATGGATCCGATTGCATCCTCTTCGAATCCATCTGGATACGCTGCTTTCATAAGGTGCAAGCAAGAACCCTGCGCCATGAAAGGCACAACCACCCAGAGCTTTCGGTCGACGACAAAGGAACATAAGGACTTGACGCCGTTGCGGTGGTCAATAAGACTCATGGTTTGAGCCTTCCTGCGTATGTCGTCGAGATTGGAGTTGCATCGATCCAGATCGAGAGACAAAGTGTGTGGTAGGGTTAGGAGCCGCAATGAGAGTAAATGAGGGAGAGTTGGGGGGGACACGAGGGTTTTGACTCGACCTCTCAATATGAACCGTCGCAGTTAGCCATAAGACCGCCTCAGATTGCAGGTGAATTAAGTGATAGCTGTCTTTTTTTATTCCAACTGCCGCAGGTTACCACTAAACCGCCGCGATCTGCAAATAACTAAGGCAGTTGAACCAACCGCCATTATAACTACCTCCACTGTTGAACTGCCGACGGTTTATGAGTAACCGCCGCAAACCAACCGCCGCCGCTGGCCTTTTTCCTTGTAGTGGTTTAATTTGTAAATCCTAGCATTCACAATAACCAGACTCAAATATAAACAAAAAAAGTGTTGAAGTTTGGTGGACTTAAATATAAGCAAATTTCAACTAACCTACCCATATTTAATGTCATTGTTCCAAAAATACCCTTAAGTTAATTCAACTTATGTATTCCAAGAAAAGTTGTGAGCACAATTATGATTAAGGGTAGTTTAGTAAATGTAATTGTTATTTTACATGAAATCAAGAAAATTAAATGTACTTAACTACCATACTTAATCAGTGTCAACTTAAGTAATTTTGCTTATAATTGAGTCCAGAGGGAGTATGTCCCAGAAAAGACAACAAAGTGGTACTCCCTCCGGTTTCAAATATAAGCAAAAGTCAAAATGTATTTGGTGACCAAATACATTTTGACTTTTGCTTATATTTGAGACCGAAGGGAGTAAAGTGTTGCAAAAAATTGGGAGCGCGGGTTCGAACTCACAAGTCACAACACTCCACTTGCCCCTCCCTATTCCTGGCAATCTATACTAAGGAAAAAAAATAACAAATTACAAGGATGCTAACATCGAAGAGATTACAATATAACTGATGGAATTGCTACATGGTGTGAACAGGGGTCTTTCCATTTGTATTCTAATTTTCTTCGAGACGACGTTTATGTTGCACATTAAGGAGACTGTCAGGTTGCATGGCATACCCTCTAGCATAGTGTCGGATCGAGATCCTCGATTCACATCTGGATTTTGGGAAAGCTTGCATGATGCTTTAAGGACTAAGCTGAGGTTGAGTTCAGCTTATCATTCGTAGATAGATGGTCAAATAGAAAGGACAATCCAGTCACTGGAGGACTTACTGCAGGCTTGTGATTTAGAAGAGACAGGTTGTTGGGAGGTTTTTTTTTTTTTACCCCTTATAGAGTTCATGTACAACAATATTTTCCATTCTGTTGAGTTTTTTATATTTTTATTTTTATTTTTTCGGATGTAGCAAAAGACTTCGACTACATTTGTTCCCAAAACCTTAAGGTGATAGCATGTCAACTAGCCGAATTTTATGAAAAGCCTCTTGCGCAAGGGACAACAATAGATCGTCTCTTGGCATTTAAAAACAATTTTTTCTCTCTCAATCTCACCAGAATCTCGTTTAAACAAAAGGGAAACCAGCAGATGAAACCAACAGAATTTCTTCTTCTACCAAAACAACCATAATAGAAGAAGGAATTTAGGGAGGAGGAAGGGGAAATGTGTGACTCACGACTGTACCCTTATGTAGGTGGTGATTTAAAATCGTTCGCTACCATCACAGCCTCTAGAGCATCTTTCTGGTGACCGCCGCGCCACCTACGTGTCGTTTCTGCCAGCCGCTCCCTTCAACCATCTCTTTCTCCCTTGGAAAAGGACAAGAACGAGAAGTTTTTTTTAAAGACGTAGGGTGAGAACGAGAAGCTTTTGGAAGTATTAAAATAAAAAGGGATTCAAATGGAAGAGTTTGACGCAAGGGGGTACTTTTTTCTCTAAAATAAAATAAAATGTTACGGTTTTTCATTAGAAAAGTGGGGTCCACCTGGTGACAAAATATCAGGGTTCACCGTTGGAGAGAAAACATGTTCGAGTTCTCAAATCTGACATGTCGTGAATGACCCTACAAAAATTGACACTAGCAACTCAAGGCAAGTTTGCCGCTAGAAATGCCCTTATAATATGTACCGGAGGGAATAAAAAATTACGGGGTAAAGTGCATTTTAAACTTATGTTAGGTGCCAGATTTCAAATGTGGGTTTCTCACCGGAACTTCAAATATTCAACAAGTGAAGGCATAAGAAGCCAGAATAAGTGATAAAAATTGGCTAAGTTTAAAAGACTAAGTGATGTGACGGTTGTTCGACGGAGTGCATGACGCGTCGAAGATGTCAATAGGAGCATGGTCGAATTAAACTTAGACTTTAGGCAATACATAAACAAACTCGACAGGAAGTGCTACTGCCGATATTGAGTAGTTTTAGTAAAATCAACTACCGACCCTGTGTCCGTACACGTGTCAGGTTGGATGATAGATAGTTTTTTACATTTTTGTCTATAAATAGTAGTTCTTATGATGTAACTCAGGTTGGATACATGATCTAAGTTCCTAACATCTCGACGGCAAAGCAGATTAAAGGAAAATGATCACTGTATGCCTTCCACCCCTTACTTTCAGCAATTTGCAATTCAATTCAATTACATTTCCAATTATCGTCTTGTTCTTAATCTAATTTATCTACAAATTTATCTTTTATTTATGCATTTTACTTCGAACTTTACTGCATTTTCCAAACCTTTTTGAAATATTATTCTTTCATACTTTCTGTTTTTATTTCTTGTAGAGTTTTAATTTGCTTACTGCATTTGGCTTGTTTCTATTTCAATTTCAATATTTTATTTCATGTCTATTACTACACAGTCATTTAAATGCTTCATTTACGTTCCTGTGTCACTTTCAAATTGTATGTCATACTCTGTGAATGCATATTCAAACACTGCGTTGTTTACTTTGACTTTATTTTTTGTTTAAGTTACTTGTCAATCATGTCATTGGCTGCTAATGGCCAATCTTGCCCATTTACACTTTCAATGCCATTTCGATAACAATTAACTTGTTGTTCGAGATTATTAAGTACAAACTGGCAAAAAACCTTAATGATTAATGGCTTAGTAGCCAAGAAAATTGAAAACTGATATCTGGTCGAACTTTTGACCGTTATTTCACTAAAACCATTGTTTTCAAAACGAGATTACCACATAACTCGTCGATCTCGTAATTGTTTGAAACTAATTATTTGTTACTTTGACGAACTTGGTAGAAACACACTACAAACCAAATTTCTCAGTTAACAAATTGGCACGCCTGGTGGGATGAGTTTAGAGTAACTCATTTTAAACGATAGTTTTATGCGTCTAAGAAGTGGAAAAGTTACTGCTTCTAATGTGTCAAGACAAAGAAATATGAGTGGCAGCACAAATAATAGTGTCACGATACTAAGTGTTACTAATGTGAATGCGTCGATAAGAGATACTAATGCTTCGACCACCAGTACGAACACAGAGGTAGTTAATATCCCAAAGATGAGTACTACTGTCATTGGAGCAGGTACTGGGATGACAATGACTAACACGCAAGGAGAAGCTATTCCAAGCGCTATAGTATTTGAACACCCAGTGGTTCAAAGTGCTTCGGAAGTTCAAGCATCGCCTGGAAATGCTAGAAATTCAAATGTTAGGCCAACACCTCGCGTGACACAACCTCCATTTAGAATGCCGTATGGCTATCTGAATAACTCGACAGTTCCTGCTATTGGTTCGAGTATGTTCAACTAATATGCTAACCAGCCTTTTGTACCTTTTGGAAATTCTACCAATACTCAAGGAGTGGTAGGTATGACTACTACCACAACCAATCGACAAGGGTCAGGTATAGGGGATATGTCAAGGAAAATGCCTCAGAACAATGGGAGATTAACCCAGAATTCGTTGGCAAGCATTCGACAGCTGATGGATGATAGTAACCATGAGATGGTAAACATGTTCACTCAGCAAATGAGTGCAATTATTACGCATCTTATGCAGACTACTAACCAAGCAAGCAATGCTTTGGCTTTACAAATGGAAAGGCTGAATCAAGCATTGGGTTTGGCAGCACCAGTGAACGACAATGTTCAGCAAGGCCTACGATATGCACCAAGGTCAAGGCTTAGGGGGGAATCCACAAGATGTGAATAACCGCAACATGGTGCAAAATGAAGTAGTTCAGCCAAACCAGAACCTTGGTCAAAATTTGAACAATTTGGCTTATGGTCAAGTATAAATCCTCCAAAGGAATCAAGATCAAGGGCCTCTAATACATCAGGGTTTGGCCATCCTCAGGCACAACATCATGGGAAACCAAATAGAGCAAAATGTTAATCAAGCTGTCGAGCAGATGCTTAACAGGCTTGGCTTAATATTGGTCAAGCAAATAGACCATATTTTATATCTGCGTTTCCTGAATGGGTACAACAAGCTGAAGTGCTAAGAGGAATGAAGGTCCCTAAATTGTCCAAGTTTTCTGGTGATAGTGGAGAATCAACTGTCGAACATGTTGCCAGATACTCAATAGAAATGGGGGAATTAGCCACTATGGAAGGCTTGAAAATGAGGTTCTTTCCAAGTTCATTGACAAAGAATGCATTTTCTTAGTTCTCGGCGTTAAGGGCTAATTCAGTCTATTCTTGGGCTCAACTAGAAGGATTGTTTCATGATCAATTCTTTAGGGGAGATTTAAGGGTTAACTTGAATGATTTATTCAACGTCAAGCATATATATACTGAGTGTATAGATGATTACATCTCTAGGTTCAAGCAAATGAAGAGTAGGTGTTTTACACCTGTTCCTGAAGCGGAAATTGTTAAAATGGCTGCTAGCGGGTTGGATTACCATATTAGAAAGAAATTAGTAAACCAACACATTGTTGATCTTGCCCAGTTAGGGGAAAAGGTTCGACAGATTGAACAACTCAGGTCTGAAAAGAATCAAAAGAACAATAAGAAATATGTTAGACGTGAGAAAATTAATTGTGTCGAACAAGATCAAACAGACAGTGAGGATGAGGCAACTACTGAGTACGAGATAAACCTTGCTGAGTTAAAGGAAGGACCACCTTATGCTTGTCAAGCCTTAATACCTTCCAAGGGAAAGGAAAAGATGAGTTATGCAAACACAAAAACATATACATTTGATATAACTAAAGCTAATAAAATATTTGACATTCTGTTGAAAGATAAACAGCTTAAGTTGTCAGATGATCATAAAGTAAAAAGGCATGAGGAAACCAATGGTCAAAATTATTGTAAATACCATGGGGCTTTAGGCCATCCTACTAATGAATGTTTTAGTTTCAGGGACTTGATACAGAAAGCTCTTAAAGAAGGTAGGCTCAAGTTTGCGGACAAGCAAAAGCCTAGCACGAAGGTGGATACCGATCCATTTGGCCAAGGCATATCCAATGTTGAAGGCCATAATGCAAGAAGCTGCAACATGGTGAATATCAGAGCCAAACAGAAGTATGTGGTGAATGTGGAAGACCCATTTGACATTTACCCAAGGCCTCATGAAACTGTCGAAGACTTTCTGAGGAGAAAGAACAACAGAGGGCAGTTGAAGTTGTGTCCACATTGTGATAGGTACTTTGACGAGAAAGCTGCTCAGAAAGCAAAGAATAATCAAAAGGCTATGGCTCACCAGCATATGCAGGCTGGTTATGTGAATAGGAATGTTAAGCCTATTCTAGTAAACCAGATGCCTGTTTCAGTGAACCAGATGCGAAGGCCTGTCGTGAATGTTGGAACCTAAACGATTGAGAAGTTTAGACCCTCATTAATTTTGATGATAACAAAGTATTTTCAAGAAGAACAATTTATCTTCTAACATATCTTTGAGTGTACAGGTATCAAAGCTTCATATATATGTACAAAACACTCAAGAAAGAAGAAGATATTTACAAAAGAATTGAATACAATCCACTAGTGTTAGCACCCGAACTCACTCCAGCGTCTTGCTAATAGCAAGAATCCAGTAGTGTTACTCTTTGACACGTGGAATACTCAATTGCTGCGAGCGTCCGTCCTCTGTTCTGAGTGAGCGTCTGATCTCTTTAATGAAGCACGTGATGATCACGTTTATGCTCTTAGCCTCAGACTGTTGTGGAACGGAATTCGAATTTGATTTTATGCACTCATTTTGATGTACGAGGAAGCAAAGGTGACACCTTTAGCATAAGACAAAAATCGTACAAGGCAATTGCAAATAACAGATAGTACGAAAACGGTAATGTGTACTATTCTGATATTCTCTGGAAAGGAAGAAAAGGACTACATTTCAAATTACCTCACTCAATGGAAAGGAGATATTTTTACTGCAACGGTAATACCCTTGAAGACTCCTATAAATACCCCAAGGTATTCATTGAAGAGATGTTGGAAAAACTGTGAAAAAACTTCATTCTAAAAGCAATATTACTCAAGTGAGCAATCAAGTTTCGTGCCAAGTTTCTGGTCTACAAAGAACTGAACTCAGCGTCTTATACTTTCTTTTAGAAAGCTATTCTGTTTTGAGCTTAATCTTTTCATCCTCTCTGTGAGAGATATTTTGATTGTATTCAAAAGTATAATCTCTTTTGTAAACTGTATTTGGCCTAGTTAAGGCTTTGTTCCTCAAAGGCTCGACTGCACTGAGTCGTTTTGAGAAGTTGGGAGTATTGTCAAGTTTGTGACAGAAGAATACTCTTGAGGAAAATTGTAATCAGTTGATTATAGTGAAAAATCCTTCAGGAACGAAGGAACTAGACGTAGCTACCAGTTGGTGGTGAACTAGTATAAATCTCTGCGTCTCATCCTTTACTGCTTTACATTTATCTTTACCTTGCTCAGTAAAACAAGTTTTCATAAGCGGTTTATTTTCTGCATCTGGTTAATTTCTCTACATCCGATATACAAACAGTTTTGAAATATCTGTGTTGAAGTGTTTATTATGTAAAGTTTGCGAAAAGTTTTTTAACACAATTCAACCCCCTCTTCTTGTGTTCACGTTCAATTGGTATCAGAGTTCGGCCTCTTGGTTGAGCACTTAACAATGTTAAGAGAAAATATCCTATACTGTGAACATGTCTACTGAAGGTGGTCATATGAACCGTCCTCCTCTATTCGATGGAGAAAAATTTGATTACTGGAAAGATAAGATAAAAGCCTTCTTTGAGACACAACAACTTGAGTTATGGGATATAGTTCAAAGTGGTTACATTCCACCCACTAATCCTCGTGGTGTTACTATAGCCAGAGAAGATTGGAATGATGAGCAGAAAAAGAGATATCAAATCAATCAAAAAGCTAGATTCATTCTTATCTGTGCTATGACAGAAAAAGAATATGATAAATGTGGCAAATTTGATACTGCCAAAGAAATCTGGGACTCACTCGTTTTATCTTACAAAGGCTCTGCCCAAGTAAGAGAAACCAAAGCTAGCATGTTGGTTCGCCAATACGAGTTGTTCAAAATGGAAGATGGTAAAAGCATTGAAACTATGTTTGGAAGATTCCAAACACTTATTCATGGGTTACAGGCCCTTGGAAAAGGTTACACTACACTTGACCATGTTAGAAAGATCTTAAGAAGCTTGACTAAGCAGTGGAGACCCAAGGTCACTGCTATTTAGGAAGCAAAAGATCTAAATGTCCTACGACTTGAAGATCTTAAGAGTTCGTTGAAAGCTCATGAACTTGAGCTAAACGAAGAAGAACCTGTCAAAAAGGGCAAATCTATTGCTTTGAAAGTCGCTCAACATAAAGCTAGTTCTTTCAAAGCCCTTCAGGCTGAAGAAGAAGAATCAGAAGATGAAGCTTCAGAAGGAGATGTTGACACATCAGAAGATGAGCTCGCGTTTATATCCAGGAAGATACAAAGAATGTGGAAGAAGAGAAACTTCAGGAGGAAGTTTCAGAAGAAAGATACTAAGGACAAGAAGGAAAGCAAGGACAAGGACAAAGCTCAAGTCATTTGCTATGAATGTAAAAAGCCTGGAAATTTCAAGTCCGAATGTCCTAATCTTAAAGAGAAGCCCACAAGAAGTTCTTTCAAGAAAAAAGAAGAAGAGTCTCACGGCTACATGGGAAGATCTAGACTTATCCTCATCTGAGGAAGATAATGAAGTAGAAGCAAATCTCGCTCTCATGGCAGACACTGACCTTGATTCAGAAGAAGAAGTTGAAGAGGTAATAGTATATGATTCCTACTTTGAACTTCAACTTGCATTCGATGATCTTCTTAAGGACTCTGCCACTTTCTCTGTTGAGTATAAGAATTTGAAAAAGAAATTTTCAAAATTATCACAAGACTTTCAAGCTTTAAACAAAGAAAAATCTGTACTCAATAAAGAGAACCAGAAGCTAAAAACTGAAAATCAGCATCTGATGGATAATCACCGTCTGGCCGCTAACAAGCAACCAGAAGCTGAGAGCTCTCAAGCTGAAAGCTCTAAAGTTACAGGTAATCCTAAATGCAAATCAAATGATTATGAATATGCATTTCAAAAGTTTCTTACAGAGAGTGTAACTCGAAGCAAGCAAGCTTCAATGATTTGGGGCGTCAGTAAAACGACAACTCATGGTCTTGGTTATATATCAGATGAACATCTTTTAGAAAATGATTCAGCATCTGATAAATCCAATAATCATAGTAAATGCTTGCATTGTACTTACTGCAATAAACCTGGTCATTTGAAAAGTGCATGTACTGTTTTTTAAACTGTGAAGGATAAGCTTCCTTCAAGAACTAACAAGAAAGGACCCAAAAAGATATGGGTACCTAAAGATAAAATAGTCTATGTTGCAGACATGCTTAGCAACAAAGTCAACATACCTATCTTGGTACTTAGACAGTGGATGCTCGCGTCACACGACGGGAGAAAAGCATATGTTCCAAGAACTAAGTCCTAAAGAAGCTGGATTCGTTGGTTTCGGAGGAAATCAGAAAGGTAAAATAGTTAGAATTGGTCGCATTGGTAAAGGCTCTCTTCCCTCTATTGATAATGTACTATATGTTGAAGGACTTAAACATAACTTATTGAGCATAAGTCAATTATGTGACAATGGTTTTGAAGTCATCTTTACAGAAACTGAATGTCTAGTAAAAAGCAAGAAAGACAGCTCTATTTTCTTTACTGCTAAGAGGAAACAAAATATTTATGAAATTGATCTCTCTGAACTTGCAAAACAAGATGTCAAGTGTCTCATGTTTGTTGACGAAGAACAATGGATTTGGCACAAGAGATTGGGTCATGCCAATTTGAGATTAATCTCAAAATTAAACAAGCACAGTCATGTCAGAGGCTTACCAAATCTTAAGTATCAATCCGATGCTCTCTGTGAGGCATGTCAAAGAGGAAAACAAGTTAAAACTTCTTTTCATTCAAAAAATGTTGCTTCAACCTCTAGACCACTTAAGCTTTTGCATCTTGATCTTTTTGGTCCAACAAGGACAGCCTCTTTAAATGGAAAGAAATTTGGGTTAGTCATTGTTGATGATTTTACTAGATGGACATGGGTTAGATTCCTTACTCATAAAGATGAGTCATACAAGGTATTTACTATATTCTGCAAAACAGTTCAAAATGAAAAAGGAATTTGTATTTCTTTTATTAGAAGTGATCATGGGGGAGAATTTGAAAATGAAAGCTTTCAAAAATTTTGTGATGATAATGGCATCTCCCACAATTTCTCCTCTCCTAGAACACCTCATCAAAATGGTGTTGTAGAATGGAAGAATAGGTCCCTCCAAGAAATGGCCAGGACCATGATCAATGAGGCTAACATTGTAAAACATTTTTGGTCAGAAGCAGTAAACACAACTTGTTACATTCAAAATAGAATTTCTATTAGACCTATTTTGAAGAAGACTCCATATGTACGTGTTATATTTTAAATACTAAGGATCAGCTTGGTAAGTTTGATTCAAAGGCTGACAAAGGAATCTTTTTGGGATATTCTAAAAGATCTAAAGCTTTTAGAATATACAATAAAGAAACTTTGACAGTGGAAGAATCCATTCATGTCAAATTTGATGACAAGAAGCCTGACACAGCCATGTCAGAGCTAGATGAATTATTTTCATAATTAAATATAGGTAATACTACAAATAGTGAACCTACATCTTCATCGTCCGGTGGTGACCAGACACAAGAATCTTCAGAAGCTGAATTCAGAAAGAGCTGGAAGTACAAAGCCAATCATCCTAAAGATCAAATCATAGGAAAACCTGGAGATAGAGTAAGAACCAGATCCTCTTTTAAAGAGCATGCAGATATGTCACTACTCTCAGAAATGGAACCTAAAACGATTGATCAAGCATTGGAAGATGAAGGTTGGATTTTGGCCATGCAAGAAGAGTTGAATCAGTTCCAAAGAAATGATGTATGGAAGCTAGTTAATCTACCAGAAGATAAGCAAGCTATTGGTTCTAAATGGGTATTTAGAAACAAGCTTGATGAAGATGGAAAGGTTGTGAGAAACAAGGCAAGATTGGTTGCTCAAGGTTACTCACAGGAAGAAGGTATTGATTTTACTGAAACATTTGCACCTGTTGCAAGGTTAGAAGCTATACGTATTTTACTTTCATTTGCTGCACATCATGATATAATTCTTTATCAAATGGATGTGAAAAGTGCTTTCTTGAATGGTTTTATAACTGAGGAAGTCTTTGTAAAACAACCTCCTGGATTCGAAGACATTGAATTTCCAGAACATCTCTTCAAGCTTAAAAAGGCCTTGTATGGTCTTAAGCAAGCTCCCAGAGCTTGGTATAAAAGACTGAGTATATTTTTGATGTAAACTGGCTTTACTAGAGGTCTAGTAGACACTACTCTTTTTAGAAAAACATCTAACAAGCACTTTCTAATTGTTCAAATATATGTTGACGACATTATTTTTGGAGCTACTAATGAAAGCCTTTGCAAAGAATTTTCTAAGCTAATGCAGGCTAAATTCGAGATGAGCATGATGGGTGAACTGAAGTTCTTCCTTGGAATTCAAATCAAACAATGCAATGATGGTTGTTGGAACCTAAACGATTGAGAAGTTTAGACCTTCATTAATTTTGATGATAACAATAATATTCACAAGAGAACAATTTATGTTCTAACAATTCTTGAAGTGTGCAGATACTAATACTACATACATTTCTAAGCCACTTAAACAAGAAGGAAGAAGCTCTCAAGAGAAGGATACACTCCATGTGTCAGCATCCGGCTCATCCTAGTATTCTGTCTTCGTGAGCGTCTGGAACTAACCTTTTTGTGACACTAGTCTTATCCAATTGCTATGAGCGTCCGATCTTCCGTTCTGAGCGAGCGTCTGAACTTCATTTTATATCACGTGATGGTCACGTTGTTGCTCTTCTTCTCAGAAGCATCTAGAACGGATTTCGAATTTGATCTTATGCGCCAAAATTGTTGTACGAGGTATCAAAGGTGACACCTTTAGCTACAAGACAAAAATCGTACAAGCAATTGTGAAAAGCAAGGTAGTACGAAAACGGTAATATGTACTACTGAGATATTCTCTGGAAAGGAAGAAAGAGACAGCTTTTTGAAATCACCTCACTCAATGGAAGGAGCCATTTTTTACTGTAACGGTAATATCCTTTAGAACTCCTATAAATACCCCAAGGTATCCATTGAAGAAATTGTCGAAACTATTGAAACTGTTGAAACTCTACAAAAGTATATTGCTTCATTTACTGAGAACAAACACTGTTGCTATACACTACAAAGAGTCAATACTCTGAAAGCACTGCTTCTGTGAGCTATCAAGTTTCGAGCCAAGTCTCTGGACTACAAGAACTGAACTCAACGTCCGATCCTTTCTTTTAGAAAGCATTTCTATATTAAGCTTAATTTTTATCCTCTCTGTGAGAGTTATTCATACTTGTATTCAACTTATTTGTAAAAGTTGTTTTGGCCTAGTTAAGGTTGTTCCCTCAAAGGCTCGACTGTACTGAGTCGTTTTGAGAAGTTGAGAGTATTGTCAAGGTTGTGACAGTAGAATACTCTTGAGGAAATTGTAATCAGATTGATTATAGTGGAAAATCCTTCAGGAACGAAGGGACTAGACGTAGCTACCAGTTTGGTTGTGAACAAGTATAAATCTTTGTGTCTCTTGCATTACTGCTTTCTATTTATCTTTATCTTGCTCTGATAAAAACAAGTTTTTACAAACTGCTTTTCAACGTCCGGTTTATTTTCAGCATCCGTTTAACTAACTGTTTTGAAAAACCTGTGTTCTAAGTGTTTTAAACTTAAAGTTTGCGAAAAGTTTTCAACACAATTCAACCCCCCTTCTTGTGTTCACGTTCAATGGTATCTATATACATCAAAGCAAATATATCAAGGAATTGCTAAAGAAATTCAAAATGGTGGATTGCAAACCTATGTGTACTCCTATGCATCCCACATGCATTCTTGGTAAAGATAAAACTGGTAAAAAGGTAGATCAGAAGATGTACAGAGGTATGATTGGATCTCTACTTTATCTTACGACTTCAAGACACGATATTATGTTCAATGTCTGCGTGTGCTAGATTTCAATCGGATCCTAGAGAATCACACTTGAGTCTTTGTTAAAAGAATTTTTAGATATTTGCAAGGATCTACTAATCTTGGTTTACTTTATAAGAAATCAAAAGATTACAAGTTAGTAGGTTTACGTGATCTGACTTTCTTTGGAGACCGAATTGAAAGAAAAAGCACAAGTGGAGGCTGCCAATCCCTTGGAGCAAATCTTGTGTCTTGGTCAAGCAAGAGGCAAAGCACGATTGCACTCTCAGCGGCAGCTGAATATATTTCAAGAAAGAAGTTGCAGCTCTCAACTTCTGTGGATGAAATATCAACTTGAAGACTATCTGATAAAAGAGAGTAACATTCCTATCTTTTGTGATAATACTTCTGTAATTTGTCTTACTAAAAATCCTATATTGCATTCACGAGCCAAGCACATTGAGATTAAGCATCATTTTATAAGAGACTATGTTCAGAAGGGTATTCTCGAAATAAAATTTGTAGACACTGATCATCAGTGGGCTAACATATTTACAAAACCCCTTGCTGAAGATAGATTCAATTTTATAAGAAGAAATTTAAATTTTCATCTTATAGAAGAATGATTAATCTCAGCGTCAGATGATATGCATCATCTCTGTAAGTCTGGTATACAACCTAAGAGGGGGGGTGAATTAGGTTGAACGATTTTCGAGTGACTTTTAGAGATTTTTCGTTCTTTTGTTTTATGGATAGATAGATGGAGTTTGATTGATAAACAAAAGTAAAAAGATAAGGAAGAAGATTGAGACACAAGAATTTATACTGGTTCCCCTAACCACTTGGGTACATCCAGTTCTTCTGACGCCTGCAGAGCAATTCACTATGATAGAAATTCTTGTTACAAGCAAGCCTCACCCCAAGGCTCCCTAACAATCTCTATACAACAAGATAGCACCCCACTATCTTTTCAAACCAAAAACCCAACACAAGGATGAGTTTAATAATTGTGAAGAATGGTAAAGCATATGGCTGTATCAGATCAATATCACTTTGTAACTATACAACTTAGTGCTCAAGAACTTTTTCAGGATATGAAAGTAGTATGTAAGTTCTAGGAAAAAAGGTTTTGAAGGTTTAGAACTTGTAAAATGATATTGAACTCTTATGATTGAAATAATGAAAGTTCTATATGTTCTGATGTAAAAGAAAGGTATATATATAACCATCAGATCATATCTGAAGCAAGGTGATCGTTTGGAAACTTTCTAGGGGCCAAAACACACCATTTGAAATCATAACGTTTCAGAAAATTTGATTTTGAAACAGTGGTAATCGATTACGTCGTTGTGGTAATCAATTACATGTGTACGTTGAAAATCAGATATTCAAAAATTTAGTTGATGTAATCGATTACACATTTTAGGCAATCGATTACATCCACATTACTGAGACTTTAGGTAATCGATTCTGACTTTGGGGTGTCGATTACTGCAATGAAAAAAGTGTTTTCTTGAGATTTCAAAAGGATTGCTTCAACACTTAACTTTGAAAATAACTTAGATTAAGTTTTAAACTTAAGGAATGATTTGTTTGAGCACATCTAAGTTATATAATCACAGCTTGTAATATGTCAAAGATACAAACCATACTTACAGAGAATTGACAATACATAATTAAAGTCTCTGTAGAATGATTTCTTTGACTTGATCTAACGGAGGCTTTTCTTCTTTTTGATCAGTAATCTTGTCATCATCTAAACCCAGCCAAGTTTAAGAAGGAAATCTTCTTCACAATCTCCCCCTTTTTGATGATGACAAACACCAATCTTGTTAACGGTTTGCGAACGGAAAAGCTCCCCCTGACTTGTATATCTCCCCCTTTGTATTGGAGTTGGGAAACCTGAAAAGTTAGTAAAATACAAGATATACAGATAATATCTCCTTTCTCCCCCTTTTGACATCATCAAAAAGAAGAAAAAGTAGCATAAATACAATATAGCGCATATATTTACCAAGCTCATTCAAACACAACCTAAATACTTAATATTAAACATCCATACAAACTTTGCAAAGGTCCTACTTATGAAAGTAAAATTAAAGAAATAATACATAACTAGATTTGGAAATCCAACATAAACAAGTATGACATAATGATAATATGATGCATGCATGATGAAGCAAATCAGGCTACTCTTCATCCTCCTCATTGTCATTTCTAAAAGCTTCAAGGCGGTCCATGCGAGCAGACAATTGATCAAACCTCTCAGCCATGTAGCCACGGACACTCCTAAGCTCATCCAAAATCATTTGATTTGTGACCTCACCATCTTGAGGTTCTTCATCTTCTTGTGCAGGAGGGTGTAGCAGATCGCTTCGATGCCTGTAGACTCGTGCAGCAGCATCCCAGTTTATACCCATCTTTGGTAAGATATCCATATGGATTTCATTTTCAGCAGGTGTCATTTCCAGAGAAACCTCATTGTTGGTGTCTACATTGCAGCACTCCAACAATCGGGAGATTTGTCTAGCATAAGGCAAACTTGTAGTTATTGCTTGATGACAACATGTGATTCACAACCAAATACGGACAGTTGATAGGTTTATTATTCTTGATAGCATACATGATTTGCATTTCAAAATCATTGATTTGAGAGTAGTTGGAGGCCTTAGGTACTAAGACATAGCAGAGAACATAATGAAGAAGTCTATCATCAACGTTCAAGTGTCCTACAGAGAGAATATTTCTAGCAGAGGAGACTGCACCAGACCGTTGTCTTGTGTTGGCAATTTCAGTCTCATCATATCGACACATGGATAAATAGAATTCTCTCTTGTCATACTCCTCCCAATCACATAAGAAATCAGTATGAATCCTTTCTCCCTCAAATGGAATATCAAGAAACTCTCCAACTTGCTTCAAGGATAATTTAATAGGGACCCCTTTCACCCAAGAAACCAGACCACTACCCTTAGCCTCTAAATTGCAATAGAACACTCTAACAAGATCAGGGTAATAGGTTCCAAAATCAATAGCAAGTGGTGTCACTTCCTGACTTTCAAGCAATGAAGGAAAATTGAATCTAGCAAAGGCAAGAAGACTCACATACTTTGGAGTGATGAGTTTCCTACCAATGAACTGTTGGAAGCGAGTTCTTTGATCAGTGTTAGCCAACAGCCTTGATAAGTCCAGAGGATTGGGATTCGCTCTCCTTGCATCAGTCACAGAAGGATTCTTGCTTCTGAACTTCCTTGAATGTTCCATGGTGATGATAGTGTGGAAAGAGAGTTAGGGTTCGAAATTTTGGGGAGAAAACCAGAAGAGGGCCACCAATGGGAGTAGGATTAGGGATTAGAAGTGAAGGATTTGAGCAACAATGGTAGAAATGAGGATTGGAAGGTGGGTGGTTGAAAGAGGATGAGAGGTAACCGATTGCAAGAGTGAAAGAAATGTTTTAGAAACTGATTTTATGCAGAAAAACTGTCAGTTTTCGCAAGTTTTCACGGATGTAATCGATTACACCCAAGTAGTAATCGATTACACGGCCAGTCGATGGTCTGGCGAACTTTTTGAACATGTAATCGATTACCACGATCATGTCGATTACACATGGTAAATTATTGATAAAACATGCAATGTATGAGTATCTATTCTATGTTTAACATACATATCACATAGATTTATGACTAAAAACACATACATACAATAGAATGACACAATAAAAACATATAGGTTAAATGAAAGAACTTTGTCACCAAATGTGTTGGTCTCATATATCCTTTTCATCCAAAATGCCAAGTTCTCTTCTTATTTTGAAGAAGGGTTCTTTGGCTAATGGTTTTGTGAAGATGTGCGCTAATTGAGCATGAGTATCAACAAATGTAATCTCCACGTCTCCTTTTAGAACATGATCTCGTAGAAAAAGATGTCGAATGTCTATATGCTTGGTACGAGTGCATAACAGGATTCTTTGAAATATTTATAGCACTTGTATTGTCACACCTTATAGGAATGCATCCATGATTGATTCCATAATCACATAGTTGTTGTTTTAGCCAAAGACTTTGAGCACAACAACTCCCAGTACAATATATTACGCTTGGCGGTCTTTGAGAGCAACGCTTGCTTGTTTCTTGCAAGACCAGGATATCAAGGCATTTCCAAGGATATGGCATGTGCCACTAGTACTTTTTCGATCAGTTTTGCATCTGCATAATCGAGAATCTGAGTAGCCAACTAAAGAACAGATACTACCTTTGGGATACCATAGGCCAACATTTGTTGTCCCTTTTAGATCCTTCATGTCCCTCTTTACAGAAGAAAGATGAGATTCTTTTGGATTGACTTGAAATCGAGCACAGAGACATACACTAAACATAATGTCAGGACGGTGGCGATTAAGTATAATAATGAACCAATCATACCTCGATATTTCTTGATGTCTCTTGATAAACCTCGACTCATCTTGATCAATATAAGTACCAGATCCCATAGGAGTTGCAATCTCTTTGCGATTATCCATTTCAAACCTTTTTAACAATTCTTTTCTGATATTTTGATTGATTTAGAAAGATACCATTCTTAGTTTGCTTTGGATTTGAAGTCCAAGAAAGTAATTGACTTTCCCATCATGGACATTTCCAATCCGCCTTGCATTACCATTGAGAACTCTTCACACAAATCTTTATTGGTTGATCCGAAAATGATGTCATCAACATAAATTTGGACCAAGAGAGTGTGATCCTTAATTCTCTTGATGAGCAGTAGTATCTACCTTACCCTTTTCAAATCCTTTTTCACTTAAGAATTGACTAAGTTCTGTCATACCAAGCCCTAGGGGCTTGTTTTAATCCATAAAGAGCTTTCTTCAATTTGAATACATGTGAGGGGTTTTGAAATCTTCAAACCCAGGAGGTTGTTTGACATAAACTTCCTCATTTATGTATCCATTCAAGAAGGCACTTTTGACATCCATTTGAAATAATTGAAAATCTAAAGAGCAAGCATAACCAAGTAATAAACGTATAGCTTCTAACCTTGCAACAGGAGCGAATGTCTCTTCAAAATCAATTCCTTCCTCTTGATTATAGCCTTGAGCAACCAACCTTGCCTTGTTTCGAATAATTATCCCATTTTCATCAAGTTTGTTCTTAAACACCCATTTTGTACCAATGATGTGTTTGTCTTGTGGTCTAGGGACAAGTTCCCAAACTTGATTCCTTTCAAATTGGTTTAACTCTTCTTGCATGGCAAGAATCCATTGATCGTCTTCAAGAGCTTCATTTATCTTTGAAGGTTCTATTTGAGAGACAAAAGCCATGTATTGGCAAGCTTCCTTCAGATTTAATCTTGTTTTTACTCCTGATTCAATATCACCAAATACTTTGTCAAGAGGATGATCCCGATGAATTCTCCATTCACGAGGTAGATCAGGATGATTCTGCTCTTGTTGAAGATTGTCGTCTTGGTGATTGATTGAATTAATTTGTTTTTCTTTGTCAGAGTCTTCCTTAGGCAATTCTGACTCAGCATCCTTAGTAGTGTCTTTTGTAGATGCTTCCATTATATCATCATCATCGTCACAAGAAACTTTCTCTACAGTTGGGTTAGTTTCATCAAAGGAAACATGCATAGATTCTTCTATAACTAAGGTTCTTTTATTATAAATTCTATAGGCTTTACTTAAAAGAGAATAGCCAAGAAATATACCTTCGTCAGATTTCTCATCAAACTTACCTAGGTTGTCTTTGTCATTGTTGAGTACAAAGCATTTGCATCCAAAGACATGAAGATGTGAGATTTTTGGCTTTCTTCCTTTATATAGTTCATAAGGAGTCTTTTTCAAGATCGGCCTTATATTGACTCGATTTGTAACATAGCAAGCTGTACTTCATCGTGATCCGCCTGTAAGTACTTTGGTAGACTTGAATCACTGAGCATTGTTCTAGCCAGTTCAATTAGAGATCGATTCTTTCTTTCTGCCACGCCATTTTGTTGAGGAGTCCTTGGTGCTGAGAAGTAGTGAGTGATACCAAGTTCTTCACAGAATTCCTCAAAAAGAGCATTTTGGAACTCCCCACCATGATCACTTCTAATTGACACAATCTTCATAGATTTTTCATTTTGCACTTGTTTTGCATATTTCTTGAATGCCTTAAATGCATCACCTTTTTGTGCTAAAAATAGAGTCCAAGAATATCTAGAGAAACCATCAACAATAACTAAAGCATAAACATTACCTCCAAAGCTTCTAGTTCTTGAGGGACCAAAAAGATCCATGTGAATCAACTGAAGTGGTCTTGTAGTTGATACCACATTCTTTGGTTTGAAAGAGGATTTTGTTTGTTTCCCCTTTTGGCATGCGTCACATAATCTATCTTTGACAAATTTCATTTTGGGTAATCCAATAACAAGATCATGTTTGACAAGCTTATTCAAATGTTCCATGTGAATATGTGCTATTCTTCGTGCCAAAGCGATGCATCATTATTGTTTACCACTAGACATTTAATCTTCAAAGATAAATCATCTAGACATACCTTATAGGAATTGTGGATTCTATTTCCCACTAACTTCGCTTCAGGATAAGCTTCATTTTCAATGATACATTTGTCGTTGATGAAGTTTACTCACGAATCCTTTATCGCAGAGTTGACTTATGCTAATCAAATTGTGCTTCAAACCTTCAACATATAGGACATCATCAATAGTTGTGAAGGGAGAAGCTCCAATCTTTCCAATCCCAAGAATCTTTCCTCTATTGTTATCTCCATATGTGACATATCCTTTAGATTTCAGCTTCAGAGATGTAAACTTTGTACGATCACCAGTCATGTGCCTAGAAACGACCACTATCAAGATACCATGTGTTCTTTGGTCTTTGTTTAGGCATTTCTACAAAGCAGATTTAATGTCGTTAGGTACCCAAAGTGATTTGGGTCCTGATGGGTTAATGCCTTTCCTTACCCATATGAATTCTCCATAAGGAACTCCAAAGTTTCTTATGTAGCAAGCATTGGGGGTATGGCCTTTGACATACAAAGAATCACAATTCTTATAAATATGACTAGTGATAGAACTACTAGGCTTGTCTCTTTTTACATTTCTAGAAATTGAATGATTTCCATTCTTAACCTCATTTCTAGAGTTTGCTTTAGAAGAATTTCCAATACGCAATTTAGATGATTCTGAGTTGTTGGTAGTTGTGCTTGCTTTGACAAATATAGTTTTGTTAGGACTTGGTGTTTGAAAATTTGAAAAACCAAGACCATGTTTGTTATTTGAATACCTTTGTCCACTAAGCACTTCTTCTAAACCGATTTGACCTTTTTCATATCTTTTGATCACTTGGTTTAGACCAACAATCTTAGATTCATATCTTAAACATTTATTACATACAGAATTTTTGACATTTTCTGACTCCACACATGTGTCATTAGAACTTCTTTCTAGTTCTAAAATTAATTTCTTTTGTTTCGAAATTGTTCTAGAAAGTATCAAACATTCTTCATGTAACTCATGAAATGCATTCTGTAATTCTATATAAGATGGTTTTTCATTAGACATAGAAGAACTAACCTCTTGTTCATCATCTGAGTGATGTGATGCCATTAGTGCTTTGACTTCAGAT
This sequence comes from Calophaca sinica, assembly GCA_037113605.1. Lineage (NCBI taxonomy): Eukaryota > Viridiplantae > Streptophyta > Magnoliopsida > Fabales > Fabaceae > Calophaca > Calophaca sinica. Next base: position 15,655,641 of record CM073734.1, on the reverse strand, counting down.
TCTCCACTATCTGAATCGGAGGATGTACTTACTTCATTGTCATTCCATGCAATGTAGGCCTTTTTGGATTTGAATTCCTTTTTCCCTTTGAAGTACTTCTTCTTTGTCAGATTAGGACATTCTGCTTTCATATGTCCTTCCTTACCGCATTAAAAACATGTGAAGTTCTGATTTGAAGTGGATGTATCCCTTTTCTTGAAAAATTTCTTTTTGTTATCAAATTTAATATTTTGGTCTTTCTTAAGAAATTTTCCAAACCTTTTTACCAGGAGGGTGATGTTCTCATCTTCATCAGTGCTTTCTTCTTCATGTTGTTTTCTGGTTTCAACCTTTAAGGCAATGCTTTTGTTCTTCTTCTCTTTGACTTCAGTCTCTTCCAATCTTCCAAGTTCCAATTCATGTTCTTGGAGTTTTCCAAATAATGCCACAGAAGTCATTTTTGACAGACTTTTCTTTTCAGAAATTGCTGTAACCTTTGGTTGCCATTGCCGAGTCAATGATCGAAGAAGTTTAAGATTCAACTCATCATTGGTAAAGGTCTTTCCAAGAGCCATTAAGTGATTTGTCAAATGAGAGAATCTCTTTTGCAAATCAAGTATTGATTCACCGGGCTGCATTCTAAACATTTCATACTCTTGTGATAAAGTGTTCAGTTTAGATCTCTTTACTTCTACTGTTCCTTCATGGGTTACTTCTAGAGTATCCCAAATCTCTTTAGCAGTTTTACAATGTGAGATACGAAAGAATTCATCCATACCTAATGCTGACTGTAGAATGTTCTTGGCCTTTTTGTCGTAGAGTACTCTCTTCTTGTCATCATCCGTCCATGATGTTTTGACTTTGTCTTGCACTTCATTGTTGATGACTGTTGTAGGCACATAAGGACCATTCTCTACAGCATCCCATATTTCTTCTCCTTGTGCTTCAAGATAGGATTGCATGCGAATCTTCCAGAAGTCATAGTGTTCTCCAACGAAACATGGAGGCTTGTTGTTACTGCCACCATCTCTAAAAGTAGGATTGTTGCTTGCGGAAGCCATGGATCGAAGGAGCAGGTTACCTTAACCTGCTCTGATACCAAATGTAAGTCTGGTATACAACCTAAGAGGGGGGGTGAATTAGGTTGAACGATTTTCGAGTGACTTTTAGAGATTTTTCGTTCTTTTGTTTTATGGATAGATAGATGGAGTTTGATTGATAAACAAAAGTAAAAAGATAAGGAAGAAGATTGAGACACAAGAATTTATACTGGTTCTCCTAACCACTTTGGTACATCCAGTTCTTCTGACACCTGCAGAGCAATTCACTATGATAGAAATTCTTGTTACAAGCAAGCCTCACCCCAAGGCTCCCTAATAATCTCTATACAACAAGATAGCACCCCACTATCTTTTCAAACCAAAAACCCAACACAAGGATGAGTTTAATAATTGTGAAGAATGGTAAAGCATATGGCTGTATCAGATCAATATCACTTTGTAATTATACAACTTAGTGCTCAAGAACTTTTTCAGGATATGAAAGTAGTATCTAAGTTCTAGGCAAAAAAGTTTTGAAGGTTTAGAACTTGTAAAATGATATTGAACTCTTATGATTGAAAGAATGAAAGTTCTATATGTTCTGATGTAAAAGAAAGGTATATATATAACCATCAGATCATATCTGAAGCAAGGTGATCGTTTGGCAACTTTCCAGGGGCCAAAACACACCATTTGAAATCATAACGTTTCAGAAAATTTGATTTTGAAACAGTGGTAATCGATTATGTCGTTGTGGTAATCGATTACATGTGTACGTTGAAAATCAGATATTCAAAAATTTAGTTGATGTAATCGATTACACATTTTAGGCAATCGATTACATCCACATTACCGAGACTTTAGGTAATCGATTGTGACTTTGGGGTAATCGACACTACAATGAAAAAAGTGTTTTCTTGAGATTTCAAAAGGATTGCTTCAACACTTAACTTTGAAAATAACTTAGATTAAGTTTTAAACTTAAGGAATGATTTGTTTGAGCACATCTAAGTTATATAATCACAGCTTGTAATATGTCAAAGATACAAACCATACTTACAGAGAATTGACAATACATAATTAAAGTCTCTGTAGAATGATTTCTTTGACTTGATCTAACGGAGGCTTTTCTTCTTTTTGATCAGTAATCTTGTCATCATCTAAACCCAGCCAAGTTTAAGAAGGAAATCTTCTTCACAATCTCAGCATCTGATATGACATAAGCATGTATACGTATAAGCATCTCATTTGTCTTGTGCATCATAACTCAACGTCTGGTGAATCGGTTGCGTGCGTCCGAGCGCACACACACGTGTTACACGTGTAAAGGACTTAAGCGTCTCATCACATCTACTGAGTCATGATTATTTATGTCTTTCGATAAAATCTTTTTACTTGATCTTACTTTTCTTTTGGCGTCTTCATTTAATGAAAAGGCGAATCTCCATTTTCTTTTCTTTTTTGATTTAATTTTTGTGTGGAAATACGAAGCGGTATTTGAAAAAGGACTGTACCATTTTCTATCAACTTTCCCACTACTCCACATTTTTTGCTCCATCACTTCACTCTGTATCTACTTGCAAAACTGTTTTCTCTCTCTCTCTCTATGTGTGTGTGTGATTTCAAACCCTAAAACCTCCATTACCCTCTCTGCAACTGCTACCATGGCTGATAGAAAGGTTGGACAGTACACTGCTGCCTTCGATGTCTTCTCAGAAGCAAAACTCATGAATGAGAACAGAATTGATTTTGAGAACTTCAAGCTATATGGTTTTGATTTTGAAGAAGGTTTGGAGAAACTAGGCTAGAAAAATTACTTCATCTGGGAACCAGTCGATGTACTGAACTATGCTATAAAGGAGTTATGGGGGAACTCTTACCTACTTCCGGGAGAAATTATAGAAGGACACATCAGAGGCTTCAAGTTACGCTTCACCATCAACTCTATCGCTCAGACCATTAAGTGCCCTTGTGAAGGAATCAGTTACCATGCTAACTGGGTTGACGCTTACAAAGGACTGGAAAACGTCAACGAAGCCCTCTTCGAAAACTATCGTGAGTTGAAGAAGAAGAACATAACTCCCACTGCCAAAGGCTTGAAAAGCCACTATAGAGTATTGCACAAAATCATCGCTAAGAGCGTGATTCTGAAGGCTGGCTCAAGCGACATAGTGAACTACGAGCAAAAGTTCATTATGAGAAACTACATGGATGGGAAGAAAATCAATCTGCCAAGGTTGATTATCAATAATCTTATAAATGCTCTTGTCTTCTCAAGGAAGAGTGTCGATAAAAAGAATATCGTCAAGGTTATCCCTTATGGAGTTCTTCTCTCCATAATGATGATTAAAGATGGTGTTGTGAGAAAGCTGGCTGACTCTACCAACACAGAAGAAAAAGAAAAATACTTTGGTATTGGCGATGTTGTTCGTCCTGAAGTTTTTGGAGTCAACAGTCTAGTCAGAATGCAGTTGATAACTGGCTCTATGATCAAGAAGGTGAAATTAGAGCAACAGGAAGGAGAAACTGAAAAGAAAACCACCAGAAGCTCAATGGCTGGTGTGAAGAGACCTGTTGAATCTCCTTTAAGGGAGACAAGAAGAATGAAACAGAAAGTGGCTCCTGCACCTACTGTTGAGGAACCAGAAGGTGAGGATAGAATTCCTATCAGAAAGGTCTTGGAGAAAAAGAATAAGCCAACAGCTGAAAGAGATGCTTCAGCGTCCGGTCAAGGGAAGCAAGTCCCTCCTCCTCCTCCTGTCGTTGTTGCCCCTAAAGGAACAAAAAAAAGGCTGGTTAAATCTTCTGAGCTTAACCCAAAGGTACTCGACTTTACTGCTGATGAGTCAGTATCTGTCTTTCATTCTCATGATATTATTCCTGCACCCCCATTGTCTGTTTCACAACCACAAACTCAAATACAAACCAAGAAAACCAGAATAAGCCTACGACAAACCTCTACCCTCTCAAAACCTACCCAAACGCCATCCAATACACTCAACCTTGACCTACCACAAATTTCCTCAAATACCTCACTTACCACATACATTTCCAAACTTCACTCTCACCCCTTCAACCTATTATTCAAAGTACCTCCCATTAATACTTTCAAACCCTACACACCTAAAACCTATAAAATCACCAAAACCACTCCCACTTCACTCACCATTACCCATAAACCTGCTGACTTCGCGGAAGGAAGAATGTCTCAGGCAAAGAACAAACCTCGGTTTGTTAAGTATGAGTCATATCACAGCATCTACAATCGTCCCTCTACATGGCATTTGAAAACCTTCACCTCTGCAGTTGCCAGACTGGAGATTGTCTCTCCAATGAATGCTACCTTCAAGGATGGAGAAGACCATTTTCAAATGTCATTCAAAGGAAGATTGAGACCAGAACCTGGTAGCAGGGCAATTCCTTTCTCTGTTGACCTTCCTAAATCCCTACCTCAAACTGAACCTCTCACACTGGAGGAGTGTGGAAGGTGGATCACAGATGAAGAAGCTGCCTTCATGGCACACTATCTTGAGATGAAGAAAATTGAAGTTATCGGCGATTCGGGGATCCTTCTTACAGATCCGTAAAGATTGTGCCAGACAGACAAAGGTGGTTACCTTGGTCTATCCCTGGGAAATGGAAAGAACCTGCTCCTGGCAAGCTGCCATTCAGCAAGATCGGGCTCATAGAGTATGAGAAGGCTCCCAAGAAGTATAACCTTAAAGAATTCTCTAAGCTTTCGATTGCCAAGATCACTGAGGATCATGCCAGAAGGTTTTACCTTAGTTCTCTAAAGGAAGATGAATGGAGAACTAGCTCCTCAAACTGCTGCAATGCCGGGAAAGCCACAATTCCAACAGTTGGCACTATCAGCAGAGTTACTGACACCAATCTGGGAACTACCTACTTTGATGATACATTCAGGTGTTCAGTAATCAGGCCGCTTGACTGCATGAAGACATATGTCCAATGGGATACTGTGACCAAGCAATTTGACATTGGATTTACTTGGAGTCAATGGTCGGAGTTTTGGAAAGACAAAGCCTTGTTACCTTGCCTCGTCCCCCTAGTGCTTGCAGAAGATGACAGGGAAAATCTGCGAAGAATATACCTGGCAGAAAATGAAGGACTCTCTTTCGTTTTTGAAGCATTGAGGACCTTCATCAGAAGAATATGGTGAGAAGATGCTGGAAACAGGTTTGATGCTTTCACTGCTGACGTGCTTCTGCATAGAGAAAATATCTTCATGGATTTGCTGTATCCAGAAGAGGTGGAGAAAAGAAGGAAAATTCAGGCAGAAGCTGAGCAGAGGAAACTTGGAAGTCTCATCAAATGGTTTATACCAAATGATGCATTCTTTCTAAGAGCTCAACAAAAGTAGTACTTGAGACTGAAGCTATCCAACTGGGTGCTAACAGAGCATCAGAAGATGAAACCTGCACCAGAATCAGAAGCTGGACCTTCTACTTCTACTCCTGCAGTTGAGATGGTCACCATTCCTAAAGCAGAGTTTGAAGAAATGAAGGCCACTAACCTGAAAGTTACTCAGCTGGAGAATGCACTGAAGTTAATATATGAACATCTCAACATCCCTCCACCACCTCCACCAAACCCTTAAATTTTTTTTGTGATATAAAATATTTTTTTGATACTCTTATATATATATATATATATATTCATTGTTTTTGCTCTGACTATCTATTTTTATATATACCTATATCTGATTATCTGTTTATATATATTCAAATTTTTCTAAGCCGTATTTTGACTATGATGTGCTTTACACTCTTTTTGTCTGATGACAAAAGGGGGAGTAAAAGTAAAAGTAAAGTTTGATGAACACGTGAAAGTCTGATTGACAAAATTCACCGTCCGATGTTCAAACTTCGATGGATACACTGAAACAGAAGTATCATGCATATCATGTCATACATAGCATTTGTGTGGCTATTCATTGCTCTAATATCTATTAATGCGTTGATATTCATTGATCCAGTACTCTAATAATGATCAATAAAATTGGTACAATGAAAATCTTTTGATAAAATGATAATCAGCATCCAATCTCACTTTGTTAAATATATGCTCTGATACATCTACGTATTTTTGCGATCACTTAAATGAATTTGTTTATCAACAGTCGCCTTAATACCTTTATTGTTCTTATATATATAAATTGTTAAATTCAGGGGGAGACCCTTGATATTATTTTGAAATTAAATTGTTCATCAACCTTGGATATTTGTCATCATCAAAAAGGGGGAGATTGTTGGAACCTAAACGATTGAGAAGTTTAGATCCTCATTAATTTTGATGATAACAAAGTATTTTCAAGAAGAACAATTTATCTTCTAACATATCTTTGAGTGTACAGGTATCAAAGCTTCATATATATGTACAAAACACTCAAGAAAGAAGAAGATATTTACAAAAGAATTGAATATAATCCACTAGTGTCAGCGTCCAAACTCACTACAGCGTCTTCCTAACAGCAAGTGTCCAGTAGTGTTACTCTTTAACACGTGGAATACTCAATTGCTGCGAGCGTCCGTCCTCTGTTCTGAGCGAGCGTCTGATCTCTTTAATGAAGCACGTGATGATCACGTTTCTGCTCTTAGCCTCAGACTGTTGTCGAACGAAATTCGAATTTGATTTTATGCGCTCATTTTGATGTACGAGGAAGCAAATGTGACACCTTTAGCATAAGACAAAAATCGTACAAGGCAATTGCAAATAACAGATAGTACGAAAACGGTAATGTGTACTATTCTGATATTCTCTGGAAAGGAAGAAAAGGACTACATTTCAAATTACCTCCTCAATGGAAAGGAGATATTTTTACTGCAACGATAATACCCTTGAAGACTCTTATAAATACCCCAAGGTATTCATTGAAGAGATGTTGGAAAAACTGTGAAGAAACTTCATTCTGAAAGCAATATTACTCAAGTGAGCAATCAAGTTTCGTGCCAAGTTTCTGGTCTACAAAGAACTGAACTCAGCGTCTTATACTTTCTTTTAGAAAGCTATTCTGTTTTGAGCTTAATATTTTCATCCTCTCTGTGAGAGATATTTTGATTGTATTCAAAAGTATAATCTCTTTTTTAAACTGTATTTGGCCTAGTTAAGGCTTTGTTCCTCAAATGCTCGACTGCACTGAGTCGCTTTGAGAAGTTGAGAGTATTGTCAAGTTTGTGACAGAAGAATACTCTTGAGGAAAATTGTAATCAGTTGATTATAGTGAAAAATCCTTCAGAAACGAAGGGACTAGACGTAGCTACCAGTTGGTGGTGAACTAGTATAAATCTCTGCGTCTCATCCTTTACTGCTTTACATTTATCTTTACCTTGCTCAGTAAAACAAGTTTTCATAAGAGGTTTATTTTCTGCATCCGGTTAATTTCTCTGCATCCGATATACAAACAGTTTTGAAAAATCTGTGTTAAAGTGTTTATTACGTAAAGTTTGCGAAATTTTTTTTAACACAATTCAACCCCCCTTCTTGTGTTCACGTTCAGTGAATATGCCTAATAGAGCAGTTGGCAGATGGTTGGTTGAATCCTCAAGGGAATCATTGGCAGCAGCCATGGGGTAGCTCCTGGTCGAGTTCCAAATAGGACCAGGAAACCTGATGCCAATGTGATGGTGAACAAGTGGGTTGAGAACTCTGCTAAGGCTCGTTGCCCTGAGTTGAGAAATAGAGTAAGGGCTAGGAAGAGCAATCCTCGATAGACACCATTTTGGGATGAAGATTACTGTAACACCCGTATTTTTGCGATACGATTATTAGCGCTATTATAGTATTAAATGTCGTATTTATGCTATAATAAGCAGTTGCTTGTTCTCTAAGTAAGTGATTTAATTAAATAAAGAGCAAATATAATTAAGAATTAATATTCTTATATTAATTCGTGGTTTGAATATCGTCGAAAAATTCTAACGAAGTTTCGTCGCGTTTCAAATCGCTGGGCAGTTTCTGCCGTAGATAAAATTTAAAATGAGCCTCGATTTTGATGAATATCGAATCGTAACTTGTTTTAATTATTTTTAAGTGATTGAGGTTGTTTTTATTATTTATAATATAATATTATCACGCGATGAATTAATTTCTCGCAAATTAATTTTTTGGGATTTTATTGGCGAGAAATAAATCGGTAACGCGTTTTTTGTCGCCGTGTTTTAAAACCTTAAGACTCTAGATTTAGAGGGTAATCATAAGTGAGGTGAGTTTAGATGGGATAGATTAAGTGATGGGATTAGTATCTTTTAAAGTAGATTAGGTGTCACTAAGTGAGTGGTTTAATTCAAAAAAATGTTACTTTTACTTATTTTCCTCTTATTAACTATTGTTTAATTAATTTTAAGTGGAATAAAATGAGAGGGTGAGCCCTAAACAGCACCCACCCCTTGTGATACTCCCTCATCCTCATATATCTCTTCTTCTTTTCTTCCTTCTTGAGCAAGACAAGAGTTCCAAGCTTCCATGGTTGATTTCTCCATTTTCTTTGAGCTTTACAACTTGAAGTCTTCATCAAACTTGCTTCAATCCTTCATCTTCACCTAGTTCCTCATCAACTTCACCATTTAAAGTAAGGGAAAAACTGATTTTCTTCCTCCCATTTTCTGTTTAAAATCTCGATTTCCACCCCCATTTCACCTCTTGTGATTTTGCTTCCATACTTAGTTTTCTTACTAGGTTTTCTTCTATACTCTATCACCTATGTATCCAACCATTTAAATAGTAGAAAATCAATTTTTCTTGGCCCCAAAACAGCCCCATAATCAGCGCCATACACCCCTTTTTTTTTATTACTTGATTTTGCTTGTTCTAGTTTTAATTAATTGATGTTTATGTGTTGTTTGATAGTTGATGATGATCAAGAGGAGATGAGACATCATCAATCCTCTCCTTTAAGCCTTGGGGCAAAACCCTAAGTGGTGAAAGCGGGGAAAATGATGTGATCCTACTTGAATCAACTAATTGATGGTTTATATGTGTTATTGGAAGTTGTATGATGTTTGATTGGGCTATAATTTTCGATGAGCATGTGAAACTTGATTTCTAGGGATTATGTTCCTTCTTGAATTTGGGGAAAAGTGGGTGTGAGTGGTTCAATCATGTAATTTGTTATTTAATTGGGTTAGTTAAAGTTGCTTGATGCTTGTTGGAAGGTTAGTTTTGAATTGTATGCTTAAACTTGTCATTTTTGGAATTTTTCCTATTCTTGAACTATAGAAAAATTGGGTTGTGATGCATAATCTTGTGTTCAAGTGTTTAATTAAATGTCTTAGTTAATTTTAAGGTTTTTGAGATAGATTTGCATGAATTAAATTAGGTGTTAGTTTATGCTTTAGTGCAAAATGGATTCTTAAAGGATAGATTAACAGGTAAGATTTGATTGGAAAGATTGAAAATGGCACTAGCTATTTGATTGGAAAAGGATTTGGAAACATATTTTTGTATGTGTTTTAACTATGAATTATGTTGCTTGATGTCTTGATTTGAAAATGCTTGTAATGATGAAAAAGAGTTTTAGCAAATATTTTTGGGAGAAAAAGGGAGTAGAGGCCGTGAGGCTTAGGAGGGTTTTTAGAAAAAATTTGGTTGTTAAACTTGATTAAATGCTTGTAGATTTTGTGATAAAGTTTTGAACTTATGAAAAAGAGTTATTTTTGGTGTTACTTGTAATACAAGAAAACCTTGTAGTTTAAGGTTTTATTTCTTTTCTAAGGGCTAGTATTGTTTCTAATGCTTGTTGAGTTTTGGTTAGGAAAGGGCTAAGTGAGAGCTAAGTTTTAGTTTTACTTAGAAGCGTACTAAATTGTCGTGGTGATAGGTATCGTAATACCGGAGACCGAGTGACGCGGACCTGAGGACTTCGGAGCTACGTTAGCGATAGCTTGTGGTAAGGGCACTTCTAGATATTTGTAGGCTTTTATTTTTGTATGTCCTTGTGTAAGGGCAAGTTTTAAATGCGAAGAAGTCTGAGAACTCTCCGGGTTCGAAGTTAGAGTTTTCGAACCCCTTCGTGATTATGGACGTGCAGTCGCCTATTTTCCGAGTCTTCCGTGGGTTTGGCAAGAGTGGTTGGTCGCCTGACCCCAACCCCCCACACTTGTATGCTTACCTCTTTGTTAACTGCCCTGAGTTGCAGAGGGATGAACTGAGTTTCGGAGTCGATGTTTGATATGTTGTGATTGTTTGAGATGTGAATTACTTATGTTGTTTATACTGCTGTATTGCGTTACACTGTATTAAACTTGCTATGAAATTATTTAATATGCAATTGAATAATTCTGAGAATTTCTTATGCTGCCTATATTGTTGAATTGCGTTTCACTGTAATAAGCTTGCTATAAATTATTTGATATGCAGTCGAATAATATTGCGAACCGCTCTTTCAATATCGTATGCGGCGAACTGTTCATCGAGTGTGAGAGTAGTCGAGTCGTCGAGACGTTTATGAGTTGCGACCCGGACGACTGAGGGTGCTAGGTCCTATTGGTTCACGGGGGCTTCTAAATGTCGCAGCATTAAGGAACCAGAGCTGAATGTCCTAGGGAGAGTGAAGATCCCAAAGCTACGACTGGTATTCAGTGGATGGATCGGCGTCTGCTTTCCGGAAAAATTGTCGAGTCGAGAGAAAATGAGTCGTGAGTCGAGTCTTGAGCGAGAGTTTTGAGTTGAGCCTTATGAACTGTATACAATGTTGTTTGCTTATTGCTTTATGAATTGTTATATCTTGATTCGTTGAGAAGTTGACCCTTTCCTGTGGTACCTTCGATTCATGATGGCTATCCAGGTGATGGCGAAGAGCGTACTGATTCCGGCGATGCGGACGTCGTCGGAGATCATCTTTGATTTCCCCGACATCGAGCAGCCCGCGGCGATGGAGTTTGACCCCATCTCTCGTCGTGTTGTATATACCGGGGATATTGTACAGACTTTCAGAGAGGACGGTGTTGCTGTGAGGCAGGAGGTGTCACGGCATACAGTGAGCTTTCCTATCCGGACTATGCAGGTGGTTGATGGTTGGCGTACCATTCAGCACAAGAGGGCTATGCTAGTCTCTTCTTCGTCACCAGAGGGACCCCTTGAGATCCCTAGGAGCACTACTTCCAGACTTGCTGCCTGAGCTAGAGGGCGAGGACCGAGAATCAGATGGACCGCTCGCAAGAGTGTGATTCGACGCAGGATGATAGGAGCGTCTACCTCCAGAGCAGCTGTTGTTCAGAGTCCTCTAGTAGGACCGGGTTCTCCTTCTGTTGTTAGGACCCCCACCCCACTAGTGGGTCCACCTCCTATTTGTGTGGTGTGCGGAGAGGCGGATTGTCTAGGAGCTAGATCTGACGAGGATGTGATTGCTGGAGAGTATATTCCCGGAGATGTGCCAGAGGTTGTGCCTGCGGCGGCACCTGTTATCGACTTGACAGGCGAGGACCCGATGGATGACGAGGAGGAGGAGGATCCATCTGAGGATCTGGATAGTTACCTGTAGTGTTGTGTTGTCTGACTACTGTTATATTTCTTTTTGGGAGGATGATCAGTGCATTTTAATGCACTCTTTATAGCTTTGCATTTAGTGTTTTTGATTGTGTTTTGTACCTAATATCTAAGTCTTAGCACATTTCTAGACTTTGGGTCTTAATTGAGCAGTATAGTAAATTATTGATTAACTTTTGTGTTTACTGCATACTGACCCCTGTCTACTCTGCAGGCCATAACTTTGGCTACAGTTATCCGATTGAGGCGTGCGAGCATGCGTTGGAAAGCTAAGGAACAGAGCTACAATTCTCCTGTTGGGCTCGAAACCCAATTCTGTTGTCTTCAATGTCAAAACTGCGAATTACGGACGCAGTAAAATGTAAAACGGGTTTTGGGCCTAATTTTGGTCGTTTATCGGGCTTTTATCTTATAACCCGTTAAGGGATTTAGGTTATTCTTTGAGCTGAGACTTAAAAAGAGACGAATCAGCCGTTTTATCTCATCTTACGTTTTATTTTTACAAACTGTTGTGCCCTAGCCGTCATGGAAGCCTAAGCTCCTAAGTTGATTCATCGGTGAAAGGTTGTCGTTACAGATTTTTTGAGGTTCGGTGTCTAATGTTTAATACTATTTCGTTTTAATTTCTTTAATTCCATCTCTATCAATTTCGAATTTGGTTTGAATGTATGCAATTTATTCAGTTCGTTTTCAGCTTAGTTAATTGTTCTGTCTTCATTGTGAAACGCGATTCCGTTGTGTATGAACGCTTGATTATATGCATCTGTTTTGTAACCATTATTATTTCGAATTAGTTGATTGCTTAAATTAATTGATTCGAGTAGAAATTGATAGAGGGTTGATTAGAATTCTGTTATGATATTGGTTACGTTTTAAGACGGCGCTTGTCCGCTCCCGTGACCTATTGAACCCACTGTTTTGGCGCTTGCTTGAAACAGTGTGAATTCGTATAAACTGATTAACGCTTGTTTAGTTAGTTTATGTCAATTGTGAATCTGAAATTGAATGAATTGTTGTTATTTAGAACCTGTGATAAATCCAAGACGAGCACCCGGAAACCGGTGAATCAACTGTCTCTCTAATCTGATAATTCTCTCAACAGAAACTGTTTTCACAAAACCCCCCCTTTTTCGTTATTGTTAATTTTTGTACTTCCTGAATTTAGTAATTTTGGTGTTAGAGGTCCTTGTGAGACGACCAAGGTCTCTTGCCTTGAATACTATAAGTAAATCTTTTAATTATTTTGACCCGCGTACGACCGCTGATCAAATTGGCGCCGTTGCCCCGTAAGTAGTCCCTACTATGGGACTTTCGATCCTGGATTTTTTTCGGATTTTTCAGCTGTGGTTTCGGAGCAATCTAACCAGATTGCCCGAAAACCGATTTTTTTATTATTTTCGCCTACAAACCCTAGAATCAGCAGTCAGCAGTCTCAGCGCCTATAACCTGTAACAAGACCTGGAAACACAACAAGAAAAACGCAAGAAACGTCAGTAATTAGTGGGTCCTGAGATTGGTAATCTCTAATTAGAGATCCCCGGCAACGGCGCCAATTTGATCAGCGGTCGTACGCGGGTCAAAATAATTAAAAGATTTACTTATAGTATTCAAGGCAAGAGACCTTGGTCGTCTCACGAGGACCTCTAACACCAAAATTACCAAATTCAGGAAGTACAAAAATCAACAATAATGAAAAAGGGGGGGTTTTGTGAAAACAGTCATTGAGAGAATTATCGACAGAGACAGTTGATTCACCGGTTTCCGGGTGCTCGTCTTGGATTTATCACAGGTTCTAAATAACAACAATTCATTCAATTTCAGATTCACAGTTGACATAAACTAACTAAACAAGCGTTAATCAGTTTATACGAATTCACACTGTTTCAAGTAAGCGCCAAAATAGCGGGTTCAATCGGTCACGGGAGCGGACAAGCGCCGTCTTAAAACGCAACCAATATCATAACAGAATTCTAATCAACCCTCTATCAATTTCTACTCGAATCAATTAATTTAAGCAATCAACTAATTCGAAATAATAAAGGTTACGAAACAGATGCATATAATCAAGCGTTCATACACAACGGAATCGCGTTTCACAATGAAGACAGAACAATTAACAAAGCAGAAAACGAACTGAATAAATTGCATACATTCAAACCAAATTCGAAATTGATAGAGATGGAATTAAAGAAATTAAAACGAAATAGTATTAAACATTAGACACCGAACCTCAAAATCTGTAACGACAACCTTTCACCGATGAATCAACTTAGGAGCTTAGGCTTCCATGACGGCTAGGGCACAACAGTTTGTAAAAATAAAACGTAAGATGAGATAAAACGGCTGATTCGTCTCTTTTTAAGTCTCATCTCAAAGAATAACCTAAATCCCTTAACGGGTTATAAGATAAAAGCCAGATAAACGACCAAAATTAGGCCCAAAACCCGTTTTACATTTTACTGCGTCCGTAATTCATAGTTTTGACATTGAAGACAACAGAATTGGGTTTCGAGCCCAACAGGAGAATTTTAGCTCTATTCCTTAGCTTTCCAACGCATGCTCGTACGCCTCAATCGGATAACTGTAGCCAAAGTTATGGCCTGCAGACTAGACAGGGGTCAGTATGCAGTAAACACAAAAGTTAATCAATAATTTACTATACTGCTCAATTAAGACCCAAAGTCTAGAAATGTGCTAAGACTTAGATATTAGGTACAGAACACAATCAAAAACACTAAATGAAAAGCTATAAAGAGTGCATTAAAATGCACCGATCAAATTCCCCCACACTTAAGCTTTTGCACTCCGGGCAAAACACACAAAACAAAGCAAAGATGCATTTCCAATGAATTCCAAGGATACAAAGTGGCAAGCAAAATGCTCATTCAAGGTTTCAAGGACTCATGGCAATCATGAACAACATCTAATTACCTTCAAAGCAACCAAGAGGATAGAATAACCAAAGAGTGCATCAAAAGTGATAGAATCCTCACAAGAAAGCATTTCTCTCAAACTCTCAAGTGTCTAGGCTAGTGTTTACACTCAAAGTACATCATGGAAGCTAGCACTACCATAGGCTTGACAAGACTCTAACATCCACACTTGAAACTCATGCACACAAAGATCAAAAGGTCTTTATTAAGGTTATAATGGGGCCAAGGTCAAGGTGGGATAAATGAAAGGGGAACTAGGCTATAAAATCAAAGAGGATAGAGGAGCAATGGAAACAATTACCAAATAATCATGGGGGGACAATTCAACCACAATTCAATCCATTATTTTTTTCGAAATTGATATGCTCCACTACTCTTTTGTTTTTTTTTGTTTTTTTTCTTTTTTTTTAATTTTCTTTTTGCAAAATCCCAATAAAGCAATGAAGCACAACAATAAATATTTTTTTACAACCACAATTCTGAGCCCCCCCACACTTTTGCAAATTTATTCTCATTTTTTTTTCAAAGCTCCTTAATCCCCTAATATTGGGTCATAACATTGTTTTTCACTTTTAGGCTTGTAATGAGCTATATAACAAAGAATGTGATAAATAGGCTCAAAGGGGCTAAACAAAGGGATAGTTGCAAGGCAGGCTTATTTGGCTAGAGGCTAAAAAGAACAAAAATTGCCTAGATCATTTCAATGCATGCATGTGAACAAGAGTTTCAACAAGAGTCAAGTCAAGTTCTAGAGTAACCAACAATCATGAGTAACATCACACAAGAAAGAAAGAGAATGGCAAAATGTATTCCATCCATTATAAGGCCCAAAACTCACCAAGGAAAATATCTATCACAAAAGATGCACAATTTAATATTCCAAACCAACTTATCACACTAAGAATGCAAGGAAATCATCCATATCATGCCACAAGACCTATAGTCCTAGAATAGTGAAATCACTCCCCACTCATACA
Source organism: Calophaca sinica (assembly GCA_037113605.1). NCBI lineage: Eukaryota > Viridiplantae > Streptophyta > Magnoliopsida > Fabales > Fabaceae > Calophaca > Calophaca sinica. The sequence continues at coordinate 15,640,209 of CM073734.1, read as the reverse complement.
CACCAAGAAACCCAATGAAAATGCATGCAAATTTTTTTTTTTTTTTTACAAATGACTCAAAACAAAAACAAAAACAAAACTACTAAGCTACTAAAAGACACCCCCCCCCACACTTAAACCATACATTGTCCTCAATGAAAACAATAAGCATAAAACAAGAGTAAGGAGGAGGGACTCCCTGGTCAAACTGCAGTGTAGGTGGGATGTTCCAATGAGAGTTCTTCTATGGGTGCATCTTCAAATGCGGAACTCTCATGGAATACTTTGAGGCGTTGTCCATTGACTTTGAAAATTTTGTTTGTCGCCTCACTTTTAACTTCAACTACACCATGAGGAAAAACATTAGTAATAACAAACGGGCCAATCCACTTGGATCTAAGTTTCCCGGCCATAATCTTCAGCCGGGAGTTGAACAACAAGACTTTTTGCCCAATGGAGAACTCCTTCCTAGAAATCATCTTGTCATGGAAGTGCTTAGTTTTCTCCTTATAAATTCTGGAATTCTCATAGGCTTCTAGCCTAAGCTCCTCAAGTTGTTGCAATTGAAGCTTTCTCTCTTTACCTGCTTTTTCCAGTTCAAGATTGCATCCTTTTACCGCCCAATAAGCACGGTGCTCTATCTCCACCGGGAGGTGGCATGTCTTACCAAACACAAGTCTAAAGGGAGACATCCCTATTGGTGTTTTGTAAGTCGCAATGAGCCCAAAGAGCCTCTTCTAGCCTGCGGCTCCAGTCCTTCCTGCTTGGTTGCACCATCTTTTCCAGAATTTGTTTAATTTCTCTGTTTGAAATCTCAGCTTGCCCATTAGTTTGGGGGTGGTAAGGTGTAGAGACCCTATGCACCACCCCATACTTCCGAAGCAAAGCTTCCATGGTGCGATTACAGAAATGAGAACCTTGGTCACTTATGATGGCTCTTGGAATACCAAACCTGCAAAAAATTTGGGACCTGACAAAATCCACAACAACTTTAGAATCATTAGTACGAGTGGCTTTTGCATCCACCCATTTGGAAACATAATCAACAGCAAGCAGGATATAAGTAAAACCAAAAGAAACAGGAAAGGGGCCCATGAAATCAATCCCCCAAACATCAAATACCTCACAAAAAAGCATGGGCTACTGAGGCATTTCACTCCTGTGAGTGATTGCCGTCCCAGCCCTTTGACACTGTTCACAAGTGCGGAAAGTCTCAAATGCATTTTTAAAAATGGTGGGCCAATAGAAACCCGAGTCTAAGACTTTTCTCGCTGTCCGCTGAGGACCAAAGTGTCCACCTACCTGAGAAGCATGACAGAATTGAAGAATGGATGGAACCTCATGGTAAGGTACACATCGCCTAATCACCTGGTCACTACCAAACTTCCACAAATAGGGATCATCCCACACAAAATATTTTGCATCACTTTTGAGTTTATGTACCTGTGCCTTAGATGCATATGGGGGTAAGGCTCCACCCACAAGATAATTAACTATATCAGCATACCAAGGAGTTACCTCACGCAGCTGCATAAGCTGCTCATCAGGAAAGTCATCATGGAGTGGGAGGGAATCCTCAGCCCTCTCTATCCTGCTTAAGTGGTCAGCCACTAAGTTCTCTGCTCCGCTCTTATCTTTAATCTCCAAATCAAATTCTTGGAGGAGCAACATCCATCTTATCAATCTTGGCTTTTCCTCTGGTTTCTTTAAAAGAAATTTCAAAGATGCATGGTCAGTAAAAACAACTACCTTGGAACTAAGCAAATATGATCGGAACTTATCAAGAGCAAATACAATTGCCAAAAGCTCCTTTTCTGTGGTGGTGTAGTTAATTTGTGCAGCATCTAAAGTCCTAGAAGCATAATAAATAACATGGGCAGCCTTGTCAACTCTTTGTGCTAGAACCGCCCCCAATGCATAATTAGATGCATCACACATGATTTCAAAGGGGAGGGTCCAATCAGGTGGCTGGATGATGGGGGTAGAAGTAAAGGACTTCTTGATACAATCAAAGGCCTGCTTGCATTTATCATCAAATGTAAAGCTAACATCCTTTTGCAGCAGGTTTGTCAATGGAAGAGCGATCTTGCTGAAATCCTTGATAAAGCGCCTGTAAAAACCTGCATGACCAAGAAATGAACGAATCTCGCGAATGCAAGATGGGTAAGGCAAACTAGAAATCACTTCAATCTTGGCAGGATCTACTTGCATTCCTTTTTCAGAGATCACATGCCCTAAAACAATACCCTGTCCTACCATAAAATGGCATTTTTCATAATTCAGAACAAGGTTAGTTTCAATGCATCTCTGCAAAACTCAATCCAAACTACTCAAACATGAATCAAATGAAGAACCATAAACAGTAAAATCATCCATAAACACTTCTATGCAATTTTCTATCAAATCAGCAAAAATACTAATCATGCAGCGCTGGAAAGTCCCAGGTGCATTGCATAGGCCAAAAGGCATCCTCCTATAGGCAAAAGTGCCAAAAGGGCAAGTGAATGTGGTATTTTCTTGGTCCTCTGGTGCAATATGGATCTGAAAGTAACCTGAAAAACCATCAAGAAAACAATAATGTGACTTACCAGCCAACCGTTCAAGCATCTGATCAATGAACGGCAAAGGAAAGTGATCCTTTCTGGTTGCCTGGTTAAGCCTCCTGTAATCAATACACACTCTCCAGCTATTCTGAACCCTTGTGGGGATGAGTTCATTATTTTCATTCCTCACCACTGTGAGACCACTCTTTTTCGGAACCACCTGGACTGGGCTTACCCATTGACTATCAGAAATTAGGTATATGATGCCAGCCTGTAGGAGTTTGGTCACCTCCTTTTTCACAACATCTAAGATTAATGGGTTAAGCCGCCTCTGGGGTTGCCTAACAGATTTCGCCCCATCCTCAAGTAAAATCCTGTGCATACACACGGATGGGCTAATACCAGGAATATCAGCTAAGGTCCCTCTGATGGCCTTTTTGTATTTTTTCAAAGATCCGCAGCCTTCTCTTCCCGCCGTAATCAAGGTTAGCTGCAATAATAACAGGTAAATCACCACTCCCCTCTAAATATGCATATTTTAACTCTTTGGGGAGTGGCTTAAGCTCTAGAACCAGTGGTTTTTCAATAGAGGGCAGAATCTTAGTAGCAGAATCTACATCTGTAACAAAGCCTATGTCATTGGGGACATTAGGCAAAGTGTCAACCTGCAAAACAGAGTCAACTTCAGCACAAGTATGAGTGTTAGTACAACAATCACAAGTAACACTGTCAGCAAAATCAGCCAATGAAGGAAAATCTGCAGTAACAACATCAGAATAAACATTATCAACCAAATCAGCGAGCAATTCAATATGAAAAAGGGAATGCTCTTCCATGGGGTGTTTCATAGCATCAAAGATATTAAATTTTACAATGCTATCACCAAATTCCATGGAAAGAGTCCCAGTACCAACATCAATTTTTGCCTTGGCAGTTTTCAAGAATGGCCTGCCCAAAATGATGGGTGACCTGCTGGACTTAGTCTCTGCTTCCATATCCAGAATATAAAAATCTGCAGGGAAAATAAGGTTATCAACTTTAACAAGAACATCCTCAACCAGTCCAGCAGGCCGAGCACTGCTTCTATTTGCAAGCTGAATGGTAACACCTGTTTCCTGCAAAGGTCCAAGAGCAAGAGAGTTAAAAACAGATGTAGGCATTACATTGATTGAAGCTCCTAGATCTAACATGGAATCATCAAACTGATTGTTGCCTATGGTGCATGGAATGGCAAAAGTCCCTGGATCCTTGCACTTTTGGGGCATGGATTGGAAGAGGGCTGAAACATTACGCCCCATGTTTATCTTTTCATTCCCTCTCAGCCTCCTCTTATGTGTACACAACTCTTTCAGAAACTTGGCATATCTTGGAATCTGCTTGATTGCCTCAAGAAGGGGAATGTTCACTTCCACCTTCCTAAAAGTATCCAAGATCTCTTTATCCCTCTCTCCCTCGTCTTGTTTTTTGTACTCAGTGCTCTATGAGGGAAAGGGAGGGGCACTTTTTGTTCATCAGAAATATGCTCAGGTGCCTTATTATTTTTCAAAACAATGGTTTCAGGCACCTTTGGGGTGTCAACAGCTTTCCCAGATCTCAATGTGATGGCACTAACATTGGGGTTTGGTGCATTCAGATTGACCACCGCTTGGTGGCGATTGGTTTGCCGGCTTGCATCTGATTAATTGTGGTTGGCATCTGTCCCATCTGTGTGTGCAAATTCTGAATTGAGGCATCTGTTCTCTGTTGGAACTGGAGGTTTTGGGCAGCCATCTGCTTAACTAGCTCCTCTAATGAAGGTTCAGCCTGACAAAGACTGCGGTGGATTATTTTCTTGCTGCTGTTGTTGTGCAGCTTCATTTCCCCATCTAAGGTTAGGATGTTCCTCCAGTTTGGGTGGTACCTGTTAGAGGACAAATCAACATTGGCTTGAGGGTTAAAGATGTTAGCCGGATATGCTTGAGGGGTGTCATCATTAGGGTCCTCTTGCAGTGTAGGACATGCATCTGTGGGGTGCTTTGTAGAGGTGCAAATACCGCAAACCCTTGCTGTCTGACCTGTTGCCAATTTTTTTTACCAAAGCTGTGAGTTCTTCCAACCTGTTTTCCAAGTTCTTCTCACTAGTAGCCTGTATCTCATTCACTCCCCTTGTTAGAACTGCAGAATTGCTTCTGGTTGTGAATTGTTGGGAGTTGATGGACATATTTTCTATTAAAGCTCTTGCATCTGTTGGGGTTTTGTCTACAAGTGCCCCTCCACTAGCAGCATCCATAATATTTCTGTCCATGGGCAATAAACCCTCGTAGAAATCTTTGGATGAGTAAATGCTCGTCAGAGATTTGATGATGAGGGCAGCTTGCACACAACTTCTTAAACCTCTCCCAGTATTCATGTAAAGACTCAGTGGGGTTCTTCCTGATGCCATATATCTCTTTTCTTATTGAAGCAGCCCTGGACGTAGGAAAGAACTTCTCTAGGAACAACTTTTTCAGGGCATTCCAATTTTCAACAGAACCTGGTTGAAGGTAATACAACCAATCCTTGGCTACATCTTGGAGTGAGAAGGGGAAGGCTCTCAGTTTAATGTGCTCCTCTGGAATCCCTTGGGGCTTCATGGTCGAGCACACAATGTGGAACTCCTTAAGATGTTTGTGTGGATCATCACCTGCAAGACCACTAAACTTTGGCAACAAGTGTATTAAACCAGATTTTAATTCAAAAGGAACAACCACTTCGGGATAATTAATACACAGAGCATTGTAAGTAACATCAGGTGCAGCAAGTTCCCTAAGTGTTCTATCAGCCATATTAACAGAATCAGAATCAAAATCAGAATCAGAATCAGAATTAAATAGATTATGACTAAAGATGCTGTCACTATCACTACCACTAACTTCTATATGATCCCTAAGTCTATGATGCAATGTTCTCTCAATTTCAGGGTCAAAAGGATGCAAGTTAGTAGTATTGGACCTAGTCATGCACTGTATGTAGCAGGGAATAGGAAAATACAACAATTCTAGAAATACCAACTATGTCCCTAAGCTAAAATGAATGCAAAAATTAGAAAATGACTAAAATCTAACCTAAAAATTATAAAAACACCACGAAAAATCTAATTAAATCAAAAGAAAGATATGTAAATTTTTTTGGATTTTTTCGGAGATATGAAAAATTAAAAAAATTAATTAAAAATAGAAAACAAAGGAATTTGGGATTTTGAGCCCGTTGTCCCGTAAGTATATGTCTTTTGTGTACAGTTTGTTGGAACCTAAACGATTGAGAAGTTTAGACCCTCATTAATTTTGATGATAACAAAGTAATTCTCAAGAGAATAATTTATCTTCTAACATATCTTTGAGTGTACAGGTATCAAAGCTTCATATATATGTACAAAACACTCAAGGAAGAAGAAGAAATATACAAAAAGAGTTGAATACAATCCACTCGTGTCAACATCCGAACTCACTTCAGCGTCTTCTTAACAGCAAGCATCCAGTAGTGTTACTCTTTGACACGTGGAATACTCAATTGCTGCTAGCGTCCGTCCTCTCGTTTCCGAGCGAAGGCCTGATCACTTTAATGAAGCACGTGATGATCACGTTTTTGCTCTTAGCCTCAGACTGTTCTGGAACGGAATTCGAATTTGATTTTATGCGCTCATTTCGATGTACGAGGAAGCAAAGGTGACACCTTTAGCATAAGACAAAAATCATACAAGGCTATTGCAAATTACAGATAGTACGAAAACGGTAATGTGTACTATTCTGATATTCTCTGGAAAGGAAGAAAATGACTACATTTCAAATTACCTCACTCAATGGAAAGGAGATATTTTTTACTGCAACGGTAATACCCTTGAAGACTCCTATAAATACCCCAAGGTATTCATTGAAGAAATGTTGGAAGAAAAACTGTGAAGAAACTTCATTCTGAAAGCAATATTACTCAAGTGAGCAATCAAGTTTCGTGCCAAGTTTCTGATCTACACAGAACTGAACTCAGCGTCTTATACCCTCTTTGAGAAAGCTATTCTGTTTTGAGCTTAATCTTTTCATCCTCTCTGTGAGAGTTATTTTAATTGTATTCAAAAGTATAATCTCTTTTGTAAACTGTATTTGGCCTAGTTAAGGCTCTGTTCCTCAAAGGCTCGACTGCACTGAGTCGTTTTGAGAAGTTGAGAGTATTGTCAAGTTTGTGACAGAAGAATACTCTTGAGGAAAATTGTAATCAGTTGATTATAGTGAAAAATCCTTCAGGAACGAAGGGACTAGACGTAGCTACCAGTTGGTGGTGAACTAGTATAAATCTCTGCATCTCATCCTTTACTGCTTTACATTTATCTTTACCTTGCTCAGTAAAACAAGTTTTCATAAGCTGTTTAAATTATGCATCCGGTTTAATTCTCTGCATCTGATATACAAACAGTTTAGAAAAATCTGTGTTGAAGTGTTTATTACGTATAGTTTGAGAAAAGTTTTTTAACACAATTCAACCCCCCTTCTTGTGTTCACGTTCAGTTGGTACCAGAGCTCAGCCTCTTGGTTGAGCACTTAACAGTGTTAAGAGAAAAGATCATATACTGTGAACATGTCTACTGAAGTTGGTCATATGAACCGTCCTCCTCTATTTGATGGAGAAAAATTTGATTACTGGAAAGATAAGATAAAAGCTTTCTTTGAGACACAACAACTTGAGTTGTGGGATATAGTTCAAAGTGGTTATATTCCTCCCACTAATCCTCGTGGTGTTGCTATAGCCAGAGAAGATTGGAATGATGAGCAGAAAAAGAGATATCAAATCAATCAAAAGGCTAGATTCATTCTTATCTGTGCTATGACAGAAAAAGAATATGATAAATGTGGCAAATTTGATACTGCCAAGGAAATCTGGGACTCACTTGTTTTATCTTACGAAGGCTCTTACCAAGTAAGAGAAACCAAAGCTAGCATGTTGGTTCGCCAATACGAGTTGTTCAAAATGGAAGATGGTGAAAGCATTGAAACTATGTTTGGAAGATTCCAAACACTTGTTCATGGGTTATGTGACACCCTCTACCCCGGCATGGCATTTTAGCAATGTAAGAAGGAAAGAACAAGAAATAAAATTTGGATCCAAGTAAAAGCTTTTCATTTCAAATAAGGTAGGGTTGTCACTCTCAACTTGCGGAAATCAAACATAGTACAAGAGGGAAAACATCAAAAGGAGATAAACCCAAGGTTCCCCGATGTCACATTAATTCAGAGCTTCTCCCTAATTAATACAACAAAAAAAATACAATAACTTGTTCAAAACAAAAATAAGTCTTCTATCTATTCCAACGAGCCATCACGATCACTCATCGGCATTAACATCCTCAACACCTGCAGTCTCATCATCTATACATACCCAATGGGATATGCATAGCCACAAAAAGGGTTAGTCATCATAACCTCAAATAGTACATACAGTGAAGGAAATCAGTGAACAATGCGCAATATAACAACAATTCCAATGACCACATATAATCACCAGTACTACAACATCAACCACGACATAAAGATGTTACCACAACAATTAAATATCACATGCCACAACATCAACCACAACATTAATGTACACCACCAAAAACTAAACAACCAGGCATGTTATCATGTAAAATGATATATTTCTAGGACCATAACTATATGCATGTGGATCCATTTATAACGAGGTCGGGATACCTTGCCCGTTTCGGAATACCATGTCCGTAATGCCCCAATAACGACAGGACCGGGATACCACACCCGTCACGGGATACCTTGCCCGATTCGCCCCATTAACAGTAGGACCGGGAACCTTGCCCGTCACGGGATACCTTGCCCGATTTGCCCTTTTTAACCGTATGACCGGGAAACCTCGCCCGTCACGGGATACCTTGCCCGATACGCCCTACTAACAATAACAACAATGCCGACACCATGATGCATGAACATAACCAAATGCGGTGTCTAACAACAACAACTTCTATCGCAATATCCTCGATAGAACAACAACAACAACTTCAAGACACGGATCAATACATCAACGAGTGCCTTCAATCAACAAGAGAATAAATCAACATCCTTAGCCAATTTAGTTTAAGCACATAACACTTAAATAAATCATCAATTTAAATGATTAGTCAATTCGGCAAGAACGGGAATTAGGCGTCTTAGACAATTCTTAGGCATTCTACATAGGTCTTACAACACTGTATAAAGAATGGGAATCTAGGGAAAAGCGACAACACAACTCACACATAGGCTGCCACTGGGCGCCTGGCGCTGGCAGAGTGGGCGCCTGGCGCCCTGCCACTGTCTTACAAATAGTAAAAGGGTAGTCCCCACTCGTTCGGGGACCAAACGCCGCACCATTATGTCCCATAATACATAATTAAGCATAATCTAGAGTCCTTTGATCCATAATTTAGTCCCTACAAATTTATGAAATTCGAAAGGTGGTTCTTTAACTATTTAAGTTCAACACCTAATAATTTTCGACAGAAAATTCTGCATAATCTACTTAGCCATTACTATTAGTACTCAGACGTCATCTTGACACCACGAAAATTCATTATCAAAAGATAACCAACTCATGTATCAATTATTCTAGATGATTAATCCTAACTTAGTCGATTTTAACTCCATTTTTAGCCTCATAAGAATTCTGCTTTTAAAGTATAACATTACCTTCTAATTCCCTACAACAACAACTAGTTGAGTTAGGCAATTCATTAACTTGCACATGATATCAGTGTCAATACCAAGGCACAACAACACAAATCATATAGTATATCTTCAAAGTTTGTAGGATTCATGCCATAGCAATTTGCAACAACAACCAAAAACTCATAAATCCATGAACATCAAACAGGTCATCAAGAGTAACAATCATATAAACAGTCAAGGCTCAATCACCACACCAAAACCATCTATCAAATGAATTTATCACATTACATTACGGTAGGTATCACAAATCGCAGATTATTATCGAAGGGTTCAAGTATTTTCCTATCACGGTGGTGATAGTACTCATTTACTATTACCGCGCGAGGCGTAGGGGTCTTGGGACACCCCTATTGCTCACTCAAGTTCCATACACTCACTAGATGAGAAACAACTACCCCTTACCTTAAGAGAATTTCGTACTCCTAGAGTAGGTTGAGAGAACTCCAAGATTCTTTCTTAGCGACTTTCTTAATCAAAAACACAAGAGCAAAGGATATAAGAATGATAAACCAGAATTTTGGAACCCTAATGATGATTAAGAACTTATCCTCAGTCAAGAATGTAACACGCGTATTTTTACGATACATTAATTAGCGGTAATATTGTACTTTTGTCGTAATTATGCTTTAATAAAGCAGTTGCTTGTTCCCTGAGTAAGTGACTTAATTAAATCAAGAGCTAATATAATTAAGAATTAATATTTTTATATTAATTCACGGTTCGAAGATCGTCGAAAAATTCTAACGAAGTTTCGGCGCGTTTCAAATCGCCGGGCAGTTTCTGCCGCAGATAAAATTTGAAATGAGCCCCGATTTCGATGAAAATCGAATCGTAACCTGTTTTAATTGTTTTTGGATGAATTATAGTGTTTTTATTATTTATGAAATAATATTATCACGCGGAGAATTAATTCCTCGCGAATTAATTTTTTGAGATTTTTCCGGCGAGAAATTAATCGGTTTTGTGGTTTCTCGTCGCCGTGTTTTTAAACCTTAAGATTCTAGATTAGAAGGGAATCATGAGTGAAGTGAGATTAGATGGGATGGAGTGAGTGATGTGATTAGCTTCTAATAAAGGTAATTAGGTGTCACTTAACTTGTGGGTTATTTCAAAATTTTACCCTTTAATTAAATCCTTTTATTATTAAGTCTTAATTAAGTAATTAAGTGAAAAAAAAAATTTATAAAGCCCTCCCCCTAGCTGCCAACTCGTGGACAGCACCCCCATTTCTCTATTCATCTACTTCATCTTCCATCTCTAGAGCAAGACAAGGGTTCCAAGCTTCCATGGTTGATTTCTCCATTTTCTTTGAGCTTTACAACTTGAAGTCTTCATCAAACTTGCTTCAATCCTTCAACTCCACCTAGTTCCTCATCAACTTCACCATTTAGAGTAAGGGAAAAACAGATTTTCTTCCTCCCATTTTCTGTTTAAAAATCGTGATTTCCACCCTATTTCATCTCTTGTGATTTTGCTTCCATACTTAGTTTTCTTCTATACTCTATCACCTATGTATCCAACCATTTGAGTAGTAGAAAATCAATTTTCTTGGCCCCAAAACAGCCCCATAATTAGCGCCCAACAGCCCCCCCCCCCATTTGTGTTGTTTAATTGTTGTTTTAGTTGTGATTAATTGATGATTGTTGTTGTTTGTTGGTTGATGATGAACAAAAAGGAGATGAATCATCTTAAAACCCCATTTGATGCTTTAGGGCGAAAACCCTAGAGGTTAGAAAAGGGGAAAGGATGTGATCCTAGTTGAATCAATCAATTGGTTGTGGTGTTGTGTTATTGGAAGTGATTAGATGTTGATTTAGGCTATAGTTTTGTTTAAGCTTAAGTAACATGTAGTTTTGGAAATTTTGCCTATTCTTGAACCATGTAAAGCATGAGGTTTTGATGTTAAATTTACATGTTTAAGTGTTAGATAACTTGTTAGAATAAATTTTAAGGTTATTGGAATTGATATGCATGAGTTAGTGTAGGTGTTAGCTTATGTATAAGCAAAAATTGTTTCTTGAGGGATTAGAATAACATGTAAGGAAATGATCCCTTGTTCTTTAAATTCTTGACATGGTGATGGCATGAATTAAGTGTTCTTTAATTTTTAGCATTCCTATGGTATGACTAAAAGGATTTTTGGAATTGGACAAATTGATTGAACTCTTATTCTTGGAACTAATTTTGAGTAAGTGGCCTATAAAGCTTTATGAACTAGTCTTGAAAATAAATTGTTTTTGAAAGAAAAGGCTATGGAAATGGTATTTCATTGTTGTAGTAATTGTTTTAGAAACAAAGCTTTGAAAGAGCATGAGTATGTCTTAGATATGGGTTGTTGTTTTAATACTTGTAACATGTTGAAGTGGATATGGAATGGCTATTGTTATGGAAAGAAAAGTTTTGCAAAATATTTTTGAAAAGAAATTTAGTTATTAACTTGCTTGAATTCTTGACGAATAGGTGTTAAGATTTTGGAACTTGAAAGTGCTTAAGTTGTGTTTAATGTGTAACTTTTCAAGTTTGTAATTTATTGTTTCGAATTAAGTTATATGGGTAAACTATTCTGTGAAACAAGCCTATCGAGAAGCACGTGGACGCGTAGCTTGGAGTTCGGTAAGGGCACTTCTAGACATTCTAGGATTTCATTTTATGTCCCTGTGTAAGGACAACTTTTAGAGATGCTTAAACTCTGGTTTCACTATTTAAATTGCTTTATTTAACTACGAAGAAGTCTGAGAACTCTACGAGTTCGAAGTTAGGGTTTTCGAACCCCTTCGTTTATTTTGTCGTGCGGTCGAACATTCCGAGTCATTCATGGGTGAAAACTTTGTGGTTGGTCTCCTGAACCCAACCCCCCACACTTGTTTGTACCTCTCTGTCAACTCCATCGAGTTGCAGAAGGATGGCTTCCTTGAATTGTGTGTCAAGTATGTAATGTTGTGATATGATTGAGTTATGCATTATTTAATATGAGATTGAATATATGCTGCGAATTGCGTGTTGCTTGTTGAATTGCGTTTCTTCATGCAGGATTCTGTTATTGCTTAAAATGTCGAATTGTGTTTTCTTCATGTTAAGCATGCTCTCTTTATTTGATATGCGATGAAGTAATCTTGTGTATCACTCCTTGACTATCGTCAGCGGCAAATCGTTCATCGAGTGAGAGAGCTAGGAGAGTCGTCGTGACGTTTTTGAGCCGTGACCCGGATAACTGAGGGTGCTAGGTCCCCTTTTGTTTACGGGAGATTGACTAGGCGTCGCAGAGTAGGAACCGGGGCTACTTACCTAGGGAGAAGCGAAAGATCCCAAGGCTACGGCTGGTATGACAGTTGATGGATCTGCGTCTGCTTTCCGAAATAATTGTCGAGTAGAGAGAAAATGAGTAGCGAGTTGAGTTGAGTCTAGAGTGAGAGAGTTGAATCACGTTCTGTAAATGATATACATTGTTGCTTTGCTTTTTGTTTTATGCATTGATTATCTTGATTTGTTGAGAAGTTGACCCTTTCCCGTGGTGCTTTCAATTCATGACGGTTACCCAGGCGATGGCGAAGGGCGTTTGGATTCTGGCGATGAGGACGTCGCCGGAGATCTTCTTTGACTTTCCTGATATGGGACAACCCACGGCGATGGAGTTCGACCCCATCTCCTGCCGTGTGGTATACACTGGGGACGTGGTGTAGACACTACGAGAGGACGGCGTAGCCGTGAGGCAGGATGTGACACGGCGTACGGTGAGTTTTTCGATCCGGATGGAACAGGTGGTGGAGGTGTGGCGTGCCAGCGAGCGCGAGAGGGCTATGAGAGCTTCTTCCTCTTCACCAAAGGGACTTCATGACATTCCTAGGAGCGCTGCTACTACATTTACAGGACGAGGCAGAGGGCGTGGACCCCGAGTGAGGTGGACCGCTCGCAAGAGCGTGATTCGCCGGGGATCCGCAGGAGCTTCCACTTCGAGGGCTGCTGTTCCTAGATCCCCTGTAGTACTGGTTTCCCCTACTGTTGCTAGGACTCCTACACTGCCTGTGGCTTCCCCTCCCGTTTGTGCTGTGTGCCATGAGGCGGATTGTATTGGAGCGAGATCGACTGAGGAGTGGCTGACAGTTGAGTATACCCCGAGTGATGTGCCTGTGGACGTGCTGTGAATACATGCCTTGACAGGATGGTTTTGATGATTGACAAAAGGGAGTTTTGCAAATAGTCAACCGTGCAAAAAGTGGAAAAGAATACCAAGACGCGTATCAAGAATGATAGTTTCTTAAGTCTTTGGGTTTTGGGTATTTATTTATTTTTATTAAGACTATTTGTAAGTAGTAATAAAAAGCTCTCAATTAAAATAAAATCACACACTCACAAAAGGATTTTTATTCTAAAATTGATTTTATGATAATTTTTTCTAAATTATTTTTAGCCACAAAGTATTTTGAAAAATTCTTAAGTTGTACTCAAAATATTGTTTGGAAAATATTTCAAGATTTCTTTGGAAAATATTCTCCGTGCCGAGCTGTGGGGAAGTCGCGTGCCGAGCTAAGGTCGCGTGCCGAGCTGTGGGGAGGTCGCGTACCGAGCTGAGGTCGCGTGCCGAGCTGTGGAGAGGTCGTATGCCGAGCTGTGGAGAGGTCGTATGCCGAGCTGTGTGGAGAGGTCGTATGTCGAGCTGTGTGGGGAGATTGTATGCCGAGATGGGGAGATCGTATGCCGAGCTGGGGAGAGGTCGTTTGGAAATACGATGTCGGACACCAAGTGTGTCCGAGAATCATTTCCGTATCCGTGTTTCAATTTTTTAATGCTGCAACGGACAAATCCCTTTAATGTCAGAACGGACAAATCCTCTTAAATGTGACGCTCCTCTCAAGGTGCCTATAAAAGCATCGCACCATGAGCATTGTTTTAGAAACACAATGCTAGTGCTTAATTTTTATCTTTGAAACTCTGTCAAAATATTCTCCATCACTCACACTTATTTGAGCACAATTTTTAGAGCTTTTTTATTCTACATAATTTGAGTTGTATTATTTGAGCTTCAATTTGTTATATCTGCACTATTGAGTGTATCTTTCTCATCTCATTTTATTTGTAAAAATCATTTCTTTTTGGGTAGGAATCCCAAGGTGTTCATAGAGAGGTGATATCTCTTGAACGTATTGCTCTGGTATAGAGTTGTAAAGGTTTCTAGCTGAACCTGATTTAAAAGCTAGTGATTTAGTGAAAATCCCATAGTGCTTTGCTTTGGGGACAAGACGTAGGCCACAGGGGTGTTTGGTGGCGAACTCAGTATAATTTGCTGCGTGCTCTTCTTTGCTCTCTGTCTCTTTATCATTCAAGCACTTTATTTATTTTTGTTCTTTATTTATTTTTCGGTCATTTATTTTCTGTCATTTATTTATTGCAATTTAATTCCTGCAATTTATTCTTCAAGTTATTTATCGTTTCGCAATTTATTTCTTTCAAGTTTTTTTTTAATTCAGTAATTTATCTGTAATTTTTTATATAAGCACCGCTATCACAATTCACCCCCCTCTTGTGTTTGAAGTCACTTGGTAACAAGTGGCATCAGAGCTAGACTCTTGTATAAAGGACTTAACCGTCTCAAGAGAATGACTTCAAACAATAACGAGGGAACTTCTATGAACAGACCCCCATTTTTCAATGGTGAGGGGTATGGTTATTGGAAGGATAGAATGCAAATCTTTCTTGAGGGTGTTGATCTTGATATTTGGGATGCTGTGGAAAATGGTCCATTTGTCCCCACTCAATCAATTAATGATGCAGTGGTAGACAAACCAAGATCACTTTGGACCGAAGATGATAAGAAAAAGGTCCAATACAATTTGAAAGCTAAGAACATCATCATACGCTTTAAGCTACGATGAGTTCTATAGGGTCTCAAATTGCAAGACTGCTAAAGAAATGTGGGACACCCTTCTATTGACCCATGAAGGTACTACCGAGGTCAAGAGGGCTTGAATGAACACATTAACCCATGAGTATGAGTTATTTAGGATGAAACCAAGTGAAAACATAGAAGATATGCAAAAAAGGTTCATCCATATAATAAACCATCTCAGAGCTCTTGGGAAAGTCTTCAGTAATGAAGATTTAATTAATAAAGTTCTTAGATGTTTAAATAGAAACTGGCAACCCAAGGTTCTTTGCTATATCTGAATCTAGAGATTTATCTACTATATCATTGGCAACCTTGTTTGGAAAATTGCGGGAACATGAACTTGAACTAAATCGACTCACCGAGAGTGAAGAAAGTGATAAGAAAGAAAGGAATTGCTCTCAAAGCAATCGTAAATGAAAAAGAGGAATCGACAATAATGATAGTCCGGATGAGAATGAGGAAGACATAAGTCCGATGGTTCAAGGTTCAAAAGGTTCATGAGGCAAAAGGGGAGAACAGTAAGGTACAAAATCCTCAAAAGAAAAATGAGGAAGGAACTTCTTTTAATCCAACTTGCTACAAGTGTGGTCAAAGGGACATATAAAACCCGATTGCCCTCATGGTCAAGAAAAACGAAAAATTTGATAGAAGACCACAAAAGGAATCAAGCGGAAGAAGAGCCTACATTGCCTGGGATGACAATGATATGGACTCGTCGATGAATCGAAAATGAGGAGGCCAACTTATGTCTCATGGCAAAACACGAGGAGGATGAGGTAAATGCTCTTGAACTCGAATCTCCCTTAACTTATGATGAGCTTATTGCTTGTGAAGAATTAAATAATGAAACGACTAGACTTGAAAAATTATTTCTTCTTCTAAGAAAACCATCTCTTCTCTTGAATCTAAAATTATTTTCTTAAACCAAGAGATGGAAGTTTTTAAGGAAAAACAAGTTGTTGTATCAAGTTTCTACTTGCACCTTTTGTGAAAACCAAAAGATTGATACTTTCAAGTGTGATGAATGCAATGTTTTGAAAAACAAGATTGAAGATTTGGAAAACACCCTTGCCAAATTTACCATGGGAAGGGATAACTTAAACATTCTATTGGGAAAACAAAAGGGTACTTTTGGAAAAGCCGGTTTGGGTTATAATCCACAAACGCATGAAAAATCCTTTAAATTTGTCAATCACAACAACACTTCAAGTATCCCTTTCATTAAATGCTTTCACTGTGGTAGAAATGGTCACACTGCCTCCATTTGCAATATTAGAAAGAACAAGATGTGGTTGGCAAAAAGATATGGATTCCAAAGGGTACTTTGCCAAAAACTAACTCATCTGGACCCAACTTAGTTTGGGTACCAAAGGTTAAAAATTAATCTGTTGTTGTAGGTGTGCTTGAAAGCCAAGGACTTAAATTCGTATCTTGATAGCGGCTGTTCAAAGCACATGATAGGAGACAAAAGCAAGTTCTCCTCATTGGTACCTAAGAATAGTGGTTATGTCCGGTATGGTGACAACAACAAAGGTAAAATTCTTGGGATTGGTTCCATTGGTAAGAGTCTTAATCCCACTATTGAAAATATTTTGTATGTGGATGGCTTGAAGCACAATTTGCTAAGTATTAGTCAACTTTGTGATAAAGGGAACAAAGTGGTTTTTGATTCTTCAAAATGCATGGTTATGAACTCAGAATCGAAAATGTTGTTCTTATTGGACCTAGAATTGGAAATATCTACATGGTTGATTTAGATAGAATACCTTCAAATGATGCATGTTGTCTTATTAGTAAAGAGGATGAATCTTGGCTATGGCATAGGAGAATGGCTCATATTCACATGTATCATCTTAATAAGTTGGTTCAAAAGGACTTAGTAATTGGCTTACCAAAGCTTCGTTTTGAAAAAAGATAAATTATGTGATGCCTGTCAAAAAGGAAAACAAGTAAAGGCCTCTTTCAAATCAAAAAATATTGTTTCCACAAACCGGCCTTTACAACTTTTACACATGGACTTATTTGGACCATCTAGAACTAAAAGCTTTGGTGGAAATTACTATGCCCTTGTTATTGTGGATGACTATTCTCGCTATACATGGACTCTATTTCTTTCTCATAAAAATGACGCTTTTGCTGCCTTTCGTAAACTTGCTAAAGTTATCCAAAATGAAAAAGGAATGAATATAGTATCCATCCGAAGTGATCACGGTGGGGAATTCCAAAATGAGGCATTTGAGGCCTTTTGTACTGAAAATGGAATTGAGCATAATTTTTCCGCACCTAGAACACCACAATGAGAATGGAGTGGTGGAAAGGAAAAATCGGTCTCTTGAAGAGCTTGCGAGGGCGATGCTCAATGAGACCAACCTTCCTAAGTATTTACGGCCACGGCAGTAAGCACCGCATGTTATGTAATGAATAGACTCCTCATAAGACCTATTCTAAAACAGACGCCCTATGAAATTTACAAGGGAAGGAAGCCTAACATTTCCCACCTTCACGTATTTGGATGTAAGTGCTTTGTTCTAAATAACGGTAAAGATAACCTTGGTAAATTTGATGCTAAAGGCGATGAAGGTTTATTTCTTGGATATTCCACTTCTAGTAAAGCCTTTGAATTTTTAATAAACGTACTTTAACTGTTGAAGAATTTGTGCATGTTTCTTTTGATGAATCTAACCCCAAATCTTGATGAAGAAAGTGTTGATGATCTTGCGAAGTGTTAGGAGATACCTATTTAGAGGAACAAGAGAGATCAAAAGTTCAAAGGAGGATCAAGAGTCCTTGCCTCAACCCTCTCAAGAACTCTCTCACTCAAATCTTCCAAAGGAATGGAGAGTCTCAAAGAACCATCCTCTTGACAACATAATAGGTGATATCTCAAAAGGGGTAACGACTCGAAACTCTCTTAATCATGCATGTCATCATATGGCCTTTGTCTCTCAAATTGAACCAAATGACGTCAATGAAGCCATCTTTGATGAGCATTGGACCCTTGCTATACAAGAGGAATTAAATCAATTTGAGAGAAATGATGTTTAGGAACTTGTCCCTAGGCCTAAAGATCACCTAGTCATTGGGACCAAATGGGTCTTTCGCAACAAGCTTGATGAAAACGGTATCATTGTTAGAAATAAAGCTAGACTTGTTGCAAAAGGCTATAACCAACAAGAGGGCATAGATTTCGATGAAACCTATGCACCCGTGGCTAGATTAGAAGCTATTTGCATGCTTCTCGCATTTGCATGCATCATGGATTTCAAACTTTTTCAAATGGATATTAAAAGTGCATTTCTTAATGGCTTTATTCAAGAAGAAGTATATGTTGATCAACCTCCCAGTTTTGAAAATTTTGAATTTCCAAATCATGTTTTCAAATTGAAAAAGGCTTTATATGGTTTAAAACAAGCTCCGAGAGCTTGGTACGAGAGGTTGAGCAAATATTTACTTGAAAAAGGTTTTGAAAGAGGAAAAGTTGATACCACTCTTTTCATTAAACACAAAAATCATGACATTTTACTTGTTCAAATTTATGTTGACGATATCATCTTTGGTGCTACTAATGAGTCCTTGTGTGAAGATTTTTCCAAAATCATGCAAAGTAAGTTTGAAATGTCCATGATGGGAGAGCTCAACTACTTCCTTGGTCTTCAAATCAAACAAACAACAGAAGGAATTTTTATAAATCAATCCAAATATTGCAAGGAGTTGCTTAAAAGATTTGGAATGAGCAACGCCAAAGAAATCTCAACTCCAATGAGCACATCATGCTATCTTGACAAAGATGAAGGTGGTAAGTCGGTCGAAGTAAGTAAGTATCGAGGTATGATAGGATCTCTTCTCTATCTCACCGCAAGTCGTCAGGATATTATGTCTAGTGTTTGTATGTGTGCACGTTTTCAAGCAAATCCTAAGGAATCACATCTCTTAGCGATAAACGCATCATGAGATATCTCACCGCACACAAACTATGGGTTTATGGTACCCCAAAGGTCTTGTTGCACACTTATTGGGTACTCGGATCTGATTTTGCGGGTTGCAAAATGGACCGAAAAAGCACTAGTGGGACATGTCACTTACTTGGGAATGCCTTGGTTTCATGGCATAGTAAGAAACAAGCCGGTGTGGCTTTGTCCACTTCTTTGAAGCGGAATACGTTCAGCGGTGGTTGTTGTGCCTGCAGATCATTTGGATGAAACAACGGTTGAATGATTATGGAATCAATCAAAGCTGTTCCAATTAAGTGCGACAATACTAGTGCCATAAACCTCACGAAAAATCCGGTTTATCACTCCCGGACCAAACACATAGAAATTAGGCACCATTTTATTAGAGATCATGTTCAAAAAAGAGATTGTGTGATTGAGTTTGTGGAAACATCTAAACAACTCGCAGATATTTTTACTAAACCTTTGCCTAAAGAAAACTTCTTTTTTATAAGAACCGAGTTAGGAATTTTAGATCAATCATGCATTGAATGACTGCGTGTGAGTGCATTTTATTATGAATAAGTTCTAACTTGGGAGTTGGAGTGTGCTAACATTTTTATGCAGGTTCTGTTACCAAGACTAAAAGTGGAGAAATGCAACCGTCCTTCCTGTAATCATTAAAATAAAAGTTTGTGCGAGTTATGTTAGCGCAAACAATTATGCGCTTAATATCGGTGAAGATGAGGAAACAATTGATGATGAGAATGAGTTGAGCGAGGACTAGTAACTCTTATCCTAGTGCTTTATTTTTGTTATCTGCCTGAATAATTTTTTTTTACCACGCATTTCTTCTGCTTCATTGAAACCTTGATCCTCTATTCTAATTATTTTTTGCCCTCTAGTTACACGTATATGCATACGTTTTACATGCCTTTCCCTTTATCTTTCCACTTTTTGATGTTGCCAAAAGGGGAGAGTTATATGATTCAGGGAGTGGTTTATTTTATGCATATTGTGAGGGGGAGTTTTTCGATATCTTTTTCTAAATATTGTGAGGGAGTTTTTCTAAATATTGTGCTTAAACTACTGATATCTTTTATTAAAAACCATGCTTATATCTCATTGCCATATCATGATTATATTTTACTAAATTCCTCCATGAGATGTTTGTCATCATCAAAAAGGGGGAGTCTGTGAATACATGCCTTGACAGGATGGTTTTGATGATTGACAAAGGAGTTTTGCAAATAGTCAACCGTGCAAAAAGTGGAAAAAGAATACCAAGGCAGCGTATCAAGAATGATAGTTTCTCAAGTCTTTGAGTTTTGAGTATTTATTTATTTTTATTAAGACTATTTGTAAGGAGTAATAAAAAGCTCTCAATTAAAATAAAATCACACACTCACAAAATGATTTTTATTCTAAAATTGATTTTATGATAATTTTTTCTAAATTATTTTTAGGCACAAAGTATTTTGAAAAATTCTTAAGTTGTACTCAAAATATTGTTTGGAAAATATTTCAAGATTTCTTTGGAAAATATTCTCCGTGCGATGTGGGGAAGTCGCGTCGGTGAGGTCGCGTCTTGGTGTGGGAGGTCGCGTCTGAGGTCGCGTCTTGGGCTGTGGAGAGGTCGTATGCCGAGCTGTGGAGAGGTCGTATGCCGTGTATGGAGAGGTCGTATGTCGATTTGTGTGGAGAGGTCGTATGCCGAAATGGGGAGATTGTATGCCGAAATTTGGGGAGATCGTATCTTTGGGGAGAGGTCGTTTGGAAATACGATGTCGGACACCAAGTGTGTCAGAGAATCATTTCGTATCCGTGTTTCAATTTTTAATCTTTGAACGGACAAATCCCTTTAATCTTTGCAACGGACAAATCCTCTTAAATGTGACGCTCCTCTCGGTGCCTATAAAAGCCTTTGCACCATGAACATTGTTTTAGAAACACAACGCTAGTGCTTAATTTTTATCTTTGAAACTCTGTCAAAATATTCTCCATCACTCACACTTATTTGAGCACAATTTTTTTAGAGCTTTTTTTATTCTACATAATTTGAGTTGTATTATTTGAGCTTCAATTTGTTATATCTGCACTATTGAGTGTATCTTTCTCATCTCGTTTTATTTGTAAAAATCATTTCTTTTTGGGTAGGAATCCCAAGGTGTTCATAGAGAGGGGAGATCTCTTGAGCGTATTGCTCTGGTATAGAGTTGTAAAGGTTTCTAGTGAACTCGATTTAAAAGCTAGTGATTTAGTGAAAATCCCATAGTGCTTTGCTTTGGGGGACGGGGCGTAGGCCACAGGGGTGTTTGGTGGCGAACACGTATAATTTCCGCGTGCTCTTCTTTGCTCTCTGTCTCTTTATCATTCAAGCACTTTATTTATTTTTGTTCTTTATTTATTTTTCGGTCATTTATTTTCTGTCATTTATTTATTGCAATTTAATTCCTGCAATTTATTCTTCAAGTTATTTATTGTTTCGCAATTTATTTCTTTCAAGTTTTTTTTAATTCAGTAATTTATCTGTAATTTTTTATATAAGCACGGCTATCACAATTCACCCCCCTCTTGTGTTTGAAGTCACTTGGTAACACGTGCCAGCTGCGGCTCCCTTCATTGACCTGACAGGCGAGGACTTGATGGAGGAGGAGAAGGAGGAGGACCCGTCAGAGGATTTGGGTAGCGACCTGTAGCTGTGATGTTGGTTGACTGCTGCGTTATGTTTTTTTGTTGTTGATAGACTGTTGTATATATTTGGGATGACTGTATTTTTGAATTTTATGTTCCTTGAGTCGTGACCAGTCGGGCCAGATGTTATTTTGGGTTACAGGGTAGACTGGCGGTCTCACTTTTGGAGCAGCCCCCTGCGTGGGTGTCTGCCGGAAGTACCCCCAGGGTATGATTGCTCTCTTGAGGGTCGTCATACCGTAGGTGTATTTCTTTGTACATTCACTACTCTGTATTTTGCGTACACTGCTAGTACGACTTGTATATATATATATATATATATATATATATGTATGTACTATGCATGTATGTCTTATTCGTATTTAAGTCTTGTGTCCTAGTTGCACCACGTTTCGAAAAACTGTATTTACTCTGATGTGCGCTTGCGGGAATTATTGATAAAAAAAAAGTACCGCATTTTTCTAAAGGGCACAAGAGTACCATTTTAAAACGCATCACATACAGGTTTAGTTTAGCTCTGTAGCGGTCCGGAAACGGGTCGTTACAACGGTGGTATCAGAGCAGTTCGGTTTTGACCGGATTGTGCATAGGAAATTGGGACTGGTCACTTTGTCGGGATATGTGTGTCGGGTACATAGTTGTACTGTATTGATTGCTGTTTGATTAAGTGAAGCAATTATTGCTTGAAAAATTGTTTGAATTGTTTCTTGATTGAAGCAGTGTGTCTTAACACATCCTTGTTGTGAGATTCTGACAGGTTTTGAACTTCGTGGAATCTAATGCCACCTCGTAGGGATACGACGGCTGTACCTGAGAACGCCAATATGGATCGAGCGATTCAAGCTATGACAGAGATGGCGGCAACCATGGCTCAACAATCAGCTGCTGCAACTCAACAGTCTAATGTAATGGCCCAACAAACGGCAGCATTGACCCAGCAGAATCTACAGCAACAACAACGAGCAGAGCGGAATGCTGAAGCGAGAGGATTGGCGGACTTTCAGAAGCACGACCCACCGAAGTTCTATGGTGAGCCAAATCCAGACAAAGCTGATCTTTGGATGCAAGAGATCGAGAAGATCTTCGAGGCACTTCACTGCCCAAACAATGTGAAGGTGGACTACGCCACCTACCTGCTACTGGGAGATGCAGAATATTGGTGGAAAGGAGTGAAGCAGGCACTGATAGCAGAATGTCAAGAGATGACCTGGGAGCTTTTCCGTGAAAGGTTCTTGGACAAGTACTTCCCAGATACTGCACGAGCTGAGAAGGAGCAAGAGTTTCTTCAACTACAACAAGGCGATCACAAAGGTCGAGTATGCACAAGTTTGAGTCACCGCTAGGTATTTCACCGCTCCACGATCGAGTCGATCGAGTCAAGCGAAAGATTCCGCAGAGGTCCGAGATTTGATATCCGTAAGTCGGTGGTATCATTGAGGATTAGAAACCTCCAAGAGTGATTAATCATTGTGTTGAGGTAGAAGGAGTAAACCACAAGAAGAAGACGGCGGGTGGACCAATGAGACCTCAGGGCATGGGGCAGAGATTTGCACAAAAAGGAAAGCAGCTTAAGAAACCTTACAGCCGACCCTAGGGGAACAACAACAGGGGACAATATCGTCCGATGGCCCAGCGAACGAGAAGCGGAGGTCAGACTGGCGTAGAAGTGATTTGTTTCCGTTGTGGAAAGCTAGGACATTATGCGAGTAACTGTACTCAGAAGGAGGATGTATGCTTCAACTGTAAGAAGCCAGGGCATTTTGCCAAGGACTGCCCAACACCCAAAACTGAACCGACAATGCATGCGGCGAAGGCAAAAGGGAAGCGCCAGGTAGCTAAAGGCAGGATTTTCTGTATGAGTGGCGAGGAAGCAGAGCAATCTGATGATCTAATCCAGGGTGAATGTGAGATTGAGGGTAAATCCTTATCCGTCCTTTTTGATTCGGGCGCGACCCATTCATTTATTTCCTCTGATTGCGTAGATCGTCTAAAATTGTCTGTGACTGCTTTACCGTTCAAATTGGTAGTTACAACCCCAGCAGCTAAAACCTTGGTTACCAATACTGCATGTCTAAATTGTGTAGTGATTATTCAGGGTAGAAGATTGGTGGTCAATTTGGTCTATTTACCTCTTAAGGGTTTAGATGTCATTCTCGGGATGGATTGGTTGTCACACCACCATGTCCTCTTGGACTGTGCCCGTAAAACCGTAATTTTTCCAGACCTTGGAGTCTCTAACTACCTTTCTGCCGAGCATATCGGAGTCTCCTTGCTAGAGGGAGCTAGGGAATACATATACCTGGCTAGTTCAGAAGTTTCCCAGGAAATCGAAGTGAAGAATGTTCCTGTGGTATGTGACTTTGCGGACGTATTTCCAGAAGATGTACCGGGGTTGCCACCGGTGCGAGAAATCGAGTTTTCCATCGACTTGATTCCAAGGACAGGACCTATTTCAATAGCGCCCTACAGGATGTCTCCAGCCGAGATGAAGGAGCTGAAATCTCAGATTGAGCATTTGGAGTCAAAACAGTTCATACGACCGAGCGTGTCACCATGGGGAGCACCAGTGTTATTGGTCAAGAAGAATGATGGACGATCCAGACTGTGCGTGGACTATCGTCAACTCAACAAGGCTACTGTGAAGAATCGGTATCCCTTACTGCGTATCGACGACTTGATGGATCAACTTCGTGGAGCTGCGATATTTTCAATGATTGACTTGAAGTCAGGCTACCATCAGATACGAGTGAAGGAAGAGGATATTCCCAAGACCGCTTTCAGGACCAGATACGGTCATTACGAGTACTTGGTGATGCCGTTTGGGGTGACGAATCGCCCGGCTGATGTTTATGGATTACATAAATAGGATTTTCCACTCGTTTTTGGACCAGTTTGTAGTAGTATTCATCGACGACATATTGATCTACTCAAAGAGCAGAGAAGAGCACGAAGGACACTTACGCCGAGTACTGCAGATATTGCGTGAGAAGCAGCTTTATGCGAACTTGTCCAAATGTGAATTCTGGCTTGAGGAAGTGAACTTTCTCGGACATGTCATTACTAAAAGCGGAATATCAGTGGATCCAGTGAAGGTCAAGGCTGTTTTAGCGTGGGAACAACCGAAGACTGTCACTGATATCAGAAGTTTCATAGGCTTAGCAGGCTATTACCGAAGATTCATCGAGGGATTCTCAAAGATTATCGCGCCACTTACACGACTTACGAGGAAGGACCAGCCTTTTGCTGAGACTGAAGAGTGCGAATCCAGTTTTCAGAAGCTAAAGGAGCTCTTAACAACAGCACCAGTGTTGATTTTGCCCCAACCAGAAGAACCTTATGAGGTTTACTGCGATTCGTCACACCAAGGATTGGGATGTGTGCTGATGCAACACCGAAAAGTCGTAGCGTATGCTTCAAGACAGCTCAAGATTCACGAGAGGAACTACCCTACTCACGATTTGGAGCTTGCCGCAGTGGTATTTGCGCTAAAGATTTGGAGGCACTACCTTTACGGGAGCACGTTCACTGTTTTCAGCGACCACAAGAGCTTGAAGTACCTATTCGATCAGAAGGAGCTCAACATGCGACAGCGAAGATGGACATAATTTTTGAAAGATTACGACTTCACGTTGGAATACCATCCAGGTAAGGCTAACGTAGTAGCAGATGCATTGAGCAGAAAGAGCGTTTTAGCTTCAGCATTGATGATCAAGGAGTTGGAGATGCTCGAGAAGTTTCGAGATTTGAAGTTGAGCTTGGAAGTTTCACCGGGGAAGCTGAAGTTCGGTATGCTCACCATTTCTAACGAATTGTTGGACAAGATTAGAGACCAGCAGGTTCATGACAAGCTACTACAAGAGAAGGTAGAGCTGATAGCGCAAGGGAAGGCAACAGAATTCAAGATCGGAGCAGACAACATTTTGAAATGTAATGGACGGGTGTGTGTGCCTAACGTAGCGGAGCTGAAGAAGTTGATACTTGACGAAGCGCATAAGAGCAGATTGAGTATTCATCCGGGAGTTACGAAGATGTATCAAGACTTGAAGAAGCAATTTTGGTGGCCCGGAATGAAGAAACAAGTGGCAGAGTATGTAGCTTCGTGTTTGACGTGTCAGAAAGCGAAAGTGGAGCACCAGCGATCGGCAGGGATGCTACAACCGTTCGACGTACCAGTATGGAAGTGGGACAGCATTTCCATGGATTTCGTTGTAGGATTGCCGAAGACGCAGAAGAAGAATGATTCGATTTGGGTAGTCATTGATCGATTAACCAAATCCGCTCATTTCTTGCCAGTAAGATCAACATACAACGTGGAGAGGCTAACGGAGATCTATATCGCAGAGATTGTACGACTTCACGGCGTGCCTTCTTCCATTGTTTCAGACCGAGATCTGAAGTTCACGTCTCACTTTTGGGGAGAACTACAAGAAGCGATGGGAACCAAACTCAAGCTTAGCTCAGCATATCACCCCCAAACCGACGGTCAGACTGAGGGAACGATTCAATCGCTTGAAGATTTGCTACGAGCATGTACGCTAGATCATCGAGGAAATTGGGATGATGTCTTACCACTGGTGGAGTTCACCTACAACAACAGCTTTCATGCGAGCATTGGGATGGCACCTTACGAAGCACTGTATGGACGTAAGTGTCAAACGCCTCTTTGTTGGTACCAGGATGACGAGAGTTCTGTTGTGGGACCAGACATGATCCAAATAGACATCGAGAAGATCCGTTTGATCGAGAGATAGGATGCACGGCGTCTCGAGCCGGCGAGAAGAGTTATGCGGATCGAGGTCGTAGGCCGTTAGAGTTCGAAGAAGGAGAACATGTATTTCTTCGAGTTACCCCTACCACCGGAGTTGGTCGAGCGATCAAATCCAAGAAACTTACTCCCAAATTTATTGGACCTTACCAGATTCTTCGTCGTATTGGCCCCGTGGCACACCAGATTGCTTTGCCACCCTTTTTGTCAAACATTCATGACGTCTTTCACGTCTCACAGCTGCGAAAGTACATTTCCGACCCTTCTCATGTTATCAAACCGGATATGATTCAACTGAAGGACGATCTATCTTTTGAAGCATCACCAGTAAGGATCGTTGATCGGAAAGCTAAGCAGCTACGGAATAAAGAGATCCAGCTTATCAAGGTCGTGTGGGATCAGAAGACTGGAGATGCAACGTGGGAGCTGGAAGAGAACATGAAGAATCAGTATCCAAAACTTTTTCACGGTAAGTAACTTATCTGCAGTTTCGAGGACGAAACTTGTTTTTAGAGGGGGAGTATTGTAACACGCGTATTTTTACGATACGTTAATTAGCGGTAATATTGTACTTTTGTCGTAATTATGCTTTAATAAAGCAGTTACTTGTTCCCTGAGTAAGTGACTTAATTAAATCAAGAGCTAATATAATTAAGAATTAATATTTTTATATTAATTCACGGTTCGAAGATCGTCGAAAAATTCTAACGAAGTTTCGGCGCCTTTCAAATCGCCGGGCAGTTTCTGCCGCAGATAAAATTTGAAATGAGCCCCGATTTCGATGAAAATCGAATCGTAACCTGTTTTAATTGTTTTTGGATGAATTATAGTGTTTTTATTATTTATGAAATAATATTATCACGCGGAGAATTAATTCCTCGCGAATTAATTTTTCGAGATTTTTCCGGCGAGAAATTAATCGGTATTGCGGTTTCTCGTCGCCGTGTTTTTAAACCTTAAGATTCTAGATTAGAAGGGAATCATGAGTGAAGTGAGATTAGATGGGATGGAGTGAGTGATGTGATTAGTATCTAATAAAGGTAATTAGGTGTCACTTAACTTGTGGGTTATTTCAAAATTTTACCCGTTAATTAAATCCTTTTATTATTAAGTCTTAATTAAGTAATTAAGTGAAAAAAAAAATTATAAAGCCCTCCCCCTAGCTGCCAACTCGTGGAAAGCACCCCCATTTCTCTATTCATCTACTTCATCTTCCATCTCTAGAGCAAGACAAGGGTTCCAAGCTTCCATGGTTGATTTCTCCATTTTCTTTGAGCTTTACAACTTGAAGTCTTCATCAAACTTGCTTCAATCCTTCATCTCCACCTAGTTCCTCATCAACTTCACCATTTAGAGTAAGGGAAAAATAGATTTTCTTCCTCCCATTTTCTGTTTAAAAATCGTGATTTCCACCCCATTTCATCTCTTGTGATTTTGCTTCCATACTTAGTTTTCTTGCTAGGTTTTCTTCTATACTCTATCACCTATGTATCCAACCATTTGAGTAGTAGAAAATCAATTTTCTTGGCCCCAAAACAGCCCCATAATCAGTGCCCAACAGCCCCCCCCCCCCATTTGTGTTGTTTAATTGTTGTTTTAGTTGTGATTAATTGATGATTGTTGTTGTTTGTTGGTTGATGATGAACAAAAAGGAGATGAATCATCTTAAAACCCCATTTGATGCTTTAGGGCGAAAACCCTAGAGGTTAGAAAAGGGGAAAGGATGTGATCCTAGTTGAATCAATCAATTGGTTGTGGTGTTGTGTTATTGGAAGTGATTAGATGTTGATTTAGGCTATAGTTTTGTTTAAGCTTAAGTAACATGTAGTTTTGGAAATTTTGCCTATTCTTGAACCATGTAAAGCATGAGGTTTTGATGTTAAATTTACATGTTTAATTGTTAGATAACTTGTTAGAATAAATTTTAAGGTTATTGGAATTGATATGCATGAGTTAGTGTAGGTGTTAGCTTATGTATATGCAAAAATTGTTTCATGAGGGATTAGAATAACATGTAAGGAAATGATCCCTTGTTCTAAATTCTTGACATGGTGATGGCATGAATTAAGTGTTCTTTAATTTTTAGCATTCCTATTGTATGACTAAAAGGATTTTTGGAATTGGACAAATTGATTGAACTCTTATTCTTGGAACTAATTTTGAGTAAGTGGCCTATAAAGCTTTATGAACTAGTCTTGAAAATAAATTGTTTTTGAAAGAAAAGGCTATGGAAATGGTATTTCATTGTTGTAGTAATTGTTTTAGAAACAAAGCTTTGAAAGAGCATGAGTATGTCTTAGATATGGGTTGTTGTTTTAATACTTGTAACATGTTGAAGTGGATTTGGAATGGCTATTGTTATGAAAAGAAAAGTTTTGCAAAATATTTTGGAAAAGAAAAAGGTAGAGGCCGTGAGGCCTAGGGATATTTTTGAAAAGAAATTTAGTTATAAACTTGCTTGAATTCTTGACGAATAGGTGTTAAGATTTTGGAACTTGAAAGTGCTTAAGTTGTGTTTAATGTGTTACTTTTCAAGTTTGTAATTTATTGTTTCGAATTAAGTTATACGGGTAAACTATTCTGTGAAACAAGCCTTTCAGGCATATGTTAGTATTTTAAATTAAATTCTAGTAAAAGGGGTTAGTTAGGAAAGGGTTAAGTTTGAGTGCCTAAGATTGTAGAACTAAGTTTTTAGAGTTTCGCTAAGTTGTTTTATGTGTTAGGCTCGAGTAACCCGAGACAGTGCGGTGTGGAAATCGAGAAGCACGTGGACGCGTAGCTTGGAGTTCGGTAAGGGTACTTCTAGACATTCTAGGATTTCATTTTATGTCCCTGTGTAAGGACAACTTTTAGAGATGCTTAAACTCTGGTTTCACTATTTAAATTGCTTTATTTAACTACGAAGAAGTCTGAGAACTCTACGAGTTCGAAGTTAGGGTTTTCGAACCCCTTCGTTTATTTTGTCGTGCGGTCGAACATTCCGAGTCATTCGTGGGTGAAAACTTTGTGGTTGGTCTCCTGAACCCAACCCCCCACACTTTTTTGTACCTCTCTGTCAACTCCATCGAGTTGCAGAGGGATGGATTCCTTGAATTGTGTGTCAAGTATGTAATGTTGTGATATGATTGAGTTATGCATTATTTAATATGAGATTGAATATATGCTGCGAATTGCGTGTTGCTTGTTGAATTGCGTTTCTTCATGCAGGATTCTATTATTGCTTAAAATGTCGAATTGTGTTTTCTTCATGTTAAGCATGCTCTCTTTATTTGATATGCGATCAAGTAATCTTGTGTATCACTCCTTGACTATCGTAAGCGGCGAGTCGCTCATCGAGTGAGAGAGCTAGGCGAGTCGTCGTGACGTTTTGAGCAGTGACCTGGATAACTGAGGGTGCTAGGTCCCCTTTTGTTTACGGGAGATTGACTAGGCGTCGCAGCGTAGGAACCGGGGCTGCTTACCTAGGGAGAAGCGAAAGATCCCAAGGCTACGGCTGGTATGACATTTGATGGATCTGCGTCTGCTTTCCGGAATAATTGTCGAGTAGAGAGAAAATGAGTAGCGAGTTGAGTTGAGTCTAGAGTGAGAGAGTTGAATGACGTTCTGTAAATGATATACATTATTGCTTTTCTTTTTGCTTTATGCATTGATTATCTTGATTTGTTGAGAAGTTAACCCTTTCCCGTGGTGCTTTCAATTCATGACGGTTACCCAGGCGATGGCGAAGGGCGTTTGGATTCCGGCGATGAGGACGTCACCGGAGATCTTCTTTGACTTCCCTGATATGGGACAACCCGCGGCGATGGAGTTCGACCCCATCTCCTGCCGTGTGGTATACACTGGGGACGTGGTGCAGACACTGCGAGAGGACGGCGTAGCCGTGAGGCAGGATGTGACACGGCGTACGGTGAGTTTTCCGATCCGGATGGAACAGGTGGTGGAGGCGTGGCGTGCCAGCGAGTGCGAGAGGGCTATGAGAGCTTCTTCCTCTTCACCAGAGGGACTTCATGACATTCCTAGGAGCGTTGCTACTAGATTTGCAGGACGAGGCAGAGGGCGTGGACCCCGAGTGAGATGGACCGCTCGCAAGAGCATGATTCGCCGTGGATCCGCAGGAGCTTCCACTTCGAGGGCTGCTGTTCCTAGATCCCCTGTAGTACCGGTTTCCCCTACTGTTGCTAGGACTCCTACACCGCCTATGGCTTCCCTCCCGTTTGTGCTGTGTGCCACGAGGCGGATTGTATTGGAGCGAGATCGACTGAGGAGTGGCTGACGGTTGAGTATTCCCCGAGTGATGTGCCTGTGGACGTGCCAGCTGCGGCTCCCTTCATTGACCTGACAGGCGAGGACTTGATGGAGGAGGAGGAGGAGGAGGAGGACCCGTCAGAGGATTTGGGTAGCGACCTGTAGCTGTGATGTTGGTTGACTGTTTCGTTATGTTTTTTTGTTGTTGATAGACTGTTGTATATATTTGGGATGACTATATTTATGACTTTTATGTTCCTTGTGTCGTGACCAGTCGGGCCAGATGTTATTTTGGGTTACAGGGTAGACTGGCAGTCTCACTTTTGGAGCAGCCTCCTGCGTGGGTGTCTACTGGAAGTACCCCCAGGGTATGATTGCTCTCTTGAGGGTCGTCATACCATAGGTGTATTTCTTTATACATTCACTACTCTGTATTTTGCGTACACTGCCAGTACGACTTGTATATATATATATATATATATATGTACTATGCATGTATGTCTTATTCATATTTAAGTCTTGTGTCCTAGTTGCACCATGTTTCGAAAAGCTGTACTTACTCTGTTGTGCGCTTGCGGGAATTATTGATAAAAAAAAAGTACCGCATTTTTCTAAAGGGCACAAGAGTACCTTTTTAAAACGCATCACATACAGGTTTAGTTTAGCTCTGTAGCGGTCCGGAAACGGGTCCTTACAAAGAAGGTTTACCTTAAACTAATCTCCTCGATGGACATAAGAGAATGACAGTGATACTAGTCTTCAATTCGAGTTTCTATGCACAAGCTCTATCCAAGAACACCCTAGAGCAGAAAAAGCAAAGAGAAGAAGAAGAAAGTGGTTTTTCTTGTGAGACACTTTGTGGGCAGTTTAGAGAACGTGGTTAGAGTAAAAACTGAGGCTTAGGTGGTGGTTCGTAACCCTAACATGTAATCTTAGTGAATTGGGTCGAGTTTGGGTCCAATGGGTCAGATTCCACGTGCCAAAACGCGTCAAAACATAAAAAAAATCGTGTGACAGCATGGTGCCAGTAGGCGCCTGGCGCTTGGAATGGGCGCCTGGCGCCTGGAATGGACGCCTGGCGCAGGCTCTCGGTGATCCCGGGCGCCTGCGCTTGAGTCTGGGCGCTCGGCGCCACTGTTTCACTGTTTTGGCCGTATCTGGAGCTACAGATGTCTGATTGAGGCGTTCTTGGTGTCACTGGAAATCTAAGAGAATTTCCTACAATTTTCTCTCTAATAGGCTTACCCAAATTCGGACTCTAACAGGATCAAACATGCAGTTGAAATATACTATAATATTCCTAGGTGTTACGCTTGCGTTGTATTGACTCCAGAGAGTATATCTAGAGTTGTAGGTATCGAAATCGAGTTGAACTAAAGCCAACAAAAATATAAAAGATAACGCTACAACTTTATTGAAGGGACTTAAATCCAATTGAGTTGTTAAGAGGTTCGAAAATGGGGAATACGGTGACTGAAATAACTAAACATAGGAATAAAGGTACATCTAGATACTCAATCGGCTGAAGGAATGGTAAAACATACGAAACCCATCCCAAGCAACTATAAGCATGTTCTAATACCCTAAGACATATCCTAATCTTGAAGGATGAAAAAAATCTGGGCTGTTACAGGTTACAGGCCCTTGGAAAAAGTTACACTACACCTGACCACGTTAGAAAGATCTTAAGAAGCTTGACTAAGCAGTGGAGACCCAAGGTCACTGCTATTCAGGAAGCAAAAGATCTAAATGTCCTACGACTTGAAGATCTTATGAGTTCGTTGAAAGCTCATGAACTTGAGCTAAATGAAGAAGAACCTGTCAAAAAGGGCAAATCTATTGCTTTGAAAGTCGCTCAACATAAAGCTAGTACTTCCAAAGCTCTTCAGGCTGAAGAGAAGAATCAGAAGATGAAGCTTCAGAAGGAGATGTTGACACATCAGAAGATGAGCTCGCGTTTATATTCAGGAAGATACAAAGAATATGGAAGAAGAGAAATTACAGGAGGAAGTTTCAGAAGAAAGATACTAAGGACAAGAAGGAAAGCAAGGACAAGGCTCAAGTCATTTGCTATGAATGTAAAAAGTGTGGATATTTCAAGTCCGAATGTCCTAATCTTAAGGAGAAGCCCACAAGAAGTTCTTTCAAGAAAAAGAAGAAGAGCCTCATGGCTACATGGGAAGATCTAGATTTATCCTCATCTGAGGAAGATAATGCGATGAAGCGAAATCTACATTTCTCATGGTAGACACTGACCTTGATTCAGAAGAAGAAGTTGAAGAGGTAATAGTATATGATTCCTACTCTGAACTTCAACTTGCATTCGATGATCTTCTTAAGGACTCTGCCACCCTCTCTGTTGAGTATAAGAATTTGAAAAAGAAATTTTCAAAATTATCACAAGACTTTCAAGCTTTAAACAAAGAAAAATCTTTACTCAATAAAGAAAATCGGTGGCGAAAATCAGCATCTGATGGATAACCAGCGTCTGACCGCTAACAAGCAACCAGAAGCTGAGAGCTCTCAAGCTGAAAGCTCTAAAGTTACAGGCAATTCTAAATGCAAATCAAATATTATGAATATGCTTTTCAAAAGTTTCTTGCAGAGAGTGTAACTCGTAGTAAGCAAGCTTCAATGATTTGGGGTGTCAGTAAAACGACAACTCATGGTCTTGGTTATATATCAGATGAACCTCTTTTAGAAAATAATTCAGCATCTGATAAATCTAATAATCATAGTAAATGTTTGCATTGTACTTGCTGCAATAAACCTGGTCATTTGAAAAGTGCATGTACTGTTTTTAAAACTGTGAAGGATAAGCTTCCTTCAAGAACTAACAAGAAAGGACCCAAAAAGATATGGGTACCTAAAGATAAAATAGTCTATGTTGCAGACATGCTTCACTACAAAGTCAACACACCTATCTTGGTACTTAGATAGTGGATGCTCGCGTCACATGACGGGAGAAAAGCATATGTTCCAAGAACTAAGGCCTAAAGAAGCTGGATTCGTTGGTTTCGGATGAAACCAGAAAGGTAAAATAGTTGGAATTGGTCGCATTGGTAAAGGCTCTCTTCCCTCTATTGATAATGTACTATATGTTGAAGGACTTAAACATAACTTACTGAGCATAAGTCAATTATGTGACAATGGTTATGAAGACATCTTTACAGAAACTGGATGTCTAGTAAAAAGCAAGAAAGATGGCTCTACTTTCTTTACTGCTAAGAGGAAACAAAATATTTACAAAATTGATCTCTCTGAACTTGCAAAACAAGATGTCAAGTGTCTCATGTCTGTTGACAAAGAACAATGGATTTGGCACAAGAGATTGGGTCATGCCAATTTGATATTAATCTCAAAATTAAACAAGCACAATCTTGTCAGAGGCTTACCAAATCTTAAGTATCAATCCGATGCTCTCTGTGAGGCATGTCAAAGAGGAAAACAAGTTAAAACTTCTTTTCATTCAAAAAATGTTGTTTCAACCTCTAGACCACTTGAGCTTTTGCATCTTGATCTTTTTGGTCCAACAAGGACAGCCTCTTTAACTGGAAAGAAATATGGGTTAGTCATTGTTGATGATTTTACTAGATGGACATGTGTTAGATTCCTTGCTCAGAAAGATGAGTCATACAAGGTATTTACTGTATTCTGCAACACAGTTCAAAATGAAAAAGGAATTTGCATTTCTTCTATTAGAAGTGATCACGGGGGAGAATTTGAAAATGAAAGCTTTCAAAAATTTTGTGATGATAACGGCATCTCCCACAATTTCTCCTCTCCTAGAACACCTCAACAAAATGGTGTTGTAGAAAGGAAGAATAGGTCCCTCCAAGAAATGGCCAGGACCATGATCAATGAGGCTAACATTGCAAAACATTTTTGGGCAGAAGCAGTAAACACAGCTTGTTACATTCAAAATAGAATTTTTATTAGACCTATTTTGAAGAAGACTCCATATGAACTGTGGAAAGGAAGGAAACCAAACATATCATATTTTCATTCATTTGGTTGTACGTGTTACATTTTAAATACTAAGGATCAGCTTGGTAAGTTTGATTCAAAAGCTGACAAAGGAATCTTTTTGGGATATTCTGAAAGATCTAAAGCTTTTAGAATATACAATAAAGAAACTATGCAAGTGGAAGAATCCATTCATGTCAAATTTGATGACAAGAAGCCTGACACAGCCATGTCAGAGCTAGATGAATTATTTTCAGAATTAAATATAGGTAATACTACAAATAGTGAACCTACATCTTCATCGTCCAGTGGTGACCAGACACAAGAATCTTCGATTGAATTCGTAAAGATTGGAAGTACAAAGCCAATCATCCTAAAGACCAAATCATAGGAAAACCTGGAGATAGAGTAAGAACCAGATCCTCTTTTAAAGAACATGCAGATATGGCACTACTCTCAGAAATGGAACCTAAAACAATTGATCAAGCATTGAAAGATGAAGGTTGGATTCTGGCCATGCAAGAAGAGTTGAATCAGTTCCAAAGAAACGATGTATGGAAGCTGGTTACTTTACCAGAAGATAAGCAAGCTATTGGTACTAAATGGGTATTTAGAAACAAGCTTGATGAAGATGGAAAGGTTGTGAGAAACAAGGCAAGATTGGTTGCTCAAGGGTACTCACAGGAAGAAGGTATTGATTTTACTGAAACATTTGCACCTGTTGCAAGGTTAGAAGCTATACGCATTTTGCTTTCTTTTGCTGCACATCATGATATAATTCTTTATCAAATGGATGTGAAAAGTGCTTTCTTGAATGGTTTTATAACTGAGGAAGTCTTTGTAAAACAACCTCCTGGATTCGAAGACATTGAATTTCCAGAACACGTCTTCAAGCTTAAAAAGGCCCTGTATGGTCTTAAGCAAGCTCCCAGAGCTTGGTATGAAAGACTGAGTACATTTTTGATGAAAAATGGCTTTACCAGAGGTCCAGTAGACACTACTCTTTTTAGAAAAACATCAAACAAGCACTTTATAATTGTTCAAATATATGTTGATGACATTATTTTTGGAGCTACTAATGAAAGCCTTTGCAAAGAATTTTCTAAGCTAATGCAGGCTGAATTCGAGATGAGCATGATGGGTGAATTGAAGTTTTTCCTTGGAATTCAAATCAAACAATGCAATGATGGTATATATATACATCAAAGCAAATATCTCAAGGAATTGCTAAAGAAATTCAAAATGGTGGATTGCAAACCTATGTGTACTCCTATGCATCCCACATGCATTCTTGGTAAAGATGAAACTGGTAAAAGGGTAGATCAGAAGATGTACAGAGGTATGATTGGATCTCTACTTTATCTTACAGCTTCAAGACCCGATATTATGTTCAGCGTCTGTCTGTGTGCTAGATTTCAATCAGATCCTAGAGAATCACACTTGAGTGCTGTTAAAAGAATCTTTAGATATTTGCAAGGATCTACTAATCTTGGTTTGCTTTATAAGAAATCAAAAGATTACAAGTTAGTAGGTTTACGTGATCTCGACTTTCTTTGGAGACCGAATTGAAAGAAAAAGCACAAGTGGAGGCTGTCAATTCCTTGGAGCAAATCTTGTATCTTGGTCAAGCAAAAGGCAAAGCACGATTGCACTCTCAACAGCAGAAGCTGAGTATATTTCAGCAGCAAGTTGCAGCTCTCAACTTCTGTGGATGAAATATCAACTCAAAGACTATCTGATAAAAGAGAGTAATATTCCTAGCTTTTGTGATAATACTTCTGCAATCTGTCTTACTAAAAATCCCATATTGCATTCACGAGCCAAGCACATTGAGATTAAGCATCATTTTATAAGAGACTATGTTCAGAAGGGTATTCTCGAAATAAAATTTGTAGACAACGATCATCGGTGGTGACATATTTACAAAACCCCTTGCTGAAGATAGATTCAATTTTATAAGAAGAAATTTAAATTTTCATCTTATAGAAGAATGATTAATCTCAGCGTCAGATAATATGCACAATCTCAGCATCTGGTATGACATAAGCATGTATATGAATAAGCATCTTATTTGTCATGTACATCATAACTCATCGTCTGGTGAATCGGTTGCGTGCGTCCGAGCGCACCTACACGTGTCACACGTGTTAAGGACTTAAGCGTCTCATCACATCTATTGAGTCATAATTATTTATGTCTTTCGATAAAATCTTTTTACTTGATCTTATTTTTCTTTTGGCGTCTTCATTTAATGAAAAGGCGAATCTTCATTTTCTTTTCTTTTTGATTTAATTTTTGTGTGGAAATACGAGGTGATATTTTGAAAAAAGACTGTACCATTTTCTATCAACATTCCCACTACTCCACATTTTTCGCTCCATCACTTCACTCTGTGTTTTCTTGCAAAACTGTTCTTTCTCTCTCTCTCTCTGTGTTTTCGAACCCTAAAACCTCCATTACCCTCTCTGCAACTGCTACCTTGACTGATAGAAAGGTTGGACAATACACTGCTGCCTTCGATGTCTTCTCAGATGCAAAACTCATGAATAAGAACAGGATTGATTTTGAGAACTTCAAGCTATATGGTTTTGATTTTGAAGAAGGTCTGGAGAAACTAGGCTGGAAAAATTACTTCATCTGGGAACCAATCGACGTACTGAGCTATGCTATAAAGGAGTTCTGCGGGAACGCTTACTTACTTCCGGGAGAAATTATAGAAGGACACATCAGAGGCTTCAAGCTACGCTTCACCATCAACTTTATTGCTCAGACGATCAAGTGTCCTTGTGAAGGAATCAGTTACCATGCTAACTGGGTTGACGCGTACAGAGGACTGGAAAGCGTCAACGAAGCCCTGTTTGAAAACTACCATGAATTGAGGAAGAAGAACATAACTCCCACGACCAGAGACTTGAAAAGCCACTACAAAGTACTGCACAAAATCATCGCTAAGAGCGTGATTCTGAAGGCTGGCTCAAGCGACATAGTGAACTACGAGCAAAAGTTCATTATGAGAAACTACATGGATGGGAAGAAAATCAATCTACCAAGGTTGATTATCAATAATCTGATAAATGCTCTTGTCTTCTCAAGGAAGAGTGTCGATAAGAAGAATGTCATCAAGGTTATTCCTTATGGAGTTCTTCTCTCCATAATGATGATTAAAGACAGTGTTGTGAGAAAGCTGACTGACTCTACCAACACAGAAGAAAAAGAAAAATACTTTGGTGTTGGCGCTGTTGTTCGTCCAGTTTTGGAGTCAACAGTTTAGTCAGAATGCAGCTGATAACTGGCTCTATGATCAAGAAAGTGAAATTAGAGCAACAGGAAGGAGAAGCTGAAAAGAAAACCATCAGAAGCTCAATGGCTGGTGTGAAGAGACCTGCTGAATCTCCTTCAAGAGAGACAAGAAGAATGAAACAGAAGGTGGCTCCTGCACCTACTGTTGAGGAACCAGAAGATGAGGATAGAATTCCCATCAGAAAGGTCTTGGAGAAAAAGTATAAGCCAGCAGCTGAAAAAGATGCTTCAGCGTCCGGTCAAGGGAAGTAAGTCCCTCCTCCTCCTCCTACCGTTGTTGTCCCGAGAGGAACAAAAAGAAGGTTGTTAAGTCTTCAGAGCTTAACCCAAAGGTACTCGACTTTACTGCTGATGAGTCAGTATCTGTCTTTGATGCTCATGATATTATTCCTGCACCCCCATTGTCTGTTTCACAACCACAAACACAACCACAAACCAAGAAAACCAGAATGAGCCTCCGACAAACCTCTACCCTCTCTAAACCTACCCAACCATCATCTAATACACTCAGCCTTGACCTACCACAAAATTCCTCAAATACCTCACTTACCACATACATTTCTAAACTTCACTCTCATCCCTTTAACCTACTATTCAAAGTACCTCCCATTAATCCCTTCAAACCCTACACACCTAAAACCTATTCAATCACCAAAACCACTCCCACTTTACTCACCATATTACCCATAAACCTACAGACTTTGGTGGAAGGAAGAATGTCTCATGTATTAACAAACCATGATTTGTTAAGTATGAGTCATATCACAGCATCTACAATCGTCCCTCTACATGGCATTTGAAAACCTTCACCTCTGGAGCTGCCAGACTGGAGATTGCCACTCCGATGAATGCTACCTTTAAGGATGGAGAAGACCACTTTCAGATGTCATTCAAAGGATGATTGAGACCAGTACCTGGTAGCAGAGCAATTCCCTTCTCTGTTGACCTTCCTAAATCCCTGCCTCAAACTGAACCTCTCACACTGGAGGAGTGTAGAAGGTGGATCACGGATGAAGAAGCTGCCTTCGTGGCACACTATCTTGAGATGAAGAAAATTGAAGTTATCAGACAGTTCAGGGATCCTTCGTCTGTATCAGTAAAGATTGTACTACACAGACAAAGGTGGCGGCTACCTTGGTCTATCCCTGGGAAAAGGAAAGAACCTACTCTGGCAAGCAGCCATTCAGCAAGATCGGGCTCATAGAATATGAGAAAGCTCCCAAGAAGTATAATCTTAAGGAATTCTCTAAGCTTCCGATTGCCAAGATCACTGAGGATCATGCCTGAAGGTTTTACCTGAGTTCTCTGAAGGAAGATGAATGGAGAACTGGCTCCTCAAACTGCTGCACTGCCGAGAAAGCCACAATTCCAAAAGTTGGCACTATCAGCAGAATTACTGACACCAATCTGGGAACAGTCTACTTTGATGATATGTTCAGGTGCTCAGTAATCAGACCACTTGACTGCATGAAGACATATGTCCAATGGGCTGCTGTGACCAAGCACTTTGACATTGGATTTACTTGGAGTCAATGGTCGAAGTTGTGGAAAGATAAAGCTATGTTACCATGCCTCGTCCCCCTAGTGTTTACAGAAGATGACAGGGAAAATCTAAGAAGAATATACCTGGCAGAAAATGAAGGACTCTCTTTTGCTTCTGAAGCACTGAGTGACTTCATCAGAAGAATATGGGGAGAAGAAGCTGGGAATAAGTTTGATGCTTTCACTGCTGACGTGTTTCTGCATAGGGAAACTATCTTCATGGATTTGCTGTATCCAGAAGAGGTGGAGAAAAGGAGAAGAATTCATGCAGATTCTGAGCAAAGGAAAATTGGAAGTCTTATCAAATGGTTTATACCAAATGATGCGTTCTTTCAAAAGGCTCAACAAAAGAAGGACTTGAGACTAAAGCTATCCAACTGGGTGCTAGCAGAGCATCAGAAGATGAAACCTGCATCAGAAGTTCGACCCTCTACTTCTACTCCTGCAGTTGAAATGGTCACCATTCCTAAAGCAGAGTTTGAAGAAATGAAGGCCACTAACCTGAAAGTTACTCAGCTGGAAAATGCACTGATGCTTTTATATGAACGTCTCAACATCCCTCCACCACCTCCACCAAACCCTTAAATTTTTTTTTATCTTTTCTTGTGTGATATAAATATTTTGGTACTCTTTTATATATATATTCGGTGTTTTTGCTCTGATTATTTGACTATACATACCTATATCTGATTATCTGTTTATAGATATTCATATTTTTCTAAGCCATATTTTGACTATGATGTGCTTTACACTCTTTTCGTCTGATGACAAAAGAGGGAGTAAAAGAAAGGTATGATGAACACGTGAAAGTCTAATTGACAAAATTCACCGTCCGATGTTCAAGCTCCGATAGACACACTAAAACTGAAGTATCATGCATATCATTTCATACATAGCATTTGTATGGTTATTCATTGCTCTAATATCTATTAATGCATTGATATTCATTGACCCAATAATCTAACAATGATCAATAAAATTGGTACAATGAAAATCTTTTTGATAAAATGAAAATCAGTATCCGATCTCACTTTGTTAAAAATATGCTCTGATACATCTACGTATTTTTGCGATCACTTAAATGAATTTGTTTATCAACAATCGCATTAATACCAGAATTGTTCTTATATATCTTAATTGATAAATTCAGGGGGAGACCCTTGATGTTATTTTGAAATTAAATTATTCATCAACCTTGGATATTTGTCATCATCAAAAAGGGGGAGATTGTTGGAACCTAAACGATTGAGAAGTTTAGACCCTCATTAATTTTGATGATAACAAAGTAATTCTCAAGAGAACAATTTATCTTCTAACATATCTTTGAGTGTACAGGTATCAAAGCTTCATATATATGTACAAAACACTCAAGAAAGAAGAAGAAATTTACAAAAAGAGTTGAATACAATCCACTCGTGTCAACATCCGAACTCACTTCAGCGTCTTGTTAACAAAGAAGCATCCAAAGAGTGTTACTCTTTGACACGTGGAATACTCAATTGTTGCGAAGGCCCGTCCTCCTGCTCGGCGAGCATCTGATCACTTTAATGAAGCACGTGATGATCACGTTTTTGCTCTTAGCCTCAGACTGTTCTGGAACGGAATTCGAATTTGATTTTATACGCTCATTTTGATGTATGAGGAAGCAAAGGTGACACCTTTAGCATAAGACAAAAATC
This sequence comes from Calophaca sinica, assembly GCA_037113605.1. Taxonomy (NCBI): domain Eukaryota; kingdom Viridiplantae; phylum Streptophyta; class Magnoliopsida; order Fabales; family Fabaceae; genus Calophaca; species Calophaca sinica. The sequence continues at coordinate 15,598,958 of CM073734.1, read as the reverse complement.
GTACAAGGCTATTGCAAATTATAGATAGTACGAAAACGGTAATGTTTACTATTCTGATATTCTCTGGAAAGGAAGAAAAGGACTACATTTCAAATTACCTCACTCAATGGAAAGGAGATATTTCTTACTGCAACGGTAATACCCTTGAAGACTCCTATAAATACCCCAAGGTATTCATTGAAGAAATGTTGGAAGAAAAACTGTGAAGAAACTTCATTCTGAAAGCAATATTACTCAAGTGAGCAATCAAGTTTTATGCCAAGTTTCTGGTCTACACAGAACTGAACTTAGCGTCTTATACCCCTTTGAGAAAGCTATTCTGTTTTGAGCTTAATATTTTCATCCTCTCTGTGAGAGTTATTTTGATTGTATTCAAAAGTATAATCTCTTTTGTAAACTGTATTTGGCGTAGTTAAGGCTCTGTTCCTCAAAGGCTCGACTGCACTGAGTCGTTTTGAGAAGTTGAGAGTATTGTCAAGTTTGTGACAGAAGAATACTCTTGAGGAAAATTGTAATTAGTTGATTATAGTGAAAATTCCTTCAGGAACGAAGGGACTAGACGTAGCTACCAGTTGGTGGTGAACTAGTATAAATCTCTGCGTCTCATCCTTTACTGTTTTACATTTATCTTTACCTTGCTCAGTAAAACAAGTTTTCATAAGCTGTTTAAATTTTGCATCCGGTTTAATTCTCTGCATCTGATATACAAACAGTTTTGAAAAACCTGTGTTGAAGTGTTTTTTACGTATAGTTTGAGAAAAAAGTTTTTTAACACAATTCAACCACCCTTCTTGTGTTCACGTTCACAGTTTGTGCGTGACCAGTCGGGCTAGTGATGTTTTGTTGATACAAGGTAGACTGGTGGCTTTACTTTTGGAGCGACCCCCTACGCGGGTGTCTGCCGGGAGTACCCCCAGGGTATGATCACTCTCTCGAGGGTATTCATATCTTAGGTGTATTTTCTCATACATTACTACTCTGTTTTATTTTGTACGTACTGTGTATGTTGATTGTATATGTTTATGCATGTATGTATTTCCAGGACGTAACTTGTGTCCTAGTTGCACCATGTTTCGAAACGCTGTAAGTACTCTGTGTGTGCTTTACGGGCACCTTTGTTTTAAAAAAAAATATACCGTATTTTTGTTTGGAAGGACACAAGATAAAAACGCGTCACATTTAGGTTAGATCTAGTTTAGTAGCGGTCCGAAAACGGGTCGTTACAATTACCAATTTGGTAGAGTGCCTTATCCTGGTGGTGATCGAGTGAAGAAAGTCCCACTGTCGAAGAGTCAGAAGCGTAGTCAACAGAGGATGAGGAAAGCTCAAAAATAAAAACAGAAAGATGCTGAGATGGCTAAGTCTCAACATGAGAAGTGCTTCATGGTTGGGATACAGAAAGTGTCATTGCCCAAGGAGCCTGGTCCAAAATTAAAGAGTGTGGTGGTTGATGCCAAAGGGACTAACTTTGAGAAGGGTCAGACTTCTCAGGCAAGGGGACAAGTACCTTCAGCAGGTTTCAGATAGAATGTCAAGCATGCCAAGGTTCCTTCGACAGCTCAAGAGAAGAAGCCTTGGCTAGTAGGTCTAATTGAAGCTGAGAAATTGGCCTCAGAACGAGGAAAATTTGGTGTTCGAGCAGCTCCAGTCGAAGACACTAGCAGTGATGCATCTATGGAAGAATTGAGGATCGTAGTCAACGATTCTGATTTACTAGATAAACCCATGGAATCAGTGGAGCAGAATGCTGTCAAGACAGATTTGTCCATGGAAGAGGTCATTGAAGCATTGAATGATCCAGATGACCTAATTGGTTTCAATGATAAAGAAGAGTTTGATCCTGACACTAATTTACATAGAGACTTGGATGAGTTGGCGATGGCAATGGGAACTAATTTGTCAGATTTGGGGTCTGAAGAATGCCTTCTTGACAAGGAGGACATGAGGTTAGGAAGTCATCTGGAGAATGAAGAAACTGCCACTGAAGAGGGGTTTACCAAGCTTGATGTAAACTTTGTTTCAGTATTACCGGCGGAATATCAAGCTCAATATGAGTTTGTGGTTGAAGTTCCTGATGAAGAGGAATTAGATGGTTTTCCTATTAGTTGGCACTTCGTCGAGCAAGACATGGTGACTATCTTTGATAACTTTGCTCGGTTAGATAAGCTAACTAACGAAGAAAGAAATCATTTTCGACCATTGCATATTAAGGCAATGATTGAAGGTAAGTCTGTCAACAGGGTGTTGGTTGATGGAGGCATCTGTAAATTTGATCCCAAGAGCCATGTTCAAAATTTGATTAAATTGTAAATGCCTTGTTTCTTCCAAGTATCAGCTTTTTTGGCTTCAACCCTAACAAGCCAAGCAGAATATCCACTTATGCTAAGTGGTGGAGTTCTGAAAAAGCCTAGTGCTTTTAGAGAAATAATGAATATGCAAGTTAGGGAAAGAAGCGAGAATGTCAGTTTAACCATCTTTGTTTGGAAAATAGTCCTTAAAATCTTCAGGAAAGCTAAAGAGGGTCATAACTGGTCCTAAATAAGCAGCAGGAGGATCTAAAAGGAAAGCGGGATCATACAAGTAAGGTATGATAACCTTAGATTTCTGCCATGGGATTGACGCGTCGACATTCGGATTGCACCACGTCTTCCTTAGAGGTGCTTTGGAACTTTGAGCTGGATTGGAAGAAGACGCCATTAAAAAATTTGTGAAGCTTTCTCAGAAATACAGAAGATACGAAAGTGTTTTCACTTGGGCATTGATGGTTATTTATAACCTAGCTTATGGTGCAAACGTGCGCACGGGATTGTAACTGCCTACTTCATATGCAATGATGGCCCTATTTTTTAGGAAAATGGTAAACACAGCCTTGTGATGAGACAATGCAGAAAGGTAACCGTCGCACGTAAAGAAGACAAAATTCTGGTTCTCTTCACATAGTGGTGTCGAAAACTCAGAATTTGGGGGGCATCTGTTAGGTGCCAGATTTCAAATGTGGATTTCCCGACGAAACATCAAATATTCGACAAGTGAAGGCACAAGGAGCCAGAATAAGTGATAAAAATTGGCTAAGTTTAAAAGACTAAGTGATGTGGCGGTTATTCGACGGAGTACATAAAGCGTCGAAGATGTCAATAGGAGCATGGTCGAATTAGACTTAGGCTTTAGGCAATACATGAACAAACTCGACAGGAAGTGCTACTATCAAGATTGAGTAGTTTTAGTAAAATCAACCATACGACCACTGTAATAAAATACCGCGTGTCAGGTTGGATGATAGGTAGTTTTTTACATTTTTGTCTATAAATAGTAGTTCTTACGATATAACTCAGGTTGGATACATGATCTAAGTTCCTAACATCTCGACGACGAAACAGATTAAAGGAAAACGATCACTGTATACCTTCCACCCCTTACTTTCAGCAATTTGCAATTCAATTCAATTACATTTCCAATTATCGTCTTGTTTTTAATCTAATTTATCTGCAAATTTATCTTTTGTTTATGCATTTTACTTCGAACTTTACTGCATTTTCCAAACCTTTTTGAAATATTATTCTTTCATACTTTCTGTATTTATTTCTTGTAGAGTTTCAATTTGCTTACTGCATTTGGCTTGTTTCAATTTCAATTTCAATTTCAATATTTTATTTCATGTCTATTACTACACAGTCATTTAAGTGCCTCATTTATGTTCCTGTGTCAATTTCAAATTGTATGTCTTACTCTGTGAATGCATGTTCAAACACTGCATTGTTTACTTTGACTTTATTTTCTGTTTAAGCTACTTGTTGATCAAGTCATTGGCTACTAACGGCCAATCTTGTCCATTTACACTTTCAATGTCATTTCGATAACAATTAACTTGTTGTTCGAGATTATTGAGTACAAACTGACAAAAAACCTCAATGATTAATGGCTTAGTAGCCAAGAAAATTGAAAACTGATATCTGGTCGAACTTTTGACCGTTATTTCACTAAAACCATTGTTTTCAAAACGAGATTACCACATAACTCGTCGATCTCATAATCGTTTAAAACTAATTATTTGTTACTTTAACGAATTTGGTATAAACACACTACAAACCAAATTTTCCGGTTAACAACTTAGCATTTATTTATGGAATTTATCAAATATCAAATATAGAATAAAGTAGAAGAAGTGCTTTGCTAGGCAACTTGCAGGAAAGTTGCTTCTTTACTGAAAGGAAAGTGGGGATTTTGTCATATTATACTAGTGTAACTTTTTAGGTGCCGCTTTTGCCTTGCGTCTTTTTGCTTTAGTGGGTGTGGGACCAAAACTGTAGGTGGAACTTGGAAGCAGTATTATGATGGGTATACTATGCTTTTCACAAAGCTTGGAAAAACTACAACAAATTTTATGCAGGCAATTAGGGCGCTACAGCAACAGCAAAAGAAAGATTGAGTGGAATTGAGGACTATATATAGTTTAATTGACTTCCATCTTCTCTTTTTTTTTTTAATTTTTTTGACTTTCCACGCCTTGGGATTCCATGAAATAGATACTACACATACAAATCTGGATTTCCCTGCAATTAGGAACTCCTCACGCAGTCGGCACATTGGTGATTGTTTAATCAATATCGGTCGGTTCAGAATTCAAGCTCAATAAATCTAATTTATAAAATATTCAAAATCTATGCATTTGTAAACCTTCTGATAAAAAACATATGGCCAGGATCACTTGACTCCTGGATTCCCAACCGCAAGGAATCCATTTTCATACGCATACCCCTAAATATGTCCATATCATAACCAAAGATGAAAAGGCCTAATAATATTATACTATGCTTGTCACATAACTTTTTAATGTATATTATCTTTTCTGCTTACCAAAATCAAAGTTGAAAAATAATATTTTGAATTGCGTTAAAGCTTTTAGAGATGCCTGTGACGATTTAAAAAAAAAAAGAGTTTTTGATTCTTAAACAAACTTTTTGATTTCATTACCAGTGTTACGTTGAATTGGACTCAGACTCTTTAAGTAAAGTCTCGTATTCAAGCCTTGTGGATATAATGTGGTTGGGAGGGGAGAATCATTTGTTTGGTTCAAACGAGGGAAGGGGAGGTGAGAGATTTTAATGGAGGGAGGGAAGAGGAGGGGAGAGATTTAATTTTATATTGTGTTTGGTTCAAAAAAGGGGAGGGGAGACGAGTCTTTGTTGGTTTGGTTCAGGAGGGGAGAAGAGATATTTTAATAGAGGGAATGAATTAATTTACTTATATATCCTTATAACCATATATATTACATTTTATACACGGTTATTAAATTTTGGAGGAGAGTAAAAATTGAATTAGGAGGGATTTTGCTTCCCTCGCTTCCCTCCCCTTTCCTCCTAAAAATTAAACAAAACATAAAAAATTTAAAAATAACCTCTCCTCTCCCCTCCCTTCTATTCCCTTCCAATCAAACACTTGCTTGGTGGCAAGCCAGGTTGACAGAGTGGAAAAAAAAACACTTTGATTTCATTACATTTTCATAATCATTAGTTAATAAGTGGAAATCATTCATATAAATATAGTTATATAAATATTTATTTTTATAGTTGTAGACACTCATAAATTATAGCTATAACTTTGCTGAAGATTCCGATGTTGTAACTTGTGTTGTACATCGCAACTTTTTAAGTCAATTGGACAAGAGATATACTATTGAGTATATAATTTACTGCTGTGCTCTCTTGAGTGGTCTGGTCTATATGACAATAATAGTCTAACCAAAATGCTTAAAATCTTTTTTGGTGAATTCTATTTAATTATCTCCTAACTATTAGAATTTGGATTTGGGCATAACTCAACCCTAAAAGCTAGCTCATAGGGTGAGGATTGCCTCCTCTTATAACCATTAATCAGGTCATCTCATTCTTCCATATGAGACTTCTAACACACCCCCTCACGCCCAAGACTAGACAACTGGAACGTGACTCTAGTGGCCCGATAACGGGTGCCTAACAAATGGATCTATGATAGGTTTGATATCATCTTAGAATTTGTGTTTGGGCCTAACTCAGCCCTAAAAGCTAGCTCATAGGGTGAGGGTTGCCCCTCTTATAACCACTAATCAGACCATCTTATTCTTCTATGTGAGACTTCTAACACTAACTGTTTAGGTGATTCTATAATTCTATTTAATGATTTTTCCGAAGACCTCTTAGGAGGTTGGACAAGTGTTGTCTTTTCGGAAGGCCTCCATCAGTTAATTATTTGCTTAGAATATGCTCTTTCCATATAACTTGCAAATGATAGAGAAATATTTTTCTATTGATTAATGGATTAATATTTCTTAGAAACACTACAGCAAAAATCAGTTTAGGCAACAACAAAAAACCGTGGACAGAAATGAAAAAATCGTGGCCTAAACTTTAGGCAACGGTTTGGCCACGGTTTTGTAGGCGTGGAGTATGCGGCCGTTGCCTATTCCTTTACGCCACGGTTTTTTGTTTTCGCCCACGCTACAAAGATAACTGTTGCCTATAACACAAGAACAGGCCACAGTTTTCTGTACCGGTTTCAGGCCACGGTTTTCTAGTCTTATTTTAGACCACAGTGACACAAGCGTTGCCTATACTTTAAGCCACGGTTATACTAGCGTTGTCTCGTCTTTTGGGCAACAAAATTTTAACCGTGGCCTATACCTTTAGGCCACACATATGCAAACGTTGCCAACTTCAAGAACAGGCCACGGTTTTCTAGGCCTGTTTTAGGCCGCGGTTTTCTGGTCTTGTTTTAGACCACGGTGACATAAATGTTGCCTATATTTTAAGTCACGGTTATACTAGCACTGCCTATATTTTAAGCCACGGTTATACTTTTTTAGCCACGATAATTAAATAAATACGATAAATTATAAATGTGAATAAACCATATAGATAATTAATTACTATCATTTAAAACAACTAAACCATTAAATTTTTTATAGCTATTTAATAATAAACAAGAGTTTAATATAACCAAGTCTTAATACAAGTAGCAAAGGTTAAAAACTTTGTCTAAGTATATCAAAATATTATAACACTACTACGCAACCATAAAACACCAGTACATAATTACATCTTGTCATCATAAGTCTAAAAACATCTAAATCTTCCACGAATTAACTTCATTCATCTTCAGGATGATCTTCATCAAGATGATCTTCGTGTATAGACTGCACATATAAAAACAAGTTAATATGAATGGATCACTCATAAAGTCAGATCAGCAGCTTTCACTAGCAAATAGAGAGGCTCAACATGTATAGATAGAGTGCAAATATATGGAGATAGATACCACTGCAAATGGAGGCTACTTAATTAGTAATTGCATTTCCAAAATCCAAGCTAAACCATAAGCTACTAATTTGCTTAGATTCAAAACCACAACAAAGAAATAGTTAAATTATTAACTAGTTTACTGATTACTAAGTACTATAAACCGAATCTTACTAGAAACTACACCAAGGTTGAGGCATTCATATATATTACCATACCATCATTGCAGCAAGCCTTCACACAGAAAAAGGACATGCCCCTTTACAATACAAATTCAGTGTTGTTCACCTTTGCAGAAGAGAAGCAAAAACATCAAACCTTTTAGAAAAGAAGCAAACACAAACAAACCCAGAAATAGTCCCATAATAAATTAAAAAAAACATCAAACTTTAAAAGAGAAATCGATGAGCTTCAATCCAGTACATGAGAAGTGATTGCAAAAAAAATATATATATATATATATATAATATAATATAGGAGGAGAAGAGCCCGTGTCTGAAAAGCAAAGTAGAAACAATTGTTCCGGCCGGGCAGCTTTCAACGATAGCCTAACAAAATAGAGTTCAGCAAGTATAATAAATTTAAAAAGTTGACATGCAATCTCACAAGTAAGTACTACAATGAGGTCTACTGTAACATGAGAAGTAGTACAATTAGAAATTTCCTTTTCCATGAATAAAAAAAAATATTTGATCAGATATGTAGTTTGCTACAATTCAGATAAATAATTTGGTTAGTTCAGTCAAAATCAAGGCTCCCCGTTTTGGTCTAGTAATTATCCTAATTTTGTTATGATTATATGGAAGGAAAGCCATCAGAATCTAAAGCAACTGGGAAGTTGGAATTCTATGACACCTCATTTAAAAAAGATAGGCACCCTAAAGCACATAATAAGAAGGTAACACCTCATTTAAAAAAAAGGAAAAAACAAGAGCAAAAAAAAAAAAATCATGTCGGATAAGAAGTTAAAGAATCTCTATTACAGGTAACAAAAAATCTGGTTGAAATTGTTTTCCTTCAATGAACTTCCTTTTATCAATATTCAATTGTTCATGCCATGCCTTTTGCTAAGATAAAATTTCTCGCGCTGGATTAACATAATTCAACTAATTGCCCGTTAAAAGGCATAACGTTCCAAAATTATGAGTGAAATTTGGATATTATGATTTAATTTCATAAATAATGAGTGTTCACTGATTTGGGGTGACCGTACCAATCCGATAACCCAATTCAATCTGTTTGGTTTTTTTTTTCCTTGTTCGGATTGGATCCGCAACAAACCAAACAAACTCGATATATGAACATTGGTTTGAGTAATGTATCTAACCGAACCCGACCCAAACCGCCTTGTTTTCACACCTCTCTAACTTGTTATTCCCTCTGTTCCCTTTTGTTTGACGTTTTATAGCTAAAAAAATTGTCTCATTTTTATTGTCATTTTACAATATGAACGAAGTATCAAATTATTTTTTCCTATTATTCCCTTGAAGTGTTAATGTAGTTTTTTTTCCTCAATTTTACTTATTTCTCTTCCCCAATTATCATTTGTAATTAATGACATTCGTAATTCCAATTAGTAGATCTATAGTATTAGTTTCTCTTTCCACTTAGATAAAAAGAACTTCTCTCAATTTATAGTTTCTCTCTCCACTTAGATTAATATTTAATTACTATGAGAGAGATGGAGTAGCAAAGAGCATATATATTTTTTTTTGACAGATAGCAAAGAGCATATTAGAAAAGTATAAAATATTTTTTTATGAATTTTGAATTATTAATTGCATTTTTTAGTACATGTGACACAACCTTAAACGTCAATCAAATGGGAATGGAGGGAGCATTTTCGTTTAAGGACATATATGCAAATGTTTGGAAACAGAGAAGTTAATATAGAAACTGGAACATGCACTATAGATTATAGTAAAGGAGCACCACATGCCGAAAGACACTAAAAAATGAGGGAAAAGAGTATTATCGTGCTTATATGGAGAGAACAAAGTGAAATTGGAAAGAGTGGAGCATGAGATACCCAAAGCAGTGGCCCTAAGTAAATCTATGGTCAATCAAGATCCGGCACCAACTCAGTCAACTAGTATCCATTATTATCTTACTTGTTTTAGTGTAATGAAATTAAGTAAGGTAATGAAGTACATTTATGTGTCACTTTGAATAAATGCTGTGTGACTCAGCAATTTCCAACCAAGCATATATATGATGACATGGCCTAGTGTCCAAATTAACTGCTTCCACTTGTTGCCTACAAAACCACGTGAATGATTTTTTACTTCGATCATTCAATGCATAAGGATTCTGCTTTATCGATATTCCTTTGCCACATACGATCATTAACTCCCTCGAGACTAACTTACTCCCTCGGTTTCAAAATAGTGTCGTTTTATAAAAGAAAAATATTTTAAATAAGTGTTATTTTATATTTTTAATGTAATATTAATTAATTTTTTTAATTGTACACTCAAATTAATACTGGTGCATTATTCCCAAATAATTATATTTTATTATGCATTTATAACAACCAACAGTTAGCAAAGATAATTTTGTAAAATTATTACTCGAGTTCATTCATTTATTGCCTTTCTTAATCTGTGTGAAAAAAACCTTAAACGACATTTATTTTGGAACAGACAGAGTAATATTTACTATTGAGTTAAAAGTAACAAGTGGATTTAATCATGGGTAGCACATAAAACAATGGACTTAATCAAGTACTCTCTCCTATCCTTTTTATAAGGAATAAAATGGTCCATTTTTTTGTAGTAATTATAAGAAATAATATCAATTTTTAAATGCATTAAATGTCAAATTTTCATTTATACTCTTATCTATAGTGAGACTTATATTAATGAGATACACATATTTCTTATGCTAGCGGGTTAGTTCATAAAAGAGGTATTTTTAAAAATATAAATAAATCTTTAGGAGTACTCCCTCTGGTCTCTTTTTTTTTTTTGAAGCAAGGTGACAAATCACCATATATTTATTAAAAAAAAAACAAAAACAAAAACATGGGGGGACATAAACTAAAACCCATGCGAAATAAGCGGTAATCAAGTAAACCTAGAATTAGGTTTTCTATTGAGTCTCAGGTGATACTTCTTCTGAGATTTGGACTTAATCACCGTGAAACCATTCTCGGCAGTATTATCGTTATTCTGCTCTTCTTCCTTAAAAGTATTTGCATCCTTTTGTTTTGTCCACAAAACAGATAAAACATTATTAAAATCATTTTGACCAGCAGCTGGAAAAGAGCTAAGATGTTGAATACAAACTAGACTAATGTTAAGGGGACTGTGAATAGAATCTGAAACCTATTTTGGAGATTTTGGATGACGAGAGTCATCATAAGCTGTTTCAATTAAATCACCATCCTCATATGGAAAAACTGTTTCAGTTGGCAAAACTGATTTGTTTGGCAAACCAATTAAAGTATTATTTGTTGATTGCACTAGCGGGTCATTATGTGCAATGTTATTGACCCCACGGAAGGTATTTGGTATGACCTCCTTTTGCACTGAAATAAGGATAGAAGAATTTGAGGTTTCTGCTGCATCATTCTTGTCCAAGGAAAGAATAGTCTTCCCTTGTCCACTACCCCATTATTGTCATTCGATATGTGCATGTATCCCCTGTTGCATCTCTTTGTCACCAACATTTTTAGCTACCTCTGTTACACTAGTTTTCTTTGGAACATATTGCTTACGGGGCATAGCTTCAACTTCCTTAATGCCATGAGTTCCTGTATGTAGCTTCCTACAATTTAACTTTGAGTGACCAATAATGTGACAGGAATCACAAAACAAAGGCATTTTCTCATATTCAATGTCTACAAAAATGGCATATTCTTTTCTTTCAACAAGCACTTGGTCATGTAGACTTCCTATTAAATCAATCTCGACTAACAATAGCAAAATGGTCAAAGGTTCTTTTCAAGGTAGCCTGATCCAATGCCAACGGAGTACCAAGTGCAACATCAATCTCAAAGAGAATTTTAGGTCTCCAATATTTCCTTGACAGACCATGTAATCTAATCCAAACCTGGGCATGTACCTGTTTTATACAGTAGGGATTGAAATCAGGAGACCAAAATGATAACCGCAACACCCCTAGAGATAAGTTCCATGAAACCTGTGATCTAATGCGAGATTGATCATATGGTGAGGAAAAACTGAACTAATAAAACCTTTTTCCCAAAGGAATAACCATCCAAGATTCTTTTGGCTGCCAAAGTTTCGTGAGTTTGGTGCGCAAATCAGTGATCTTAACTGGAACATCCCCTTTAGATAGAATGAGTCGTCCAAGAACGAGGTTCTTCCATTCATCAACGCTTGCTTGGTATTCTGCCTCAGAGATTTTGATGGCCAACGCATCACCTTTGATGCATGGTTTCGGTAATTGAGTCACAGGAAAATCAATCTTAGAAGAAACTGTCTGTGCAAAGGATAGCTTACTGCTGTTGGCATAGTAAACCGCATCAATCCGCGAAGGAGAAGAGGGATGAGAAGGAGAGGCAAGGAATGACCAGGGCACGATGGGAGTAGAAGCCATGGTGATTACAGAACCTAGTTGCTCACAAATCCTGGAAAGATCGCCTCACCTAGCAGGACAGAGGTGTCGTCGGAACAGAGCTTTGTCACAGTAAAGGCGAGATTCGTTTGCAAATCGCAAGTAGAGAAAAGCATTGGCCGTGCACAAGCAACGACGACGAGAATGGTCCAGTGTGTGTCACGCACCGTGGGCTGTTGGTTGCAGCGCGGGTCTCGCCACCAAGTGTTATTGAATTTTAGATAACTATGCAACTCCCTTCGGTCTCAAATATAAGTAAAGGTCAAAATGTATTTGGACTAAATTTGAGACCGGAAGGAGTATAAACAAAAGTCAAAATGTATTTGGACCAAATATATTTTGACTTTTACTCATATTTGGGACCAGATGGAGTATTAATTAAAAAAAAAACTATTTCTAATACTTTTCCTTGATTATCTAAATTAGGGTTTTGTTTCTTATAATAAGGATGGTAGAGTATTAATGTTTAAAAAAACAATCCAAAATATTAACACTGAAATTTTCATATTAAAGTTTAATTCAATCAATTAAAACTGTTGTTACAAAGTAATTAAATCGTGATTGAATAAAATAATATTTGAAATTGAAATATGTCTTAGGAATCAGAGGAGGCAAAAATGCAAAAGAGCTTGAGGATTGAGAGCAAAACTCATTGTACTATGTTGAAAAGATGCAAAAGAGTGATATATCATGTTCTGTTTATAAGGACTTATGGTAAAAGTTTTGAAGATTCGCAATTGCGTCGTGACCATAATTGTGACTGTATTGACTGTATTCATCGGTAACATCAAGAATCATAATCTATTACTCCTATCATCTAATATGTATTATATAAGAAAACTAACTATGCTTACACTATGTTTGGGAGGAGGGAAAGAAAGTGGAGAGAAATGAAAGTTTCTTGAAAAATGTTAAAAGTGTGTACGGATAAGTGTGACTGACCAATAATAATGTGACACATCATTAATTTTACACTTTAACCAATAAACTTTCTTTTCTCCCACTTTTTTTTCTCTCACTTTCTTACATACCAAATATAGCCTTAGTTTTGTTATCCACGTTGCACCACGTGTAGCAACCGATGAAAGGAGGACATGACTATTCCATGGCACCCCCTATTTTTCTATCATTTTGTACTTTTTTCATGTATTCTCTAATTTTAAGACAATAAATTTTTTTACAAATTCTATTTAAAGCCATGCTTTTTTTAAAGGGGTTGGGGGAAGAGGATATATTATTGTTTCAGTGGCACACTGACACTAATGACCATATTACAATTGTCCTCCCGAGGGAAGACATCTCATAAAAAGTGAAGGGCCACGGACTAAAGATAGCTCCTCTCGCCCTGTGTAAGTTTTGCATTCTAGGTCATCTGATTAAATCCTTTTTCGATAAATAAATATGAATAATAAATAAATAAATAAACTATGATGCAATTGCTATCTAACTACAGTAAATTTACCAACTTTCACAAGTAATCTTTTTACCGATTAGTCGCATAATTTTAATATCACAATACAATATTAACTGATATCTTCAGAGTATAACTAATAAGGACGAGTTGGAAACCCTCTCTACATATTCACATAAACCACCAATAACCAGCAATCCAACATCACTAAATAAGGTTTGGCATTTTAGTACCTTCTTCCACAACTCTAAACCCTGCGTTATTATTATACGCATACTTCACTAATGTTGCAACGATTATTGCATAATAGTATTATCATAAGGTCCAAATTGTCATCCATTGAGAGTGCCTCTAAGTAAACACTGCTCCTGTGGTGTCATGAACATGTCTCCATTTGTAAAGTTGAAGTCACATTCTTGTTTAACCAAGCCGCAAAATTTCGGATTCCGATCTGGATTCGCAGCCTTCGCCGAGTAATGATATGGAGAAGGAGCTATGTTACTTTCTTTTGATGAAGGAGATTTTGTCTCAGAGAGATTCACCATTGTGATGTCATGGATACTTGATCTCCTCTTATCCTTCCCTTCACTAAGTTGCCTTATGAAATATTTTTGAGCATGACTTGCAACTTGGGTTGGCGTCCTTGTTGTCACAAAATTGCGAGATATGTTTCTCCAATCTCCTTTACCGTGCTTCTTTAGACCCAACAGAAATAGCCTGTGAATGGGATGGTTCAACTAGCAAAAATACTTCATTGGAAAATTCAGAGACCAAAAGCAATTGACTTTAGGCAAATATATATATATATATATATATATATATATATATATATGCCAAAACAAGATACTAACAACTAAAGCCTTATTTCATGCCAATTGCATACAGTAACCAAAATTGACTTACATTCAACGAAATACATAGAATAATTACTCAACACTAATTAATAAGCAAAAAATTTCTTCCTGCACTATTTGAGACAAACAAATTTAAATATTATCTAAATAGCTCCACTATTTGAGACAAACAAATTTAAATATTATCCAAATAAGGGTCACTTGAGAACAAGATTTTAAATTGTGATTGCGGGCGCAATCAAGTTTATAAATTGCGGTCGCGGTTGTCTCTCGATCTTTGATATTGCAAAGAATCGCAGTCAAATACGGTTGATTGTACCTAAATCGTTATCGCATTGTAGTCGCAGAGACATCAAAAACTTTGATGTCACAGCCAGGGATGGATGTATCTGTTAGCTTCCCATGGCCTTGGCCCTTGGTTTCCTTTTTTAAATACAAGTATTACTAATATTTTAAACACTAAAGGTGCTTTGGTGTAGTGGTTTAGCTATTTTATTATGCAATGAGTTCAACTTCTCGGGCGGTATCTTTTCTTGTCACCAATCAGAATGCCCAAAGTAATGTTAATTACTGCAACTAACTAATCAATCAAAATATTAGACATGATCTCATTTAGGTACTAAAATTTAGTCTTTATAGTTTTTATAGTTTTTTATCCTGTAAAAAAAGTCTTTTTATTTTATAGTTGGTCCCTCTTATTATGAAGTGTCGGCTCCGCCCCTGGTCGCAGCCTTGATCATAGTCACGAACTTTTTTTTTTTAAAACCCGTGTCATAATTGCGGTTATATCATGATTCTTAATATTGTTGAAAATTACAGACAAATGCAACCGATGCAATCGCGATGCAGTTATGAAGGACTTGAAAACCTTAATATTGTGGCCGCAATTGTGGTTGCAAACCGCAATTTAAAACTATGCTTATGACCAAACAATATATACAAAACAAACCTAGAAATTAGGCTCATTATGTGTGCAATTAATTACCTGTGCTCCTCTTTGGTCCATGGCACTCCTTTCAGCTTCCTTTCCTGTTCTAATGGCCTAGTGGAAGTAGTAGCACCCCTTTTGCCAGTAACACTATAAAATTGATCAAACTCATCAAAGCCTTCATTATTGACCCAATCCAAAGTGAAAGAACTAGTAGTGTAGCAAGGAAAAGGGATCAACCCTGATTCAATAACACACACATCTTCTTCAAGATCTCTGTACTGTTTGATCACATCACCAACAGTCTTACCTGGAATCATAGCTGCCACCTTCATCCAACGATCTGGAGTTTCCTTATCATATAAAGCCAAAGCATTCTCAAACCTCTTGTTCTCTTCTACAGTCCATTTTATTCCCTTGCTTTCTTGGAACAACCAATTTGAATTCTCATGATAATAAGAAGATGGAGAAAGAACTTCAATTCCCCTCCTCATTGCTCTTTATATATAATAGTAGCAACACAAACTCACACACAGACACACACAAACTAACACATGAAGACACTCTCTTTGTGAAAAGTTCAAAGAGAGAAACAAGATATAAAGAGTAGTGGAAATTCTTATGGATAAAGAAGCATGTGCAAGGAATCTGCTACCCTTTAAACATAGCCACAACCTGAGGAATCTAGGAAGAAGAAAAAAATGCTTTGTTTCCAAATTCCTTAGCTTATGGACAAAACATATAAACCATAAAACTACACAGATCTAAGAGAAGAAGTAAGCAAGCATCACCACAAACACATAGATATGAAGAAGAAAAAAAGAAGTATCAAAATTCAAAACTCAGATAGAAAAATGGGAAGAATGAAAGACCCAAAAATGTGCGAAGAATTCCAATTCTAGAAAGTTATGGAGTGGAGAGTGAACAATTAAAATGGTTTCTAAAGAGAGAATCGAGAAAAGGAAAATAAAGAATCGGCTTTAAAATGAAGTTGGAATTGAAGAGTGCGGTAAAGACAAGGAGAGTACAAAGAAGTGAACAGAATGTAGTGCTTGTGAGACAGGGATCTATGGAACAGGGACTAGTGGAGAGAAGTTAAATTAAAGGTCAAAGGGACAGAATTGTGATTGGTGGAGAGGATAATTGTGGGCGCAGAGACCAAACAATACAAAAAAGGGCAGGGGGAGAGAGAGAGAGAGTGTGAGTGTGTGTGAGTGCAGATGACAAAAATATCCTTACCCATGCATATCCGAATGGATTACCCAATGAGCAGTAAATTGATACTATTAAATAGGAATGAGGATCATTGTACTCGCCCCCATATATATCTGCATATTCATAATAATTATGTTTTAAAATTATATAATATACAGTTGTCACTTTGAGATGAAAAAAAAATTATTTTCTTTATTATTTCATATATTTTTAGTGGATGAACTCATAATAACAAATTTTCAAAAATATATATAGTAGTAGTATATTATACAATATTAATATAATATATTAGTACATTATATTTTATCATTTTATTTTTTAGTTTTTATGTTAAATTTTTAAATACTCACGGATATCCATAGATAACCTGTATAAATATTCATGGCTACTAATGGGTATAGGTACGGGGGAAGCACTACCCGCTAGGACTGTTCGGGGTGCAGTTTTGAAGTAAAAGGTCATCTGATCCAAATATTAAAACAACATGCGGTTTGGTTTAGATGATTTCCTTAAAAAAAAAATCTGAACCGATCCAATCCGGTTTGGATTGGATCAGGTGATTCGGTTTTTACTTTTTTCCGAGCATTACATATTAATTATTTATATTTCTTCAAATAACATATTTAGAGTTCATTTTTTAAAGAATTAATTTATTTGGTAAATATTTAAAGAGTATATTTATTTTTGTTAGGTTAGGTTTCGGTTTGGTAAATATTTAAAGAGTGGATTTACTTCTAATTCTCTTTGAATTACTTTTTTTAATAATATGCGGTTCGGTTTGGATTGGTTCGGTTTCAGGTAAGCCAACCGCAAACCGAACTGAACCGCGCAGTTGATGAAAAAAGTGGGTCAAACAAATCCAAAAAATATCGGCTTTTTGCGGTTTTCGGTTTTTTTGCATTAGTTTACAATTTTTCTTTAGATTGGTTTGGATTTAAATACTCCTACTACCCGCACCTGTCCCGCTCCATTGTCATCCCTATGTGAGAGGGTGAGTGAGATTTGAAAAGGACAATCTTTAATTGAGGGATGGTTGAGGTGGGTAAGACCTCGACTCATGTAGGCAAATTGGAAAGGTGAGAACTCCCATACCCTAGAGTTTTATTGGTATGGCTACTTAATGGCCAATTATTTGACGCCACATCATTTTTTTAACTTTATTTTATGTGAAATTAAATTCTTAATTTTCATGCCTGTTAGTGTGAGGGTGGAAATTCCTTAAAGAATTTCTATATTAATATATTTTCGCTTTCTCTAAGAAGTCTTTTTATTCTTTCTCTAATTCTAATACTTGGATCTCTGTTTAAATAACATTCTAACATTGGTATAAACTATTTAATTTCATTCCTACCTTATTCTTCTTTTCTTATTTCATTCCAAGTAATAAAATTATATTTTTATCAATTTCTTCTTTTTTTTATTTATTTTATACACGATTTCACTTTCTTTTCATATTTCAATTTATTCTTTTTTTTAGAGTTTGTTTTATAGGTTTTTTTTGTTTTGCTATTTATAATTTATGTTTGAATTATGGTTTTTTAGTTTTTATTTAGATTATTTTTTGTCTTTTTAACGGATGGGTATTGATACCCACGTTTTTTCCTGAGTAGCAACTTATTTACCAATTGGAAATCTAGATGGACGCCACGCTGTGAAACATTCGACAATGGCTAGGTGAAGGTCTGAAGGATTGAGGGTGACGTCTAAGGTGCACCACTTTATAGGTGGTGCACCATGCATCATTCTATTTTACTAATTTAAAAAGTTATTCATCTTTTTAAAATTATAAATCACCCATGCCCTGCAAATACTAACTCTCACCTTATCGTAACTCTACACTAGGCATGGCGGTGAGACCCGAACCCGCGGGGGCCCACCCGAACCCGTCCCGATTTTGACGGGGAAAACCCGGTTTGACTGGGTTTGGGTTCGGGTTTTCCCCGCTTTACAAAGTCGGGGTCGGGGTTGGGGATGAGGGTGTTAATACCCGTCCCGAACCCGCACCCAAACCCGGCCCGCTGGTTATGCAATTACCAATATACCCTTATATATATATATATATATATATATATATATATATATATATATATTAGTAAACACTAGTAAACACCAACATTAGGTTTATTTCTCGGTTCCCACTCTTTCTTCCCCAATCCCATTCACTGCGGCACTTCTCCCTTCCCTTCTCCCCATTCACTGCGTCGCGCTCCTCCTTTGGTCGGCTCCTCCCATTCATCGCGCGCTTCCCTTCTCCCCATTCATCGCTCGCTTCTCCTGCGGTCGGCTCCTCCCATCACCGCGGCCGGCTCCTCTCTGACACTCTCCTCCCGTCTCGCTTCTCCTGTGGCCGGCTCCTCCCATCACCGCTGCTGCCGTTGCTCCATCACTCACCGAAACACTTCACCTGCAAATCGCGATTTGCGTTCGAAGAAGGTGCGTTTTTTGTTTCTGGATCGGTAAACTTTTGATGTGTTTTCTGGATCAAAAATTTCCTGACTTTAGTTATTGCTCTTGCTGATCTGAATCTACTCTGTAGCTGCGATTCTTGTGTGTAACTGTTTTGCTTAATTTTTGCTTCTGGATCGTTAAACTTGTTGCTCTTGCTGAATCGTAATTTTTGTTCATGACGAATCATTTGGGAGGAAGAAATGGAGATTTTTTTTATTTCTTTTAGATTTTTTCTGGTTTAAAGGTTATTTTGGACAAGAGTGATTTGGTAGGTATAAATATGGATGATCTTAGTCCTTTTCTTTGCTGCCTTATCTGGTTTCCAATCCTGCAAAGTGTGTTCCTTTAAGTTGTGATTCCCAGGATGTTTTTTTATAAGCATTTGGATGATTAGAACAGTGATTTAATCTATTTGGGTGGTCATGATATCCCTGTTTATTCTTATTTTTCCAAAACCCCTATTTAATATAACCCTGTTTTCGGATTTCAGTTGGTGTGGCTTTCAGGATTATTAGGGAGAAGAACTGAGGAAACAAATTGGTGCAGCAGCTTACATTGAGTGTCAAAGACTCAACAGGTAGCGGTTTAAATTTAAAATTGAAATTCATTGAAGTTGGGTTTTTTGTGATCTATGTTGGTTTGTTTTTACAGAATCTTATGATTCATAGTATTTGATAGCAATATATTTTCTTGATTTAGAATGTCAAAGCAGTTTTTGATACCGCAATTAAGGTTGTTCTCCAACCTCCAAGGATGAAAGAAATGGATAAAATAGTGATGAGTTAAACAGAAACAGAATGTGAGTTGCAACTCAAATTGCAATTGCAATTATGTAATTTTGGGACTAGCCATAACTGATGCTGATAGCTGAATTGCTTCTATTTGATTTTTATTCCTTATTATTTTCTTCTAGAGCACTGGACAAAATCTAAAAAGTTTAAAACTTCCAATCTACTAGAGCATTAGATATGTTGAACAAGGAAGCAGATACGATAGTGCAGATTCTAGAAACCTTCCAGGAATAGGGTAATTGAAGTTGAGATCAAATGAAGTAAACTTGGGAGCAACCGAGCAATAATAATAAATAGTTGGCAGTTTGAAGAATTAAATCAGAAAACAAATGTGCATGTAGAGACTCCATTAAATTTGACGTATACTTGGGCTGCTTTACTATGTAAACTGTTTTACAAGTGTAAACTAAATAATGTGACTGTTTTACTGTGTAGACTGATTTTGTATGTATGTATAATTTAACAGGTTATAGGTATGGCAGATGTTGGTAATTCCCAACTACTCATTTCACAGGAAAGTGTACAAGGCACTGAGGCTGGGAGCACACCTCAGGGTGAGACTCAGAGCACTCCTCAGGGTGAGGCTGAGAGCACACTTCAGGGGGAGACCGCGGATAATTTGGAGGCGACAGTACAAACACGTAGCAGGCTTAAAAGTGTTGTATGGGACCATTTTACCAAGACTAAAGTTAACGGAGAAGATAAGGCGCAATGTAATTACTGCAAGAAATATCTTGGTGGAAAATCAAAAAATGGAACAAGGCACTTGCACCAACACATGGATTGCTGTGTTCAACGCAAAATTAGTATGCGAGGAAACAATAGTAAAGGGCAAGCATTTCTTATCCCCAAGGCTTTGCATGGTAAGAATGAGTTGGGGACCAGAACTTATGATGCTGAGAATGCAAGGAAAGAGCTTGCAAATGCAATAATTATGCATGAATATCCACTTTCAATACTGGATCATATTGGTTTGAAGAGATACTCGTCTGCTCTCCAAACATTATTTCAAGTCCCTTCTCGAAACACTATCAAAAAGGAGATATTCAAAGTGTATGATTCTGAGAGATCAATGACCTTGAAGTTGTTGGACAATCTTGAAGGCAGAGTGGCAATTACATCTGACATGTGGACTGCGGGCAATCAAAAAAGAGGGTATATGGCTGTCACTGCGCATTACATTGATGGCTCTTGGACTTTAACTAGTCACATTTTGAGGTATTAATAAATTCTTGTTTTTATAATTTTTATGTTACATCTTGTTTAATAGTGTGTTTATATGATATGATGATTGTACTAGAATCTTATTATGTTAGGTTTATTTACATTCCAGCTCCTTACACAAGTGATAGACTTGCTAATGCATTGGTTGAGTGTTTGATGGATTGGAATATTGATACGAAATTGTCCACTATCACTTTAGATAATTGTAGCACAAATGATGCCATGGTTAGCAAAGTTAAGGATAAGTTGCAGTTAAACACTTTGTTAAGGGATGGGTCCTTATTTCACATGCGTTGTTGTGCACATATATCTAAGTGGATTGACGACCCCAATGGATTGGTTAAACAAATGGCAGAAAAGATGTCAGACAAGTTTGATAAATATTGGAGTGTCATTCATGATATATTGGGGGTTGCTACTGTTTTGGACCCTAGATTCAAAATGGATATGCTTGAATATTATTATGACAAATTGTATCCAGTTAACACTTAGGATGAAATTAAGGTGGTCAAACAATTGTGTTATGATTTGGTTTCTGATTATCACTTGAAATTGAATCAAGCCTCCGGTGGTGACTCCCCAATGTTGGATGCTAGTAATGTTGCTAGTGATTCTTTAAGAGACTATGATGCATATATCATGAGGAAAAAAAGAGCTAAGACTTCATTATTAAAACTGAGTTGGATCATTATTTAGAGGAGGATGTTTTACCAAGAAGTGCAGATTTTGATATTTTAATGTGGTGGAAGTTGAATGGCATCAAGTATCCAACACTCCAAGCAATTGCAAAGGATGTCTTAGCGATTCCTGTTTCTACCGTAGCTTCTGAATCTGCATTTAGCACTAGCGGTAATATCTTAAGTCCTCATCGTAGTCGACTTCATTGGACTACTTTAGAGGCCTTGATGTGTTCCAGAAGTTGGTTATGGAGTGCTGAGAATGGCGGTAAGTTTTAAATAAAAATTCATTCACATATCTTATGAAATGACAAATTAAGTTTGTATATCTTAACTGATTTTTTATATTGTATCGGGTTTTATATTTGTAGGTGCTTCTAATTCTAAAGTAGGCAACGATTTTGCTACTTTACTCAACGAAATGGAGTCCGATGATGAAGGTGTTATTTTATCTATTTTATTTGCTTTACATTTTATCAAGCTTAATGTTTATAATTTAACTTTCATTTTTTCTTTATACAGGTGAATTGGTTAGTGGTGTTACCTCCCTTGTTGAAGAGGATCGTTAGTTGCCTTGATATTTGACGAATTGAAACGTCGAATTCATTTGATTATGTCTATTTTCATAAGACTTTGTATGCCAATTTGTATCATTGGTTGTTATTTATATGTTGGTTTGTAATGTACTTTGTGGTTGTTACTTGCTTCCCTTGCTGGTGATGCTTTAATTTGTAATTTGTGATGTACTTTGTTGTAGTTGTTTTGTTTGGATAATTTGTAATTTATGTCTGTTTCCAAGCATGTTCATGCGATTGTCTTCTTCTATTGATTCAACAAATTAAAATTTTTTTCGTCAAAAAAAAATACAAATTAAAATGTTTTTACAAATTTTTTTGAATAATAAGACTATAATTTTTGAATGAGGGCAGGGGCAGGGGCGGGCCGGGGAAACCCGACCCCCGTCAAGGGCGGGGATGGGACCCCGTTTTTCAGGCCCGACGGGGATCGGGGGCGGGTTCGGGCTTTTTCCTGGGGGGCGGGGGCGGGGGCGGGGAAGGCAAAAACCGCCCCCAAACCGGCCTGTTGCCATGCCTACTCTACACCACTTTCTCCCTCTCTCTCCCCTTCCGTGTAGCCTCCTTCCTTTTTTGGCAAATTTACTCTATAATTTGACCTCAAAATTATGCTTTTGGGTAAGTTGAATTTTATTTACGTGTTTTTTTTAATGACAAATATTAGTGAGTTAGTATTTCTCCTTGTTAGTGGGGTAAGTGGGGTTTGAACCCCGGTCTCCTTGTTAGTTTCCTCCTTAAATGTCTCTAGTCCACCACTTGGACTGCCCCACTTAGACTATTTACGTGTTTGGTGTAAGTCGATAACAACATCCACGAATTAAAAAGACAGAAACCATACATAGAGAAGGTAGGAGAAGAAGAGGAGGAAAAAAGGGAAAAAGAGGCCCTAGGGTTCCAATAACATAATAATATAAAAGTCTGAAGGTTACAAGGAAACAAGGGAAATATGTATAAGAATACAAAAAGACTAAGCTACCCTTATATATAATATTATCTAACATCCCCCCGCAAACTCATGATGCATTAATAGAAAGCATTTAGAGTTTGTCAGTCAAGAAACGAAAACGCTCAATAGAATGATATTTTGTGAACAAGTTGTTAACACACTAATTTATCTACTTTTATAGGTTATTTTTAGTATTTAAATATATTATTTTGCACTATTTAAAGCACAAAGGTACTCATTTGTATCCTATTTTGCAGAATTATCATAAAGACATTGCTCAGAGCAAAAAATGCGAGAATGGACCGAAAACTGACGAGTTTTGGAGAGTTTTGGCACTACTGGACGAGCGGTACGGCCTGACAGTACTTCAGTACGGCTGTACCTAAGTCAGAGATTCAGTAGGGGCGTACCCCCTTTGTCAGTACCACCTGGCACCGATGAAAAAGTCCAGTACGACCGTACACAGGTGATATTAGGGAGTACAATACACACAAGTACGAGTCAATGTCGCAAGCAAAGTTCGGTACGGTCGTGTGTATATCCTGTACAACCGTACCCCATCCCAGAATGTGTAGATTTGAAAGCTAGATGACCTAATCCGCATCCCAATCTATAAATAGGCCCTCTTAGCCTATGCTGAACACCTTTTTTGGCGAATTTGAGAATCACAAACCCCTTTTTTAGAGTTCTACATCAATTCCCTTGCTTTCTATTGATTCGTGTTTCCTTGGTGCTTGGTGCCAATCGTGATTCGCTACCGGAGATCGTAAGGACGTAAAAAACGTGCTTAAGAACTGTCGTCATACCAAAAGGGTGTCCGGGTTTAGATTTTTATTCTCTTTGTTATGGATTCATATGGTTTTATGATTGTGTTTATGTTATTATCATTGATTATGAGCAATTGAACCCATCACTAGGGGTGATGGGGGATCCTTTACAATAATTTTGATATCTATCTAATTAAGTCTATGAGTTTCTATTTATTTGATTGATTGTTTTATCCCTAGAACACTACAAGAAAAAGCGGGCATACCGACGGCCGAAACCCGTCGACAAAAACGCGCCTTTTCCGATGGAAAAAGCCGTCGGTAACCGTAAACCGTCATATTCTATGCTTTTCCGATGGTTTTGGCCATCGGTAAATTTATTTTTGAATACCGACGGTCCTAGTTTGTCGGTAATTACGAAGTTCAATAAGGTCAACGACTTTACTGACAGGTATTGGCTGTCTGTATTTGAAACTAGGCCGTCAGAAACGCCGCGTATTACCGTTGAGTTTACCGATGGGTCTAAGCCGTCGGTAATGTAAATGAGGCCATCGATAAACTTGTTATACGACCAGAAAATAATCTTTCTTCCACATTCCCTGTTTGGTGATCAGTCCCCTTGAAGCGCCGCACACCACCACCACGCCGTCCTCGACCGCGTCGTCTGTCCTCCACCACCACGCCGTCCTCCCTCTACCCTGCTCATCCACCACCGCGCCGTATGTCCGCCACCTCCACGCTGTCTTCCCTCTCCCCTGCTTCTCGTACCGTCGCCGTGCCTTCAACCACGCTTGCCAGAACAAGAATCTCGTCATCGAGGTCAGTGTATGCTCTTGTTGTACTTCAACCACTATTACTGATTCATTTCAATTTCATAAATTTTTCGTCCCCCAAAACAAACCTATTACCTTTTACTTAAAATTATAAGTTTACTTAAAATTGAACTATCTCATTTTAGGCGTGAGATATATTTTTTTCTTCTATGTTGCCTTTTACTGTACAAAATTGGAATGTTGAGAAAACAGCAGCTAGCAATGGAAAACGAACTTATGTTGAACAAGTATTTCACTCCAACTATGGATGTGGCAGATAACGTCAACTATCCGGCAATTGAGGCCACAAATTTCGAATTGAAGCCAACACTGATTTCAATGGTATCTGTAGTGCAATTTTCTGGCTTACCTTCTGAAGATCCAAATGCGCATCTCAAACGATTTCAGAAAGTTGCTAATACTGTCAAGGGACATGGTGTGACACCAGAGGCCATCAAGTTAAGACTGTTCTCATTCTCACTACAGGGGAAGGCACAATTATGGTTGGATTCACTTCCACCAAATTCTATTACCACCTGGGAGGACCTGAAAACCAAGTTTCTGAATAAGTACTTTCCTCCCGCAAAATCTGCAAAGCTGAGAGCTGACATATCTGGGTTCGCTCAAAACGAAGGAGAATCAATGCATGAGACATGGGAGTGATTCCAAGATTTAATTAGAAGCTGCCCTCACCAAATGGCAGCTAGTTCAAATTTTATATAATGGGTTTACCATGCAAACTAGAGGTGCTGTTGATGCTGCTTGTGGAGGATCTTTCAGAAAGAAGACACCCATTGAGGCTTATGATATAATGACTGAAATGGCTCAGAATAATGCTCAGTGGTCAGCAAATGAAAGACAAATCGGAAGGAAGAACCATCAAGCATGAATTTATAAAGTGGAAGCAAACACAGTCCTTGAAGCAAAATTGGAGGCAATGACCAAGAAGATAGAAACTCTAATGGCAGCGCAAACTCAGTCCAATGCAACTTCAACTAATAATGACTGGGGATGCATGGCAATTGAAGGCCTATTAAAAGAAGTTAATGTTGTAGGCCAAAAGGATTTTGATCCAAAGACAGGGATGCAAGAAGTTATGCTGAAGTTTATGCAAAGGCACGGACATCCGTGTATGGGAGTTTTGGCTGGTTTCATGGAGAA
Source organism: Calophaca sinica (assembly GCA_037113605.1). NCBI lineage: Eukaryota > Viridiplantae > Streptophyta > Magnoliopsida > Fabales > Fabaceae > Calophaca > Calophaca sinica. The sequence continues at coordinate 15,573,297 of CM073734.1, read as the reverse complement.
GACTGAAGACTTAAGGCTATTGAGACCAAGGCAACCAGAGCCTCCTGTAATTACTGTGGAGTAAAAATTCATGATTCTAAGGATGCACTGAGGAGGTGAATTTTATAGGAAATAAGCCACAGAATGACCCCTACTCAAACACTTATAATCCCGGATGGAGAAACCATCCCAATTTCTCATGGGGAGGCCAGCAGAGATCACAAGGCCAGAATCAAAATACTTACAAGCCTCCACATTTACAAAATCGTGCTCAAAATGATAGAAATCCCGGTGTGAATGAGTAAACAACTTCATGGGTCAAATGGAGGAAAAGTTCAAGCTTTTAGAAAAGTTAGTGAGCACTAACTCAGAAGATCAGAAAACGCTGAAAGACCAAATGGCAACCTTGATAAATGCAGTGACTCAAAGAGAAAAAGGAACACTCTCAAGTCAAGTGGAACCAAATCTAAATGAGAAGTGCAATGCAATCTTTATGGCAAAGGAGGGACCAAGCATTACAATGAAGGACGTTCCGGAGGGAAGAAAAGAGGAGAAGCCCAAAGCTGAGCCTCAGCAGGTGTAACACCCCATTTTCGAAGCTACTAAACTAGATATTACTGTCGGCATTTCAAATACTTTCGAAAATGGAACACGCTGCTGCATGATTTTCAAAAATGTGAGTCTAATTTTTTTTCTTTTCGGCTTCTTTTAAGAAATTGGCAATCAGAGTATTGCAGCATTTTCGAAGGCAGTGAATAAATCAAATACCATGTCCAATTCACAAACCCATACAAGAAATTTATTTAAAACATACACATACGACATATCAAATCTTTAAACATAATTCATTTATTACAACATTGTAATTAAAGCATCTGACACCCTATAGCTGGTCGGAGCAGTACAACGCTTACTAGTCCTCTAGTAAGTTGCAACAGAAAAACAAGTAGGAAGTCAGACCGGCTATCCTCAGCTACGCTTCTTGCAGTCTTGAACACTCCTTTTCCTTTGTCATCTGGGTTACATCATTGATTGAAAGAACCACTGGCAAGGGTCAACTTCTTAAAATAGAACAAGTAGCACAGAACAGCAAATACGACAGCCATTTATATTATATAGACACAATATAATATAAAGCCACAAATCTCCAATGTATATAACAACCATATCAATAGCAACAGAACAATCAATAAGGATGCACCCAAGATCCTATTGATGCAACTATATGCCAGTGCAGTTTTAATTCCGGAATCCATACACCAGAGGCATATCGGGTTGTACGTACCAGACTGACACTTTTCCCTACGATGGTAAAATTTAACGACGTTCCTAAATTCCTTTGGCCATGGGCATTTTGTAACACCCGTACTTTTACGATACGTTATTTAGCGTTATTGTAGTGTAATTTTTGTCGTAATTATGCTATAATAAGCAATTCCTTGTTCTCTAAATAAGTGATTTAAATAAATCAAGATCAAATTGAATTTGAGAATTAATATTTCATTTCAATTTATGGTTCGAATATCGTCGAAAAATTCTAACGAAGTTTCGTCGCGTTTCGAATAGCCGGGCAGTTTTGCCGCAGATAAAATTTTAAATGAATCCCGATTTTGATGAAAATCGAATCGTAACTTGTCGTGATTATTTTTGAGTGTTTGATAAAATTTTTATTATTTATAATAAAACATTATCACGCGGTGAATTAATTTCTCATTGAATTAATTTTCACAAATTTATCGGCGAGGAATTAATCGGTAACGCGATTACTCGACGCCGTGTCTTAGTACCCTAAGACTCTAGAATTAGAGGGTAATCATGAGAGATGTGAGATTAAATGGGTTAGTCTAATTGATGTGATTAGCATCTCTCTTTATTGCTAGGTGTCACTTATTGTGTGATTAGTTTGAAATTACCTTTATTTAACCCATTTTTGACCAAGTATTAGTTAAGTGAAAAAAAAAATTACAATACCCCACCCCTCTAATCAGCCCCACCCACGACCCCTCTCTCTCTCAACCATCATTTTCACTCATCTTCTTCATTTCCTAATGAGAGAAGCTCTCCAAAACTTACATGGCTTCCTTCATCATCTTGGAACCATTTCACCTCTAGTTCTTCACCTCTTTTGTCACCTATTTCTTCTACTCTCCACCCTCATCTATTTCATCACCAAGCAAGGTTAAGAGAACACATTTCCTTCCCCCTAAATCAGCCCTTGGCCGCGAGCTCCAGGAGAAGGAGAGGTGGTGCTCTTTTCTTTTTCTTCTTCATTTTTTTATGCTTGTTTTGTGTTGTATTGTTGTTTGATCATGATTAAATGATGGAGATGAGCACATAAATCCCTAACCTTGAAACCCTAGGCAAAAGACCTAAGGGTAAAAGAAGGGTAGTGCGATCTTGAGGATTAATCTTGCAATTAGTTGATGTTTTTATCTTAATTGGTGTTGTTCTTGTTGTTGTAGTTGAAAGTTTTGAGTTAGAACCATGATTTAGTAGTTTATTTGGAATTTGGGATTCTTGAAAATGTTATGGATTGTTTTTAAGACTTGATAATGTTTTGTTTTGGGTAACAAATTGTTGTTTGATGAAGGAAAGGCATTGATCATATGGTGTTGTAGGTGTTGGGTGAAGTTTTCCAATTTTTTTTGAAAAAGGGTGATGGGGCCGTGAGCCCTTGGAGTTGAAAGGAGAAGGAAAAATTGTTTTGCATTCTTCTTTTAGCTTATATAAGTAGATTGGTATTGCATTGGATTTTGTTTGGTGAAATGATTTGGATTAAAGAATTAGCAAAGAATTTATTGAAAACCCTTGTTTATAGGTATTGTGAAAATGGTTTTGATGCTTGATTAAGTTTTTCTTATGTGTACTAGTTGGTTATATGATGTTGTTGGAGTGTAGGGAATAAGTATGGAAGTGGTTTACTAATTTGAAAGAAAGTTTAGCAAATTATTTTTTATATAGAAAAAGGGTGGTGGCCGAGAGGCCATAGGGGTGTAGGGAAGGAGGACTTTGGTTGTAAATTTGGGTATAATGATTGAATGAATGTGTTTCTAGGCTTTAGAAAATTATGAAAAAGTGGTTGATTGAAGTTGTTTTCACTTTAAAGCTTTCAAGAAAATTGATATTGTATTATGTTTAGCTTCTCAAGAAATGATTTTAGTTCTAAAACTTTATCTTTTCAAGTAGTTAGTAATTAAATGTCTTAGTGGAAATGCTTTGGTTAGAAGAGGGTTAGGTTTTAATAGCATAAGGTTTTAAGTTATGTTTATAGAATTGTGCTAAGCTTACCTTGTGATGATAGGACTTGTAGATTCCGAATTCTTGTGACGCGGGATCGAGGCGAGCGGTACCACGCTAGCGAACGACTTTGGTAAGGGCTACTTCTAAATACGTTTAGGGTTTAAATTTTATTTTCGTATAGCGAAGAAGTCTGAGAACCTCAGGGTTCGAAGTGAGGGTCTCGTACCCCTTCGTTTTTATTGTTAAATCTGTATACTGATTATTTAGTGGGCTTGTCTGCAAGAGGTTGACAGCTGTCCCCCACCCCCAAACTTGTTTGATTACCTCTTTGCTAACTCCACTAAGTTTCAAAGGGATGAACTATATTATTGATGATGATGATTGGTTGTGATATGGTTCTGTTAGATTGAAATGTGTTGTTGGTTTGAGATGTATGGTTTTGTTGGATTGAAATATGTTGTTGGTTTGAGATGTATTGTTGTGATACTGCTAGTTGAATATTATTGATGTGGATGGTGAAATAACATTTAACTGATTATGCTTGATTGAATTTTCATATGGGGTGATATATTCATTGGGATTGTGGAAGCATTGTTGTGTTGTTTTGAACTCGACCTGAATATCCTAGAGTAGTGGAAAAGCCCAAGGCTACGGCCGGAGTTCAGGGGTATAGTTCATTGTTGAGTATAGGGTAACTTCAACTTGAATATCCTGGGGTGCGGTGTATCACGTGGGAGTTCAGTGTCGTCGTTAGCCCTAGACCTGAATATTCTGGGGTGAGGTCTATCACATGAGAGTTCAGTGTCTTGTGAAACATTATCGGGTTGGGGTATACCAAGCGATTGACCACTGCGTGGGGAATTATGAAATTCATAAATACTGGCATACAGTTGCGTCAATTGGGAGTTGGTGCATTCATGTTGAATTGCTTTGTAATGCCAATGACCTGCTGATTTATCTGTGTTGAAGCATGGAGTTCCATATTATATGATGTCTATGTAATATGCCTTACTGTTGAATATGTTGTTGTATTTGTATCTATCTCTTTTATTTTAAGAAGTTGACCCTTGCCCGTGGTTCCTTCAATTGATGATGGTAACCCAGACGATGACGAACGTGGTGGAGATTCCGGCGATGACGACATCGTCGGAGGTGGTCTTTGACTTCCCGAACATGGGAATTTCCTCGGCTTGGAGTTCAGCCCCACTTCCGGTCGAGATGTATATACAGGAGGCGTGTTAGAGACTTTTCGTGTAGGTGGACTGACGAGGATGCGGACGATCTGATAGAGGAGGAATCGTCAGAGAACCTTGATAGAGACATGTAGTTGTGTAGTTGATGATGCCTATCTATTTTGTATATAGTTTTGGGTTGGTGACTAGTCTGTCGGTTTTGCTTGACCTTTGTGGCAGTTGTTATTTAGGTGTCAAAGTTAATGCTTTTGGAGCAGCCCCCTGCGTGGGTAACTGCCGAGAGTACCTCAGAAGTATGACTACTCTTGTCAGGGTCTTCATACTTTAGGTGTATTCTCTTGTACATGTTTATGTACTTTCTATTTGGTACGCACTGCCTATGGCTACTTGCTTATATATATGTATGTATTTCCAGAGCATGAGTCTTGTGTCTTAGATTGCACCATGTTTCTAAAACCTGTGACAACTCTGTGTATGCTTGCGGATGTAATTGCTTTAAAAAATTTACCGCAATTTCCAAAAGACAAGAAAAGTATCACTTTACAAAATTCAATTGCATTAGAGTTGTCCTATTTTAGTAGCGCTTCGGAAACGGGTTGATACAATAGTGGTATCAGAGCAGTTCGGTTCTAACCGGACTGTGCACAGGAAATTTGGAGCTGGTCACCGTGTCAGGTTATGTTTATCGGGTACCTAGTTGTGTTGTATTGCAATTGTTTGCTGAGTGAAGCAGTTTTGCTTGCCAATTGTTTGAATTGTTTCTTGACTGAGCAGTGTGTGTTAACACATTCTTTAATTTTGAGGTTCTGACAGGTTTTTGGACCTTGGAGGAATCTCATGCCACCTCGTAGAGACCCTACGACAGAATCTTTCACCCATTCTTGGACTAGTTCGTGGTGGTGTTTATAGATGACAACCTGATTTATTCGAGGAGCAAAGAAGAGCACGAAGAGCACTTACGCCAAGTATTGCAGATTTTGAAGGAAAAGCAACTCTAGGCTAACCTTTCCAAGTGTGAGTTTTGGCTTGAAGAGGTGAATTTTCTCGGACATGTGATAACCAAGGACGGGATAGCTGTGGATCCAGCCAAGATTGATGCTGTGTTGGCATGGGAGCAACCAAAGACTGTGACAGATATTAGAAGCTTTGTCGGTTTAGCTGGCTACTACCAGAGATTTATTGAAGGTTTCTCGAAGATTGTAGCACCGCTTACACGACTCACGAGGAAGGATCAACCTTTTGCTTGGACTGAAAAGTGCGAATCCAGTTTTCAGAGGTTGAAATTTTTTTTGACGACAGTGCCTGTGTTGATTTTGCCTCAACCGGAAGAACCTTACGAGGTTTACTGTGATGCTTCACACCAGGGTCTGGGATGCGTGCTGATGCAATATAGGAAAGTTGTGGCTTATGCTTTGAGACAGCTTAAGATTCACGAAAGGAATTATCCTACACATGATTTGGAGCTTGCTGTGGTGGTCTTTACATTGAAGATTTGGAGGCACTACCTATATGCGAGCACGTTCACTGTTTACAGTGACCACAAGAGCCTGAAGTACTTGTTCGATCAGAAGGAGCTCAACATGCAACAGCGGAGATGGACGGAATTTCTGAAAGACTACGATTTTACATTGGAATATTATCCAGGGAAGGCGAACATAGTAGCTGATGCACTGAGCAGGAAGAGCGTTTTAGCTTTAGCAATGATGATCAAGGAGTTGGAGATGCTAGAGAAGTCTCGTCTAACGGACTGTTGGACGAGATTAGGGAACAACAGGCCCATGACAAGCTACTGCAAGAGAAGGTTGAGCTAGTAGCACGAGGAAATGCGACGAAATTCAAGGTTGGAGCAGACAGCGACAGAATTCAAGGTTGGAGCAGACAACATTTTGAGATGCAATCGACGTGTTTGTGTTCCTAACGTGGCTGAGCTAAGCAAGTTGATTCTCAATGAGGCGCACAAGAGTGGACTGAGTATTCATCTGGGAGTTATGAAGATGTACCAGGACCTGAAGAAGCACTTTTGGTGGCCCAGAATGAAGAAACAAGTGGCAGATTATGTAGCTTCCTGTCTGACTTGCCATAAAGCGAAGGTAGAACATCAGCGACCAGCAGGGATGTTACAATCACTTGACGTACCTGTGTGGAAGTGGGATAGCATTTCTATGGATTTTGTTGTGGGTTTGCCAAGAACACCGAAGAAGCATGATTCGATTTGGGTGATCGTCGACCGATTAACCAAATCTGCTCATTTCTTACCGGTGAGATCAACTTATAACGTGGAGAAGCTGACAGAAATCTACATCGCAGAGATTGTACGACTGCATGGTGTACCTTCTTTCATCATTTCTGATCGAGATCCGAAGTTCACATATCACTTCTGGAGGGCATTGCAAGAAGTGATGGGAACCAAGCTCAAGCTTAGCTTGGCATATCATCCTCAGACCGATGGTCAGACTGAGAGAACGATCCAATCACTCGAAGATTTGCTGAGAGCATGCACATTGGATCACAGAGGAAGTTGGGACGATGTCTTACCGCTAGTATAGTTCACTTACAATAACAGTTATCACGCGAGCATTGGTATGGTACCTTACGAAGCATTGTATGGACGTAAGTGTCAGACGCCTCTTTGTTGGTACTAGGATAGTGAGAGCTCTTTTGTGGGACCGAACATGATTCAGCAGACTACCGAGAAGATCCGATTGATCAGAGATAGGATGAGAACGTCCCAGAGTCGACAGAAGAGTTATGCAGACAGGGGTGGCCGACCGCTAGAGTTTGAAGAAGGAGAGCATGTATTCCTTTGAGTTACACCTACTACTGGAGTTAGTCGAGCGATCAAATCCAAAAAGCTTACTCCTAAGTTCATTGGACCCTACCAGATTCTTCATCGTATTGGGCCAGTGGCATATCAGATTGCCTTGCCACCTTTCTTGTCAAATATTCACGACGTCTTCCATGTTTCTTAGTTGCGGAAGTATGTTTCCGACCCTTCTCACATTATCGAACCTGATGCGATTCCACTGAAGGACGACTTATCATTTGAAGTATCACCTGCAAAGATTGTCGATCGGAAAACTAAGCAATTAAGGAATAAAGAGATTCAACTTGTCAAGTTGTGTGGAATCAGAAGACCAGTGATACAACGTGGGAGCTGGAAGAGAAGATGAAGGATCAATACCCATAACTTTTTCTCGGTACATATCTCACCCATAGTTTTGAGGACGAAACTATTTTAGAGGGGGAGTATTGTAACACCCGTACTTTTACGATACGTTATTTAGCGTTATTGTAGTGTAATTTTTGTCATAATTATGCTATAATAAGCAATTCCTAGTTCTCTAAATAAGTGATTTAAATAATCAAGATAAAAGTGAATTTGAGAATTAATATTTCTTATCAATTTATGGTTCGAATATCGTCGAAAAATTCTAACGAAGTTTCGTCGCGTTTCGAATCGCCGGGCAGTTTTGCCGCAGATAAAATTTTAAATAAATCCCGATTTCGATGAAAATTGAATCGTAACTTGTCGTGATTATTTTTGAGTGTTTGATATGATTTTTATTATTTATAATAAAACATTATCACACAGTGAATTAATTTCTCGTTGAATTAATTTTCGCGAATTTATCAGCGAGGAATTAATCGGCAACGTGATTACTCGAAGCTGTGTTTTAGTACCCTAAGACTCTAGAATTAGAGGGTAATCATGAGAGATGTGAGATTAGATGGGTTAGTCTAATTGGTGTGATTAGCATCTCACTTTATTGCTAGGTGTCACTTAATGTGTGATTAGTTTGAAATTACCTTTATTTAACCCATTTTTGACCAAGTATTAGTTAAGTGAAAAAAAATTAAAAAACCCCTCCCCTCTAATCAGCCCCACCCACGACCCCTCTCTCTCTCAACCCTCATTTTCACTCATCTTCTTCATTTCCTAGTGAGAGAAGCTCTCCAAAACTTCCATGGCTTCCTTCATCATCTTGGAACCATTTCACCTCTAGTTCTTCACCTCTTTTGTCACCTATTTCTTATACCCTCCACCCTCATCTATTTCATCACCAAGCAAGGTTAAGAGAACACATTTCCTTCCCCCTAAATCATCCCTTGGCCGCGAGCTCTAGGAGAAGGAGAGGTGGTGCTCTTTTATTTTTCTTCTTCATTTTTTTATGCTTGTTTTGTGTTGTATTGTTGTTTGATCATGATTAAATGATGGAGATGAGCACATAAATCCCTAACCTTGAAACCCTAGGCGAAATCCCTAAAGGGAAAAGAAAAGTAGCGTGATCTTGAGGATTAATCTTGCAATTAGTTGATGTTTCTATCTTAATTGGTGTTGTTCTTGTTGTTGCAGTTGAAAGTTTTGAGTTAGAACCATGATTTAGTAGTTTATTTAGAATTTGGGATTCTTGAAAATGTTACGGATTGTTTTTAAGACTTGATAATGTTTTGTTTTGGGTAACAAATTGTTGTTTGATGAAGGAAAGGCATTGATCAAATGGTGTAGTAGGTGTTGGGTGAAGTTTTGCAATTTTTTTTTTGAAAAAGGGAGATGGGGACGTGAGCCCTAGGAGTTGAAAGGGGAAGGAAAAATTGTTTTGCATTCTTCTTTTAGCTTATATTAGTAGATTGGTCTTGCATTGGATTTGGTTTGGGGAAATGATTTGGATTAAAGAATTAGTAAAGAATTTATTGAAAACCCTTGTTTATAGGTATTGTGAAAATGGTTTTGATGCTTGATTAAGTTTTTCTTATGTGTACTGGTTGGTTATATGATGTTGTTAGAGTGTAGGGAATAAGTATGGAAGAGGTTTACCAATTTAAAAGAATGTTTTGCAATTTTTTTTTTATATAGAAAAAGGGTGGTGGCCGAGAGGCCATAGGGGTGTAGGGAAGGCGGACTTTGGTTGTAAATTTGGGTATAATGATTGAATGAATGTGTTTCTAGGCTTTAGAAAATTATGAAAAAGTGGTTGATTGAAGTTGTTTTCACTTAAAGCTTTCAAGAAAATTGATATTGTATTATGTTTAGCTTCTCAAGAAATGATTTTAGTTCTAAAACTTTATCTTTTCAAGTGGTTAGTAATTAAATGTCTTAGTAGAAATGCTTTGGTTAGAAGAGGTTAGGTTTTGAGAGCCTAAGGTTTTAAGTTAAGTTTATAGAATTGTGCTAAGCTTACCTTGTGAAGATAGGACTTGTAGATTCTGAATTCGTGCGACGCGGGATCGAGGTGAGCGGTACCACGCTAGCGGACGTCTTTGGTAAGGGCTACTTCTAGATACGTTTAGGGTTTAAATTTTATTTTCATATAGCGAAGAAGTTTGAGAACCTCAGGGTTCGAAGTAAGGGTCTCGTACCCCTTCATTTTTATTGTTAAATCTGTATACTGATTATTTAGTGGGCTTGTTTGCAAGTGGTTGGCAACTGTCCCCAACCCCCCACACTTGTTTGATTACCTCAAAGGGATGAACTATGTTATTGATGGTGATGATTGGTTGTGATATGGTTCTGTTGGATTGAAATGTGTTGCTGGTTTGAAATGTATGGTTTTGCTGGATTGAAATATGTTGTTGGTTTGAGATGTATTGTTGTGATACTGCTAGTTGAATATTATTGATGTGGATGGTGAAATAACATTTAACTGATTATGCTTGATTGAATTGTCATATGGGGTGATATATTCATTGGGATTGTGGAAGCATTGTTGTGTCGTTTGGAACTCGATCTGAATATCCTAGAGTAGTGGAAAAGCCCAAGGCTATGGCCGGAGTTCAGGGGTGTAGTTCATTGTTGAGTATAGGGTAACTTCAACTTGAATATCCTGGGGTGCGGTGTATCACGTGGGAGTTCAGTGTCGTCGTTAGCCCTAGACCTGAATATTCTGGGGTGAGGTCTATCACGTGAGAGTTCAGTGTCTCGTGGAACGTTATCGGGTTGGGGTATACCAAGCGATTGACCACTGCGTGGGGCATTCTAAAATTCATAAATACTGGCATATATTTGCGTCAATTGGGAGTCGGTGCATTCTTGTTGAATTGCTTTGTAATGCCAATGACCTGCTGATTTATCTGTGTTGCAGCATGGAGTTCCATATTATATGATGTCTATGTAACATGCCTTGCTGTTGAATATGTTATTGTATTTGTATCTATCTCTTTTATTTTAAGAAGTTGACCCTTGCCCGTGGTTCCTTCAATTGATGATGGTAACCCATACGATGACGAACGCGGTGGAGATTCCGGCGATGACGACATCGTCAGAGGTGGTTTTTGACTTCCCGAACATGGGAATTTCCTCGGCTTGGAGTTCAGCCCCACTTCCGGTCGAGATGTATATACAGGAGGAGTGTTAGAGACTTTTCGCGTAGGTGGGCTGACGAGGATGTGGACGATCTGATAGAGGAGGAATCGTCAGAGAACCTTGACAGAGACGTGTAGTTATGTAGTTGCGTAGTTAATGATGCCTATCTATTTTGTATATCGTTTTGGGTTGGTGACCAGTCTGTCGGTTTTGCTTGACCTTTGTGGCAGTTATTAATTAGGTGTCGATGTTAATGCTTTTGGAGCAACCCTACGTGGGTAACTGCTGGGAGTACCTCAGAAGTATGACTACTCTTGTCAGGGTCTTCATACTTTAGGTGTATTCCTATTTGTACATATTTATTTACCATTTGTTATATGCAAAACTTGTCAGTGCATATCTTTTGGAAAATTGTGTGGATGTTTACATTCAGTTATGATGGTCTTATGCATTTAGAATTTCATCATGTTTCGGAAATGCTGTGGGTACTCTGATTGTGTTTTACGAAAGGCTTTGTTTATAAAAAGAAAAAAAAAATTACCGCAATTTTCAAAAGACAAGAAGAGTATCACTCTACAAAATTCCATTGCATTAGAGTTGTCCTAGTTTAGTAGCACTCTAGAAACGGGTCGTTACACATTTCCACTACCCAGGATAGACAGGTCGACGTTACCATAAGACACGACGCAACAATGCCTTTAACCGCCCCAAATGAACATATCACCACATTTGATATTTCAATCATGGCATAAACAATAACATCAATTATCCAATAAAAATCCACAGCATATGTCTTAATCATGTTTTAAGCATACACACACCACAATGCTTTTCAATTCAACCACGCACAACAATCCATCAATACGTGACAAACCAACAATACAACAAACAACAACATCAATCAAGTTCATCCCTTTGCAACTCGGTGGAATTAGCAAAGAGGAAGTCAAACATGTGTGGGGGGGTTAGGGGCAGTCGCCAACCACTTTTCCAGCCCACGAACAATTCAATATAAAGCTTTAAGAAACTAAAAATGGAAGGGGTACGAGACCCTCACTTCGAACCCTGAGGTTCTCAGACTTCTTCGCTTTACGAAATAAAATTAAATCCTTTACATGTCTAAAAGTTGCACTTACACTTACTATACAAACTTAAACATCGAGAATGTGAAGTGCCCTTACCGATAGTCCACAGCTCACGTGTTAAACACGTCGCAAATCCTAATCTGCACGAACAGTCCTCAAGGATCCTAACAACACAACAAGACTTAGTACAATCCTATGTTTAGATCTAATTCTAACTCCTAGGCTCTCAAATCCCAAAAATCTCCTAAATAAGAAAATACTTACACTTGAATACACAATTTGAAATACACATTTTTAAAGAATCACCTACACTTGTAAAAAGATAACAACTATTACAAGAGTAAGGTTTTAAAGACTAAAAATCATTTTCTTTCAAACTTAAATATGAAACAATGCCACAATCAAATTCATTTTCCTCAAAATGCTAAATCAAAGCTCCACTTGGTTGTTAGGATCTCAAGGAATCCCATTCACCTCATGTGTTTCATAGCCTTAAAAAACAAAACAACTCCAAATTTCAATCCAATCACTTTCTAAAAATTTTCCAAGCTTAAACACAATTCTTGTCACACTAAATACAACTATTATAAACCATAATTAGCAAAATTCATGCCTCCAAAGCTCAATTGAGCTTGCGGCCACACCTCCCCTTTTCCAAAAACATTTGCAAACTTCACTTCATTCAAACAACACCACTCCAACAATTAATTTCCTTCACAAAACAACAATTTACTCCTCAAAACAAAGCATTAATTAAGTTCAATAACAAATCACAACTTCTTCAAGAATCAAGAGTTTCATCAATCCTACCATTTCCTTGTTCCAAATCAAAAATTACAATTTACAACAACAAGAGTCATTACTAAGAGTTGGAACACAAGTTAATTTAATGATTCACAAGTAGGATCACACAATCCCTCTTTCATACACCCTAGGGTTTCAAAATATTTGGGAATATTGTGCTCATTGATGCGTTCATTATAGCATATGGTTTATTATTAGTTTTGCATTGCATAGTAGTCATTTTAGTGGTTTTTACCCATAGTTTGCATGCATTTTGCTTGGTTTAGATAATGCACTTTGGTTTGAGTTCAATTGTGCAGAAAAGAAGGTTATTGGCCTAGGAAAGCGGAGCTAAATCACTTAGACGGATGTTGCAACCAACTCGGAGACCAAAATACCAAAATATGGCAAGAATTAACAGAAGCACGGCCTACCCGTGTTGATGCCCATGGCCGTGCCTTGGGAGACATGAAGAAATTCAAGATTGAGCAAACAGTGAATAACACGGCCAGGCCGTGTTTTTCACCACGGCCGTGCCTGTGTGTTTCCAGAGCAACACGGCCTAGCCGTGTTCGTCGCCACGCCCGTGTTGGGCTCCGTTTCAGCTATTTTGTATTTTAAAGAGCAGCACGGCCAGGCCGTGCCAGGCTCCACGGCCGTGCTGCGGCTCAGTCCAGACTTTTATTCTGCGCGTTTTGACTTAATTTTGAGATGTTTTTCAACCCTTTTGGTCCAGAATTATAAATAGAGAGAGGAAACATTGACCTAGGGTGGTTGGCTTTTTGTGAGTTTGAATCAAGAACAAGTGATCCTAGGCAAAATTGAGGAATCAATGGAGTCTTTTGCTATTTCTACATCTCAATTGCTTGGTTCCTTCTCTTCCATGAGGAACTAATTCCTTTGTACTAGGGTAAGATGAACTTTGTGGATCCTTTTATGTAATTGAATTCAGAATTTTCAATGCAAGTTTGATGTATGTCATTTGATCAACTATCTTTTTTCTTAATGCGATTCTATGCTTGATCACCATGGGGTTGAACTAGGGTTTGGCATCAATTGGAAAGTTGAGGTTTTAAACTTGCTTTGGGATATTTTGACATATCTATAGGGTTATAGGTATATAATTCTCTTTGGTATGAGTTTGTATGAATCCATATCCTTTATGCTTGATTTAATTAATTGGAATCTAAGGGATTAGTGCTTATTAGTTGAATTAAAGGGATTAAGAGGAAAGGAATTTTCGTTAATCTAATTTAGAGGATTTGAACTTCAAATACGTGATCATTGCTTGCATTGGAATATGATTCAAGAGCGTAAAGGGTGAGACAAAGGGATTCGAACCCTAGTCACTTTATTCTCCTTTATATATCTAAATTATTTGTTTTGTTAATCATTATCTTATTGTTGAACACGAATTACACAATTCAAACACTACTCGTTTTCGTCTGATAGTTCAAATAGTACATCGTTGGTATAGTTAAGAATTGGTCACAATCCCTGCGGATACGATCTTTTATTACTTAACGACGAAATCGTACACTTGCGATTTTGCACCAACACTCATTTCTTCCATGATCATGATCAAGTAAAATATAAAGCATAAAAACAAGAATTGAAGAAAAGAAACTCATCCTACATCTCCTATGAGGCTCGCGGCCAAGGGGCTAAAATTGGGGAAAAAGAAATTGGTTTTGTTCTCACCTACAAAGCTTGGAAGGAATGATTGAGTAGAAGAAGAAATTGGGAAGAAGCTTGGTTGAAGTTTGGAGAAGAAAGTGTATCAAAGGAGTAAATGGAGATGAGCCACCATGGAAGAACTTGGAGCTTTCTCTCAAGAGTATGTAAAATGAAAGAAATGAGTGAAGGTGGGGGTGGGGTGTACGCTGCCAGCAGCCCCTAAAAAGGGTGTTATCAATTTTTTTTTTTATTTAAAGCAAAAATACATGGTTAAGAATGAGTGTAGGAATAAGTGAAAAATACTAATCACCCAAGAAGTGACACCTCCCATCTAAAAGCAAGATGCTAATCCCATCAAAGTATAAAACATCTAATCTCCCATCTCTCATGATTACCCTCTAATCTTAGAGTCTTAAGAGTACTAAAAAAAATATGGCGTCGAGTAATCGCGTTACCGATTAATTCTCTCGCCGATTAATTCGCGAAAATTAATTTACCGAGAAATTAATTCACCGCGTGATAATAATTCATCATAAATAATAAAAACAATTGAAAACACTTAAAAATAATCACAACAAGTTACGATTCGATTTTCATCGGAATCGGAGTTTGTTTAAAATTTTATTCGCGGATAAAAACTATCCAGCAATTCAAAATATGGCGAATATTCGTTAGAATATTTAGACGATTTTTGAACCATGAATTAATATTAAATATTAATTCTCAAATTTAATTTGATCTTGATTTAATTCAATCACTTTCTTAGTTAACAAAAATACGCGTTACCGCGTCATGCAGAAAACTTATAATTAGTATAATTGATTAATTCACCTTAAAAGCAGCATACGTCTACGCTGTCTATTAATTTGAATTGACATCATGAATAATAATTATTTGTAATAATAAATTATTCAAAATAAGTCAAAATAGTTCCTCGTACTCTCAGTAAATCATTGAAGTGATTAATCTCTAAGATTTACCTTTCAAGTATTTGGGGATTTTATCGCTAAAACAATTGTTCTTAAAAATTGAGATGTTACAATACCATCCCTCTTAAAATAGTTTCGTCCTCGAAACTACACGGATAGTAAAATACGAAAAAATTATTTTACTCAAATCCATAAAAATAATGTGCACACATAAGTACTCACGGTACATATTAATATAAGTAGTACCATAATATTTATAGCTACATAATATAATATTACAAACATATCACAGCATGCAACAAGAACAATCAACTCAATTAGCACTAGGTATATATATAGCACACTGTAACATAAGCGTAGTTAGTGGACGAAAAATTCCTTACAATTTGACCGTCGCTTTATTCCAGAGCCACGCGTTCTGCTTATCCACGATCATGTTCACGAACACGAACACAGATACGAACACGAACTCGACTACAGCTACTCGCCATCACTAAGAGAATAATATTAACCTATTCACATGCAACCACGGTTACACACATCAAGAATACAAAAACCACTTAAAACGTCCAAAAAGATTAAAATTCTTTTCTCCAATCAACATTTTTCTAAACCTAACCCAAAATGAAAATAAAAATTTTAATCAATCCAACTTTCCCTTTAAGACTCAACCATTCTCATGGACAGCAAAGTTCCTTTGAGATTAGGTTCTCATTGTCTCAAAATCATTAAACATACTTCAGTTCAAAGATTAAAACAAACTTAATAACTCTCTCTTATCTTTAAAAATCCTTTTAAACCAAAGCTTTTTCTAAAAAATTTCACACACCAATAGCTAAGTGCTCAAAACTCGAAATCATTTTTCTCTTCTCAGAGAATTATATATCAAAAAATTACACACTCACTCAAAAATTTCATAACTAAACTTTTAACTCTAAAACATTGGAAATACATTTTCCTTTCGAAACCAAGCAATAATTGAACTTCTAGAATACCTAATTAACAAACACTTACAGTCAATCAAGTAAAATTTCAAGATAATACTAAGACATCAAATACTCCCTCGGTTTCAAACAATAAAATAATACCCAAGATCTTTCAAATTTTTTGCAATCATAAAACTCGCACTAAGACTCAAGAACTTTAAACACTTAATTTTCTAAGATTCCACCTTGTTTAGGAACCACAGAGGCTCCTTTAAACATTCAGTGTTTTATTGTCTTAAAATACTAAAATAACACTTTACAAAATCTTAACTCAATCAAATTTTTCAAAACTCCTAAACTATGACACTAACTGAACTATGGGGAAAAAAAAAACAAGTAGGAAATCACAAATTTTTTCTTTTCACCTGTGAAGCTCACGGCTTCAACAACAAAATTAGGAGGAAATATTTAACTTTCTTTCAACAAAGCTTTAATAACAAATATACAAAAACCACTTATAAGATTCTAATAAATCAAGCAATGACTTTAAAAATAAAGTTTTCTAAAACTCTTCTCCAAATCATAGCCTGAATCAAGCTCAAGGAGAACAAAACTAAATATTTTTCTTGATCAAATCATAAAATGATCAACTAGTTACACATAAGTTTTTAACAAAAGGGCTAACAATAAAGCCTTTCTCTACCATTCCTATATTACAACTAAACAAAGAATCACCAAGGATTAAGTTAGAAAAATTTGAAATCAAACCTCACACATAATATATGTGGTCACGGGTTCATACTTTAATTTAGCAATAATTTTCAAAATCTTTTTCTTCAACAATGCACACACCTAACTTGATTTTTCCAAGAAGTACAGGATTAAAAACACTCTTGAACCCAAGTTTGAGTAGAAAATCATGAAATTATCTTTTACAACAAAAGAGAACAAACCATTCTCAAACTTTTACTATTAAATCATGGTTTAACAAAATCAGCTAAAACTTAGAACCATTTTCAACAAGATCATTAACAAACAATACAGGAATTGAAAACAAGAATTAAAATACTCACCTAGAGCTCCTCCAAGAACTCGCGGGGCTAAGACATTAATAGAAGCAGCACATCAAAACTCTCAAAATTATTAACATTAATAACAGCACCCACATCAACAGGTAACAAGAAAACAATAGGGAGTCTTCCTCCGGAATCATCTTAAGGCCCGCGGTTTCTCAAGAGGAAATGGAAGGGAATGTAACACTCAAACTTCCCCAAGCTTCTTAAGGTTCCTCACACACTCCAATTCACCACAAGGTTTTGTATAATATAGGAGGAAGGTTGAAGGAAATGAGTTTCTGGAGCATGAGGGCTCGCGACGCACCAAAAGGAAAGATAAAAGGAATCCAAATTTTCCACTACTTAAACAATACTCCACAGAACCAACTATTTCCTCCACTTTTCCTTTTAATCGTGGCCGACAAGATAGTAAGGGAATCACCAAAATTCTCTTTTTTTTTTGTGACAAAATGTGGCCGATCAAAGAATAAAGAAAGGAAGGAATAGTTTCTCAAAAAGGTTGGTCCAAGTTCTCATCATCTATTTACTCTAAGGCTAAGATGTAATATTCTCTACTCTACCCTATTGTGAGCAACTGACCGATTGGGTAGAGGAAGGAAGTGGAGAATGAGCCATCCCATCTACTTGGTTCTTATCTAAAGGAAATCTACTAAGATTTGAAAAATCAGGACAAGGTTTGGTAAAATTCTAGGTACTACCCCATAACTAGCTCAACACCTAGTCACGCACTAAACCACACTATATCCCCCACTAACAGCTCCCACAAGCCCTCCAGATTCCATTTAACTGGGTTAAATGGGTCTCGCGTAAATTAAATTATCACAAGACATTTAATTTTCGTTTGCTACTAAATAATTGCGTGTAATATTTTCATTGGTAAATAAGAATATGCACTCACAAATAAATAACCACACAAACAATCACATATAATCATAACAGTACAAAAATAGACTACTGCGAAACACAGATGTTAGTGGCAAACATGTCACATTCACAAAATCATAAAATATTTTTGATTTTCAAATATAGTACATATCAAAATACTCCAAACATCAATCACTTATGTGATCTATATCTAGGATCACTAATACGCCAAAGATCACATTAAACAATAATAATAATATTAATAATAATAACAGCCTCTCCTGCAACCAATCCCGGAATCTCATGTCTTATTTTCCGAAGGACTTAAAAGTTCTATGGTGACAAATGTCAATCCATCCTTTGGTCTCTGCAGTTTGCTCCTCTCCTTGCTGTCCTAATAGGTCACCTTGATTCTTCGTAGCAGTCTGTTGAGCAACAACAACTACTATCCCTGCCTTAGGTTGGGCTATCTGAACTTCCTAATCCATTTCTCGAACCATCAGCTTCGGTAGGAATAATCGTTCGTCTCGGAAGTATTGGATTCCCACAAAGTTTTTCAACCTAGTCAGAACCTCACAACAATTTTTGTATGTCTCAGCACACATTGCTTTCAATTAAGAAACAATTTCAAACAATTACAATTAGAGCTACTCTACTTGAGGAACAACCAAAACACATAAGCATAATTTGACCCCTCACAATCCGTTCTCTACAGAACCCGACACTTGACCAGTTATAGTTACCCAATTCACAGTTCGGTTAGAACCGAACTGCTCTGATACCACTATTGTAACACCTCATTTCCGGAGCGCTACTAAACTATATTACTGTCGGCATTTCAAATACTTTTGAAAATGAAACACGCTGCTTCATGGTTTTAAAAAATGTGAGTCTATTTTTTTTTCTTTTCAGCTTCTTTTAAGAAATTGGCAATCAGAGTATTGCAGCATCTTCGAAGGCAGTGAATAAATCAAATACCATGTCCAATTCACAAAACCATACAAGGAATTTATTTAAAACATACACATACGACATGTCAAGTATTTAAACATAATACATTTATTACAACATTTTAATTAAAGCATCTAACACCCTATAGCTGGTCGGAGCACTACAACGCTTTCTAGTCCTCTAGTAAGTTGCAACAGAAACACAAGTAGGAAGTTGGACCGGCTATCCTCAGCTACGCTTCTCTGCAGTCCCGAACACTCCTCTTCCTTCGTCATCTGGGTTACAATCATTGATCGAAAGAACCACTGGCAAGGGTCAACTTCTTAAAATAGAACAAGTAGCACGCAGGCAAAGAAATCTGACGACCATTTATATTATATAGACACAATATAATATAAAGCCACAAATCTCCAATGTATATAACAACCATATCAATAACAACAGAACAATCAATAAGGATGCACCCAAGATCCTATTGATGCAACTATATGTCAGTGCAATTTTAATTCCGGAATCCATACGCCAGAGGCATATCGGGCTGTACGTACCAGACCGACACTTTTCCCTGAGATGGTAAAATTTAACGAAGTTCCTGAATTCTTTTTGCCATGGGCTTTTCCACTACCCAGGATAGACAGGTCGACGTTACCACAAGACACGACGCAACAATGCCTTTAACCACCCCAAATAAACATATCACCACATTTGATATTTCAATCATGGCATAATCAATAACATCAATTATCCAATAAAAATCCACATCATATGTCCTAATCATGTTTTAAGCATACACACACCACAATGCTTTTCAATTCAACCACGAACAACAATCCATCAATACGTGACAAACCAACAACACAACAAAAAACAACATCAATCAAGTTCATCCCTTTGCAACTCGGTGGAGTTAGCAAAGAGGAAGTCAAACATGTGTGGGGGGGTTGGGTGCAATCACCAACCACTTTTCCAGCCCACGAAC
The DNA here is from genome assembly GCA_037113605.1 of Calophaca sinica. Classification (NCBI taxonomy): domain Eukaryota; kingdom Viridiplantae; phylum Streptophyta; class Magnoliopsida; order Fabales; family Fabaceae; genus Calophaca; species Calophaca sinica. The sequence continues at coordinate 15,553,314 of CM073734.1, read as the reverse complement.
AATTTGAAGTGAATTGTCGTCACAGAGAAGGGGGGGTTGAACTGTGACTTGTTAAAATTTACCTTCCTGAAATTAACTAACTTTCTCTCAAGAGACTTCTTGGAGTATAGAAGGTTAATAAGGCAATTATGAATGAACGTTCTAATGTATGAGCTGGTGATAAAGTGAACTTTCATGAATGTTCAAAGATGTTTGCAAGTGTGTTTAAGATATATGAGTACAACAAGTATTCTTTGATAAAAATGACGTGCTTAAGTGGTCTTATTAAATGTGAGGTTTTAGTGAATAAACTTTCTTTAATGAGTAGTGTTGAAACTTAAAGAGATGAAGGATAGAAAGTTTACACACAAGAGTTATAGTGATTTACCCAACTTAGGCAATTCCACTCCTCACCTTCAGTGAGTATTTCCACTATTTTCTCAAATAGTTACACTACTTTTCAAGTCCCTCCAAGACCCAAAAGCATTACACGATAGTTTCTTCAACAGCCCTATCAACTGTTTCACGATAGTTTCTTCTACAGCCCTATCAACTGTCTCACGATAGTTTCTTCTACAGCCCTATCAACTGTCTCACGATAGTTTCTTTCACAGCCCTATTAACTGTCTCAACTTTAGAAACTTTAAACAAGTTTAGAATGTTTCCCTTGTTCGAACCTTCTAACCAACACTCACTTCCTTGGTAGTTTGGAAGAAGAACGAACAAGATTACAGGTACAAGAGATTGTTTGTGGGATAAAGAATAGCTTTAAATTACAAGATAGATCTCAAAATAAATGTAAGCTAAAACACTCAGCAAGAAATGAATCCCAGAAGGTTGTATGCGCAAGACTGAGTGAGATGAGAGAGTTTGAAGACTGGCTTTGATATGCTTTCAGAATGTTCCAGTGAGCTCTCCTCCATGAAATGTATGTTCTAAAGACTATTTATACTTTTCCTTCATTTATGACCGTTGGAAAGTTTGTTGACCGTTGGAGAGTTTCTCTCTCTTCTACAGACAGTTCTGCTTTTGTGTCAGGAGCGCAGATTCCAACGTTCCAGTCTGCAACGGGCAGATCCAACTTTCTAATCTTTAGAACTTTCTATTCTGACTTGAGGATGTTCACGGAATAGTCTTCTTCCTCGTACTGACAGATCCAACTTTCTAATCTTCGAACTTTCTATTCTGTCTTCATGATGTTCTTTGAATAGTCTTTGTCCTCGTACTGGATTTATGTGTTTCAGTGCAATTTATTTTAGAACTGTAAGTTCATGTTCCAGTATGATAAGCTTTCTTTTACTAAGATCTTACAATAGAAAGTATCTTCAACTTTCTATTGTGCTTGATGAACTTTCTGAAGTCAAGCAGACGTGTATTTTCTTAGGCAGAATACTTTCTTTTGAACTTCCTTTTACTTGAAGTCTCTAAAACCTGTCTTATGCAATATAACTCAAGTAGAGACATTACAAACCAAAGTGATCAGAAAACATAAACTAAGAGCCAAAGGTTTGATCATCACTCAAAACTTGAGATAGGGATTTTGCCTCAACACAATTCAATATAAAGCTTTAAGAAACTACAAATCGAAGGGGTACAAGACCCTTACTTCGAACCCTGAAGTTCTTAGACTTCTTCGCTTTATGAAATAAAATTAAATCCTTTACATGTCAAAAAGTTTCCCTTACACTTACTATACAAACTTAAACATCGAGAATGTGAAATGCCCTTACCGATAGTCCACAGCTCACGTGTAAATACGTCGCGAATCCTAATCTGCACGAACAGTCCTCAAGGATCCTAACAACACAACAAGACTTAGTACAATCCTATGCTTAGATCTAATTCTAACTCCTAGGCTCTCAAACCCCAAAAATCTCCTAAATAAGAAAATACTTACACTTGAATACACAATTTGAAATACACATTTTTAAAGAATCACCTACACTTGTAAAAAGATAACAACTATTACAAGAGTAAGGTTTTAAAGACTAAAAATCATTTACTTTCAAACTTAAATATGAAATAATGCCACAATCAAATTCATTTTCCTCAAAATGCTAAATCAAAGCTCCACTTGGTTGTTAGGATCTCAAGGAATCCCATTCACCTCATGTGTTTCATAGCCTTAAAAACCAAAACAACTCCAAATTTCAATCCAATCACTTTCTAAAATTTTTCCAAGCTTAAACACAATTCTTATCACACTAAATACAACTATTATAAACCATAATTAGCAAAATTCATGCCTCCAAAGCTCAATTGAGCTTGCGGCCACACCTCCCCTTTTCCAAAAACATTTGCAAACTTCACTTCATTCAAACAACACCACTCCAACAATTAATTTCCTTCACATTACAACAATTTACTCCTCAAAACAAAGAATTAATTAAGTTCAAGAACAAATCACAACTTCTTCAAGAATCAAGAGTTTCATCAATCCTACCATTTCCTTTTTCCAAATCAAAAATTACAATTTACAACAACAAGAGTCATTACTAAGAGTTGGAACACAAGTTAATTTAATGATTCACAAGGAGGATCACACAATCCCTCTTTCATACACCCTAGGCTTTCACAATATTTGGGAATATTGTGCTCATTTCTTCCATGATCATGATCAAGTAAAATATAAAGCATAAAACAAGAATTGAAGAAAAGAAACTCATCCTATATCTCCTATGAGGCTCGCGGGCAAGGGGCTGAAATTGGGGAAAGAGAAATTGGTTTTGTTCTCACCTACAAAGCTTGGAAGGAATGGTTGAGTAGAAGAAGAAATTGGGAAGAAGCTTGGTTGAAGTTTGGAGAAGAAAGTGTATCAGAGCAGTAAATGAAGATGAGCCACCATGGAAGAACTTGGAGCTTTCTCTCAAGAGTATGTAAAATGAAAGAAATGAGTGAAGGTGGGGGTGGGGTGTACGCTGCCAGCAGCCCCTAAAAAGGGTGTGTTCAAATTTTGTTTTATTTAAAGCAAAAATACATGGTTAAGAATGAGTGTAGGAATAAGTCAAAAATACTAATCACCTAAAAAGTGACACCTCCCATCTAAAAACAAAATGCTAATCCCATCAAAGTCTAAAATATCTAATCTCTCACCTCTCATGATTACCCTCTAATCCTAGAGTCTTAAGAGTACTAAAAAAAATACGGCGTCGAGTAATCGCATTACCGATTAATTCTCTCGCCGATTAATTCCCCAAAATTAATTTACCGAGAAATTAATTCACTGCGTGATAATAATTCATCATAAATAATAAAAACAATTGAAAACACTTAAAAATAATCACAACTAGTTACAATTCGATTTTCTTCGGAATCAGAGTTCGTTTAAAATTTTATTCGCGGATAAAAACTATCCAGCATTTCAAAATGCGACGAATATTCATTAGAATATTTCGACGATTTTTGAACCATGAATTAATATTAAATATTAATTCTCAAATTTAATTTGATCTTGATTTAATTCAATCACTTTCTTAGTCAACAAAAATACGTGTTACCGGGTCACACAGAAAACTTATAATAAGTATAATTGATGAATTCTCCTTAAAAGCAGCATACGTCTACGTTGTCTATTAATTTGAATTGACATCATAAATAATAATTATTTATAATAATAAATTATTCAAAATAAGTCAAAATAGTTTCTCTTATTCTTAGTAAATCATTGAGGTGATCAATCTCTAACATTTATCTTTCAAGTATTTGGGGATTTTATCGCTAAAACAATTGTTCTTAAAATTTGGATGTTACAGCAAGTAAGTAATTTTTCCCCCCCCAGTGCTCTAAATTTTTTATAAGGATAGGCAAGCAATGAAATTATTAGAAAAACTTAAAAAATTGCATGTCAATATTCTCTTTACTGAAATTGTCTCTGAAGTACCTAAGTATGTTAAATTCTTAAAGAAAATAATTTTTAACAAAAATAAATTAGAAGAGATTGAGACAGTAAATTTAAATGAAGATTGCTCTACTATGTTAATGAATAAATTACCACCTAAGGTTAAAGATCCAGGAACTTTTGCTGTTTTTTGCTCAATTGGTAATAACCCTTTTAAGGAACTATGTGATTTGGGTTCAAGTGTGAATCTAATGCCTTTGTCTATTTTTAGAAAATTAAATTTGTAGGAACCACAACCTTCTAACATGTCCTTGCAGTTAGTTGACAGAACTCTTGTTTACCCAAGAGGGATAATAGAGGATGTGCTAGTTAAGGTGGGAAAATTTATTTTTCCAATTGACTTTGCAGTTTTGGATATAGAGGAAGACAGAGATGTCCCTATTATATTGAGAAGACATTTTTTTGCAACAGGAGATGCTACCATTCAAGTAAAAAAGGGAACCATGACTCTAAGAATTGAGGATGAAGAAGAGATTTTTAATATTTATAATGCTAACAAAACTTCTTCCTCTAGTGCTTCTTGTTGTTTCTTGCAGTATATGGAACCTAAACTGTAGAAAGAAAAAGAAGAGCGAGTTGAAAAACATGAAAGCAACTCTATTGAGGAGGATGAGAACATAACCCCCTCATTGATTGTGGAAGCACTTTATTCGCCAAAATTTAAAGGACTGCCTAGGGAGGATCCTATTATTCATGTATCAAATTTTTATGACTTGGTTAAAACTGACAATGATGCAGGAACCACCGTAGGAGGGATAAGACTTAAGTTCTTCCCCCTTTCTCTTGGAGGAGTGGCTAAACAATGGTTCTCAATATACCCAAAATTTCACTTTTCAACATGGGAAGAATTAATGGAAGAATTTGTCAGAACTTTCCAACCCACAGTTGAGGAAAAAGAGGATCATATCCAAGGATTTCAACAATTAAAGGATGACACTCTTGAAGAACTCACTAGTTTTGAATTAGACCCATCCATTATCTCAGAGGTGTCAACTTTTCAATTTAAGGGAACAACAGGGCAAGATCCTATTAAACACATAAGACAGTTCTGCAAAAGATGAGGAAAACAAAATATGAGAACTTGTTTCCAGATGAAGCAAAATTGAAGATTTTCCCATTCTCATTAGATGAGGAAGTCAAGATATGGCTATTTCTCCTACCAGCTGAAGAAATAAGGACATGGAATAACTTGGTAAAAAAATTTATTAGGACATTCTCCCCTATCATAAGAGAGCCAATTTACATCTGTGAAGATTGTGGGTACACAATGAACCCACCAAAAAAGTGCTCAGGCCCCGCTTGGATGGATTACTTTGAAGACGGCAATTATATTGCACTCTTCCCCAATGGTAAGAAAACAAAAGGTAATATCAAAGAAGGGCCATTGCCCGCTAAGGACTAATTTTGAGTCCCCCGAACCGTCAGGCTCAGGACGTTAAACAAGCGCTTACCAGGAGGCAACCTGTGTCTACTAACACTTTTATTTTTATTATTTGTTTATTTTGTTTCATTATTGATTTTATCTTTATTTTTATTTTTATGAACTATTAAAAATACAAAAAAATTGAAATATTCTGGAAAATCAAAAAATTTCTGGAAAACCAGTATGCACGGGCGTACCTTCCATTAGGGACAGCCGTACCACACGGCTTCATCCTGTGAAATGCAGAGAACAGACAGGTACGACTGCACATATAACTAGGTACGGTCGTACCCCATGTCCAGATGCTAAATATTTAAGGTAAATGGTGAGACGTAATAGCGTATCATACCCTTTACTCTCAATTTCTTCGCATTTTTCATTCCAAGGCTATCCAGGTACTAATTTTAAACTTATTTCTTGGATTGATTGTTTGTTTTACTGGTTGTTTTTATTTTTTAGTTATTCTAGGTTTTCAATTTTTTTAATTCTAACTTTAGCAACTTGGAGTAGTTTTGGCTTGGTTTTGCATGCTTAGAGACCCTAGGAATGATTAGAGACTTAAAATCTAGGCTTAAAACAGAGAAAATATGATCATAGGGTAGATTTTTCACAAAACCGTAGCGTAGTACGGCCGTACCTATCAAGAACATGTCGTTCTGAAGGCCGTACTGGCGGCCTTAGGGTTGAAGACTGACCACAGGGATGGGAGTACCTATGGCAATGTACGGTCGTACATGTTCCTTTAGTCAGGTCGTATATGCAGTACGGCCGTACCACATGAAGCACGGTCGTACCTAACACAGTTTCTGCTTAAAAATTCTAATTTTTCCTATTTTTGATTTTTGCAGGAAAATGTCTAAGCGCCAGAGAGGCGATGGTTCCTCATCTGCAGCAGCACGCGCGTCTAAAGACGTGTCTAATTACATCCCACAGCACATAAGGAAAGATACAAACAGTTGTGGGATTTCCACACCCACAGCCAGCGATACTTGGACTTTGATGCTCTCCAGCAGGTTGGCCTGCGATAGGAGGTGTAGGCATTGCTGCAGAGGATTGGATGGCTCCAGGCAGCCTCCGTCAGACAGCCCACTCATGTGGAGGCTGTCTTGGATTTTCTAGCCACCTGTGGCTATCATATGAGGGACAGGGAGCCCCAGCATCCAGGCATGGAAAATGAGCCAGAGCAGGATCTGGTAGTTACTTTTTAGCTGCATGGGACTCACCACGAGATGACCCTGGCCGAGTTTAACATCGGGCTAGGATTTGAGATAGCGGAGACAATTCAGACGCCGGAGTATTTTGGAGCACTTCTGGAGATCCCAGAGGGGTGGCAGGACTCAGAGAGTTGGAGAGCCCTCACTGGGGATGCACACTACATTCCCAGCCGCGCCAAGGCCAGCAAGATTAGAGACCCAGCTGTGGGGGCAGTACATAGATGGATAGCCTGTTCCATTAACGGGAGAGCTTTGAGCGACAGCACCGTCACCAGGCTGGACTTATTTCTGCTTTGGTCCATGACCCAGTGACACCGCTGCGACACCGAGATATTTTTCTTGTGTACGTGCACCCAGTTGGGCGTTCATCTTCAGACCCAGAACACTAGACACATAGTCTTGGATTCTTTCATTTCTCGACTGTCAGCTCACCCAGGAGTTTGCACTGGAGCAGGGGCCACAGTCATTGAGATGGAGCCCATTGGACTTTCTACTCTCTGCAACATTGGTGTTCTGTGGAGACTGAGGCATGGCGAGTATGAGGTCGTCAGACCGGAGGAGCAACAGGAGCAACAACAGGATCAAGCTGCAGATTTTGTGCCTTTGGCAGAGGAGCATCCACCACCACCACCACAGCCACAACCAGCACCACAGGGCCACTCCTATTAGGACGTGATGATGCATCTCGATGAGATGAAGTCTAGCTTTCAGGAGCATAGGACCCACGCGGACCAGCAGCTGGCAGCTATTTTGGAGCACCTTCAGCATCTCCAGCCTTACCCTCCTGCTGAGTGATGCCGAAACACATTTTATTTTCTCTTTTAGTACTTAGGCTCTTGTTTTTGTATTAAAAAGAGATGTATATATATTGGCATGCTCGCAGGATACACTTTATTTTTATTGCTTTTAATTTTATTTTGTTTTACTTTTATTTCTTTTTATTTTATTTCTAAACTTTTGAGTTTTGAGATGCACAGTTCTTCCGCCCGCTTACCAGCTTTATCGGTATTGCGAAAAGAAATAACATACCTTGCCCATATCTCCATTCATTTTGCTCGTGATATTTTCAGAGGGGAGTCTATACTTTTCAGTGGGGAGTCTCTTTCTATTTTCTTTTACTTTAGCACTTATTTTTTTTTTATCTTTTTGTGCTTGCTTTATCTTAGTCGCAGTAGGGACACTGCTAGAAATAAGTCTGGGGAGGGAATGTTATATTGTGCTTATTACTTGGCTATGCTTACAACTACTTATAATTATAGAGAACTTTAATTTTTTGCTGATTTAGGGGCTACAAAATTTTTTTTTCCTGATAACTTGTGATTGAATTAATTCTGTTGCTGGTTTTGGAATTTGCTGAAAATTAACATTGAAGTTCTGTGAGTTTTAACTTTCTGTGTAAGCTACTAAATGCGAGATTTGAGCCTGAAACAAGAGGTCACATCATACTTTTTGCCTCTTTTTCTTTGTTTGAGTGATATTTTTCTATGAATGTGTATTCAAGATCTTGTGCTGAGACCATTACAAAGCGAATATGAGTTTATTTTCATGTGAATTTGGAAAGGGCAATTTTTAGGAATTTTTCAGGCCACTTCTATTTTGATTACATTGTACCACTAGTTGCCCGCCTTTATGCCTAAAAGTACTTTATTGAATTTCTTTAGTACTCGTCTTGCTACTATTGATTATACTCTGTGAAGGCAACCTTAGAAAATATTCTTTAAGAGTAATTAGTGACAAAGATCAAAAGAATAATGTTTTGAATCCCCTGTATGTGTTTACAAAAAGAAGGCTTAGTATTTATTTTTCCTCCTAGTTCTTAAAAATGTTTATTTGCTGCACAACTGCATGGAAGGAGGAAAGGAAAAAAAAAGTTTGAAAAAAAAAATTATACAATAGTGCCTTCAAAAAATGCAAAAAAAAAAGAAGTTATTGATTGAAAATTTGGGGATTCTTGCCTGCTCTTTAAAGTGAAAAAGAAAAAAGTTGCTTGTTTTGGTTGACCCTCATACCTAACATTATTACCTTGACCCCATTACAACCAATGAAAGACCCGCATTCCTCTTTTGCTTGACAAATAGACTCTAATAGTAGAGTTTTGGTCGATGTACAAGCCTATGGTAATGTCATTTTATTTGAAAAATCTGTACGTTAATGACTATGCCTATAAACACTTTGAGATTGATAAGAGTGTGACTTGTAAATCACAGATTGTTGACTCATTCGAACTTACACCTCTAATTGGGCATTCTATTTATTAGCATGTTTTATGATATCGCTTTGTTGTCATAACTTATGCTTTTGCTCTTATTCAGTGAAAGTAGTTTCTCTTGTTATAATTACCCAAGTAACTTGCTTGAGGGCAAGCAAAGCTCAAGTGTGGGGATGTGTTAACACACCAATTTGTCTACTTTTATAGGGTATTTTTAGTACTTAAATATATCATTTTGCACTATTTAAAGTACAAAGGTACTTATTTGTGTTCTATTTTACAGAATTATCATAAAGACACCACTCAGAGCAAAAGATGCGAGAATGAACCGAAAACTGGCGAGTTTTGGAGAGTCTTAGCACTACTAGACGAGCGGTACGGCCTTACAGTACTTCAGTACGACCGTACCTAAGTCAGAGATTCAGTAGGGGCGTACTCCCTTGGTCAGTACCACCTGGCGCCGATGAAAAAGTCCAGTACGGTCGTGCCAAAAGCAGTACGGCCGTACACAGGTGATGTCAGGGAGTGTAATATGCACAAGTACGGGCCAACGTCGCAAGCAAAGTTCGGTACGACCGTGTATATATCTGATACGGTCGTTCCCCATCCCAGAATGTGCAGATTTGAAAGCCAGATGACCTAATCCGTATCTCAATCTATAAATAGGCCCTCTTAGCCTATGTTGAACACCTTTTTTTACAAATTTGAGAATCACAAACATCTTTTTGAGAGTTCTACATTAATTCCCTTGCTTTCTATTGATTCGTGTTTCCTTTGAGCTTGGTGCCAATCCCGATTCGCTAACGGAGCTCGTAAGGACGTGATGAACGTGCTTAAGGAATAAGGACTGTCGTCATACCGAAATGGTGTCCCGGTTTAGATTTTTATTCTCTTTGTTATGGATTCATATGGTTTTATGATTGTGTTTATGTTATTATCATTAATTATGAGTAGCAAAACCCATCACTAGGGGTGATGGGGAATCCTTTACAATACCTTTGATATTTATCTAATTAAGTCTATGGGTTTCTATTTATTTGATTGATTGTTTTATCCCTAGCATGCTTAATCCTATAAGGCATAATCAATCTTTACTTAGTTAGCAGTAATAGGACCATAGTTAGTTAACGGATCTCTAGGAATAAAAGAACTCGCTTTATATGCCGGATAAGGTTATTGCTTGTTTCTAATCGGTTATTAGATTAACAAACTCACATGTTCTTAATGCTCTCTCTTTTAATTACCTTCTTGGATCAAACAAAGTAGTTAATTAGGAAGAAGGCTACTAACTAGGTAGTTCTTAGTAATTTAGAGTGGGTGATTAGCTATCAATCAGGATATAGATCTCGTAGTAATTAATTAGTGAATTCAAGATTAGAGTATTGGTGAACCCGGTTCCCCTAGACCTTCCATAATATAGTTAATCTGTTCTCGCACTTAGTTTAATTGTTCTTTTTATTTACGTGACAATTTTTGCTATTCTCTAAGTACAACTTTCGTTAGCCTAATACGATAGATTCTTTACTTCGTTGGTACTTGCACATTCCCTATGGGTTCGACATTCGGAGTCTTAAAAATGCTCTACTTTTATTACGAGCTACAATCAGGTGCACTTGCCTGAGCCGCAATACAAGTAAGCAATCCACATGGAGGAAGAAACCAAGGGTAAAGTGATGGTGCCATGTTGAAGGTCATGGCGAGTAAGATGACAATCAACCTCAATATGCTTGGTGCATTCATGAAATGGAGGAAGAAACCAAGGGTAAAGTGATGGTGCCATGTTGAAGGTCATGGCGAGTAAGATGACAATCAACCTCAATATGCTTGGTGCATTCATGAAAGACTGAATTATGGGCAATTTGTATGACACTCTTGTTATCACAGTACATAGGAGTTAGCCTAGTAAGGGTAACACCCATATCAGAAAGTAGCCAACGCTAGCCCAGTAAGGGTAGCACCCATATCAGAAAGTAGCCAATGCAACCAAACTATTTCCGAAGTAGTGACAGCCATAGCACGATACTCAGTTTCTGTAGAAGAGCGAGAAACAATGTCTTGCTTCTTGCTTTTCCAAGAAATAAGAGAATCACCTAGAAAGATACAGAACCTTGTGGTAGACTTGCGATCAGTGGGGTCACCAGCCCAATCAGCATCAGAGTAAGCACAGAACTCCAAAGAAGAAGAAGAAGAAAGGAATAAAAGACTCTGAAATTGAGTGCCCTGAAGATACCGAAGAATGCAAAGAACAGTTGCCCAATGCACTGTAGTAGGAGAAACAACAAACTGACTGACGACATGCACTGTATAAGCAATATCAGGTCTAGTAATAGTAAGGTACATCAACCTGCCAACTAAAGTATGGTACAAAGTGGGATCTGGTAGAAGAACACCATCAGAGGGGACATATTTAGCATTAAGCTCAATAGGGGTGTCTGCTGCTCGAGTATCAGAGAGACGAGCTTGTGCAAGAATTCTGGCAATATACTTAGATTGAGAAAGAAGATAACCTCTAGGAGAATAAGCAACTTCAATACCCAAGAAATAGCGAAGAGGACCTAAATCCTTCATCTCAAATTGCTTGGCTAACTGGAATTTTAAATCTGCAATCCCATCAACATCATCCCCTGTGATAATCATATCATCAACATATAAAGAGAGAATAACACGGCCACAAGAAGTGGACTTAAGAAATATAGCAGAATCATAATCACTAGAACAGAAGCCAAGAGAGGCAATCACACTAGAGAACTTCTCAAACTAAGCTCGAGGATCTTGTTTGAGACCATAAAGAGCCTTTTTTAACTTACACACCTCCCCCAGACTATGAGGAACACCCGGTGGAGGTCAACCATGTAGACTTCCTCCTGAAGATCACCATTTAAGAATGCATTCTTAACATCCAGCTGAGAAATATGCCACTGACAAACAGATGCAACTGCGATAAGCGTGCGAATGGTAGTCATCTTGGCAACAGGAGCAAAGGTTTCTTCATAATCCCACTACAACAAATTCTAAAAAAGATGGCGCTCCTTTAAGCAGCGCTTAAAATAAAAAATGCTACTTTATGTCATACGTAAACAATAAACAGCGCTTACTAATTAAGCGCTACTGTTTAGTTCATACAATAAACAACGCTTAGTCCTTTAAGCGCTGTTTTATCTTTAAATAATAAAAAATGAACTGGCACATTAATCAGCGCTTCAAACATGAAGCGCTGTTTTTGATCATACGAACAATAAACAGCGCTTTATAGTAGGAAGCGTTGTTTTTGGTGATACAATAAACAACACTTTTAGACTTAAGCGCTGTTTTTGTGAAACAATAAACAGCGCTTTTTTATTAAGCGCTGTTTTTGGTCAATTTATTAAATATATGTATTTCCCTCCTCTCTCATTTCGCATGCAGAAGCACTGTTTCTCTCTCTGTCTGTCAACTCTCTCTTCGCAAACCCCTCTGTCGTCGCCTCCATCTCCCAAGTCCCGGCGTGCTTCTTCCTCAACGAGATCGTGTGCTTCAAAAGCTGAAATCCAAAAGCTGAAATCCGAGCTCGTCCAAAAGCTGAAATCCGAGCTCGTCCGTCGTCCTCCAAAAGCTGAAATCCGAGCTCGTCCGTCGTCCTCCAAAAGCTGCTGGCGGCGCTCGGCCTCCGTCCTCCCTCGCCTCCATCTCCAAACTCTGCTTTGCGTCCATTTCAGTATGGCCACTGTCTCCATTTTGTATCTCGATTCCACATTGGTTTACATTGGTGGTTCGTTAGTTTTTGGTCTCTGCTTGATTTTGTTTGATTTTGTTCACTTTGTTGACGATTTGGAATCGAAGGGTTTGATTTTGTTTGATTTTGTTCACTGTTGTCCAGAGATAAATTAGAAGTGTTAAAGATGCTTGGAATCAGTTTGTTAAAATGTACAGTTAGTAAATATATATGCATATCAGATGGGAATCAACGGAAAAATGACCAATGAATTTTGTTGTGGAACCTGATTTTGGTTTTTTTTGTTTTGAACAATGAATTTTGGAATGTTACAGGTATTGTATATATTTTGGAATGTCCATATTTTAGGGGAGACTCTGCCAAAAAATTTTTAGAATTTTGATCTAGTCTGTGTGTTGATTTTAAGAGCAGTGATAGTTTTAGTCTTGCTTTATTTAAATGGGGTTTTTCTGTTGTTTTACCTCTCAATCCATAGGTAAAATATGGATCGAAAGTGGATGTCTGCCAATCGTTTGTCGAAGGAATATAAGGATGGAGTGAAAGATTTTATTGGGTTTGTAGTTGGGCATACAACAGACCATAGTAGAATCATATGTCCTTGTTTAAGTTGTTGTTATACAAACAAAATTAGTGTTCGGGAATTGGAATGGCATTTAGTGAGCAATGGGATTGATCAAACTTATACCTGTTGGACAAAGCACGGTGATTTCTTTATTAATTTATCAAACTTATACCTGTTGGAATGGCATTTATTAATTTATTGATCAATTAAATGTGTATACATTGATTTCTTTATTAATTTTTATTAATAACTTATATGTATAATTTTTTTCAGGTAAATGGCATCTGAAGGTGATGATAGTGCTCCCGAGGCCCCCCAAAAGGGGACGGCGTCCCGTGGACCGACTTTTAAGAAGAAATTCATCCGTGAGAGGAGTAAAGGAGTTGCAAAACGTGTGGTAAGATACTTATCGATTAATCTAATTTTTTTTTAGTTGAGTATCTAAATTTGTACACTAATACTATTTTTTTTATAGGTTATATGGAATGCTAAGGGTCAACCAATTGGTGAAAATATTAATGACTTTATTCAATTCATTGGGTCCACAGTGCGGAAGACGGTCCCAATTAGCCGCGATAATTGGAAGGATAAGGATCCATATTTGAAGGAGCTAAAAGATGAGATATGGACTGAGATACAGGTATATAAAAATGGGATTAATTAACATTGGTTAGTTGTATTGTTTTTTAATTTATCTAAACATACTTATAGTCTACCATTTTGTTTATAATGTTCTTGCAGAAGCATTTTGATGTTGATGAGACCCGAAAGGATATTACACTTAGGTTAGCTGGAAGATCACACCGAATTTCCGAATCACGTTAGCGTAACAAGTGGCCGAGAGACCAACACGGAACATCGGACATCACCTCCAAAGAAATATGCATCGTTCATAGAACAGGATGATTGGAGCGCTTTTGTAAGAAGACGCACAGAAGATGAAGAATATATAGTATGTACAATAATATTTATAACTTTTATATATGACGTTAAACCATGCATTAATATATTCTTATGTTTTTATGTAGAGAATAAGCAATGAAAATCGACAAAGAGCGTCAAATCCTCCATACCCTTACAGAGGAGGGGTTAAAGGGTATCCCCGCATTGAGGAAGAAATGGTATGTACAATATCTTTAATTATAACTTGTTTTAACGCATCTCTTGGTATGTACAATTTCTTTCTTACTTTCTCTCAATTTCTTTGTTCATATGTATAAATGTTGGAGTCGAGAAGATGCAACTTCTCAATCCATTGATCGATCTTGTTTGTGGATAGAAGCCCGGCGAAACAAGAAGGGTGACATTGAACATCTACCCACTAGAGAAGTGGTCGACAAAATTGTAAGTATGATAACATTAATTAACGTTTAAATTAATGATATTATTTAATAATATTTAATAATATTTGTGTCTCGCAGAATGAACTGTCAATGTCTATGTCGATTTGTCCTGGTCAAGACATCCTTTCCCAAGCCATACCCATCAAGGAGTATCCTGCCTGCAAGAGGCGTGGGATTTGGCGTCTCCTGTATGCTATCTTTGGATCACGTAAGCGCGTAAGACGCCATGCCGATGCTAGTGAAGCGAGAAGAATTGAGGAGAATGGTAACTCGGCTATACCAAAAAGTTCAGAATTGGAAGATAACAAGAAGGATAAAGATGAAGTGGAGAGGAACGAGCATCACCACCTATCCCTAACCCAAAGAGTGTTAGAGATAGTTGCACTATTGTGAGTCCCGAGGTAATAATCGTTACATTTCTTTTTATACTTTCTCACCTAAGTATTCAAAGATTTAACATATTAATATTTCGTTTATCATTGGTTTAGGGCATTTATGAGTGCAGTCTATATTTGACAAGTCCAACGCAACGAATGGTTGGTAAGGGAATGTTGTATAATGAACCAGGTGTGTCACTACACAACCTACCCTTAACTCCTAATCATGTAAAGGTTAGAGTTGACGTTGCACTTGAGGGAGATGCACTATTGCCTGTACCATTGGAGGCGGCAGATGTGATGACAGTGGAACAGGCAATAGGAACCTATGTGGCATGGCCAAACCACCTCGTAGTTACAAGTGATATGGTACGTATATGTTAAAGTATATGCTTCACTATCATATACTGCATATATTTATTAAATTAGGTGATCACTCACTAACTAGTCAATATGTTGGAATGCAAAATATGTAGGTATCTCCAACATCCAAAGCCAAGGACAAAGGCAAGGGCAAGCTACCTATAGCTAGCAAGAGTGTTGGCAAGCAGCCAACAAATGGGTCATTCACATCTCCAGTGAAGAAGGTCATGGTATCTCAGCCTCCTACAGCTCCTGCTACAGATTTTACAATTTATCTTAGAGTCCATGTGGCAACAAATATGGAGGCGACAGATACCATTAAAGTACCAATGCATGAATCAATTTTGGGTTATGAGCACGACCTGAGAGCTGGTGTTGATGGTGCACTTCAAGAAATTCTTAATGACAACCTATGGTTAAGTGAAACTGTTATTAGTGTATATCTCAGGTACTGCATTAAATTTTAAAGTATCCAATGTTTTTTTATTTTTTCAACTAAATATTTATGGTATTGTTAATGCATTAATTTGTATGCATGTTTTAATTTAAGGTACTTCTATCAAGAGATATTGATCCCACAAGAACAAACTCAAAGGTTTGTATTTTTGTGCCCACAACGGACACATATGGGATCATGGAATGCTGACATGTCTGAGTATGTGATTCACCGCTTGACATTAGCAAATCCTGACTTTGAGACTCTGTTTTTGTCACCTTGCAACGTAGTGTAAGTCATTTAATTTAATCAATATTACTAAATTTATTGAAATGTGTTTACTTTCTTATATTTTTTTGTCCAACATTTTTGTAGGGATCATTGGTTATTGTTAGCGATTAACTTGAATCAAAACGTTGTGTACTATCTTGATCCATTGCGTGTACATATCAACATGCGCAAAACAATGAAAGAGAAGTACAATCAGTAAGTGTGTATAAATCATAGATATGTATATATATATATATATATATATATATATATATATGTATGCAATTTCTTAAACGTTTAAGTTACTTGTAATATTGAAGTGTTTATTTGTTTATGTTTGGCCTACGTGACATCTGTGCTGGCTGGTATGATATTTTCTGTTGTTACAGGTGTTTTATAAATTTTGGAATGTCCATATTTTATGGGAGACTCTGCTAAAATTTTGTTAGAAATTTGATATAGTCTACGTGTTGATGTTAAGAGAAGTGGTTACCAATGTATTGAAATGATATTTTTTGGTAGGTAGAAATTATTATGAGTGTGGTTCTAGATATTGAATGATTTTGTTTGATTTTGCACTTAGGGCAATCCTACTTTATCGAAGTAAATTTACTCCACCTAAATGGATACCGATAAAGGTATTTATATCAATTTTTTATGCAATTATTCAAATTACCAAAAATAAAAACAATTAATTTCATATTTTTGGTTTTATAGTGTCCTCGCCAACCGAACTCTGATGATTGTGGCCGACATGTTTTGAAGTTTCTCAAGGATATTGTCGTTCATAACCAAACAGCAATTCCAACAGAGGTATGTATGTAATAATTTCAAAGTTTATATAAGTTTTTTTCTTTTACGCATACCATTTGAATGCTTATGTTTAATTCTAACTTCATTTAATTTTCATTTCGCAGTACTATTCTGATTGTCAATTCGACACATACACTGATCATACCGAACTCAAAGAAGAGTGGTGTCGATATTTTACTACAAATTTTATCATTTATAAGCAAATAGAAGAAGATTAATATTAATGTTTACGTGAGTTTTTGTTAAATTTGGTTTTTTTTAGTTTAGCATACTTGAATTGGAAAGGTTCACATGAATTTAGGAATAAAATTCCTTTTTATGTTGGCTAATATTTTATATAGTTTATGTTGGCTGGCTGGTATGGTATCTTATGTTGTTCTGGTGTATTTTATATATTTTGGAATGTCCATATTTTAAGGAAAACTCGCCAAAATTTTGTTAGAATTTTGACCTTGTATGCATGTTTAGTTGCAAAGGATGTAAGAAAAAGATATTACTATTTAGGTAGTATTTGTAGCATGACATGTGCAATATTTTAGTGATCTATTCTGTATAATTGTGAATTTGACTGATAAATATATTGTAATTTATTTATGTTAATGTAAGGATATGTAGGAATCTATGAAAAAATTACATTATAATGTTAAATTTTGATGTTGATACAATTGGGTGTTGATGACAATTTTGGTTGCATTTTGTGTTATCACAATATTATGCAACACAGATAATGTAAATGTGAGAGAATTAAATTAAAAAAAAAGGAGAATAAACAGCGCTTCAATAATGAAGCGCTGCTTATTGTATAAAAAGACAGCGCTTCAAAAAGGAAGCGTTGCTTATTGTTCAAAATAAACAGCGCTTCCTTACTGAAGCACTGTTTATTGTCTATACAATAAACAGCGCTTCCTAATTGAAGCGCTGTTTATTGTCCATTTTCAGCAGCGCTTCATAAACGCTGTTTTTATGAAATACAATCAGCAGCGGCTTAATTTTCAGCGCCTTTAAGCGCTGTTTTAGGCTAAAAATAAGCGCTGTTTATTGCCAAAACTTGTTGTAGTGTCCATACCATATTGTTGTAAGAATCCTTTGGCAACAAGACAAGCTTTGTAACGCTCAATTGACCCATCAGAATTGGTTTTGATCTTGTATATCCAACAAGATCCAATAGCTTGTTTTCCTAGTGGAAGAGGTACCAGGTCCCAACTATCTGTCTTGTGCAAAGCCAAAAGTTCATCTGCCATAGCCTGCTGCCAAAGGGGATCAAGATTAGCCTCTTTATAGGAAGAGGGCTCAGACAAACTATGAATAGAGGTTAGAAAAGAAGCAAAAGAAGTAGAATACGTGGAATAAACAAAGTCTAGTAACTTAGTGGACTTACAATCACGTGGAGGATTACGACGAGGAGGGGGAAGAGGAGGTGGAGGAAGAGGAGACAGAGGATCAACAATCGTAGGAGATTCTTAAGAGGTAGTGGGGACGAAGGGACTATTTTGAGCTATAGAAGCACTAGTGTCAAACCTGCAATTCTCAGCATCAGAACATCAACTTCTATGGAAAAAGGATCAATACGTGTGAGTTCAGACCGTGTGAGACCATGAGAGTTAGGAGGAATAGAGTAAAATGATATGTGCTCAAGAAATACAACATGACGAGAAACATAAAGTTTTTGACTTGAAGGGTCATAACAATGATAACCCTTCTGGCCATCTCCATAACCAACGAAAACACATATCGTAGAACGAGGAGACAATTTACTACGATCTACATGAGGACGAAAGACAAAACAAGTGGAACCAAAGACTCTTAAAGATGTGTAATCAGGAACACAACCATACAATTTTTCAAAGGGAGACAAACCTGAGGTGACAGATGATGGAATTCTATTAATGGCATGAACAACAATGAGAACAACCTCACCCCAAAACTCTCTTGGAGCAGGGAACGAGCAGTTTCAACAATATAGCGACATTTCCTTTCAGCAACACTGTTTTATTCATAAGTGTCAGTACAAGAAGTTTGGTGTAAAGTCCCATCAGAAGCAAGTAACTCACTGAATTTATTTGAAGCATATTCACCACCTAAATCACATCGAAAACACTTGATAACAGCATTATGTTGAGTTTTGACAAAAACACTAAACATATTATAAATACTAAAAAAGTCAGAACAATGTTTTATAAGATAAACCCAACAATAATAAGTGTAATCAGCAATGAACGATACATAATATCTAGATCTACCTTTGCTAAGAATCGGTGATGGACCACATACATCAGAGTGAACTAAATCAAAAGGTGCATTAGAAACCGAAACACTTTTGCTAAAAGGCAAAGCAGAAAATTTAGCAAGTTTACAACCACAGTAGTCAGAAATATCATTTAGCTGCAACTTTCCTAAGGCTCCAGTTGAAGCTAAGTATTTTAAACGAGAAGAAGAAACATGTCCAAGGCGAGAGTGCCACAAATAAAAACTAGAAGAAGATGAACTCAAACAAAAAGATGACAAGTCAACTGCAGAAGCTGTAACATCTGATACCCTCAGCTCATCCAGAAAGTAAAGTCCCCCTGCCTACGGCCTGTCCCAATCAGCTTCTCGGATTGCTGATCCTGCACATAACAATGAATGGTAGAAAACAAAACTAAGTTACCAGAATCACATAACTGACCAACAGAGGCAAGGCTCAAAGTGAGATTAAGAACATAGTATACATCTGAAAAAGATAAGTTAGGGGTGGATATTGTTGTTGTTTCAATAATTTTGGACATTTTGCTTTCCAATGACCCTTCTCCTTGCAATAGCTACATTCATCAGAACTAGCCCTCCCATGAGACTTGCCTTTGTTAAAAGGAGTAGCAAAGACAGATGGATTTGGAGTGGAGAGAAGTCGTTTGTCAGAATTAGATTGAGACTTGAGTTTAGTTTCTTCAGCCTGTTGGAATCAAGTGGATTCAGAAACAATAACCCTTAATTGTTTTGATGATAACAAAAGATTAAGAGAACAATTTATTCTCTAACATGGTTATAAGTGTGCAGAAAGTATTTATACTCAGAGAAATTTGCTTCAGAAGACTTAGTGAAATCTTGAACTTCACTCATCAAAGTCCGGCTCTGGCTCTGATTCTTGGCACATAGAATCTGTTTGGTCAACGCTCTGGAGTTAGTCAACATTCTGTTGTTGGTCAACACTCTGGTATATGATGCAAGACATGATTTGACTCGGTCAAATCTGTTGGTGACCTGCTCTTTCGAAGACTCCAAATCTGTTTGGTCAACGCTCTTGTGATGGTCAACGCTCTGTTAGAGCATGGTCACAATCTGGTTGGTCAACTCTCTGGTGCAAGTCAACAATACAACAGATTCCACTAAGTGCACTCCATGAAGACTTATTGTGCTTCAACAAGAATCTGCTATGTGATAGCCCTCTCAGCTCTGTATTGAAGAATACTTGATTCTGGTGAACAGTGAAGTCTTTGAACGAAGAGCTCTGATAGTGAAATTGAAGTACATTGTTATACGAGGTATCATTAGACAAGAAGAATGTCAAAGGATAAAATCATCAAGGAAACTTGTGCTTGAAGTGTCTACATTTTGAAAAGCTCACTAAGGACAAAGTTACTGACATTGCGTATAATACTCAGTATGCTTATCTCAGTCTTGAAAGCGACGTAACCTGCAAAAGCCAAAGTTCCAGGATCTGAAGCTTTGACCTCGGACAAAAAGAGACGTTGTGTCACAACGGCACTTTTTCAATCCTAGCTATATATATCCTACCTCATACACCGAAGTAATTCTTCTTTTAGAGAACAACAAACGATTTTCAACATAGTTGTACGCAAGCTAGCAACTTGAATATTTTTCTGAGTAGTGAGAGCATCAACATCTATCTTCTCAAACACTACCCAATCAAGAGACAGTGAGCAATCAAGAATTCATCCAAGTCTCTGAGATCTTTGAACAAGGCACTTACTGTTTTATTCTTTCTTTAAGAAAGTTATTTTGTGCTAAAAGTATTTTCATTGTAAATCCTCTCAAGAGAGTTATCTCTATATTGTTTCAAAACTCTTATTTGAATCTGTACTTAGCCCAAGATGGTGTATACCTTAGAGGCTCAACTGTACTGAGTCGTTCTAAGAAGTTGTGAGTATAGCCAGTTGGCAGAAATATACTCTTAAGTGTAATCAGTTGATTATAGTGGAGAAATCCTTCAAGTGAGTGAAGGGACTAGACGTAGCTATCAGGTGATAGTGAACTAGTATAAATCTCTGTGTCTCTTTCTTCTCTCTACTCTTTATTCCTTGCACAACTCATTCAATAGTTATTCTTCATAAACATTTGTATTTGCGAAAAAGTTTTTTAAAACCCAATTCAAACCCCCTCTTTCTTGTGTTTTTGCCACGTTCAATTGGTACCAGAGCTTGGCCTCTTGGTTGAGCACTTAACAGTGTGAGAGGAAAAGATCCTATACTATCCTATGGCAAGCAACGAACCCGGTGGTCACGTTAACCGTCCCCCTTTGTTCACTGGATCTAACTATGACTACTGGAAAGATAAAGTGAAAAACTTTTTCGAATCTCAACAGTTTGAACTTTGGGATATGGTTCGAAAACAGTACACAGAACCAGTTGACTCCAAAAGAAATCCTATTCCTAGGGAGTCTTGGACTGATGATCATAAAAAGGAATATACCTTGCACCAAAAAGCAAGATACTTTCTTGTATGTGCTATCTCTGAAAAAGAGTTTGAGAAATGTGGTAATAACAAAGATCGCCAAAGAAATTTGGGACTCACTGCTTTAGCCTATGAGGCACTTCCAAGTACAAGAAACCAAGGCTAATATCTTGGTTAGACAATATGAACTCTTCAAGATGGAAGAGGATGAAAGCATCGAAACTATGTTTGGAAGATTTCAAACATTAGTTCATGGCTTGAAGGTTCTCAAGAAAAGCTATACTATCACGACCATGTTAAGAAAATCTTGAGAAGTGCGCCAAAGAGATGGAGACCCAAAGTCACGGCTATTCAAGAAGCCAAGGACTTGAATGAATTACGACTTGAAGATCTTTTGAGTTCACTAAGAGCTCATGAGCTTGAGCTTGATGAAGAAGAACCTCCCAAGAAAACTAAGACCATTGCTTTAAAATCCTCACACAAAGCATCTACTTCTAAAGCTCTCCAAGCTGAACTTGGTGACAAAGATTCATCTCAAGAGAGTAGTGAAGATATCGACGATGAAATTTCCTTAATATCAAGGAAGATTCAACGCATGATGAAAAGCAAAGGAAGGTTTAGAAGAAAGTTCCTAAGAAGGACTCAAGGGAAAAACACGACTAAAAGAAAAGAAGGACTTGAGGACAAAAGCCAAGTTACTTGCTATGAATGCAAGAAACCTAGCCACTACAAGTCAGAATGTCCACAACTTGAGAAATCAAGGAAAGGTGGCTTTAAGGGTAAGAAGAAGAAGAGTCTCATGGCTACATGGGATGATTCTGAGTCATCATCTGATGATGATGATGAAGAACAGGCCAACATGGCTCTTATGGCCAATATAGAGTCAGACAGTGAAGAAGAAGAACAAGAAGAGGTAGATTCTAACATTTCTTCTAATATTCAATTAGCCTTTGATGAACTGTTAGACGAGTCTTCCAAACTCAACAATGAGTATAAATCCTTGAAAAAGAGATTTTCAAATCTTCAAAAACAATTTCAAATACTCACTGAGGAGAATGAAAAACTCAAAACTGAAAACCACCGATTGGTGAGTAACAAGCCCAAAGAAGAAGGAATCAGTAGAATGCAACTCTTCAAAATATGAAGAGGGATTTCAAAAATTTCTTGCTGAATGTGTCACACGTAGTAAACAAGCATCTATGATTTGGGGCGTAAGCCAAAATGGTAAAAAGGGTCTTGGTTACAAACCAGAAGAACCCACCTTTCAAAATATACATCTGGAAACCAAGGATACTAATAATCATAGTGACTGTTTGCTTTGTACTTTCGCAATCGAAGGGACACTTTAGAAGTGGATGTTATGAACTGAAAAATGAGAAGGACAAGTCTCCTTCTAGAACTAACAAAAGAGGACCCAAAAAGATTTGGGTACCTAAGGACAAGATTGTCTATGTTGCAGGTTTGCTTAGCAACAGAGTTAAGACACGATCTGGTTCTTAGACAGTGGGTGCTCACGACACATGACGGAGAAAGGCGTATGTTCCAAGATCTTCAACTTAAAGAAGGTGGAAATGTTGGTTTTGGAGGAAACCAAAAGGTAAAATCATTGGTTGTGGAAGAATTGGTGAGAAATTTCTACCCTCTATTGATAATGTTTTATTGGTTGTGGCTGAACCATAACTTCATCGAGTATAAGTCAATTATGCGATAGTGGTTATGATGTTGCCTTTAACAATAATGAATGTATAGCCAAAAGCAAAAAGGATGGATCCATTTTCTTTAGAGCAAAGAGAAAGAACAATATTTATAAAATCAAACTTTCGAGTTGGTGATCAAAATGTAAAATGCTTTTGTCAATTGATGAAGAGCAATGGATCCGCACAAGAGACTTAGTCATGCTAGCTTGAGGTTAATCTCAAAGCTTAACAAGAAAGGACTTGTTAAAGGCTTACCAAATCTCAAGTACAAATCTGATGCTCTTTGTGAAGCATGTCAAAAAGGGAAACAAACGAAATCTTCTTTTAATTCCAAAAATATTGTTTCCACCTCAAGGCCCTCGAGCTTTACATTTAGATTTATTTGGACCAACCGTAATCGCCTCTGTCTGGAAAGAAATATGGTCTAGTCATTGTCGATGACTATACTAGATGGACATGGGTAAAATTCTTAACCCACAAGGATGAATCTTTTACAGTGTTTTACGTGATTCGCAAACAAGTACAAAATGAAAAAGGTTTTTGTATTACTACTATTAGAAGTGATCATGGTGGTGAATTTGAAAATGAATCCTTTCAAAACTTCGTGAAGAAAATGGTATTTTTCATAACTTTTCATCCCTAGAACACCACAACAAAATGGTGTTGTAGAAAGGAAAAATAGATCTTTGCAAGAAATGGCGGAACCATGATTCACGAAACAAATATTACTAAGTACTTTTGGGCAGAAGCGGTAAACACTGCATGTTACATTCAAAATAGAATCTATATTAGACCTATCTTGAATAAGACTCCTTATGAATTGTGGAAAGGAAGAAAACCCAACATTTCATATTTTCATCAATTTGGGTGTGACTGCTTTGTTCTCAATACAAAGGACTGTCTAGGAAAATTTGACTCTAAATCACATAGAGCTATCTTTTTGGGATATTCTGAACGCTCTAAAGCATACAGAATATACAACAAAGAAACATTAGTTGTTGATGAATCTATGCATGTAAGATTTGATGATAAAAAGCCTGACAATGATTAAATCGAGCTAGATGAAGTTTTTGCAGATTTACAGATAAACAAGGAAACAAGAGTTGATATCACAAGTCCGACTCTGGTGATGTTTCAGTGTGATCTCCGGTGAAGTCTCTGGTGCTGATTCCGGTGATAAGGAAATAATCATATCAGGGTGGAAGTTCAAACCCCATCACCCAAAGGACCAAATCATTGGTGAACCTAGTGATAAAGTCAGAACAAGATCCTCTCTGAGAGAACACTCTGACCTGGCCTTACTCTCTGAGATAGAGCCAAAAACAATTGATGAAGCCCTTACTGATGATGGTTGGATCATTGCTATGCAAGAAGAGCTAAATCAATTTCAATGGAACAATGTGTGGAAGCTTGTGCCTCCTCCAGAGGACAAGTTAGCCATTGGAACCAAGTGGGTTTTCAGAAACAAACTTGATGAAGATGGCAAAGTGGTAAGGAACAAGGCTAGACTTGTTGCACAAGGTTACTCACAAGAGGAAGGTATTGATTATACTGAAACATTTGCTCCTGTAGCTAGACTTGAAGCTATTAGAATATTACTCTCTTATGCTGCACATCATGGCATTACTTTGTACCAAATGGATGTAAAAAGTGCATTTTTAAATGGTTTCATAAATGAGGAAGTGTTTGTGAAACAACCACCTGGTTTTGAAGATACTGAAGTTTCTGAACATGTTTTCAAACTTAAAAAGGCACTTTATGGTCTTAAACAAGCTCCAAGAGCCTGGTATGACAGATTGAGTTCCTTTTTAATGTCAAATGGTTTTGAAAGAGGACAGTGGATACAACCTCTTTAGAAAATCATCTAAAAAGCATTTCATTATAGTTCAAATTTATGTAGATGATATTATCTTTGGTGCTACTAATGAGTCTCTTTGCAAAGAATTCTCTAAGCTTATGCGTAATGAATTTGAGATGAGTATGATGGGAGAACTAAAATTCTTCCTTGGCATTCAAATAAAACAATGTCAAGATGGAACTTATATCCATCAGACTAAGTATGTGAAAGAACTGCTGAAGAAGGTCAAGCTAGAGGAAACCAAACCTATGAGCACACCAATGCATCCAACATGTGCTCTTGGCAAAGATGAATCAAGTAAAAGGTAGACCAAAAGGTATATAGAGGTATGATTGGCCCCCTCCTCTATCTTACAGCCTCAAGGCCTGATATTATGTTTAGTGTGTGCTTATGTGCAAGATTTCAATCTGATCCTAGAGAATCTCACTTAATCAAGTTAAAAGGATATTTAGGTATCTTAAAGGAACTACTAATCTTGCTTTGCTTTATAAGAACTCAGATGATTACAAGTTAGTAGGTTTACGTGATGCCGACTTTGCCGAGATGTAATTGAAAGGAAAAGCACAAGTGGTGGCTGCCAATTTCTTGGAGCAAATCTTGTCTCTTAGTCCTGCAAAAGACAAAGAACAAGTGCACTATCAATGGCAGGCGAGTATATATCTGCTGCAAGCTGTAGCTCACAACTACTTTGGATGAAGTATCAACTTGAGGACTATCAGATTAAAGAGAGTAAAATCCCTATATACTGTGATAATACTTCTGCTATATGCTTGACTAAAAACCCTATTTTGCATTCTCGAGCCAAACATATTGAAATTAAACATCATTTTATTAGAGACTATGTTCAGAAAGGGATTCTTGAAATTAAATTTATTGATACTGACCATCAATGGGCAGATATCTTTACAAAACCCCTTGCTGAAGATAGATTCAACTTTATAAGAAAGAACTTGAATTTCCTTCTTATAAAGGAATAGGTGTTTAATCTGAATATAGATGACTCTGTTTGACAAGTTGACTCTGCATGAATATAGTTGACTCTGTTTGACTAAATTGACTCTGTTTGACTAAGTTGACTCTGTTTGACTAATTGATTCTGTTTGACTTGTTTGACTTGTTGACTCTGCTTGAGTGTGTTGGCTCTGTCGTAGTTAAATCTGTTGATTATCTTAACGTGTTATATTCTTTTCATTAACTGTTCATATGTTCATTACATAGCTGTCTCTGGGAATCTTAAGTACACGTGTCTCTCTGAGACTGGTTGATGCGTTAGTGATTGACATTTGCTTTCTTGAGTCATAATTGCTTATCACAAGAATGACAGTTTTACTGCGCCTCTTTAATTTTGACAGTTACACGTTTGAAAAAGACAAATTTATTTTCAAAAATTCATTTCGAAAAATGGCGCATAATGCTTAAACTTCTCGAACACGTTTATAACCCACTCACTCACTCACATCACCCACTACCCACTCTATCTCTCAGAGAGAAGTCTACACATTTCTGAACCCTAAACCCCTTTCATCTTCGCACTCTGTGTTTCTCCGATTTCAACAATGGCTGCTCCACAACAACAACTGCAAGTTCAAGTTCCTGAAGAAGAGCGTAGAGTAACGCTGGAAAATCTTCAACTCTCTGACCTCAAAGTGTTGGTGGAACACGAAGTAAGGTTTGAGGATATGGCAAATGAAGGATACGACTTCAGAGCAGACTTCATTGACATGGGGATAATGGATTTCTTCTACATGATCAACTCAGTCTATGAGAATCTGGTGAAGGAGTTCTGGACTTATGCTTGGAGTAAAGATAAGACCATTCTGAGTCATGTTCAAGGCAAGCGCATTGTGGTCACTCAGGACCTAATTGCTGAGGTCACCCATTGCCCTAATGATGGAGCGGTTGAAACCCCTGGTTAGGAAAAGGATGCTGGTGGCTGGGATGTTGTAAATGAGACTATCTATGAGAAGCCTGGAGGGATCAAGGCCGTGGACATGAAGAACAGGTTTCGAGCACTTTTCAGAATCATCATGAATTGCTTGGTGCCAAAATCTGGCTCTGTGGATACTGTCAGCAGTACCCACAAGTTCATAATGTGGAATTATGAACTCAAAGCTAAGATCAACCTTCCACAGATGATTTTTGAACATCTGCGAAGAGACTTAATGTACTCCAGAAAAGGGAAAAATGTGAATATCCCTTATGGAAAGCTGTTGTCAGCAATCATGCAGAACCAAGGGCTTATAAATCTTCTTCAAGGTCTCAACACCTTGGAAAGTGGCTTGCCCTGAAAACGATGGTGATTCCTATTCTCTCTTCAGACAATCTAAGGAGAATGGGACTCCTTTCCAAGAAGGCTATTGCTGCAATTCAACAAGGTGAAGAAGGAGCAAGGAAGAAAGTTGTGAAGAAGGGGAAGAAGATTATAGTTGACTCTGGTGTCTCTATTGGACCAACCAGAAGGGTCACTCGAAGCACAGGCATTCACATTGCCTCAGAACCCCCTAAGCCCACTCTCCCAGTGAGACCTGCATGTATGCCCTCTATGCTTACAGAGGAACAAGAAGAGAAGAAAGTGGAGATTGATCAAATGATAAGGGAAAGGTTAGAGGAAACACGACTGTATCATGAAGCAAGCTTGGCTGCAGGCCTTGTCCAGCGTGAGACCTTTGCACCTCCAGTTCGTGCTCCTACCTCTGACCCTAGAGTGGCTATTCCTGCTGAGCCCACCTCTGATGTCTTTGAGGTTGCTACAAGGACCACAACTACAACAACAAGGACCACTTCTGTTGATCCTGCTCAGAAACCACCCTTGAAAAGGATACACAAGGTTGAAGATGCCCCTGCTGCAAAAAGGAAGAAGGTAATTGATAAGGTAGTTGATTTATTTGATACTACTTATCAACTGCCTGCTCTCGCCGCTTCTACTGTTGTTGAACCCCCTCCATCTCGACCCATCAATCCTATTCATGCACCCCCACTTACACCACAACTGCCAAACCTCAATCCACAACCCTTGCCAAATCCAACACCCCAACTGCTTTACGCACCTAAACCAACACCTACTCCAAAACCCACACCACAACAGAAACAACCACATATACCTACCAAAAAGCCCTTGCCTACTTTACCCTCAGACTCCTCTTCATCTGATGAAGATGATGTTGCTCCCTTGAGGACTAGACAAAGACCTCAACCACAGGTTCAAATTCCCTATATTGAACCTTTAGCCTCTTTACCCCCAAATTCCACTATACCTCAAACTGAAACTACACCTCCATCATCTCCTCTACTGTAACGACCCATATCCGGACCGCTACCGAGCTCAATATACCGAGCTCGAGTTACCGAGCTCAACACACCAAGCTCAACAAAACCTATATGAGATGTGTTTTAAAAACGAAACTCTTGTGCCTTTTTAAAAATACGATATATATATATATTTTTTTTTTTATAAAACCAACTCGTGCACATCAGAGTAATTACAGCTTTTCGAAACATGGTGCAACTAAGACACAAGACTTAAATTCAAATAAAACATACATGCATAACATACATATATATATATCACCCGAATAATAATGTATACAAATACAGAGTAGCAAATGTGCAAAGAAAATACACCTAAGGTACGACAACTTCAAAAGAGCCATCATACCCTGGGGGTACTTCCGGCAGACTCCCACGCAGGGGGCTGCTCCAAAAGTAAGACCACCAGTCTACCCTGTAGCAACAAAACAACATCGCCTAAACCGGTCACGACCTCGAACACAAAAGAAAACAAGTACAAATTCCTCGGAAAAACAAACATCCAACAAATCAACAATCACGACAGATAGAGGTCGCCACTCGGTCCTCGCCGAGATCCTCCTCGGCATCATCTCATCGCCGAGTTACTGCGCCCTCGACATCGCTGGGTAACCGTCATGGATTGAAGGCACCACGAAAGGGTCAACTTCTCAACAATTCAAGATAAGCTCGACATAAAAATATAAGCAAGCAAAGAAAGTATAACATTCACCGACGTGACTCGACCATCTCACTCTAAACTCGACACAACTCACAAATCCATTTTCTCTCGACTCGACAATTTTCCGGAATGCACACGCTGCATCAGTATGTCGGAAAGTCCAGAAGCCTTGGGATCCTCGCTCTCCCTAGGACTGATCAACTCAGGTCCGTGGCGTGGCGGCGTCTAGTCAATCTCCGTAAACAAAAAGGGGACCTAGCACCCTCGCTTATCCGGTCACGGCTCAAAACGTCATACGACTCACCTAGCTCGCTCACTCGATGAACAATTCGCCGCATACGATATTCAAGGAGTTAAACACAAGATATTCAACCGCATGTCAAATAAAAGAGCAAGCTCGACATGAAGAAACGCAATTCAACATGCAATACACACTTCACGACGTATATTCAATCACATATTAAATACATGCAAAAACTCAATCATATCACAACATTTCAGCTCGACACAAATCAGGAAATTCATACACAATAACATAACCACATAGAATATGAAATGCCCTTACTTAAGGACTTATAAAATAAAGCCTTAGAGATATCTAGGAGTTGCCCTTACATACTATGAAAATATTAATGTGAAGCGCCCTTACCGAACTCCAAGTTAATGCTGCTCGACAACGACCTCGACACAGCTGTCTTCAAAGAGCTCGACAACGACTTCTCTTACTCGATCTCGACACGTACAATCCTCGATCTGGATTCTGCTGCTTCCGCGTCCTTGGGTTCGCTTTTCCGTACACCTCGATTCGGAAATCACTCGATCTCGGGAATCAGACTTCCTAAAACAAACACAACTCAGATCGATCTATAGGTTCCAATACATCTAACTCTCTCTTCCCCAAACTCAACCACAACCCAGAAAAATATAAAACTCAAGAACTGAAAGATATTTTTCCTCTAACACAAAGTTAGGGATTTCGATCAAAATTTCATGAAAAGTTATCTGATGCTTCAACAGATAGATCGACAACAACAATAACCAGAACAACGAATGAAAAACAAGAAATCGAAACGAACCAAAAATGGGGTTTTCTGGGCACTGTCGATTGCAGAAAAACAGAGGAAGAAATTTGTTTTACAAGCCCAATTAATCGGTTAAAAAGATAGGTAATATCGTGAAGAAGAAAACCCATCAATTTGACATGATTTGGAAGCATAAAACTGGTTAAAAATGGAAGAAGATTTAGCGCTAAACAGTAGCACAAATGAAAGAAAATCTGTTCTTCATACCTCAACGGTGATGGTCGATCCGACGAAATATGGGTCGAGAAGTTGATGATGAACAAAATTGATGAAGAAAGCTTGTGCAGAATCTCGATGGAACTCACGGTTTAAATCGATGAAGATTTTTAAAGAAAACAACGAAACACAGAGCGTAAGAAAGGAAGAAGAAAGAAGAAAAGAGAAATGAGTGTGAGGGAATCGGCCGTGGTATACAATTTGGCGAGAAAGGGGTTTAACCGTAACTCCAGCTATAAGATGCCCATCCCATCACTCATCTCCCCGTTAACTCGTTCCTCTCATAATTACCCTCTACTGTTTGGCCAACGGCAAGCCGACAATATAATAATTACAAACAATAAAATAATAACGCTGAGTAACGTTCGAAATAATACGAGGTATCATCTCGACACGATGTCGACAAGGGTGCTCGTGCAAACGTACAAGGTTCTAACACGAGTTCGTGAACACGGTCTCCTCAGCTCGACTTGCGTCCTCATCAGCTCGGTACGCGACTTCATCAACTCGACACGCGACCTCCTCAGCTCAGCAGCTAGTGCACGTGGTCTCATCAGCTCGACAAAAGATCTCGGCAAACGATCTAGTCACGGGATCTCGACACAAGGTCTTGGTCGAGGTCTCGATACGTCGTCCTAATACGATGTCGATCTCGTCCTCAGGTGTTACAATCTCTCCCTCTAAAAAAAATTTCGTCCTCGAAATTGCAAATAAGATTCTTACCTCAGAAAAGTTCAGGGTACTGAGTCTTCATCTTCTCCTCCAGCTCCCAAGTCGCATCTCCCGTCTTTTGATCCCACACAACCTTGACAAGTTGAATCTCTTTGTTCCAGAATCGCTTGGCTTTTCGATCAACGATCCTTGCCGTAACGCTTGAAAGATAGGTCGCCCTTCGGTTGAATCACATCCGGTTCGATGACATGAGGTATGGTCGGAAACATACTTCCGCAATTGTGAGACGTGAAAGACGCCGTGGATGTTCGACAAGAATGGTGGTAAGGCACCGATATGCCATCGACCAATACGACGAAGAATCTGGTAAGGTCCAATGAATTTAGGGTAAGTTTCTTGGATTTGATCGCTCGACCAACTCCAAGAGTGGGGTGACTCTAAGAAATACATGTTCTCCTTCCTCGAACTCGAGTGGTCGACGTCGTTGGTCCGCATAACTCTTACGTCGACTTTGAGATGTTCGCATCCGATCTCCGATCAAACGGATCTTCTCGGTAGTCCGCTGGATCATATTTGGTCCTACGACGCCGCTCGCCGTCCTGGTACCAACAAAGAGGCGTCTGACATTTCCGTCCATACAGCGCTTCAAAAGGTGCCATCCCAATACTCGCATGGAAACTGTTGTTGTATGTGAACTCCACCAATGGTAAGACGTCGTCCCAACTTCCTCGGTGATCTAACGTACAAGCTCGCAACAAATCTTCAAGCGATTGGATCGTTCTCTCAGTCTGACCGTCAGTCTGTGGATGATATGTCGAGCTAAGCCTGAGCTCGGTTCCCATCGCTCCTTGCAATTCCCTCCAAAAATGAGACGTGAACTTCGGATCTCGGTCCGACACGATCGAAGAGGGTATTCCATGAAGTCGTACTATCTCCGCGATGTAGATCTCGGTCAGCTTTTCCACGTTGTATGTCGACCTCACTGGCAAGAAATGAGCAGATTTGGTCAATCGGTCGACGATCACCCAAATCGAATCATTCTTCTTCTGCGTCTTCGGTAAACCTACAACGAAATCCATGGAAATACTGTCCCATTTCCATCTTGTACGCGTCAGCGATTGTAGCATTCCCGCAGTCGTTGGTGCTCCACCTTCGCCGACACGTTAAACATGAAGCTACGTGCTCGCCACTTGCTTCTTCACTCCGGCCCACCAAACATGCTTCTTCAAGTCTTGATACATCTTCGTAACTCCGGGATGAATACTAAAGTTGCTCTTATGCGCTTCGTCGAGAATCAACTTTCTCGGCTCGGATCGTTAGGCACGCACACTCGGCCATTGCACCTCAAGATGTCGCCCGCCCGACCTGAAATTGTCGCGCTTCCTTGCGCTTATCAACTGAATCTTCTCTTGCGAAGCTCGTCATGAACTTGCCGGTCTCGGATCTCGCCCAACAATCTGTTAGAAATGGTAAGCATACCAAATCTCGGCTTCCGGTGAAACTTCGACACTCAACTTCAAATCTCGGAACTTCTCGAGCATCTCCAACTCTTTGATCATCATTACCGAGGTTAAAACGCTCTTCCTACTCAACGCATCCGCTACTACGTTAGCCTTACCGGATGGTATTCCAACGTAAAGTCGTAGTCCTTGAGAAATTACGTCCATCTACGTTGACGCATGTTGAGCTCTTTACGGTCGAACAGTACTTCAAGCTCTTGTGATCGCTGAAAACAATGAAGAGTGCTCCGTAAAGGTAGTGCCTCCATATCTTCGCCAAGAAAAACCATCGGGCCGCTAGCTCCAAGTCGTGAGTAGGGTAGTTCCTCTCGTGAATCTTGAGCTGTCTTGAAGCATACGCGACCACCTTCCGATGTTGCATCAGCACGCATCCCAATCCCTGGTGTGACGCATCACAATACACCTCGAAAGGCTCTTCGGGTTGAGGCAAAATCAGCACAGGCGCTGTCGTCAAAAGCTCCTTCAGTCGTTGAAAACTGGCTTCGCACTCCTCGGTCCAAGCAAAAGGTTGATTCTTCCTCGTCAGTCGTGTAAGAGGCGCGACAATCTTCGAGAAACCTTCAATGAATCTTCGGTAATATCCTGCTAAGCCGACAAAACTTCTGATCTCGGTAACCGTCTTAGGCTGTTCCCATGCTATCACCGCCTCAATCTTAGTTGGATCC
Organism: Calophaca sinica; assembly: GCA_037113605.1. Taxonomy (NCBI): domain Eukaryota; kingdom Viridiplantae; phylum Streptophyta; class Magnoliopsida; order Fabales; family Fabaceae; genus Calophaca; species Calophaca sinica. The sequence goes on along the minus strand of CM073734.1, from coordinate 15,520,370 downwards.
ACAGCTATCCCTTCTCTGGAAATCACGTGACCAAGAAAATTCACCTCTTCAAGCCAAAATTCACACTTCGACAGATTGGCATAGAGTTGCTTATCTCGTAATATCTGTAGTACTCGACATAGGTGTTCTGCGTGCTCTTCTCGGTTCCTCGAGTAAATCAATATGTCGTCGATGAACACTACAACGAACTGATCCAAAAACGAATGGAAAATCCTGTTCATGTAGTCCATAAACACAGCTGGCGCATTCGTCACTCCAAACGGCATCACCAAGTACTCGTAGTGACCGTATCTAGTCCTGAAAGCTGTTTTGGCAACATCTTCCTCCTTCACGCGAATCTGATGGTAGCCCGACTTCAAGTCTATCTTGGAAAAGATCGCCGCTCCACGAAGTTGGTCCATCAAGTCGTCAATACGTGGTAACGGATAACGGTTCTTCACGGTAACCTTGTTGAGCTCGCGATAGTCCACGCACAGCCTTGATCGTCCATCCTTCTTCTTAACCAACAACACTGGAGCTCCCCACGGTGACACGCTCGGTCGTATGAATTGCTTCGACTCCAAGTGTTCGATCTGGGACTTGACTCTTTCATCTCGGCGGAGACATCACATGCGGCGCTTTGGAAATCGGTCTGTTCCTGGAATCGGTCGATGGAGAACTCGACCTCTCATCGGGTGGTAATCCCGCACGCCTTCGAAAACGTCCTCAAAATCACACACCACTGGAACATTCTTCACGTCGATCTGCTGGAAAACTTCCGAACTAGCTAGATACATGTATTCCCTAGTTCCTTCTTTCAAAGAAACTCCAATACGTTCGGCAGAAAGATAATTGGAGACTCCAAGGTCTGGAAAAATTACGCTTTACGGCACAAATTCAAAAGGAGATGGGGGTGTGACACCCAATCCATCCCGAGGATACCATCTAAGCCCTTAAGAGGCAAACAAACCAAATTGACCACAAACTTTTTACTCAATAACCACTACACAATTAAGACATGCGGTGTTTGTGACTAAGGTTTTAGCGGTGGGGTTGTAACTACTAATTTAAGCGGTAAAGCGATCACAGTCAAGTTCAAATGGTTCACACAATCGAAGAAATGAAGGAATGGGTTGCACCAATCAAAAAGAACGGATAAGGATTTACCCTCGATCTCACATTCACCTTGGATAAGATCATCACCGACCGCTTCCTCGCCACTCATGCAGAAAAACTCGCCTTTGGCCACTGACGCTTCCTTTGGCCTTTGCCGCAAGCATAGTCGGTTCGACTTTAGGTGTAGGACAATCCTTAGCAAAATGCCCTGGCTTCTTGCAATTGAAACACACCTCCTCCTTCTCGAGTACGATTACTCGCGTAATGTCCCGCTTTCCACATCGGTAGCAAATCACCTCGACACCGGTCCGACCTCCACTCCTCGGACTTGGGTCATCTGACGACATCGCCCCCTGTTGTCGTTCCCCGAGGTCGGTCGTAAGGCCTCTTACTGCGGTAGTTTCCTTTCAGTGCAAATCTACGCCCGCACTCGGGGTCTCACCGGTCCGCCCACAATAATCTTCTTCTTGTGGCTCCTCACTCCTTCTACCTCGACACATCGATCAATCGACTCTTGGAGATTTACGATCCTCAACGACACCACCGACTTACGAATGTCGAATCTCAATCCCGTTGGAATCTCTCACTCAACCATCTTTGGTCAACTCGGTCACGAAATGGACTGAAATACCTCGCCAACGATTCGAACTTGGCGCATACTCGGACACCGTCGAGTTGCCTTGCCGCTGATTGAAGAAATTCCTGCTCCTTCTCGGCTCGTGCGAAGATCAGGAAGTACTTGTCCAAAACCTTTCACGAAAAAGCTCCTGTGTCATCTCGCGATGTTACGCTATAAGCGTTGCTTCACTCCTCTCCACCAATACTCTGCGTCTCTAGCAAGTAGGTGGCATAGTCGACCTTCACGTTGTCCCGCAATGAAGTGCCTCAAAGATCTTCTCGATCTCTTGCATCCAAAGATCGGCTTTATCCGGATTTGGCTCACCGTAGAACTTCGGTGGATCATGCTTCTGAAGTCGGCCAATCCTCTCGCTCAAAGATTTCGCTCGCTTCGTTGCCGCAAGTTTCGCTGAGTTAACGCCGCCGTCTGGCTGAGCCATCGCGTTAGCTGTTGAGTTGCGGTGATTGTTGAGCCATGGCTGCCGCCATCTCGGTCATAGCTTGAATAGCTCGTTCCATGTCGACGTTCTCGGTTGCAGATGTCGTATTCTGCGAGGTGGCATTAGATTCCACAAAGTTCAAAACCCCGTCGAATCTCACAACAAGGATGTGTTAAAACACACCGCTTCAATCAAGAAACAGTTCAAACAATTTCTCAAGCAATAAGTGCTTCACTTAATCAAACAAAGAATCAACACAATACAACTAGGTACCCAACACACATAACCCGACATAGTGACCACCAAATCTTCCTATGCATGGTCGAACCGAATCAAGCCTCTGATACCAAACAATGTAACGACCCATTTCCGGACCGCTACCGAGCTCAATATACCGAGCTCGAGTTACCGAGCTCAACACACCAAGCTCAACAAAACCTATATGAGATGTGTTTTAAAAACGAAACTCTTGTGCCTTTTTAAAAATACGATATATATATTTTTTTTTTTTTATAAAACCAACTCGTGCACATCAGAGTAATTACAGCTTTTCGAAACATGGTGCAACTAAGACACAAGACTTAAATTCAAATAAAACATACATGCATAACATACATATATATATATCACCCGAATAATAATGTATACAAATACAGAGTAGCAAATGTGCAAAGAAAATACACCTAAGGTACGACAACTTCAAAAGAGCCATCATACCCTGGGGGTACTTCCGGCAGACTCCCACGCAGGGTGCTCCAAAAGTAAGACCACCAGTCTACCTCAGAGCAACAAAACAACACCGCCTAAACCGGTCACGACCTCGAACACAAAAGAAAAACAAGTACAGTCCTCGGAAAAACAAACATCCAACAAATCAACAATCACGGCGGATAGAGGTCGTCACTCGGGTCCTCGTCGAGATCCTCCTCGGCATCATCTATCGCCGAGTTACTGCGCCCTCGACATCGCCTGGGTAGCAGTCATGGATTGAAGGCACCACGGGAAAGGGTCAACTTCTCAACAATTCAAGATAAGCTCGACATAAAAATATAAGCAAACAAAGAAAGTATAACATTCACCGACGTGACTCGACCATCTCACTCTAAACTCGACACAACTCACAAATCCATTTTCTCTCGACTCGACAATTTTCCGGAATGCACACGCCGCATCAGGTATGTCGGAAAGTCCAGCCAAGCCTTGGGATCCTCGCTCTCCCTAGGGCTAACTCAGGTCCCGTGGCGTGGCGACGTCTAGTCAATCTCCGTAAACAAAAAGGGGACCTAGCACCCTCGATTATCCGGTCACGGCTCAAAACGTCATACGACTCACCTAGCTCGCTCACTCGATGAACAATTCGCCGCATACGATATTCAAGGAGTTAAACACAAGATATTCAACCGCATGTCAAATAAAAGAGCAAGCTCGACATGAAGAAACGCAATTCAACATGCAATACACACTTCACGACGTATATTCAATCACATATTAAATACATGCAAAAACTCAATCATATCACAACATTTCAGCTCGACACAAATCAGGAAATTCATACACAATAACATAACCACATAGAATATGAAATGCCCTTACTTAAGGACTTATAAAATAAAGCCTTAGAGATATCTAGGAGTTGCCCTTACATACTATGAAAATATTAATGTGAAGCGCCCTTACCGAACTCCAAGTTAATGCTGCTCGACAACGACCTCGACACAGCTGTCTTCAAAGAGCTCGACAACGACTTCTCTTACTCGATCTCGACACGTACAATCCTCGATCTGGATTCTGCTGCTTCCGCGTCCTTGGATTCGCTTTCCCGTACACCTCGATTCGGAAATCACTCGATCTCGGGAATCAGACTTCCTAAAACAAACATAACTCAGATCGATCTATGGGTTCCAATACATCTAACTCTCATCCCAAACTCAACCACAACCCAGAAAAATATAAAACTCAAGAACTGAAAGATATTTTTCCTCTAACACAAAGTTAGGGATTTCGATCAAAATTTCATGAAAAGTTATCTGATGCTTCAACAGATAGATCGACAACAACAATAACCAGAACAACGAATGAAAAACAAGAAATCGAAACGAACCAAAAATGGGGTTTTCTGGGCACTGCCGATTGCAGAAAAACAGAGGAAGAAATTTGTTTTACAAGCCCAATTAATCGGTTAAAAAGATAGGTAATATCGTGAAGAAGAAAACCCATCAATTTGACATGATTTGGAAGCATAAAACTGGTTAAAAATGGAAGAAGATTTAGCGCTAAACAGTAGCACAAATGAAAGAAAATCTGTTCTTCATACCTCAACGGTGATGGTCGATCCGACGAAATATGGGTCGAGAAGTTGATGATGAACAAAATTGATGAAGAAAGCTTGTGCAGAATCTCGATGGAACTCACGGTTTCGTCGATGAAGATTTTTAAAGAAAACAACGAAACACAGAGCAGAAGGAAGGAAGAAGAAAGAAGAAAAGAGAAATGAGTGTGAGGGAATCGGTCGTGGTATACAGCTGGCGAGAAAGGGGTATAAACGTAACTCCAGCTATAAGATGCCAATCCCATCAATCATCTACCCGTTAACTCGTTCCTCTCATAATTACCCTCTACTCTGTCGGTCAACGGCAAGCCGACAATATAATAATTACAAACAATAAAATAATAACGCTGAGTAACGTTCGAAATAATACGAGGTATCATCTCGACACGATGTCGACAAGGGTGCTCGTGCAAACGTACAAGGTTCTAACACGAGTTCGTGAACACGGTCTCCTCAGCTCGACTTGCGTCCTCATCACCAGACGCGACTTCATCAACTCGACACGCGACCTCCTCATTTCGGCGGCTAGTGCACGTGGTCTCATCAGCTCGACAAAAGATCTCGGCAAACGATCTAGTCACGGGATCTCGACACAAGGTCTTGGTCGAGGTCTCGATACGTCGTCCTAATACGATGTCGATCTCGTCCTCAGGTGTTACATCTACAAACCCAAACACCTTCACCACCTAAATCACCACCCAAACCAGCTTCTCCACCTAGACCCGCTTCACCCCCTCACCAACAACCAGACCTCAACATACCCTGTGAGACTGAGCCCATTTCTGAGGAACCTAAATCTGAGTCCAGGGTTCAAGAGTCTTCATCTCTTGAATCTGGAAATATGGTTGTGTGTGAAGCTCAACCTCTTCGCATTTTGCAACCTCTCCCTGACTCCTCTTTCAGACTTCCCATAATGGTACCCTTCATGTCTCAACTGTTCTCTCCTCCAAATTCTCCTCTCCAAGGAGAACCAGAATCTGTTGCAGAACCCGTGGGGGATGATACTATTGATCTCTCTGCTGATATGGCCCATGAAGCAGTTCAGAATCTTTCTTCTGAATCTGACTCTGATGTAGAGATCATTGAGCCACTGCCACTTCTCCTCACTGCACCCCCTGGACCCTCTGAGCCTGGTCTTCGGGAACCAAGAATTGTGCCCAACGTTTTTCCAAATTTAATTGATAGCATTGAGTACTTCAAAGCTGCAAGATACAGGGAATCTCGCTGGGGTTTCCTTGGAGAAGACGAATTGATGAAGTAGTCAATGATCTTCTTTGAAGAAGATCGGTATGAGAACCGGGTGTCTGTGGAACACTTGGTTTGACAAGCACAGGCAAGAACAAGAAGAAAGAAATAGGAGATGGCATCTTTGCCTGAAATGGAGAGTTCCTCCAAGAGAAGAGGTCAATGTTGTTTGGGAACCTGAACCTCCTCCTCCTCCTCGCCCTCCTACTCCTCCAAGAGAACATGTAACACCTCCTCCCGATCCTACGCAATGGTTGTTCAACCATCCTCATCCTGCTCGCCTCTACAAGCCAATCAAGAGTGATACCAAGGAAGTGTATGACAAACTTGTGGATGATAGCAACAAATTCAACAGGTTTATGGAAGCCTCTCAACAACACTCTGAAACCATCGATCGTAGGCTTGACTTCACGACTACTTTACTACAAAGAAGTTTTGGAGAAGATGGACAAGCCCTAGAAAACCTTAGGCTTTTTACCTTTTAGTTTTCTCCCTTTTGATAGATTTGCTTTGAGTTTGTTTTTTGTTTATTTGCTCACTCTGTTTTTATTTCTAATGAAATTTATTTATGACACTTAAAGTTTTCTCTTTATCTTTCTTTATACTGTTTTGACTGTGATGTTCTTTATTTCTGTCTTAACCTTTTTGTCTGATGACAAAAGGGGGAGAAGAATATAGAGAGAATATAGAGAGTATAAAGCAATTGATGAACCTAGTGTATCAACCAAGTGTCATCATGCATACATTATGTGTTCTGATTAATATATTCCTGTATGCTCTGAAACTTATATCTTTGTAATATCTTATGCTCGATACACTTAGAAATATTTATATATGCTTAATTCAGGGGAGCCTCAAATCATCTGAATAAATATTTTTATAAAGAAAAATTGTTCATCAATATATGTATTTGTCATCATCAAAAAGGGGGAGATTGTTGGAATCAAGTGGATCTCGTAAACAATAACCCTTAATTGTTTTGATGATAACAAAGATTAAGAGAACAATTTATTCTCTAACATGGTTATAAGTGTGCAGAAAGTATTTATACTCAGAGAAATTTGCTTGTAAGACTTAGTGAAATCTTGAACTTCACTCATCAAAGTCCTGGCTCGGCTCGATTCTTGGCACATAGAATCTGTTTGGTCAACGCCTGGAGTTAGTTAACATTACATTGTTGGTCAACACTCGGTATATGATACAAGACATGATTTGACTCGGTCAAATCTGTTGGTGACCTGCTCTTTCGAAGACTCCAAATCTGTTTGGTCAACGCTCTTGTGATGGTCAACGCTCTGTTAGAGCATGGTCACAATCTGGTTGGTCAACTCTCTGGTGCAAGTCAACAATACAACAGATTCCACTAAGTGCACTCCATGAAGACTTATTGTGCTTCAACAAGAATCTGCTATGTGATAGCCCTCTCAGTTCTGTATTGAAGAATACTTGATTCTGGTGAACAGTGAAGTCTTTGAACGAAGAGCTCTGATAGTGAAATTGAAGTACATTGTTATATGAGGTATCATTACACAAGAAGAATGTCAAAGGATAAAATCATCAAGGAAACTTGTGCTTGAAGTGTCTACATTTTGAAAAGCTCACTAAGGACAAAGTTACTGACATTGCGTATAATACTCAGTATGCTTATCTCAGTCTTGAAAGCGACGTAACCTGCAAAAGCCAAAGTTCCAGGATCTGAAGCTTTGACCTCGGACAAAAAGAGACGTTGTGTCACAACGGCACTTTTTCAATCCTAGCTATATATATCCTACCTCATACACCGAAGTAATTCTTCTTTTAGAGAACAACAAACGATTTTCAACATAGTTGTACGCAAGCTAGCAACTTGAATATTTTTCTGAGTAGTGAGAGCATCAACATCTATCTTCTCAAACACTACCCAATCAAGAGACAGTGAGCAATCAAGAATTCATCCAAGTCTCTGAGATCTTTGAACAAGGCACTTACTGTTTTATTCTTTCTTTAAGAAAGTTATTTTGTGCTAAAAGTATTTTCATTGTAAATCCTCTCTGAAGAGAGTTATCACTATATTGTTTCAAAACTCTTATTTGAATCTGTACTTAGCCCAGTAGTGGCTGTATACCTTAGAGGCTCAACTGTACTGAGTCGTTCTAAGAAGTTGTGAGTATAGCCAGTTGGCAGAAATATACTCTCAAGTGTAATCAGTTGATTATAGTGGAGAAATCCTTCAAGTGAGTGAAGGGACTAGACGTAGCTATCAGGTGATAGTGAACTAGTATAAATCTCTGTGTCTCTTTCTTCTCTCTACTCTTTATTCCTTGCACAGCTCATTCAATAGTTATTCTTCATAAACATTTGTATTTGCGAAAAAGTTTTTTAAAACCCAATTCAAACCCCCCCTTTCTTGTGTTTTTGCCGCGTTCACAGCCAACAACTCATTAACCACCGAATCAACACTTGGAAGAGGATTACGATATAAGATAGTTCCACGAAGTCCTTCAAAATTAACCCAAAGAGCCATCAGAAATTGAACCAAATGATGTTCTTCCCTACCATCATTGTACGGCTTGAAATTTTGCAGTTCAGCAGATTCAGTAAGAGCCAATTGATCCCACAGATTAGACATAGCAAAATAGAATTCCTGAATACTCATGTTATTTTGCTGAAGAGCCCGAATATCAATCCCCAACTGATACTGTTTTGTAAAATTGGACTGTACATACAAACGTTGCAAGTGGTCCCAAACACCCTTAGCAGTGTCAAATTTTGCAAGTTGCATGCCTATTGATTGTGAAACAGAATTATTTATCCAAGTAATGATCTTCGAATTGTTAGCTTCCCAATTTTCCAAGTCCTTTGCATATTTATCCAACTCTTTTTTATCAGTAGGCTTAAGAGTGGTGCCATCAACATAGCCCCACATTCTTTTGCCTTTCAAAAAATTTCTCATCACATAACTCCAATAGGAGTAATTATGTCCATTCAGTTGCACACTAATAGATTGAAGAGAGTCATCTTTTTTCACTAGCCACTCAATAACCAACAAACTAACAGATGCAAAAAAAGGTGGAAACAAAAAAAAAATTCAAAAGCCCCAAGTGTTGGAGGCAAATTGATACACACACACACATATGAACACACAGAGAATGGGTTGATATATCAAAAAGAAGAAGGAGAAAAATGTATTTTGTATATGCGTATATTATGAAAAGAAAACTAGAGTATTTATACAACTGAATATGCTCCATCTAGCCATTGCTATTATTCTCAATAATCAACAAACTAACAGATGCAAAAAAGGTGGAAACAAAAATAAATAAATTCAAAAGCCCCAAGTGTTGGAGGCAAATTGATACACACACACACATATGAACACAAAGAGAATGGGTTGATATATCAGAAAGAAGAAGGAGAAAAATGTATTTTGTATATGCGTATATTATGAAAAAGAAAACTAGAGTATTTATACAACTGAATATGCTCCAACTAGGTTAATTACACCAAGTAACTGTTATAACAAACTAACAGCCCCTTAACTAACCTAACTAACTTTCTAAGTTTGAATTAATCACAACATTTCCCTTTAATTCAAACTCTCTATGGATACAACTCCCAATTATTCTCTCAACATCACAAATCTTTCACTCTTGATCGGCTTAGTCAGTGCATCTGCTATTTGCTTCTCTGTTGGATAGTAGCTCACCTTCAGCATCCCATTGTTCACTTGCTCTCTAAGAAAATGAAAGCGTGCCTCAATATGTTTGCTTCTACCATGTGATACTGGGTTCTTTGCCAAATTAATAGCAGATTAATTGTCTATCAATAGTTGCATAGTTTTTCTATATCAAACTTCAGTTCCTGCAACACAGAATTTATCCAAATAGCTTGGTAAGCTGCATAACTCCCAGCAATGTACTCAGCTTCGCATGAAGACAAAGCAACCACAAGTTGTTTTTAGAGCACCAAGAGATTGGTGCTCCTAAAAACTTAAAGACATACCATGTAGTACTTCTTTTCTCCACCTTATCTCCACACCAATCTGCATCAGAGTAACCTACCAAGTCACTGCTATATTGATCCTCAGTAGTAGGAAATAAAATGCCAAATTTCGAGGTTCCTTTCACATACCTTAAAATCCTTTTAGCAACAAGCATATGTGACTTCTTTGGATCACACATGAACCTGCTCACCAGCCCCACTGCATAACTAATGTCTGGTCTGCTAAAGCACAAGTACCTTAGTGACCCTACAAGCTATTTGAATGCAGTTGAATCCACTGATTCTTCACCTTCACCTCTGTCCAGCTTCAAACTTGTTTCTGCTAGTGTGGTTACTGAGTTGCAGTCATACATTTTAAACTTCTTCATAATCTCTGTGGCATACTTCTGTTAATGCATTATCATACCTTTTGATGTGCTCACAAACTCCATTCCTAAGAAGTAAGCCAAGCTACCAAGATCTGTCATATCAAATTATGTCTTCATCTGAACTTTGAACTTCTCAATTTCTTCTGGATCCCTTCCAGTCACAAGTAAATCATCAACGTAAAGGCATAACAGCAGCATACTTAAGTCACCACCTTTCTTTACATACACTCCATATTTTGATGAGCATTTTGAAAACTCATGCTTCAATAGAAATGAATCTATTCTCTTGTTCCAAGCCCTTGGGGCTTGTTTAAGACCATAAAAGGCCTTATGTAACTAATATACCATGTTCTCCTTCCCTTGAATCTCAAATCCAGGAGGCTGTGTGACATACACTTCCTCCTCGAGTGAGCCATTCAAGAAAGCAGACTTTACATCTAGATGGAACAAAGACCACTTATTTGAACAAGCCAACGCAATAACTAATCTCACTGTCTCCAGCCTTGCTACTGGGGCAAAAACTTCAGAATAATCCAACGCTGGTTTCTGCATAAACACCCTAGCTACTAACCTTGCCTTGTGCTTGGCTATTTTCTTATCAGGTTTCAGTTTCAACTTGAACACCTATTTCACATCAATGGCCTTTTTCTTTGGTGGCAGCACAGTTAACTCCTAGGTTTTGTTCTTCTCTATTGCTTGCAATTCTTCCTTCATTGTTGTATTCCAAACTAGTTCACATATAGCTTCCTTGTAGTTTAATGGCTATGTGTCTGCCAATAGTGCAAAACGCACAAGTTCTCCATTCGAATCAATCTCATTGTCATGCAATAATACTTCATACTCATTGAGCCTTCTTGGTGCTTGCCTCTATCTCAGTGATGTTCTCAGACCTTGAGATGTCTTAGTTACTGAAATCATTTTAGCTGCCTCATCCTCTTCTTCTTCAATTGTTACTGGCATCATCTGTGTTGCTGGACTGCTACTGACATTCGAATTTTTCCAATCCCATGCTTTAGATTCACTTATCATAACATCTCTGCTTATACACATTTTGTGAGCTATTGAATTATAGAGCTTGTAAGCTCCTATTTCATGATAACCTATCAATATCATTGGTTCACTTTTATCATGTATCTTCCTCCTTTTCTCATCTGGTACATGTCTAAAACAAAGTGATCCAAAAATTCTGAGATGACTCACTGATGGTTTTCTGCCTGACCATACTTCCTCGGGCACCTTCTCCTTCAATCTTTTGGTTGGACACCTATTCAACACATAGGTGGCAGTTTTGTGACTGCTTCTCCCCATAATGTGTGTGTTAGCTTCTTTTGCTTCATCTTGCTTCTTGCCATTTCAACCACTATCCTATTTCTCCTCTCAGCAAGACCATTGTGCTAAGGGGTATAGGGAGCTGTCACCTCATGAAGAATACCATTTTTCTCAAAAAAAACCTAAAATTCTTTGGAGTTATACTCTCCCCCGCCATCAGTCCTCAAGACTTTGATTACCTTGCCACTTTGTTTCTCTGCCATGGCTTTAGATCTTTTGAATACATCAAGAGCTTCACCTTTTGTTTTAATCAAGAACAGCCACATTTTCCTACTGTATTCATCCACAAATGAAATGAAATACCTATTTCCTCCTAAAGAAGGAACTTCAAAGAGGCCACATATATCTGAGTGTACTACACTTAACACTGCAACAGATCTCATTGGTAAATAGGAATTGAAAGCCTTCCTAGGTTATTTTCTAGCCAAACAAACTTCACATATTTTATTAGGCATATCAATTTTGGGAAGTCCTATTACCAAATTCTTAGAAACTAATTGACTCAAGCTTCTAAAGTTTAAGTGGCCAAACCTTAGATGCCATGTCCAACTTTCTTGATCTGTAATAGTTGTTGACAAACATTGCATCTCAGCAGTCTTTATACTTGACTTAAAGGTTCTGTTTCTGGAAATTGAAGACCTTAGCACCAACCTCTTGTTTAAGTCAAACAATTCCAGCATGCCTTTCTTCATAGTGACTGAGAAACCCTTTTGAACTAGCTGTCCTACACTCAGCAAGTTGCACTTCATGTTAGGCACAAATAACCTATCTTCAATCACTGCAGCTTTGCCATCTTTTCGCTCTATCAGAATCTTTCCCATGCCCTCAGCCATCATGGTTCTATTATCAACAATTCTCACCTTCGATTTTTTTGCTTGTGTCAATTTCTTTCAACCATTCTTTATGTCCTGTCATATGGTCAGAACAACCAGTATCTAAAAACTAACTTTCTGAATTGCAGCTTTCAGTACTGGGGGTTGTCACCATTAGAAGAATAGGATCGGAATCAGAGTCTTCTTGAGCCACCTTTGCCTCATCTTCATTGTTTCTTTATTGTTTTCCTTTTCCATGCCAACACTCATCAGCATAATGTCCCCATTTTTCACAATTAAAGCATTGAATTTTCTTCTTATCTTGCTGCTTTCTTCTTCCATTGCAGCTGACAAACCCTCATCCTCCTTTCTTTGAAGATTCAGGTTTATCATCAGTTCTAGTCTTGTCTTTGTTGAAAGAATTGCCTCCTTTGTGAAATTTCCCTTTACCTTTCTTCCATTTCTTCTTGTCTGAATCTCCTTTCTTGAATACTTGAGTTTGCAGAGCTTGATCCACTGCTCTCTCTGCACCCTTTTCAATTACACGAAATTCAGGTGCCTCCAGAGAACTTTATAATTCTTCAATCATTATCTTGCTCACATCCTTGGACTCCTCTATTGCAGCCACAATGAAATCAAACTGAGGAGTCAGAGTACGCATCATTTTCTCCACTATCAAACGATCTGAAATTGTTTCTCCACACCCTTTCATAAGATTAGTGAGTGTCACTAACCATGTGAAGTAATCTGCTACTTTCTCATCTTTTTCCATATGCATCAATTCATATTTTGTTCTAACGGATCGGAGTTTCACCTTCTTTACCTTGTCTCCACCCGTGTAATAGCTCACCAATGTATCCCAAGCAACCTTTGATGAAGTTGTTGTGGAAATCTTCTCAAAGTTGTTCGTATCAATGCATTGATGTACAAAGAACAACGCCTTGCAGTCCCTTTTCTTCGCATCTTTGAATGTCGTTCTCTGAGCCTCCGTAGGATTTTCTCCCAGCTCCTCGTAGACCCTTACACAATCTCAAGCACTTTTTGAGCACCAAAGAGAGCCTTCATCTGAATGCCCCACCGTTCCCAGTTCTTGCCATCAAGGACTGGTAGATTCGCAGGAAAATTTCCGTTTCCAGCCATGGTTATCGTGGAAGAGGAAGATTCACACAATGCCTCACAATCTCACCTTATGTTTCGCCTAGAATCGCTCTAGCTCTGATAGAAATTTGTTGGAGGCAAATTGGTACACACACATATGAACACACTGAGAATGAATTGATATATCAAAAAGAAGAAGGAGAAAAATATATTTTGTATATGCGTATAATATGAAAAAGAAAACTAGAGTATTTATACAACTGAATATGCTCCAACTAGGTTAGTTACACCAAGTAACTGTTATAACAAACTAACAGCCCCTTAACTAACCTAACTAACTTTCTAAGTTCGAATTAATCACAACACCAAGAACAGTACCACGGCGTTGGCTTTAAAAAGGTGGAAACCAAAATCCCAAGCTGCAAAACGTGACTTTGCAAACACCAAATATTAAAATGTTAAATATTGCAAATTTCTAATGGCCAACAAACCTGGGTCTATGTGCAACGTTAGGTAGGTGGCCTTCCAAACACCAAAATTCCAAAAAATGCAAAATCTTGCAAATTTCAAAATGCCAACAAATTCCCAGCAGTGTGCACACGTCGAGTGGGTTTACGAATGACGAGAATTTGTATTCTCTCTCTTCACTCTGTTTCTTCTAAGCATGGATGGATCGAAACATGCTCTTTAATACCATGTTAAAAAAGACAGAAACCGTGTATAGAGAAGGTATGAGAAGAAGGGGAGGAGAAAAGGGAAAAAGAGGCCCTAGGGTTCCAATAACATAACAATGCAAAAGTCTGAAGGTTACAAGGAAACAAGGAAAATATATATATGAATACAAAAAGACTAAGCTACCCTTATATGTAATATTATCTAACATTAATAAATCGGGGTTGTAGCCACCTATTCCATTAATTTTTTTTAAATTTTTTAATGTAAATCGTGGATCACATGGGGTGTACATGGGGCGGTTTGATGGATTTTAACCAAATCCGATGCCCGATCTGATCAATTTGATTAGCTTGGATTTCAAAACAAATCCGCAGTTTTTTTAAATGGCCCGAACCAAACCAATCTGGTGTTGAACGGGTTGGATTGAACTGGGCTCGCGGGTCGTCAAGCAAACAAAGTTAAATTCTGAAAGGAAAAAAAAAAAGTTAAATTCTGATTACATATAAAATAAAATCCAAGATGGTCTACACTTTTCTTTGCTAAAAATCTAGAAATATTTTTCACAAGGTTTGAAAGAAGTGTTGTAGGCAACACTCCTACAACACTTAGGATCAGTGGTTGAACCGTGGGTCACTGGTTGAACCGCATGACTCGATATATTATCAAATAATTTTAAAAATAATTACAACTTGTAAATATTATACTTAAAAAATACATGTTACACTTTAAAATTCATATCATGCTTGAATAAATATTTACAATCTTATTTTTAATTTCATAATTCCAATATAGACATTTAGATATAAGAAAATTAATAGCAATATGTTTATTTATAATAAAAAAAAATAGATATTTCAATATAACAATACATTAACATTCATAAATATACTTTATAGTATATAATTGTGTTTATAAATATATATATATATATACATATATATATACACACACACATATATATATATATATGTATAAGTGTTGTAGGCAACACTCCTACAACACTTAGGGTCAGTGGTCGAACCGTGGGTCACTGGTTGAACCGCATGACTCGGTATATTATCAAATAATTTTAAAAATAATTACAATTTGTAAATATTATACTTAAAAAATACATGTTATACTTTGAAATTCATATCATGCTTGAATAAATATTTACAATCTTATTTTTAATTTCATAATTCTAATATAGACATTAAGATATAAGAAAATTAATAGCAATATGTTTATTTATAATCAACGAAAATAGATATTTCAATATAACAATACATTACATTCATAAATATACTTTATAGTATATAAAGTATATTTATATATATACTTTATATACATTACATTCATAAGAATACTTTATAGTATATATATATATATATATATATATATATATAGCAAGGAACGAAGTGGTGATCAGAGTCACTGAGTCCGCCGCGGGCTGTGGTTACTGATGACGGAGAACGGTGGTGGGGTACCTACAAAAAGCACTCCGACACTCAAGTCAGTATCGTTCTGATGAGGTCAATATAATGTAATGTAAACGTAAATTGTACCTTTTTGGGCCCTCCTTTTATATGATTCCATTTAGGGTTTGATCTGAATGGACGGTCATTAGGAAGGGAATTTCTTACCGAGCGCTTCAGTCCGTTGATCAGATCAACGGCCCTAGATCGGTGGCGTAAAACTAACGTGAATCAGGGGACCGTTGATGTAATGGACGTACCAGATCGGTAGCCGTTGGTCGACCACGGTTGGTCTGTGGAGTTGGGCCACGAAAGTGGTCTTAAGAGGAATGGGCTTCGGCTCAGTCCGGAACAGTTGCCCCCAAATCGATCTCTGATGGTTAAGGAGTTTGACTTAAGTGGTGTGTTGTTCGGATTATGATTAGCTTAACGTCACAGTGTAGACGAATAGTGTCAAAGTGCGAGTTTTACCATATAGCCGAAGTATGACTTCGTTTAAGTTGGCGGTGACGAATGATGTGGCAAAGCTTGACATCGAAGTGTGCTTCTGATTGAATCAGCAAGTGATTTTATTTGTCGAAGTGTGACTTCGGGAGATGTCGAAGTGTGACTTTGATCCGAACCAGGAAAGTACGACTCCGTTTGTCGAAGTGATATTTCGAATCAAATTGTAGGAGTGACTTAAGGTTGAATCACATAACGTTACTTCGGCACTCATTTTGAAGTTCAATTTTGGATAAGTCAGTGTCATACGTGACACGCGTCGTTGATTGACGACGGTTTCTAGGGTGTTCTATGTTAGAAACCCTAATCGACGCGTCACTTCAATCATTTCAAATTGAAAAGGCGGCCTCTTTTCGCGTGCAGGCGGCGTATCTGTCATTAAATTGAGGTGATGCCTGGTTTTGCATGCCATTAAATGCGAGTAGTGATGCGTTTTCGTCCATAAATATAGGAGGAGGGATCTCATTTGACACTTTTGCAATTCCTCCCTTCCCTGAGTTTCGCATCTCTGGTGAGCCTTGGACTTCTTCTTCTTCCTCCTGGTTCTCAGCGTTCGTGGTGGTTTCTCAAATACTCAAGGTATGTTCTTCTCCTCTGCTAGTTTATTATTTGCCACTGTTTTTGGACGTGGCTGCTGCGATGGCTGGCCGGATTTCTTTTTCCTCCTGGAGGTTCTCAGTTTTTCAAAAGTTTTTCATTCTGCTCCCTTGTTCTCACCCTTCATTGTTTTGGGTGTGGCCGCCCTCAAGGCTAGTTGGATCCCTGTTGTGGTTGCTCTTAGATCTGCCTGGGTCTCATGCTTTATTGCCTAGTTTTTGCTCTTTTACGAGTTTTCTGGCGTTTAGCAATGAATTTCTCGGTGAGACTATGAGATTTTCGGCAAGGTATATGAGTTTTCCGGTAAAATATGAGTTTTCCGGTGAGGGTGGAAATTTTGGGATTTCGTTAGTTAGGGAGTTCGGTGATTAAACCAGACCTTTCCTTGGGCAGGTCAACGATGGGAAAAGCAAAGGATCCGAAAGGCAACCCTTCCGACCAACGCCGATCGATATGCATGGGTGGCCGACGATGCCTTGTGTGCCAAGTCGGTGTTTAGCAACGAGAGGACATTGGCCGAATTCTTGCCCTACCTGGACATCGACCAGGGTAAAGGAAATCTTAACAACTGGAAAGTTATTTCCCCCGGAGTTAATGATCGGATCTACGTGGTGCCTGCCGAAGACGAGGATTTTTTCCTGCCCATGCACAAAATGTACTTTACCGAACTGGGTGTTCGGTTGCCTTTCACCGACTTCCAACTTGAAGTCCTAAACCATTTGCGGGTCGCCCCATCTCAACTCCATCTGAATGTGTGGGCTTTTATCCAGAGTTTTGAGTTAGTTTGCTCTTACCTCAGGATCCCAGCGCTAAGGAGTGTGCTTTTCTACTTCTTCTCCCCGATGAGGTCCGCGAAAAGAGGTAATGCTCCGCAGGGGTGGTTATCCTTGAAGCCCAAGGTTAGAATAATTAAAGCATACAGCGACTCCGTTCGGGGATTCAAGTGCGAGTACTTCCATTTGAAACCTCTGAACTGGTCGGCAAAGAAATGCTTAATTAGGAAAAAGGAGGAGGGAGGAAAAAAGGAGTTAGTCCGACCCTATTGGAACTAGGACCACTTCCTTGTAGAACGTAAAGAGTTCAACATCCCCGAAGACTCGTTAGATGACCAAGACGTCGATTGTGTAAATAAGACTTCGTAGATGGATTCGCACCCAAAGTAAAGGACACTCCGCATGGGCAAAAGACTTCGGCCCAATACGTGAGTAGTCGGTAATTGATGAGTTGTACCTTGGATGAAGAGGTTAAGGAATGCTTAGGTAAAACGCGGATGTATGAGTAAGTTTTGCTTAAACTTGTGCGCTGGTTCTGACCTTTGTTTTTGTAATTTCAAGTGCAACGGTAGACATCGCGACTCTGAGTGAGTTCCTCGAAAAAGAAGAGGAGAAAAGCTGCTTTAGCAGGTTCTTCGACTTCTGGTGCCTTGGCTAGCTCTTTGACGGGTTCACCCTCATCGGCAGCAACCGCCTCACTGTCACCTGCTCCACATCTGGTTTTGACCCCGAGTTCGGGTCAGACTGAGGGACTAGAGGTCGAAGGGGTTCAGGTTCGTTCTTCCCAGGGTGAGAAGAGGAAGAATGCTGAAGCTGAACACGGAGTTCGCCTCTTGAAGAAGCAAAAGAAGGATGCCGGGAAGAAATCAAGTCGCCTGGAAAGGTTCACCGGCAGTGGCGACTTCTCCGGAAGCGATGGTCCGGCAGTGTGGACGCACAACAATGTTCTAACTTCAGAGGAATTGCGTCACTACACTTCAGCTGCTGACAAAGTCTATCTGTCGAAGTTGTCCAGTTCGACAACAAGATTTGGCACTGGAGTGTTCAAGCTGGATGGTCCGGAGCTTAAACCTCTTTGTTCACACTGCTAAACGCAACGCTGCGTTGGAGAAGGAGAACACAGAATTCCATAGCGCTGCCGAGGAGTTGAAAAAACGTGCTGGGGAGATCAAGAAGAGGGAGGCCAAGATGATCGACCTCGAAAACAACCTTTTAGACAAATTTGATAAGTTGGAAAATGCGAAGAAGGAGGTTGCAGAATTGCAACAGGAGGTTGCCGATCTTAACAAGGAACGCGATGATCTCATCTCCGAGAAGAAAACCCTTCAAACTAAGGAGGACGAAGAAAAAGTGAAGTTTGAGAAGAGTTTGGAAGAGGCCAGGACAACTCTTACTTCGGCTCAAACAGAAACTGAAAAGTGGAATGACATTGCTGGAAAATTCGGGGGATTAGTAGTTTTGAAATGCTGTCGACCAAATCCGATTGATGTACCCGACCATAGATGTCGACGTCTCCAAACTGTTCAGCATGGGTATCATTGTTGAGAACTTAATCATTGACCCCAGGACTATGGGAGTCCTCTACGAGGCGGCTCCTGCAACAATGGGACCGGAGCCTACCTTGGATGCTGTCGAGAAGGCTGCCGAAGAGACTTTTTGAAGACCTGGGATGCCAGGGTTCTTTGTAACTTATATGAATTCTTTGCAAATTTAAATTTGTATCTCTTCGGAGGTCTGTTTTGTATTTGACATTTGCTTTCCCTTAATCCACGTTAAGTTTCTTGCAATGTTTGTTGTGATTTCTTGTTTTCAAGCTCACTTTTCGAAGTTAATTCTGATTTTGTTTTTTCGGAGTTAGATCTGACTTGGTTTCTCGGAGGGCCCAGTCCGGCCAAGGAATGGTCCTCCTCTGCTCCGATATTGAGGAGCTTGGTCCTTAAGATGGGTGAATGCTCTTTCGGCGTGACCTGCCCTGGAAAGACTGGCTAGGTCGATCAGGTGGTCTACCGCGTGTTCCTCGAACGCCGCTTTAAGGATTTTCAGGAGTGTCATATACACCCCGAATTCCTTCGAAGTGTGTGCTAGGAGTCAAAACTTTTGCGCTGCTTGCCTCAAGTTTTGTCAGTGACACATTGGGATAGTGCGAACTTCCCAGGAATCTTTCGATGTTTGTGTCGAGGTGTAGAGTTCGGCGTTCATCGGTGTACTAATCGGCCATTTTCTCTCTTTACTTAATACAACAAAAGTAATTAGAGTTGTAACTTGCACTAAAATTTAGATGTCAAATTACAATTTGAAGGAACTATTTGTAGGCACAATGTAAAGAAAGGAACGCTGTAAAGAATTTAACTAAACTTCGACAGTGGATAGTTCGAAGCTGTTTGACACAAGTGTAGTTTGTTAGGTATTGTCTCCGATTGATCCTAGTTGTAGAGGCCGGATTCAACTGAAGTATTTTCGAAGCTTAGTCGCATTCCAGGTTCGGGCGATGGCCTTTCCTCAGAGATCTTCGAGGTAATAGGTCCCAGTACCAATTTTTGCGGTGATCCAGTAAGGTCCTTCCCAGTTTGGAGCTAGCTTCCCTTGCGCGGAATTTTTCAGTCTGACATCGGTTATTCGAAGAACGAGGTCTCCAACGGTGAAGTTTCGAGGAACTACGCGGTGATTGTACCTTGCGTCTATTTGCTGCTTGACGACGGCTTCATTCAGTGCCATGATTTCCCAGTTTTCTTCTAAGAGATCCAACTCTTCCCGGAGATACTAGTAATTCAACCTCGTTTCAGGTGGGTGAAGGGTTCTCCAGCTTAATTCGCCGACTTCGACCGGAATTACCGCCTCTGAGCCGTAGGTTAATCGGAAGGGTGTCTCTCCGGTTGATGAGTCTGGTGTTGTCCTGTAGGCCCAGAGAACCTGAGGCAGTTCGTTGACCCACCGACCCTTCGCTTCATTGAGACATCGTCGAAGACCGCGCAATATTACGTGATTGGCTGCTTGGCCTGTCCGTTGGTCTGAAGGTATTCGATAGAAGTAAAGTGGTGCTTCACATTGAGGTCTGCAAGCATTTTCTGAAACTGTTGATCGATGAATTGCGAACCGTTATCGGTTACAATGACCTCTGGAATCCCAAACCTGGTGAGGAATTGGGAGTTGAAGAATTTGATGAGGTTCTTTGCAGTTATTTTTGCAAGTGGTAGGGCTTCAACCCATTTTGGGAAGTAATCAACTGATACTGCTAGGAATTTGATTTGCCCTAGGGCAAGGGGAAATGGACCCGGAATGTCGATTCCCCACCAGGCTAACGGCCATGGGGAAGACAGGGTAGTCAGTTCGGCGGGGGGTGCGATGTGTACATCAGCGTGCTTCTGGCATTTGTCACATTTTTTCACGTATTCTTTTGCGTCGACCTCCATGATAGGCCAATAGTAGCCTGCTCTGAGTGCTTTATTTGCCAATGTCCTGCCGCCTAAGTGTTGTCCACAGATAACTTTGTGGATTTCGGCCAGTACATATTGGGCTTCTAAAGTGTCGAGACACTTCAGCAGTGGCATAGAGAAGCCCTTTCGGTATAACTTCCCTACAATGATGGAAAATGAACAAGCTCTTCAACGAAGCTTGGATGCTTCTTTCGAATCTGTTGGTATTTCCCCCAAATAAAGTAGTTTTAAAATTGGCGTCATCCATGAATTACCGAAGTCAATGTTAGAAATCGATAGGCTGTGTAACTTCCTGGGTTCGAGGAATGTTTTTGGCCACAGGTTCCTGAACACTCGGAGCTGTTAATGTCTCTGTATAACCAACCAGTGGGAGGTCGGTATTTTGGTACTGGCGAGCTTAGAAAGGACGTCGACTCGGACGTTCTGTTCTCTTGGAATGTGTACGATCTCGGCATGAACGAACCGGCTCATTAGAGTTTTGACTTGGTGAGGTACCTCTGCAGCAAGAGGTCTTTAGCCTGGTAACTTCCATCTACTTGTGAGACTACGAGTTGTGAGTCGGAATGAACGACAACGCGCGCCGCACCAAGTTCATGAGCGAATGTGAGCCCGGCGATGCATGGCTCGTATTCTACCTAGTTATTCGACTTTAGGAAGGCGAACGCCAGTGAGTATTCGACAATTAGACCATCCTCATTTTTCTAGGATCAAACCGGCTCCATTTCCCTTAGGATTAGAAGACCAATCAACGAAGACTTTCCATCTACTAGCCAGCGATGAAGATGAGTGCGGAGTAAGTTCCGCTACGAAGTCCGCGAGGGTTTGAGCCTTAACCTCCTTCCTCGGTTCGTAGCTACGTCGAATTCGGAGAATTCAATTGACCACTTTATCATTTGACCAGCTAAATCGGGCCTGTACAGGATCTGCTTTATTGGTTGGTCAGTTCTAACTACAATGCGGTGAGAAAGGAAATACTGGCGAAGTCTTTGTGTGGAAACGACGAGAGCTAGAGCCACTTTCTCAACTTGCTGATATCGTAGTTCTGGCCCTTGAAGGGCTTTGTTGGCGAAGTATACCGGTTTCTGTCCAGCAATCTCTTCTCTCACCAGCATGGCGCTTATGGCTTCTTCAATCACGGCCAAGTAAAGGTACAAGGTTTCCCCGCTCCGAGGTCGACTCAATACTGGTGGTGTAGAGAGAATTTCTTTTAACTGAGCGAAAGCCTCTTGGCATTCGGGGGTCCACTAGAAAGGGACCTCCTTCTTGAGCAACTTGAAGAATGGGAGTGCACGTTGAGCTGAAGACGATATAAACCTGGTCAATGGCACCATCATCCCGGTCAAGCGTTGTATCTCCTTCTTCGAGGTCGGTTGTTTCATGTCGGTGATTGCTCGACACTTGTCCGGATTGGTCTCAATTCCTCTTTCGGTTAGGTAAAACCTAAGGAACTTTCCTGCTCTCACGCCGAAGGTACACTTATCCGGATTCAAACGCATGTTGTGCTTTCGAAGTTCGGAGAAAACTTCAGCGAGGTGAGTGACGTGGTCTTCGTCTTGGACAGTTTTGACTATCATGTCATCCATATATACTTCGAGCAGTCGTCCGATCTGCTTTTTGAAGACCTTGTTCATCATTCGCTGATACGTGGCGTCGTCGTTTTTCAAGCCGAAGGGCATGACCTTATAACAGTAGTTGGCACCTTCGGTCATGAACACTGTTTTCTCTTGGTCGGGCTCATATATCGGTATCTGGTTGTAGCCTGAGTAGGCATCCATGAAGGATAGGAACCAAAATCCTGATGAGCTATCGACGAGCTTGTCGATGTTCGGCAGCGGGTATGCGTCTTTAGGGCAAGCTTTGTTGAGGTCGGTTGATGCGTTCGAAATAGCATATAGTTTAGTGTTAGTTTTGCATCACATTTTAGTCATTTTAGTCATTTTTATCCATGTTATTTATGCATTTGGTTTGATTTGAATAAAGCACTTGGTTTTGGTTCAATTGTGCTTAAAGGAAGGTATTTGTCCTAGGAAAAAGGAGAAAAATCACTTGGAATAAGTTGGGGTAATTTGGGCTACAAGTTGATAATGTAATGCTGTCTCAGCCTGACACTTGTTCAGTGTTTTAATCATATCTGGAGTTTTAGGTGTCCAAATGAGATGAAACCGGTGCCATTGGAAAGTTAAGATCCATAGCTTCAACTTTCATGAAGACACCTTGAGCTAATTCGGACGTTAAAGAGTTGAAAAATACAAAACAACATGAAGCACGGCCTGGCCGTGTCAGGAAGCACGGCCGTGTTGCGACAGCACCTAAACTGTGCGAGAAACAGAATGAAGCACGGCCTGGCCGTGCCTCACACCACGACCGTGCTACAATAGCACCCTGGACGCAGAATTTTACGTTTTTACATGTTTTGGACCTGTTTTTTACTCCTTTTCACCCTAGACTATAAATAGACACTTTAGAGACGTGTCTAGGGTTCGAACTTCGTTATTTGGAGGCACGGTGGAGGATTGGGAACGATCTCTTCATCAATTCTCATGAATTTCTGGTTTGGCTTTTCCTTTTCTATGAGTAGCTAAATTCCTTAGGCTAGGGAAGATGAACCTTGTGAACACTCTTATGTAGTTGTTTTACTTATATCAATGCAAGTTTATTTCAATTATGATTGAGCCTTCAATTCTATTATTAATCCATTTTGGTAAATCGATCACTACCGAATCGATTTTGGGTTATACTCACGATTGGGAAATTGGGGTTATGAACTTGAACTGAATTGTTGGTCATGTTTAGGAGGATTATAGGAATATAACCTTATGAGCATGTGTTCTTATGAATCATTAGTCTTATTGCTTAATCTAGCTTTAATTCACCTAAGGGATTAGGGGATTTTAGTTAAAGTAAAGGGTTTATGAGGCAAGGAATTGTCCTTAAACTAATTTTGTTGATTCGAACTTCAATTATATGGAATAACTTACGTTGGTTATAAATTGATTGCATAAGAGTGGAAGCAAGAGGATTCGATCCCTAGTCGCTTTTAATTCTCCTTAAAATCCAAATTTTTGTTTAGTTGTTTACTGTTTTTGTCTTTTGATATAAGTCATAAATATTTCAAACACATCACTTAGTTCAATAGTTCAAATTATTACAAGTTTGTTAAGTTAAATAATTAGTTACAATCCCTGTGGATTCGATATTTTTATTACTTGACGACGAATCGTACACTTGCGATTTTGTCCAACAAGTTTTTGTCGTCGTTGCCGGGGATTGTTGAATTAATTTTTAACAAGGCAAACGAGTACCTTTTTGAACTATTTCTTTTATTTATTTTCTAAAAAAAAAAATAAAAATAAATATTATTACATTAACTGTTGCTTTGCTACTGATCTTTCCGTTTAGTTTTGTGCATGCGAGGTAAACAAACAGGTGACCTGTTGTTTGACTCGGAGATCGAAAAGACAGCAAGGGCTTTAAGGAAGAAGGCTAAGGAAGCAAAACAACGACAAAAACAATCCTCTGCATCTACTTCTCAAGTCCCAACTCAAGAAGTGATGGGGGACCAACCACGCACTTTGGGTGATTTTGGGAGACGGAACAACCATGCAAGGGCTGTCAATGCCTACCAACAGGTTGAGGCAAATGCTAATTTTGAGATCAAGCCGGCATTGTTGAACACTGTCAAGCAAAGCCAATTCGCGGGAATGAGATTGATGACCCAAATCAGCACCTGGTGAGTTTCTACGAAATTTGTGACACCTTTGGGCTGGCTGGAGTGACTGAGGGAAGCAAGAAATTGAGGCTTTTCCCTTGGACCCTGCGGGAACGGGCAAGAGATTGGCTTGACACCTTACCTACAGGAAGCATTGCAACTTGGGACGATTTGGAGGAGAAATTCATGACAAAATTTTTTCCACCCTCCAAATTCATCAAAAGAAGAGGTGAGATTCATGGCTTCCAACAAAGTCAAAGTGAAAATTTGTATGAGGCATGGGAGAGATTCAAGCTCCTTCTAAAGAGGTGTCCAGGACATGGATATGATGACTTCAACCAGATGCAAATGTTCTGTAATGGTTTGAGGCCGAACACCAGGATGATGTTGGATGCCTCAGCTGGAGGTACAATCAACAACAAGACAGCTGCAGAAGCAAGAACCTTGGTGGAGCAAATGGCTTCCAATGAGCTTGATTATGTCAGAATGATAGAGGGACACTGGGTAAAAGAGGAGTCCTAGAATTGGAAACACAAGATGCGCTCTTGGCTCAAAATAAATTAGTCTCTCAACAATTGGAGGCTATCACAAAAGAGTTGAAAGCATTGAAAGTGGGAACCCCTTCCTCTGCTCAAGTGAATCAGGTGAATCAAAACTTGAGATGTGACTTTTGTCAAGGGCCTCATGAGAATGGAGGGTGTGATACATTAGGAGACTCCAAGGAGAAAGCTAATTACATGGGTGATTTTCAAAGGCAAGGAGGGAATCCGTATTCTAACACCTATAATCCAGGGTGGAAGAATCATCCCAACTTCTCTTGGAAGCAGCAAGATAACCCATCATCCAGCAACCCTCCACAACCGCAAAAGCAAGAGAGGCCAAATCAATTAGAAGAAGCTCTTATTCAGTTTATGAAGATGACACAATCCAACTTCCAGAATCATGAGTCCCATTTCAAAAACCAGGAGGCTTCTATCAAAAATCTGGAGAACCAAATTGGGCAACTCTCAAAGCAACTAGCGGAGCAATCGAAAGGTAAGTTTTCTGCTAACACAGTTGACAACCCTAAGAATGAAAATTGTAGTGCTGTTTTTTTGAGAAGTGGAAAGTTGTTGTCTGAAGTAGAGAGAAAGAAAAAGAGCGAAAAAAGTGAAGTGGATGGAGTTGAAAAAGAGAGAGTGGAAGTAGAAAAAGAAGTTGAAAAAGAAAAAGGTGGAGTTGAAAATGAGAGTAGAGTAAATATTGAAAAAGAAAAAAAAAGAGAAGGTGAGGAAGACCGAGTTATTACTGACAAACTGCAAGTACAAAAGAAGCCCAGAGTTGTTCCTCCATATAAGAAGCTGCCATATCCTCCTGTGAGCAAGAAAAAGGAGAAGGATGAACAATTCTCTAAGTTCATGGATGTCTTCAAGCGCCTCCAGATCAATATTCCTTTCGCAGAAGCTCTTGAGCAAATGCCTTTATATGCCAAATTCATGAAGGAATTGTTAACTAAAAAGAAGAAATTCAAAGAATATGAGGCGTAGCTTTGAGGAAGAGTGTAGTGCCATCATTCAAAGAAAGCTCCCTCCAAAGCTGAAAGATCCTGGAAGCTTCACAATTCCCTGCACTATTGGGAATTTAAATATTGACAAAGCCCTTTGTGATTTGGGAACTAGCATCAATTTGATGTCGTTATCTATGTTGAAGAGGCTGGGAGGAGGTGAAGTCAAGCCTACAAAAATGACACTGCAGCTGGCAGATAGGTCAATCAAATACCCTTATGGAGTTATGGAAGATGTATTGGTAAGGGTTGGCAAATTCCTTTTTCCGGCAGACTTTCTGATCCTTGACATGGAAGAAGACAAGGAGGTCCCTCTTCTTCTTGGAAGACCTTTCCTAGCTACAGGAAGAGCCTTGATTGATGTCCAACAAGGTAAATTAATTTTGAGGTTCCAAGATGAGAAAGAGACTTTCAATGTGTTTGAGGCTATAAGGCATCCCGATGACACCGAAAAGTGCTCTAGAATTGATGTGGTTGGGCAGCCGGTTGGAGAGAATCTTGATCAAGACCAACCTTCCAAACCCTTAGAGAAGGTGACAATGAATTCTATTGAGGAGATGTCTGAAGAGCTGGATGATGGGATGGAAAAATTTTTAGTGCAGGAAAAAGGAAGAAAAGGAAAGAGTAGTTTGCATATGGGCCATGGGAAACAATTCCCAAATTGCAAAATTCCAAAGAAGGCACATGTAAAACCTACTCATTCTTATGAAAAGCGCACCAAACAGGCGAGGGATGACAATGTCCACCCACATAAATTCAAGAGGAGAAAAAGGAGACCAATGCGAAAAAGGAAAATGATTTCCATGCAAGCACTCAGGGCTATGGGTGTGCATCTTCCCAAGGAAGGTGGTGCTTCAATCTTCTTTTCCTCCTTTAAGGAGCCTTGATCGACTCCCTCAAGCATCAAGCTAGTGACGTTAAAGAAGCGCTTCTTGGGAGGCAACCCAAGTTTGTATCCTTTTTCTTTAATTTAGATTTTAAAAAAAAATGCCCAGTGAGACACGGCCCGGCCGTGTGGGATGACACGCCCGTGTTTGAGCTAAAATTTTTTGTGGGAGAGACAGTGAATAACACGGGCTAGCCGTGCCCTATGGCATGCCCGTGTTTGAGCGTCCTTCAGCCAAGATTAGGCGTTCCTCAAGTGTGCCTGACCTTACCCAATCCTTCACTCAGCTGACGGGTCTTGACAACACTGTCCACAACATTCAGGACATGGTCTCTGCACTGTATAACTGGCACCTCCAGCAATATCCTGGCCAGTTCCCTCCTCCTCCCCCACAGTGAGTCCTCTCTTGCATCATCCCTATCTCAGTTAAATTGTTTACATTGGGGACAATGTAAATTCTTAAGCTTGGGGTAGGGCGTTTAAATTTTTGCATTTAGTTTTGCAGGTTAGGTTTGCATTTTTAGTTTAATGTTTGCATATTTGTTTTAATTGTTGTTTTGTTCGCATCATTTTATCCCCCAATTGTACGCTATCCTCTTGTGTTTTGGCATGTGTGCTACAATCTTTTTGAAATTTGAGATTGCATGATTTGGAACCCAATTATTTTGTTCTTGTGATGGGCTTCAAGGCAGTATTCTTAATGTACATAGGGATAATCTTTGGATAAGTTGAGAATTAGCATGTGGCACTCTGATTTGATGTTTCTCACTGGTTTTAACTTCTAAATGTGAGGCTTGAGCTTAATATTGTTGCTTTCACTTCATCATGTTTATATGCCCCCTTCTCCTTGTATGAGTGTGTCCATCCTGATTGTGCTCTCTAGAACTTGACTTGAAACCGTTTCAAAACTTGAAAATTTTTGTCAACACACTTGAACATGATTTAGGCAATTTAGGCATGTTTCAAGCCTCTGTTTGTTGAATGAAAACTTCCTCTAGTTGCCCCTTTTGAGCCTGAAATGAAATTAATTTTCTTGGTACCTGGTGATTGCTAAATGTTACAAGACCTTTTAAAGTATGTGTAAGGGAGCAATTAGTTGTGAATCTTGTGTAAATTAGGCTGCTTGAAATTTGGGACCTTCATTGTTATTCAATTCCTCCCAAGAATTGCAAAAATCTCAAATGAAAAAAAAAGAAAAATATATAAAATAAAATAAATGTAAGAGGAGCAAAATAAAAAGGTGTTGAAAACGAAAAGGAGAATGAATTGTTCCGCTTATGCTGCTTTAAAAGGGTTGTTTTCTTTGTCTATTATTTTAGCCCTTGTGTTTCCCCTTTCTGGTTTTTATCCCACCGTACAAGAAAAATCCCACGGCCACGTTACAACCTTGCAAAGACCTTTTGATTCTAGTGTGTTTTCATGAATTGTATGCTGAGATTTGGTTAACAGTCAAGCTTATGGTAGAACAATTTCACGGATGGATTTGAGCGATTTCTCATAACCTTTAAACACTTGGAGAGTTGTGAGGAGAGTGCCCTATCAGTGAGAGACGTGATTCCAGAGCGCCTGATTCTCTAATTGGACTTGATTTTGGTTGTCCCTATTGTCTGTTCGAGCCTTTAGCCTATTGCTTGAATGTGCTATTATCTCGGGTTCCTTATTTGTTGCGTCTCTTGTTTCTTTGCTTATCTTTGGCCACTGCAATTGCTTGAGGACAAGCAAGATTCTAAGCTTGGGGTAATTTGATGCGTTCGAAATAGCATATAGTTTAGTGTTAGTTTTGCATCACATTTTAGTCATTTTAGTCATTTTTATCCATGTTATTTATGCATTTGGCTTGATTTGAATAACACACTTGTTTTTGGTTCAATTGTGCTTAAAGGAAGGTATTTGTCCTAGGAAAAAGGAGAAAAATCACTTGGAATAAGTTGGGGTAATTTGTGCTACAAGTTGATAATGTAATGTTGTCTCAGCCTGACACTTGTTCAGTGTTTTAATCATATCTGGAGTTTTAGGTGTCCAAGTGAGATGAAACCGGTGCCATTGGAAAGCTAAGATCCATAGCTTCAACTTTCATGAAGACACGTTGAGCTAATTCGGATGTTAAAGAGGTGAAAAATACAAAACAACATGAAGCACGACCTGGCCGTGTCAGGAAGCACGGCCGTGTTGCGACAGCACCTAAACTGTGCGAGAAACAGAATGAAGCACGGCCTGGCCGTGCCTCACACCACGGTCGTGCTACGATAGCACCCTGGACGCAGAATTTTACGTTTTTACATGTTTTGGACCTGTTTTTTACTCCTTTTCACCATAGACTATAAATAGACACTTTAGAGACGTGTCTAGGGTTCGAACTTCGTTATTTGGAGGCACGGTGGAGGATTGGGAACGATCTCTTCATCAATTCTCATGAATTTCTGGTTTGGCTTTTCCTTTTCTATGAGTAGCTAAATTCCTTAGGCTAGGGAAGATGAACCTTGTGAACACTCTTATGTAGTTGTTTTACTTATATCAATGCAAGTTTATTTCAATTATGATTGAGCCTTCAATTCTATTATTAATGCTTTTTGGTAACTGATCACTACCGAATCGATTTTGGGTTATACTCACGATTGGGAAATTGGGGTTATGAACTTGAACTGAATTGTTGGTCATGTTTAGGAGGATTATAGGAATATAACCTTATGAGCATGTGTTCTTATGAATCATTAGTCTTATTGCTTAATCTAGCTTTAATACACCTAAGGGATTAGGGGATTTTAGTTAAAGTAAAGGGTTTATGAGGCAAGGAATTATCCTTAAACTAATTTTGTTGATTCGAACTTCAATTATAAGGAATAACTTGCGTTGGTTGTAAATTGATTGCATAAGAGTGGAAGCAAGAGGATTCGATCCCTAGTCGCTTTTAATTCTTCTTAAAATCCAAATTTTTGTTTAGTTGTTTACTGTTTTTGTCTTTTGATATAAGTCATAAATATTTCAAACACATCACTTAGTTTAATAGTTCAAATTATTACAAGTTTGTTAAGTTAAATAATTAGTTACAATCCCTGTGGATTCGATATTTTTATTACTTGACGACGAATCGTACACTTGCGATTTTGTCCAACATCGGTGTAATCGACACACATCCTCCACTTCCCATTCGACTTCTTCACAAGCACCACGTTTGATAACCATGTTGTATACCTGCCTTCTTTCACGAAACTTGCTATGATGAGGTCTGCCACGGCTTTCTCCGCCGCTTGGGCTTTTTCTGGAGACTGACGACATCGTCTCTATGCGACCCTGCGTGCCAAAGGGCTGAGTGTCAGTTTGTGGCATGCTACCTCGGGTGATATCCCAGGCATCTCATCTGCAGTCCAAGTGAACAGGCTGACATTGTCTTGGAGGAATTTGATCAAGTTAGACCTCATATCTTCGGGGGGATCGTCAGCTATCTTTGTCGTTCGAAATGTATCCTTCCCGATTTGGACTTGGGAGGATTCGCCATCCGGGATCGGCCTCCCTATTTTCTTTACGAGCTCTTTTGCCAATGGCTCACCGATATCCTTGGCCTTAACCTTAACATCATCGGCTCCAAAGGAAGGATCGACATCGGTTAACATTATGCCACGTGAGGAAGTGTGTTTCTCGGACACTAATCTATTTCCTATCCGATCAACCTGTGTTCTCTTCAGGCTAATCTCGAAACACCTTTTGGCCGCGTCTAGGTCATCGTGTAGGGTTACGATCTTGCCGTTGGAGATGTGGAACCTCACTTTCAAATGGATTGTCGACGTTACGGCTCCAAGGTCGGCTAAAGTAGGTCTGCCAATGATGCAATTATAATCGTAGTCGCAAGGGAGGACCAAGAACTGCACCCTCACTGTTTTCGACTTCAGGTATGTGCCAAAGGTCACCATCAACTCGACATGTCCTAATGGAGTCGTCTTTGCCCCGTTGAAACCCTACAGGTCCATTCCCTCGTAAGGGACAAGGAGGTCGTTCGAAAGCTTCAAAGTATCAAATAACCCTATGTACATGATATCCACTGAACTCCCCTGATCGACTAGGATCCTTCTCACGTCGACGTTTTCCATCTTCACCCGAATCAAGAGGGGAATGTCTTTGTTAGGCTCACCTCCTATCAGGTCTTTGTCGTAAAAAGCCAGTGGTAGCTACTTGATTTGGGGCGATCGACAGGAGGGTAATTAGAGTTCACGGCGGCCACTGCGATGTCTTTATATTTTCTTTTACCTCCCGATTTGTTCGGTCCTCCGATGATGACCATGGCAATTACCGCAGTTCGATTCTGATCTTCTTCGTCGTCGGTCCTTCGCCCCCGGTCCCTGTTCGTAGGCGCGTCGAGGGGACGCTCCGAAGGGGGCCTCGACCTTCTCCTGCCCGAACTATCGCGAGTGTACTTCTGTAACTTACCTCGCCTTATCAGCTGCTCGACAACATCCTTTAACTGGAAACAACCTTTGGTATTATGTCCGTTGCTGCGATGCCATCGGCAGTACTTTGTTTTGTCTGTATTCGGCCTTTGTTTCAGTCGGTTTGGAAGTTTGATTCTGGCGTCCTTGAATTTGGTGTGCAGACACTCTTCCACGATGCGAGCCTGCGAGGCGTTCAATGGTGTATATTCGGTGAATTTGATCACCGAACTCTTTAAATCTTTTTCTTTTTTCGATTTCGACTCTTTGTGGTTTGATCCCTTCGCTTGTGAGACTTCCGCGTGGTCGGTTACCATGCATTCCTCCTCGTAGCCGATGAATCTTTCAGCAAAGAGCAGGAGATCGTTATAATCGCGCGGTCGCTTGACCCCGATATTCACGTGTAATAAGCTCTTCTTGACCAAGCCTTGTTGGAGGAGGTATATCTTCATGTCTTCCCGGACCTCTTTGGCCAGCATGGCCTCTTGGGTGAATCTATCGATTTATTTTCGCAGGGATTCGTTTTCACCCTGCCGAATAGCAGCGAGGGTCGCTTTCGACTTGGGTTGCGGCCGAGAAGTGGTGAAATGATATGTGAACTTCCTACTGAGTTCACCCCATGAGCCGATGGAGGTCGGCTTTAGTCCCTGGAACCAAGCCAACGCGATCTTCGACAGAGTCACGGGGAACAACTTGCACTTTACTGGTCCTTTAGCGTTTCGGTACCTCATGATGGTATCGAATCTTCCGATGTACTCATCAGGATCTCCTGTTCCGTCATATAATTCGAAGGTCGGAGGCTTCTCAAGCAAATGGGGAATCGAAAATAGTGTGATCTCTTCGGTGAACGGACCGGCTTGGAGTAAATCTTCGTCTTCGTCGTACCTCCTCGAGCGACGAGGTGATGCGCTTTCGTTGGACGCGGACGACGCATATGGGGATCGACGCGAAGTCGATCTCCGCATAGAGTAAGGCAAAGTGTTACGTCTTCTAATCAGCGACCGGTCTGTGGTTCTGTCGTTACGAGACGATCGACGGTACATCTCCCTCCTCGGGGGAGATCATTCGCCTGACCGCCTATGGTTCGGCGACCCAACGGTGCGGTGCCCTTCAATGGTGGATCGGTGGAAACCTCCAGATCCGGGATTTCTGCAATGCCCTTCGGTTCTGGACTCTCCAGATCTGGAGGGTGATCTAGATCGGTGTCGAGATCTGGGTGGTGACCTGGACCTGTGTCGAGATCTGGGTGGTGACCTAGACCTACGACGAGGTCTGGAAGGTGCGGCGGCGTGCGCGACAGCTTATTGAGTTTCCATGACGGCGATCCTGTGGTTTTGGTCTTCGATCATCTGAGTCTGTCTCTGGATAATTGAAATCACGTTTTCCAGGAGAGATGGTTGAACATCGGAGGTTGGCGGAGCCACTAGAGTGTTCGGTGGAGCATCGCCTTGTGGAAGTGGTGACGGTGGAACTTCCTCCACGGTCATTGGGAGCCTGACTGGATCTGGTGTGACAGACACCAGTTGTCCGTCAATCTGAGGCGACGGAGGGCGAGACCCAGAGTTATTTCTCTGAGACCGGCGGGGCGGTTGAACGTTCTGCGACGGTCCGGCCATGGGATGATAGGTAAGATATATTCACTGTAGAATAAATCTCCCACTGTGGTCGCCAATGTTTCGAGGAAGGAACGAAGTGGTGGCCGGAGTCACTAAGTCCGCCGCGGGCTGTGGTTGCTGATGACGGAGAACGGTGGTGGGTACCTGCAAAAGGCACTCTGGCGCTCAAGTCAGTATTGTTCTGATGAGGTCAGTATGATGTAATGTAAACGTAAATTGTACCTTTTTGGGTCCTCCTATTATATGATTCCATTTAGGGTTTGATCTGAATTGACGATCATTAGGAAGGGAATTCCTTACCGAGCGCTTCAGTCCGTTGATCAGATCGATGACCCTAGATCAGTGGCGTAAAACTAACGCGAATCAGGGGACCATTGATGTAATTGACGTACCAGATCGGTAGCCATTGGTCGACCACGGTTGGTCTGTGGAGTTGGGCCATAGAAGTGGTCTTAAGAGGAATGGGCTTCGGCCCAGTCCGAAACAATATATATATATATATATATATATATATATATATATATATATATATATATATATATATATATGTCATACAACATTAAGATTTTAATATTAATATTAATTTTAATATAACAATTGTTTTAATAAGAATATTAATGTAACATTTAGTTTAGTTATAACATATATATAGTTAATTGGCCAACTTACGTCAAGTTCAACGTCTGGCTTAGTGGCAAGTTAGCCTTACTTCATGACCAAGGGCCTAGGTTCGATTTTACACGGTGACATTTCCGATTTTTTTTTCCTTGAATATATGTTGTATAACTCAGTGTTGCTGAGTATAAAAAATAAATAAATAAACAAATAACACGTCACCAGGTCGGGTTCGCGGGTTCAGAACTTTAAATTCATAATCTGAACCAAACGACATCGGGTCTGATTGGTTCGGTTCGGGTTGGACCCGAACTTGACTGGTTTGGACAAAAAACGGTTTGGATTCGGGTTGGGCCATCGGGTTGACGGGTCAGTTGGAACCCGTGCTTCACACCCATGAGTTCTATTATTAATTTTTTTTAAACATTTAATATAAATCATGGATTGCATCCACTGCATCCACGAGTTTCTTTATTTTTTTTAAAATTTTAATTTAAGTTCCTGACTCACGACTGACCATTTTTTTCTATTCTTTTTGCACGGAAAAATCTAGTGGATTGATACAGCGCTCTCTACAGTACTATACAGTCATTATTTATATTTTATTTTATTTTTAAAAATTGAATACATCAGTGGTTCAGCACAGTTGCTCTCGTACTTATTCTTTTTAATTTGTTCCTTTCTTAGTTGAAAGTTGAATAAGATATCAGCATAGTGTTCCCCCTTCGCTTATATTATTTATGTTTTTATTATTTATTATTCTGTTATTATTTATCAAAAAGACATTAACTTTTTTACTCTAGTATCTACTATTCCTATTATCTAATATATTTATCAAAATTGTGAGCATGGCTGTCTCGCAAATTAATTTTCAAAAATAAAAGAATATTAATATTCAAAATTTATTTTTAAAAGTAATTGATCAAATAGATTATTGATTTATTTCTAGAACTGTCACAAACAGTCATTAAATTAATATTTTCTTGTAGTGAATTAATTAGTATCTTAAAAAAGATTAAAATATATAATTATTTTTTTTTGGCATTGCAAATTGATTTCTTGGTCTCCCTATTTTGCTCAATTTTTTATTTTAGTCCCTCTATTTCTAATTTCTGACATTTAGACTCCCTATTTTTAAAAATTCTGACATTTGATCCAAATGTTAAATTACCACTCAAATTGAGTGACGTGGATCTAATTTAGCATATGTAGATTCTGATGTGGCATTTGGTGATGATCCATTTCATCAAAACATGACATGTCATTAACTAATAACAATTTTCAAATTAAAAATAAATAAATCCCACAACATCAACAACAACACCCCAGCAACAAATTTTCGAATTAAAAAAAAAAAGAAATCAACCCAAATTGTAACGACCCGTTTCCGGACCGCTACCGAGCTCAACATACCGAGCTCGAGTTACCGAGCTCAACACAACGAGCTCGACTACCCTGTATGCGATGTGTTTTAAAACGATACTCTTGTGCCCTTTTAGAAAAGTACGGTCTATTTTTTTTTTTTTTATAAAACCAGCTCGTGCACATCAGAGTAATTACAGCTTTTCGAAACATGATGCAACTAAGACACAAGGCTTAAATTCTAATAAAACATACATGCATAACATACATATATACCACTCGAAATAATAATGTATACAAAATACAGAGTAGTAAATGTACAAAGAAATACACCTAAGGTATGACGACTTCAAGAGAGCAATCATACCCTGGGGGTACCTCCGGCAGACACCCACGTAGGGGGCTGCTCCAAAAGTAAACCGCCAGTCTACCCAGTAATAACAAAACATAACCGGCCCAACTGGTCACAACCACTATACACAAAAACATAGACAAAGTAAATCACGACAAGTATAGGTCGTCGCCCTGATCCTCGTCGAGCTCCTCCTCGCCATCATCTGCCGCCGAGTTCCTCGCACTCGACATCGCCTGGGTAACCATCATGGATTGAAGGTACCACGGGAAAGGGTCAACTTCTCAACAATTCAAGATAAACACGGCACAAAGAAATAAGCAGACATCACAGTATATCATTCACCAAACGTGACTCGACCATCTCACTCTAGACTCGACTCTTATTCCGGAATATCGTCAGCAGGTCCATCCCCAAACTGACGCAATAGGTAAGCGGCAGGTCCAACCCCAAACCGATACCATGCATTAATCAGCAGGTCCAACCCCAAACTGATAATGCGACGTCTAGTCAATCTCCCGTAAACAAAAAGGGGACCTAGCACCCTTAGTTATCCGGGTCACGGCTCAAAAACGTCATACGACTCGCCTAGCTCTCTCACTCGATGATTAGCTCGCCGCAGTCAAGGAGTGGCACATAAAAGTACTTGATCACATATCAAATAAAGAGAGCATGCTTAACATGAAGAAAACGCAATTCGACATTTAAGCAATAAAAACATTCTGCATGAAGAAACGCAATTCAACAGCAATTCACAATTCACAACATATATTCAAAAACGAGTTCGACAACGACTTCAAGCTCGACACAACATTTCAAGCTCGACACACATCAAGGAATCCATACATAGTAATATGACAATAAAAATCCTAGAATGTCTAGAAGTGTCCTTACGCACAAAACATAAACACGTAGAATATGAAGTGCCCTTACCGAACTCCAAGCTAATGCTGCTCGACAACGACCTCGACACGGCTGTCTTCAAACGAGTTCGACAACGACTTCTCTTACTCGATCTCGACACGTACGCTCCTCAGTCGACCTCGACACGTACAGCTCTCGATCTGGATCCCACTGCTCCCACGTCCTCGGGTTCGGAAATCACACGATCTCGGGAGTCACACTGCCTAATACGAGTACAACTTAGTTCCATCTATGGGTTCTAACAGCACTTAGCTCTCATTAACCCGATCTTAACCACAACCCAAGTAAGCATTAAAACTCCAGAACTTAAACAAATGCAACGAGAATCCAAACATTACAAAATAACTCCTTTTCTCTAAAATTTTCTTAAAAAATTCTTTCATACATCTCATCAGACAAAGCCATTTTTCCAAAGTACTAACTCAAGCTTAAAATCAAGTAACATATTAAGCACAAATTACTCAAAATCTAAGTTTATGTTTTCTGAAAATATTTTCATCAGGGTCCAACAACTAAAATAAGAAATCAAAACAAACCAAATAGGGAGGGTTTTTGGGCACTGCCTATTGCAGAAAACAGAGGAAGAAATTTGTTTTATAAGCTCAAATAATCGGTTAGAAAGGTAGGTAATATCATGAAGAAGAAAACCTATCAATATGAGATGATTTGGAAGCATAGAAACTAGCTAAATTGAAAGGAAGAAGTGGCGCTAAACAGTAGCATGAAGGAAGAAAAAAATCTGTTTTTCATACCTCAAATGATGGTCGAGATGGTGAGATATGTCGAGAAGATGATGAGGAACAAGATTGATGAAGAAAGTTTATGCAGAAGTTCGATGGAACTTCAAGGTTCTTCGATGGGGGTTTGGAGAGGAAGAGGAACTCAGAGAAGAAGGAAGAAGAAAGAAGAAAAGAGAAAGTGAGGGTTGTGAGGGGCTGATCGATATACAGCTGGTGAGGGAAGGGGCATTATCGTAACTACTGTTATGAGATGCTAATCCCATCAATCATTCTACCCATCTAATCTCTCCTCTCTCATGATTACCCTCTAAGCTATAGGTTACAAATCTAAAAAGAAGCACAGCGTCGAGAACTGCAAACCGATAATATAAATATTACAAACAATATAATAATAACGCTGAATAACGTTCGTAAAAATACGTGTTATCATCTCGACACGATGTCGA
The DNA here is from genome assembly GCA_037113605.1 of Calophaca sinica. Classification (NCBI taxonomy): domain Eukaryota; kingdom Viridiplantae; phylum Streptophyta; class Magnoliopsida; order Fabales; family Fabaceae; genus Calophaca; species Calophaca sinica. The sequence continues at coordinate 15,483,004 of CM073734.1, read as the reverse complement.
CTAGGGTGCTTGTGCAAGCGCACAAGGCTCTAACACGAGTTCGTGCACGCGGCCTCCTCAGTTCGACATGCGACCTCCTCAGCTCGGTACGTGACTTCATCAGCTAATGCACGCGATCTCCTCAGCTCAGCAGCTAGTGCACGCGGTCTCCTCAGCTCGGCAAATGACCTCGGCACGCGATCTTAGCATGGGATCTCGACACAAGGTCTTGGTACGAGGTCTCGACACGAGATCTCGACGCGAGGTCTCGATACGACGTCCTAATACGAGGTCGATCTCGTCCTCAGGTGTTATAATCTCTCCCTCTAAAAAAAAATTTCGTCCTCGAAATTGCAAATAAGATTCTTACCTCGGAAAAGTTCAGGGTACTGAGTCTTCATCTTCTCCTCCAGCTCCCAAGTCGCATCTCGGTCTTACGATCCCACACAACTTTGACAAGTTGAATCTCTTTGTTCCGCGAATTGTTTGGCTTTCAGGTCAACGATCCTTCTTTGGTGATGCTTGAAGGATAAGTCGCCCTCGGTTGAATCACATCCGTTCGATGACATGAGAGGGTCGGAAATATACTTTCAGAATCGTGAGACGTGGAAGACGTCATGAATGTTTGACAAGAAAGGTGGCGGTGGCAATCGATATGCCATCGACCGATACGACGAAGAATCGATAAGGTCCAATAAATTTAGGGTAAGTTTCTTGGATTTGATCGGCTCGACCAACTCGGTAGTGGGGGTGACTCTAAGAAATACATGTTCTCCTTCTTCGAACTCGAGTGGTCGACGTCTTTGGTCTGCATAGCTCTTCTGTCGACTTTGAGACGTTCGCATCCTATCTCTGATCAAACGGATCTTCTCGGTAGTCTATTGGATCATATCTGGTCCCACAACAGAACGCTCGCCATCCTGGTACCAACAAAGAGGCGTCTGACATTTACGCCCATACAGTGCTTCAAAAGGTGCCATTCCAATACTCGCATGGAAACTGTTATTGTAGGTGAACTCCACCAATGGTAAGACGTCGTCCCAACTTCCTCGGTGATCTAAGGTACACGCTCGCAACAAATCTTCAAGCGATTGGATCGTTCTCTCAGTCTGACCGTCAGTTTGGGGATGATATGCCGAGCTAAACCTGAGCTCGGTTCCCATCGCTTCTTGCAATTCCCTCCAAAAATGAGATGTGAACTTCGGATCTCGGTCCGACACGATTGAAGAGGGTATACCATGAAGTCGCACTATCTCCGCGATGTAGATCTCGGTCAGCTTTTCCACGTTGTATGTCGACCTCACTGGTAAGAAATGAGCAGATTTGGTCAATCGGTCGACGATCACCCAAATCGAATCATTCTTCTTCTGCGTCCTCGGCAAACCTACAACGAAATCCATGGAAATACTGTCCCATTTCCATACTGGTACGTCAAGCGATTGTAGCATTCCCGCTGGTCGTTGATGCTCCACCTTTGCTTTCTGACACGTTAAACACGAAGCTACGTACTCAGCCACTTGCTTTTTCATTCCGGACCACCAAAAATGCTTCTTCAAGTCTTGATACATCTTCGTAACTCCTGGATGAATACTAAAGTTGCTCTTATGCGCTTCGTCGAGTATTAACTTTCTCAGCTCGGCTACGTTAGGTACACACACTCGGCCATTGCATCTTAAGATGTCGTCCGTTCCGACTTGGAATTCTGTCGCCTTCCCTTGCGCTATCAACTGAACCTTCTCTTGCAGGAGCTCGTCATGAACTTGCTGGTCTCGGATCTCGTCCAACAATCTGTTAGAAATGGTAAGCATACCAAATCTCAGCTTCCCCGGTGAAACTTCCACACTCAACTTCAAGTCTCGGAACTTCTCGAGCATCTCCAACTCCTTGATCATCATTGCTGAGGTTAAAACGCTCTTTCGCCAATGCATCCGCTACTACGTTAGCCTTACCGGATGGTATTCCAACGTAAAGTCGTAGTCCTTGAGAAATTCTGCCCATCTTCCGACGCATGTTGAGCTCTTTACGATCGAACAGTACATCAAGCTCTTGTGATCACTGAAAGCAAGAAGAGTGCTCCCATAAAGGTAGTGTCTCCATATCTTCAAATAAAAACCCGCTGCGCCGGCTCCAAATCGTGAGTAGGGTAGTTTCTCTCGTGAATCTTAAGTCGTCTTGAAGCATACGCGACCACCTTCCGATGTTGCATCAAAGACGCATCCCAATCCCTGGTGTGACGCATCACAATACACCTCGTAAGGCTCTTACGGTTGGGGCAAAATCAACACGCGCCGCTGCCAAGAGCTCCTTCAGTCTTTGAAAACTGGTTTCACACTCCTTGGTCCAGGCAAAAGGTTGATCCTTCCTCGTAAGCCGTGTAAGAGGCGCGACAATCTTCGAGAAACTTTCAATGAATCTTCGATAATAGCCTGCTAAGCCAACAAAACTCCTGATCTCAGTAACCGTCTTCGGCTGTTCCCACGCTAACACAGCCTCAATCTTAGTTGGATCCACAGCTATCCCTTCTTTGGAAATCACATGTCCAAGAAAGCTCACCTCTTCAAGCCAAAATTCACACTTCGACAGGTTGGCATAGAGTTGCTTCTCTCGTAATATCTGCAGTACTCGACGTAAGTGTTCTTCGTGCTCTTCTCGGTTCCTCGAGTAGATTAGGATGTCGTCGATGAACACTACAACGAACTAATCCAAAAACGAATGGAAAATCCTATTCATGTAATCCATAAACACAGTTGGCGCATTTGTCACTCCAAACGGCATCACCAAGTACTCGTAGTGACCATACCTAGTCCTGAAAGCTGTTTTGGGGACATCTTCCTCCTTCACGCGAATCTGATGGTAGCTCGACTTCAAGTCTATCTTGGAAAAGATCGCTGCTCCACGAAGTTGATCCATCAAGTCGTCAATACGAGGTAACGGATAACGGTTCTTCACAGTAACTTTGTTGAGCTCACGGTAGTCCACGCACAGCCTTGATCGTCCATCCTTCTTCTTAACCAACAACACTGGAGCTCCCCACGGTGACACGCTCGGTCGTATGAATTGCTTTGACTCCAAGTGTTCGATCTGGGACTTCAGTTCTTTCATCTCGGCAGGAGACATCCTGTATGGCGCTTTGGAAATCAGTCCTGTCCCTGGAATCAGGTCGATGGAGAACTCGACCTCTCGCACTGGTGGTAACCCTGGCACGCCTTGAAAACGTCCTCAAAGTCACACACCACTGGAACATTCTTCACTTCGATCTGCTGGAAAACTTCCGAACTAGCCAAATACATGTATTCCCTAGTTCCTTCTTTCAAAGAAACTCCGATACGTTCGGCAGAAAGATAATTGGAGACTCCAAGGTCTGGGAAAATTACAGTTTTACGGGCACAGTCCAAGAGGACATGGTGGTGTGACAACCAATCCATCCCGAGGATGACATCTAGGCCCCTAAGAGGCAAACAAACCAAATTGACCACAAACTTTCTACTCTGAATAACTACTACACAATTAAGACATGCAGTGTTTGTGACTAAGGTTTTAGCAGTTGGGGTTGTAACTACCAATTTGAACGGTAAAGCAGTCACAGTCAAGTTCAAATGGTTCACACAATCAGAAGAAATAAAGGAATGGGTTGCACCCGAATCAAAGAGAACAGATAAGGATTTACCCTCAATCTCACATTCACCTTGAATAAGATCATCAGCTTGCTCTGCTTCCTCGCCACTCATGCAGAAGACTCTGCCTTTAGCCACCTGACGCTTCCCTTTGGCCTTTACCGCAAGCATTGCCGGTTCAGCTTTAGGTGTGGGACAATCCTTGGCAAAATGCCCTGGCTTCTTACAGTTGTAGCACACCTCCTCCTTCTGAGTACAGTTATTCGCATAATGTCCCGTCTTTCCACAACGGAAACAAGTCACCTCGACACCGGTCTGACCTCCACTCCTCGCTCCCTGGGTCATCAGACGATACTGTCCTCTATTGTCGTTCCCCTGAGGTCGGTTGTAAGGCTTCTTCTGCAGTTGTTTCCACTACGTGTAAACCTCGCCCGCACTCTGGGGTCTCACCGGTCCGCCTACAACAGTTTTCTTCTTGTGGCTTCTTACTCCTTCTACCTCGACACAGCGATCAATCAGCTCTTGGAGGTTTCGAATCCTCAATGACACCACCGACTTCTGAATGTCAAATCTCAGACCTCGTTGGAACCTCTCGCTTAACCATCTTTGGTCAGCTCGATCACGAAATGGGCTGAAATACCTCGCCAGTGACTCAAACTTGGCTGCATACTCGGACACTGTCATACCGCCTTGCTGCAATTGAAGAAACTCTTGCTCCTTCTCGGCTCATGCAGTATCTGGGAAGTACTTGTCCAAGAACCTTTCACGGAAAAGCTCCCAGGTCATCTCGCGACGTTCTGCTATAAATGTTTGCTTCACTCCTTTCCACCAATACTCTGCGTCTCCTAGCAGCAAGTAGGTGGCGTAGTCTACCTTCACATTGTTTGGGCAATGGAGTGCCTCGAAGATCTTCTCAATCTCTTGCATCCAAAGATCAGCTTTATCTGGATTTGGCTCACCATAGAACTTCGGTGGATCATGCTTCCTAAAGTGCGCTAATCCTTCCGCTTGACTCGCTCACGCTCATTCTTTGTTCTTTGTAAGTTCTGGCTGGGTTAACATTGCCGTCTGTTGAGCCATCGCGTTAGCTGTTGAGTTGCGACGGTGATTCTTTGAGCCATGGTCGCCGCCATCTCTGGCCATAGCTTGAATTGCTCGTTCCATGTCGACGTTCTCGTACAAGCTGTTGTATCCCTACGAGGTGGCATTAGATTCCACAAAGTTCAAAACCTGTCGAGAATCTCACAACAAGGATGTGTTAAAACACACCGCTTCAATCAAGAAACAGCCTAAACAATTTTTCAAGCAATAAGTGCTTCACGTAATCAATCAGCAATCAACATAGTACAATTAGGTACCCAACACACACACACACACACACACACACAAATATATATATATATATATATATCCCGACATGCTGACTACCCAAATTTTTATGCATTTCTCGAACCGAATCAAGCTCGATACCAACAATGTAACGACCCGTTTCCGGACCGCTACCGAGCTCAACATACCGAGCTCGAGTTACCGAGCTCAACACAACGAGCTCGACTACCCTGTATGCGATGTGTTTTAAAACGATACTCTTGTGCCCTTTTAGAAAAGTACGGTCTATTTTTTTTTTTTTATAAAACCAGCTCGTGCACATCAGAGTAATTACAGCTTTTCGAAACATGATGCAACTAAGACACAAGGCTTAAATTCTAATAAAACATACATGCATAACATACATATATACCACTCGAAATAATAATGTATACAAAATACAGAGTAGTAAATGTACAAAGAAATACACCTAAGGTATGACGACTTCAAGAGAGCAATCATACCCTGGGGGTACTTCCGGCAGACACCCACGCAGGGGGCTGCTCCAAAAGTAAACCGCCAGTCTACCCAGTAATAACAAAACATAACCGGCCCAACTGGTCACAACCACTATACACAAAAACATAGACAAAGTTAATCACGACAAGTATAGGTCGTCGCCCTGATCCTCGTCGAGCTCCTCCTCGCCATCATCTGCTGTCGAGTTCCCTGCACCCTCGACATCGCCTGGGTAACCATCATGGATTGAAGGTACCACGGGAAAGGGTCAACTTCTCAACAATTCAAGATAAACACGGCATAAAGAAATAAGCAGACATCACTGTATATCATTCACCAAACGTGACTCGACCATCTCACTCTAGACTCGACTCTTATTCCGGAATATCGTCAGCTGGTCCATCCCCAAACTGACGCAATAGGTAAGCGGCAGGTCCAACCCCAAACCGATACCATGCATTAATCAGCAGGTCCAACCCCAAACTGATAATGCGACGTCTAGTCAATCTCCCGTAAACAAAAAGGGGACCTAGCACCCTTAGTTATCCGGGTCACGGCTCAAAAACGTCATACGACTCGCCTAGCTCTCTCACTCGATGATTAGCTCGCCGCAGTCAAGGAGTGGCACATAAAAGTACTTGATCACATATCAAATAAAGAGAGCATGCTTAACATGAAGAAAACGCAATTCGACATTTAAGCAATAAAACATTCTGCATGAAGAAACGCAATTCGACAGCAATTCACAATTCACAACATATATTCAATCACATATTAAATACATGCAAAAACCTAATCATACCACAACATTTCAAGCTCGACACACATCAAGGAATCCATACATAGTAATATGACAATAAAAATCCTAGAATGTCTAGAAGTGTCCTTACGCACAAAACATAAACACGTAGAATATGAAGTGCCCTTACCGAACTCCAAGCTAATGCTGCTCGACAACGACCTCGACACGGCTGTCTTCAAACGAGTTCGACAACGACTTCTCTTACTCGATCTCGACACGTACGCTCCTCAGTCGACCTCGACACGTACAGCTCTCGATCTGGATCCCATTGCTCCCACGTCCTCGGGTTCGGAAATCACACGATCTCGGGAGTCACACTGCCTAATACGAGTACAACTTAGTTCCATCTATGGGTTCTAACAGCACTTAGCTCTCATTACCCCGATCTTAACCACAACCCAAGTAAGCATTAAAACTCTAGAACTTAAACAAATGCAACGAGAATCCAAACATTACAAAATAACTCCTTTTCTCTAAAATTTTATTAAAACTTCTTTCATACCTATCATCAGACAAAGCCATTTTTCCAAAGTACTAACCCAAGCTTAAAATCAAGTAACACATTAAGCACAAATTACTCAAAATCTAAGTTTATGTTTTCTGAAAAATATTTTCATCAAGGTCCAACAACTAAAATAAGAAATCAAAACAAACCAAATAGGGAGGGTTTTGGGCGCTGCCTATTGCAGAAAACAGAGGAAGAAATTTGTTTTACAAGCTCAAATAATTGGTTAGAAAGGTAGGTAATATCATGAAGAAGAAAACCTATCAATATGAGATGATTTGGAAGCATAGAAACTAGCTAAAATGAAAGGAAGAAGTGGCGCTAAACAGTAGCATGAAGGAAGAAAAAAAATCTGTTTTTCATACCTCAAATGATGGTCGAGATGGTGAGATATGTCGAGAAGATGATGAGGAACAAGATTGATGAAGAAAGTTTATGCAGAAGCTCGATGGAACTTCAAGGTTCTTCGATGGGGGTTTGGAGAGGAAGAGGAACTCAGAGAAGAAGGAAGAAGAAAGAAGAAAAGAGAAAGTGAGGGTTGTGAGGGGCTGATCGATATACAGCTGGTGAGGGAAGGGGCATTATCGTAACTACTGTTATGAGATGCTAATCCCATCAATCATTCTACCCATCTAATCTCTCCTCTCTCATGATTACCCTCTAAGCTATAGGTTACAGATCTAAAAAGAAGCACAGCGTCGAGAACTGCAAACCGATAATATAAATATTACAAACAATATAATAATAACGCTGAATAACGTTCGTAAAAATACGTGTTATCATCTCGACACGATGTCGACTAGGGTGCTTGTGCAAGCGCACAAGGCTCTAACACGAGTTCGTGCACGCGGCCTCCTCAGCTCGACATGCGACCTCCTCAGCTCGGTACGCGACTTCATCAGCTAATGCACGCGATCTCCTCAGCTCAGCAGCTAGTGCACGCGGTCTCCTCAGCTCGGCAAATGACCTCGGCATGCGATCTTGGCACGGGATCTCGACACAAGGTCTTGGTACGAGGTCTCGACACGAGATCTCGACGCGAGGTCTCGATATGACGTCCTAATACGAGGTCGATCTCGTCCTCAGGTGTTACACAAATCAACCTAGCAACATCAACAGCAACAACAACACCCCAGCAACAACAACAACAAACTTACTTTCCTCTTCTTCCTAACAACATCAACCCAAAAACTTCTCTTCTTCCTCGTCCTCCTACCACCACCAACACTACTGTAACGATCCAAAGGTTTGGGAGCCGCCACCAATTTTATTAAATTTGGGAAAAATTAGAAAAACTCAAAATAGTGATCTTTGAACACCATACTGAGTTCGGGAATCGATTGCGCGTGGAGAAGGGTAGAGATTAAACCCCACAACACCCCCAACACGTCTGTCCTATGACAGTTACCCGAATTGATTGTGCAAAAATATAAGTTTTAAAATATTTGTTTTACCCCAAGATTAAATAAAATTAATATTAAGTGCAAGAATGAACATTAGTAAAAAGGAACCAAATTAGAAAAATTTAAATTTGACTTGACGGGGTTGACCCGCTCCTACGTATCCTCTGGTGCAATAAGGAACTCAAAAGTCACGTAGTTCTTCTAGAAAATATTTGTGTGTTGGTTAATTTTAATTATTTATTATTTTTTTAAGGGTTCAAGATCACCTAGCTGTCACAACTCAGATGTCTCAAACTGGGGATTAACAACATGTCGTATCTCAGTTAATCCCATTTGTTCTTCAAAAATAATTTTGCTTGACTTAATAAAATTAAACTGAAAAGTAAGTTAAATAAAATGTATGATTATAATTAGGTGATGAAATTAGTTAATCTTGTCTATTAACAGTGCAAATAAATAAAATAAAGCAAAGCAAATAAATGAAGATAGAAAAAAAAGGGGGGGTGTCACGATGAGCAGCAAAGGAGAAAATGGGCTAAAGCCCAACAACAAAAACAGAATTACTAAATAATAATAAAAACAGAATTGTAAATAAATAAAAAAGAAAAACTGAAAAGGGGGAGGGGGTTAAAATCAGACCCTCATTTTCAAACCCTAAATCAAAAAGAAGGAAACCAAAGAGAGAAAAGGGAAGGGGGAACGGCGCAGGGGAGAGAAGGAAAAGGGGGGACAACACCGAGAGAGGGAGAGAGGGGCGCTAGTGCCGCTTGACCCACATGGCGGCCGCGAGCACGAGGGAGGAGAGGAGAGAGAGAGGCGCGGCTGAGAGGGAGGAGGAGAAGGAGAGGAAGATCGCGAGAGGGAAAGGGAGATAGCGCAGGAAAAAAAAGGTGTGTGGCCAAACCTTTTCCTTCTCTTCTCCTCTTTCTTCTTCTTTGGTTCTGTTTCTTCTCTTTTTTTTAACCTCTGTTTCTGGTTCTTCTTCTTCTTTTTTTTGGTTATTTCTCTGTGTTTGTTTCAATTTGGTGAATTAGGGCTTCAATGTGGAGCCTCTAATTCTTTGACTGGTAGTAGAACTCTCAAGAAAAACGCCCAGAATTTTTTTCTGTCCTCCCCTCTTCTCTGTTGTTGTTGTGGTATTTATAGGGTGAGGAGGGCTCTAATAGGACAATGGTTACTGACCCTTGTATTGGCCATTTGTTGCAGGGATGGTTGGTGGTTGCAGAGGATGCAGGGAGGTGCCTGCAAAGCTGCTTGGTCTTGGCCAAGATGAAAAAAGGCACACTGACTTCACTCTCCAAATGCCTTTGTTGGTGTTGTTTTTTGTTGTTAGCAGGACGCCATGCGTCCCTGCTTGGTTTCTTTTATTTATTTTTTTGTTTTGTTCTGTTTTGTGATTTTGTAAATTTGGACCTATAATGGACTGTTGATGGACTGTTATGGACTGTAATGGACTTATTTTGGGGCTTGTGCTTGGTGATGATAGTTTGTATCTCTCTTTTTTTATCACAGTTAGACTGGAATTGACCCAAAAGAACTAACACAAAAATAGGCCCAACAATGAGTTTAGACAATGGGTCAAAGACAAAAAGTGAGACAAAATAAAGGCTGAAAATTCAATATGTGTAAAGAAAATATTTTTGTGATTTTTAAAAAAAAAAAAAAATACCCGGTCGAAATTGGGTGTTCACAGTTGCCCCTCTGTACTTACTTTCTCAATAGAGGATATGATAAACCATAGTTTGCATATTATCAGAGTGAGAAATAAGTACAGGTATATGAACCTCAATTTTGGCCCGTAATGCATGAAAGCGACACACTATGAAAATGTCAAGAGAAATAAAATAGGCAGGGGACTGAACCGTCTTTCCTAGAAGAAAATTAAATATGCAACTGTCAGAACCTTCTCGGCGAAATAAGAAATAAAATAGGCAGGGGACTAAACCGCCTCACCCAGACAAATAAGGAATAAAATGGGTAGCGGACTGAACCGCCTCCCTCAGCAAACAAGAAATAAATGGGGTAGTGGACTGAACCGCCTCCCTCGAAAGCAAATTAAATGTGCAATTGTCGGAACCTCCTCGGCAGACAAGAAATAAAACGGGAAGTGAACCGAACCGCCTTGCCTAGAAGGAAATTAAACTTGCAAATGCTGGAACTTCCTCGACAAACAAGAAATGAAATTAGGTAATGGACTGAACCGCCTCACCCAGACAAACAAGAAATAAAATGGGTAATGGATTGAACCGCCTTGCCTAGAAGGAAATTAAACATGCAAATGCTGGAATCTCTTCGACAGACAAGAAATAAAATGGGAAGTGGACTAAACCGCCTTGCCCAGAAGGAAATTAAACATGCAAATGCCGGAATCTCTTCGGCAGACAAGAAATAAAACGGGAAGTGGACTGAACCGCCTTACCCAACAGACAAAAAATTGTGCGATTGCCGGAACCTCTTCGAAAACCAAAAGAGCCGGCAATGGACTGAACCGACTTGCCCAACATACAGTTAAATATGCATTTAGTGTCACGTTTTAACCTACCTGGGTGTGTTTTACAGGATCTGATCCATTGCGACGAACTAGGAAGCTTTGATCAATCAAACTCTTGTCACCTTGTTTTCACTAATTCCCTACAGGAACATCGGTTGTATACTATTCTTATCCCCTTATCGATCTCTGCAACTGCACTCTTTATTTGTAGCCGCATGGCACATTTGGATGACAGCATTTCAAGATTTGGGATTTGGACTTTTCTTGCCCCAGTTTATTATGAAGACATCTGAATTAATTTCACCTTTATTCGAAATGGCCAGGGATTTTTATTTATTTATCCATTGAGGAGTTGCTAATGTAGTCGTCTCAAAGTATTGTTAGACTTGAGTTATTTTACTTGAGACATAATTTAACAAATGAAGCATGAATGCAAGAATAGATGCACATAGAAGGAATAATTTGTGAATTGAATTGATGTGGAATTTTGATACAAATTTTCAAGGAAAGAGAAGCACTAAAATAGTAGGAAAGGGAAAGATGATCACAATAAGAAATTTCACATCAAATTTGCCCCAGTATAGGTCTTTTGATTCCTATCGAGATCCCTTCTTACCCCGGAGATGATTGATCCTGCCGAAGTTGACATTGTAGCTAACCATCATTATACTGCCCCATTGTAGGCTTGCCCCAAGATTCTTAAGCCAATTTAACCACTATGCCCTTTCTTTTCTTTCTTTGCCTTAACTTTTGCCTAGACCGCCCTTTCGGGTTTTCAATCTAGTAGGCTTTCATTTACTTTTTTTTTAGGCATAAAACTTCTTAACAACATCTGAATTTATCGGCTTTGACAGTTCATGTCCTTCCATGTCTAGGAGAATCAGGGCTCCTCCGGAAAATGCATGTTTGACCATATAAGGACCATCATAGCTAGGTGCCCATTTTCCCCGAGCATCCTCCTGATGAGGTAATATTTTCTTCAACACCAAATCTCCTGGCTGAAATTCTCTTGGGCGAACTTTCTTGTTGAAGGCTCTGACCATTCTACTTTGGTACAACTGCCCGTGACAAATCGCTGCAAGTCTCTTTTCTTCAACATGTTTAACTGTTCATATCGGGCCTTTACCCATTCTGATTCCTCTAATTCTGCCTCCATCAATACCCTTAGGGACGAGATTTCTACTTCAATGGGAGATACTGCTTCCATCCCATACACCAAAGAAAATGGTGTTGCCCCAGTGCTCGATCGTATGTTAGTACGATAAGCGTGTAGGGCATAGGGTAACATTTCATGCCAATCTTTGTAATTAACCACCATCTTGGCGATGATCTTTTTGATGTTCTTGTTAGCTGCTTCCACTGCACCATTCATTTGTGGTCTATAGGGAGTTGAATTGTGGTGCTTGATCTTAAAGTTTTCACACAATCTTTGTACTTCTCTGCCATTAAGATTGGGTGCATTATCTGTAATGATCCTTTCAGGAATCCCATAGCGGCATATGATATCCCTTTTGAGGAACTTAACAAACACTTTTTGGGAAATACTGGCATAGGAAGACGCCTCTATCCATTTAGTGAAATAATCGAATGCGACCAATATGAATCGATGCCCATTTAAAGCTTTTGGATTAATTGGCCCAATAACATCTATTCCCCACATTGAGAACGACCAAGGACTTGTTAGATTGTGCAGAGGAAAGGGAGGTGCATTGACTCGATCTGCATACAACTGGCATTTGAAGCATTTTCGCACATATGCTATGTAGTCAGTCTCCATGGTGGACCAATAGAATCCACTTCTCATGATCTTACGAGCCATCGTGTGACCATTCGCATGTGTCCCACAGATCCCTTCATGAACATCAATCATGATTCGCTTAGCTTCCCGAGCATCTACACTTCTCATTAGTGTCCCATCCTGACTTTGTTTGTAGAGGATTTCTCCACTTAAGAAAAATGTTATTACAAATTTTCTGGTGGTTTTCTTGTTCACTTCACTTGCACCAGCTGGGTATTCTCCGTGCTGAATATACCGTTTTATGTTATAATACCATGGTTCGTCGTCTGGCTCCCCTTCTAAGTTAGCACAGTAGGTCGGCTAATCTTTCACCTTTATGTGGATGGGTTGAACTTTGGCATTGATGTTTAGTTTAAACATTGCCGCCAAAGTAGCCAGGGCATTGGCAAACTGATTCTTATCCCGAGTCAAATGGGAGAATGTTACCTCTTCAAACCTTGTTATTAGCTGAGTTAGATGTTTTTGATAAGGCAATAGTTTTGAGTCCTTAGTTTGCCACTCACCCTTGACTTGATAAATAATAAGGGCTGAATCTCCAAAAACCTCCAATCGTTTCACACCGAGGTCAATGGCAACCAATAGCCCACTTGCACACGCCTCATATTCTGCGATATTGTTTGTGCATTCGAAATTCAACTTGATAGCCACCGGATATTGCCTTCCACCCGATGATATCACGACTGCCCCTATGCCATTTCCATACATATTGACTACCCCATCGAAGTACATCTTCCATCCTTCGTCTTCTTTTTCAACATCCATGATCTCTTCATCTACATTTTCCTGGTTTGATGATTGCCCTTCTTCCAGAGGATTTTCAGCCAAATGATCAGTAATAGTGCTCCCTTTAATCGATTTTCGCTTAACATACTTGATATCAAATTCCGACAAGATCACTTGCCATTTCGACACCCTTAGGGAAACATGAGGGCTTTCAAATATGTACTTTAGTGGGTCAAATCGCGAAATCAACCATGTAGTGTAGTACAACATGTATTGGCAGAGTCTTCTTGAAGTCCAGACTAGAGCACAACACGTCTTCTCAATTGTCGCATAGCGAGTCTCACAATCATTGAACTTCTTGCTCAAATAATAGATCGCTTGCTCTTTCTTCCCTGATGCATCATATTGTCCAAGCATTGCCCCTAGGGATGATGGCAACACTGTCAAATACAGAATCGAAGGGCGTCCTGGTGTTGGGGGTACTAAAATAGGAGGACTCGATAGATAAGCTCTTATCCTGTCGAATGCTTCTTGCCATTCTTCATCCCATTCCTCTGGTTGGTTCTTCCTTAGTAACTTGAATATAGGCTCACACGTGCTAGTCAAGTTGGCAATGAATCTAGCAATGTAATTGAGTCTCCCCAGAAAACTCCTTACTTCTCGTTCAGTCTTGGGAGTGGACATTTCCTGGATAGCCTTTACTTTGTCAGGATCCACCCTTATTCCTTCTCTACTCACGATAAAACCGAGTAACCTCCCCGACGATCCTCCAAAAACGCACTTGTTAGGATTCAATCGCAACTTATGTTTTCTGAGCCTTTCAAATAGCTTTCGCAGTACTTTTACATGACTTTTCTCTTCCTTTGATTTTGCAACCATATCGTCCACATATACTTCAATCTCCTTATGCAACATGTCATGAAAAAGGGCAACCATGGCATGTTGATAAGTAGCTGCAGCATTCTTTAATCCAAAAGGCATTACTTTATAGCAGAATGTCCCCCATGGGGTGATGAACGTGGTCTTTGCTTTATCTTCAACATCCATAAGGATTTGGTTATATCCAGAGTACCCATCCATAAACGAAAACTTGTGGTTCTTAGCAGTGTTGTCAACAAGCACGTCGATGTGTGGGAGAGGAAAATCATCTTTCGGACTAGCCTAATTCAGGTCTCGGTAATCCACGCACACTCTAACTTTTCCATTCTTCTTGGGTACCGGGACGATGTTAGCTACCCATTCCGGGTGTACTGAAACCTCCAAAAATCTGGCCTCCCACATCTTGACCACTCTTCTTTGATTTTCAACGACATATCCGGGCGCATCCTTCTCAACTTCTTCTTCTTGGGTTTTGCATCTGGATAGAGTGAAATCTTATGTGCTGCTATTTCTGGGTCCAGGCTAGGCATATTTTTATAAGACCATGCAAAGACATCAAGATATTCTTTGAACAAAGCAATCATTTCTTCACGCTCTAGATTGTCTACCAATTTTAACTCTTTCTTATCCTCCTCAATTACCAGATTGATCATTTCCTTTGTCTCACCGTTCAACCCAAAATCTTTTTCGGTTGAGTCTAGAAATTCAGCGAACTCTTTGACGACTTCGTCATCTTCATCTAACTCAGAACAATCCTCGTTAGAAGTCGCAAAGGAATCAAGCAATAGGTTCTCAACATTCCCATAATGAGGCAAAGTTTAAGTGAAATGTGAATCCCTGGAGAACAATTTATGGAAATTGGAAAGGGAATAACGGAAAGGAAAAAGAAAGACAAAAGCATAATTGAAGAGTAAGGATTTTGAAGAAATAAGACAAAACAGAGCAAATGGATAGGAATGCATGCAGATTCATTAAATTTATGTCTCAAGCAAAATAACATAAGTCTTATAGCCTCAGTCGGCTAATACAGTACAATAAGGCAATTACATGAAAGCAACAACATCAACAACTGGTTCAGCTTGCCAATTTCTCAGCGACTCTTGATTAGTGGTGGGGTGAATGATGCCATATGCCCTTTAGCTTTCATCATCCAACGTGTTAATTGCTGGTCGGTTTAGTGCATAAGCAGCATTCTCAGGTGAAATCACTTCGGCGGGAGCGGGAAACATATCCTTCAAGTGAGGGATAAGTTGTGTTTCCCTTTTGCCAATTGTCAGATCTTTGAACTTTACTTCAAGGTTATCTTTATAGCCGATCCCAAGCATGTCTGACTTCTTTTGCAAGGATATAGGATCACGAATTCCTTGTAGGTGCCAACCCAAGCCTTTCCCTTCTTCGTAGCCGCTTTTTGCCATGATTCGTGTTGCCACCAGATTTACATTATGCACTGGCGAACCTTTTTCATCACCTCCCGTCTTATCTGCCTCAAAACTGTGGCATAGATTTGTTCTTTCTTTATCGGTGTTATCCACATACGGCAGGAACATAGGTTTTGAGACCATAATCTCTTCTTCACCACAAATCGTGATAATAGACCCGTTTTCTACATATTTAACCCTCTGGTGTAGAGTGGAAGGTACTGCCCCAGCTTCGTGGATCCATAGCCATCCTAATAGTATAGTATATGTTGACTTAATTGCCATGACTTGGAACAATACGCGTAACACACTTGGGCCAATTTCCAATGGTAGTACTATTTCACCGAGGATGCCCCTCTTAGACCCATCAAAAGCCCGAACTGTCATCGACTGAGGCGTTAAATCTTGTTCTTCCATTGCTAACGCAGTCAACGTGGACGCTGGCATGATATTCAAAGCTGAACCACCATCGATTAGCACTTTGGCCACTACCAATCCCCGACATTTCAAGGTGATATGTAGGGCTCGATTGTCCCTTTTTGTTCGAGATACCATTTCAGCGTCGGAGAATGTGATGAGGTTAACTCGCTGCACAGGATCGACCATGTTTACCATGTTTTCAGGAGTAACGTCAGGCTTGACAAAAGCTTCCTCTAATGTCTTCAACAAAGCTTTTCTATGTGCCTCAGAAGTTAGAATGAGAGAAAATAAGGATATTCGGGCTGGAGTTCTCCTTAGTTGTTCCATCACATCATACTCACTTTGCTTCATTATCTTCAAGAATTCTTCTTTAGGCTGCTCTTTTTCTTCAACCTCTTTTCCTTTCTCTCTCTTTTTCTTTCCAACCTCTTCTGGGCCAAGGTATCGGCCAATCCGGGTTATTCCCCTAACACTTACTATATTAGTAACTGACTCGTCAATCTTGCTTTGCTTGCTTGTCTCGCATGTTGAAGGACATCTCACCACTTTAACTCTTGCCTCATAATTCCAGGGAACTGCATGGGTATCTTTGCAAGGAAGGGGTGTGGGTTTTTTCACAGTCATCACAATCTTTTCTGACGCAAGTGGCTAGTTGAGTGGTGGAAGTTTAAGCACAAAGGGTTCTATAACATCGATCTCCTAATGAGTCATTGACCTCTTGCCTTGCACTACCCCTAGTGACATTAAACCTTGAACTCGAGCCTTGAAATCCCAACAATCTTCGATGTCATGACCTACACAACCATGATGGTATACGCATTTGTCCTCTTCGTCATATTTTTCGTATCTCGCCATCCCTTTCACCAGTGCTAGTGTCTCATACCCAGCCTTTCGTAACCCCTCCCATATCTCTATCATGGGTTTTCAGAGTTTCAAAACACTCTTGATAGGCCTTTCGTTTTCTCCTACTACACTCACTGAGTTGCCCCTGTTGTGATTTGGGAGCGGGTTGTTGACAACGTTTGGCCCTTTTTCTTCCTGGATATCCAATTTCCCATGAGCAATGAGCTTTCTAATAGCGGTCTTGAAAGCTTCACAATCCTCGATGGAGTGGCCTGCGACTCCCATATGAAATTCACAAGTCGAATTTGGGTTATACCAAGCCGGAAATGGGGGTTCTATCGGCTTCACCGAAATTCCCGCAATCAGATGGGCGTTATACAAACGCCGGAATAGTTCTGCATTAGTGATGGATATCCTGGGAAATGGGGGTAGGTTGGATATTCTATTTTGGCCTGAGTTTTGGTATGGGGGTCGGGCTTGGTGATAGGTTGGGCGATTATATTAGTAGTTTGGACGTGGTTGAGGATAGGTAGTAGGAATGTTGTTTACGGGAAATAATGATATGAGTGATGGGTTTGTGTTTGGGGTGACTTGGTATAATGGAAAAGGCATTATGGGACGGGGATGGTTATATTGTGGATGTTGGTGGGAGTAATTTGTTGTGGCTCGAACAAGGCTTACTTCTGGATCTTTTTTCTTTTGTGGGAAATTCTTCTTTGACTGTCCGGTCTCTGTCTGTCTACTGGCAACTTTTTGGCTCTTGCCAACATCTCAATTCTCTCTCCAGTAGCTATAAGGTCAGCAAAGTCTCTATATGTAGCTCCAGCCATTGCTGCAACATAAGGAGTCCCTAAGGTCCCCAAGAAATAAGAGCATGTTTCAGTCATGGTGAGCGGTGGCTGAACTTGCGCAGCAAGGGCTCTCCACCTCTGAGCGTACTGCTTAAAAGTCTCTTCGCTCTTCTTTTACAGTGTTTCCAACTGCTCACGAGTCGGAGCCGTATCCAGGTTGAACCTGTATTGGCTCATGAAGGCATCAGCAAGATCTTTCCAACCATCAATTTTCGAATGGTCTAACTGGATGTACTATTCTAAAGCCGGTCCGGTCAAGCTTTCATGAAAAAAATTGACGAGAAATTTTTCATCTTTGGACCATATCGACATTTTGGTGCAATAGGTTCTTAGGTGCAGTAGGGGGTTAGTGCTTCCATCGTATCTTGTGAAGTCTGGGACTTTGAAATCTCGAGGAATTACTACCTCTGAGGTTGGGCAAAGTTCCTCTAATCCCAAGGATCCGAAATTACTGGGCCCCTGCATCGCCTTAATCTTTTCTTCCATATTTTCCATCCACTGCTCCCTAGCCTTGTCTTTTCGCACTAATGTGTGCCCCTCCTCTACGTTGTACTCCATTTGTGGCACTCCACCACCTCCACCTCCGTTATACTGGTTTTCGACCCCATGGTGGCCTATAGCTTCATACCCCATTCCTATTGGGATGGTGAACGGCCCTAATGCTTGGTTGTGCACGTTTTCTACGTTAACATGGTTATGGGTCCCTACTCCCATGAAAGTGGGTACTCCAAAGGTATTGACATTCGGGGTTCCCATGGTTGTCCTATTCGCTGCCAACATAGTGAACACTTCTTTCATGGCCAGCAATGCCTCTTCAATACGAGTTTGAGCAGCAGCCATCTCATCTATTCTCTCTTTCATTGTGTCCACTTCTTGAGTCAAGTTCCTTCCCTGTAACTCATCATCACCCGATATTCTTGCTCGACTCCTAGTGAAGTACACTCGAGTTTGATTGATCTTTACTTTTTTGGAACGCGCAATGGCTGCTAAATCCCTGGTTGCCATGAAAACAAAATTTGTTTATTCATTTATTTAAACAAAATTAGATTACCCCTTATTATGGATTTGTTGAAGACTCGTGAAGGATTGTTCTTGAAATCTGGAGCGAGTATCTTTGGTTCAATCTTTGAAAATCAAGGTTTATGAATGGAATCACGAAGAAGAAAAGCAAAGTAGACTTTCATTTCATGCATAAGTAGAACATAGTTCAAGTACAACCCAGATACATCAATTTTCCCTAATGCTTTTGATTAGCTTTTCAACCTCATCAACTAACTCTGTACAAACATCAATCAAATCAATTGCCTCTCGCGGAGTAGTGAGAGGGTTAACTGCTGCATCTCCACGACAGACAAGTCTGGAGATCCTTTCAATTTCCCTTAACCTGCGAGCCCAATGGCTGAACTCCTGCCTGACATGTAAATGGTTCTCCTCAGTGTTCCATATTAGCCCCATATAGTGATTTCTTTCCATTGCCCACTCTCTGATCTCTTCATTCTTCTCTGCGATGGTTTCCCGATACATTTTGATCACCTCCCTGACCTAATGCTTGTCATTCTTGATTCTTGCTTCATATTCAGCAATCATGTCCTTCATTTGCATGTCGAGGGCGTTCAGATGCTGCTGGGTTTCCGCCTGACTTTCCTTAAGGTTCATGATTTCTCCCTTAAGTTGCCAGTTTTCTTCTAGCAAGTCTTCCCTTTCTTTCAAGAGCTTATCTATCTCCCCATGCTTCTTCTCAAGATGCCCCTGATACCCTCTTATCGCTTCTTCAAAAGCTTGGTCATCAGTCCTTCTAGTTATTTCAAACTGGGTAGCTTGCCCCTTTAGCTGGCTCTTGAGGGCGTTCAATTTCTGCCTTACCAACACATAAGTCCTTCTCAGCTGCTCATTTTCTTGTATGACCCTATCTCGTTCTGCGTTTTGAAGCCTTAATTCCTCATTTGCAGACCTTAGACAAGCCTTGGTTCTATCCATGGAACCTCTCTCAGTTCTGGCTCTTTTGTTTGTTTGTTCCAATGATTGGGCCTTCTCTTTATGCTCCAGCTTCAAGGCTTCAAAGGCTGAATGAACCTCTCTTAACTCGACTTCCAGCATGTTCTTCTCGGCTTCTACCTTTGCCAACTTCCCCTTCAGCTCTTTCATCTCTTCGCTTTCCCCCAGAACTGTGTCTGTTTCTGGTTGGTTGCTAGGATCCGGTTTGTGAAATGGCAGTTTGATTTGTTCCACTCTATCTCGCACCCACTGCTTATAATTGTCCTTAGCCCTGCAACTTCTGCGCCCTAAATCCTTTCCCTTACGGGTGACTTTCCCCCAGGCTTGATAAATTCTATCGAGCATCCTTTTATCTTTTAAGTCGGTCATAAAAGGAATTATCGAACTATCGGTAGGTGGGCTCATCACCGGATAACACAATTGGTGTAATGCTAGACTTGGGTTGTAATTGATGCATCCCAAGGTCCCTACTAATGGTACATTTGGGAATTCACCACATTGGCAGATCACCTCTTCTGTTCCCATCCACTATGGATACCAGCGCACTGACTCCTCCTTGAGCGTCACAAAAACTTGCACCCATTCCTTAGAATCACAAGTCTTTAAACCTAGCCTCCTCAGATCGACAATGGGACAATAGGCTTCATAACCTCTTTGGAAAACATGAGCTGTCAACCACACATACAATACCGGTATGCAACACAAAATCCTTTTTCCCTTCTTCTCATGGCAGAAGTTCATAGTGTAGTATACATCTGCAAGGATTGCAAATGTTGAGTTCTCCCCTCTGCACTTACGAGCCATAAACACGTCCATCGCAGCAGGGCTCACCAAGTCACCACCACTCGGGAACAAAACTAAGTCATAAATTGATAGAGCCAGTACATTTGTGAGGGTGTCACAGTCTTCGTTCACAACCAAATTATTCATCAGTTCTTCCAAGCGTACCCTCGGGATCCCTTCAGGAGTTTTCTCGTTTGGTTTCTTATTGTTCAACTTATTTGGGTCAACTCCTAATGCCTTAGCAACAGTCTCAATGAGGGGGTAATTTCCTTGGAAGTGGGATGGCTCCCCTTTTTTCAGAGGTTGCCCTCGATTCGTGAAAATTCTTCAAGAGTAGGGGCCAACTGGAAGTTAGAGAAAATGAAACACCTTAGCGGGGGATCTTAATATTGGGCCAGTGCAGAAACCGCTTCTACCTGAACATTCACACTTAGCAAGTCCAAAATCTTCCCATATCTTTCCTTAAATTTGGACCTCGTTTCGTCAGGCAATACCTGGGCCAAAGCTTTCAAACCGTCCACTTTTGGGTTCTGAACCTTGAACTTAAAAGTCCTCCTTGTCGCTGGCACTCCTTTCTCAGTCGTGGATTCCATGTTTTTTTCTCTTTTTTTTTTACTCAAAGATAATCGCTATCAGATTTAGAACTTTGATTCTCCAACAAATTTACCTGAAAAAGAAGGGATAATTATAGGGAGGTGAGATCATAAGAAAAATGACGCATGTAAAAAAAATGAAATGGGGGTAAGAGGTAGAGTAACTCCCTTTGTGATCTACATCGGTTCACCCATACTAACGGGCCTAAGTCTAATAGATTTAAGCTTTTTCTACAGTGTATACTCACCATAAGTGGTTGTTGTAACCTACAGGCATTTAGGTCTCTAGAGCCAAGTATCCTTTCGAGATGTTGACCACACCAGGATGTACATCCAAAATGTGGGCACCCACAAAAGAGTCGCACTCTAGATGAGGAATTCATGGTAGCCGCACAGGAAGTGCATCCAAAATGGCTTCCACTACACAACCTCTTACTAACTTAGGCTTCATTCAGGCCCAGGTATAAGGCCCCACTCAAAGTGTGTGTTCAAAGTGTAAGTGTGGTGTGTGAAGGGAGCATACAAACCTTGAACCCTAAAAACAAAAATAAAAATCAGCTCGAACCTGCAATGTAATCCATGAAACAAAAGCAGAAAAATATAAAGTGTCTTCTATCCTAGGGTTCAATATTCACAAAAATAATTAAGTAAAAATAAACATATATACAAACATGTGAAATATAACAAATAAAGAAACAGAATAATACTAATAAAAGGAAACAATAAATATTTATAAATCAAAGAAACATATTAATTTACCATTTAAATGTATAAGCAAATTAATCAAATAATAAAAAAAATCAATCAAATAAAAGAATCACGTAAAAATACGAAGAAAAGAAAAATAGTAAAAAATAAAAAAAATAAAAAATAAAAGAGTGAAACAAACTAGATATGCACAACCAATCAAAATGGGCTTGATTCTCAAACTTCCCCAGTGGAGTCGCCATCTGTAACGATCCAAAGGTTTGGGAGCCGCCCACCATTTTTATTAAATTTGGGAAAAATTGGAAAACCTCAAAATAGTGATATTTGAAAACCATACTGAGTTCAGGAATCGATTACGCGTAGAAAATGGTAGAGACAAAACCCCACGCCTGTCCTATGACAGTTACCCGAATTGATTGTGCAAAAATATAAGTTTGAAAATATTTGTTTCACCCCAAGATTAAATAAAATTAATATTAAGTGCAAGAATGAACATTAGTAAAAAGGAACCGAATTAGAAAAATTTAAATTTGACTTGACGGGGTTGACCCGCTCCTACGTATCCTCCAGTACAATGAGGAACTCAAAAGTCACGTAGTTCTTCTAGAAAATATTTGTGTGTTGGTTAATTTAATTATTTATTATTTTTTAAGGGTTCAAGATCACCAAACTGTCACAACTCAGGTGTCTCAAACTGGGGATTAACAAGATGTCGCATCTCAGCTAAACCCTTTTGTTCTTCAAAAATAATTTTGCTTGACTTAATAAGATTAAACTGAAAAGTAAGTTAAATAAAATGTATGATTATAATTAGGTGATGAAATTAATTAATCTTGTCTATTAACAGTGCAAATAAATAAAATAAAGCAAAGCAAATAAATGAAGATAGAAAAAAAGGGGGGGTGTCACGATGAGCAGCAAACGAGCAAATGGGCTAAAGCCCAACAGCAAAAACAGAATTACTAAATAATAATAAAAACAGAATTGTAAATAAATAAAAATGAAAAACTGAAAAGGGGGAGGGGGAGGGGGTTAAAATCAGACCCTCATTTTCAAACCCTAAATCAAAAAGAAGGAAACCAAAGAGAGAAAAGGGAAGGGGGAACGGCGTAGGGGAGAGAAGGAAAAGAGGGGACAGCGCCGAGAGAGGGAGAGGGGGCGCGTCGTCAAGGCCTTCTGACACAGCACGGCAAATGAGCGAGGGAGGAGGAGAGAGAGAGAGGCGCGGCTGAGAGGGAGGAGGAGAGGGAGAGGGAGATCGCGAGAGGGAAAGGGAGAGCACGATCCATTTTTTGTTGTTAGCAGGATGCCATGCGTCCCTGCTTTGTTTCTTTTATTTATTTTTTTGTTTTGTTCTGTTTTGTGATTTTGTAAATTTGGACCTATAATGGACTGTTGATGGACTGTTATGGACTGTAATGGACTTATTTTGGGGCTTGTGCTTGGTGATGATAGTTTGTATCTCTCTTTTTTTATCACAGTTGGGCTGGATTTGACCCAAAAGAACTAACACAAAAATAGGCCTAACAAAGAGTTTAGACAATGGGTCAAATAAGACAAAAAGTGAGACAAAATAAAGGCTAAAAATTCAATATATGTAAAGAAAATATTTTTGTGATTTTTAAAATAAAAAAAAATACCCGGTCGAAATTGGGTGTTCACAACTACCATTGTCATTGGATTTGAACGATGGCGTAGAACCAAAACAAACTCAAATCCAGATTTGAAAATCCTTTCTCCAACACGGCAGAGATGGTGCGTCTTTTTGAACTGAGATCTGTTATTATGATTACTGGTTTGGTGGTGGTGGTGGTTAATGGAGGGGTTGTGAAGGCGCTTGAGTTCGTCGTCCAGCCACCACCCACTTCAACCCCACCCCTCCCTCTCTATCTTTACCCCATCCACCATCATTCCCATCTCCCCTGCCAGACCCACTCCCTTTGACACCTACCACCATCTCCCTTTTTGCAAGACCTTCACAGATTCAGAATCAAACCATAAAAATAAACCAAACTCATGAAAATTTTAGAGGAAATAAGACCTTCTTTGTTCATCATTTTTTTTTCGGTTCTTTGTTCTGCTTCGTTTCCCTAAACCCTAAATCCCCAAATCTGAGGTTCGCCTGGGTCGCCCATCTTAAACAACCATCAACCTCGCCATTGAACCACCAACATGATCTCCTCAACCGAATCTCAAAAGCCAAACCATCATTCACATGATAGAAGAGCGATTCACATCCTGAAGAGATGTGCTGGAGCCAGAATTTGGTGTTAGGGAAGTCGAAAACGACGACTTCGAAGTGCTTTTTGGTAGACGGAGAGGGTGAGGATCAAGGGTGAGCATCGTACTTCCAAACGCAGCATCCGCTGGTAGCATTGAAGAAGGAAAGTGAAAAAGGTCCAATGATGGCGACGAGGATGAAGAGGTCAGGTCGAGCCTGGACCCAACAGAGGTCTTGTGATACAATCTTCCAATTTCTGGTGCAATCTTCCAATTTTAGGATGATACAATTTGTGGGATTTAGAAAGAGATTTATGGGTGATACAATCTTCCAATTTTTGGGTTTAGAAAGAGATTTCAGGATTGGGATTTTAGGGATTTTACTAAATTTGTGGGATTTTTGGGTTTTAATTTTTATTTTGAACCAGTTTCTATTAATGACATGGCCTACTTGTATTACATGGCACCAATGGTTATAAAACAGTAAAATGCCAGCAAGGCTAAATTAGATCCACGTCACTCAATTTGGGTAACAATTTAACATTTGGACCAAATGTCAGAATTTTTAAAAATAGGGGACTAAATGTCAGAAATTAGAAATGGAGGGACTAAAATAAAAAATTAAGCAAAATAAGGGGACCAAAATTGCAATTAAACCTTCTTTTTAGTTTGTTCCTTTCTTCGTTGAAAGTTGAATAAGATCTGATCAGCACAGTGTTCCCCCTCTTCGCTTATATTATTTATGTTTTTATTATTTATTATTCTGTTATTATTTATCAAAAAGACATTAACTTTTTTACTATAGTATCTACTATTACTATTATCTAATATATTTATGAAGAGGTCAGGTCGAGCCTGGACCCAACAGAGGTCTTGTGATACAATCTTCCAATTTCTGGTGCAATCTTCCAATTTTAGGATGATACAATTTGTGGGATTTAGAAAGAGATTTCTAGGTGATACAATCTTCCAATTTCTGGGTTTAGAAAGAGATTTCAGGATTGGGATTTTAGGGATTTTATTAAATTTGTGGGATTTTCGGGTTTTAATTTTTATTTTGAACCAGTTTCTATTAATGACATGGCCTGCTTGTATTACATGGCACCAATGGTTATAAAACAGTTAGATGCCAGCTAGGCTAAATTAGATCCATGTCACTCAATTTGGGTAACAATTTAACATTTGGACCAAATGTCAGAATTTTTAAAAATAGGGGACTAAATGTCAGAAATTAGAAATGGAGGGACTAAAATAAAAAATTGAGCAAAATAGGTGGACCAAAATTGCAATTAAACATTCCTTTTAGTTTGTTCCTTTCTTCGTTGAAAGTTGAATAAGATCTGATCAGCACAGTGCTCCCCCTCTTCGCTTATATTATTTATGTTTTTATTATTTATTATTCTGTTATTATTTATCAAAAAGACATTAACTTTTTTACTATAGTATCTACTATTACTATTATCTAATATATTTATCAAAATTGTGAGCAGTTCGATGTGGTTTGCCAATTTTATATTTTTGAGCTTATTGTTTTTAAAAATTCATAAATATCTTCAGCCAAATTCGAGACATTGACCATTAGGTAGTGGTGGACACACTTCTTAACCAAAAGCTACTACTCTCACTGGTAATAAGCGAGGAATGTTTAGTATATGTAGTGTTTCTAATATTTTTTCACAAATAAAACACAAAAAACAACTTACATAGTTTGAACCCCAGTCCTAAAAGAGGTTTGCCATGTAACTAAACCACTACACCAAGGTAATTTTGTTTAAATCTTCCTATTTTATTTATATATATATATATATAAAAATATATATATATATATATATATACACACACACACTCTCTTATTATTTTATTAAAAATGCATAATATTATTATTTAATTACTACCGGTTTGACCACAGTAAAACCATGGTAACAAAAACCGGACCGGATCGGCCGGTCCGACCGGTTGGACCGGGAACCGGGCCATGGTCCGATCAGGGTAACCCTTTTGGACCGGCTAGCAGAGAACCGGCCGATTCAGGGTCGAACCGGTTCAGCTCTTTTTTTTTAATTATCTTTATTAATTAAAAAAATCAGTTTTTGGTCTCAATAGGGCTAGAACCCCTGTCCACAAGGCCATAACAAGTCATCTTACCACTAGGCTACATGTTATTTTGTGTATAAATTGAAATATTATCTATATATTATCTATTTTTAATATATATATATATATATTTAAAAAATAATATTTTATTAAACCCGGCTCGACCCCGGTTCGACCCTGGTCCGACCCAAAAACCCTGAACCCTGGCTCTCTCCGGTTCAATGTCCAGTCCGATTTTAATTACCTTAGATAAAACCGTTAAACCTTAAACTGATACCTTTACTGGTTCACTGACCAGTCCGGTTTTCAAAACATTACTATAAAGGGACATGTTGTAATTCTTTTTCTTTACTTTTGGTGGAAAGAGTAATTTTTTTATATAAATCCAATTTAATACAAGATCTTATTGATTTTTTTAGAAATATAAGACCTTATTGATCTTATTGATAGGATTGAACAATCAGTTATCTATCTACTTTGAAAAAAGTAAACACCTAATTCACGTGTTTTCACCGTATTTTTCCACTTGCCGCTCAATCTACTCTCTCCCTTTACTAATTCTCTCTTTCCTACTTTATTATTTGGCAAGTTCTAGGGTGGGAAAGCATGGTAGGTAACACCACCATGCACAACTTCCATTGGATTAAGAGTACCCCACAATAATACCATGCACCCTCTCCACCAAATTATTTCTCTTTAGAAAATGATTTTTTTTTTGGAAAATAAAATTTGAACATCACTTTTCGCGACACCCATTTCGACACCGTATATCTGTGTACGAACAATATTTTTTTTTCAAATTTTTTTTTTTAAAAAAAATTTCTTCAGAAAAATATTTTTTTTCCAAAAAATAATAATTATAAAAGTGGTTAACGCAGTACAAATAAGTGTCCCATATTTTTTTTTTGGAAAATGATATTGGAACATCACTTTTCGCCACACCCATTGTGACATCGTATATCCGTACGTGTACGGACAATATTTTTTTTTCAAATTTTAAAAAAAAAAATTTTCAGAAAAATATTTTTTCTAAAAAATATAATTATAAAAGTGGTTAACAGAGGGACACTTACGAACAATATTTTTTTTTTTAAAAATAAAAAAAAATTTCTTCAGAAAGATAACTTTTTTCCAAAAAAAAATAATTATAAAAGTGGTTAACAGAAGCACACATAAAACTAGAGGGGCACTTATTTGTACCGTGTTAACCACTTTTATAAATATTTTTTTTTGGAAAAATGTTATCTTTCTGAAGAAATTTTTTTTTTATTTTTTGAAAAAAAAAATATTGTCCGTAAGTGTCCCTCTGTTAACCACTTTTATAATTATATTTTTTAGAAAAAAATATTTTTCTGAAATTTTTTTTTTTAAATTTGAAAAAAAAAATTGTCCGTACACGTACGGATATACGGTGTCACAATGGGTGTGGCGAAAAGTGATATTCAAATATCATTTTCCAAAAAAAAAAATATGGGACACTTATTTGTACTGCGTTAACCACTTTTATAATTATTATTTTTTGGAAAAAATATTTTTCTGAAGAAATTTTTTTTTTAAAAAAAAATATTGTTCGTACACATATATACGGTGTCGAAATGGGTGTCGCGAAAAGTGATGTTCAAATTTTATTTTCCAAAAATAAAAAAAATTATTTTCTAAAGAGAAATGTTTGGTGGAGAGGGTGCATAGTATTACTGTGGAGTACTCTTAATCTAAGGGTAGAGAGAAGTTGTGCATGATGGTGTTACCCACCATGCTTTCCCACCCTAGAACTTGCATTATTATTTTTTATTGTGCTGCAAACTGAGTCACAAAACCCATATTCCCACGCATTTTTTCTTTCCAGTACGGGATTCATTCGTGCATTTGTTCTTTTTTTTTTTTTTTGAGTGAACATTTGTTCTCTTTTGTTTCATCAAAAATTTTGTATCAGTAAATAAGTTTAAATTGGTTTCCCGCAAACATCAAAGAGAATAATTTAATCCATAAGAAATAAAATATATCAATTTAGTCTTTAAAAATATTAAATGTGAGTCAAATTAATATCTGATAGGGACTAAAATATCCCTAAAAATTATCTTAAAAAGTACTAATTACACCAATTTTTAAGATTTTTAAGAACCAAATTAGTATTTTTCATTTCTCAGGGACTAAATTGATTTTCGGGATTTTTATCGAGTACCAATTTAGCTATTTATTCATTTTGTTTTTTACCAAGGCCAAAAATGTATATGACACGCAACATATTTTCACTCACCATTTTCTTCCTTTTTCATTTCATCACATGTTCTCAATTTTAATTTCTTTTATCTATCATTTCACTCTGTCTTTTTTTTTATTTTTTTACAAAAAAAAATCTTATTTTTCCCCGTTGTTTATGCTTTTTCTCCTTTCTACATCAGGAAGTCACTACATCTTCCTCTTTTATGTTATGCATTCTTTCTTTTTCACGTCCAACAAATCAAATATTAATATTATCTATTTCTATTATCTATTATATCTTTTATCTATCTATTCTAATCTGTTACATATATTATATTTTTTTTATTTGATCCCTTGGAGACACGTGTCACTCTTTAGAAATCCCTTTTTTCTTCCAAAATATAAAATATTATTTTTAATAATATTTTTATTTATAGAAAAGTTTTAATTTAATTTATTTTTATTTTATTTTTTCCCTTTGTTTTTGTTATTTTTATTTTTTACTTTTAATTTTTTAATTTTAATTTTTTCTCTATTTCTTATATTTATACTTTTTATCTTCTTTTCGTTTTTTACTTAGTGTTTTGTTGTTTATTTTTTCTTTTATTTTTTTAATTTCTAGATTTATATTATTTTTTATTATTTATATTTTTTACTTTTAAATTTTTATTTTTCTTATATTTATATTTTTTACCTTCTTTTCGTCTTTGAAGTAATTTTTTTATTTCTTTCTTTCTTTTTACTTTTATTTTTAAATGTCTTTATTATTTATAAATGGTAAATGAGTATTTTGTTTTTAACTCCTGATCGGGAAACATTACATATTGTCGGTATAATTTAATTTTTTTGAAGTACATATCAGTTTTATAAATGTATTTATTATTTATAAATGATTATTTTTCTTTTGAATCCTGATGGGGAAACAATACATGTTATCAGTATAATTTCGTTGTCTTTGATCACGGATCAAATTTTATAGATGTCTTTATGATTTAAAAAATATTATTTTGCTTGAGTCCCGCCAGTGAAACAATACATGTTATCAGTATAATTTTATTGTCTTTGAGCACATATCTCATTCAATTTTATAAATATTTTTATTATTTATAAATGATTGTTTTGCTTTTGATCGCCGACGGAAAAATATTACGTGTTATTTATATAATGTCATTGTCTTTTAAGCACGTTTCAAGCTTTATAGATGTCTTTATTATTTATAAATTATTATTTTGCTTGAGTATCGGGGAAATATTACATGTTATCGGTATAACTTTATTGTCTTTAAACACGTACCAAATTATATAAATGTTTTTATTATTTATAATTGATTATTTTGGTTTTGAGTCTCAATGGGAAAACAATACTCCATCCGTTTTCATATATAAGCAACAATTGGTTCATTGAATAACTCATGTATTTGGTCTATAGACCAAATACATGAGTTATTTAATGAACCAAAAAAATGTTTTGTTGCTTATATATGAAAACGGAGGGAGTATATGTTATCAGTATAATTTCATTGTCTCTGAGCACATAATAAATTTTATAAATCTCTTTATTATTTATAAATGATTATTTTACTTTTGAGTCTTGACGGGGAAACATTGCATTTTTAAAGAACTAAAAACAACTATTTATGTTTGTCACAATGTAAAACTTTAATTTTATAAAAATTGTATTTCAAAGAAATTGAGAACATTGCAACTAAGGTAGTATTGGGAACATACGCACTACAAGAATTTTCGCTGTTACCGACGGCCATTTTCCGTCGGTAAACCAAGAAAGCCGTCGTTAAATGTTTATTACAGACGGCTTACCAACGGCCTCGGGGCCCTTGGTTAATGGCTCGTTGGAAATCATTTACCGACGGCCATTAAAAGCCGTCAAGCCGTCGGAAAAGTAAGAAAAGCCGTCGGTAACTCAGTGACGTATTTTAAATTTTTTGTGAGATTTACCGACGGCTAAGCCGTCGGTAAAACGCCACCGTGCACGGTGGGGATTTACCGACGGCTAGGCCGTCGGTAAATCTGACAAAAAATTTAAAATACGTCACCGAGTACCGACGGCTTAGCCGTCGGTAATTTACTGACGGACACAAAAATAAATGATGCATTCATCAGCATTTTCCACAAGCTGATGCACGGAAAGGGTGGCATTGTAAGGCTCTACAACTGTGTCGGAGACCTTAGGAGAAGGGAAGACGGAAAACGTCAACATCATACGATCCGGATACTCTTCGCGAATCTTCGAGATGAGAAGCGTTCCCATGCCCGAGCCAGTACCACCCCCCAAAGAGTGGCACACTTGAAATCCTGTTCACAAATCACAAATTTCTCAAAACACACAACACGGAAACTTCAATGAAATTATGAAACCCTGATATAATAAGAGTCAATTTAAAAAGTAATTAATTAATTAATAATAATAAGAGGAATTCAAAAATTGGAAGAGATGTTGATACCCTACAAGCAATCGCAATTCTCGGCCTCCTTCCTCACAACATCCAAGACGGAATCGATGAGTTCGGCGCCCTCCGTGTAGTGACCCTTGGCCCAGTTGTTTCGGCACGGACCGGCCGAAAAACGGTTGTCGTGGCGGAAGATCTGGCCGAAGGGACCGGATCTGAGTGAATCCATGGTGCCGGTTCGAGATCCATGAGGACGGCTCGTGGAACGCACCTTCCACCGCTAGCCTCGTTGTAGTAGACATTGATGCGCTCGAGCCGAGCTCGGAATCGCCGCTGTACTTTCCGGTAGGTCGATGCCGTGTTCATCGCAGATGACCTCCTGCACTTGGCCCCGATCCGTTACCGTGACCGCCCGCTCGATGTGGAGGATTTCTCTCATTTTCTCGGGAAAATTGAAAAGAAGTGAGCGAAAATGGAGAGAGCGAGAGAAAGAGAGACGAGGAGGGCGAGGGGAGCCAAGGGCTTTTTAGCGTTCGAGATGAGAAGTTTTGAGAATGAGAGGGAGAGGAAAATTAGAACAGATAGGTCAAAAAATTTTGTCTGAATATTACCGACGGCTTAGCCGTCGGTAAAGCCCGCCGTCGGTACTTCGTCCACCGTCCGCCAATTAAACGCGGGACAACAAAATTTTTTACCGCCAACATAATTTTGTACTGACGGCTTAGCCGTCAGTAACGTAGGAAAAATATCAGTTTTTATATTTCGACGTTTCCGACGGCTAAGCTGTCAGTAATTACTGACCGTGAGTAATTACCGACGGCTTAGCCGTCGGTAATGTCGGAAAAAAATAATTTCGCAAGTCATATTTTTCCGGCGCATTAGCGACGGCTTAGCCGTCGGTAATAAAAATATTACCGACGGAGTCGGGGCCGTCGGTAAAATTCTGTCGGTAACGAGCTGTTTTCTTGTAGTGACGACTAAATTACTATTATCTACCTAGTTCATTCCTTGTGACATAATAACACATGTTTTCATTTTCTCTTTTACATTACAGCTAAAACATAAGTATTGGGGACATGCGAAAAAAACCAACGTGTGACTATTTTTTTTTTAACTCAAACAAACTTATGTCATTTCATTAGAAATAATATCAGCAATACAATCTGGCATACTATCATAAACCTGAGAATAAGCCGCATATGCAGCCACCCTTGCTAGAGTATGTGCAGCTTTATTGGCTTCTCTCCTAGAAAACACTACACTAAAGTGTAAAAATTTAATGTAAAAACACTTCATTGGCTAGTTATTATTGTAAAATGTTGCCTCTTATTTATTTAAAAAATTTGAATTTAAGATAATGCATAAAGGTCAATCATTGGTAGAATGTACAGCATGATACCAGGAGATTAAACTCGTTTTCTACATATACAGCAGGATAAAGGTTGGCCATGGCCTTAATTTGGTAAGTGGGATGCGAAGAATCCTGCCTCAACTGAAGGGTTTACTGTGATATTCAATAACGCTAGAGATGAGAAGAAGACTGGTTCTCGTTCTCGTTCTGGTGCTTTCAAAAAAATAAAGATAAATATCTTCCGGAAATAAACTTCTGGTAGTTAAACCGTAAATATTTTTAAAAATGAGTTTAAGTGATTTTTCAAAAACATATCTCAAGATACTTTCCATCCGAAAATATATTTCCGGAAGAGAGTAAAAGCAACAAAAAAATAGAAAAAGAATCGGGGGTGTATATTTGTAATTCTGAGGAGTGTATTTAATAATTCTCAAAGCAAAAAGTGTTATATTTGTAAGGACTAAAAACTATCTAAACCTTTTACTTAGGGCCCTAAAACTTCTAGATATTAACCGGAGTTCAAGCCATTAGATTAATGTATCTTCTATCTTATATTTTTTCCATTTAACACTTTTCTATAAATACAATACCTTTTTTTTTCCTTCACATTTTTTACCACTCACACCGGGATTGTCAATAACAATTACATATTCTTCGCGCACGTAATAATTTTGTAATGCTAAAGTCAGCCAACTGATCAACAATTTAATGAAGTAAATAACCTCTTTGTATTCACGAAAGAACAAATTCAAAAGCGTACACTTGTTGGTTCCAATACATATGCAGCGTCTCTTAAAAATTGTTTGTGTGTGGAAAACCAAAATGCACGATCCATTTTATTAAACGTGCTTTAACAAAATCTCCCATTTGCTCAAAGAAAAAACAATAAAGATAGTCGCTTATTAAATAAACCCTTTCTTTTCATCCACTCTCTTATTTTGCCTGGCTCCTCTGTATCCCTCCAAAGCTTCTTTACGAATTGGAAGGCCCATCCTTACATATTCTATGACTATGATTCATTGATGGGTGGAATTTAGCATTTTGGAAGATCTTTGGGTGGGGGTAACAATGATTGCTTAGCTCCTTTGCCATTGTCCACCAAAAAGGCCATCTTTAGACCCCAAGTTGTATGCACCTCCAAATGGCAGTGCAAGAACCAAACCCCTGTACAATACAAGGAATGAAAAGAAGTGATTCATGAAACATCATGTGGAATTAAAAAGTTGACTGAATTTTGTCCCTGAAATCGTAGAAAAAATTAATGAAATTTCCAAATAATTCTTAAAATTAAAAATCTTTAATCGCGTTAGTCCTTTGAGACAATTTCAAGTTCTAAATTGATCAACTCAAATGGACTAATGTTATCTAGAATTATCAATTTTAGGAATTATTTTGTATTAATTTTAGGAACTAAATTGTGCAATGCCTACGGTTTTAGATACTAAACTGATGATTCACACTGAATAATTTAAATATTGGCATTTTTTTTTCATCCTTAAAAAATGGATGTGAAAAATTCATTGATGTTTTATATTAATGATCATATGAAAAACTCATCTCTAAATTTTTCTTGCCCATTTTTAAGAGTACACTAAGCTAATTCATGTGTTGTATATGAGATTGAGATTTTTTTTTTTACCTGGATTATCTGCTCTGAATCTAATTGCAACCCACCCTCCACCTGGTACTCCAATTGTGTTCCTTTCAACAGGATCAACAAGGTTAAAGTTCTTTGGATCAGTTGTGCTATTATAATTCCCTATTCCTTTACCAACAACAAAGAAATTGAACCCATGAAGATGAACTGGATGGTTTTCAGGTGCAATGATCCCAGTATCTTGCATAACAAGCTGAACTGTAGCATTGAATGGTAACCTATATAGCTTTGTTCCATTTGTGGTGTTCAAATTTCTTGGTCCAGCCCCTGTGTAGTTGAACACATGAGGTGGTTTAGCTGGGAAATCTGTGGTGAACACACCATTGATGTTGAAATAATGTGCCTGAAGTAAAGCTGTGGTTGGCATAACAAATGTCACATTATTAATAGAAGCTACAGCTCTACTCCCATTTCCGGCTTTACATGATGGACATGGATTAATTCCCAACCCAACAGTGAAGAAAAGTGAATGATCAACTGTTAATGGGACTTTAACTGGGTATTTTTTAGAGTTAAGGCCTTTTAAAGAGTTGACAAAGTTGTTAGCAATTTGTGTAGCATTTTGAGGAGGGGGTGTGGTGAGAAATGTAGGGGTGGTGGAAAGAGTAGTTCCAGTGTAATGTAATGTGGCTGTGGCAGTTAAGTTATCCACAGCAACTGGAGCATCCATGAAAGGAGAAGCTGCCACTAAGTACTTGCCAGATTTTTGGTTAGCTGTTAATAGGACATTGGTGGTTTGGCCTGGGGCTATCACAATTGTTTCAATCTTGAATGGCTTTACATATGTGGCATCAACTTCTACCACAGTGAGTTTATGACCAGCAATTTTGAAGAAGAGTTCTTCATTGAGTGCAGCATTGATGATTCTTAGTAGGTAGGTCTTTCCACCCTCCACAGGTAGGTTGTAAACATCTGCATATATTCATTCCCCCAAAAGAAAAACCAACAAGCTTAGAATGTATTTCAGAAAGAAATAAAGACTTAATTATGTTTTTCGAACTCGTAAATATAAGGGTTTTTGTTTTTCGTCCTTGTAAAATTTTATTTTTGTTTTTTCCCCTTACAATATAGAAATTTTTGTTTTTGATCTTTGTAGTTTCGTTTTAGTCCCTGTAATATTTTTTTCATATTTGGTTGTAGTCCTTGAAATTTGAGACAATTTTGGTTTTAATCCCTGAAATATAGATCATAAAAGGACATAATCCAATATATATATATATATATTACATGGATGAAAAACAAAAAAAAATTACAGGGACCAAAAATAAAGTTAAGAAAATTGCAGGGATAAAAAACAATATTTTTTCAGGGACTAAAAACAAAAACCTCAATATTTGCAGGGACAAAACAACATATTTAAGCCAAAAATAAATTAGCGACCAAAATTAGAGGGAGAAAAAAAAATGAATTTTGTCACTAATTTTTTCATCAATAAATTTAGTAGCTGAACTAAAGACGGATTTCATTTTTTTTTTTCCATTCTAAATTTTGTCGCTGATTTAATTTTTTCTAGTAGTGATATTAGACATCTAAAAATGGTTGAAGAAAATAAGAAAATACCTGTAGAACAATTGTCCACTGTCCCTGGAAGGCCATTAATGGTATGAGCATCTGACACATTTGGTGCCAATCCTGATTTGAGAGCTTCATTGATAACAGCTTCAGTATCAGATTTCCACCACTCTCCTACAATTTATTATCACCTTAGTAAAATTTAATTTGAAATCCAATTATGAAAGACCGATTAACTTAATAGTGAATAAGAAAAATTTAAAAGGTATGTATTAATTTGGCTCACCTAATACCAAAACCAATTCATCATCTGGCTTTGGGAAAGGATAAGGCACACCTCTCTTTGGCAAGATAACTATGGCACCATGGACAGTTGACCTTAGCCAATTAATATGTGCATGCCAAAGAAGTGTTCCTCTTTGCCCTGTAAGAGTGAAGTTGTACACATAGGTATGCCCTGGTTGAATTGGACACTGTGTGATATATGCAGGTCCATCAGCCCAACCTGTTCTCAATTGCCTCACACCATGCCTGCCAAAAATGGTAATCACTAAAATT
Source organism: Calophaca sinica (assembly GCA_037113605.1). Taxonomy (NCBI): domain Eukaryota; kingdom Viridiplantae; phylum Streptophyta; class Magnoliopsida; order Fabales; family Fabaceae; genus Calophaca; species Calophaca sinica. The sequence goes on along the minus strand of CM073734.1, from coordinate 15,447,371 downwards.
AGCACTGAATTTGAAAACTGTATTGATTAAATTAGAGGTAATCTTAATTTTTTTTTTTGTCTAGATCGTTTGTAACGAGAGGCATACCCATAACCATGAGTCAATGGGGACAAAATATAAAAAACTTATATAAAAGGGATAAAGTATAAAAATGTTATATTTTTTTACTTGTAATTTTCTGTCATAAAAACATTTTACTTGTAGTTTTTTGAAAATGAGACAGTGTACTTACACACCCTCACTACATTGTAGTTCCGCCACTACCCACGACTAATCAGAGTTGAGGCGGGTGGACTTATATAAAAAGACAAAACTCTTCCATTACTTATTCTTTCTATTCACAATACTTAAAAATTTCAACTCGAGGTTACTTATTTTTGGTACAATAGTTCACAAGACAAAGCTCTTCCAGTTACTTAAAAAACTGGGTAACTACTTGTTTAAGGAGAATCAAAATCATTATCAATTGCATTAACACGTGCAAATAGTGTGTCCATTTGAGCATTACTTATTTTTGATACAAGAGTTTATGTAACTTTAAGCAAAGAAGTATTTGATGTCTCACCAGTGGATGGTAACATTGTGGTTGACTTGATTGACAACTTTGACCAGCACTGTATCATCTTCCCTTGCGTAAAGAGTGGGTCCTGGGAACTTCCCATTGACGGTGACAATGGTTTTGCTTGAACATAATCTAGTGATATTCTTATTAACCACCTGCACTCATTAATTAATTATACCAAAATTAGTTCATCCTACGAGGAAACTATTGTAGAGTGTGCATGTGGTTGGAAAGAATTGACTGATTAACCACGTTTAGGTGCTGCTCGACACTAAGTTAACCTCTTAGCGTGCACCCTACGTGTATATTAACCATGTGTATATTATTTCAATCTAAAAAATGATGACCCAAAGCTTCTTATGAATTTTAGAGATATTTCTAGCTTCTTCTGAATTTTTTAAAATACGATAGCGAAAGAGATTTCTCATGTAAAATATTTTTGTTCAAAATTTTGGATTGAGAGGCACATCCCACTTTACCAAAAAGGGAATAAACATATTAACATAGAAAGGAAATAAGATGTTTCTAGTAGTTGTCTCGATTGAAGTTGCATTTGAGTCAAATATTGTTAAAATTTTCGGACTGTGCAATGTATATATGTTGTTGGACCCTCATCTTACAAGCTAGCTTTTAAGAGTGAGACTCAAGGTCATTTAACATGGTATCATGAGAGCCGGGTTTTGCATGCATATTGTGGGAATTGAACTCAGGTTCACGTTGTGCTTGAGGTTAGACCCATCATTTTAACAGTCTCATGTATGCTAAAGTTCAATAGAAAAATTAACATAATTAACCTCTCTGCCAATATCGTGCCACATTTTTATTAGAACTTAATAAAACAATTACTTGATGAAATAGACGAATGAATGAAGCATAAATTGCATGTATATATGATCACAATGATATAAGCTTCCACTATCTAAAAACATATTTTTAGGTAAATTCAAAACAAGAGATTTCTCTATACACATCGTTAAATATACTACAAATTTAAATTAATTAAGCTAAAAGATAGCAATGGGCATCGTCTAAAATGCATGAACAAGGAATGCTTAACTTACATGAAATTTGTAGTGCCTAACTTTGCACTCCACCAATGCTGGAAGAATGCAAGAAATGAGAAGTAGCATTCGAACCCAAGAATCCATTTCACTCACTCTCACTCTCTTCTCTTAGCTCAAGTTGTCGTATTAAATTGCATTTCATGAATGACGGGCCAACGCAAACTTAAATAGGATGAAAGAGGCATCGCTACAACGTCGTTTTAGCTTGGTTAGGTGAGTGATTGAGCCATTCTTGGAAATTAAGACTTAGTAGAGATGAATAGGACAAACTAAACCAGGTTTACTTCATGATGTATATATATCTTGCATGTCACATAAAGTTGTACATAATGGAAACCGCTGTATTTTGGAATTGAAGTTATTAATTAACACCTTTAATTAGACACATTTTTGTTGTTACAATCACTACTTTTTTTCAGATAAGCTCTGATCATAATTGGTTGAGATCTGACTTCTATCCCCCACTAAGCACAGTAAGCTTTAACGTAGAAAGTTAACCAATTAAGGTATGGTAATGTGTAGTTATAGATTCGGTCTTGCGGAACCTAATTCATCATTATGGGCCTGAAACAGCCTTTTGCCTGCAGCTCAAAGCAATTAGCAGAACTTAATGATCTTTAATGTGTTTTTTTATCAGATTGTGTAAAGGAAACGGATTAATGAATTAAAAAATAAAAAATATTTAATAAATTAGTGAATTAAAAGAGTACGTTTTTTAATACGGATGAAATTCAGAAAGCTTTATTTTTTATTTTACATTTTATATTTTTTGAATTCTTAATGAGTGTCTCAAAAATATTCTCTAGGATTTTGCAATCAAAAAAAAAAAAAACCTCCAGGATTTGCATTTTTTTTTAGTACAAGGATTTGCATTTTCTAAACACACTTCAATATCATTTTAGTTCCTATAAAATAGTTTTTTTTGTTTTAGTCCTCCAAAACTTTTTTTTATCCCTATAATATTTCTTTTTTGGTTTTAGTCCTTTTGTCAGTTAAGTGACGACATGACTAATAAAAATCCACCTCATCCAACCAATGTCCAATGTGGCACCGCATCATCTGACACATAATATCAAAATTTACTCATCAGGCCTAACCCTTCCCCCTCTCCCCTCTAGCCACGCCCTCCCCTTCTTCTCTTTTCCCTGCGGTGGTTACCTTCACAAATATGAAGCTACTACCTAAATCAAACTCAACACAACACCTGACCCACACAATATTAACAAAATCACAATAGCCATCAGACGTTTTCGACACCCCTCATCGAGCAACCTATGATTTTGCACAATTGAACAATTACTGTAACAAGCCCAATCCCAAAATGTCAACAAATTGGAACCACACATCTCAATGGTTGCATACTCCCTTTCATCATGTACTCCTTATTCATGTACTCCACGCTACTGTAATCATCGTGGACTCCTCTGTTGGAACCCAAACAATTGATAAATCAAGACCCTCAATAATTTTAATGATAACAATAACTACATTGAGTAAACCATTTATCTTGATATATTTAATCAAATGTTTTCAGTTGTGCAGAACATTATCTTAGCAGAAATTACTTGAAATCACAAAAGAAATGACCATTAGTCTGGTTGAAGACCAAGCATTATCAAAGCAGGATCAACCAACATGTGTCTGCTCTCACAAAGAACAACTCATCATGCGTCTGCTCACAAGCAAACTTCTGCATCTGACAACATGAGTCTGGTTAGAGGCAAGCAAAACAGAAACACAGTGTCAGCCTGCTCAACTTTCAATGTATGAGGAATAAAAGTATGCTCTCATTCTATTCATTCCCCAAATGCAATATACTATGAAAGGTGACAGAGAAAGCAACAAAGAATCAATTCAAATTTAGCTACCTCGTCACTGATCAAGGACAATTTTGGAAGAGTATAAAGTCATCTCCTTATCATAGTACAGTTGCAATAGCACTCACCAGGTAATACAACATGACCATAGTACAGTTGCAAGCCTAAGGCTGACGACGGCGACAAAGTGACTGACGGTGCTTGAAGCACCTGACAAGCAAAAGGACACGTGAATGAACCGAATTCACACCGGAATGAGAGGGATCTTAAGGCTGTACAGGTAAGGGACTGCACGACTGAAGGATGACTTAAAAGAATTGATTGGTACTACTTATACCAACAAGATGCATCTTCTTTTCGGGAGCCCAAAACATAAGAACTTCATAGTTAAGCGTGCTTGATTCGGAGCACACTTGGGATGGTTAACCTTCTGGGAAGTTTTCCAGAAAGCGTATTAGTGAGCAAAAATCACGCTGAAAAGACCCATGTTGGTTTGTGGAGACAGTCGGTAATCCTGAAAGTAGTTTGAGCCGTTACAAATGGTATCAGAGTAGACCTCTCCTTATACGGTGTGGTTTGGGGACGAACCATGCGGAAGCTGGTGGGCATGTGACGCCTGAGGCTGATGACGGCGGCAAAGTGACTGTTGGTGCTTGAAGCACTTGACAAGCAAAGGGACATGTGAATGAACCGAATTCACACCGGATGAGAGGGATCCTGAGGCTGTGCAGGTAAGGGACTGCACGGTTGAAGGATGACTTAAAAGAATTGATTGGTACTACCTATACCAACAAGATGCATCTTCTTTTCGGGAGCCCAAAACATAAGAACTCCATAGTTAAGCGTCCTTGATTGGTTTATGGGGACAATCGACAATCCTGAAAGTAGTCTAAGCTGTTACATGCAATAGCGCTCACGAGGTTATACAACATGACCTCAATAAGGACAAAAGAAATGAATAGTTTTTTAATTTCAATGGTGAAGAAGACTCTATATGTCACAACGGGATTTTTTCCAAGTGTAAATGGACCTCGTCATCCTTGTCTATAAATGCCCTTGAAGTGCAAAGGCAAATTTAAGAAGCATTCAACCAAGTTGAAACTCTACAAGAATTCACACTCAATACCCTTACCTGTCTATTCTCTCTGTTTGAGTTACTTGTGTTTACCTGAGCTTAATTTTTCTTTTTTCTCGTTTTGAGAGTTGCTCTTTACTTTCTTGTAAAAATGTTTTCATTATCTATTGTAATCCTTGGTTAGACACATTCCTTAAGGGCACAAGGATGTGTTGTCTTAAGAAGTTGTATGTATAGTCTGGTTAACTAGGTGGTACGTGCAAGTTTGTAACCAGTCTGATTATAGTGTAAAATCCTCCAAGTACGAAGGGACTAGGCGTAGCTATCAAGGTTGATAGTGAAGTAGTATAAATTGCTCTGTGTGCTTCTCTATCTCCTTATACTCTTTTATCACCCTGTTTTTAAAAGGATTTACTTGTTAAGATTGAAACTTTCTTTTGAAAAATCTTTATTATTTTCAAACAGTTTTCACGATTTCTGCGTCCGCAAACTCACTAACTTAAATGATCCATGCGTTTGATTTTGCGAAAAAAGTTATGAAAAACTCTTGTTTTGCCGAAAAAGTTTTCAAAACACAATTCAACCCTTCTCATGTTTTGTCCTGTTCATTCCATCCACGTGGCAGCTACTCCTCAGCCATTATCGTGTACTCCCTTTCATCGTGCTATGCAAGTTGCACTACCATTGTAGGACCGTCGTGGTCATGTCTCAGTCACGCAGAAGGATGCTTCTCACCCCACCATGAACTTCCCTCAACATTCCCCTTGGTTGCGTCGCTTCATTGTCACGAGGTCCCTCCTTGTGATGTTATTGTGGCAAGAGTCTCGCTGATGAAAGAGATGGGTGGTTAGTGACTTGGAGCAGGAGGTAGGTGAAAGATATGGTGATTATCGTAGAGAACTAACATTATTTTTAATTTGAGGAGTAGTTTCAACTATGTGGAGGTAACCACCATGGGGGAATTGAAAAGAGGGTTGGGGGGCCGCAACAATGGTTAAGGGAGGAAGGGTTAGGGTTGATGTGTCAAATATTTTATGACATGACATGTCAGATGATGTACCGCCACTTAGGTTTGACGAGGTGGATTTCCGTTAGCCATCTCACTACTTAAGTGACAAAAGGACTAAAACCAAAAAAGAAAATATTATAAGGATAAAAAACAACAAAAAAAATTAGAGGACTAAAACGTAAAAAACCACTATTTTATAGGAATTAAAAAGATATTTTCTAAATATATAAAGGAGGTTTGTGACATTTTTCAAGAGACAGGATAGTAGGTAAATTAAAGAAAGATGATCCAGTATTCGATAAATAAATTTGATCTGCTTATAAAAAAACAAAAAGAAACAGATTTGATCTCACTTGAGTTAATGTTTTTTATTATTAAGAATTTTTACTCTATTATTATACTGTTATTGTCATTGTTCTATTTTGTTAATGTTAATGTTGTTATTATATATCCTCCCCCTTTTTCTTTCGCATACATCATCACTTTTTTCATGTCTCTTATCTAGCCTCTTTTTGTTTTTTTTTAAGAACCGTTATCTAGCCTGAGATGAAATGCACATAGAAATTGGTTTCTTTTCTTATTAGAAGTTCAAGGTAGAAAGCACCGTGTCTCTTGTTTAATTAGCATATAATTGCAACTTATTATCTGCCTGTTTGGTTACGGCTCAGGATCCATTTTGGTAGGATAAAAAAGACGAATATAATTGAAGTTCAATGTTGATGTGTTTAGATTACAAATTTGCGGTGGATAAAATTGATTTTGGGAAGAGTAGAATTGATTTTAACAGAAGCAACACAATTTCTAAGGGTCTCTTTACTTTGTTTTCAAATTTTCATTTTCTGTTTTCAATAAGATACACATACTATGTCATGAAAATGATATCCAAAGTGGGATGATATACATAGGTAAGTAGTAGCATATTTAGAAATGGTGAAAATGCTACAAAGTTGTTTTCACTATTTCCAAATATGTTATTGCTTCTTAGACCGCAAATCCCCATTTTGTATATCATCTCCTTGGCAATGTGTGTTACAGTATATGTATCTTATTGAAAACAGAAAATAAAAATTTGAAAACAAAGTAAACATGCCCTAACTTTTCCGTTGGATAAAATCAACTCTAGATGCGGGACCTACAAAATTCTTTACATTTGCATTTCAAAAGTAACTGTAGAATTACCATTCAAATGAAATCAATTATTTCAAATGCACTTTTTAAAGTATCATTACCAAATACAAATCAATTTTTTAAACTTAACTTTTTTAAAATCAATTCTTTTAACTTTAATTCTTTATAATAAATTTTAAGTTTAATTGCATTTTTGGTCCCCGACTTTTTCAAGTTGGCGATTTTGATCCTTCTATTTTATTTTTGGCGATTTTGGTCCCCCAACTTTGTCAGTTTGGCGATTTTGGTTCTCATACTTTTTAATTGCACTTTTGGTCCCTCAAAGTTATGGATTTTTTGCACTTTTGGTCCAAAAATCTTAGATATTGAGAAAATGGGGGACCAAAAGTGCTCAATCCACGATTTTTGGAGACCTTAAGGACCAAAAGTATAATTAAACCTAAATTCTATCGAAATCTAAAACAAGCGGAACTAAAGTCATTATTTTTATGGGCATATTTTTTTTTTTGGTTTATCCAAAATCTCGTATTAACGAAAAAGGTATGATAAGCAATCAGTGGTTAATGTGCCAAATTCATCAAATAGACATAATCTCAACTTCGGGTTATTAATGGTAGAAGTAATGATTGACGTGTTCATAAATATTCTGATCTTTGTCCTAAATAAATGCATAGAAAAAATATGAAATTTCAGTGAAAATATGTAGCATAAAGGTTGAGGCTAAGGAACTAGAAGCAAGGAGGACGCTTATTGCTTAGTAGCTCACAAATAAAATATGGTTGAGAAATGGCTTTCAGAGTTTCAGGTCATCTATCAATTAAGTAGCAACATATATATATAATAGAGGGTATACATCATGTTTGGTTTGAAAGCCAAGATTAAACCAATGTTGGGTAAGTAACAACTCTGTCACCTTCCTCTGTGTCTTCTCTGTTCCACCTCATTTCTTTTTTCCCTTCTAGATATCTCTCCTTGGTTAGGTAACGGACTAACACACTAGTTAAAACCTTAAAATGCTTATTATTGATGAAACTATATAACTTTTAATATTTAGGTTTAGTGGTTTTGGTCAACATAGAAATGAGCCAGCATCTGCAATTTTTTGACACTGATTGATGGCTCCAAGGTACTTCTTTTTTATTTTTATTTTTTTAGTCAATCTCTATAATCGGAGATAGATTATGTATAAAGCATAAATCTACAAATGGAGAAAGACATCTGTTTCCAAAAAAAAAAAAAAAAAAAAAAGGTACCTCTTTATGTTAAAATATTATAAGGTGTTCAAATTAAATATATAAGTGATGACTACATTAAAAACTTCAATTAAGAGATTTGATCTATAGCAGTTTATAAATAAATTACTAGTGCAATTAATATGCTGAAACTAAATAATCAAATTTTGTGGAATGAATATAGTTTGTCACGGTATTTACATACTGCAACATTTCATTTTTATCACATGGTTTATTTTAGTCCTTACTATGTTATTGTAATTGGCAGTTTAATGTTATGAGGTTAAAATGAGTCGGCCCACACGGTTGTATGTGGTGTGTGAATCATTTTACAATTTTAGAGTCTGTTATGCTTTTGCTGAGGTGGAAAGAGTGAGTGAGAGTCTGTTAGAATATTCGTAAGTGTCAAGGTGTATCAAATTCATGCTATAAGCATGACCAAGTAATGAATGGAGGGTTATCTCCACATTTCAGAAAAACTCATCTTCCTTTATGTCTGAGCTTCTATCTATTCCCTCGTATTTACTCTTTAGCACCAGAGCTTATTCAAGCATTAAGCTTTCTGCTTGGGGTAAGGAATTTCTCGGCTAACTCCCGAAAAATCCGAATCCATCACAGTTGGTATCAAAGCTTCTTCTCGAGGCTTTGAGATGGCAAGCACCGTGCATAGTCAAGCTTCCATTGTCGAGCTGGAGCAGAAGCTACAAGAATCACATGTTGCTCTGGATTACAAACTTGATTTCAAGTTTGATTCGCTTGTTGCAGAAATGGCAAGAATCCAGGCCGCACTCACCACTCTGATCTAGTAATCCCCTGAAGGATCTTCAACGAACAACTTCAGAAATCAACACACAGAATGGCGAGACGATAACCACTTTCATAGGCAGAATGTGAACACTACAAGTCAGAATCACTACTCTACTCAGATCTCCAAGGTAAAGTTCCCCAGGTTTGATGGAACTAGGTCAAGGAGTGGATGTATAAGTGTGAGCAATTCTTTTCATTTGACAATATATCACCTAAGGCTAAGGTTAAGCTAGCATCTATTCATTTAGATGGTATTGCTCTGCAATGGCATCTCAATTACATGAGGAGCAAGTGTGAAATCTATTCAAATTGGCCCAATACGCGTCAGATGTGTTGCAGCGCTTTAAGGGGGCATACAAAGATCCACTTTTAGCTCTAATATAAGTTAAGCAAAAGGGAAAAGTGCAAGACTATGTTTGTTGGAACCTAAACGATTGAGAAGTTTAAACCCTCAATAATTTTGATGATAACAAAGTATCTATAAGAGAACAATTTACCTTCTGATAAGTCTTGAAGTGTGCAAGAATTAAATCTTTCATATATATAACATCACTCAAGTAAGAAGAAAAAGCTTTACAAGAAGATGAATACTTATATGATGTGTATACATCCGGTTTACTCTAAGCGTCTGGTATATACACTCAAGCGAGCGTCCGGTGTAGCAATACTTAAGATAAGTGGAACTCAATCTGCAGCAAGCGTCCTATGCATTCTGAGCGAGCATCTGGTTATTTAATGAAACACGCGGTAGTCACGTTTATTCTTTCTGCTCACTACCTCAGCTATTCTGGAATATATTCAAATTCAATTTATTGCGCTCAATTTCATGTACGAGGAATCAAAGGTGACACCTTTGGATAAGACAAAATTCGTACACTTGTGCCAGCCTGCAAATGATTGAAAAGCGAATAGTACAAACGGTAATAAAGTGTACTATTCTGAAATCCTTTGAAAAGAAAGAAAATGACTTTTTCAAATTACCTCACTCAATGATTTGTAGCCGAATTCTACTGCAACGGTAATATTCTAGAAGAAGTCTATAAATACTCCAAGCTCTCCTTTGAAGAAAGTTGCTACAAACTATTGACAACGCTGCTAGAGTTATTATACAAGTGAGCAACCAAAGTTTCTGTGCCAAGATCTCTCTGCGAACCTGAAAGTGAACTTCAGTGTCTTATTCTTTCGTTTAGAAAGCTATTTGCTTTGAGCTTAAAGTTTTTCATCCTCTCTTGTTGAGAGTTATTTTGATTGTATTTAGATCTCTTTGTAAAAACTTGTATTGCCTAGTAACAGGCTATTTCCTCAAAGGCTCGAACATACTAAGTCATTTTGAGAAGTTAAAAGTATTGTTAAGTTTGTGACAGTAGAATACTCTTAAGAAATTTGTAATCAATGTGATTATAGTGGAAAATCCTTCAGGAATGAAGGGACTAGACATAGCTACCAGGTTGGTAGTAAACTAGTATAAATCTCCGTGTGTCATTCTTTATTGTTTTACCTTCACTTCTGTCTTGCAAAGAAAAATAAGTTTTCACTGATTTCACTTCAGCGTCCGGTACTTTCTCAGCATCCGGTTAAAAACGTTTTTCAAACAAACTTGTTTTCAAACGTGTTTTAACTTAAAGTTTGCGAAAAGTTTTCAACACAATTCAACCCCTTCTTGTGTTCACGTTCAGTTGGTACCACAGCTCAGCCTCTTGGTTGAGCACTTAACAGTGTGAGAGGAAAAGATCCTATATCTACTAACATGTCTACAGAAGGTGGCTACATGAACCATCCTCCTCTATTTACTGGAGAAAAAATTGATTATTGGAAGGACAAGATAAAATCGTTCTTTGAGTCTCAACAAATTGAGTTGTGGGACATGGTTGAAAATGGGTACATTATTCCCACTACTGCTACTGGTGTTGTTTTATCTAGAGAAGAATGGAATAATGAGGAGAAAAAGAGATATCAGCTGAATCAAAAAGCTAGATATATTCTTATCTGCGCTATGGCAGAAAAAGAATATTGCGAATGTGATAAATTTGAGACTATTAAGGAAATCTGGGATTCCCTTGTTTTGTCTTATGAAGGCTCTACCCAAGTAAGAGAAACAAATGCTAGCATGTTGGTTCGCCCATATGAGTTATTTAAGATGAAAGAAGGAGAAAACATTGAGACAATGTTTGGAAGATTCTAAACTCTTGTCCACGGGTTAAAAGCCCTTGGAAAAAGCTACACTACACCTGACCATGTGAGAAAAATCCTGAGAAGTTTGACAAAACAGTGGAGACCTAAAGTCACTGCTATACAAGAAGCTAAAGATCTGAACACCTTATGTCTTGAAGATTTGCTAAGTTATCTAAAAGCTCATGAACTTGAGCTAAATGAGGAAGAACCTGTGAAGAAAAGCAAATCCATTGCTTTGAAAGTCAACAAGCACAAAGCCCTTCTAAAGCTTTTCAAGCTGAGGAAGAATCAAAAGATGGAGTCTCTGAAGAAGACAGTGAAGGATCAGATGATAAACTTTCATTTATATCTAGGAAGATCCAACGCATGTGGAAAAAGAAAGGGAACTTCAGGAGGCAGTTCCAAAAGAAATGTTTCAAGGAAAATATATCTGAAGAAGAAACTGAAGAGGTAATATATGATTCTTACTCTGAACTTCAAAATGCATTTGATGAACTTCTTAAGGATTGCTCCACTCTCCATTGAGTATAAAGCTTTGAAAAAGAAGTTTTCAAAATTATCAAAAGAATTTAAAGTTTTGAATAATGAAAACTCAAAGCTCAATGAAGAGAACCGGAAGCTGAAAGTTGAAAATCAGCATTTGGTAGATCGTCAGCGTCTGGCAGCTAGTCAGCATCCGGAAGCTGAAAGCTCACAAGTTGAAGGCAATCCTAAATGTAAATCAAATGAATATGAACATGCTTTTCAAAAGTTTCTTGCAGAGAGTGTAACTTGTAGCAAACAAGCTTCAATGATTTGAGGTGTCAGTAAAACGACAACTCAAGGTCTTGGATACAAGTCAGATGAACCCACTTTACAAAATGTAAATCTAGCATCTGATGAAACCAACGATCATAGTGAAAGCTTGCATTGAACATATTGCAATAAACATGGCCATTTCAAAAGTGCTTGTACTGCTTTCAAGATTAAGAAGCATAAATATCCTTCAAGAACTAACAAGCAAGGACCCAAGAAGATATGGGTACTTAAAGATAAACCAGTCTATGTTGCAGATTTGCTTAGCAACAAGATCAACACATCAGTCTTGGTACTTAGACAGTGGATGCTCGCGTCACATGACGGATGAAAAACATATGTTCCAATAGCTAAGACCTAGAGAAGAATGATATGTTGGTTTCGGTGGAAACCAAAAAGGTAAAATAGTTGGAATTGGTCGCATTGGTAAAGACTATCTTTCTTCTATTGATAATGTTTTGTATGTTGAAGGCCTGAAGCATAACCTACTTAGCATAAGTAAATTATGTGACAGTGGTTATGATGTCATCTTCACAGAAACAGGCTGTTTAGTAAAAAGTAAGAAGGATGGCTCTATATTCATTACTGCAAAGAGGATACAAAATCTTTATAAAGTTGATCTTTCTGAACTTGCAAAACAAGACGTCAAGTGTCTTATGTCTGTTGATGGTGAATAATAGATTTGACATAAAAGATTAGGTCATGCCAGCTTGAGGTTAATATCAAAGTTAAACAAGCTTGGTCTTGTTAGAGGCTTACCAAATCATAGATACCAATTCGATGTTCTCTGTGAGGCATGTCAAAGAGGAAAACAAGTTAAAACTTCTTTTCATTAAAAAAATATTGTTTCAACCTCTAAACCACTTGAGCTTTTGCATCTTGATCTTTTTGGTCCAACAAGGACAGCCTCTTTAATAGGAAAGAAATATGGATTAGTCATTGTTGATGACTTGATTAGATGGACATGGGTTAGATTCCTTGCTCACAAGGATGAGTCATTCAAGGTGTTCACTGTTTTCTGCAAAACTGTTCAAAATGAAAAAGGTATTTGTATTTCTGCAATTAGAAGTGATCATGGGGGAGAATTTGAAAATACAAGCTTCCAAATATTTTGTGAAGAAAATGGTATCTCCCATAATTTTCTCCTCTCCTAGAACACCACAACAAAATGGTGTTGTAGAAAGGAAAAATAGGTCCCTCCAAGAGATGGCTAGGACCATGATCAATGAAGCTGACATTGAAAAACATTTGTGGGCAGAAGCCGTAATCACCGCTTGCTATATTCAGAATAGGGTATATATAAGACCTATTTTGAAAAAGACTCCTTATGAACTATGGAAGGGTAGAAACCCAACATTTCTTATTTTCACCCATTTGGATGTATATGTTATATTCTGAACACTAAGGATCAGCTTGGTAAGTTTGATTCTAAAGCTGACAAAGGTATCTTTTTGGGATACTTTGAAAGATTAAAAGCTTTTAGAGTATGCAATAAAGAATCTATGATAGTTGAAGAATCTATTCATGTTAATTTTGATGACAAGAAGCCTGACACTGAAATGTCAGAGCTAGATGAGTTGCTTTCAGGGTTAGACATTGGAGGAACAATTAGTGAACCTGCAAACTCAACATCTAGTGGTGACATCAGACACAGGATTCAACATAATCAAAAGCTGAAGCCAAAAAGAGCTGGAAATTCAAAACTCATCATCCTAAGGATCAAATCATAGGAGAACTTGGAGACAAAGTGAGAACAAGATCCTTTTTCAAGGAGCATGCTGATCTTGCACTACTTTCAAAAATGGAACCTAAAACGATTGATCAATTATTGATCAAGCACTGGAAGATGAAGGATGGATTTTGGCTATGCAAGAAGAACTTAATCAGTTTCAACGCAATGATGTGTGGAAATTAGTCACTCTACCAGAAGATAAACAAGCTATTGGAACTAAATGGGTATTTAGAAATAAGCTTGATGAAGATGGAAAAGTGATAAGAAACAAAGCAAGGTTAGTTGCCCAAGGGTACTCACAAGAAGAAGGTATAGACTTCACTGAAACCTCTGCAACCGTTGCAAGGTTAGAAGCAATTCATATTTTACTTTCATTTGCTGCACACCATGAGATAATCCTTTATCAAATGGATGTGAAGAGTGCTTTTCTGAATGGTTTCATAACAGAGGAAGTCTATGTGATACAACCTCCTGGATTTGAGGACATTGAATTTCCGGACCATGTCTTCAAACTTAAAAAGGCATTGTATGGTCTTAAGCAAGCTCCTAGAGCTTGGTATGATAGACTAAGTTCTTTTTTAATGAAAAATGGTTTTAAAAGAGGTCAAGTAGACACCACTTTGTTTAGAAAAACTTCAAACAAGTATTTTATACTTGTTCAAATATATGTTGATGACATTATTTTTTGTGCTACTAATGAAAGTCTTTGCAAAGAATTTTCTAAGTTAATACAGGCTGAATTTGAGATGAGCATGATGGGAGAATTGAAATTCTTCCTAGGAATTCAAATCAAGCAATGCAATTATGGTATTTATATCCATCAAAGAAAATACATCAAGGAATTGCTCAAGAAATTCAAGATGGTTGATTGCAAGCCAATGTGCACTCCTATGCATCCTACTTGTATTTTATGCAAAGATGAAAACGGTAAGAAGGTAGACCAGAAGCTCTACAGAGGTATGATTGGCTCTCTACTTTATCTTACTGCTTCAAGACCTGATATTATGTTCAGTGTCTGCCTGTGTGCTAGGTTTCAATCTGATCCTAGAGAATCACACTTGAGTGCTGTAAAAAGAATTTTTAGATATTTACAAGGAACTACTAATCTTGGTTTGCTTTATAAGAAATCAAAAGATTACAAGTTTGTAGGTTTCTGTGATGCTGATTTTGCTGGAGACCGCATTGAAAGAAAGAGCACAAGTGGAGGCTGTCAATTCCTTGGAGCAAATCTTGTGTCCTGGTTAAGCAAAAGACAAAGCACAATTGCACTCTCAATAGCAGAAGCTAAATACATCTCAACAGCGAGTTGCAGTTCTCAACTTCTGCGGATGAAATATCAACATGAAGACTACTTGATCAAAGAGAGTAACGTTCCTATCTTTTGTGATAATACCTTTACCATATGTCTTACTAAAAATCCCATACTGTATTCACGAGCAAAGTATATTGAGATTAAGCATCATTTCATTAGAGACTATGTTCAGAAGGGAGTACTTGAAATAAAATTTGTTGACACTAATCATCAGTGGGCTGATATTTTTACAAAACCCCTTGCTGAAGATAGGTTCAATTTTATAGGAACAAATTTGAATTTTCATCTTATAAAAGAATGATTATTAAATCTAAGCATCTTATGCATCATGCATATTATTGTTTGCATCCGATATGATCTCAGCATCTAAATGAGTAAGCATCTTATGTGGTATTCACTTTGCATCATCCAGCATTTGGTGTATATAAATGTTTGCATCTGGGCATAACGTGTCAAATGTGTGCGTGCTGAAGCGTCTCTTCATCACCTACTGAGTCATGATTTGTTTACATTTTCAATAAAGTTTTTACTACGTTACTTATCATTTTAGCAACTGAGCATTAAATGAAAGGAATCTTTGTATTTTTATTTTTATTTTTGATTTATTTTTATTTCCCTGAAGTATGAAACGGTTATTACAAAAATACTTTGTTCAAAACCTCTCCACACTTTTCCCACTCTCCCACTACTTTTGTACTATTCATTCCTTCTGTTTTTTGGAAATCTCTCTCTCTCTGAAACCTAACCCTCCATCACAAGCTCATCTGCTACTATGATTAACATTCAAGTGTATGAGACCATTGCCTTGTTTGACACCATAGGAAAGGTCCTAGTTGAAAACAGGGTTGACCTTACTTATCTGGCAAGATTCGGTTTTGATTTCATTGATAGATTGACTCGTATGGGCTGGAAAAACTACTTTCAATGGGAAGCAAAGGAAGTGCTTCTCAATGCACTGATGTTCATGCTGGAAGTATCCTCAAGGCTTATATAAATGGTTTTCTGTTTGTGGATACTCCAAAGGCCATTGTCGAACTTATTGAATGCTCAGATGAAGGAGCAAGCTACTCAGAAGGATGGAAAACATCATTTGGTAGTATAAAAGCTGTGGATGAAGCTCTATTTGAAAACTACTGCCAACTGAAGGCTTCGAAGAAACCCCTGATCACAATGAATCTAAAGAGTCACTACAGGGTTCTTCATAAGCTAATCTCAAAATGTGTTATTTTGAAGGCTTGATCATCTGACATTGTGAACAATGAATAGAAATTTATCATGAGTCACTACAGGGTTGGTAACAATGTCAATCTGCCAAGATTGTTAATGACCACACTGAAGTCTGCTATCGTGAATGCGAAGAAGGGATCCTCTAAAGAGAAGCATGTCTACAAAACCATTCCCTGTGCTGTTCTTCTCATTGAACTCATGCAAAAGCAAGGGATTGTTAGAAAGCTAGCTACCTTGACAGGAGAAGACAAGGAAAAATACTTTGGAAAGGGGGCAATGACATTGGCTGATGTCTTTAGGAAAGCAAACCTTGTCAAAATGGGTTGTGCTCTTCTCAATTGATTCAGAAAAACAAGGAAGAAGATGATGTTGCTGCTGCTGGTGATTCCCAGACACTTATTCCTGTTGCTGAAACACAAAGGCAACCCACTAGAAGCTCATCAAAAAGTTCTGTTTCTAGTGTAAAAAGGCCTACTGAGCCTCCGGTCAAGGTGACCAGAAGCAAGAAGCAGAAGGTGCCTCCTACTCAAGTGAGAACAGTGGAACCAGAAGGTGATGAGGACAATGTCCCCATCAGAAGAATCATGGAGAAAAGGAAGGCAGAAGCTGACAAACCAACTTCTACTTCTGGTCCTAAGAAGCAAGCACCTGCTCCACCTCCTACTTTGGTTCAACAAAGACAAACCAAGCGTAGAAGATTGATCAAGGAATTTGAGAAGCCAAAGGTACTTGACTTCTTTGATGATTCTGTTGTTGCATTTGATAGAGATGATCCTATCACTGCACCTCCTCTATCTGTGTCTTCACCACAACCTCCACCTACCAAACCACCAACACCAAAACCTTTACAAACAATCACCAAGAAACGACACCCATTGTCTGGTGCTTTGACCTTATCAAAGTCCAAAACAGAGTCCATTCCCTCTACCAGTCCACAACAAACAATTCCTTCATCATACCAATCTAAATCCATCAAACCTTTTGTTACCTCATTAGGAATGATTTCCTGGTATTTAGCAAACCAAACACCCAAACCTATTCAAACCTTAACCTCATCTGAAACCCTAACCGTATACAAACCTCAATCCACTTCCTCCTCTATTACCTCCCTCACCTCTGAAATAGCCTCATCCCTCTCTCACCCTTTCAATCAACTCTACAGATTTCCCACCATACACAGAACCACCATAATCACTGCCATTCCCACTACCACTTCCTCACCCACTTCATCATTAACACCCTCCGCAACAGATACCACATACTTTGATCCTTCAAGGATCAGACTAAAACCTGAAAGACCTGTCCCCATCAGAGAAGAGGAAAATCACTCCGTCTATGATCATTCTACATTGTGGCATCTCAAGACTTTCACTTCTGGAGTTGCAAGGTTGGAGATTCCTCCCTTCAGCTACAACAACATAATCAAGATGTCTTTTGGTGGAAGACTCAGGCATCCACCAAACCGTGAAATTCTCCTTTGGCATTCGACCGACCTCTTTCCCTTCCACAACATGAACCTCTTACTCTTGAAGAGTATGGAAGATGGATCACCGATGATGAAAGAGCATTTCTAAATCAGTGCATGTAGATGAAAAGATACGAAATGGCTCTGCTTCATAGAGACCCTGCTTTAGTCTCTGTGAAGATTGTTCCTGATAGGCAGAGATGGGCTGCCTTGGCTAATCGCACAAAAGAGAAAAGCCAAAGCCCCTCAAAGACTTTCTAGGATGTTTACCTTGGAAGATTTCAAAAAGGTACCAAGAAAGTATCAGACAAAATACTTTCATATGGCTAAGGTTGAAGGAAGATCAGAAAATCACGCAATGGAACTCTACCTCACTATAGTACCCTAATTTTGTCCGGCCTTTTTATTTTATTTTACTATTTATTTTAATTTTTTTTAAATTTGTGATAAAAAATAAATAATAATACTTTTGGTCTCAAAATAAAAAAAATAAGGCAAAAGAAAAAAAAAGAAAAAAAAGAAAAGAAAAAAGGATTTTTATTTGAGAAGGGGTGTGCAAAAGGTAAATCTGGGTGGTGCAAATAGCAGCAAACCAGGCTGATGACCCAGCCCAATCCTCCAACGCCCAGCCCACCTCCTTTACTCGCACACCCCCTTTTTTATTTTCTTCCACACCCCTGCGTCTCCTCCCTTGAATCTGCTTGCTTCCTGCACCCATTTCCTTCCTCGCACACCCCCAAGCTCCACACCTTCCAGCATCCACGTGGCCCAACCTCCAGCCCAGCTTCCACCCTTCAGCCCAAAAACTCAACCCGTTTTTAACCTAACTCTATGTAACCCTAATTCCCTCACAATCAGATTCCCTCATTTTCTCCTTTCCCTTCTTCACGCTCCGCGGCGCCCCTCTCTATCCCTCTCTTCATCATTCTCCTCCTCCTTCTCCACTATTCTCGCCTCCATCCTCTCCTCTTTCTCTCTAACCCTAGCTTCCAAGCCACGGCGTCCCCATCTCCCCTTCCTTTCTCCCTTCATTCTTCCACCAAATTCCTAACCCTAGCCGTAGCACTACTCCCCCTCTCCCCTTCCAGTCTGTCTTTCCCTTCCCAAAACCAAACCCTAACTTTCTCCAACCTTAACCCTAACCTAGCCGCCGACATATCCCCATTCTCCCCGTGATTCTCGTTTCTTTCCTTTTCCACTAGACCGAATCGTATTTCTTTTTATGATTCCGTCCAGATACAAAGATTTCTGAAGATTCGGAAGAAACGTGCGGATCTCCACGCGAAATCAGGGAATAATCTTGCCTTTTTTATTATTATTTCCATTTAGTTTATTTTTTTCTCTATTTTCCTTCCTCTGATTTATTTTCTTTTTTTTCACAGATTTATGAGAGGCTATAAAAGTCAGTCTCGAGGCCGAACCCTGGAAAAAGGGAGTCCAGTGGAAGGAGAATGAGAAAGGGCTTGATCTGAAACAGAGAAGACGAAGAGCAGCAAAGAAACCCGTGAGGTTACAGAAAAAGCCAAAAATAAACACTTTTAGATCTAGGTTTCTTGTGTCTCCTCTGATTTTGTTCTGAATTTTTTTCTGAGAAAGCTAAGAAAGCCAGGTTATATTCCTGTTCTCCCTTTGTAATTTTTGATCTCCTTTCTTGAAATTATTCGGCCTCTCTTTTGAAAATGTAACTTTGTGCTGTAATGAATATGAACTGCAATGGCCAGACATGATTCTGTTTGTTCTTCCTTCTTGCTTCTGTTTACGTTTTTTGTTTAATTGTCCTGGGCCGTGAGTTTGTTCTGCGTGAGGATTTAGGTTAGGGTTTGGCCTTCCAATGGGGCCAAACCCTAGGTAGGGACTGAATTGTAAATATTTTGTCATGAGGGGTATAAAAATAGAAATAAACAAGTTAATGCAATAAATAAATGTAATCATGTTTTATTTAGAATTTAGAATAATAATAAATGCAGAGAAAAA
This sequence comes from Calophaca sinica, assembly GCA_037113605.1. Lineage (NCBI taxonomy): Eukaryota > Viridiplantae > Streptophyta > Magnoliopsida > Fabales > Fabaceae > Calophaca > Calophaca sinica. Next base: position 15,428,000 of record CM073734.1, on the reverse strand, counting down.
ACTTGTTATTTCCTTTCTTTAATTCTTCTTTTGCTTCTGGACGTTTTCACATATTGAAAATTTAATTCGTTTTTTTGCTCTGCATGAGTTTAAGTTTGAGCAATTAATATTCTGTGTCATTTTTAAATAAAACGGTGACAAACAAATTCGTATTTTATTTAAGATTTTTTTTGGGAAAGTTAACTCTTTTAAGGCAAACAAATTTCTCTAAACAATTAAAGGTACCATTTTATGGGTGTTTTAGGGGTGCTAATACCTTTCCTATACAAAACCAACTCCCGAACTCAAAATTTGGTTCAAAGGACCTTTTTCTTTATTAAAATCAAAAATAGGTTTTTCAATGTTTTCCTATAAAAATAAAATATTGGTGGCGGCTCCATTTAAAATTTTAAGGGTGGTTGTCACAGCTGGCAACTCCACTGGGGACTTTAGAGAGTTAGGCCCTAAATTGTTTGAATTAATTTGTTTGCCTATTATATGACTTATTTCCCTTTTCTTTCTTTTATTCTTATCTTTGATTTATTTGTTTTAATTTTGCTTTATTCTATTTGTTTCACATGTATATATGAACTTTAGGATAACCACCTTGTATATAAGTGTATTTGTTAATTTATTTTGCAGCGGGTATTGCTCCTTCACACACTCCACTTAACACATTTTTGCACAATACAAGTGGAACCCTATACCCGGGTTTGAAAAAGAAAAAACTTTAAGTTAGGAGATGCTGTGTAGTGAGCACCTGCTGGACGTACGGCCAGTTGGATTGCGAAGGCCTCACCTAGAGTTTGGCCCTATTTGAGAAAAAAACTCCCTTTAATAGTTTACCTATTATTGGCGGTAACATTCGAAAATAGGACCCTTGGCTCTAGGGACCTTTTTAGATTAGTATTTCAATCCACCCATGGAAAGACACTTATGTGGACCATAGACCCATTCTATGGAACTACCGGCCTATATCACCAAAGGAGCAAGCCCTATCTGTCTCATTTTTCATGTGATCAAAGCCGTAGAACCTAAAGTCTTAGGAATCACTGGTCTACCTCACAAGGGGCACTTGGCCCATTTTTATGTTCATCCATTTTAAAAAAAAAAAATTTTCTCTTTTCCATCGCATTCTTTTTACATGAAAAAGCAATATATTAAAAAAAATAGAAAAATATTTCTCCATTATCCATCATATTATTTTGCATAAAATGTACATAAAAAAAATTCATGACATGCTGTAATACCCTAATTTTGTCCGGCCTTTTTAATTTTATTTTTATTATTGGTAGTGGTAGTAATAATAAAAAAAATAATATTTTTTAAAAGAGATTAAAAAGGAGAAGAAAAGAATGGATAAGAAAAATGGGATTTTTTATTTGAGAAGGGGTGTGTAAAAAATAAATTTGGGTGGTGCAAACAGCAATAAACCAAGCTGGTGATCCAGCCCAAGCGTGCAGTCCACCACTTCCATCCTCTACTCACGCACCCCCCTTTTCATTTTTCAGCCCCCTGCACACCTTCCCTTTCCTCCCCGCCGCCAGACCCGTCCTTCCTTTATTTCACGCCCCACAACCTAGCCCATCTCACACACGCACAGCCCAACCACTCTCACGCAGCCCAACCCGTTTTTTTAACCTAAAAGCCAACAACCCTAAAACCTTCACCTTCATTCTTCCCTTTCCTTCTTCCCCGCTGCTCCTTTCTCCCTATTCATCCTCTAACCCTAACTCCCAAACGCTAATCTCATCTCTCCCTCTCCTCCCCTCATCTTCATCCATATCCCTGATTCTCCTCCACCATTCACGCCCTCTCTCCCACCATTCTCTCATCCCCTCCTCTAAATCCTAATCTCATCCATCTTCAAACCCTAAAGGGTTAAACGGCGCCGCATCCCTCATCCTCGTCTCCCTTCACGCCGCAGCAGCTCCCACGCCCTCTTCCCTCATTTTTTTTCATCTCTCCTCACAAACCCTAAACCGTCCCCCACTTTCTCACCCATAACCTCATCTTTTCTTCCTTCACCCCTTTTACCACTAAACCCTAAACTTGGTGAACCCTAGAAAATGGCCGTAGCCCCAACCTCTCCTCAAATCTCTCTCAATCAGAGATCCATACCTCCAAAAGGGAAGTTTCTGTTTTATTTATTTCTTTTATTATTTATGTTTTAAAATCACCATTGATTTCTTTCCCTTTTGATTCGCAGGTCTTGAAGAGGAATCAGAAGGCTATAAAAGAGGGGAAAAGGACGCATAAGGAGGACGGAACCCTGGGGAGAAAATCCAGAGTGAAGAAAGGACTGGGCGCGAAACAAAGAAGACGAGGCTGAGGCAGGAAAGGAACCGCGGCCACACAACCCAGTGAGGTTACTAGAAATAGAAAAACTAAACACCATTAGTCTTAGGTCTTTGAGCCCTTCTCTTCATTATCGTAATTTTTCTGGGCAAGAGCTGATCCCCAGGTTTCATCTTCTCCCTTTTATTTCCTTTTCTAAATACAATCTTGTATCAGAGACCTAAATTGAATGTGGTAATCAATTTCTGTTGCATTCTCCTACTTTTCTTCATTTTCGTTCTTTTATTTTTGTAATTGTTGGTATTCTTTGTTGTTGTGGATTGTTGTTGATTGTTGTTGTTGTTGTTATCGTCGTTGTCGTCCTTGTTGTTGGTGTTGGTGTCAGTTTTGGTACCCACAGTTCTGAATTGGAATTAGGTTTAGGGTTTGGCCTTCCAATGGGGCCAAACCCTAAATAGGGGTCAATTTGCAAATATGTAATTAAGAGGGGTATAGATGCAAAAATAGGTTTTTTTTTATTTCGTTCTATATAATCATGTTTTAGGGTTTGGTCTTTCAATGGGGCCAAATCCTTTGTAGAGACCAATTTGCAATTATCATATTAAAATAGGGCTTAAAAGTAAAAATTAAAATTTCTGGATTTGGTTTGGTCTTCCAATGGGGCTAAACCCGATCCAGGGACTAATTTGCAATTTGCTTCCTTTTTATTCTCATAAATAGTCAGAATTGAATAAAGAATTGATAAAGGGCATAAAAGCAAATAAAAAAATTTCTCTTCTTATCTATTTTTTTTTATTAACATAATTAGTTTGTATTCTTTTAGGTTTTTTTTTATTATTTTTGTTACATTAAAAAGGAGTAAGTAATGATTTTTGTAGAATATTTGAGTTTTCTTTCAAAGTTTCCTTTATTATTTTTGTAACGTGGTAGCTGATAAACTTATATTTCTTTTTTTAGAAAATCCATTTGGGAATAATTTATTTAATGATAAGCAAGTTTTTCTTTCTAAACAATTAAAAGGGTACCATTTTATGGGCGTCTTAGGGGTGCTAACACCTTCCTTAAGCGTAAATAACTCCCGGGCTCGAAATCTGGTTCAAAGAATATTTTACTTTTTTTTTTCTTTAATTATTCTCCTAAAAAAGGTTTTTCCTATTGTTTTTCCTTAATAAACTTTAGGTGGCGGCTCCATTTAAATTTTTAGGGTGGTTGTCACAGCTGGCAACTCCACTGGGGACTTTAGAGAGTTAGGCCCTATGATTATTTATGCGATTTGTTTGCTTTTATTAAATGAGTTGTTCCCTTTTTTGTTTTTTTGTTGTTTTTATTCATTTGTATAGATGTTTGTATGCGTGAATCCTAGGATGCAAAACATGCGTTAAAATATATATATATATATATATATATATATATATATATATATATATATATATTTTTTTTTTTTGTTTATGATTCAATCTCTTTCATTTATTTTTTTTCTTATAAATATTATGTGTGTTTATGCATTTGAAACCTTAGGGTAGAAGACATGTATATATTGTATTTTATTTATTTTGCAATGGGTAATTTTAAGTTTGCTCCTTCACACACTTCACTTTATACACTTTGTTTACACACACTACGAGTGGGTGCCCTATACCCGGGCCCGAGTGAACCTTAAGTTAGGAGAGGCTGTGTAATGGGTGCTCTGCTGGACGTACGGCCAGTGGGTTCCTATAAAGGTCTCACCAGAGTTTGGCTCCGTTTGAAAAAAAACCATCCTTTAATAATATACTTATTATTGGTGGTAACATTTTCAGATGAGACCCTTGGCTCTGGGGACCTTTTAGATTAGTATTTTGAATCCACCAAATGGAAAGGCACTTGACGTAATCCTTAGACCCCTTTTAGGAATTACCGGCCTCGGTCACAAAAGGAGTTTACCCTACCACTTTATTTGTTTAATTATTTTTGCAAACTTATTTCAAAAATAATATTTCCAAAAAAAATAGTTTTTCAGAGCACATACCTTTATTTAGAAACCTAATCTATTATTCCAAAAATAGATGCTAAGTTTTTACTCCACGTAGGATGTGAACTTCGTATAAAAAGTATAAGAGTATATTTCTTTACATCTTCATAAATAAAATAAGTACGGTGCTTTCTTTCTTTATTTTTCTTTTCTTTTTCTTTCCATTCATGAAATGACAAAAATAAACATGATCATACCCATTCATATACATGCATTAACACTAATTCCCCTGTTTCGTCAGGCTTGTTTGAAATTTCAAAAAAAATTTGTAAATGTCTTCGGAAAGCGCAGTTGTGGGTTTAGAGAGGAGAAATACTTTGAAATTCAAAATCGAACCCCCCCGTTTGATGCACCTAAGAACATTGGTTGATTTCATAGCTGAGAATTGGATACAAGTGGATCGAATTAGTTTCGTGGGGAAATTTGGAAACATTTTGGAATTGCTGAATGTAGACGTGCAAGTAGGAGCCCTAACAGCATTGGCCCAGTTTTATGATCCTCCCCTAAGATGCTTCACATTCAAGAATTTCCAAATGGCGCCAACCTTGGAGGAATATCGGAAAATCTTGGGCTTTCCAGAAAAGAAAAATGGTCCGTATCGCCATACAAAGCATCCCCCAGCTGTGAGTACCATTGCTGATGTTTTAGGCATCCCTAAAGAAGACTTGACGCTTGCAGTAAAGGTAGAAGAAGGTTTCAAAGGCTTCCCTAGGAGCTTCCTGGAAGGAAAGGTTAAAGACCTTCATGACGCAGGGAAACTAAAGGAGTGTATGGATGTGGTAGCCCTCAGTATCTTTGGTGTAGTCCTATTTCCTCATGTTGATCATTTTGTGGACGAAACGGCTATCGACGCCTTCATAGCATTTAAAAATCAAGGTATGGATCCCACTACTGCCGTCCTCGCAGATCTATACTATGAGCTTCATATGCGCCACGAGAAAAAGGGAGGTCGAATTCGTTGTTGTGTCCCTGTCTTATACTTATAGCTAAAAAATCATTTGGTAAAAAGGGGGCATCCCTTTGGTCCTAGGAGCAATGCAGGTTGGGCTACTTATTTATTGAGTCTCAGTGAAGAGTCTATAATATGGTATTCCAGAGAACAGGAGATCAAGGAGGTAATCTGTCGGTGTGGAGATTTTCCCAATGTACCCCTCATTGGGACCATAGGCTGCATCAACTACAATCCTACTCTGGCTTTAAGACAACTCGGTGCACCGATGCTGGGTGAACCTGCTGAAGAAAAGCTAGCCGCCTTCATTATACATGATCGAGGCTCCTCGGATTTGGCATTGTTCACAAGGGTGTGTCGAGCTTGGAAGAAAATGATCAAAAGAATACTAGGGCGCAAGAGTACTCATGCAGATGAAAAATACCGCCAATGGGTTATAGCAAGAGTTCAGCAAGTCAAGTTGCCTTTCCAGAATACATTTTTGGTTCCCGAAGTGCCACCTCCACCCCTGCTGAAAATGAAGAAGTGGAAGAGCTAAAGCTAGCCTTAGAAAGGGTGGAAGAGGAAAGGAAAGTTCTCCGGGAGAATTTGAAAAGGGCATATCTAGATATAGAGGTCCTACAAGATGAATGTGATAGAAAAACTGAATCTTTGGAAGGATCCCAGAAGAAGGCCAAGGCGGAGAAAGCAAGTTGGCTCCAAACTCAGGGTTGCTTGAAGGCTGCAAATCAACAATTGGATTTGATAAAAAAGGAGTTAGAACTGGTTCTCTGTGAAAAGGGCAACTTGAGGAAAATGTGGGCTGATTCTCAAAAGGCTAGCATGGCTTTGCAAAGACGGATTGAAGACTCAATACAACAATTGAAAAATACCATGCAATCGCACGAAGCCCAACTTGAGGAAGAAAGGAGAATTGCTGAAGAAAAGTTCATAGGCTACCACATAGATCTTGAGGAAGAACGTGAGAAAGTCCTCGACATGCAAGAGAAGATTGACAACCAGCGAGAAGTCATTACTTGGTTTTATAAGGAAACTAGATACTGGATGGATCGTTGCTCCAAACTAGTCTGGCTTGCAAATAGAGGTATCCAAGATATGCCAGAACTCTTGGAAGAAGCGGACTCAGCAATAGGTTTCCGACCTTTACCAAGGAAAGTAATGAGTTTCCTAGAGTACTGCAAGGTTTTGGTGGGGGAGTTGGAGAAGCAGATTCGTCGAGATCGTTGAAGACCATGTTTCTTTTGTTTTTATGTGTTTTCGCAATTTCCATTTCTTTCTCAAGACTGTAAGCCCCTTAGGGCAATTTGAATTATGATATTTCTGTTTAATACGAAAATATGTTTTCGCAATATGCAGCAAACCGATAAGACGTTTGCAAAGTTTTGTGATTCTCCAATAAGCCGACAAAAGTAAAACGAATAAAGTAAAATAAATGAGCATCTTACATAGCATACATAATCATGGCACAGCATAAACCATCCATACTCATAGTATTTTTCGTAAAATCCAGAAAATAAACACGAAGAAACTGCATCCTTACAAAACGAGATCCCAAGCCAGACTCATGGACGCGTTAGAACAGAACCAACAGGCTATGAGAGGGGAGCTTGACCGAATGAGTATGCGGATAGATAGGCTATGCGATTTGTTGGAAGCCCTGCATACAAAAAGGACATCGGAAATGGAGCGGTCCGAAGAGGATCAAGACGAAAGTCAGCCAAGAAAAAATGAGACGCACGCCCATACCACACAAGGGCATGCGCCTCTAAATAATGGGACCTCACAGAACACAAATACTCAAAATTTTGTACCTATCATCACCCCCCAGGAGGGTGCTCAAGCCAAAGAAAAGTTTCAAATATTTGAAAACAGGCTAAAGGCAATTGAAGGGGCAAATCACATAGGTTTCGAAGCTTCAGACATGTGCTTGGTCCCCGATATAGTTATTCCTGCAAAATTCAAAGTACCCGAGTTTGACAAGTATAAAGGAGAAACATGCCCCAAAAGCCACCTGGTCATGTATTGCCGAAAGATGGCTTTCGGTTCTAATGATGACAGACTCTTAATTTATTTCTTCCAAGAAAGCTTAACTGGGGCACCGCTGCGATGGTATATGCAGTTAGAGCGGTCTAAAATCGGCTCGTGGAAGGATTTAGCTAATGCTTTCGTCAGACAATACAAGTACAATATGGACATTGCTCCCAGTCGTAATCAGTTGCAAAGCATGAAGAAGAAGGACAGTGAGAGCTATAAGGAATATGCTCAGAGATGGAGAAGCATGGCTGCTCAGGTAGAGCCACCCTTGTCAGACAAAGAAATGATTGACACGTTCATGGACATGCTCCAATCACCCTTTTATGACATGATGATTGGAAGTATGTTCTCAAGCTTCTCTGACCTGATTGTCATAGGGGAGCGTGTGGAAATGGGGATGCAAAATGGGAAGATCCATAATAATACTTCATCATCCCACGCGCAAAAGCCCTTCGTCAAGAGAAAGAAAGAAGGAGAGACTAACGCGGTGAGTAGTGCCCCTCTATACGTTGCGGCAACTATCACGCCTAAGCCTCCTGTTCAAATGACACCCTTTGCTTCTGATAGTCAAGGAGGTCAGAACCCCAATCAACCGAGAGCTCACAACCCTCAAGGGAGAAAGCCGGTCCAGTTTGATCCGATCCCCATGACTTACAAAGATCTCTATCAGCATTTACTCAAAAACTCATTGGTGGTCCCTTGCCCGCAAAAGCCTATGGAACCACCTTACCCAAAATGGTATAACCCGGACGCCACCTGTGAATACCATGCTGGGGCAGCGGGCCACTCTATAGAAGAATGTCGGGCTATGAAGTTCAAAGTTCAAGATCTGATAAATGCCAAGTGGTTGAGTTTCCAAGAGAATAATCCCAATGTGGGGAACAACCCGTTACCTAACCACGGGAATGCATCAGTAAATATGATAGACAATAAGCACGAAGGAAAAATAATAAAGGATGTCGCTGAAATACCAACCCCTATTAGAGAAGTGTTCATCGAACTTTGCAAGGCTGGTTTGATAGAAAGAACAGATATCGGCAGGACCTGTGATGAAGATCTTTTGTCTAATGAAGAATGTGAGGAATTTAAAAGTATCCTCCAAAAACTGCTTGATACAAACATAGTTCAAGTTATCTCTCAGAGAGAAGAAGAAGAAGTATCTATGGTCCAATCTGCGCAAGGTTTGGGAATCACCGTCCCAAAGCCCTTGGTGGTTCAATTCTCCAAGAACACGTCACCCATAATGCCTAATGCTCCAAAGCTATTACTGTCCAAGTACCATCACCTTTTCCGTACAAGGACGATAAGGCAGTTCCTTGGATATACGATGCAAAAGTCCAAGTCGAAGGGAGTAATACACAACCAAGCGTTCTGACTATTACCAACATCGTGGGAATAGGCGGGATGACTCGGAGCGGGCGGATTTATGCCCCTGAGAAAGAACCAATAAAAGTAGCCACAAAGGGACAGGTGAAAGACCAAAACAAAGGAAAAGGAGTTGCGATAGATGAAGGAGACATAGGGAAGGAAGACAAGAAAGAAGCCTCCCGTGAGGAAGTGGCTGAATTCCTCAAATTCATTCAGCAAAGTGAATATAAGGTGATAGATCAACTAAACCACACACCAGCGAGAGTTTCTCTACTTACCCTATTAATGCACTCTGAGAGTCACAGAAAAATATTGATGAAAATCCTGAATGAGGCCCATGTGTCTCAAAATATCACCTTGAATCAGTTCAGTGACCTAGTTGGCAATATCGCCGCATGCAACTACCTCTATTTTAATGATGAATAAATGCCTGCAGAAGGTAGAGGACACAACAAAGCACTACATATCTCGGTTCAGTGTAAAGAGCATCTTATAGCTAAAGTCCTTGTAGACAATGGATCCTCCCTGAACGTGATGCCTAAATCTACCTTGGATAAGTAATCCATCGACAAAACCCATATGAAGCCCAGCTCGGTGCTCGTGAGAGCCTTTGATGGTTCAAGAAAAGAAGTAATGGGTGAGATTGAGCTGCCGATTCAGATTGGGCCTTTCACTTTTGCCGTTAATTTCCAAGTGATGGACATCAGGCCCAGCTATAGTTGCTTGTTAGGAAGGCCTTGGATTCATTCTGCCGGGGTAGTACCATCAACTTTGCATCAAAAATTGAAGTTTGTGGTGGATGATAAGTTGATCATCGTATCCAGAGAAGAGGACCTGCTGGTAAGCAAGCCAACGTCGAAGCTACTGAAGAAGCCCTTGGGACATCATTTCAGGCACTAGAAATTGTCGATAGCGCTTACGTAGGGTTTACAACTAAAGAACCCTGCCTATCCAACAATGCCCTAATGGTGGGCGGAGTCATGCTAAAAGGAGGATATCAGCCAGGAAAAGGACTAGGGAAAAGTCAGGAAAGTATTGCCTCAATCCTAAGGATTCCTGAAAATAAAGACCGATACGGCTTGGGATTTGTCCCCACTCGAGAGGACAGGGAAAGAGCAATCGAGGCAAGGAAAGAAAAGAGGAAGGCTCGGCTTGAAAATCGGGAACCCGAGTTTGGGAAAATGCACATCTGCGATCTCTGTCAGACTTTTCGTAGCGCTGGATGGATCTATGCAGATCAAGTAACTGCTGTAGAAGAAGATCTTGCTGCTCTTGAAGAGGAATGGGTTCGCCCATGTTCCTCAATGCCTTGCAATTGGGAGATCGTTAGGATCCTTAATGCATTTTCAATGTAATCCATTTAATGCTCACCTCTCCACTCAGCCCGAGGCGGTAGAGGAAATGTTAAAGGGCCCCGCATGTTTTTCAAAAGCCTATTTCGAATATTAATAAAATGCATTTTGATTTCATCTCAAGCGTCTCTTTTTCTTTTCCTTCCTACTTCATTTCCTTACTCTCTCCTTATTGCTAACCTTGATAATGCAGGCTCATGGATAATACTTTTGAAAACGATTGTGCTGAAATTTCGTTACCAGATTTTGATTGCCTAATTAATCATACTGATGAAGGTTGTGAAGAGGACCATCCCGATGAAGATCTTCCCCCTGAATTAATGAGACTTATAGAGGGGGAATCCAGAAAGATTGAACCTCACGAAGAACCAACTGAGTTGATTAATTTGGGAACTGAAATAGACAAAAAAGAAGTCAAGGTTGGTGTTACCATGTCACAAGGAGTAAAAGCTAAATTGATTCAACTCCTCCGAGATTATAAAGACGTATTTGCCTGGTCTTACCAAGATATGCCAGGGTTGGATACCGATATTGTCAAACACAAACTACCTCTTAAACCCGATTGCCCTCCTGTCAAACAGAAATTGAGACGCATGAGACCTGATATGTCCTTAAAAATTAGGGAAGAAGTTAAGAAACAATTTGATGCTGGATTTTTGGCCGTGGCTAAATACCCCCAATGGGTTGCTAATATTGTCCCTGTTCCAAAAAAGGGTGGAAAGGTCCGAATGTGCGTTGATTACCGGGACCTTAATAAAGCAAGTCCCAAAGACGATTTCCCTCTACCTTACATTGATGTTCTGGTGGATAACACCGCTCATCACGTTGTTTTCTCTTTCATGGATGGTTTCTCCGGGTATAATCAGATTAAAATGGCCAGAGAAGACATGGAGAAAACTACGTTTATTACAGCTTGGGGAACTTTCTGCTACAAAGTGATGCCGTTTGGGTTGAAGAACGTCGGGGCAACATATCAACGGGCAATGGTGACTCTATTTCATGATATGATCCATAAGGAGATGGAAGTCTACGTGGACGATATGATTGCTAAGTCGCAAACTGAAGAAAGCCATATAATTGATTTAAAGAAACTTTTTGAGCGATTGAGAAAGTTTCGCCTAAGACTCAATCCTGCCAAGTGTAACTTTGGTGTCCGGTCAGGTAGAGTGCTGGGATTCATTGTAAGTCAGAAAGGAATAGAAGTCGATCCGGAAAAAGTCAAAGCCATCTTAGAAATGCTAGCTCCTCGCACAGAAAAAGAAGTTCGTGGTTTTCTAGGGAGGTTAAACTATATTTCCCGGTTTATATCACAACTCACTGACACCTGTGAGCCAATGTTCAAATTGCTGCGTAAGGACCAAACTATTGAATGGAATGAGAAATGCCAAGAGGCTTTCGACAAAATCAAGCAATACCTACAAAAACCCCATGTGCTAGTACCTCCAGTACCAGGCAGGCCATTAATCCTCTATTTGACAGTGCTAGACGGATCTATGGGATGTGTACTTGGACAACATGACGAAACGGGTAAAAAGGAATGTGCCATTTACTACTTGAGTAAGAAGTTTACCAGCTATGAAACTAATTATTCGATATTGGAGCGCACCTATTGCGCCCTAGCATGGGCCGCTCACCGCTTAAGACAGTATATGCTTTCTCACACAACTTGGTTGGTGTCAAAAATGGACCCGATCAAATATGTATTCGAGAAACCTGCTCTCACTGGAAGGATTGGTCGGTGGCAAATGCTGTTATCTGAGTATGATATTCAGTATGTCTCTCAGAAAGCCGTCAAAGGTAGTGCCCTCGCTGAGCATTTAGCCAATCAACTGATAGATGACCATTCATCTGTCCGCTATGAATTTCCTGATGACGGTGTAATGTTCGCCGAAAGAGAAGAATCAATAAACAAAGAGTGGACCATGATGTTCGATGGGGCTTCTAATGCATTGGGGCACGGAATCGGGGCAATACTAATTTCCCCAGAAAATCAATACACTCCTGTCACGGCTCGCTTGTGTTTCAGTTGTACCAATAACGTGGCAGAATATGAGGTGTGTGTCATAGGAATCAGGGTTGCCATAGAAACTAAGGTCAGAGTCCTAAAAGTATATGGGGATTCTGCCCTAGTTATCAACCAGTTGAATGGAGAATAGGAAACTCGAGATTCTAAGCTAATCCCTTACCACGAGTATATCCAAGAACTCGTCGAATCCTTTGATAGGATCACGTTTCAACATATCCCACGAGAAGATAATCAGTTAGCTGATGCACTAGCCACGCTGTCATCTATGTTTTGAATAAACAGTGACAAGGAAATGCCTCTCATCCTGATGGAAAGTCGGGCTAATCCTGCTTATTGCCAGGCAATAGAAGAAGAGTCCGACAGAAAACCGTGGTACCATGACATCAAGTGCTACCTCAAAAGCAAGGAATACCCTTCAGACGCCTCAGAGAACGACAAGCGAACTTTGAGGAGGCTTGCTATGAGTTTTTTCTTGAACGGTGACGTACTCTACAAAAGAAATCACGACATGGTACTCCTCCGATGTGTGGACTCTGCAGAAGCAAGACAAATTCTTGACGATGTCCACGAAGGTTCCTTTGGGACCCATGCCAACGGTTACGCAATGACTCGGAAGATTCTCAGAGCTGGGTATTATTGGCAAACAATGGAAAGTGACTGCATCAAGCATGTGAGGAAATGTCATAAGTGTCAGACTTATGCTGATAATATTCATGTACCTCCAACTTCCCTAAACGTCCTCAGTGCACCCTGGCCGTTCTCCATGTGGGGTTTGGATGTCATAGGAATGATTGAGCCAAAAGCCTCTAACGGACACCGATTCATCCTTGTGGCCATTGATTACTTCACAAAGTGGGTCGAAGCAGCCTCCTATACCAATGTGACTCGCAGTGCTGTGGTCAAGTTCATCAAAAAGGAAATAATTTGTTGGTACGGTTTACCGAGAAAAATCATCACGGACAATGGAACTAATTTAAACAATAAGATGATGAAGGAGTTGTGCGATGATTTCAAAATTCAACATCACAATTCTTCTCCATATCGTCCAAAGATGAATGGGGCAGTAGAAGCAGCCAACAAAAATATCAAGAAGATCATTCAGAAAATGGTGGTAACTTACAAGGATTGGCACGAGATGCTCCCTTTTGCTTTACACGGGTACCGAACTTCCGTACGCACTTCAACGGGGGCAACACCTTTTTCTCTAGTATACGGGATAGAAGCAGTACTCCCCATAGAGGTAGAAATCCCGTCTTTGAGGGTAATTATGAAAACTAAGCTTGAAGAAGCCGAATGGGTCCAGGCACGATACGACCAGTTGAATCTTATAGAAGAAAAAAGGTTAGAAGCAATTTGCCATGGCCAAGTATACCAAAAGAGACTCAAGAGAGCATACGAGAAAAAGGTACGCCATCGAAAATTCTCAGAAGGGGAATTGGTATTAAAGAAGATTCTACCTATTCAGAAAGACCAACGCGAAAAATGGACTCCAAATTATGAAGGTCCATATATAGTGAAAAAGGCATTCTCAGGAGGAGGCCTCATTCTTACAGATATGGAGGGGCATGACCTACCACTGCCAATAAACTCAGATGCAGTCAAGAAATACTACGTCTAGAATGGCACAACACAAAAAAAAAAAAAAAGCTCGCTAGACCGAAAACCTGAAAGGGCGGCCTAGGCAAAAGTTAGAGTGACCTGGTAGGTTGAAAACCCAAAAGGGCGACCTAGGCAAAAATTAAGGTCAAATAAAAGCACTAAGTTGAAAACCCGCAAGGGCGATTTAGAGCAACCCGCTAGGTCGAAAACTCGCAAAGAGTGGCTTAAGCAAAAAAAAAAAAAAAAACAACCTGAAGGCGTCAAAATTTAGCCCTGACTAATTGGGGCAGAGATGGTCGAAACTAACCACAGACACAAGTTTTGGAAGTTGGTCAAGAAGGCGATCGGGGTCTGAATCTCGAAAAGGCGGCACGATTTGTTTTCAAAATGATTATATGTATAGCTGATATTTCTCACCAGTTTCTAATTTAGCAAACAGGAATTTATTCTGTTTGTAATATTTTATCTCTCCCACCATAGTGGAAATTCATCCTTACCCATATTGCCATTTATTAAATCGACACAATAGAATGCTTATTTCAGCCTCTCCAAACTCAATTCGGGATTTTATCAATTTGCATTTTCTTTCTAGAGAAATCTGTGCTAAAAGACAAACATGTGCAAATCAAAACATAAGAGCATTGTGTAATTACCGAAAATTCTAAAAGGATCTAAGGAATTTGATGTCTTCACATTAAGGAAAAGAGCTAGTAAGGCACCTCACCCAATGCAAAATCATCAATGTTGAATACGCTACGAAAAGGCCGATTAGCTTGTTCAGAACTCGCCAACTAAGGAGATCTGGAATTAACTTACCAAGAAAAGTTTCAGAAGTAGTCAAGAGGATACTGCCTATCCCTGATAAAGCAAATAATACTCATGCATGACATGCTATTCACTGCATCTTGCATGATCACCAATACTTTTAGGTACACAACCCATCTTCAAAAACATTTCTCTTAAAAATAAAAATTTCATTTCATGCATGGCATACCATTCATTGCATCCTGCACGACCATCAAAGTTTTGGGTCCGTTGACCCACCCTCTCAAATACTACATACGGTTGGTTTGCTGCTACTCAGTAAGAACTAGCGCTCAGCCTACCCAATCCACTTATTAGCAAGAATTAGGAGTCTGTCCTTCACTTTGCTGGGGAATCTAACACACCACCTTGGGAATTTGGCCCAAGTCTTTAGCCGGGAACCTGACCCGCGTCTCGGATCTTCCTCAATTATGGAAATCGATCCACCCCTTTTAACAAAGGTTAGGATTCTGACCTACACCTTGTCGGGAATCTGACCAGAACCTACACTGAGTAACAGAGAAACTCAGAATGCGGACCTTTCTTGAAGTAAGTCAATCCGTACCTTTTAACAAGAGTTAGGAATCTGACCTACCCCTTGTTGGGTATCTGACCCAAACTCGTGCCGAGTGACGAAGAAGCTCACACCCTAAACTTTCCCTAAGTAGGGAAGTGGTCGATACCAAAGATGTGAGGGTTAGGAATTAGACCTACTCCTCATCAGGAATTCACTAGGAATCAAACCTAGAATCCCTCGCTAATTTTATAAGGGCTAGGAACCAAACCTATGCCTTATCGAGAATTCACTGGGAATCAGACCGAGGGTCTCAAAGCGAAGTCGAGAGCCGACCTCGCATCCTCAAACAATTTTGTTCTAGACAAAATTAGAGTCCTTTATCCTTAATTATCTTTTACAACGAATGCACGAAGACTTTCGAGTAAAATGTAATTAAGGAGGGGCAGCTGTAATACCCTAATTTTGTCCGGCCTTTTTAATATTATTTTTATTATTGGTAGTGGTAGTAATAATAAACAAAATAATATTTTTTAAAAGAGATTAAAAAGGAGAAGAAAAGAATGGATAAGAAAAATGGGATTTTTTATTTGAGAAGGGGTGTGTAAAAAATAAAATTGGGTGGTGCAAACAGCAATAAACCAAGCTGGTGATCCAGCCCAAGCGTGCAGCCCACCACTTCCATCCTCTACTCACGCACCCCCCTTTTCATTTTTCAGCCCCCTGCACACCTTCCCTTTCCCTCCTGCTGCTCGCACCCGTCCTTCCTTTATCTCACGCCCCACGACCTAGCCCATCTCACACACGCACAGCCCAACCACTCTTACGCAGCCCAACCCGTTTTTTTAACCTAAAAGCCAACAACCCTAAAAACCTTCACCTTCATTCTTCCCTTTCCTTCTTCCCCCGCGGCGTTCCTTTTTCCCCTCTTCATCCTCTAACCCTAGCTCCCAAACGCCGAATCTCATCTTTCCCTCTCCTCCCCTCATCTTCATCCATATCCCTGATTCTCCTCCACCATTCACGCCCTCTCTCCCACCATTCTCTCATCCCCTCCTCTAAATCCTAATCTCATCCATCTTCAAACCCTAAAGGGTTAAACGGCGCCGCATCCCTCATCCTCGTCTCCCTTCACGCCGCAGCAGCTCCCACACTCTCTTCCCTCTTTTTTTTCATCTCTCCTCACAAACCCTAAACTGTCCCCTACTTTCTCGCCCCTAACCTCATATTTTCTTCCTTCACCCCTTTTACCACTAAACCCTAAACTTGGTGAACCCTAGAAAATGGCCGCAGCCCCAACCTCTCCTCAAATCTCTCTCAATCAGAGATCCATACCTCCAAAAGGGAAGTTTCTGTTTTATTTATTTCTTTTATTATTTATGTTTTAAAATCACCATTGATTTCTTTCCCTTTTGATTCGCAGGTCTTGAAGAGGAATCAGAAGGCTATAAAAGAGGGGAAAAGGACGCATAAGGAGGACGGAACCCTGGGGAGAAAATCCAGAGTAAAGAAAGGACTGGGCGCGAAACAAAGAAGACGAGGCTGAGGCAGGAAAGGAACCGCGGCCACACAACCCAGTGAGGTTACTAGAAATAGAAAAACTAAACACCATTAGTCTTAGGTCTTTTTAAGCCCCTTCTCTTCATTACTGTAATTTTCTGGGAAAGAGCTGATACCCAGGTTTCATCTTCTCCCTTTTATTTCCTTTTCTAAATACAATCTTGTAACAGAGACCTAAATTGAATGTGGTAATCAATTTCTGTTGCATTCTCCTACTTTTCTTCATTTTCGTTCTTTTATTTTTGTAATTGTTGGCTGTTGCTGTTGTTGTTGATTGTTGTTGATTGTTGTTGTTGTTGTTATCGTCGTTGTCGTCCTTGTTGTTGGTGTTGGTGTCAGTTTTGGTACCCACAGTTCTGAATTGGAATTAGGTTTAGGGTTTGGCCTTCCAATGGGGCCAAACCCTAAATAGGGGTCAATTTGCAAATATGTAATTAAGAGGGGTATAGATGCAAAAATAGGTTTTTTTTGATTCCGTTCTATATAATCATGTTTTAGGGTTTGGTCTTTCAATGGGGCCAAATCCTTTGTAGGGACCAATTTGCAATTATCATATTAAAATAGGGCTTAAAAGTAAAAATTAAAATTTTTGGATTTGGTTTGGTCTTCCAATGGGGCTAAACCCGATCCAGGGACTAATTTGCAATTTGCTTCTTTTTATTCTCATAAATAGTCAGAATTGAATAAAGAATTGATAAAGGGCATAAAAGCAAGTAAAAAAATTTCTCTTCTTATCTATTTTTTTTTATTAACATAATTTGTTTGTATTCTTTTATGTTTTTTTTTTATTATTTTTGTTACATTAAAAAGGAGTAAGTATTGATTTTTGTAGAATATTTGAGTTTTCTTTCAAAGTTTCATTTATTATTTTTGTAACGTGGTAGCTGATAAACTTATATTTATTTTTTTAGAAAATTCATTTGGGAATAATTTATTTAATGATAAGCAAGTTTTTCTTTCTAAACAATTAAAAGGGTACCATTTTATGGGCGTCTTAGGGATGCTAACACCTTCCTTAAGCGTAAATAACTCCCGGGCTCGAAATCTGGTTCAAAGACTATTTTACTTTTTTTTTCTTTAATTATTCTCCTAAAAAAGGTTTTTCCTATTGTTTTTCCTTAATAAACTTTAGGTGGCGGCTCCATTTAAATTTTTAGGGTGGTTGTCACACATGCATAATCATGGCATCTTCATAACATAACTCATTTTTCCCCTCCACAGAAAATAGATACACATAAGCTTTCCCTGCATCCCTACCGGACTCGAGCCCAATCTAGACTCTTGGACTTGTTGGAACAGAATCAGCAAGCGATGAGAGAAGAACTCGACCAAATCAAGAGTAAGATGGACAAGATATTGGACCTTCTGCAGAACTTGGATCCAAAATTGACTACTGATAAGAACCATTCCATCAGCACTAATGAGTATCGAGAGGCTTCCAATAGCCCATCAGGAGGCCCCCTAGATCAGGAGAGATAGGCTGAAAGCAATTGAAGGGGCAAATCATATTGGGTTCAAAGCTTCGGAAGTATGTTTGGTCCTGGACGTGGTAATTCCTCCAAAATTTAAAGTTCCTGAGTTCGTCAAGTATGAAGGCTTAACTTGTCCATAAAGCCACCTCATCATGTACTGCCGGAAGATGGCCTCCTGCTCTAGTAATGATAAGCTCCTAATCCATTTCTTCCAAGAGAGTCTTACCGGGGCATCCCTACGCTGGTATATGCAATTAGAGCGGAGTAAAATCAACTCATGGAATGATTTGGCTAAAGCTTTCATCAAACAGTATAAATACAATATGGACATGGCTCCTGGCCGCTCCCAGTTGCAAACCATGGTAAAAGGGGGCAACGAAAGCTTCAAAGAGTATGCCCAAAGATGGAGAGGGATTGCAGCCCAAGTGGAACCTCCGGTATCTGAGAAAGATATGGTTTTCACTGACACACTTCAACAACCCTTCTATGATCTGATGATGGGAAATGTCTCTTCAAGATTCTCAGACCTAATCATTGTCGGGGAAAGAGTGGAAGCAGGGATAATAAGCGGAAGGATTGGCAACCTCAACATTTAACAACCATCGCGCAGTATGAGCCAAGAGATGGAAGAAGAAACAAACGCTGCTCATCATAACATGCCAAGTTGGGGCAGTGGGTCATTCAATTGAAAATTGTTGAGGCTTTGAAATACAAAGTGCAAGATCTGATCAATGCCAAGTAGTTGGACTTCAAGAAAGATAACTCTGTTTACTTTTTATGCTTTGCTCCAAGCCCGAGGGCACATCTTGTAAAGGGCTCATTATGTTCTCAGTTCATCAATAAAACTGCAATTTGAATTTTTTCGATTTATCTCATAAAATAAAATGGTAAAGCAAATGTGCAATTATCAAAGATTAATTTTTGTGAAAATTTGAGCAATGAGGTTTTGAGATGAAGTTTGGCTGTTTTTCTCTATCCAAAAATATAAAAAATATTCATCCCTTGCTATCCCTTTGAGCCTAAAAAAGAAAAAATCCTTTCAAGTACCCTAAACAAGGATCACCCATACATTAAAGGCTAGCACAATAGTCCATTAAATTTCGTTTTTAAAAAAAAAAAAGCAAGCAAGCAAATATCAAATGCAACATATCAAGACACTTGCAAAAAAAAAAAGAGTAAAAATGCAAAAGCAAAACAAGACAATTGTGCTAGCAACCATGAAAGTACATCTTGGCACTAAAGATCATTGTTTTCATAAACCCTTGAATACTTTTTGAGCCTGAAATATCCTTTTTTTCATAGCGCTTAACCCTTGGCCATGTTACAATCCTAATAAAGTCCATTCTGATCAAAGTCCAATTGCTCATGTTTTCTCAAAACTTGATTTTGGAAAGAGGAAATCCATATAAACTCCTCGGTGTAGTTGCTTTACCAAAAAAAAAAAATAAATAAAATAAAATGCTCGCTAGGCTGAAAACCCGAAAGGGCGGTCTAAGCAGAAGTTAAAGCGACCCGCTAGGTTGAAAACTCGCAAAGAGCGACCTAGGCAGAAGTTAGGGTTAAATTCACGAACATGTCAACCCGGATTGTACTTCTTGGACCTAAACATAAACCAAGAAGCTAGGGGGCAAAAGCTATGCCCATCATCTACAAGCTTCGCATTCAAGATTTCATTCCAGTTCCAGAACTACACAAAGTAGTTTATCTCTTAACATGATCCTTCCTCACATAGTTGGGCAAAGACCAAAAGGACACCAAAGAACCTGGGGATCAAAAGGAATCAATCTAATCCTCCCAAGGGCATTCAAAGCACGAAGCTGAAAACTTGAGGATCCATAAAAATGATTTATCAAGGGGCAAATATGCAAAGTTGGTGCAGTACAAAGTCAACCATTCGGACAAGCAATCCGACAGAAAGTTATCATCTCACGAGTCTAGGGGCAGCGTCCTCAAAAGGAATTCAGGGAAATCAAATAAAAAAGGAAATTCAAAACAATAATAATACTCATGCATGACATGCCATTCATTGCATCTTGCATAATCATTAATACTTTTGGGTCCCCGACCCACTGTCAAAATCATTTCTCTAAAAACAAAACAACATTCATGTATGGCATACCATTCATTGCATCCTGCATGATTATCAAAACCTTTGGGTCCACGACCCACCTTAAAAAAATATATGTCTAAAAATAAAAAAATTTCATACATGGCATACCATTCATTGCATCCCGCATGACCATTAAAATTTTCGGGTCCATTGACCTACCCTCTTGAATATTACATACAGTTGGTCTGTTGTTACTCAGTAAGAACTAGTACTCGACCTACCCAATCTCTTTATTAGCAAGAATTAGGAACCTGTCCTACACCTTGCTGGGAATCTGACCTACCGCCTGAGGAATCTGACCCAAGCCTTTAGTCGAGAACCTGACCCGCGTCTCGAATTTTCCTCAATTGTGGAAATCGATCCACACCTTTTTAACAAGAGTTAAGAACCCGTCCTACACCTTGCTGGGAATTTGACCCACCACCTTGGGAATCTGACCCAAGCCTTTAGCCGGGAACCGGACCCGCGTCTCGGATCTTCCTCAATTATGGAAATCGATCTACACCTTTTAACAAGAGTTAGGAACCTGTCCTACACCTTGCTGGGAATCTGACCCATCACCTTGGGAATCTAACCCAAGCTTTTAGTCGGGAATCTGACCCGAACTATTTCGAGTGACAGAGAAGCTCGTACACCGGACGTTCACCTGCAATAGGAAAACCAGTCCATACTTTAGCAAGAGTTAGGATTCTGACCTACACCTTGCCGGGAATCTAACCTGAACCTATATTGAGTGACAGAGAAACTCATACCACGGACTTTTCTTAAAGTAAGGTAGTCAATCCGTACCTTTTAACAAGCATTAAGAACCTGACTTACCCTTGTTGGGAATCTGACCCGAACTTATGTCGAGTGACGAAGAAGCTCGCACCCCAGACTTACCCTAAGTAGGGAAGTAATCCATACCAAAGATGTGAGGATTAGGAGCCAGACCTATGCCTTACAGGAAATTCACCAGGAAACCAGCCCTGGAATCTCCGACCAACTTTGTAAGAGCTAGGGACAAGCCTATGCCTTACCAGGAAATTCGAAGGGAACTAGCTGATAAGTTAGAATTTATCTAGTTTTTACCTTGCTTTAATAGGTTTTATTAGTGGTTTATCTTTATTTATGTTTTATTTTTATTACCTTTTGGTTTATATTTTAATTTGTAGGTAAAGGAGTTGAAGAGTTGATGAATTTGATGCAAACAGAGAGAATTACGGCCCCCCGGTGTTGAAGAACATGGCCATAATTCGTGGGAAGTAGTTGGAAGGTCAAGTGAAGAAACAGAGAGAATTACGGCCCCCCAGTGTTTTCCAACATGGCCGTAATTCGTGGTTACGTGAGCTGAAAAGTCACAGTTTGAAGATTATGGCCCCCCAGTGTTGCGCATTATGGCCATGTTTATGGCAGAATTTTGTAACAACTCAAACTTAAAGGCTGAAACTGTTGAGCAGTTTTAGAGGGGTTTTAAAGGGATATAATGACACTTGAATGGGGTAGAATTAGGCTATAAATACAGGCTTTTAGACCACGAAAATCATCATCTTCCTCTCCGTCTTTCTTAGCTAAATTTGTGTTCTTTAGTGCTTTTTCTTCATGTATGTTCAAGCAACTTTCTATGGCTTTAAGTTTTGAATGAATTTCATTTTCTATTACCTTCTAATCTTCATCTTTTACTTATTCAAGTTCTGAATGTTTAATTTACATTGTCTTATTTACATTCCAATCATGTGTGAGTAGTTTCTTTTATCTTGGGATTGACTATATTCCAATGATGAATTATTGTTAAGTCTAATTTTCTTTCCTTAGATGTTATGAGCATTGTTCCATTCTTAATTTAATCTTGAGTTTTATTTTCTCTGCAATCATAACTAATATGATTGTATGAATCCTAAATATCTTATTAAGCACTGAAAGGTGAAAATTCGATATTGGAATTACAAGATTAAACTAGGGGATCAATTCATGAAAATAGAATTGGTTTCCTTGAGGCTTATAATTAATTGTTCTTAATGAGTTTTATCATTCTTTCTATCATGAAAATAGGTAGATTTTATGGTCTAAAACATGTTATTGTACTTTGAAAGAAGACAATAATCACATTTGATTATTTGGCCTTTAAGAATCCATTGTTCATACTCATAGGAAAGTGATGAAGAATTAGCTTAAGAGTAATTTTTATTTGGAAGAACATCAATCCCAAGAGCCTTTTATTTTCTAAATTCAACTCATTTTATTTTCCAGCAACAACAATACCATTCTAATTTATTCCTTTAGCTAATCATTTTAGTGAGAGAAATTGGTACTCAATTCTAAGTCCTTGTGGGAACGATATTTTACTACGCGATAAAACCGTGCACTTGCGGGCCTATCACCAGCCCCGGAATCCTCACCAATTTTGTAAGAGTTAGGAACCAGACCTATGCCTTATCGGGAATTCACTAGGAATCAAACCTAGAATCTCTCATCAATTTTGTAAGAGTTAGGAACCAAACCTATGCCTTACCGGGAATTCACTGGGAATCAAACCTAGAACCCCAAAGCAAAGTCAGGAGCCAATCTCACATTCTCAAACAATTTCGTTCTAGACAAAATTAGAGTCATTTAACCTTAATTATCTTTTACAACGAATGCGTGAAGACCTTCGAGTAAAATGTAATTAAGAAGGGGCAGCTGTAGTACCCTAATTTTGTCCGGCCTTTTTATTTTATTTTACTATTTATTTTAATTTTTTTAAAATTTGTGATAAAAAATAAATAATAATACTTTTGGTCTCAAAATAAAAAAAATAAGGCAAAAGAAAGAAAAAAGAAAAAAAGAAAAGAAAAAAGGATTTTTATTTGAGAAGGGGTGTGCAAAAGGTAAATCTGGGTGGTGCAAATAGCAGCAAACCAGGCTGATGACCCAGCCCAATCCTCCAACGCCCATCTCACCTCCTTTACTCGCACACTGATAGGACCACGGCAAGTGTACCGGGTCGTTGCAAGTAATAATTTCGGTAAATACCGGTTATCGTCCTCAAGGATCGAAAGCCAAATACCAATAATTGACAACAACTTCTAAGTGAACACCAAATGGTTTTGATTATGGTTGGAAAGTTCAAGTGACAGTGAAATTGGTTTAAAGAACAACAGGAGCACAATGTAAAGAGTGATGTAAGGCAATGGAAAGATGTTGGAGTTAAGCTTCATTCTACTTCAACTATGACATACTTTAACATAGTGATTAACACAAGTTGGTTCTCTAGTTTGTCTATCAATTTCTCTAAACAAGTTAAATCCCAATTCCTTAGGTAAATAACCCTTTTTATCTAGCTAGAAGTCCAATTCCTTGGATGCATGCAAGAAGATAAAAGCATTAAGAACAAGAAATCGCAAAGATAGCAAGTACCCAAAGGCTATTCCTAGCTTAAAGTGATACAAGGGTCACCTTCCTAGAGCACATAAGCATATTGAACTTCCATTCAAAACACAAACAAGAGTTCATTCCAAGATTGATCAAGTCTCAAAAAGAATTAAGAACAAGGAAAGAGATCACCAAACTAGAAGAAACTCACATGCATTAACATAAACTACATCAAGCATTCATAGTGTTCATAGAAATTCACTCAACCCCAACACAAGGGGATTTAGTTCAACATGATAGTGATGGAAAATGAAAACAAAAACAGAGAAAAGAGAAAAGAACCCATCCACAAGCCAAGGATTTGAGCTTCCACTCTCCTCCTCTTGCTTCCTTCAATGGGTGTGCTAGGGCTTCAGTTCCAGAGCTTTTCTCCACCTCTATTTCGTGATCCAAACCCTAGGCCAACATAAGATGGGTATTTATAGTAAGTGGGCCTGATATGGGGCCAGCGCCTGGTCCAGCGCCTGGAGTCGGGGCGCCCACAAATCCCGAGATGAGGCGCCAGGCGCCCAGATGTCCAGGGCGCCCTGCGCCTGAGCTCTATGTTGTTCTGCGATTTCCACCTCTTTAGACTCCGAATTAGCTCAAGGTTCCTTCATGAAAGTTGAATATATGGATCTTATCTTTCCAATGGCACCGGTTTCATCTCATTTGGACACATAGAACTCTAGATATGATCGAAACATTGAACATGTGTCAGGCGCAAATTCTGCTCCCGGCGGTATGGCGCCTCTGCGCTGCGCGCTGCTTTCTTGCACTTCTAAACCTCAAAATATGCTCCTTTGGTCTAAGGTAAATGTCTCCAATCAATCCATTTGCTTACCTACATTAAATCAAGATAAAATAAGGACATTTGCTCATCAAAACAACTAAAGAACTAACATAACTTGCAACTTGAAAAAAACTCCATAACAAAGACTCAAACTCAAAGGATTTGAGACCAAACAAGGATCAAAATGTAAGTTTGCATGAGAATTCCCATCAATTAAGCACATGATATTGAGGATTATGGGGAACCATCACACACCTATTTTTATTTTCTTCCACACCCCTGCGTCTCCTCCCTTGAATCTGCTTGCTTCCTGCACTCATTTCCTTCCTCGCACACCCCCAAGCTCCACGCCTTCCAGCATCCACGCGGCCCAACCTCCAGCCCAGCTTCCACCCTTCAGTGCAAAAACTCAACCCGTTTTTAACCTAACTCTATGTAACCCTAATTCCCTCACAATCAGATTCCCTCATTTTCTCCTTTCCCTTCTTCACGCTCCGCGGCGCCCCTCTCCATCCCTCTCTTCATCATTCTCCTCCTCCTTCTCCACTATTCTCACCTCCATCCTCTCCTCTTTCTCTTTAACCCTAGCTTCCAAGCCACGAAGTCCCCATCTCCCCTTCCTTTCTCCCTTCATTCTTCCACCAAATTCCTAACCCTAGCCGCAGTACTACTCCCCCTCTCTCCTTCCAGTCTGTCTTTCCCTTCCCAAAACTAAACCCTAACTTTCTCCAACCTTAACCCTAACCTAGCCGCGGCCATATCCCCATTCTCCCCATGATTCTCGTTTCTTTTCCTTTTCCACTAGACCAAATCGTATTTCTTTTTATGATTCCGTCCAGATACAAAGATTTCTGAAGATTCGGAGGAAACGTGCGGATCTCCACGCGAAATCAGGGAATAATCTTGCCTTTTTTATTATTATTTCCATTTAGTTTATTTTTTTCTCTATTTTCCTTCCTCTGATTTATTTTCTTTTTTTTTTTACAGATTCATGAGAGGCTATAAAAGCCAGTCTCGAGGCCGAACCCTGGAAAAAGGGAGTCCAGTGGAAGGAGAATGAGAAAGGGCTTGATCTGAAACAGAGAAGACGAAGAGCAGCAAAGAAACCCGTGAGGTTACAGAAAAAGCCAAAAATAAACACTTTTAGATCTAGGTTTCTTGTGTCTCCTCTGATTTTGTTCTGTATTTTTTTCTGAGAAAGCTAAGAAAGCCAGGTTATATTCCTGTTCTCCCTTTGTAATTTTTGATCTCCTTTCTTGAAATTATTCGGCCTCTCTTTTGAAAATGTAACTTTGTGCTGTAATGAATATGAACTGCAATGGCCAGACATGATTCTGTTTGTTCTTCCTTCTTGCTTCTGTTTACGTTTTTTGTTTAATTGTCTTGGGCCGTGAGTTTGTTTTGCGTGAGGATTTAGGTCAGGGTTTGGCCTTCCAATAGGGCCAAACCCTAGGTAGGGACTGAATTGTAAATATTTTGTCATGAGGGGTATAAAAGCAAATACTGAGTTTTTGAAGTTCATTCCTAATTTACGCGTTTTTAAGAAAAAATAATAATAAAAATAGAAATAAACAGGTTAATGCAATAAATAAATGTATTCATGTTTTATTTAGAATTTAGAATAATAATAAATGCAGAGAAAAAGCTTGTTATTTCCTTTCTTTAATTCTTCTTTTGCTTCTGGACGTTTTCACATATTGAAAATTTAATTCGTTTTTTTGCTCTGCATGAGTTTAAGTCTGAGCAATTAATATTCTGTGTCATTTTTAAATAAAACGGTGACAAACAAATTCGTATTTTGTTCTAAGATTTTTTTTGGGAAAGTTAACTCTTCTAAGGCAAACAAATTTCTCTAAACAATTAAAGGTACCATTTCATGGGCGTTTTAGGGGTGCTAATACCTTCCCTATACGTAACCAACTCCCGAACTCAAAATTTGGTTCGAAGGACCTTTTTCTTTATTAAAATCAAAAATAGGTTTTCCAATGTTTTCCTATAAAAATAAAATATTGGTGGCGGCTCCATTTAAAATTTTAAGGGTGGTTGTCACACTCACCAAGCTCAAAATAGATTCAAAGTATACTGGTTCCTCTGGTCTTTGCAATGCAAAGAAGGTAGAAATTGTGATTGCTGGCTCAATCAAACGAATCTGGGATATAAACCTAGCCATTCAGCACTATGATGATATGCTGCAAAGTGTTGTGATAAGACCTCCTTGTGGTTTGAAGCTGAGGTTAGAACAAGAAGAAATCGTCTCTGAACTTGAAGCTGCTTTTGGTTGGGAAGTCATGGCTCTCAACTGGATTGAGAAGGCATGCCTAGATGGCTTGGAACCTATTGTGATAGATTTAGAAGAAAAAGAAGATTTGAGAAGGAGATTCAAGTTTGAAAATGAGATTCTCAAAATTTGCTTTGTTGAAGCAGAAGCTGACCTAAAGTTGACTGCATCTGAAGCTGAGTTGTTACTCTTTAACAGTATGGTTGATGCTCTATTCAAGAAAAGAGAAGTTGACATTTTGGGTACTATTGACCCTGAAGAGCTAGCTTACAGAAGGCAAAACGAGATTGAGTTTGAAAAGCAGAAACTAGGAAGGCTAATCAAATGGTGTGTACCAAATGATGAGTTCTTCTTAGAAGCTCAAGAGAAGAAGCAAAGAAAGCTTAAACTGTCTCAAGGAGTTCTCATGGAACATAAAAAGAAATCTATTTAGAGATGGCAAAGGGCTATCTCTTGGCCTATATCTGAAGAACTTCCTACTCAAGCCGAATGGATTCTTGAACCTCCTCCTCCTGTTGAGGATGATGAATCTGTAATCATTTCCAGGTCTCAGTTTAATAACTTTGTGGAAGCTACAAGGACAGTTGCAAGGCTTGAAAATGTTGTTGAAACTCTTATGGATCGCTGATAACTCATAGAAATAGGAGTTATTTAGCCTTTATAAGCTTGAATATTGCAAGTTCAAAGAGTGTTTATGATGTCTTAAGCTTGCTTTAAGAGCAATTTGTGGAATGAAATAGTTGAAGTCATGATAGTTGCTGATTATGGCACCTTAAGTGCCATTTTGGTGTGATTAATGTACTGTTTCAGTGTGCAGATTTTACAAATCAAGTGCAGGGCAAGTTGCTGAGCAACATGCTATAGCATCAGGGCGTGACAATAGGAGCAGAAGAAAATTTGAATTTCATTAGAATTTGTGCTAGAAATAGGACAAAAATTGTGGGTCCCATCGCAGAAATTAAGGACAATTGTCCTAAGAATGGGCTCATGTCCTTTTGGACAATGGCCACTTTTGGGCCTTGGAAAGAGAGAGAAAAAGTTTGGTACAAAAAGCAACCTTGTAAAACGAAAGGGGAGCTGGTCATATCTTTACCCTAGGTCAGAAAATTTAGAATATCCTCTACCCCATTACAGTCCATCCGCCACACTCACCTCCCACCTCTCACTTCATCTTCTCCATCCTCCATTGAAGCACATTTTTGGAGCTGGATTTTGCAGCTGAACTTGTCAGCAAGAAGAAGAAGTTGAAGCAAGAAAGAAGACACACTTGGAAGAGTTTATATGTTAACTTTTTTCTCTTCATCTTTAACCTTGTTACTCACTGTTTTTATGGATAATATGAATGTAATGACTCAGATTTTTAAGTTAAATTCTTCTTTGTTATGTTTAAGCTCATCATGAGCTAATTTCCTTAAGTTAGGGTACAATGAATTTGTAAGGTACTTTTATGGGAAATGGAATGTTACTTGATGTTTTGCTCTTTTAAGAAGCTGATTTGAATGTTAATATATTTTGGAAAAGGCTGATCATCTTAGCCAAAATGCAAGCTCATTGACTTGAAAAAGTTTGTGAGTGGGATTGTTTGTTGAAATATGGATTAAGTGATTAATTGGGAAATTAATCATGTTGGATGAATAGGAATATCATTCAAGTCCATAGAGTAACTGAATCATGCATAAAAGAAGGGGGAGTAACTATTGTTAAATTAGGGATAATGCAAACTTAGTGAATCCCACCTTAAAGTGATTGGAAAATCATAACACAATTTCTGGACTCAGATGCTATAGCATCTCATAAAGCATTCTTGCACCTGTGAAACGTGTCACAGCGGAGGTTTTATCCACCCTCCAGCTGTACTCACGGTCTTTTCCACCCCCATGTGAAATTTTTGCCTTCTGCAAGGTTCGAACCCGGGACCTGGGGCTGAAGTAACCTGGAAGCACCTTGCCATTACCACAGGTTACTTCAGCCCCAGGTCCCGGGTTCGAACCTTGCAGAAGGCAAAAATTTCACATGGGGTGGAAAAGACCGTGAGTACAGCTGAAAGGTGGACAGAACCTCGGCTGTGACAAAAAAAGCTCAGTTGGTGATGGCAAGGTACTTCCGGGTTACTTATAAGCCCTAGGTCCCAGGTTCGAACCTTGCATAAGGCAAAAATTCCACATGGGGGTGGAAAAGACCGTGAGTACAGCTGGAGGGTGGATAGAACATTGGCTGTTACAAAATGAATTACAAATGAGTTGTATCCCTAACTGCTTCTCCCAGCTACTTTTTACCTCATTTAATTACTTTGTTTTACTGTTATTAATATTTAAATTCACTGTTTTAAACACCCATATTCATGGTTACTTGTTACTTGTGTTTTTCACTAGCTAAATTAACCCAAATTGAGAGGCAATATTAATTAACTATGTTCAATCTCCGTGGGAACGATTTTTTATCACTTTACTACTTGTTTTGGCTGTATATACTTGCACACTACACGCGCAATAAGTTTTTGGCGCCGTTGCCGGGGATTGAAAGTGTTAATTTCTATTGAATTTCAATTGAGTTAACTTGGTTAGTTTTTTTTTTTTACCTCTTTGGTGTGTTTTTGTCCAGCAGTAGGTACTTACTCGACATGAGGAGGTAGAGCACACCAGAATATCAATTGGATCCAGAGCTTGATAGGACACTTAGAAGGATTAGAAGTCAAAATCAAGGCTTTTTGGATTTGGGAAGAGTTGCTGCAACCATGTCAGTCCACAATTCTGAGCCTTTAGTGCACTCTGCCCATTCTGACCATTCCAACCATGATTATCAGCAAGATATCATTGTCTAGCCTAACATTATTGGGTTGGCTAATGATCGGGACCGTTTCATAAGAGACTATGCCAATTTTGATCCCATCACCATGAAACGAGCATTGTGAGGCCAAACATCACTGCCAACCACTTTGAGTTCAAGCCAATGATGTTTCAAATGCTTCAAAGCATTGGACAGTTTGGGGGGAACTCCTCAAGAGGACCCACACCTTCATTTGAAGCAATTCCTTGAAGTGGCCAGCAACTTCAAATTTCCAAGTGTTACTGACGATGCCTTCAGACTGAGGTTGTTTCCTTATTCTTTGAGAGACCGAGCCAATGTTTGGTTAAATTCTTTGGAGCCAAACTCAGTAAATTCATGGAATTTCATGGCTAAAAAATTCTTGACAAAGTACTTTCCTCTCGTCAAGAATGCTAGAACGAGGAACGAAATTACCTCTTTTTGGCAACTTGATGATGAATCATTGTTCGAAGCTTGGGAACGATTCAAGGAGCTGTTGAGGAAATGTCCCCCATAGCATCCCTATTTGTATTCAAATGGAGACCTTCTACAATGGTTTGTTGCCCCCTGCAAGACTTATGTTTGATGCATCTTCAGGTGGAGCATTGTTGAGAAAATCCTACAATGAAGCCTTTGATTTGATTGACAGCATAGCTGCAAATACCTACCAATGGCCTATTGCAAGGCAAGGTTTTGCTAAAAAAGTGTCTGATTTTCATGAATTAAATGATACTGCTGCACTTTCTTCACTGACTAACATGTTGAAAACATTCATTGCTGTTAGCCCAGTTGCTGCAGCATTTTCTGCACAATGACAAAACCAGTAGCTGTAGTGCAAAATTTTGCCCACGTGAATTCCATTTATTGTGTTTATTGTGGAGGAGGCCACTTGTATGAAGAATGTCTAAGCAACCCTATCTCTGTAAACTATGTGGGTAATTACAATGGAAGAAATAACCCAAATTTCTCATGGAGTGATCAAGGAGCTAGAGGTTCTAATAATCCAAATAGACCCTTTCATTCACTAGAATTCCTTCCACAGGGACAACAAGTTCACGGTCAGCCACAAGCTCAATCATCCAACTAAAGTGTTGGCATGTCACTTGAAGCCACACTCAAGGCTTTTATAAATGAAACCAAAGCCCAATATCAAAGCCAAGGAGCGGTCATAGGGAGTTTGGAGACCCAAATGGGCAATTGACAAATGCACTAAGAGCTAAGTTATGTGGTTCACTGCCTAGTACACCAAAAATACCAAAGCCCATTAGGATGGAGCAATGTAATGTCATACACCTCAGAAATGGGAAGGAAAATTCTGTTTCTGCAGAAAAACATGAAGATAACAATTACAGAATTTTTAAGAGCAAGATTCATGAGGTAGAAGCTGATTTGGAGATTAGTAAACCAATTTCTGTAGCAAATGCCAATAATTCTACAGTAGCAATGCTGCAGCAACATCAGAAAAATTCTGCAATAAATACTACAAATTCGGCAGCTGAAAAACCACAGCAACAGCAGAAAAATTCTGCAGAAACAGCTCCAAGTGCTACAACATCTGCTGTAGCAAATTCTACTGCAAAGTTTTTTCCCAAGCTTGCTCCCGAGAGACCTCCGCCTCCTTTTCCACAAAGATTGAGGAAAGCTCATCAAGACAAGCAATTTTGCAAGTTTATGGAGGTCTTGAAACAACTCCACATCAATATTCCATTAGTGGAAGCCCTCTAACAAATGCCAAATTGTGCTAAATTCGTGAAAGATATTCTTACAAAGAGGAGAAGACTAGGAGAGTTTGAAATCATGGCTATGACAAAGGAGTGCAGCCAGTTTTTGCAAAACTAGGTACCTCAAAAACTCAAGGATCCCGAAAGTTTCACAATTCCATGCTCTATTAGAGATACTTATTGTGGTCAAGCCTTATGTGACTTGGGTGCCAGCATCAACTTGATGCCAAAATCCATTTTCAAGCAACTGGGGATCGGAGAAGCACGTCCAACCACTGTTACACTTCAATTGGCTGACCGTTCCATTGCTTACCCGGAGGGAAAAATAGAAGATGTGTTGATCAAGGTGGGTAAGTTTGTGTTTCCAGTTGATTTCATCATTTTGGACTTTGAATTGGATAAAGAGGTGCCTATCATCCTTGGAAAACCCTTCCTAGCCAAAGGGAGAACCTTAATTGATGTGCAAAAGGGAGAATTAACCATGAGTGTGAATGATCAAGAGATCACTTTTAATGTTTTCAATGCTTTGAAGTACCCGAATGAAGGCATAGAGGATTGTTCTTTTGTTAGAGCTTTGGACTCATTGGGTCACAAGCAATTAATGAAGGAGCAAGATGTCCTTGAAGAAGAGCCAACCCCTCTTGATGATGAGGAGCTAATGAAGGAGGGAATTCCTGATTTTGTGAAAGGCCAGCCAACCCAAGGTGGGCAAAAATATATGAATCACTAGAGCTTACAAGTGAACTTTTCAAAGAGAATTTGTCTTCCATTGAAAAGCCACCAATTCTTGAGTTGAAGCAATTTTCTCCCCACCTCAAATATGTTTATTTGGGGGCGAATGAGACACTTTCGGTGATTATTTCTTCTTACTTGACACCTCCACAAGAAGAGAACCTCATTGATGCTTTGAAGAAGCTTAAAAAGGATATTGGGTGGGAAATGGCTAATATTAATGATGTAAGTCCTACACTTTGCATGCACCAAATTTTATTGGATTACAACTCAAAGAATAACATTGAAAGCCAAAGAAGATTGAACCCAATTATGAAGAAGGTGGATTGCAACCAACATGTGAAGGATGAAAAATTTGATCCACACGAATTCAAGAGGAGAAAAAGAAGAAGGATGAAGGCTACCACAAGCCTTAGAGACCCTTGACACAATGAGGGACAAAGGCAGGGTGACGACTCTTAAACTAAGCACTACTGGGAGGCAACCCAACAATAATCCATGACAGGGACGTTCCCTTTTTCTTTTCTTTTATCATTTTGTTTGTTGTTTAGTCATTTCTGAGTTCTGTTTGTCTGCTGTGATAATGCTGCAACATCTACTCTATGTGTTGCAGCATTTTTTTGCTGTTTACTGTGTGTTTTGATTTGTGCTGCAGCGTAGTCTGTCTTTGTTGTTAAATACTGCAGCACTGTTTTTAGCATCAGTCTTTTGTTGTGTAGACACTCCACTCTCAAATTTTTAGCATGTTGTAGTGAGGACACTACACATCCTAAAGTTTGGGGGTGGGGTGGAGTTGTTAGTAATAAGTTATTTTTGTTTAAAAAAAAAAGGCTCAGGACACTGAAGTGAAATTCAATGAAGCAAAAATTGTATGGTTTTAGGAACCCTTGAAACCTAGGAGGATTGTAACACCTATTATTCCCACACATACCCTGTGCATGAAGGAACTAGTATTGAGAAACCTGAGAGCAAAAGTGAGGCCTAATACTTAGGGGCTGACTGAACTTACTTCAAAATTGAAGAAATGACAAGTCTAGCCACACCTTTAAGTTTGGGGGAGGGTATGAATGACTGTAAAACTTGCATTACAAGTTCTAAAAATAAAATGATTGAAAAAGCCAAAAAAAAAGTAAGAATAAAGGTTGTTTTGCTGAGTAATCAGGTAGTTTTACCACAAGTGTTGCTATTCACGTCAAAAGCCAAAATGACCCCAAAAAAACAGAAAAAGGCAATAAAAAGGAAAAGTAGAAGAAAAAAAGCATATGTGAGGCAAGTTGTTGTTTTGTATAAGTTACATGTATGTCCCCCCATGTTTCATTGTATTATGGCCTATTGCTTCCTTGTTTTGATAAAGAGAAGTAAGTGAGGAATGCCTTGATGTGAAGGGATGATCTTAGCTCTTGGGGGTATCTTGAGAAATTTTCAACATAAACAGGATGGCAAGCACACGATTTAAATGATTAGGATCAACAAGAATCCTTAGGGTCAAGGGGGTTTGCTTAAAAAGCGTTAAGTCTGAGAATTGATCTTCATTGTCCAAAAGCCTGAGTCTATTGAGTCTTTTGTTATTGAGTCTTGTGTTCTTTTCTTTTCATCACTCGAGGACGAGCAATGGTTTAAGTTTGGGGATGTGATAACTCTTAGAAATAGAAGTTATTCAGCCTTTATAAGCTTAAATATTACAAGTTCAAATAGTGTTTATGATGTCTTAAGCTTGCTTTAAGTGAAATTTGTGGAATGAAATGGTTAAAGTCAATACAGTTGCTGATTATGGCACCTTAAGTGCCATTTTGGTGTGATTAATGTGTTGTTTCAATGTGCAGATTTTACAAATCAAGTGCAGGGCAAGTTGTTGAGCAACATGCTATAGCATCAGGGCATGACAATAGGAGCAGAACAACATTTGAATTTCATTAGAATTTGTGCTAGAAATAGGACAAAAATTGTGGGTCCGAGTCGCAGAAATTAAGGACAATTGTCCTAAGAAGATGGGCTCATGACCTTTTGGACAATGCCCACTTTTGGGCCTTGGAAAGAGAGAGAAAAGGTTTGGTACAAAAAGCAACCTTGTAAAAGGAAAGCAGAGCTGGTCATATCTTTACCCAAGGTCAAAAAATTTAGAATATCCTCTACCCCATTACAGTCCATCCGCCACACTCACCTCCCACCTCTCACTTCATCTTCTCCATCCTCCATTGAAGCACATTTTTGGAGCTAGATTTTGGAGCTGAACTTGTCAGCAAGATGAAGAAGTTGAAGCAAGAAAGAAGACACACTTGGAAGAGTTTATATGTTAACTTTTTTCTCTTCATCTTTAACCTTGTTACTCGCTGTTTTTATGGATAATATGAATGTAATGACTCAGATTTTTAAGTTTAAATTATGTTTTGTTATGTTTAAGCTCATCATGAGCTAATTTCCTTAAGTTAAGGTACAATGAATTTGTAAGGTACTTTTATGGGAAATGGAATGCTACTTGATGTTTTGCTCTTTTAAGAAGCTGATTTGAATGTTAATATATTTTGGAAAAGGCTAATCTTCTTAGCCAAAATGCAAGCTCACTGACTTGAAAAAGTTTGTGTGTGGGATTGTTTATTGAAATATGGATTAAGTGATTAATTGGGAAATTAATCATGTTGGATGAATAGGAATATCATTCAAATCCATAGAGTAACTGAGTCATACATAAAAGAAGGGGGAGTAACTATTGTTAAATTAGGGATAATGCAAACTTAGTCTGTCCCACCTTAAAGTGATTCGAAAATCGTAACACAAATTCTGGACTCAGATGCTATAGCATCTCGTACAGCATTCCTGCACCTGTGAAATGAATTGCAAATGAGTTATATCCCTAACTGCTTCTCTCAGCTGCTTTTCACCTCATTTAATTACTTTGTTTTACTATTATTAATATTTAAATTCACTATTTTAAACACCCATATTCATGGTTACTTGTTACTTGTGTTTTTCACTAGCTAAATTAACCCAGATTCAGAGGCAATATTAATTAACCATGTCCAATCTCCTTGGGAACGATATTTTATCACTTTACTACTTGTTTTGGCTGTGTATACTTGCACATTGCATGCGCAACAATTGCCAATTTGTCATCATCAAGAAGAGGGGATTGTTGGAACCTAAACGATTGATAAGTTTAGACCCTCAATAATTTTGATGATAACAAAGTATCTATAAGAGAACAATTTACCTTCTGATAAGTCTTGAAGTGTGCAGGAATTAAATCTTTCATATTTATAACATCACTAAAGTAAGAAGAAAAAGTTTTACATGAAGATGAATACTTATATGCTGTGTCTGCATCCGGTTTGCTCTAAGCGTCTGGTATATGCATTCAAGCGAGCGTCCGACATAGCAATACTTAAGACAAGTGGAACTCAATCGGCAGCGAGTGTCCTATGCAGGCAAAGTGAACATCTGGTTGTTTAATGAAACACGTGCTAGTCACGTTTATTCTTTTTGCTCACTACCTCAGCTATTCTGGAATATATTCAAATTCAATTTATTGCGCTCAATTTCATATACGAGGAATCAAAGGTGACACCTTTGGATAAGACAAAATTTGTACACTTGTGCCAGGCTGCAAATGATTGAAAAGCAAATAGTATAAACGGTAATAAAGTGTCTATTCTGAATACAAAACAAGTAGTACTAATTCCCAAAACTAGTTGGTTGATCGGAAGTCTAAGGGATTATGCATGTTTTGTGATGAACCCTTCAGTCCAGGGCATCAATTAAAACATAAAAGAACTCAGTTGTTGGTGATGGAATTGGGAGAAGAAGAAAATGATAGTGAAGAAGTAGAAGAAACAGAGGGGAAAGAAACAGTAAATATTGAATGCGCACAATTTGAATGTCCTCAGTTATCTTTGCATGCCTTGCATAGGATATCTAATTTTCAAACCATGAGGGTCAAGAGCTATCATGACAAAAAGCTACTACACATTCTGCTGGACAGTGGTAGCACCCATAACTTCCTAGATTTGGAGATGGCAAAGAAATTGGGCTGCAAGTTAGAACCTATACTAGTCATCACTATTACAGCTTGTGGTGGAAACAAGCTTCAGGCTCCCTTTGTGTGTAAGGGCTTTACTTGGTACTTGTTACAAACTAAGTTTTTTACAGATGAAATAGTGCTTCAACTCGGATGCTATGACTTGATTTTAGGAATTCAGTGGCTGACCTCTCTTGGACCAATTTTGTGGGATTTTACTATTGAGTTCTCTGTTGAAGGCAAGAAAATTTTGTTATAAAGAGCTAAACCTTCAGGAATCAAACTGATAAATAACAAATCCTTTAATCAAGTTGTTCATCAAGGGGCTCAAATGTGTTTTTTGTACTTAAATCAAGTTGACAGTTATGTTGACTTACCTTCTTGTCACGAGTGCTGCAGAAACTGACCAGAGCATTCCAAAAAAAACTGAGAAACTCCTTGAAGGCTACAAGGACATCTTTGTTGAACCTAATTGGTTACTATCTACCAGACCTGGATTTGACCACAGGATTTCTCTCAAAGAGGGTTCAACTCCTTTTAATTTGAGGCCTTATAGATATTCAATTCTTTAGAAGGACAAAGTTGACAAATTGGTGGAAGAAATGTTGTAGCAAGGCATAATTTAGTATAGCAATAGCCCATATGCCTCACCCGTTGTTTTGGTCAGGAAAAAAGATGGTAAATGGAGACTGTGTCGATTAATGAAGGTCGAACCAGCAAATTGTCAAAGACATATTTCCTATTCCTTTTATTGAGGACTTAATGGACGAATTGGGGGGCTCATCAATCTACTCTAACCTGGAATTGAGGTCTGGCTATCACCAGCTAAGGATGGAATCAGGTGAAGAGCATAAGACTGCATTCAAAACATAGCATGCCATTTTGAATATTTGGTGATGCCATTTGGCTTGACCAATGCCCCTGCATCTTTTCAAGCACTAATTAATCACATTTTTCATCCATTTCTAAGATGGTTTGTTATTATCTTTTTTTGATGAAATTCTCGTCTACAGTCCCTCCTTAGAAGAACACGGGGTTCATCTCCAAATGGTGTTCCAAATCATTCAGAAGTAGCAGCTATATTTAAAAGGGGAGAAATGATATTTTGCCACTTCAAGAGTGGAGTATCTTGGTCATTTTATAACCAAGGAAAGAGTGGCTACAGATCCTACCAAGACTCAAGCAGTATCAAATTGGCCTCAACCTACTAACCTCAAGCAGCTTAGAGGATTCCTCAGCCTTGCTTGGTATTATAGAAGATTTATGAAGGACTTTGGCTCTATTGCAAAACCTCTAATTGATTTTCTCAGGAAAGATAAATTTCAGTGGTCGAATGCATCAACTGCAGTATTCTAAAACCTGAAGACAACACTTACTTCAGCACCAATACTGGCCCTTCCATATTTTTCTAAGACCTTTGTGTTGGAGTAAGATGCATCCGTAATTGGGATTGGAGCTGTCCTTATGCAAGACAAACATCCCATTGCTTATATAAGCAAGGCTTTGGGCCCTAAACAACAAGCCATGTCAATTTATAAGAGAGAACTCTTGGCTATTGTATATGCTGTCCAAAAATGGGGTGCCTATCTATCTTATGTCCATTTATTATTAAAACAGATCAGTAAAGCATTAAATATCTTACGGAGCAAAGGCTGAACACTCCTTTTCATAAGGTGCAGATGTCCTAGCTTATGGGGTATGATTTTGAGATCCAATATAAAGAGGGTGTTGAAAATGTTGATGTGGATGCACAATCTAGAATGATTGGAGTTGAATTAGTGCCTATGATGCTTAATAATGCTCAGGAAAATCTGCAGGAACATATTAAACTCTCTTAGAGTGTGTTACTACTCAAGCAAGTGCACCTGATCGTAACTCGTAATAATAGTGGAGTATTTTTAAGACTCCGAATGTCAAACCCACAGAGAATGCGCGAGTACTAAATAAATAGAGATCCTTATTATTTAGACGAACGAAAGTAATGGTTTTGAGAGCAAGACAATTGAATTGTAAATAACGAGATCAAAATAATAACGCAAGAACTAAAAAGAGATCAATTAGGAAAAGCCTAGGGAAACCGGGTTCACTAATACTAGATCCTGAATCTATTACTTTGCTATTACAAATTATATTTCCTATTCGAAAGCCAACCACTCACTCTAAATTACTAAGGGCTACCTAGCTTGCAATAGCCTTCCTCCTAACTAATTACTCTGTTTGGTCCTAGAAGGTAATTAAAGGAAAGAGCATTAAGAACATGTAAGTTTGTTAATCTAATAACAGATTGGAAACAAGCAATAACCTATCCGGTGTATAAAGCGAGTTTTGTGATCCTAGAGTTCCACTAGTTAACTATGATCATGTTACCACAATTAACTAATTTTATAAAAAATTGGCCAGATCCTATGGAAATAAGCATACTAAGATCAACACATTCATAAGGATAATAAGGAATTTAAAATAGCAATTAAATAGATATCAAGAACATTGTAAAAGATCCCCCATCACCCCTGGTGATGGAGTTAGCTACACATATTGTTTCTCAACAAAATATAGAATAACATGAATCCAAACACGCAATCCTAAAAGAAAAGAAAATAAGACAAGAGACAAGAGCAAAAGACAAGAGACAAGTCTAAAGCAAAAGACTCCCACTCAGAGAGAATGAATTTTCTCCTAAAGAGTGAGTTAGTTCTCAAAAGGGGGTAAGAATGCCTATTTATAGGCTTTAGTGCGGATTTAGGTCAACTGGCTTCAAATCTGTGCGTTCTGGGCTTGGGTACGGCAGTACTGAGTTTATACACGGTCGTACCGGGCTTGTATTGCGACGCTGGCCCATACTTCTGCACTAGGTGCAGCCTGACTACAATTGTGTATGACCGTACTTCCTTTGGTACAGCCGTACTGGACTTTTTCTTTGATGCCAGGCCGTACTGACCAAGGGGGTACGCCCCTACTGCTGCTCTCGAATAGGTACGACCGTACTGAATATATGTCAGGCTGTACCGCTTGTCCAGAAACGCCAAAATATGCTCAAATCTTGTCAGAATCTTCCCAAAATTACATCTTTTGCTTCCCAAGTTGTCTTTTATACTTTTCTGCATAAATGAGGAAATAGTGAGCATATTTTATCTAATAAGGAACAAAATCATAATATTTTATACTCAAAATACCCCAAAATAATAGACAAAATAGAGTGTTAACACATCCCCACACTTAAGCTTTGCTTGTCCTCAAGCAAACTACTTGGATAATTATAAGAAAAATTGAATTTACTAACAAGGGGCATAAACGAGATACAAGAGAACAAAGTAATATCATAAGAAGTGCTACGCAATAGAATGCCCAATTAGAGATGTAAGTTCACCAAGTTTGTGATTTATAAGTCACTCTTCTCACCACTCTCAAAGTGTTTAAAAGTGTAGTCATTAACACACAAATTTTTCCAAAGAAGTGACATTACCATGGGCTTGTACATTGACCAAAACTCTACTATTAAAATCCACTTATCATGCAAAAGAGAAAAAAAGGGTCTTTCATGAGTTGTAATGGGGCCAAGGTAATAATGTTAGGTGGGATAAAAAGAAAGAAAAGGTCATGCAAAAGGTCAGAAACAAATCAACCAAACAAGAAACCTTTTTCTTTTTAACTATAAAGAGCAGGCAATAATCCCTCTAATATTCATCATTTTTTTTTCTTCTTGAAGGCAGTAGCACATTTTTTTTCTATTCTTTTTCTTTTTTTTCCTTTTTCTTTCATTTCCTCCTTTTATACTTTTTTGCAACAAATAAACAATTTAATAACTTTAGGAGGGGAAAGTATTTGCTAGGCCTTCCTTTTTTTTATAAACTTTCCGGAGGGATTTGTAACTTTATTCTTTTGATTTTTGTTTGCCACTAATTGCTCTAATAAAAGTATTTTCCAGGGTTACCTCAAATAAAAAATAATAATCAATAACAATGAAAGGGTACCAAAAAATATAATAATAAGTACAAAAATGGGCAACAAGTGGTAAAATATTTGAAACAAAATTGAAGTAGGCCTGAAAAATTCCTAAAATTGCCCCTACCAGATTCACATGAAAGTAAATTTATATTCTCTTTGTAATGGTCTCTGCACAAGTTCTAGAATGCACAACATGGAAAAATATCACTCAAACAATGAAAAGAGGTAAAAATTATGATGTGACCTCTTATTTAGGCTCAAATCTCACATTTAGTGGTTTACACAGGCAAGTTGAAACTCATAAAACTTCAATGCTAATTATCAACAAATTCTAAAACTAGCAACAATCTCATTTCAATCACAAGTTGTCAGAATTTTTTTTTTAAAAAAAAAATAGCCCCTAAATCATAAAAATATCAAATTTTCCATAATTTAATAGTTATAAGCATAGCCAAGTAATTGTAATTATAGTTCCCTCCCACACTTATGTTTAACAGTGTCCTCACTGCTAACAGTTATAAACTAAGCAATAAAAATTTATCTAGTTAAAATAAGTGCTAAAAATAATTTAAGGTGGAAAAGTACTCCCCTCTGAAAAATTTCACGAG
Source organism: Calophaca sinica (assembly GCA_037113605.1). NCBI lineage: Eukaryota > Viridiplantae > Streptophyta > Magnoliopsida > Fabales > Fabaceae > Calophaca > Calophaca sinica. The sequence goes on along the minus strand of CM073734.1, from coordinate 15,387,661 downwards.
CAAATTGCGAGAGTGATTTAATTAATGCTATTGTCTTGCCAATGTCTTTAGAGAAACTGCAAATCATAATAAACTATTAAAAAATATAAAAATAAATAGAAAGAAATTAAATAACGTAAAATTAAATAATACAGGTTGCCTCCTGCAAAGCGCTTGTTTAACGTCGTGAGCCTGACGATTTGCTTAAAAGTGGTCAACAACAAGGCGGCTCTCTAAGAGTGAATTTTGCATTCATTGCATTTCCTCTTCTCCACTTTTTAACCACGTGGTTCAAGTTGTTCTTTCTTTTGCTAAGTGGTGGATTGACTTCAAAATATTGTGGAATTTTTATCTCTTCATCACCCACCACTATGCTAGGATCCTTCAAGTTAGTAATTTCTTCTAAAGGGTCCTGCACTCTTAAATCATCAACGTCATTAAAAGCAAATAGATCATTAGTAGAATATGAAAGAGTAAAAGAAGATGGATTTTTAGTAGAACAACGAAAAACTAAAGGAGAGGGATTAGAGTTTAAAACTTTTAAAACATCCTCATCCTTACCACACTTCAATATTACCTTTCCCTTTTGAACCTCAATGACACTATCACCAATGGCTAAGGTAATTTTTTCCCAATCTGGGACTTTCTCTTCTTTCTCAAAATCAAGAACCACTGTGTCTTTCTTGTTTTCTTCATGAGTGCTCCCTTCAGTAGGAGCTTCAATCTTTTCTGGGAATGACTGTTCTTTATGCTTAGGCTCAGACTTAGACTCTTCAATTAGTTCCTCAAAATTTTCAATAATGATGACTTCGTCGTCCTCATTTAAATTAGGCTCGACTTGACTAGGCAAAGTACCTTGTTCCCTCTGAGTCATCAATGTTACTAGAGCAGAATCTTGATTTTCCATAGATTCAATAGGAATTTCAAAAACATCAAATTTGTCACCTGGTTTTTTTCCCAAATTTAGCCAAAATCTCCTCCATGGTTAGTTCTTCATTTAGCTTTTCATCACTCTCATGGATGATGACTTCGTATTCCTCCATGGTTAATTCTCTTTGATTCTAACTTTCCAAAGATTCAGTAGGATTTTCGAAAAACATGAATTGGTCACCAGGTTTTTTTCCAAAGATTGACCAAAATCTCCTCCATGGTTAATTCTTCAATTGATTCTTCATCACTCTTGTGGGCGATGACTTCATATTCTTCCATGGTTAATTCTATTTGATTTTGTCTTTTAAAAGAGTTATATGCTGAACAATCTTGCCATTCATGTCCTACATCACCACAATACTTACAAAAAAAGAGAAAGAACCCAGCAGTTATCTGCATGTCCTACAGAATAACTACAATACTCACAAAAGGTGAAAGGACTCATGAGAATCAAACAAAATAAGGAAAGTGAGAATAAAATAAAATAGAATCAAAACAAAATAAGGTAATATTATCCTAATCCAATTCTTATCAAATCTTTTCTTAAATCCAAATTCAAAATCTATCTATATCTAATCTCAGATTCAAAATAAGATAAGGAAAAGAAAGATCATGATAGATATTTAAGAAAGAAGAAAATCTTTTTGGATTTTTGATATCAAATTTAAACAAAACAAAATAAGATAAAGCAAAATAAGATAAGATCCAAACAAAGAGATAAAATAAAAAAATCAAACAAAAATTCGAAATCTAGATAAAGAGATAAAAGAAAAATCTTTTTGAATACAAATCTAGATCTAAATCTACAATTAAACAAACAAGCAAAAATTTTAAAAATAAACAAATATCTTTAAATACTATATTTTTTTGTTTTTAAGAAAAATGATATAATAATAATAATAACTATAGCAACGAGCAGTAGAAACAAAATTAACAAAAATAATAAGAATAATAATAATGATAATAATAATCAAGTAGTAATTTTCTTTTTAAGGATAATAACTATTAATAATAACGAATAACAATAATAACAATACTAATAACAATAATAATAATAATAATAATAATAATAAATGTCTAAATTAACAAGGATCTCGTTAGTTTAATATAGCTAAAACATTCCACGGCAACGGTGCCAAAAACTTGTTGCGGCTCAGACAAGTGTATCTGATCGTAACTCGTAATAATAGTGGAGTATTTTTAAAACTTCGAATGTCGAACCCACAGAGAATGCACAAGTACTAAATTAATAGAGATCCTTATTATTTAGACGAACGAAAGTAATGGTTTTGAGAGCAAGACAATTGAATTGTAAATAACGAGATCAAAGTAATAACGCAAGAACTAAAGAGAGATCAATTAGGAAAAGCCTAGGGGAACCGGGTTCACTAATACTAGATCCTAAATCTATTACCTTGCTATTACAAATTATATTTCCTTATCGAAAGCCAACCACTCACTCTAAATTACTAAGGGCTACCTAGCTTGCAATAGCCTTCCTCCTAACTAATTACTCCGTTTGGTCCTAAAAGGTAATTAGAGGAAAGAGCATTAAGAACAGGCAAGTTTGTTAATCTAATAACTGATTGGAAACAAGCAATAACCTATCCGGTGTATAAAGCGAGTTTTGTGATCCTAGAGTTCCACTAGTTAACTATGATCCTGTTACCACAATTAACTAATTTTATAAAGAATTGGCCGGATCCTATGGAATTAAGCATACTAAGATCAACACATTCATAAGGATAATATGAAATTCAAAATAACAATTAAATAGATATCAAGAACATTGTAAAAGATCCCCATCACCCCTAGTGACGAAGTTAGGTACACATATTGTTTCTCAACAAAATATAAAATAACATGAATCCAAACATGCAATCCTAAAAGAAAAAAAAATAAGACAAGAGATAAGAGGCAAAGTCTAAACCAAAAGACCCTCACTCAGAGAGAATGAATTCTCTCCTAGAGAGTGAGTTAGTTCTCAAAAGGGGGTGAGAATGCCTATTTATAGGCTTTAGTGTGGATTTAGGTCAACTGGCTTCAAATTTGTGCGTTCTGGGCTTGGGTACAACCGTACTGAGTTTATACACGGCCGTACCGAGCTTGTGTTACGACACTGGCCCGTACTTCTGCACTGGGTGCAGCCTGATTGCAATTGTGTACGGCCGTACTTTCTTTGGTAAGACCGTACTGGACTTTTTCTTCGACGCCAGGCCGTACTGACCAAGGGGGTACGCCCCTACTGCTGCTCTCGAATAGGTACGGTGTTAACACTCCATTTTGTCTATTATTTTGGGTATTTCGAGTATAAAATATTATGATTTTATTCCTTATTAGATAAAATATGCTCACTATTTCCTCATTTATGCAGAAAAGTAATAAAGGCAACATGGAAAGCAAAATAATGAATTTTGGGAAGATTCTGGCGAGTTTTGGAGATTTTTAGCGTTTTTAGACAAGTGGTACGGCCTGACATTTATTCAGTACGGCCGT